>QXEO01000491.1:0-1250000 GCA_007115705.1 Dactylis glomerata
TATGGTTGGCCAAACAACAATGATAGAGTTCACAAACTTAGTCTATAGTTCTCAAACCAACCATAGAGATGTACAAATAATAAATGGGCGACGAAAAGCTCAAACTAGATAAACTGGCAATCCAACAGAACTCCACATGGTAACTATGAGGGTGAATCGTCTAAAAAAATATGTGTGATGTGAAGTGTAGATAGGAGGTGTGCTACTCCTGCCCATGCATGCAACTAGTCCGAGTACCTGTAAAACCAAATAAATACCAACAACAAGAAAACAAGTGTGAGTAAATAATACTCAGCCAAGCACAGTATATAGCCTCAAAGAAACATAATCATGACAACAACGGCAAACATTCAAGCTTCAGTTTTTAATGAACCCAACACGTTTAACAAGATTCCCAATGAGCACTCCGGAGTAGCCCACATGCAACAGAAATTCATCGACCAAAACGGATTAGCGCACGTGGAACAGAGTTCACCGTCCTGGCTCTAGCACAATGGACTAGCCCACGTGTAACAGAAATTCACCGACCGATACGGATTAGCACACGTGGAACAGTTCTCACCGCACCAGGCAATAAATAACACCAACGTCCCAAAGCGGAACCAATCTTCATCGAAAACAGCAAGCATATGAAAAGAAACCCAACAACGGGCGAACCATATAAAAGGTTAGCATGCACTTGCCTTAAACACTTGAGTTTCAACTGTCAGCTTTCACACCCAAATTTCCACCCAAATTTCCAGAACCTGTGGATTAAACCACTATCAAAATATACAAATGGATGGATGCACATATAAATTTCCTGCATCCCAAGTCCCCACTAATGATGCATGTATCTACTCTCTTAAGCAGGTTCAACCAAACTCAAAGTTGATTGGTTCATACTAAGTAAATTAACAGGATTGAATTTTTGTACCTATCCCATATATTGACTACTTGTTTGGTGACACCAACGAGTAATCCCAGGGTACACTTTTAATACAAGACATTCTTTCGGTTCAGGCAACTAGCTTAGAACATCAAAATTGACTACTAACATACGTGCAATCCTGATGCAAAATTTAGCACCATTCTTTATTGATATGTCAGATCTAAGATACATTTGAGTTTTGCCGAACTAGAATAAGTGCAGCACACTGCAGTTTGCTCCCAGCAGACTACTTGCCAAAACAAGTACACATAACTCGTCAGTGCAGAGCTAGCTAATGGGTTCCTAGAGAATAAAACTAGCTAGAATCGATCTCAACCCAACTGTACTACTGCTCTCAGCGAAAGTAGTGCACAACGATCAGACAGGATGAATACCTATTCAAGCAGTAGCTGGAACCTGAGACTCAAGGTCGACCAGCGGAGGCTCCATTAGACGGCGACGACAAGAAGCGGATTCCGCCGATGGCGGCTGGAACCAGCGACCACACTAGCGGCAGCGGCAGGAAAGGTCTTACCCTAGTTGTGGGGGCACTTGGGTAATGTTCGTGGGTCAAATTGGTTTATGAGGGCAGGGGCGACCAAAGGGATTTTTTTATATTTTTTCTTATCCAGATCAGTTACCAATTAAAATTCTGAAAATAACCAAATGCTGAAAATATTAGTTTTCTAAATAATCATCTCAACTCTGAATTGCACAAACTTGTTATCGTTTTCATTCAACTTAACGAAAAGAACACAACCAAGGTCTTAGATTTGCCATGTGACTTGTCAGTCGAAAAGTCAAACTTTGGTCAACGTTTCTAGCTTATGTCAGATCTAAGTTGTATAAAAAAACCAGGATATTACATTCTTCCCCACTTGGACTGAATTCGTCCTCGAATTCTTTACTCTTGATACTTATCACGGAGCAACTGAGAGTAAACAAAGCAAAATACTCGCTAGACAGTGAACAACTCAAGATATGACTGGCATCTTAGGCCTATCTCAAAATTAGCCTTTAGAAATTTTGGGTTGTTACATTCTTTGCCCGTTTAACAGAATTCGCCCTCGAATTATCACTCACCAAAAGACACAAGAAAACTACAGTTTAAACAAATCCTAGTTAATCACAAGTTGTAAACTAGCACAATATATTTCTAGTGTCTTTCATTCAACATCCCAAGTTGCTTCTGGCTCCACCTTATTTCCATATAATCTTGACAACTTTAAATATTTGATGCCTCATTATTCTATCATCCTTGTCCCTCCTTTTTACCAGCTGAGTCACAAAAGTTAAATGTTGCTCGTTTGTAATGACTAACGTTGGCCTTGAAAGAACTTCCGCAATCATGACTAAGGTGACTCTAGACAATACGCTAACTTGCTAACTCATGCCACTATCTTGAAAGCTTCACTAATGTGTACTAAGCTTCTGCTTGATATTGAGTCTCACAACACCTTAGTAGATGACACTTTTGCCTTGAAAGCGTCTTATCACCTAGTTGAATTTCATGCTCCGTTTCTTGGGATCAGAATAACTCTTTTGCCTACTCTATGTTGCCATCTATCTATTCTCCCCATTTTTTCATAGTTTGTTGACCCGAAATCAATCCAAACAGTATCTTTTATCCCATGGCATTCCAACCAGTTGAAGACCCCCATTGTTCTCCATACAAACTTCAAAATGTTGTCGTGCGAATTGTGGACTCGGTAAAACATACTACAAGGATACTTAGAAGTAGCAAATGTTTCTTCCCATTTCTTTCAAAAAAAATAGGGCACACCACCTCAACATGTTTTTTTTAGTCTTGAATTTTATTATCTGATTCACCACCCATTAGCGGGTAGAACGCCGTATTAAGCCTTAAAATTATGTCAGAACTTGGGTAAAACTATCCTATCTATCATACAATAGCGATCATAACTTTGCACACTTTCAGACTCCAAGAACTTAGAAACAAGCAGGATACCTTCATCGAACGATTCCTTGTACAACATGTGCTTCTCCCAGATGACGTAGATGCTAGAAACAACTTGATGCTTGACAATCTTCAATCCCAAAAAGCAACAAAAAAACGAGAGGTATCCTACTAAAAATTCTTATGTTAGGCGACTAGAGAATTTCTCAAGTAAAGTACCTTTAAAGCATGGCCTAGGGTCATCCCTAGTGTATATCCTACGCTCGGCAGTGACTGCCTCTTGTGAATGTGGAAAGTTAAGGCATGCCATTCATTGGTCCAGGCTTAAAATCATTGTCTCTCGTCTAACTAATGGGGAAGGCACTCAACGCTCACCACTTTAACGTAATAAGAGTGAATAATAAGGGTAAGTGGTATGGGGGCCAATCCATCCCGCACCCAAACTATTAACTCCGTACGAGAAAAGGTGAATCATGCACGTAACACTAGGTCATCCTCCCTCGCATTAATTTTTTTTTCATAGGCAAGATCCAAGGTTCCGGGTTGACTCCCATTTTTGTAAAGCCACTCCAAAACCTAATCTACTGATCTTTCAAGCCCATCTTAAGGTTGCCAATAGCCCTCCATAACACGCTTGACAAAACAGGAACAAAGATTCGCCTTATGGATCAATATAAGCTCAATCTGGAAAACATGAACCTTTAGAGTATAAGGAAAAAAATTCCTATCACCGGAATAGCAAACAATAGAAAGGCAGTTTTGAAAGTTTTTTTTTTGAAAAATAAATAAGCAGTTTGCTTCTAATGGAAGCGCGAAGATTTAAATGGACAAACTAGCACTATTTTTATGCGGTCTTCATAACCGTGAATCCGCACAGCCCGGTTAGTCCCATTGAAAGGTTCCTCTCACTTCATTCTAATTAATTAAAGAAGGTACACAAAAACCAGTGTTACAATTTAAAATTTGCAAGACTCATACGGAATGCTAAGAGGCAAATGAGGAGGATTTGAAGTACACGGTTGAAGTGATCTAATCCACACCGGACAAGAAATACACTACAACAATTCTATCTGTTGGATGACTATATATAGTTAGTTTTTTTCTTAAATGCTCATGGTGAGTTCACAAGAAATGTAGAAAGGAACACAGACAATAGATAAAAAAAAACCGATTTTGGTAAGTTGGGCAGACAGACAATCTCAAGGTTAAGAATCCAGTGGGTTCAATTCCCTTGGGCATGATCTTGAAACGCGTCTCGTCACTTCGTATTCCTACTTGTGTAGGCCATCCCTTAATTCAGAAGAAAATACTTAATTCAATCAGCCTACAGTAATAAACTCGACTCACCATGCGTATTGGTCGTATCTTCACTAGAAATGTTAAAAGCAATGATCTATGGGGATAACAACATGAGAGTGGGAAACAGAGTAGCTAAAAACCAGTTCTATCTCCCTGCATTTCTTTTCTTCTATCATTGATAACCTTTTGGTAAGCTCTATCAAGTGCCGGACTACCTAATTAGGCTCCAAAGAAAGTTCGGCAACAAAAAAAGCATGGTAAACGGCTAGAGACGAAGTTAATCAGTCTTGGATCCATACAGTCCAAGGGTCTTTCTAGTACACACAACCCAACTAGTAACTCCAAAAATCATGAATCTAATTCCTACTCCCCTGGCAATCGCATTGATTCCTAATAATCAAAATATAACCATGTCAACTAAGTTTCAAATATCAATGTAGTTGTCCCACTAGCAGCACCATAACCAAATCATTATATATCAAAATCTCATACGCGAATTAAGCGCCAACCGACTAGATCCTTTTGAAATTACTTCCCATATATATCCCCAAACCATTAATCAAGAATCCATAGATAACAAAATTTCCCAATTCATTGGCCATTGCTAAGAGTCTGAATCACCACGAGAAAATATAAATAAAAACCACTAATCCTCAAACGTGTATATCTATTTTTTTCATCAAACTTAATAAGCAAAAAATTCTAATTTTTCTTTATCCAAGTCCACAAACCATTGATATATGATGCCTTATATTACTCAAATTCATCGATTACTCGCAAAGACGGTGTAAAATAAATATCTTTCGAGACAAGTAGCATCTATCTAACTAGCATAACCAGATTATCATCACTACCAGGCTTACTGATAAAAAATTATCCTCTTTGTGCCAAATTGAAACGAGAAAGCAAGATATACATGGTATAAAAACTAGATCCATAGCCAAATCCTTTCAGAGTACGTATTCTCACGTCTAGCAATCCAACGATTAATTCAACTTGACTAAAGTTTAGTTAAAGACTATCAGTTAGTACTCCAAAATAAATAAGATAACTAAAACCTACTATTCTCTGTTGCCATCTACGGCTATAGCGCACTACACTATTATTTGTCATCAAATCCATCCATTTATAGGTAATTCTATCCAATCAAGCATCATCACGCTTATAACAGCATAAATATTTTGGAGAATCTCCAACCATTTTTTATTAATAAAAAAATAATACTATAATGCAAGCTAATCCATTCTACTAAAGATTCTTTTCACGAAGTGTGATGGCCTTTTCCTTCCAATTTTTTTTTGCTTGCCTAGTTTTCTTTTAGACATAATAGCTTTCCTAGTTTTTATTGTTTTTAAACAGGTTGCGTGCAAAAGATGAACAGAGACATTGGATAGTGGTTTAATTGTGGGGTCTGGGTAAATAAATCATGGTCATAACTTGGGAAGAGACACTACCAATTTAAGTTGCGCTACACTCAGCTCACTTTTTCTTTTGGAAACTACAAGCACGTCACCCATTAACTAGATAAGCACGGTGGTTGGATTAGTGGCTCAGTGTAACAGACTAACGCACCGCAGTTTCTTTCAGCCCACGACCACGAGCCGAAGCCCAGAACGTCTCGCTCGTCCATCCCCTTCTTCGTTCTTTTTCTCCAACACAACGACGAACAGAGGAGGATTTTAATGGTGGCTGTAACTTTTGCTCATATCAGCTACGCATATATAGGCTAAAAATGAAACAATCAAGGTAGGGCGGACGCCCTAACTCACCCTATGGGGTCCTCCACCCCTGAGTTTAACACTAGCATGTCCAACAAACAAAAGTAAAATCAATGATCAAATATATATAATTAACTTACCTATATCCGAGGCGAGGCATTGCAAGCCTCCCTTGCAATAGCCTACCAACAGCTACAACCACACCCCCGTGAAACAGAAAGCAATCAAAGACACTATAAGTCGTAGATGCAATGAATTCCCAAACCCCATCCTACTGTGCACTAGTGTGTCAAAATTTTAATATCTTATAATTTGTGTCAAGTTTTTAATTAAAAACAATCGGGAAACTTTAAGTTATTTACATCTCTATATATAAGCAACCTACCCCCAAAGATCTAAAATCTAGGCTCTGATACCAACTATAACATCCCAGGTATCAACCTACCTGGCGATGCTACCCTGCTAACTAAATAACACGAAGTTTAGGAAAACCTCTAAAGTTGGATAGCACCTCCTTTGTTTAAGCGAACATCCACGACATCCAATTTATAATTGTTTGACAGACAACAATGATAGAGTTCACAAACTTAGTCTATAGTTCTCAAACCAACCATAGAGATGTACAAATAATAAATGGGCGACGAAAAGCTCAAACTAGATAAACCGGCAATCCAACAGAACTCCACATGATAACTATGAGTGTGAATCGTCTAAAAAAATATGTGTGATGTGAAGTGTAGATAGGAGGTGTGCTACTCCCGCCCATGCATGCAACTAGTCCGAGTACCTGTAAAACCAAATAAATACCAACAACAAGAAAACAAGTGTGAGTAAATAATACTCAGCCAAGCACAGTATATAGCCTCAAAGAAACATAATCATGACAACAACGGCAAACATTCAAGCTCCAGTTTTTAATGAACCCAACACATTTAACATGATTCCCAATGAGCACTCCGGAGTAGCCCACGTGCAACAGAAATTCACCGACCGAAATAGATTAGTGCACATGGAACAGAGTTCACTGTCCTGGCTCTAGCACAACGAAGTAGCCCACGTGTAATAGAAATTCACCGACAGACACGGATTAGCACACGTGGAACAGTTCTCACCGCACCAGGCTATAAATAACACCAATGTCCAAAAGCGGAACCAATCTTCATCAAAAACAGCAAGCATATGAAAAGAAACCCAACAACGGGCGAACCACATAAAAGGTTAGCATGCACTTGCCTTAAACACTTGAGTTTCAACTGTCAGCTTTCACACCCAAATTTCCACCCAAATTTCCAGAACCTGTGGATTAAACCACTGTCAAAATATACAAATGGATGGATGCACATATAAATTTCCTGCATCCCAAGTCCCCACTAATGATGCACGTATCTACTCTCTTAAGCAGGTTCAACCAAACTCAAAGTTGATTGGTTCATACTAAGTAAATTAACAGGATTGAATTTCTGTACCTATCCCATATATTGACTACTTGTTTGGTGAAACCAACGAGTAATCCCGGGGTACACTTTTAATACAAGACATTCTTTCGGTTCAGGCAACTAGCTTAGAACATCAAAATTGACTACTAACATACGTGCAATCCTGATGCAAAATTCAGCACCATTCTTTATTGATATGTCAGATCCAAGATACATTTGAGTTTTGCCGTACTGGAATAAGTGCAGCACACTGCAGTTTGCTCCCAGCAGACTACTTGCCAAAACAAGTACACATAACTCGTGAGTGCAGAGCTAGCAGATGGGTTCCTAGAGAATAAAACTAGCTAGAATCGAGCTCAACCCAACCGTACTACTGCTCTTTGCAAAAAGCAGTGCACAACGATCAGACAGGATGAATACCTATTCAAGCAGTAGCTGGAACCTGAGACTCGAGGTCGACCAGCAGAGGCTCCCATTAGACGGCGACGGCAAGAAGCGGATTTCGCCGATGGCGGCTGGAACCAGCGACCACACTAGCGGCGGCAGCAGGAAAGGTCTTACCCTAGTTGGTGGGGGGCACTTGGGTAATGTTCGTGGGTCAAATTGGTTTATGAGGGCAGGGGCGACCAAAGGGATTTTTTTATATTTTTTCTTATCCAGATCAGTTACTAATTAAAATTCTGAAAATAACCAAATGCTGAAAATAATTAGTTTTCTAAATAAATCATCTCAACTCTAAATTGCACAAACTTATTATCGTTTTCATTCAACTTAACGAAAAGAACACAACCAAGGTCTTAGATTTGCCATGTGACTTGTCAGTCAAAAAGTCAAACTTTGGTCAACGTTTCCAGCTTATATCAGATCTAAGTTGTATAAAAAAACCAGGATATTACACAAAAATCACAGGAATAGTACAAGGACTAATAGAAACATGAATGTACCCTTTATCTAGAAGAGCTTGCACTTATGCTTGAATCTCCTTCGTTTCTTCGGGGTTTGTCCTATAGGGGGCGTGGTTGGGAAAGGAGGCGCCAGGGATCAAGTCGATATGGTGCTCCATGCCTCATAGTGGTGGCAGCCCAGCAGGTACCTCCTCCAAAAAAATGTCATCAAATTCCTACAACACATAAGAGAAACCAAGAGAAACAGCTTGCATATCGTTAGAAACTAAAACCTCGCCTTTGTACATGAGCATAAGAGGCATGGCTGTAGGATCCTCACTAAATTCTCTCATGCCTTCTTTGGTTGCTAAAACTAGCAGGTTGGGCACTCTCGCACTTTTCATTATATCACTCACGGCTGTTACATTATCTCGTGTAGGTGGCGGTTCTAACTTCACTTCAGTCTTCTGACGAGATTCATTAACAATTTGTTGTGGTGATATAGGATGTAAGTTGATTTTCTTGCCCTTGAACTCCAAGTGGTATGTATTGGCTCGACTATTGTGATGCACATGGCAGTCAAAGAGCCATGGCCGACCCAACAAGAGGTGACAATCATCATAGGAACCACATCAAAGTCAATAGAATCCTTGTATGACCCTATCTCAAAGTTCACATGTACCATGTGATTTACCTTCATCTCACCATTGTAACTTAACCACTGAATATAATACGGGTTGGGATGAGGTAAATATTTCAAACCCAGCTTAGCACATAACTCCTTACTTGCGAGGTTGCGGCAATTTCCTCCATCAATGATCACCTTGCAAGCTTTATTGGGACCAACCAGTGCCTTGGTTTGAAATAAGTTGGAACGCCGAGAATCAACATTGGGCTCCACACTCAACGTACGTGAAGAGACAACAATAATAGGAGAAGCGTCAACATAAGCATCGACACCTTCATCATCAGAACCATATGGATCAGCATCATCTCCGATCTCATATCCACCATTATCTTCATTAACCAGTATCACCTTGTTGTTTGGATACATTCTTTTAAAGTGCCCCTTGCCTCCATATGTATGACATACTTTCTCACTCTCACGCGTCACGGAGGCACTCGAACCAGAACTAGCGACTGGTGTGGCAGCGCGACGCCTGGACTGAGCTCCAAAGGTTGCTGGCCTAGTGGATGAGGAAGGGCGACTAGGAGTCCCCTCAAGTGGCGCTGGGGCAGTGCTGGAAGGCGACCTGGCAGTGTATGGGCTGGTAGGTGAAAAGCAAGATTTTTGTTGCGCCTCTTCAGCGAGCTGTGCCTCAGCCTCGATAGGATGATGAAGCAACTAATTCATATCATTGTAAGTATGATGCCTAACGATATTCTTGATAGCTTCAATCTTGGCTGGATCAACTTCAATTCCCTGTTATGTAACAACATAGCCAAGAAAAGCAACTCTATTTGTGCAAAAGGTGCACTTCTCAAGATTACCATACAAACGTGCATCACGTAAAGCATTGAAAACAATACGTAAATTATCCAAATGGTCCTCTAAAGATTTGCTATATATGAGAATGTCATCAAAATATACCACCACAAAACGACCAATAAAAGCACGTAAAACTTCATTCATTAGTCTCATAAAAGTACCAGGTGCATTAGTTAAACCAAACAGCATTACTAACCACTCATATAAACTGAACTTAGTTCTAAAAGCAGTTTTCCATTGATCTCCTAATTGCATACGAATTTGGTGGTAACCACTACGCAAATCTACTTTAGAGAACATAACAGAACCACTCAACTCATCAAGCATGTCATCCAAACGAGGTATAGGGTGATGATATCAAATGGTAATATTATTAATAGCTCGACAATCAGTACACATGCATGAAGAACCATCTTTCTTAGGTACTAAAATAATAGGAACAGCACATGGACTAAGAGACTCACGAATATAACCTTTGTCCAATAAACTATGGATTTGTCATTGGATCTCTTTTGTTTCTTCCGGACTAGTGCGATATGGCGCACAGTTGGGCAGCGAGGCTCCTGGAATCAAATCAATTTGGTGTTCTATCCCACGAATAGGTGGAAGTCCAGGTGGAACATCTTGTGGGAAAACATCCATGTATTCCTGCAAAAGGTTAGCAACCGCAGGTGGCAAAGAAGGAGGCATATCCTCAAATGAAAACAGAACTTCTTTGCAAACAATGGCATAGCATGGAGTAATATTCACATCAATTTCAGCAAGATCAGATTTGCTAGCAAGTAAACAAGGATTCTTCAAACGAATTTCAGTAGCATGGTTAGAATCAGATTTAGAAGTATGCTTAGGGGGTACAAAATCTGCAGCAATAATCTGATTCTCACTCTTATGTTTCTCCTCGTTTTTAATCTACTATGATACGGATCAACGTGATCCGAAGGGGGTTTGGCCCAATCTTTCACGGCGATCAAACGAACAGCAAGATAGCGAAAGAGAACTCAATCTGAAATAGATCAAACTGATCTCTCTTCAATTCCTCGCGTTGAAACTGACCGGAATCAACTCCCACGCATGGCATAATATCAGATCTCGAAGATCAGCAATCAAACACAACGATATGCGCCCCCAAACATTGGGACTTTTCTGGTCTCTTTCTTAGCTCGAAAATAACAAGTCTGAACGATACAAGGCGGCTGCCATAACCCTATATGGGTGACTCTGAACGCTACCTTGGCTGGGCTAGGCCCCATACCAAACTAAAAGCCCAAATGGCCAAAACACACTTGATTTTGGACAGGCCCAAAACCATCACACACAAATAAAACCAAACTGAAATAAAAAAATGACGCGAACTTAATTAAAATAGAACACCTAAATATCTTTCGCTACAGCGCCTCGGCGAACATGAAACTCCATTGGAGGTGTACGAAAGTTGGGCTTCACATCATCTTGTGGAGGCACTTCAAAGCAGAATTGTCCAAGCTTCAGAACATAAGGAGGTGCTAAAATAGTAGGAGTAGTAGCTATGCTCCCCTTATCATCCCCCCCAACTTGAAAGGAAACCGTCCTCGGTTTTGCCTGAATGTGTTGGACCTTTTTCTGAGCAGCAAGCACGTCCACTTTGATATCCTTATCGAGCATAGGCTGCAACACATGACGCTTCCCCTTATGCCACAAGGAATAAACATTGGACCTGCCTTCATGAGTGGAACGCCTATCAAATTGCCACGGTCGTCCTAGCAGCACATGACATGCATCCATAGGCAAAACATCACAGACCACGGTATCCTCATAATTACCTACTAAAAATTTCAGGCGCACCTTATGTGTGACTTTCAGCTTCCCTGAATTATACAACCACTCAACACAATGTGGCTGCGGGTGCTTCCATGTAGGCAATGATAGAGAATCCACCAAACTCTTGCTAACAATATTTGTGTAGCTGCCACCATCAATAATCAGTTTGCAAGTGGTGTCCTTGATGATGCATTGGGTCTGAAATATATTCCAGCGCTGCCCTTGGTCGTGAATGCGATCTTCTGGTACGCGTTGCACCATTAGATTTTTGAAATTTGCAGCAAGTTCATACCCATCCACGGTCACTTCAGGAGTGTCCTCAGAGTCCTCACTTGATGACGCATCAGCTTTCTCATCATCACTAGCAGAAACATAGCCATCATGTGTGAGCATCACCCTTTTTCTATTAGGGCAATCACGCTTCATGTGTCCTCGTCCTCCACAAGTAAAACACTCGATGTTTGCTGTGGACTGCGTAGATGCAGTTTTGGACACCCCAGATTTGGGTGCCTCGCTATGAGAAACACTATTAGAGCGTGTAGGAGGTGTCGTCTTAACACTAGGACCAGCAGCCTTGGTATGAGAACGATGCCATGATTGTGTAGGTGCTGCAGCTTGGCATCGTTTGATTTGTTGCTCCGCACGCTCAGCTTGGTGCACAAGATCCTGAAGATCATTATAGTAAACCATCTCCACACGATCACGCACCTCAAAATTCAGTCCATTCAAAAACCGAGACATCGTGGCCTCTATATCCTCCCTTGTCCCTGTACGTATCATCAACAACTCCATCTCTTTATAATACTCATCCACAGATTTAGTACCTTGAGTGAGCTGCTGCAACTTATTATACATGTCTCTCTTGTAGTGTTCAGGAACAAAACGATGGCGCATAAGATCTTTCATACCGGTCCATGATGTTGGGCGAATACGCATACGCAGAATTTGATTCCACCAAATCAGCACATAACCGGTGAATTCAACAGCAGCAAGTTGAAGTCTCTTCTCCTCCGTGTAAAAATGAGTAGCAAAAATCTGGTCCATGCGCATCTCCCACTCCAAATAATCGTCAGGTCTGCGGTCACCGGAAAAAGGAGGTATGGACAATTTGATGCGTCCAAGACCACCATCATCAAGTGGAACACGACCAGCATGGCCAACACGGTCACGGTCATGTGGCTGTACACGATGAGCACCTGCAGGACGAGCAGCAAACTGTCATTGTTGTGGTACATAATCAGCATCATTGGCAAGTTCTCCTTCATAAGCGGGTGCCACGGGTCGATGATCATGAATTTCAGCAGGGCGGCGTGGTACCACGTCGCGAGGTTGTGCAGCAGGAGGGGGCTGCACGGGTGCACGGGCAGTAGCATCGCCCATTGCATCAATCCGGGTAGCTAGCTGTGCAATTTGTGCTGTCAATGCGGCATGACTCCGCATAATAAAATCGCACGTACTATCAAAACCAGCCAGAACATTATGAGCCAAATCTGCAGCAAAAATAGGCGGTACAAGCTCCGCTTGCTTCTCTCCAGCAGCTACAGAATTATCTCCCTCAACGGAGTTTACCATGGCGAGTCTGAACTGCAGCAATCCCTCGAGACAAAAAAAACAACAGCAGTAATCTCACGACAGAGGACAGAAAAAGATCTCCAAATGCGGCTCACGACAGGAAACTGGACACGCACTCGGCAGAAAACCGCGCTGAAAAACTGACGCCCGGCAACAAACGAGCAAAGCAACGATGTCTGATCCAAAACGAGTAATGCCAACTGCGTTTTTGTCAATCGTGTAGCAATAGGACCCCAGAGTGTTGCGATGCAGATAGCCGACCCACGAGGCAAACAGCCGAACGAAGAGCAGGCGCGCTTGGCGAGAGGAGCGACGCCCGACCCCAGACGGTCTCCGTCCTAGGGCGAGAGGATCGAGGTGGCTTCCCGTGGCGAGCGTAGCGATCCTGTTTTCCCTTGGCGAGCGGTCTCCGTCCTGGCGATCGTGGGCGAGACAGGCTTCCTTGGTGGCGATCCGCTGCAGATGGGCCGGCCCAAGCAACAGCGCGCACGAGGATCCTCGATCGCGGGACACGCCAGGGGACGGAGATGGTCTGGCGTCGAGCGCTAGCGAGCAATCTCCCTTTTTTTGAACTCTGCTTCCGATCGGATCTGTCTTGGTAAAACGTGGTCAAGCTCCTTTGATGTTTTAATTTCTCCTTGGTGTTCCCGATCGGATCTGAGCAGATTGGTAGTAGAACAAACGCAGATCGGAGCGGAACCAGCAACTCAGCTCAGATCTCGACAGCCGAAAACTTCACCAGTAGAACAAACTCAGCAGATTAATCTCAGCAGAACAAATCAATCTCAACAACAAATTACGCCGTGAGAAACCCGACGAATCTGATACCAAGATGATACGGATCAACGTGATCCGAAGGGGGTTTGGCCCAATCTTTCACGGCGATCAAACGAACAGCAAGATAGCGAAAGAGAACTCAATCTGAAATAGATCAAACTGATCTCTCTTCAATTCCTCGCGTTGAAACTGACCGGAATCAACTCCCACGCATGGCATAATATCAGATCTCGAAGATCAGCAATCAAACACAACGATATGCGCCCCCAAACATTGGGACTTTTCTGGTCTCTTTCTTAGCTCGAAAATAACAAGTCTGAACGATACAAGGCGGCTGCCATAACCCTATATGGGTGACTCTGAACGCTACCTTGGCTGGGCTAGGCCCCATACCAAACTAAAAGCCCAAATGGCCAAAACACACTTGATTTTGGACAGGCCCAAAACCATCACACACAAATAAAACCAAACTGAAATAAAAACATGACGCGAACTTAATTAAAATAGAACACCTAAATATCTTTCGCTGCAGCGCCTCGGTGAACATGAAACTCCATTGGAGGTGTACGAAAGTTGGGCTTCACATCATCTTGTGGAGGCACTTCAAAGCAGAATTGTCCAAGCTTCAGAACATAAGGAGGTGCTAAAATAGTAGGAGTAGTAGCTATGCTCCCCTTATCATACTAGCTCTATCAAGATCATCTTTCAAAATTTGTTCCGAAGTCATGGGTTTAAGTCCAATTTTCTTGCCAGCATGTATAAGAGAATACTGATTAATTTTACCATTATGTACAGATTCTCTATCAAATTGCCATGGTCTACCAAGTAACAAAGAACAAGTTTGCATAGGTACAACATCACAATCAACAAAATTTGAATAGGTACCAATAGTGATAAGGGGTGACCCCTTGAGGGTGGCCCGATCTTCACGGATTCACAAGATTTGTGGCGGGGAACGAGGATGAACACGATGAACAAATTGAAGGCAAACACACACACAAGATACACACCAGTTGTCCTCGTTGGCCCGATTCACCAACTCAATAGAATCACAAGGAAGAGACTCCAAGAGTAGAATTCCTTGTGAGAGATTGACTTGCAAGGGATAGAATTCCAAGACGGGAAGAGACCAATCAATTGGATAGAATTACACACTCTTATATGCAAGAGATTCAAATCAAGGTAGAATTCCCCAAACAGAAGAGATCCCAAACAAAGAGGGTGATTTCTAGATGTAGATCTAGTTGGGTTCCCACAAGGGAGGAGGCATCATGCCAATTCTTATCTTAATTCATCTCTATCCTAGGGAGGGGGAGAGTGACCCATATATATAGGCAGCCACGAGCTAGGGGTAGTTTGGTCACTAGGGAGATAGATAACATAGGTGGCTTCATGGCCAAAACAGAGTTGACTCGGGTAGACCGGCTATAGCTGGTGTTCAGTCCGGCTATAGCCGGTGTGGCCGGCTTTAGCCGATTTGGGACCGTCTTTAGCCGGTCCAGCTTCAGTTGCCGCCTCTTCTTGCGGTGCTTCCAAGCTTCTTTCCGGTGGTTCCTCTTCTTCCTTCTCTTCCATGCCTCGATGATGTCAGACTTAAGTGTGGATGTTGTTTGACGCACATGATGTGGTGGTGTCCGAAGGCCACCCCATATCATCTCCTCCCGCTTCAAAGAACATCGTCCTCGATGTTGACTCAACATCATCATGTAGGGGAGGTAGATGTAGGCGATTGTACTTGGAGTGCGCCATGTGGTTGTACTTGCGAAGATCGGTTTGGCAACTCTTCAATGTTCCTTCACCTTCCATGAGGCCTACAAAGGTCACAAGCAAAGCGCCACAACACTCAAAGAGTAGCCAATTCTTAGAGTTTATGGCATGAGTTCGTGAGTAGAAGGAGGTCACCTTACTAAGTTGTTGATGTGCTCTCGTTGTAGAAGTGTTTGATTGAGACCATTTGCGGGAGCGCATCAACCAATAATATCTATATGTACGTACGCACACCAAAGACCAAGCAAAGTATGTGTGTGCGTGATAGGGGAGCATATCATGAAGGACATGTCCATTCTTATTCACAACACAATTAGCACAACACAAGTATAATAAAGGGAATGCATATGCAAGGTCTATGTGTAAGCAAATTGGTTGAACATCTTCCAAATGTGGGAACACAAAAACTCCATCAAAATTTGAGAAGACCATGGTGTCCATTTCATGTTGAAAGATATGTTTATTATTGCGCTCAAGGCTTTGGAAAGAGCAAGTAATCAACATCCTTGAAGCAATAAGAGGAGAGTTTGACAAAAACACATACGGCAAGATGTCAAAATTATCATCAACATGTGTGCAAACAAACCATAGGAGAAAACAAGTTTTCATCATATTTGTTGCAACACAAATCATATTCATCCAAAAGTAGAAGAAAATATCATTATCACAAGTGGTTATGCATCCCAACCAAAAGAAATAGCAATTTGTCAACTTGTTGGATGCAACACCAATGAACTCAAAGCGATAACACATATGACAAGTCATGACCAATATACCAATGTGGTTGCACACAAAACAAAAGAACAAGAAAACATTACACATGTATGTTGCAACACATAAAGCATCAATGTTCAATATCATGGGAGCATGATTGTCACAAGTGGCACAAAATTCATCAACATGCTTGCAAAGAAACCATATGGAAGAACAAGTTCTCAACATGTTTGATGCATAGCATGTGAAGGGTATGCAAGCCGAGTTTGAGTTTGAACTCACAAGTATTATGCTCTCAAGAGCTCTTTTCGCCAATTCGTGCTCAATCGAAGTTGACGGTTTTGTCCGCATATCTACACACACAAAAGATAGCAAAAACAACGTGTGTGCATGGTAGATGAATACATCATCCATCATGATGCATCTCTTTGTTGGCACATCACCATTAGCATCAAGCAAGATATTATAATATGCATGGTGAGTATGCAAAGTATATGTGGGAGCATGCTTATCATGGGCAAATGCAAAATCTTCATTATTTGAGAGAGCTATGGGGGCCTTCTCATTGTCAAACATAATAACATTATTGCAAACCAAGCATTTGAAAGAGCAAGTGTTCAACATTTTGGTTGCATTAATGGAAGAATATTTGCAAGCATTGGGCACAAAACATGTTCACAATTTTATCCTTGTTGTCGACAAACCTAGGGAAAGAGCAATTGTTCGGCAAGGTTGTCACAACAAAAGTATCATTGTCATCATTGCAAGTAATACATGGGAAAGAGCAATTGTTCAACATATTGCATGCAATAGGAGATAAAGTGAAGCATACATAGCTCAGCATGTTCATGTCCACTAGGGGAATCATGGCATCACCAACACCTATGTTGTTACCTTTGTAGTCACACTCCTTTGATGTAGATGTTGTTGAAGTAGGTAGCTCCATGTGGCCGACGTACTCATCGTCTTCTCAGCATGGTGTGGTATCATCATGGTGCACCATGTACATCTTCTCCAATATTGGCGTCTCGTCATCCATGTAATCTATTGCAACATGAGAAAACACATTCGAGGTAGAGGGTATGTTGTCAGAAATTGAAATGGCCTCACTTGACCTATTAACTACCACTCTTGTTTCACTCGGTGTATCACTCATGCCCTCAAAGTGGAAGCATTCACTCTCACATATAGTGGATTCACTCATCTCACATATAGTGGAGTCCCTCATCTCCATGGAATGGACGTCATCATTATCCAAGCAACCTAGCAAAGAAGAAGAGAACACAAGAGGAGTAGAGGTTAAGTTGTTAGAAAGCAAAATGTCATCACTCAACTCATGTGGTGTATCACTCTTGCTCTCAATGTGTATGTGGCTCTCATCCTTGTGTGGGATAGGTTTCTTCCTCTCACATAGGCTATCAAGATGTTGTTCTTGGTTTGCACCATGCTCTTGAGGGTGAGGTTGTCGATGGCGCTCATGGTTACCCCCATGTTTGGAGCATGAAGATCTTGATGATCGCGACTTCGTGCGGTGACTTTGATGAAGAAGTTGTTGAAGCTTTGCGTCGACGTCATCGAACCTTGCGTTAAGCTTGGCATTGATGGAGGCGGACTATTTGTCCATGGCGAGGCGGTGGTCATCAAGTTGTCGGTAGGAGTCGGTGAGCTTTTTGGCCAAGGCGGCGCACCATGCGTCGAACTCATCCCTAGACATGGTCACAAAGCTAAAAGTATATGGTGGAAAGTGAGGTGGTTAGAAAACTACAATTAGAACACTTCCCGTAGAAACTATTGAAAGGATGAAACACCCAAGGACAACCGTGGTGCACAAGTTAGAACACATGCAAAAAGGCTATATGGTGGATGGGTAAGAAATGTGGAAATGCCAAACAAAATGATCAAAAGAAAAGTCTATTGTCAAATGTGGGTAAAATCCAAAGGCAAATGTCAAGAACGATGATCTACGTCTAGGAAACACGGAAACACACACAAAAAGATATAATGGGGTTAGCGTGACCAAGGAAGTAAGCAAGAAACAAAATGGTCCTAATGAAGACTATTAGCTCGGTGTCACGCCAACACAAGAGAGACCGTAGCTTGGTTGCATAAGAAAGAAGCAACAAGATTTGCAAAAGATGCCACTCTTCTCTTTTCTCTCCTTTTGCTTACAAGCTTTGAACTCCTTTGTATCAGTGGAACACACACTCTTTTTGGTATTTTTGCGTTTCTATGCTTAAAAGCTTATTTGATATCTATTTATGTCACACAAAGGCTTTTTCCTCTTTTGTGTATCTTTCTCAGCGAGCTTGCTTCGGAGCTTTGCTCAACTTACGCACACACACAAACCCTCTCACGGTCGTGAACACTTGTGCAATGCTTCGCAACACTCGGAAAGCCACTCTCAATAGGATAGGTACATAAAGGAAGAAAAGGGGTAAAAAGGTGGTGCAAGTTATACCTATGCAAAGGTTAGGCGGTGTCAAAACACGCGACTTGCGGTGATGTCAATGAAGGTGGAGTCAAAAGACTAGTCGAAGTTCCGGTGTGTCAATGTCGTCGTCACGATGTTGATGTCGGCGCGGTATTACTTGGCATGAACAAGGCACGCAAAAACCGAAACCCAAACACACACGTCAATGCCCAAATTTTTTGGGAAAAAAGGACTCACAAAAGTTGTCAAAATTTGTGTCAAGATAATGCCAGATTTTGTGTCAAAGGGGTCTAATGGATGTCAAAAGGGGGATTATGGTGTTAAAACGGTGTGTCAACATGGAGCCGGCGGATGTATATCGGCTTCAGCCGGTGTCGGGCCCGGCTATTTCCGGTCACTGCTGTGAGTTGCGCGACTGCTTGCGAAGGAGGCATGGTGGTTTGTGAGTTGATGGCGGAGCTAGTGGAGCTGGCGCGGGGCGGGTAGGCATGCAACGCATTGTCGAGCGGCGCTGTGAGGAGCTGCTGCGAGAGGAGGATGGCAGGTGGGCGGCTCAGCGATGCCCTTGGCGCGCAGGTGGCGGTGGTCACTGGGTAGAGCGGAGCTCGGTGCGAGGTGCACACGTGGGAGCGGGGCGGGCAGAAGCGAAACACTAGCAGCGGTCGATGTGAGGCGGAGCAGGTGAGGGCGAGGCGGGGCTGGTGTGCTGGGCTTGGGAGCAAGTGGGCGCGGTGTGCTGGGCGGCGCACGCGATTTGTAGCTAGGAGCTGCTGTGGTAGGTGGCCGTGGCGGTAGGGGCAGTGGAGGAGCGAGCCAGGGGCCCGAGGCGAGGCAGGGTGTGTGCGAGCTGGTGGCGGGCGATGGGTGCGGAACCAGAGCGAGGCCGCTGGTGGAGCGCGCGCATGGTGTTGGCCTAGCGGAGGAGCGAGGAGGCGTGGGCCAGGAGCGTTGACCTGCGGAAGAGGTAGTCGAGCGAACTGACTTTAGCCGGTACTGGGCCGGCTGATATGGGGTGGCCCGATCTTCTCATGAGCGATGCGATGGTGATGATTGTAGAGGATGATTGTCGGGGATAACTTAGTGTCACCGATGAACTCTCCTCGCTTGAACCCTGATGCCAATGCAACAGCTCTCAAACCCTGTAGGATATTCACGACCCTACACACTTGCGCACGTAGCCATCGACCACGAAATGGTAGTTTGCAATCTACTGATTCCCAGTGGAACAACAGATTACACTAAACTTGCAGAAGTTTAATTCTCCCAATCGATGAATTGGCGAGAGGAATTCAAGATGAATGCTTGCAGCAGTTCAACAAGAGTATTTTGTTTAAAACGTGGTCTCACCCTAATTGAGGGGGCGCCCAGGGCTACTTATAGGTGGCCGGGCGTCCTCAGCAAAGACCTGGCCCAAAACATGCCTGATTTGGGCCCAAACTGACTCGGTTCGACTCAAACGGGTACATACCGACCCATATATGGGTTTGGCCTAATTTTAGCACGCAGGCCATGTGTGTAGCGCGCCTTAGACGTGTAGACATCGTGTCGTAGGCAGTCCTAGTGCGCCATCACGTGCTCGTGCTCATCCAGACTTGATCTTCTTCACGTGGTGATGTTCTCCATGCTTGTGGCACCGGCCTCCCTCTCCTCCCTCACGCTCTCTTGCTTGATCACCACGTCGTGCTCCATGTGTTGCATCTCCTCGCTCCCTCGAACCCCTTCTTCTCCAATGAACCTGATCATACATATGAACAAAGACTTAGGCAGTATAAAATTCTCATTACAATAAATATCAGATTCAGCAAGGAGTGAGTTCACCTGCTGTTGTAACAACTTAGCATGGGCTCAAGTAATTGGTCCAATCCGAATCTCATCATTGGACTTATCTTGATCAGCAACAATAGGATCATCAACAGTAGGTGGAGATGGCTGTGTAGTAGGGATGTCCTCATCATCTCCCCCCCTTCAAAAGGCATCGACCTCGACGCTCCAAGATCATCTCCATCATATGGTGATAAATCAGCAACGTTGAAACTGTTGCTAACACCACCAAACTCAGCAATAGGAATATCAATCGAGTAGGCATTATCATTGATCTTGGCAAGCACTCTATAGGGACCAGCACCTCGGGGCCTCAACTTGGAACGCCTAAGCAAAGGAAATCTGTCCTTGCGCAGGTGCACCCATACCATATCACCGGGCTGAAAAAGAACCTGCTTTCTTGACTTGTTGCAAGCAGCAGCAGTATTCTTCCCTTTCTTCTCAATAGCCTCTCGAGTCTTCTCATTAATTTTCTTCACAAAATCAGCTCTCTTTGATGCCTCCATATTAACTCTCTCATGCAATGGAAGAGGCAACACATCTAGTGGTGTAATAGGTTTGAGGCCATACACCACCTCAAACGGACAAAGCTGAGTAGTAGAATGTACTGTCCTGTTGTGTGCAAACTCCACATGCGGCAAACAATCTTCCCACTCCCGCAGATTTTTCTTGATCATTGTCCTCAGGAACTGTGACAAAGTTCGATTAACCACCTCAGTCTGGCCGTCAGTTTGGGGATGACATGTAGTGCTGAACAGCAGCTTCGTTCCTAGATTTCCCCATAAGGTCTTCCAGAAGTAGCTCATGAACTTGACGTCCCTGTCAGAAACAATAGTCTTGGGCACTCCATGCAAGCGTACAATATCCCTGAAAAATAGGTTAGCCACATGCGACGCATCGTCGCTCTTATGACATGCAATAAAGTGTGCCATTTTAGAGAATCTATCCACTACCACAAATATAGAATCATAACCATGTTTAGTTTTTGGCAATCCTAGCACAAAATCCATACTAATATCTTCCCATGGTGTAATAGGTGCAGGTAGTGGTGTATACAAACCGTGAGGCCTCATGATGAGGACATCCCATCTATTGATACACCCGCTGTACCTACAGCGGAACACATACAAGGACCCATCACTCGAGCTCGTGCCAAGCAACTTAACTATCAGGTACTTTCGTTTCTTGGAACTCTTTCTCACATACATGAGAATATGATGCTGCCTAAATCAGATATGTTTGTTACTCTTAGGAATGATGGACCTAGCATGGATGAGAGGGACAAGCATTGGAGCATGATCGTGCATGGAGATGGCAGCATGCGTTTGAGGATTGAAGAAGACGCCACGAGTGGAGATTTTAGAACTTTGAAGCCACCATAATGAAGGATGAAGACTTGGACGAAATATACAAAGAGCTACTTCATAATTTCGTCCATAAATACATATGGTGCTGCGTCACTTCTATTTTTGGGCCAGGCCCATGTAAATTTCGCAGCAAATAAGACAACCACTTTTAGGAGTCCGAATTTGAGGAGAAAAGGCCTGTTAGGGGTCCGTTCAACCACCCAACCCATGGCTGGTCGCACCCCTACCTTTTCCTCCTCAAATACCCCCGTAGCCGTCATTAGAACTCGGATTTTGATTAGACTAAAAGTTAGCCCTTGCTGCAACTACGAGCTCGACTTTTGAGGCCAATCGCCCAGAAGAAGACCGCCTATTCGGAATCCCACCTTTTGAATAAAGCATACATCTTTCATCCGCAATATCTTGATTGCTGTATTAGTTCTTACTTGTTCTCGATTTCAGGTAGGAATTAAGACCCTCGCTGGTCAGGCTGATCGTGCACCCGCAAGATCAGTAACTCCCGGAGATTGTCCTAGCGATTGCATTGGCGCACGAGCTTCGCACGTGTAGTCGGATCGTCAAGCACAAACTCCACCCACCAAATCGACGTATCAAGATCTCATCGAAAGATCGGACACCTTTGCCCTATCAAGTGGTATCAGATTTCAGGTTGCTCGGTGAGATTTACTGTTTTCGTAGTTTAGATTGCATCAGTGTTCATACCTATAAACCACGAAAAGCCAAAAAATACAGTTAGGGTTAGATCATCTCGTCCCATAAACCATCCGAGCCTTTGCATTGTCTTTTCAGTTTGCATCGTTGAATTTGTGTCTGCATCCGCGTGTCGAGTTGCTGGTCTTAGTGTCTGTTCCTTTAGAGTTTCGAGTTCGATTCACCTTAGTCCCGCCGCCGCCGCACGCTTGCACCACTGCTCCGCCATATCCTTCCACCACCACGCCATATACTTCCGCCACCGCCTTCACATAAGTTCTTGTTCGTTCTTCCCAATTTCATCCGTACCTTTTTCAGAGTCCGTGAGTTAGGTTTCGGTCGCCAGTCAAGAGGAGGAAGAAGAGCAAAAAAAAAAAAAAAAAAAAAAAAAAAAAAAGTCAACTCCGCATCCAAGTCGGGTTGACCCGTTCCTACTAGTGCATTCCGAATTCAGTCTGAATTTTGACAGTTCCGTCAGTTTTTTGACGGTTTTCGACAGCAAATTTCAACTGGTCATAACTTTTGCATACGAACTCCGTTTTCGACGTGCGAGTACTCAAAATGTTCGTAGCGAAAAGATCTACGTGACCACAACCACTACGTCGTTGTGCGACACCCAGAACTCCCAAAAAGGCCGGGAAGGCTGAGTTTTTGCCCTCCGAAGTTTCAGACCTGACAATTCCTGCAGATCTTCACTTATATTTTGCTTGGGAGCTGTTCCTTTCTGCTTGTGGGGCCGCGCCGTGCCTTCCTTAGTGTTCTCGGCTCGCGTCTCTAGCTTGGTATAGCCTAGGACCAGCACAGTACCGTGGTTGAGCATTCTTTCAACATTGCATTGCTGTTTTGACATTTGCTGTATTTTTGCTACCATATAAGCCTTCCTACAGCTCCACATATTTCTGCACGTGCTTTGTATCGACACCTGGTAATCGCTTGTGCAATTTTGGGAGTCGCTGTTCTTTGCTGGTTGCATATCACCTTCCTCCTGTTGGGTAAGAACTTGTAAGAGCTTTGTATACCGCTTGACGGATTACGCGTGATCCCACCATATTCCGTAGTGCATAGGTATATATATTTGTGCTTGCTTCCACGCTAACCATGACAGGAACCCCGAAGGATGATGTTGATCCAGAGAAGATGACTAGTGCAGAGTTGCATGCCCACTTCACACGGCTGTTGGTGGGGCGTGCACAAGATGTGGACACACGCTTGGGTGATGTTGATTCCAAGCTTTCTGATGCGATGGACAAGATGGCTGGTCTTGAGGCATCCTTCAACACCAAGCTCGATGCCCGGTTCCAGGAAGTCCTGGCCCGTTTACCACCACTGCCACGGCCGGCCGTCCCTGTACCACGTGCTCGCCGCGTTCCTCTTACAGCTGCGGCAGCTGCTGCGGCCGCTACGGAGGCGGCCACCCAGGACGGATATGCTGCTGACGAGGGGGAAAACGAGTTCGAAGATGAAAACGAGCTCGACGAGGACGAGGTCCAACAACCTGCACCTGGCCGTCCGCGGCAATACAACCGCAACGCTCGTCCACCTCCGCGTCCGGTACGTGATGATGACCATGTGGCTAAGCTAAAATTAAATATTCCGCCATTTGAGGGTAGATATAATCCTGATGCATATCTCACTTGGGAATTAGAAGTAGAGCAACGTTTTGCATGTTTACGCTACCCTGAGCATTTGCGTGTTAGTGCTGCTACATGTGAATTTACTGATTTTGCTTCTATCTGGTGGTCTGAATATTGTCGAGTCAATCATGCTAATATTCCTGCTACTTGGCTTGGTCTAAAACATGCCATGCGTACTCGTTTTGTACCTCCACATTATCAACGAGACTTGCTTAAAAAATTAACTCATTTAGAACAAGGCAAAAATTCTGTACAAGAGTATTATCAAGAGTTACAAACGGGCATGATTCGTTGTGGTATTGTAGAGGATAATGAAGCTATGCTTGCACGTTTCTTTGGTGGTTTAAATAAGGAGATTCAGCATATTTTAGACTACAAGGAGTACAATACTATTACTCGTTTATTTCACCTTGCTTGCAAAGCTGAACTTGAAGTGCAGGATCGTCAACCATCATGGAGAAGACCTCATAATTCTGCAGGTCGTACTTCTTCATGGTCTGCGCGCCAATCAGCTCCACCTTCTCGTGGGGATGCACCAGGTCCTTCCACCTCCAGGTATACCACGCCGACGTCAAGAACGCCACCTGCTCCTGCTCCTGCTCCATCACCATCTGCTGGTCCGACACGGAGTTCTTCTTCCATGGCCTCCACGGGGAAGACTCGCGATATTCAATGTCGCAAGTGTTTTGGGTTTGGTCACATTGAAAAAGAATGCAGAACCAAACGTGTGATGGTGGTACTTGAAGATGGCGAATATGACTCTGCAAGTGATTTTGATGATGATACATTGGCACTTATTGCTGCACGTGATGGTGCCAATTCTGATTCTGACAAGGAGATGGAGGTAATGGGAGCTGAAACTGCTGATCAATACAAGAGCTTAGTTGCACAACGTGTCTTGAGTGTGCAATTGAGCAAGGCTGAGCATGATCAACGCCACAACTTGTTTCAAACAAGAGGCGTTGTTAAGGAGAGAGCTATCCGGATCATCATTGATGGAGGGAGTTGTAACAATCTGGCTAGTATTGACATGGTGGAGAAGCTTGCTCTGCCCACACGACAACGACCTCATCCATATTACATTCAATGGTTTGAGAGCTCCCGTAAGCTCAAGGTAACAAGAACTGCACGCGTGCATTTTACTATTGGTACTTATTCAGATTTTGTTGATTGTGATGTTGTACCTATGCAAGCTTGTTCTTTGTTACTTGGTAGACCATGGCAATTTGATAGAGAATCTGTACATAATGGTAAAACAAATCAGTATTCTCTTACACATGCTGGCAAGAAAATTGGACTTAAACCCATGACTCCGGAACAAATTTTGAAAGATGATCTTGCTAGAGCTAGTAGATTAAAAAATGAGGACAAACATAAGAGTGAGAATCAGATTATTGCTGCAGATTTTGTACCACCTAAGCATTCTTCTAAATCTGATTCTAACCATGCTACTGAAATTCGTTTGAAGAATCCTTGTTTACTTGCTAGCAAATCTGATCTTGCTGAAATTGATGTCAATATTACTCCATGCTATGCTATTATTTGCAAAGAAGTACTGTTTTCATTTGAGGATATGCCTCCTTCTTTGCCACCTGCGGTTGCTAACCTTTTGCAGGAATACATGGATGTTTTTCCACAAGATGTTCCACCTGGACTTCCACCTATTCGTGGAATAGAACACCAAATTGATTTGATTCCAGGAGCTTCGCTGCCCAACCGTGCGCCATATCGCACCAATCCTGAAGAAACAAAAGAGATACAACGACAGATCCAGAGTTTATTGGACAAAGGTTATATTCGTGAGTCTCTTAGTCCATGCGCTGTTCCTATTATTTTAGTACCTAAGAAAGATGGTTCTTCGCGCATGTGTACTGATTGTCGTGCTATTAATAATATTACCATTCGATATCGTCACCCTATACCTCGTTTGGATGACATGCTAGATGAGTTGAGTGGTTCTATTATGTTCTCTAAAGTTGATTTGCGTAGTGGTTACCACCAAATTCGTATGCAATTAGGAGATGAATGGAAAACAGCTTTTAAAACTAAGTTCGGTTTATATGAGTGGTTAGTAATGCCGTTTGGTTTAACTAATGCACCTAGTACCTTTATGAGACTGATGAACGAAGTTTTCCGTGCTTTTATTGGTCGTTTTGTGGTGGTATATTTTGATGACATTCTCATATATAGCAAATCTTTAGAGGACCATTTGGATCATTTACGTGCTGTTTTCAATGCTTTACGTGATGCACGTTTGTATGGTAATCTTGAGAAGTGCACCTTCTGCACAAATAGAGTTGCTTTTCTTGGTTATGTTGTTACAGAACAGGGAATTGAAGTTGATCCAGCCAAGATTGAAGCTATTGATAATTGGCCACAGCCCAAGACGGTCACCCAAGTAAGGAGTTTTCTTGGTCTTGCTGGGTTTTATAGGCGCTTTGTCAAAGATTTTGGTTCTATTGCTGCGTCATTGAATGAGCTCACAAAGAAGGATGTGCCCTTTGTTTGGGGCGATGCACAACAAGAGGCCTTCATGATACTGAAAGATAAGTTAACACATGCTCCATTACTCCAACTTCCTGATTTTAATAAGACGTTTGAACTTGAATGTGATGCTAGTGGCATTGGTTTGGGAGGTGTGTTATTACAAGAGGGCAAACCTGTAGCATATTTTAGTGAAAAATTGAGTGGGCCTAGTCTGAACTATTCTACTTATGATAAAGAATTATATGCGCTGGTTCGGACATTAGAAACTTGGCAACATTATTTATGGCCTAAAGAATTTGTTATACATTCTGATCATGAATCTTTGAAGCATATTCGTAGTCAAGCAAAACTGAATCGTCGCCATGCCAAGTGGGTTGAATTTATTGAATCTTTTCCTTATGTTATCAAACACAAAAAGGGTAAAGATAATATTATTGCTGATGCTTTGTCGCGCCGTTATACTATGTTATCTCAGCTTGACTTCAAAATTTTTGGGTTGGAAACTATAAAGGAACAATACTTGCATGATGCTGAATTTAAAGATGTGTTGCAAAATTGTAAAGATGGTAGGACATGGAACAAATTCATCCTTAATGATGGATTTGTGTTCCGTGCTAACAAACTATGCATCCCAGATGGTTCCGTTCGTCTTTTGTTGTTACAGGAGGCGCATGGAGGAGGATTAATGGGACACTTTGGTGTCAAGAAGACGGAGGATGTTCTTGCTGCACACTTCTTTTGGCCACGCATGCGGCGAGATGTTGAGAGATTCGTGGCACGCTGCACTACTTGTCAAAAAGCTAAGTCTCGCCTTAATCCACATGGTTTATATATGCCTCTTCCTGTTCCTAGTGTTCCTTGGGAGGATATTTCAATGGACTTTGTTTTGGGATTACCTCGTACACAGAAGGGGAGGGATAGTATTTTTGTTGTTGTGGATCGGTTTTCTAAGATGGCACACTTTATTCCTTGTCACAAGACCGATGATGCTGCGCACATTGCTGAATTATTTTTTCGTGATATCGTTCGTTTGCATGGTGTGCCAAATACTATTGTTTCTGATCGTGATACTAAATTTCTTAGCCACTTTTGGAGATGTTTATGGGCTAAGTTGGGGACTAAATTGCTGTTTAGTACTACATGTCATCCCCAAACTGATGGACAAACTGAAGTAGTTAATAGAACTTTATCTACCATGCTGTGGGCTGTTTTAAAGAAGAACTTAAAATTGTGGGAGGAATGTTTGCCTCATATTGAGTTTGCTTATAATCGTTCGCTGCATTCTACCACAAAGATGAGCCCTTTTCAGATTGTCTATGGTTTTGTTCCACGTGCACCTATTGATTTGTTGCCTTTACCATCTTCAGTGCAAAATAATTTCGATGCTACACAGCGTGCTGAATTGATTTTAAAATTGCATGCAACTACTAAAGACAACATAGAACGCATGAATGTTAAGTATAAAGTTGCTGGGGATAGAGGACGAAAGCATGTTGTGTTTGAGGTTGGTGATCTTGTTTGGTTGCATTTGCGCAAAGATCGTTTTCCTGATTTGCGCAAGTCTAAGTTAATGCCACGTGCTGATGGTCCTTTTAAGGTGATAGAGAAAATCAATGATAATGCATATAAACTGGAGCTTCCTGCAGATTTTGGTACGGTAAGTCCTACATTTAACATTGCAGATTTAAAACCTTACTTCGGTGAAGAAGATGAGGTTGCGTCGAGGACGACTTCAATTCAAGAAGGGGAGCATGATGAGGACATCCCATCTATTGATACACCCGCTGTACCTACAGCGGAACACATACAAGGACCCATCACTCGAGCTCGTGCCAAGCAACTTAACTATCAGGTACTTTCGTTTCTTGGAACTCTTTCTCACATACATGAGAATATGATGCTGCCTAAATCAGATATGTTTGTTACTCTTAGGAATGATGGACCTAGCATGGATGAGAGGGACAAGCATTGGAGCATGATCGTGCATGGAGATGGCAGCATGCGTTTGAGGATTGAAGAAGACGCCACGAGTGGAGATTTCAGAACTTTGAAGCCACCATAATGAAGGATGAAGACTTGGACGAAATATACAAAGAGCTACTTCATAATTTCGTCCATAAATACATATGGTGCTGCGTCACTTCTATTTTTGGGCCAGGCCCATGTAAATTTCGCAGCAAATAAGACAGCCACTTTTAGGAGTCCGAATTTGAGGAGAAAAGGCCTGTTAGGGGTCCGTTCGACCACCCAACCCATGGCTGGTCGCACCCCTACCTTTTCCTCCTCAAATACCCCCGTAGCCGTCATTAGAACTCGGATTTTGATTAGACTAAAAGTTAGCCCTTGCTGCAACTACGAGCTCGACTTTTGAGGCCAATCGCCCAGAAGAAGACCGCCTATTCGGAATCCCACCTTTTGAATAAAGCATACATCTTTCATCCGCAATATCTTGATTGCTGTATTAGTTCTTACTTGTTCTCGATTTCAGGTAGGAATTAAGACCCTCGCTGGTCAGGCTGATCGTGCACCCGCAAGATCAGTAACTCCCGGAGATTGTCCTAGCGATTGCATTGGCGCACGAGCTTCGCACGTGTAGTCGGATCGTCAAGCACAAACTCCACCCACCAAATCGACGTATCAAGATCTCATCGAAAGATCGGACACCTTTGCCCTATCACCTCAGCTTGGACTTGGAAGTGTTGCACACAATGCAGCGCCGCACATACCTATCCACATCACGCCTCATCCTGGGCCAAAAGAAGTGATCAGCTAGCATGAGTAATGTCTTCTCACGCCCAAAGTGACCCATCAAACCTCCAGCATGTGATTCCTGCAATAAGAGCAAACGCAAAGACGACTCCGGAACACATAGTTTGTTAGCTCGAAAAAGAAACCCATCATGTATGTGATATTTTTCCCAGGCGTATTTCAAAGCACACAAACGGTATGGTTCAGCAAAATCATGATCAGTTGCATAAAGTTCACAAATACACTCTAAACCAGGAATATTAATATCAAGTTGTGTCAATAACATATTCTTCCTAGATAGAGCATCAGCAACCACATTATCTTTTCCCTTCTTATGTTTAATGATGTACGGAAAAGACTCAATAAACTCACCCCACTTAGCGCGACGCCTATGCAAGTTGGATTGTGCTTTCAAATATTTCAAAGCTTCATGATCAGAATGTATGATAAATTCTTTTGGCCACAAATAATGTTGCCAAAACTCAAGAACTCTAACAAGTGCATACAATTCTTTATCATAAACAGGATAATTCAGTCTAGCACTAGATAATTTATGAGAAAAATAAGCTATAGGACGACCCTCTTGCATCAAAATGCCACCTATGCCTATACCACTAGCATCACATTCAACTTCAAATTGCTTTGAAAAATCAGGCAATGCAAGTAAAGGTGTAGAAGTAAGCAAACGTTTCAATTCATCAAATGCATGATCTTGGGCTGCGCCCCACACAAAAGGAACACCTTTCTTCGTTAACTCATTTAATGGTGCAGCAATAGTACTAAAGTCTTTCACAAAACGGTGATAGAAACCAGCAAGACCGTGAAAACTTCGTACTTGACTAACATTCATGGGAGTAGGCCAATCTTGAATAGCAGCAATTTTAGATTGATCTACCTCTACTCCATGCTTAGAAACAACATAACCTAGAAATATGACCTTGTCTTTTGCAAATGTGCACTTCTCAAGGTTAGCATACAATTTATTATCACGCAGCACTTGCAAAACTTGTCTAATATGAGCACAGTGTTCTGTTTCATTGCGGCTGTAAATAAGTATGTCATCAAAATAGACAACCACAAAACGACCAATGAACTCTCTCAAAACATGATTCATTAAGCGCATGAATGTACTAGGTGCATTAGTAAGACCAAAAGGCATAACTAGCCACTCATATAAACCAAATTTAGTTTTGAAAGCAGTTTTCCATTCATCTCCTTCTTTCATGCGAATTTGATGGTAACCACTACGCAAATCAATTTTAGAGAAAACATCAGCACCACTCAATTCATCTAACATATCCTCGAGACGGGGAATAGGGTGACGATATCGAATAGTAATGTTGTTTATAGCTCTACAATCTACACACATGCGCCATGTACCATCTTTCTTAGGCACCAAAATAATAGGAACAACACAAGGACTAAGAGAGACACGAATGTACCCTTTATCCAGAAGAGCTTGCACTTGTGCTTGTATCTCCTTCGTTTCGTTGGGGTTGGTCCTGTAGGGGGCGCGGTTGGGCAAGGAGGCGCCAGGGATCAAGTCGATCTGGTGCTCGATGCCTCGTAATGGTGGTAGCCCAGCAGGTACCTCCACCAGAAAAATGTCATCAAAGTCCTGCAAAACAGTTGAGACACCAAGAGAAACAGGTTGCATATCGTTAGAAACTAAGACCTCGCCCTTGTACATGAGCACAAGAGGCATGGCTGTAGGATCCTCACTAAATTCTCTCATGTCTTCTTTGGTGGCTAAAACTAACAAGTTGGGCACTCCCTCACTTTTCGTTATATCACTCACGGCTGTTATATTATCTCGTGGAGGTGGCTGTTCGAGTTTCACTTCAGTCTTTTGACGAGATTCATTAACAATTTGCTGCGGTGACATAGGCAGTAGGTTGATTTTCTTGCCCTTGAACTCCAAGTGATAAGTATTGGCTCGACCATTGTGTTGCACATGTCAATCATAGAGCCATGGCCGACCCAACAAGAGATGACAAACCGTCATAGGAACCACATCAAAATCAATAGAATCCTTGTATGGCCCTATCCCAAAGTTCACACGTACCATGTAGTTTACCTTCATCTCACCATTGTCACTTAACCACTGAATATAATATGGGTTAGGATGAGGTAAATATTTCAAATCCAGCTTGGCACATAACTCCTTACTTGCGAGATTGCGATAGCTTCCGCCATCAATGATCACCTTGCAAGCTTTATTGGGACCAACTAGTGCCTTGGTTTGAAACAGGTTGTAGCGTTGAGAATCAATATTGGGCTGCACACTCAACATACGTGGAGAGACAACAATAATAGGAGAAGAGTCAGCATAAGCATCTTCACCTTCATCATCAGAACCAAACGGATCAACATCTTCTTCGGTCTCATATTCGTTCTCAGTAACCACTATCACTTTGTTGTTGGGACAATCTCTTTTAAAGTGTCCCTTGCCTCCACACGTATGACATAGTTTCTCAGTAGCACGAGTCACGGAGGCACTCGAACCGGAACTAGCGGCTGGTGTGGTAGCGGGACGTCTGGACTGAGCTCTAGAGGTCGCTGGCCTAGTGGATGAGGAGGGGCGAGTAGGAGTCCCCTCAAGTGGCGCTGGGGCAGGGATAGAAGGCGCCCTGGCAGTGTATCGACTGGCAGGTGAAAAGCGAGATTTTTGTTGCACCTCTTCAGCAAGCTGTGCCTCAGCCTCCATAGCATGGTGAAGCAACTGATTCATATCATTGTAAGTATGATGCCGGACGATGTTCTTGATAGGAAGTCTGAGTCCATGCAAAAACCGTTGCATAGTCATCTGACTAGACTCTTGAACTCGCGATCGCTGCATCAACAGTTCCATCTCCTTATAATAAGCATCAACTTTCAAAAATCCTTGCTTCAGCTGTGTCAATCTATCAAAAACTGAACGCAAATAATTGGTGGGTACAAAACGAGCCTGCATGATTTCCTTCATCTCTGTCCATCGCAAAATAGGAAGCTCATGACCTGCTCGGCGTTGTGACAGAATATTATCCCACCAACGCAGGGCATAACCATCAAATTCTGAGGATGCAAGTTTGATCTTCTTATCTTCAGTGTAAGCATGCAAACGCCACAGGTTGTCGATCTTGAGCTCCCAAGTGAGGTAATCCTCCACATCACCTTCACCATCAAATCTGGGTATCGAGAACTTTGGCTTCCCTAGAAAATCATCCTCAGCAGGTATTACACGTCGGGCACCAAGGCCATGTGGTGGCCGACCATGTTGTCCAAGACCACGCCCACGAGCATTGGGGCCTAGTAGATTGGCATTGTCATGGACACTGTCATCATCAGCAAAGTCAGCAGCAGGCTGCACAGGCAGTGGTACCATGGGTCGACGCAGCTCCGCTAGGGATTGGTTCAACTGATCAATGTTGTGCTGGAAAGTAGTGAACTGAGCTTGCATAGTTGAATAGTATCTGCGGTGCCTTGCACTTTGAACTGGAGTTGCTGATGTGCAGTCACAGCGTCGGCAGTAGAACAATCCAACACCCCCTCTAGATGAGTGCACAGTCCCACAAAGTCTATCCAAACCACCGGTGTATCCCCATCTTTTTTCTGCATCACATCATAACCACTAGTAGACATGATTAGTAGATTAGTGCACGAAATCAAAAACATGTGGTGCCTCTCACAACTCACTCAAAAACTGACAAGAAGAGGTAATCTTACCATTCCAAAGTGAATAGTAGTGCGTACCAGAACAAAGTATCAAGCTCGTGCATGGATGTGATGAAGTGAATACCGAGGGTATAAGAGCGATCACACGACAAACCAGGAATATATGGTGGAGCTGTAGGTATGGTATCCTAAGTACACCGCAAATAAGTCCTAGTGTTGATCGTATGTTAAGACCCACGAAACACACACGGTGGAGATAAGCGAGGCAAAGCAACTCTGAAAAAGAGCTCAAAAGATATAAGTGACAATGCACAGTAGCTCGTGTTGCAATGCACAAGAGAGACGCTAGCACTGGCTCGATGAACAGGCACAAGATTGCGCACACGGCAGCAGCCTGATGAGCACGAAGTAGCTAGTCTCGTATGGGTAAGCTCCTAACACGATGCTGTAGACAGGCTGTAGCTAAAGTGATCAAAATCGTGTAGAAAGGACGCTATGTGGACACAGTGGTAACACGCTGTCGCGGTAGAGACAACGACGAAAAATATGTCACGGCAGAGATGTACGACGCCGGAAATACACGGCAGCGCGACGGCGACGCGAAACGGACAAAGTAGTTGTCTCTTTTTTTAATTAGAGGTGCGGCGTGTGCAGGCACGTCCCCTTTTTTTATTTTAGCTAATTCGAATTTGGGCCTAAAAAGAAGAGGCCCGATCTGGCGCTGGACGCCAGACGACCTCCGCGGTCGGGCGAGCGAGCGGGCGCTCGACCCTGGCGCCGGACCCCAGATGGTCTCCGCGCCCAGGCGCCCGGGGCGAGGCATGCTGGCCTTTTGTTTTTTTTGTCTGGCCAGCAGTGATCGGATCTGGCAGCCCCGGTTGATCTCGCTTCAATTTTTTTTCTTTTACTGATATCGATCGGATCTGTGTTGATCAGATCTGCTCACTGGAGATCGATAGCAACCTTTCGCTCTTTTTTTAGAAGTGTAGATCGGATCCGAACTAAGCCTTCCCCAACCCGGACTCCTCCTCGATCTCCAAATCGCCAAGACAGGAGAACATGGCGCGTGAACCAAGGAAGAAGGAGATCAACGAGACTCAAGACAAGATGCAAATTCAAAACTACTATGCAGAAAAGATCGAGGAACCTAGACTCCAACAAATTGGAAGAAAAGATACGCGAAAAGACGATCAGCGACTAAAACTCAAGAACGGTGCAATCTAGGCTATGGCAGAAACTAAGAACCCTAAATTTTTTGGCTTTTTCTGGATAGGACTGAAAACAAAAACGAATTGCAGGGATGAAGTTGTGGATGCTCACCGAGTAAACCGTGGAAATCTGATTCCAAGATGATATGGGGTGGCCCGATCTTCTCGTGAGCGATGCGATGGTGATGATGGCAGCGGATGATTGTCGGGGATAACTTGGTGTCACTGATGAACTCTCCTGGCTTGAACCCTGATGCCAATGCAACAGCTCTCAAACCCTGTAGGATATTCACAACTCCACACACTTGCGCACGTAGCCGTCGACCACGAAACGGTAGTTTGCAATCTACTGATTCCCAGTGGAACAACAGATTACACTAAACTTGCAGTAGTTTAATTCTCCCAATCGATGAATTGGCGAGAGGAATTCAAGATTAATGCTTGCAGTAGTTCAACAAGAGTATTTTGTCTAAAACGTGGTCTCACCCTAATTGAGGGGGCGCCCAGGGCTACTTATAGGTGGTCAGGCGTCCTCCGCAAAGACCTGGCCCAAAACATGCCCGGTTTGGGCCAAAACTGACTCGGTTCGACTCAAACGGGTACATACCGACCCATATATGGGTTCGGCCTAATTTTAGCATGCAGGCCATGTGTGTAGCGCGCCTTATACGTGTAGACATGGTGTCGTAGGCAGTCCTAGTGCGCCATCACGTGCTCGTGCTCATCCAGACTTGATCTTCTTCACGTGGTGATGTTCTCCATGCTTGTGGCGCCGGCCTCCCTCTCCTCCCTCGCGCTCTCTTGCTTGATCACCACGTCGTGCTCCATGTGTTGCATCTCCTCGCTCCCTCGAACCCCTTCTTCTCCAATGAACCTGATCATACATATGAACAAAGACTTAGGCAGTATAAAATTCTCATTACAATAAATACCAGATTCAGCAAGGAGTGAGTTCACCTGCTGTTGTAACAACTTAGCACGGGCTTGAGTAATTGGTCCAATCCGAATCTCGTCATTGGTCTTATCTTGATCAGCAACAATAGGATCATCAACAGTAGGTGGAGATGGCTGTGTAGTAGGGATGTCCTCAGCCGGTGGGCCGACTTTAGCGGGTCTGCGGTCTAGCTTTTTCTGGCTCGTACTTTTTTGAGAAATCCTGGTCGCGAAGTTCTTCGATTTGGGCAGAAATTGGGAGAGAAAATCATTGATTCCGAGAGAAATAAGAGGAATTGGGGCTAGAAAATTTGTGGCAATGTAGATCAACACCCAAGACATCAAATATATGGATCAAAACCACAAAAAACTCAACAAATCTAGAGATCAAAATTCAAGGCAATTTAGGGCTATTTTTTTTGATTTTCGAATTTTTGTGTGGAAATCACAACACGAGAGTAAATCCGTGGCAACCAAAGGCTGCTGATACCATATGATAAGGGGTGACCCCTTGAGGGTGGCCCGATCTTCATGGATTCACGAGATTTGTGGTGGGGAACAAGGATGAACATGAAGAACACAATGAACATGATGAACAAATCGAAGGCAAACACACACACACACACACACACACACACACAAGATACACACCTGTTGTCTGATTCACCAACTCAATAGAATCACAAGGAAGAGACTCCAAGAGTAGAATTCCTTATGAGAGATTGACTTGCAAGGGATAGAATTCCAAGAGGGGAAGAGACCAATCAATTGGATAGAATTACACACTCTTGTATGCAAGAGATCCAAATCAAGGTAGAATTCCCCAAATAGAAGAGATCCCAAACAAAGAGGGTGATTTCTAGATGTGGATCTAGTTGGGTTCCCACAAGGGAGGTGGCATCATGCCAATTCTTATCTTAATTCATCTCTATCCTATGGAGGGGGAGAGTGACCCATATATATAGGTAGCCACAAGCTAGGGGTAGTTTGGTCACTAGGGAGATAGATAACATAGGTGGCCTCATGGCCAAAACAGAGTTGACTCGGGTAGACCGGCTATAGCCGATGTTCAGTCCGGCTATAGCCGGTGTGGTCGGATTTACCCGGTTTGGGACCGGCTTTAGCCGGTCTAGCTTCAGCTGTCGCCTCTTCTTGCAGCGCTTCCAAGCTTCTTTCTGGTGGTTCTTCTTCTTCCTTCTCTTCCACGCCTCGATGATGTCGGACTTGAGTGTGGATGTTGTTGACGCACATAATGCGGTGGTGTCCAAAGGCCATCCCATATCAAATAGTAAAATGCACGTGTGCATATCTTGTTACCTTGATGTTACGAGAGCTCTCAAACCATTGAATGTAATATGGATGAGGTCGTTGTCGTGTGGGTAGAGCAAGCTTCTCAACCATGTCAATGCTAGCCAAATTGTTACAACTGCCTCCATCAATGATGATCCGAATAGCTCTATCTTTAACAACACCTCTTGTTTGAAACAAATTGTGGTGTTGATCATGCTCAGCTTTGCTCAATTGCACACTCAATACACATTGTGCAACAAAACTCTTGTATTGATCAGCAGTTTCAGCTCCCATTACTTCCATGTCCTTGTCAAAATCAGAATTGGCGTAATCACATGCAGCAATAAGGGACAATGTATCATCATCGAAATCATTTGTAGAGTCATATTCACCATCCTCAAGCACCACCATCACATGTTTGGTCCTCCATTCTTTTTCTATGTGACCAAACCCAAAGAATTTGCGACATTAAATATCGCGAGTCTTCCCCGTGGAGGCCATGGAAGAGGAACTCTGTCTTGGAATAGCAGATGGTGATGGAGCAGGAGCAGGTGGCATTCGTGATGTGGGCGTGGTGTTCTTGGAGGTGGAAGGCACTGGTGCATCCACACGAGAAGGTGGAGCTGATTGGCATGCAGACCATGAGGAAGTACGACCTACAGAATTATTAGCTCTTCTCTATGATGGTTGATGATCCTGCACTTCAAGTTCAGCTTTGCAAGCAAGATGAAATAAACGAATAATAGTGTTGTTGATGTGGGGTGGCTTTCGGACTCCACCACATCATGTGCGTCAACAATCAAAGTCCGACATCATCGAGGCATGGAAGAGAAGGAAGAAGAAGAACCACCAAAAAGAAGCTTGGAAGCACCGCAAGAAGAGGCGGCAGCTGAAGCTGGACCGGCTAAAGCTGGTCCCACACTGGCTAAAGCTGGCCTCATCGGCTAAAGCCAGACTGAACACCGGCTATAGCCAGTCTACCCGAGTCAGCTATGTCATGGCCTTGAAGCCACCTATGTTATCTTTCTCCCTAGTGACCAAACTACCCCAAGCTCGTGGTTGCCTATATATATCGGTCACTCTCACCCTCCCTAGGATAGAGATGAATTAAGATAAGAATTGGCATGATGCCCCCTCCCTTGTGGGAACCCAACTAGATCTACATCTAGAAATCACCCTCTTTGTTTGGGATCTCTTCTATTTGGGGAATTCTACCTTGATTTGGATCACTTGCATATAAGAGTGTGTAATTCTATCCAATTGATTGGTCTCTTCCCCTCTTGGAATTCTATCCCTTGCAAGTCAATCTCTCACAAGGAATTCTACTTTTGGAGTCTCTTCCTTGTGATTCTATTGAGTTGGTGAATCGGGCCAACGAGGACAACCGGTGTGTATCTTGTGTGTGTGTGTTTGCCTTCGATTTGTTCATCGTGTTCATCCTCGTTCCCTGCCACAAATCTCATGAATCCGTGAAGATTGGGCCACACCCAAGGGGTCACCCCTCATCATATGGTATCAGCAGCTTTTGGTTGCCACGGATTTACTCTTGTTTGTGATTTCCACCATAAATTTTGGAAATCCAAAAAAAATAGCCCCAAAATTGCCTCAAATTTTGATCTCTAGATTTGTTGAGTTTTTTGTGGTTTTGATCCGTAGATTTGATGTCTTGGGTGTTGATCTACATTGTCACAAATTTTCTAGCCCCAATTCCTCTTATTTCTCTTGGAATCGCCGATTTTCTCTTCCAATTTCTGTCCAAATCGACGAACAGCTCACACAGAATTTCTCAAAAAAGTCCGAACCGGCTAAAGCCGGCCCTCAGACCGGCTAAAGCTGGCCCATCCATCCCGTTGGTCAACGTCGCCACCGTGCATCGCCTGCATCGATCCCCTCTGCCTCGACCTCGCATCGCCCGCATCGCTCCTCCGCTTGGCCGACTCCGCCACCGCTCCACGCTCCACGCTCCTGGCTCCGCTTTCGCCCACGCCATGCAGCAGCTTGCCCCCAGCACCTCCCGATCGCACACCCCCGTTAGCCTCTGGCTCCGCCCCGCGCAGCAGGCAGCGCTCGCGCCACACCGCTCCCCGACTGCTCCTCCACCAGCTCGCACGCACGCAGCAAGCCACCGAGCCGCCCACCGCCCCGCCTGGCCCCCGCTCACTCCGCCCAATGCGCCTCACCAGACCACTAGCGCCAAGCCACTGCACCACATTTCCGCCTGGAAAAGCCGCCGACCGCCCCTGGCTCCACCTCGCACCGAGCTCCACTCTGCCCAGCGACCACCACCAGCTCCGCGCAGTGACATAGACCGGCTAATTCCGGACCAATCCAGCTAAAGCTAGTTAACATCCGACAACACTAATTTGACATCATTTTAACACCATAATACCCCTTTTGACATCCATTTGACCCTTTGACACAAAAATCCGGCATTATCTTGACACAAATTGTGACAACTTTTGTGAGTCCTTTTTACCCCAAATTTTTGGGCATTAACGTGTGTGTTCCGATTTCGGTTTTTGCGTGCCTTGTTCATGCCAAATAATACCGCGCCTACATCAACATCGCGATGACGGCATCGGCACACCGGAACTCCGACTAGTCTTTTGACTCCATCTTCATCGACATCATAGCAAGTCGCATATTTTGACACCGCCTAACCTTTGCATAGGTATAACTTGCTTCACCTTTGTAACCCCTTTTCTTCCTTTATGTACCTATCCAATTGAGAGTGGCTTTTCAAGTGTTGCGAAGCGTTGTACAAGTGTCACGACCGTGAGAGGGTTTGTGTGTGTGCCTAAGTTGAGGAAAGCTCCAAAGCAAGCTCGGTGAGAAAGATACAAAAAAGAAGAAATAGCCATTGTGTGACATAGATAGCAAATAAGCTTTTAAGCATAGAAACACCAAAAATCCAAAAAGAGTGTCACGACCCAGATTTTTTTTTCTTTTTTTTCAAGATTTAAAATTTCATCATGCATTCATGGCATATTGCATTTTAAAGCCTTTCCAAAGTTTTGAACCTTATTCTTCAAAGAATAAAGTCAAATGCCCTTTTTCCCAAATCTTATTTACAAAAGGCTTTCAGAAAGAAAGTGTTTTAAATGAACTCCATTGTTATGGAGCCATCTCATATTTTTCCCCTCTAGCAAATTTATTTTGAAAAACCAAATAGTGGGAAGGTAATATTTTAACTTCCTATTATTTGGATCCTATATTTGAATTCTCACAAATAACTTTCTTCTTCCAATCTTACCACAAGACCTCTGGTTTAGTTTCTAAACGTACTTCTAAAGGACCATGTTTGGTCAGCACTGTTTTCCTTCAAATCTGAATAGAGGAAACTATTCAAAACTCAAAACACAAAAATCAGAATAAGAGAAAAGGAGGAAACAAAATAAAAACGATTTGGACCCCGGGGAACCAAACCGGCCCAGGGAAGAAAACCAGCCCGCGGCCCACTTTCTTCAAACCCGAACCGGTACCTGGCTCTCTCTCTTCCCTCGCCGACAGGTGGGCCCCACCTGTCATCATCTATCTCCAGCCGTTTCTCTCGCCGGTGATCAAGCCCGAGCAGTAACCCCTCTCCCCTCTTCAATTTCCTTTATTCCCCGCCTTAATCGACGCATCCCCGCGGCTATAAGTAGCCCGTAGCCTCCTCTCCATTTCCCCCTCCTTTCCTCTCCGAATCGTGCCCCAAGGCTGCCGAAATCGATCGCCGGACTCCGCAGTCCCTGCGGGCATCCCCGGTAAAATCCGCCAACGACGGTGACCCCCGTACTCCCTCTTCCCTCCTAAACTCCCTCCCCCGTCCCGGCGCACCTCCCTGACCCCTCCTCGATTTTAATCCTACAGCTATTCGACGTGGACGTCCTCAACTGAAGAAGTACCGCCGCCCATCGCTGCTCCAGCCACCTCTCCCTCCCTCACCTGGAAGCACTCGAGTACGCCATCACCACCGTCGAGATCCCCGCGCCCTCCTGCATCCTGTAGTGACGTCGCCGTGGTCTAGGGATCGCTAGAACCCCGCCGACCTTCATCTCCAGTACGCACTCGCCGGAAGGATCATCGGAACCCTAGCACCCCGGTGAGCTTCTCCCCTCCTTTAACCCCGTCCGTTAGATCGAGATCCAGTGGATCTAATAGAACCACTTAACCGAAGGGGTACTGGACAATCTGGTGCGTCCAGATCCCTTTTAATCCGACGGCTTTTAAACGTGATCCAACCGAAGGGGTATCAACGAATCAAAAGCAGCCACGTGCAAGCTTCTGGTTTAAACGAAAATTCAAATAGAAGTTTGAAACCTGATTTGATCCAAGACTTTGAAAAATCATAACTTTTAATCCATAGATCCAAAAATAGCAAATAATATACCGTTGGAATCCTTGGATTGTGTAGAATCCAATGATTCAATAAAACCTATTATTTTATGGGTTTATTTTGAATCCTTTGGCAGATCTGAATCAAGCCCTTGGATTCGTATTAAATTCGTAACTTTTGTTCTGAGAGTCCAAATGCTACAAATTTGTAGTCTATGGAATCCTTGGAACATTTAGAACACACCAGAAGCAAAAGTTTTCAAAGTTAATACGTGCACAAACTTGCTACGGTTAAAAATGTTCAAATCACCTTTTTCTTTACCATTTGATTTCTAAAAACTAATTTTGAGTAAAACCACTTGCAGTAGCTTCATGTTACTGCCACCCAACCAGTGGTAGCTCAGACTTATTTTTGCGGGACGTACCAACCAGAACTAAATTTTCCAAAGTATTATCCTAATGCATCAAATACCCCCTTTTTGTAATACCTTGTTAATAAAATCTTTTCTAACTTCACATTTGTTTTTAAAAGCCTCTTGTTCCATCTTTACAACCATTTCACACACTCACATAGTGTGTGAAATTAAAATGTCATTTGCATACATGCACACATGCATACATGTCTATGATTGTCATTAGAAATAGAATATTGATTGCTTGATTGTTTGGATTGAATAGATTGTGAAGAGGAGCAAGGCTACTATTGTAACTGTTGTGAGTGTGCAAGCTGCTACCAAGGCAAGTGACACACATGTTCCCTACCCACTTTACTTATGCATTAGTAAATTCACCTCTTGTAGTATGCATGATAGGTGTTTTACTCAACTGTTTTATCAAATGCTTAGATCCTAGTAGTGTGTAGCTATCCCTCAAACCCCACATGATAGGATGCTAAATACTTTGTTAACTTTGATGCCATGCTAAGATCACTTGAAAAGTGTTTTGTGAAAAGTTAATAACTTCAACTAAAATGAAACACCTGGGTGGATTGGTATGTTGATGGAGGTGGTGTTGAGTGGCGACCTGGGGCTACACTACGTGTAGTTGCTGCCTGGGCGTACACTTGTGGATGGCCACCCAGGAATAAAGAGATGGCTATGTCTTCCATGCTTAGCGTACTTCCAGTGCAGCCTTATGACATTATGGGCTCTGTCTTGACTGATTAGAATGTGGGAGTGCAACTAGGCGCGAGAAGATGGTGGTAGATGAATTATAGGTTGGGAGCGGATCTTGCCAGTTAGTTGCCCTCTCCTTCTAAAAGGTCTCGTTTCAATTCATGTATGGGCATGAAATGAATCGTAAGGTGAAAGTGCACAACCCTTGCAAGGTGTTTAAATCTAATCGATTAGCCGTGTCCTCGGTTATGGACAATTGAGTCTCTAGACATGGAATGTACGGAATAATCTCATCACCGATTCTGAATTTATTAAAATTTTGTCTAGAAACCCTAGGCCGGAACTAAGGACCATACACTCCGAGGGGTGGTGGTGCCTGAGGTTCCAACTTTGTTGGATTACGCCCAGTGCTACATAACTTGCAACTATGTAGTATTTGGGGGTTATTTCAACCCTTTAAAAATAAAATTCTTTGAATTAAAATCTTGACTTAAAATAGGACAAAATTGGCTTTATGCAAATCTAGCCCAGAGATCCACCAGCCAAATAGCATGTAGCTAGATCTTTCACAACTGCCACCAAATAAGTGTCATTTGCCAGTACATCATTGTACTGACCCCCATACTTGGGGCTGCATAATCAAATGTGCAGGTTCTTCCGATGAGGAGTGAAGTGTTAGGATCTCGAGTCTGCATACCAACATGACTGCCTGTGGCGCATGCTGAAGATGGAGGCTCGCTACTATTATATTACCGTTGTGCTTAAGTTGAACTCTGTTTACCCTTGTCGGTCTATGTGACCAAGGAACTTGTAATAATCGTGAGACTTATGTATCTGGATCTGCGTGTAATCTCGATACTATGTGATGAATACTATATTTTGTTCTGTGGTGCTATCATTGATCCAGGGAATAGCACATAACACAGGTGTTCCGCCTTAAGCCAAAGGTGGGGCGTCACAGAATGGTATCAGAGCATAGTGTTGCCTGTAGGATCGAGACCCTAGGATTAAAAAACCTTAGGACCCAAGTTTTATTTCGAAAATACTAAACAAATAATCATGATCTCATTATCTTAACCATTTCATTCTTACTTGTATTTCTCTTCTTGTTCTGATCGTTCCCTCTTCTTTTCAAATATTGTAGATGGACACCTACGATGAGAGAGTGGTAGCGGGTGAAGGAGACTACCTTTTCTCAGAGGTGCTGCTAGACCTCGCCACCCAGCTTCAGATACCACCACCGGTTTTCTGTGGGAGGATGCAGTACAAGGAGTATGGTCTGGAGAAGTGGTTAATCCAAACTACTATCCAAGGAAGACTTGATGAAGAAGGAGAATCCACGATGGAGTACACCGAAGCATATGTGGACTGGAGGTATTCGGTGGAGATTGCCATGCAGGGCGCCAACGCCCGCATCCGCCACAAGTACAGAGCTCACATCCCACGTCCCTCAGCTTATGGGATGATTGGAGAGCGATCTGTTGAAGGACATGTTGTGGATCGCCGAGGCCAGGAGTTCCACTCCCTTCTGAGAGGCTACCTCACTGAGAGGGAGCGCTGCACAGTCAATCTAGAGGACATGCTGAAGAAGCAGATTATCAACCAGGATCAGTTTAGAGATCTCATGGATCTCACCACCAAGAAGATCATGGAGGCTGAATCAGCTCTCATAATGTTGGATGATAAGAAGACTCAACTGGAGAACAAGCTCAAGATTGTTGAAGGACCCTTGCAGTTAGGCGGAAAAATTCTCCAAGATGACATCTGGTCTCATCTTCTGGAGAAGACAGTACTGCTGCAGTATGACAACATACAGAAATTGGGAGATGAGAAGAAGCAGATTGAGGAAGCCAACAATGAGCTGAAGTCTGAAAATGAGAAGCTAAAAATGAAGCTTGCAGAATTAGAAGCAAGTAAGAAGGAAGAGGAATCCGAGGAAGAAGAGGATCCCGAGGAGAGAATTGTGTATTCCTCTAGTGATGGTCTATCCTATGAGGAATGGGAGGCCAAGGCACTGAGAGAGCTCAAGAAGATAGAACGTCGAGACCCTCTACCCCTCTCATGTCTCAAGAGGGTTAAGAGAGGCTAGTTGACCACCAACATCTTTTGTATCGTTTGTGATAGCACGTTTGTATTGTCTTACCGTGTTGGTATGACAGTACCGTCAATCGTTTACTTATCGAACTCTTAAGTACTTACTTCTAAGCTTGTCAAATCGTACGGTTCAAAGTTTAAAGCTTTAAAAATCAATGGTTGTATGCTTGTTTATTGTTTGTGGTTGGCTTGTTGTATGTGCATGGGTAGGATCTTTACTTCTTTAGCTTTATCTGTCTAATACTCATCTATGCTGTACCTTACCTCAGATGCCGCCACGACGTGCACCAAACAATAACGACAACGATGGGAACAACAACAATGACACCAATACAGCCATTCAGCAACTAGTGGCAGCTCAGGCCCAGCTGATGCAAATGATGACCCAGTTCTTCCAGACGAATGCAAACAACAATACCAACAACAATAATAACCCTCCGCCACCACCACCGCCACCCCCACCCCAGGTGGATAGACTGGCAAGGTTTCTGAGGCTGAGACCCAACAAGTTCTCATCTGCTACAGAGCCAATAGTAGCTGATGACTGGCTGCGTTCGGTCAACAAGGATCTGACCACCTGTGAGTGCACTGATGCTGAAAAGGTGCGCTTCACAGCTCACTTACTGGAAGGACCCGCAGCAATGTGGTGGGAGACATATCAGGTTACCCACCCAGTAGATGATCTGGACTGGAACACATTCAGAGAAGGCTTTCGCACTGCCCACATATCCTCGGGCACTATAACTGTGAAGAAGGAAGAATTCCGCAGTCTGCGTCAGGGTGGAAGGACTCTGAAAGAATACATGGATGACTTCTGTGCTCTGTCCAGGTATGCGCCTGAAGACATTGATACTGATGCAAAGAGGAAGGAAAAATTCCTCAGTGGGCTTAAGGGAGAATTTAAAATACCCCTGTCTGTGGCCTATGCTCCAAACTATCAGTCTCTACTTGATCAGGCCATCACTTTGGACAATAACATCAAGAAGGAGGAGAACCGTAAAAGGAAGTTCAGCAACAACAAGAACCATGTGGAACCATTCCACAAGAAGCACCACTCATCTGAGAGCAGTGGTCATGGCAACTTCCACAAGCATGGGAATCGTTTCAACAAAGGAAACGGTAATCACTTCAGCGGCCACAAGCACAATGGAGGATTCAAGGGAAATAGCTCCAGTGGACATCACAGCGGACACAATGGTCAGCATCGCCACAACACTGAACCCAAGAAGGACCTCTCCGGCATCACTTGCTTCAAGTGCAAGAAGAATGGTCACTATTCTTCCAGCTGCCCGGAGAATAAGACAGTTGAACTTACCAAGCCCAATCCATTTCAGAAGGGCCAAGTGAACCACCTCAATGTGGAGGAGGTGATGAATGAACCTGATGCAGTGATGGGTATGTTTCCTCTCAACTCATTTACAGCATTAGTTTTATTCGATACTGGAGCATCGCATTCATTCATATCAAGGACTTTTGCAAACAAAAATGGGTACCCTACTACAAATATAGGAAGAACCATTAAAGTAAGTTCCCCTGGTGGAGAATTGATAGTCAACGCTGGTTGCAGAGATCTGATTTTGGAAATTGGAAAATATAAATTCCCAACTCATTTAGTAATTCTAGACTCCCAGGGTTTAGATGTAATCTTGGGCATGGATTGGATGACTACCTATGGAGGAGTCATAGACTGTGTGAATAGATCAATTACACTCACCACCCCGGAAGGAAGAAGAATTAGATACAAATCCCAGCTGGATTTTAATGATATTAGGCTAAACCATCTTAAGGGGGTTAGCCTAGATGAAGTGCACATAGTGAATGAGTACCCCGATGTGTTCCCGGATGAGCTACCAGGAATGCCACCTGACAGAGATGTAGAGTTTCTCATTGATCTACTACCTGGCACAGGGCCAATAGCAAAGAGACCTTACCCTATGTCCACCGATGAGTTGAAAGAACTCAAGAAACAGCTAGCAGAGCAGTTAGGAAAAAGATTCATTAGAGAGAGTTCCTCGTCATGGGGAGCACCAGTTCTGTTTGTTGAGAAGAAAGATAAGAGCCAACGCTTAGTAATGGACTATCGTTCGTTGAACGAAGTAACCATCAAGAACAAATATCCGTTACCAAGAATCAATGATTTGTTTGATCAGTTGGAAGGAGCCAGTGTGTTTTCTAAGATCGACCTCAGATCTGGATACTTTCAGCTCAAGATTAGAGAACATGACATTCCCAAGACAGCCTTCGTCACTAGATATGGTTCGTATGAATATACGGTGATGCCCTTTGGTCTAACCAATGCACCGTCATACTTCATGAGCATGATGAACAAAGTGTTCATGGAATTTCTAGATAAGTTTGTCGTTGTCTTCATTGACGACATACTAGTCTACTCGAAAAGCAAGGAAGAACATGAAAAGCATTTACGTGCAATATTGGAGAAACTCAGAGAGCACAAGTTATATGCTAAATTCAACAAATGTGAGTTTTGGCTCAATGAAGTAGGATTCCTTGGACACATTATATCCAAGGAAGGAATTGCAGTCGACCCAGCCAAAGTGACAGCAGTAACTGAATGGGAACCACCCAAGAATGTTGGGGAAATTCGTAGTTTCTTGGGATTGGCCGGATACTACCGGAGATTCATCGAAAACTTTTCAAAGATAGCTAAACCAATGACCGAGTTGTTGAAGAAAGAAAAGAAGTTCGAATGGACTGAAGCTTGTGAAAGCAGTTTTCAAGAGTTGAAAGGGAGATTGGTGTCTGCACCTGTTCTGTGCTTACCAGATATAGAAAAGGAATTTCAGGTATATTGCGACGCTTCTCGTCAAGGTTTAGGAAGTGTGCTGATGCAAGATGGCAGAGTAGCAGCCTATGCTTCTAGACAACTCAAGAAACATGAGCTCAACTATCCAACTCATGACCTTGAGTTAGCTTCAGTTGTTCACGCCTTGAAGATTTGGAGACATTATTTGCTGGGAAAGAGATGTGAAGTATTCACCGACCACAAAAGTTTGAAGTACATCTTTACTCAGAAGGATCTCAACATGAGACAAAGAAGATGGTTGGAACTCATCAAAGATTACGACTTGAGTCTGCAATACCACCCTGGTAAAGCAAACGTAGTAGCTGACGCCCTAAGCCGTAAGGCCTATGTGAACTGTCTATCAACAGAAATATTACCAGAAGATCTGTGTAGAGATCTGAGAGACCTCAGCTTAGAAGTAGTGCCGCAAGGTCATGTAGCATCGCTAGTATTGCAACCAACCCTGATGGACAGAATACGCCAAGCACAGAAAGGAGATAAAGAGATTGAGAAGATCAAAGAAAACATGAAGAAGGACAAAGCTAAAGGCTTTAGCGAAGATGAGCAAGGAACTATCTGGTTTGAGAAACGTGTCTGTGTACCTGATGATCCAGATATTAGAAGATTAATATTCCAAGAAGCCCATGAAACCCCATACTCGATTCATCCGGGTAATACCAAGATGTACCTAGACTTGAAAGAAAGATTTTGGTGGAGCAATATGAAGGGAGACATAGCCGAATATATAGCCAAATGTGATGTGTGCAGTAGAGTGAAAGCTGAACATCAAAAACCAGCCGGACTACTTCAACCACTAAAGGTGCCGGATTGGAAATGGGATCAAATCGGTATGGACTTCATCACTGGGTTACCCCGCACAAAATCGGGATATGACTCAATCTGGGTTATAGTTGATCGTTTGACCAAGGTAGCTCATTTCATACCTGTAAAGACCACTTATACAAGTGCCAAGTTAGCCGATATCTACATGAAGAGGATAGTGAGCCTCCATGGTGTTCCCAAAAGCATCGTGTCCGATAGAGGAACCCAATTTACCTCTCACTTTTGGAAACAACTTCATGAGTCACTTGGAACTAGGCTAGAATTCAGCACAGCGTTCCATCCGCAAACAGATGGACAAACAGAAAGGGTAAACCAAATTTTGGAAGATATGCTGAGAGCATGTGCCCTAGACTATGGGTCTAGTTGGGACGACAACTTGCCTTACGCAGAGTTTTCCTACAACAACAGTTATCAAGCTAGTATTGAGATGGCACCATTCGAAGCCTTGTACGGCAAGAAATGTACTACACCCCTATTATGGAGTGGTGTAGGAGAGCGAAGTTTCTTCGGACCCGATATCATTCAAGAAGCTGGAGAAAAGGTTAAGTTGATCAAGGATAGGCTAAAATTCGCCCAATCACGTCAGAAGAGCTACGCGGATAGCAAGCGTAGAGAAATCGTCTATGTAGTTGGAGACAGAGCTTATCTCAGAGTGTCACCCCTTCGTGGTGTTAAGAGATTTGGCATTAAGGGTAAGTTAGCACCTAGATTTATAGGACCATTCAAAGTCCTATCTCGCAAAGGAGAAGTAGCCTATGAATTGGAACTACCCGAAATTCTTTCGGCCGTACATAACGTGTTCCACGTGAGTCAGCTAAAGAAATGCCATCCAGAGATGTCTGAAACACCGTTGAACGACACGGTACCCCTCGAAGAAGTTCAACTAGAAAGTGACTTGACCTATGAGGAGAAACCCATCAGAATACTCGAGACAGCAGAAAGAACTACACGCACCAAAACCATCAAGTTTTGCAAGGTACAGTGGAGTCACCACACGGAAGAGGAAGCCACTTGGGAACGTGAAGATACCCTTCGAGAAGAACACCCACACCTATTTGCTAGCCTTTCCGAAGCTCGAGGGCGAGCTTCATCTTAAGGGGGTTAGTCTGTCACGAACCAGATTTTTTTTTTCTTTTTTTTCAAGATTTAAAATTTCATCATGCATTCATGGCATATTGCATTTTAAAGCCTTTCCAAAGTTTTGAACCTTATTCTTCAAAGAATAAAGTCAAATGCCCTTTTTCCCAAATCTTATTTACAAAAGGCTTTCAGAAAGAAAGTGTTTTAAATGAACTCCATTGTTATGGAGCCATCTCATATTTTTCCCCTCTAGCAAATTTCTTTTGAAAAACCAAATAGTGGGAAGGTAATATTTTAACTTCCTATTATTTGGATCCTATATTTGAATTCTCACAAATAACTTTCTTCTTCCAATCTTACCACAAGACCTCTGGTTTAGTTTCTAAACGTACTTCTAAAGGACCATGTTTGGTCAGCACTGTTTTCCTTCAAATCTGAATAGAGGAAACTATTCAAAACTCAAAACACAAAAATCAGAATAAGAGAAAAGGAGGAAACAAAATAAAAACGATTTGGACCCCGGGGAACCAAACCGGCCCAGGGAAGAAAACCAGCCCGCGGCCCACTTTCTTCAAACCCGAACCGGTACCTGGCTCTCTCTCTTCCCTCGCCGACAGGTGGGCCCCACCTGTCATCATCTATCTCCAGCCGTTTCTCTCGCCGGTGATCAAGCCCGAGCAGTAACCCCTCTCCCCTCTTCAATTTCCTTTATTCCCCGCCTTAATCGACGCATCCCCGCGGCTATAAGTAGCCTGTAGCCTCCTCTCCATTTCCCCCTCCTTTCCTCTCCGAATCGTGCCCCAAGGCTGCCGGAATTCATGTATGGGCATGAAATGAATCGTAAGGTGAAAGTGCACAACCCTTGCAAGGTGTTTAAATCTAATCGATTAGCCGTGTCCTCGGTTATGGACAATTGAGTCTCTAGACATGGAATGTACGGAATAATCTCATCACCGATTCTGAATTTATTAAAATTTTGTCTAGAAACCCTAGGCCGGAACTAAGGACCATACACTCCGAGGGGTGGTGGTGCCTGAGGTTCCAACTTTGTTGGATTACGCCCAGTGCTACATAACTTGCAACTATGTAGTATTTGGGGGTTATTTCAACCCTTTAAAAATAAAATTCTTTGAATTAAAATCTTGACTTAAAATAGGACAAAATTGGCTTTATGCAAATCTAGCCCAGAGATCCACCAGCCAAATAGCATGTAGCTAGATCTTTCACAACTGCCACCAAATAAGTGTCATTTGCCAGTACATCATTGTACTGACCCCCATACTTGGGGCTGCATAATCAAATGTGCAGGTTCTTCCGATGAGGAGTGAAGTGTTAGGATCTCGAGTCTGCATACCAACATGACTGCCTGTGGCGCATGCTGAAGATGGAGGCTCGCTACTATTATATTACCGTTGTGCTTAAGTTGAACTCTGTTTACCCTTGTCGGTCTATGTGACCAAGGAACTTGTAATAATCGTGAGACTTATGTATCTGGATCTGCGTGTAATCTCGATACTATGTGATGAATACTATATTTTGTTCTGTGGTGCTATCATTGATCCAGGGAATAGCACATAACACAGGTGTTCCGCCTTAAGCCAAAGGTGGGGCGTCACAAAGAGTGTGTGTTCCACCGATACAAAGGAGTTCAAAGCTTGTAAGCAAAAAGAGAGAAAAGAGAAGAGTGGCATCTTGTGCAAATCTTGTTGCTTCTTTCTTATGCAACCAATCTACGGTCTCTCTTGCGTTGGCGTGACACCGAGCTAATAGTCTTCGTTAGGACCTTTTTGTTTCTTGCTCACTTCCGTGGTCACGCTAACCCCATTATATCTTTTGTGTGTGTTTTCGTGTTTCCTTGACGTAGATCATCGCTCTTGACATTTGCCTTTGGATTTTACCCACATTTGACAATAGATTTTTCTTTTGATCATTTTGTTTGGCATTTCCACATTTCTTACCCATCCACTATATAGCCTTTTATGTGTGTTCTAACTTGTGCACCACGGTTGTCCTTCGGTGTTTCATCCATTCAATAGTTTCTACGGGAAGTGTTATAATTGTAGTTTTCTAACCACATCACTTTCCACAATATACCTCTAGCTTTGTGACCATGTCTAGGGATGAGTTCAACGCACGACGAGCCACCATGGACAAAAAGCTCGTCGACTCCTACCAACAACTTGATGACCACTACCTCGCCATGGACAAATAGGTCGCCTCCTTCAATGCCAAGTTTAACGCAAGTTTTGATGACTTCGACGCAAAAGCCGCAAGGATAAAGGACTCACAAGCAACGCTCATCGCAAGATTGGAACAATTCATGTCGTCTTTTGACAACTCGGCGCGACAACGTCACCGCTCAAGGTCGCATTCATTAAGATCTTCTTCCCGCTCCAACCATGGGAGTCACCATGAGCGCCATCGACAACCTCACCCTCAAGAGCATGGTGCAAACCATCAACCACATCTTGATAGCCTATGTGAGAGGAAGAAACCTACCCCACGCAAGGATGAGAGCCACATACACATTGCGAGCAAGAGTGATACACCACATGAGTTGAGTGAGGAAATTTTTCTTTCTAACAACTTAACCTCTACTCCTCTTGTGTTGTCTTCTTCTTTGCTAGGTTGCTCAAATGATGATGACATCCATTCCATGGAGATGAGGGACTCCACTATATGTGAGATAAGTGACACCACTATATGTGCGATAGGTGAATCCACTATATGTGAGATAAGTGAATCCACTATATGTGAGATGAGTGAATCCACTATATGTGAGATGAGTGAATCCACTATATGTGAGATGAGTGAATCCACTATATGTGAGAGTCAATGCTTCCGCTTTGAGGGCATGAGTGATACACCGAGTGAGACAAGAGTGGTAGTTGATAGGTCAAGTGAGTCCATTTCGATTTCTAACAACTTACCCTCTATCTCGAGTGTGCTCTCTTATGTTGCAATAGATCCCATGGATGAAGCGATGCCAACCTTGGAAAAGATGTACATGGTGCATACACTTGATGATAATTCACCATGCTTAGAAGAGGATGAGCATGTCGGCCACATGGAGCTATCTACTTCAACAACACCTACCTCAAAGGAGTGCGACTTCAAAGGTAACAACATAGGTGTTGGTGATGCCATGATTCCCCTAGGGGATATGAACATGCTAAGCTATGAGTATTTCACTTTATCTTCTATTGCATGCAATATGTTGAACAATTGCTCTTTCCCATGAATTGCTTGCAATGATGATAATGATACTTTGGTTGTGACAACCTTGCTGAACAATTGCTCTTTCCCTAGGTTTGTCGACAACAAGGATAAAATTGTGAGCATGTTTTGTTCCCAATGCTTGCAATATTCTTCCATTAATGCAACCAAAATGTTGAACGCTTGCTCTTTCAAATGCTTGGTTTGCAATAATGTTAATGTATTTGATGATGAGTTGGCCCCCATAGCTATCTCAACTAATGAAGATTTTGCGCATGATAAGCATGTTTTCACACTTTCATTGCATAATCACCATAAATATTATGATATTATGCTTGATGCTAATGGTGATGTGCAAGCAAAGAGGTGCATCATGATGGATGATGTATTCATCTACCATGCACACACATTATTTTGGCTATCTTTTGTGTGTGTAGGTACGCGGATAACAACATCAACCTCGATTGAGCATGAGTTGGCGAAAAGAGCTCTTGAGAGCATAATACTTGTGAGTTCAAACTCAAACTCCGTTCGCATACCCTTCACATGCTATGCATCAAACATGTTGAAAATTTTCTCTTCCATATGGTTTCTTCGCAAGCATGTTGATGACTTTTGTGACACTTGTGCCATTCATGCTCCCATGATACTAAACATTGATGCTTTATGTCTTGCAACATACATGTGGAATGATTTCTACTTCTTTTGTGTTGTGTGCAACCACATTGCTATATTGGCCATGACTTGTCACATGTGTTACCGCTTTGAGTTCATTGGTGTTGCATCCAACAAGTTGACAAATTGCTCTTTCTTTTGGTTGGGATGCATAACTACTTGTGATAATGATGTTTTCTTCTGCTTTTGGATGAATATGATTTGTGTTGCAACTAATATGATGAAAACTTGTTCTTTCCTATGATTTGTTTGCACACATGTAGATGATGATTTTGACATCTTGCCGTATGTGTTTTTGCCAAACTCTCCTCTTATTGCTTCAAGGATATTAACTACTTGCTCTTTCCAAAGCCTCGAGTGCAATAATATGCATATCTTTCAACATGAGATGGACACCATGGTCTTCTCAAATTTTGATGGAGTTTTTGTGTTCCCACATTTGGAAGATGTTCAAACAATTTGCTTACACATAGACCTTGCATATGTATTCCCTTTATTATACTTGTGTTGTGCTAATTGTGTTGTGAACAAGAATGGGCATGTCCTTGATGATATACTCCCCTATCACGCACACACATACTTTGCTTGGTCTTTGTTGTGCGTAGGTACACATGGATATTATTGGTGGATGCGCTCCCGCAAGTGGTTTCAATCAATCATTTCTACAACGAGAGCACGTCAACAACTTTGTAAGGTGACCTCCTTCTACTCACGAACTCATGCCATAAACTCCAAGAATTGGCTACTCTTTGAGTGTTGTTTTGCTTTGCTTGTGACCTTTGTAGGCCTCATGGAAGGTGAAGGAACATTGAAGAGTTGTCAAACCAATCTTCGCAAGAATGACCACATGGCGCACTCCAAGTATAATCGCCTACATGATGATGTTGAGTCAACATCGAGGACGATGTTCTTTGAAGCGGGGGGAGATGATGTGGGGTGGCTTTCAGACTCCACCACTTCATGTGCATCAACAATCAAAGTCCGACATCATCAAAGCGTGGAAGAGAAGGAAGAAGAAGAACCACCGAAAAGAAGCTTGGAAGCGCCGCAAGAAGAGGCGATAGCTGAAGCTGGACTGGCTAAAGCCAGTCCCACACTGGCTAAAGCAGGCCTCACTGGCTAAAGCCGGACTGAACACCAGCTATAGCCGGTCTACCCGAGTTAGCTATGTCATGGCCTTGAAGCCACCTATGTTATCTTTCTCCCTAGTGACCAAACTACCCCTAGCTCGTGGCTGCCTATATATATGGGTCACTCCCCCCCTCCCTAGGATAGAGATAAATTAAGATAAGAATTGGCATGATACCCCCTCCCTTGTGGGAACCCAACTAGATCTACATCTAGAAATCACCCTCTTTGTTTGGGATCTCTTCTATTTGGGGAATTCTACCTTGATTTGGATCTCTTGCATACAAGAGTGTGTAATTCTATCCAATTGATTGGTCTCTTCCCCTCTTGGAATTCTATGCCTTGCAAGTCAATCTCTCACAAGGAATTCTACTCTTGGAGTCTCTTCCTTGTGATTCTATTTAGTTGGTGAATCGGGCCAACGAGGACAACCGGTGTGTATCTTGTGTGTGTGTTTGCCTTTGATTTGTTCATCATGTTCATCGTGTTTTTCGTGTTCATCCTCATTCCCCGCCACAAATCTCGTGAATCCGTGAAGATCGGACCACACCCAAGGGGTCACCCCTCATCAGTTGTACTCCTTATAGTCTAAAATATGCTGAATCTCCTTATTCAAACCACCAAAGAAACGTGCAAGCATAACTTCATTATCCTCTACAATACCATAACGAATCATGCCTGTTCGTAATTCTTTGATAATATTCATGTACATAATTTTTTCCTTGTTCTAAATGAGCCAATTTTTTAAGCAAATCATGTTGATAATGTGGAGGTACAGAATGAGTACGCATGGCATGTTTTAAACCAAGCCAAGTAGCCGAAATATTAGCATGATTGACTCTACAATATTCAGACCACCAGATAGAAGCAAAATCTATAAATTCACAAGTAGCAGCACTAACACGCAAACGCTCAGGATAGCATAAACATGCAAAACATTGCTCTACTTCTAATTCCCAAGTGAGATAGGCATCAGGATTATATCTACCCTCAAATGTCAGAATATTTAATTTTAGTTTGGCAACATGTTCATCATCATGTACTGGTCGTGGAGGTGGGCGAGCGTTGCGGTTGTATTGCCACGGACGGCCAGGTGCAGGTTCTTGGGCCTTGTCCTCCTCGAGCTCGTTTTCATCTTCGAACTCGTTCTCCCCCTCGTCAGCAACATATCCATCATGAGTAGCCGCCTCCGTTGTGGCTGCCGCAGCTGTAACGGTACCCGCAAGTAGCGGTACGAGAGGAACACGGCTAGCACGTGGCACGTGTACACCTGATTGTGGCTGTGGTGGTAAACGGGCCAATACTTCCTAGAACTTGGCGTCGAGCTTGGCATTGAAAGATGCCTCAAGGCCGGCAGTCTTGTCCATCACATCAGAAAGCTTGGAATCAACATTACCCAAGCGTGTGTCCACATCTTGTGCACGCCCCACCAACAACCGAGTGAAGTAGGCATGCCACTCTGCACTCGTCATCTTCTCCGGATCAACATCATCCTTCGCGGTTCTTGTCATGATTAGCACAGAAGCAAGCACAAATATATATACCTACGCACTTTGGAATATGGTGGAATCACGCGTAATCCATCATGCAGTATACAAAGCTCTTACAAATTCTTACCAAACAGGAGGAAGGTGATATGTAACCAACAAAGATCAACGACTCCCAAAATTACACAAAGCGATTACCATGTGTCGATACAAAGCACGTGCAGAAATATGTGGAGTTGTAGGAAGGCTTATATGGTAGCAAAAACAACAAATGTCAAAACAATGATGCAAGGTTGAAAGAATGCTCAACAATGGTACTGTGCTGGTCCTAGGCTAGACCGTGCTAGAGACGCGAGCCTAGAACACTAAGGAGGTCACAGCGTTACACAACAAGCACAAAGGAATAGCTCAAAACCAAGATATAAGTGAAGATCACATAGAATTTCTGTGTCAGAAACTTTAGAGGCCAAAAACTTGACTTACAGGAGTCTTTTGGCAATTCTGAGCGTTCGGAAGGGCGTACAGTGACAAAGTTATGGCCAGTCAAAGTTTGTTGTCGAAAACTGACCAAGACTGACAAAACTGTCCAATTGAGACTGATTTCGGACTAGACTAGCAGAGCATGGTCAGCCCGACTTGGATGCAAATTTGACTTTTTTTTGGAATTTTTTTTATGATTTTTTTTGCTCTTGTTCCTCTTGACTAACTCACGGACTCTGGCAACAACACTGGTGAAATTGGAAGGAATGAACAAACCTAATGTGATGGTGATGAGGACATCCCATCTATTGATACAACCGCTGCACCTACAGCGGAACACATACAAGGACCCATCACTCGAGCTCGTACCAAGCAACTTAACTATCAGGTACTTTCGTTTCTTGGAACTCTTTCTCACATACATGAGAATATGATGCTGCCTAAATCAGATATGTTTGTTACTCTTAGGAATGATGGACCTAGCATGGATGAGAGGGACAAGCATTGGAGCATGATCGTGCATGGAGATGGCAGCATGCGTTTGAGGATTGAAGAAGACGCCACGAGTGGAGATTTCAGAACTTTGAAGCCACCATAATGAAGGATGAAGACTTGGACGAAATATACAAAGAGCTACTTCATAATTTCGTCCATAGATACATATGGTGCTGCGTCACTTCTATTTTTGGGCCAGGCCCATGTAAATTTCGCAGCAAATAAGACAGCCACTTTTAGGAGTCCGAATTTGAGGAGAAAAGGCCTGTTAGGGGTCCGTTCGACCACCCAACCCATGGCTGGTCGCACCCCTACCTTTTCCTCCTCAAATACCCCCCGTAGCCGTCATTAGAACTCGGATTTTGTTTAGACTAAAGTTAGCCATTGCTGCAACTACGAGCTCAACTTTTGAGGCCAATCGCCCAGAAGAAGACCGCCTATTCGGAATCCCACCTTTTTGAATAAAGCATACATCTTTCATCCACAATATCTTGATTACAGTATTAGTTCTTACTTGTTCTCGATTTCAGGTAGGAATTAAGACCCTCGCTGGTCAGGCTGATCGTGCATCCACAAGATCAGTAACTCCCGGAGATTGTCCTAGCGATTGCATTGGCGCACGAGCTTCGCACGTGTAGTCGGATCGTCAAGCACGAACTCCACCCACTAAATCGACATATCAAGATCTCATCGAAAGATCGGCCACCTTTGCCCTATCAAGTGGTATCAGATTTCAGGTTGCTCGGTGAGATTTACCGTTTTCGTAGTTTAGATTGCATCTGTGTTCATACCTATAAACCACGAAAAAGCCAAAAATACAGTTAGGGTTTAGATCATCTCGTCCCATAAACCATCCGAGCCTTTGCATTGTCTTTTCAGTTTGCATCGTTGAATTTGTGTCTGCATCCGCGTGTCGAGTTGCTGGTCTTAGTGTCTGTTCCTTTAGAGTTTCGAGTTCGAATCACCATAGTCCCGCCACCGCCGCACGCTTGCACCACTGCTCCGCCATATCCTTCCACCACCACGCCATATACTTCCGCCACCGCCTTCACATAAGCTTTTGTTCGTTCTTCCCAATTTCATCCGTGCCTTTTTCAGAGTCCGTGATTTAGGTTTCGGTCGCCAGTCAAGAGGTAGAAGAAGAGCAAAAAAAAAAAAGTCAACTCCGCATCCAAGTCGGGTTGACCCGTTCATACTAGTGTAGTCCGATTTCAGTCCGAATTGGACAGTTTCGTCAGTTTTTGACGGTTTTCGACACCAAATTTCAACTGGCCATAACTTTTGCATACAAACTCCGTTTTCGACGTGCGAGTACTCAAAATGTTCCGCACGAAAAGATCTACGTCGTTGTGCGACACTCAGAACTCCCAAAAAAGGCCGGGAAGGCCGAGTTTTTGCCCTCCGAAGTTTCAGACCTGACAATTCCTGCAGATCTTCACTTATATCTTGCTTTTGAGCTGTTCCTTTCTGCTTGTTGTGCCATGCCGTGACTTTCTTAGTGTTCTCGGCTCGCGTCTCTAGCACGGTATAGCCTAGGACCAGCACAGTACTGAGGTTGAGCATTCTTTCAGCTTTGCATTGCTGTTTTGATACTTGCTGTTGTTTTTGCTACCATATAAGCCATCCTACAGCTCCACATAATTCTGCACGTGCTTTGTATCAACACCTGGTAATCGCTTGTGCAATTTTGGGAGTCGCTGTTCTTTGCTGGTTGCATATCACCTTCCTCCTGTTGGGTAAGAACTTGTAAGAGCTTTGTATACCGCTTGACGGATTACGCGTGATCCCACCATATTCCGTAGTGCATAGGTATATATATTTGTGCTTGCTTCCACGCTAACCATGACAGGAACCCCGAAGGATGATGTTGATCCAGAGAAGATGACTAGTGCAGAGTTGCATGCCCACTTCACACGGCAATTGAGTGTGCAATACAAGAGTTGCTTGCTTCAATACAAGAGTTTAGTTGCACAACGTGTCTTGAGTGTGCAATTGAGCAAAGCTGAGCTTGATCAACGCCACAATTTGTTTCAAACAAGAGGCGTTGTTAAGGAGAGAGCTATCCAGATCATCATTGATGGAGGGAGTTGTAACAATCTGGCTAGTATTGACATGGTGGAGAAGCTTGCTCTACCCACACGACAACGACCTCATCCCTATTACATTCAATGGTTTGAGAGCTCCCGTAAGCTCAAGGTAACAAGAACTGCACGCGTGCATTTTACTATTGGTACTTATTCAGATTTTGTTGATTGTGATGTTGTACCTATGCAAGCTTGTTCTTTGTTACTTGGTAGACCATGGCAATTTGATAGAGAATCTGTACATAATGGTAAAACAAATCAGTATTCTCTTACACATGCTGGCAAGAAAATTGGACTTAAACCCATGACCCCGGAACAAATTTTGAAAGATGATCTTGCTAGAGCTAGTAGATTAAAAAATGAGGACAAACATAAGAGTGAAAATCAGATTATTGCTGCAGATTTTGTCCCCCCTAAGCATTCTTCTAAATCTGATTCTAACCATGCTACTGAAATTCGTTTGAAGAATCCTTGTTTACTTGCTAGCAAATCTGATCTTGCTGAAATTGATGTCAATATTACTCCATGTTATGCCATTGTTTGCGAAGAAGTTCTGTTTTCATTTGAGGATATGCCTCCTTCTTTGCCACCTGCGGTTGCTAACCTTTTGCAGGAATACATGGACGTTTTTCCACAAGATGTTCCACCTGGACTGCCACCTATTCGTGGGATAGAACACCAAATTGATTTGATTCCAGGAGCCTCGCTGCCCAACCGTGCGCCATATCGCACCAATCCTGAAGAAACAAAAGAGATCCAACGACAAATCCAGAGTTTATTGGACAAAGGTTATATTCGTGAGTCTCTTAGTCCATGCGCTGTTCCTATTATTTTAGTACCTAAGAAAGATGGTTCTTCGCGCATGTGTACTGATTGTCGAGCTATTAATAATATTACCATTCGATATCGTCACCCTATACCTCGTTTGGATGACATGCTAGATGAATTGAGTGGTTCTATTATGTTTTCTAAAGTTGATTTGCGTAGTGGTTACCACCAAATTCGTATGCAATTAGGAGATGAATGGAAAACAGCTTTTAAAACTAAGTTCGGTCTATATGAATGGTTAGTAATGCTGTTTGGTTTAACTAATGCACCTAGTACCTTTATGAGACTGATGAACGAAGTTTTACGTGCGTTTATTGGTCGTTTTGTGGTGGTATATTTTGATGACATTCTCATATATAGCAAATCTTTAGAGGACCATTTGGATCATTTACGTGCTATTTTCAATGCTTTACGTGATGCACGTTTGTATGGTAATCTTGAGAAGTGCACCTTTTGCACAAACAGAGTTGCTTTTCTTGGTTATGTTGTTACAGAACAGGGAATTGAAGTTGATCCAGCCAAGATTGAAGCTATTGAGAATTGGCCGCAGCCCAAGACGGTCACACAAGTGAGGAGTTTTCTTGGTCTTGCTGGGTTTTATAGGCGCTTTGTCAAAGATTTTGGTTCTATTGCTGTGCCATTGAATGAGCTCACAAAGAAGGATGTGCCCTTTGTTTGGGGCGATGCACAACAAGAGGCCTTCATGGTACTGAAAGATAAGTTAACACATGCTCCATTACTCCAACTTCCTGATTTCAATAAGACGTTTGAACTTGAATGTGATGCTAGTGGAATTGGTTTGGGAGGTGTGTTATTACAAGAGGGCAAACCTGTAGCATATTTTAGTGAAAAATTGAGTGGGCCTAGTCTGAACTATTCTACTTATGATAAAGAATTATATGCGCTGGTTCGGACATTAGAAACTTGGCAACATTATTTATGGCCTAAAGAATTTGTTATACATTCTGATCATGAATCTTTGAAGCATATTCGTAGTCAAGCAAAACTGAATCGTCGCCATGCAAAGTGGGTTGAATTTATTGAATCTTTTCCTTATGTTATCAAACACAAAAAGGGTAAAGATAATATTATTGCTGATGCTTTATCGCGCCGTTATACTATGTTCTCTCAGCTTGACTTCAAAATTTTTGGGTTGGAAACTATAAAGGAACAATACTTGCATGATGCTGAATTTAAAGATGTGTTGCAGAATTGTAGAGATGGTAGAACATGGAACAGATTCATCCTTAATGATGGATTTGTGTTCCGTGCTAACAAACTATGCATCCCAGATGGTTCCGTTCGTCTTTTGTTGTTACAGGAGGCGCATGGAGGAGGATTAATGGGACACTTTGGTGTCAAGAAGATGGAGGATGTTCTTGCTGCACACTTCTTTTGGCCACGCATGCGGCGAGATGTTGAGAGATTCGTGGCACGCTGCACTACTTGTCAAAAAGCTAAGTCTCGCCTTAATCCACATGGTTTATATATGCCTCTTCCTGTTTCTAGTGTTCCTTGGGAGGATATTTTGATGGACTCTGTTTTGGGATTACCTCGTACACAGAAGGGGAGGGATAGTATTTTTGTGGTTGTGGATCGGTTTTCTAAGATGGCACACTTTATTCCTTGTCACAAGACCGATGATGCTGCGCACATTGCTGATTTGTTCTTTCGTGATATCATTCGTTTGCATGGTGTGCCAAATACTATTGTTTCTGATCGTGATACTAAATTTCTTAGCCACTTTTGGAGATGTTTATGGGCTAAGTTGGGGACTAAATTGCTGTTTAGTACTACATGTCATCCCCAAACTGATGGACAAACTGAAGTAGTTAATAGAACTTTATCTACCATGTTGCGGGCTATTTTAAAGAAGAACTTAAAATTGTGGGAAGAGTGTTTGCCTCATATTGAATTAGCTTATAATCGTTCGCTGCATTCTACCACAAAGATGAGCCCTTTTCAGATTGTCTATGGTTTTGTTCCACGTGCACCTATTGATTTGTTGCCTTTACCATCTTCAGTGCAAAATAATTTTGATGCTACACAGCGTGCTGAATTGATTTTAAAATTTCATGCAACTACTAAAGACAACATAGAACGCATGAATGTTAAGTATAAAGTTGCTGGGGATAGAGGACGCAAGCATGTTGTGTTTGAGGTTGGAGATCTTGTTTGGTTGCATTTGCGCAAAGATCGTTTTCCTGATTTGCGCAAGTCTAAGTTAATGCCACGTGCTGATGGTCCTTTTAAGGTGATAGAGAAAATCAATGATAATGCATATAAACTTGAGCTTCCTGCAGATTTTGGTACGGTAAGTCCTACATTTAACATTGCAGATTTAAAGCCTTACTTCGGTGAAGAAGATGAGGTTGAGTCGAGGACGACTTCAATTCAAGAAGGGGAGCATGATGAGGACATCCCATCTATTGATACAACCGCTGCACCTACAGCGGAACACATACAAGGACCCATCACTCGAGCTCGTGCCAAGCAACTTAACTATCAGGTACTTTCGTTTCTTGGAACTCTTTCTCACATACATGAGAATATGATGCTACCTAAATCAGATATGTTTGTTACTCTTAGGAATGATGGACCTAGCATGGATGAGAGGGACAAGCATTGGAGCATGATCGTGCATGGAGATGGCAGCATGCGTTTGAGGATTGAAGAAGACGCCACGAGTGGTGATTTCAGAACTTTGAAGCCACCATAATGAAGGATGAAGACTTGGACGAAATATACAAAGAGCTACTTCATAATTTCGTCCATAGATACATATGGTGCTGCGTCACTTCTATTTTTGGGCCAGGCCCATGTAAATTTCGCAGCAAATAAGACAGCCACTTTTAGGAGTCTGAATTTGAGGAGAAAAGGCCTGTTAGGGGTCCGTTCGACCACCCAACCCATGGCTGGTCGCACCCCTACCTTTTCCTCCTCAAATACCCCCCGTAGCCGTCATTAGAACTCGGATTTTGTTTAGACTAAAGTTAGCCATTGCTGCAACTACGAGCTCAACTTTTGAGGCCAATCGCCCAGAAGAAGACCGCCTATTCGGAATCCCACCTTTTTGAATAAAGCATACATCTTTCATCCGCAATATCTTGATTGCAGTATTAGTTCTTACTTGTTCTCGATTTCAGGTAGGAATTAAGACCCTCGCTGGTCAGGCTGATCGTGCATCCACAAGATCAGTAACTCCCGGAGATTGTCCTAGCGATTGCATTGGCGCACGAGCTTCGCACGTGTAGTCGGATCGTCAAGCACGAACTCCACCCACTAAATCGACATATCAAGATCTCATCGAAAGATCGGCCACCTTTGCCCTATCAGATGGCGGTGGCAGAAGTATATGGTGGAGCGATGGTGCAAACGTGCGGCGGCGGTGTGACAAAGGTGATTCGAACTCGAAACTCTAAGGGAACTAGACACTAAGACCAGCTACTCGATGCGTGGAAGTAGACACAAATTCAACTATGCAAACTAAAAAGACAATGCAAAGGCTCGGGTGGGTTATGGGACGAAGTGATCTAAACCCTAACAGTATTTTTGGCTTTTTTGTGGTTTATTAGCATGAATACATATGCAATCTAGACTATGAAAATAGTAAATCTCACTAATACGTCGCAAACGTATCTATAATTTTTGATGCTCCATGCTTGTTTTACACCAATTGCTTTGTGATTTGTTTACACTTCATGGCATTTTTATGCATTATCCAGGAACTAACCTATTAACAATATGCCATAGTGCCAGTTCCTATTTTCTGCTATTTTCGTGTTTCAGAAAAGTTACACAGAAAATATTCTCGAAATTGGACGAAACAAAAGCCAAAGTTCCTATTTACCTGAAAGGAAGATGGAGTCCAGAGGAGAGACGGAGCCCGACCAAGAGGCAGTCGCACCATAGGGTGGCGCGGGCCACCCCCTGGCCACGCCACCAGGTGGTGTGGGCCCCTGGTCCACCTCCTGACATTGCCCTTCTGCCTATATATTTACTTCGTTGGGAAAACCCTACGGGCCCGAACACTTTTCCACGAAACATACTACAAGCCGCCGCTGTCGTCGACCCAAGTTTGGGAGGGTCTAGAAGCTCTTCTCGGCACCCTGCCAGAGAGGGGAATCATCACCGGAGGCCTTCTTCATCACCATGCCAGCCTCCGGAGTGATGCGTGAGTAGTCTACCATTGGTCTATGGGTCCATAGCAGTAGCTAGATGGTTGTATTCTCCTCCATGTGCTTCATGTTTAGATCTTATGAGCTGCCTATCATGATCAAGATCATCGTTATGTAATTCTACATGTTGTGTTTGTTGGGATTCGATGAATATTGAGTACTATGTCAAGTTGATTGTTGATTTATCATGTCTATGTTATTTATGATCTTGCATGCTCTCCATGGCTAGTAGATATCTTGGTCGAGTAGATGCTAGTGACTCCAAGAGGGAGTATTTATGCTTGATAGTGGGTTCATGCCTCTAGTAATCTGGGAGAGTGACAATAACTTCTAAGGTTGTAGATGTGCCATTGCTACTAGGGATAAAACAATAATCTTTTGTTCAAGGATTATTGTATTGTTTACATTACACAGTTTGCTTAAGGCGATAATCTGTTGCTTGCAACTTAATACCCAAGGATTGTTCGGATGATATCCTGCGGGTGGATTATTAGTCATAGATGCAGTTGGATTACGGTCTATGTATTATGTTACAATGCCCAAGTGAATCTCATAGTGATCTTCATGACATGTACATGCATTGTTACGCATTCTTTATTTTGTCAATTGCCCAACTGTAATTTGTTTACCTAGCATGTTATTTATCTTTATGGAGAGACACCTCTAGTGAACTATGGACCCCGGTCCATTCTTTTACATGTATATTACCATCTACTGCAAGCACAGTTTACTTTCCGCAAGCATTATTTACATACTGCAAACAAACATCTTTTTCCACACGATACGTTTAATCCTTTGTTTTCAGCAAACCAGTGAGATTGACAACCTCACTGCAAGTTGGGGCAAAGTATCTTGGCTGTGTTGTGATAAGGATCACGCCGCTGATCCTATGAGTTTTGTCCCGATCTTTCACAGCGAGTCTACCCGGATAGAAAATCTTCCAACAACGCAAAGAACGTCACCTGAAGACGAGGACGAATCCAGCAAGCAACGTGATGATGAACACCACGCCTCAAACCAAAGCACGACAATCCTTGATGAACACAAGAACCTCCGCAGCAACTTTATTCAATAAACGGCATCGCCGTCCCCGGAGGGATGCTTCACCAAGAAACACAACACGATAGTTTGTAAACTAAAATTCTGAACTCCCTAAACCCTAGACTGCTGGCCTCCTTATATAGATGGCCAGAAAACTGTTGGGCTTGGACAGGCCCAAACCCAAAACACACAATAAAACCTAGGTGGCCCACAACTAGACCTAGCTACGAAATAACATAGGCATGAATATAAATTGCTGACACAACCTTAGACTAATTATTACATATCGTAGGTCGTCCTGGCGTGCCAATATGCAACAAGCTTCCCTCATCTTGGTGGAGTCCTGAAATTGGGCTTCACCTCCTCCGTCGTGCCCATATCAGTCTCCGAGGCGTCAAACCATCATAATGATGCGTCGCTTGACTGCGGAGCGCTGCGCCAATGCTTCGATTCCCGCGCAGGGATTTGACGCATCGACGCCGGATGCCCCCCTTAAATAGATCCTCCTCGAGACCTCCGGCACTTCACCTTCTTCCTCCAGTGCCATTTCTGCTTCCACGCCCCTGAGCTCATGGACCCCTCCGCCTCCGTCGCCGCCGCTGGTCCAAGCTTCGGGGGAAAGGGCCGCGGACGCCCCTCGGGCAGCGGGATCAAGGCGAAGATCCCGGCCCGATGGACGCCCGGCGCCGGCGGCCCCCTCCGCATCGGCGCGCCGAGGCAGGACGAGGCGAGCCGCGCCGCCTTGGGGACCTCCAGTGCCATGACCCTCCAGGGTCCCGTGCGCGGAGGTGCTCTGAACACGCCGTCGCCGCTGGCGGTGGCGCCTGCTCCCCGCGCCTCGGGGAGCGTCGACCGAGTCCTCCGGGAGGTGGAGGCCGCCCTGGGCCCCCCTCCCCCTGCTGCAGATCCTCCGGCCCCGCTGGCGAACGGAGTGGTTGCCACTCCGCGCCATCTGGCGGCGGCGATGCTGGGACCCCTCACCGGCCCGGGGTCCCGCTTCTTGGAGCTCCTCATCGTCGTCGACGCCCCGGGCTTCAACTCCCTTCGGCTGCCCGACGCTGTCCGGACGGTGGTTTACGCCCTCGGCGCGGCCGCTGGGGAGATCGCCCTGGGGGAGCAGAGCAGGCCAGATCTCCTCTGGCCTGTGGACATCCTTCTTGGGGTGGGCGGCAACGCCGTCCTCTTCGGCCGCTGGAGGGCCTTCGCCCTCGGCCATCGCCTCCGCGTCGGTGACCACCTCGTCTTTCGCTTCAAGCTGGGGACGCTGGAGGCCTCGGTGCGGATGTTCACCGCCAGTGGCGTCCGCCGCACCTACCCCCAGCCCGCGGCGCAGTGAAGAGGAGGCCCTGACACGGTAGTCTTCTAGGGAGGGGAGCTAGTCTCCTCCCCTCTTTTGTCGTGTAGTCCTCGCCGGCGGGGTATGCCCCGCCGTGCTTTTGCTCCTCCTGTGATGGGATTATATCAATGAAGTCCGCTTTTTAGCTGTCCTGCATTTCGCTTCTTATCGCTCTTCATAGTCCTGGTCATACGCACGCTCGAGAGCCCTGATGAGCTGTTGGCGTCGAAGGGAGGCCTCCCTTCGCCTCAGAGCTCGAGATGGGGTCGGCGCCGACGACACACTGGACGATTCCTGAGACAAGAAGTTGAAGAAAGAGTTGGAAAAGAAAAAACCCCAAATCCCCGAAAACGGAAAAACAAGTCGATAAAACAAACGAAAAAAGAAGGCGAATAAGATGCCCCTGTGACCGGCACAGGGACCTTCTCCGTCGTGGAGGAGCGCGGCACTATCTGTGCCTGCAGCTAAGAGCAAATTGCCGCGCGTGGCGATTCACGGGGCCTTCCTCGTCGTTGAGGGAAGCTGGACCCTCACGGACGTGAAAACGTCGACGCTTAAGAGAGCCCAGAGACCGTCGACACCTCGCAAGGGTTGCTCACGAGGTGAAGGGCCTGGCGCAGACCTCCGGATCTGCATCTCCTTCGCAAGATGATCGGAGCGGCCTTGGTCTTCAATAATCCTGCCATGTTAGGCCTTCCTCGATAGAGGGAATCTTCCTGCGGATGCTTGTCGCATCGACGCATTCTTGCCTCCTCGTGAGGGTTGCTCACGAGGGGTAGGTCCTTAGCGGGTGCCTTGGGGCACACCTTGGACTTTTACTCGAAGATTTTTTATTTTCCGATGTACTTCGCGAGGAACTAAGCACCATGGGTATTTAGAGGTGATCGATAACAGGGCCGTCGCCCCCGACCAGAGCTCATTCCCTTCGGGTTTTTCGGGCTCGCTATTTTCCGGGCGAAGGCCCCAGCATAGACACCGTGCCTAGCCCCCTTCCGCGTGGAGTACAACAGAAAATAAATGGGCTTCATGCCATTTTGATGTCATGCCGAAGCAGAGGCGCTATATTGCGCTTTAACTTAATATCAGTGCTTAAGAGCAGGTTGAGCTGATACAAGTGCCGTGAAAACGGTCTTTTTCTCCTCGTGAGGAACATAAGGGTAGAACTTTCGCAGATGAGCTATGTTCCACGGGTTCCCCACCGGCATGCCTTCTGCGGTTTCCAGCCGCGCCGAGCCTGGCCTGGCGATGTGCGTCACCTTGAAGGGTCCTTCCCACATTGGAGATAGCTTGTGCAGGCCCTCGCGAGAGAGTATTCTCCTCAGCACCAGGTCGCTGACCTCCAGAGTCCTTGCTCGAATATGGCGGCTATGGTAACGGCGTAGTCCTTGCTGGTACCTCGCGGCGCGAAGCGCGGCTTGGCACCGAGCTTCTTCGAGCAGGAGGAGACGATCCTTGATGAGGTCCTCTTGGCGAATTTCATCGAAGGCGAGCACTCTTGGCGATCCAAACTTGACGTCGGTGGGAAGAACAGCCTCCGCCTCATAGACCAGGAAGAAGGGGGTTTCTCCAGTGGGTTTGGTGGCGGTAGTCCTGATGGACCACAAGATGGATTGGAGGTTGTCTAACCATTTTTTGCCGCAGGCTTCGAGCTTGGCATTGAAGCTTTTCGTCTTGAGTCCCTTGAGGACCTCGGCGTTAGCACGTTCGGCTTGGCCATTGCTCCGGGGGTAGGCGACGGAGGCGAAGCAGATCTTGATGCCGACCGATGCACAGTACTCCCAGAACAGTCCGCTGGTGAACTGGCTGCCGTTGTCGGTGATTATGCGGTTAGGCACACCAAAGCGACAGACCAGCCCACGGATGAACTTGACTGCGGACCTGGCCGGGATTGTGCACACCGGTTCCACCTCCACCCACTTGGTGAATTTGTCGATGGCGACGTAGAGAGCGGTAGCCCCCTTGCGCTCTGGGGAATGGACCGAGGATGTCCAGCCCCCAAACTGCAAAGGGCCAAGTGAGTGAGATGGTTTGCAGCTCCTGCGCCGGCTGGTGGATCTGCTTGGCATGGAACTGGCACGCCTCGCACCTCTTGACCATTTCCGCCGCATCACCAAGCGCTGAGGGCCAGTAGAAGCCGCTTCGATATGCCTTCGCGGCTAGAGTTGCCGCAGAAGCATGATGGCCACACTCGCCGGCGTGGATGTCCCTGAGAAGCTCTTGGCCTTGGTGAGTAGATATGCACTTCAGAGCGACGCCGTTTGGGCGACGCCGGTACAAGTCACCGTCCTTGACGCAGTAGCCCGAAGGTTGGCGTACGATCCTTTCGGCCTCCTCTTCATCCTCGGGAAGCCTGCTGCTGGTGAGGAAGGCCTTGAGCTCGAGAATCCAATCCACTCCCTCCTGCCGTGCCAATGCCAGAAGGATGCGGTCACCCGAAGGAGGCCCGCAGTCTGGAGCCCCCTGCTCCGGCGGTGGCGGCAGGGCAGGTGGAGGGTCGGATCCAGATGACGGTGGAGAAGCAGACGGCTTGAAGAGACGCTCCTCAAAGACGCCAGCGGGTTGTGCCAGGCGGTGAGAGGCGCGTTTGGCGATCTCGTCGGCTTCCACATTTTCTCCTCTCGGGATGTGCTTCAGCTCCAAACCTTGGAAGCGTTTTTCCATCTTTCGATGCTCCTCGAGATAGGCCGCCATGTGCTCATCCCTTGGAGTGTAGCTCTTGTTCGAGAAATTCACAACCAGCTATGAATCTCCCTTGACGATGAGGCGCTTGATGCCCAAAGCGTTTGCTGCCCTTAAGCTGGCGAGTAGTCCTACGTATTCTGCGATGTTGTTGGAGACCTTGCTCTCAGGCTTGAAGCAGAGCTGCACGGCGTAGAAGAGCTTGTCTCCAGAGGGAGAGGTCAGGACAGCACCAGCTCCCGCGCCGGCGAGGTTGAAGGCGCCGTCGAAGTGCATGACCCAGAGGCCTGGGGCCTCCTCTCCTGGGAGCGTTGACTCCTCCTCTGGAGGCTCGTCGGCGAACAGGTCGGTCCACTCCGCAGTGAACTCGGCCAAAGCCTTGCTTTTCATTACCTTTGTAGTTTCGAAGGAGATCTCGAAGGGTTGAAGCTCCACGGCCCATTCTGCCACCCGCCCGGTGGCATTGGGATTGCGTAGGATGGTCTCCGGGGGACGATCGGTTACCACCTTGATCGGGTGACCCTGGAAGTAGTGGCGCAGCTTCCGCGAAGCGATGAGCAGGGTGTAGAGCAGCTTTTGCTGCATGGTGTAGCGTTCCCGCGCGTCGCGCAGTACCGTGCTGACGAAGTACACAGGCTTTTGCACCTTGACTACACCCTCGGGAGGCTCTTCCTCGGGAGGCTTTCGAGCGTTGCTCTGAGAGAGCGGCTCGGTCGGCGAAGATGCCGCGGGCGGTTCCTCTCGAGGGTCGGGAGATGGAGCGGCCTCTTCCTCGCGAGGAGCCCCCGAGCTTGGAGAGTTGACCTCCTCTTTGGCGATCACCTTGGCGTCTCGCTCCGCGACGAGGACGGCACTCGTAGTCCTTGGAGTTGCCACGATGTAGAGTAGCAAGGGCTCGCGGGTGGTTGGGGCAACCATGATCGGTGGGCTCGTGAGGTACCTTTTCAACTCGGCGAAGGCCTTGTCGGCTTCCGGAGTCCACTCGAACTTCCCAGCGCGCTTCATGAGCTTGAAGAAGGGCAAGGCTTTCTCCCCGCTCCTCGCGATGAAGTGCCCCAGGGCTGCCATGCACCCCGCGAGGCGTTGCATCTCCTTGAGACTGCGCGGTGGACGCATTTCTTCGATGGCCTTGACCTTGTCAGGGTTCGCCTCTATCCCGCGATGGGACACGAGGAATCCCAACAGTTTTCCCGATGGTACGCCGAAGGCGCACTTGGCGGGGTTGATCTTGATGTTTACCTTTCTCAGGTTGACGAATGTTTCCTCCAGATCCTCGATGAAGGTGTGACCCTCGCGAGTTTTGACGACGATGTTGTCGACGTAGGCCTCCGCGTTCCTTCCCATCTGAGCCCCCAAGGCCTTGCGCATGAGCCTTTGGAAGGTGGCTCCTGCGTTCTTCAGACCGAAGGGCATGCAGACGTAGCAGTACACACCACAAGGCGTGATGAAGGCGGTCTTCTCCTCGTCCTCCTTTGCCATCTTGATCTGATGATAGCCGGAGAAAGCATCCAAGAAGCAAAGGAGGTCACAACCGGCGGTGGAGTCGACGATTTGATCTATCCTTGGGAGCGGATAAGGATCCTTTGGGCAGGCCTTGTTGAGACTTGTGAAGTCCACACAGAGGCGCCCACTGCCATTTGCTTTTGGGACGACCACCGGATTCGCGATCCAGGTGGGGTGGGCTACCTCGCGTATCAGCTTGGCCTTCTTCAGCTTCTCTATCTCCTTGACAATGAAGTCCTGCTTCTCTTGCGCTTGCTTCCTAGTCTTCTGCTTCACGGGGTGTGCCTGAGGGCACACGGCTAAGTGGTGCTCAATCACCTCCCTGGGAACGCCGGGCATATCTGATGAAGTCCAAGCGAACATGTCAGAGTTTGCCCGCAGGAAGGTGATGAGCGCGCTTTCCTATTTGGGGGAAAGCCCTGCCCTGATGGTGACGAAGTTGTCGCAGCCCCCAGCCTGAAGCGGGACCTTCTTGGTTGCAGAGCGCTCTTGGGTGAACTGGGGCCTCCTTCCTAAGGGTACCGCAGCTTCCCCAATGCACATGTCCAGCATTGGATTGACCAGGTCCTCGCTTGGAGTAGGCGATGCCGAGGCGGCGAACTTCTTCCCTGTCGAACTCAGTGGATGGGGCTCGAGAGAGGCCTTCTTCGCTGCAGCCCGTTCTTGGGATACGAGATGCCTCTTCCTCGCGAGGTCGCCGGAGTGTTCCAGCAGATCTTCGTCGGCGGGGAACATGGTGGCGGCCTCACGGTAGATGTGCTCCACTGATCGGCGAGCATCCTTCTCGTTGCAGCGCATGGTGATCGTGCCATTAGCGCCCGGGATCTTGAGAACGTTGAAGCCGTGGTGCGTCGCTGCCATAAACCTTGCCAGGGCTGGGTAGCCGAGGATGGCATTGTACGGCAGGGCGATGTAGGCGACATCGAAGTCGAGGCTTTCCATCCTGTAGTTGTCCCGGGTACCGAAGGTGACGGGCAGGCTTACCTGCCCAATTGGCGTTGTAGAACCTTCGGTTACCCCGAAGAATGGCCGAGTTGGCATGAGCCGGTGGTACGGCACCTGCATCTTTTCGAAGATCTCGACCGAGATGATGTTGAGGCCCGCCCCTCCGTCGATTAGAGTGCGATTGACGGCGACGTTGTTGATGGTTGGCGTGCACAAGAGAGGAATTGTGCCCACGCCCCTGGTGGAAGCCGGATGATCCTCCTCGTCGAAGCCGATCTTGCACGTTGACCACTTCATTAGGCGGCTGCCGACGTTGGGCTGTGCTGCCGCGATCTCTCGCGATAGCTGCTTGAAGTGTCGGTTAGACAAGGGAGCCTGAGCTCCACCCAGGAGGCAAGCGGCGAAGTCTCGCGGCTCTTGATAGCCCCCCTGGTTCTCCTCCCGACGATCGTTTGCTGGTGGGGGCAGCGGCAGCGGCTCGGGATCGGCTCGAGATAGACCCTCGCGGCGGCGACCTTCCTCGCGGTCGTCGTCGCGGCGATCGCCCCGGGATCCTCTCTTGCCGTAGCTGCGGCCACCCCCGCGGCGCTTGGAGACGTCATTTTCTTCATGAAACTTCCAGACAAACCAACAATCGTCGGTGTTGTGGGTGTCCTTCTTGTGGAGAACGCAGTAGCGGCGACGTCGTCCCTTGTCGCGCTCGGAGCGGTCCCCGCGGCGTTGCTTATGATCTGGCTCTGCCGCGAGGACAACAGCCTCCTTTCGCTTGGGGTCCTTGGACTTTGGCTTTGGGGGAGGCGCCTCCGGTAGGTTATGCACAAAGAGCCTCCCTTCCTCGGCCTTGGCGCAGCGGTCGGCGATGTCGAAGAGCCTGACGACGGAAGTCAACTCATCATTCACGGACAGCTTCTCCCTCATCTTGATGTCGGAGACGCCCGTGGAGAACGCGGAGATGACCTCCTCGTTGGAGATCCTGGGGATCTTGTTCCTCATCTGGCTGAAGCGCTGGATGTACTGACGAAGCGTCTCGCCCTTGTACTGACGCACCGCCTTAAGATCATTCTTGGTAGCGGGGCGCTCGTACGTGGGCATGAAGTTGGCCACGAACTGGCGGCATAAATCCTTCCATGAAGTCACGGATTCGTGAGGAAGATTCATGAGCCAAGTTCGCAGAGCGTCTTTGAGGGCCATGGGGAACCAATTTGCCATGGCACGCTGATCCCCACGCGCAGCCTGGACGGCGACGACGTAGAGCTGGAGGAATTCGATGGGGTTGGTGGTCCCGTCGTAACGCGCGCCGATGTCCGGCTTGAACTTGTCAGGCCAGACGACGTAGCATTGCTGGCGAGTGAGAGCGAGACACCCGGGTTTGTAGATCGGGTCGCCGGGGGTCCTGACGTTCTTGCCAGCTTCGCCGATGTCGTCGATGGCGCGATCATGATTTTCGCGGCGGCGCTCGAGGGAGACGCGTGCGTCTTCCGGAGCGCGTTGGATGATTTGGCAGCTGGGCTCCCCGCGCGGCGAAGATGCGGCGCGGGAAACCACCTTCTTGGCCTTGTTGGCCCTCCCATCTCCGGCGCCCGGGGCGCGACGCCCCGCCGCCGGATCTGGGTCTCCCGCGCCCTGGGCTCCTCCCTGGGCCGGGTCTTCGTTGGCGATGGCGACGAGATCGACGATTCGAGCGCGCCACCCCTCACGCCCGTCATCGGTGGGTTGATAGCGCAGCAGCTCCTGCGCCATGGCGAGAGCCTGCGCAGGAGACAGCTGACTCCCAGAACGAGCGCGAGAAGTAGCGGTGAAGGAGAGCGAAGGCTCTGTACGCCCGGACGGGAGGTAGGAGGACTCCAAATCTTCCTCCTCTTCCTCCTCGGCCGAAGCTTCACGGCGACGGAAGATGGGCTTGGTTTGCCCCCGAGCAGCGTTGCGACGGCGAAGACGCTCGATCCTTGCGTGGGCGTCGGCCATGTCGAAGCAGATCTAGGAGAAAAACACACCACAGCCCCCTACCTGGCGCGCCAAATGTCGATGGATTTCGTGTCGCAAGAACACGGGGTACCACGCGATGGACCCAAAGATTCGAACGCAGGGGGCTGAACGTGTGAGATCTCGGATCGCAGCGAAGCACGGTGACGGAAGCCTCGTGATACTCTCAGATTGTTTGCTCTGATACCAAGATGATACGGATCAGCGTGATCCGAAGGGGGTTTGGCCCAATCTTTCACGGCGATCAAACAAACAGCAAGATAAATCAGTCGTTGAGCAGATTAGATCTACTCCACGAACTGCAAAACAGATCCTTGCGAATCAGCAAGCAAAACTAGCGATATTGGTGTCCCCCGACATGGGACCTTTTTCCTGTCTATTCTTAACTCAAAATTCAACTCTGATTTTACAATGATCGACCTGGGCTATTTATATCGGTATAGCCGACCCAATACTTGAATCACAAGGAAAAACCCAAAAATAACAAATGACTAGATTTAATAATCTAATAAGGAAATAAAAAAGAGTAGGACTCCTAATTTGATGTGCCTCCTTTGATGCGTTTATCAACAAGGTGGTCCCCAGCCTATTGCACACAAACAAAGGAAATCCCACGATCCAGCCATCCTAATTACTTCTCTGATATTTTCCTTGTAGGGTAAAAATATGAAAAGGAAGTTAATCTTCTTCTTCTCCTTTTCAAACTAGCATGAATCATTCATGGCTTCCCTTTGGTAAAACGTATGAACATAGCTAGCTCTGCCCTTACTAGCTAACTCGATCTGCATATGATCATATACATCCGCACTCCTCCAGGAATGCAAAGCAGCAGGACGTCTAGCATAGTTAAGCATGCACCGCTGGCCGTAAATTCCATGCACGTTCTGCACCTCCATATTCTTATTCTGATCTGAATTCTGGTCAGGGTGCACATATGATGAAAATACTCCTTCATCCTTTGGCTCAGGTGCATCATCAGTGGTAGTATACGAAGGTGTTGCCGTATCATCCTCCCCTTCTTTAGGCGAAACCGACCTCGGTTTCGAGTCATCTTCCGTAGCAATGGTATCATTGGCAAGAACTTGTTCTGCAGAAGGAACAGTAGCAACAGAAATTGCAGCAGTTATGGCGTTTTCATTTGTTGAGTGAACAGGCGCAGTAAAAACCATAGCTGCTTCAGCTTCAGCGACTTCCTTCTTCACTTCCTCTTTATGTTTGTAGTATTCCATGATTTTTGCGTGATGCTCCTTTCTCCATGCAAAGAATTGTTCCGACTTCATTGACCTTAAAACGTATACCTGAACTTGCTGGATGGCATATGTACGAGTGATACATTTGTAAGAAACATGGTGTTCCTTAGTCCATGGCTCTCCCAACAACAAATGACAAGAAACCATTGGTATAGGAATTACATCGCACAAGACCTGAAAAGATAATTTTCCCAGAAGAAATTGCACTTTGGTCTGATGCGTGATAAGGAGTTGATCCAAATTCCAAGACAACATATAGGGGTGTGGCAGTGGCGTAGTTGGAAGCTCCAATTTCTCCACCATCTCTATACTTGCAGCGTTGATAGAGCTCTGGTGATCGATGGTTAGAGCACACGCGCGATTCAGGACGATCACACGCGTATGAAACATCGTGTCATGTTGTCCTTCCTCCTCAAGCTGAAAACCAGAAGATAACACAGCCTTGGCTTCCATAGTTGCAGCAAACAATTCACAACAGACAATTTCAGTCGGTAGAAACAGCAGTCTGTCGTGGTCGAGGATGTGCAGTACGGAGTTGCGTGTACTTGATTGGATTGGAATACTCACCACACGATGCACTAAGGTACCAAATCTGATCGATCTGCAACCTTTAGGTAAGGTACCGAAGAAATCAAGGCCGATTTAAAGTAGAACTATAGCGGATCTACAGCAGAGAAAAAATATTCCCTCAAACAACTGCGACTTTAGCAGACTTCCAGTACTATTAATCTCAGATCGGCAATGACGTCAGATCCCAACAAAAACTTCCCAAAAGATACCAACTCAGCAGAACGGAACTCGTCGATCTTCCGGTCTTCAAAACTAAAAAAATCAACCTCAGCAAACCAGTAGATAAATCTCAGCAAGAAAATCAATCTCAACAATAAATTTCGCCGTGATAAACCCGACGAATCTGATACCAAGATGATACGGATCAACGTGATCCGAAGGGGGTTTGGCCCAATCTTTCACGGCGATCAAACAAACAGCAAGATACAAAAGAGAACTCAATCTGAAATAGATCAAACTAATCTCTCTTCAATTCCTCGCGATGAAACTGACCGGAATCAATTCCCACGCATGGCATATCATCAGATCTCAAAGATCAGCAATTAAACACACCGATATGCGCCCCCAAACATTGGGACTTTTCTGGTCTCTCTCTTAGCTCGAAAATACCAAGTCTGATCGATACAAGGCGGCTGCCAATCTTTCGTCGAACGCACTACGCACTGCAGAGAGAGACACCGAGCTTTACCCAGGTTCAGGGCCCTCGTGGTGAGGTAAAACCCCTACTTCCTGCCTTCTTGTATTGCAACGCGACACCTCGCGAGGAGTACAAGGTCTTGGCTACAAAGCTCTAGCTGGCCAGAGGTTGAAGAACCTGCGTGCCCAGCTAGCAGCCTAAAGAAGATGAAGATCCGATCCCCTCTAAGGGGTGGCCTCCCCCTCCTCTTATAGCGCCAAGGTCCTCCTTCCCCTTATCTTCTTGGGGAAAGGGTTGCCACACACGGCCAAGGAGGGAGGACAGCTGTAGACTCTATTCTTCGGTGGACGTAGTCTTCGTAGGGTAGTGGCGCCGGTCCACCGGAGTGGGTGGAGGAAGCTGACGTCTTCCTCTGGTGCCCTGCACCGTCCACGCTATTTTTAGGGGGGTGGCCAACGACCACTGTGCCGCTTTGGGCAGGCACAGCGAAAGTTGGTCTCCTCCCTGTCGGGGGTAGCGTGGGCGGTACGTGGTCTTCTGCCCGTTATCTTCTTGCTCTGCACGCAAACGTGCTGAGCTGACGTGGGCGTGCTTCCTCTCCTCACCAGCAGGGGCTCGTGAGGAGGTCTTCTGGTCCTTAGCAGTTTCCGTCGTCGTTCTCCTCACGAGGCGCCTCCTCGTGAGGATCTTCTCCGCAGCTTGGGTCATTGATTCTGAAGATGGGCCGATGACGTGGCCCAGGAGCAGGTGGACCGGGATACCCCGGTATCCAAAACACCGACAGGGTTGCCACACACGGCCAAGGAGGGAGGACAGCTGTAGTCTTGATTCTTCCGTGGACGTAGTCTTCGTAGAGTAGTGGCGCCGGTCCACAGGATTAGGTGGAGGAAGCTAACGTCTTCCTCTAGCGCCCTGCACCGTCCATGCTATTTTTAGGGGGTGGCCAACAACCACTGTGCTGCTTTATGCAGGCACGGCGAAAGTTGGTCTCCTCCCTGTCGGGGGTAGCATTGGCGGTACACAATTTTCTGCCCTTATCTTCTTGCTCAGCATGGAAACATGCCGAGCTGACGTGGTCGTGGTCCCTCCCCTCACCAGAAACAGCTTGTGAGGAGGTCTTCTGGTCCTTAGCAGTTTTAGCCGTCGTTCTCCTCATGAGGCGCCTCCTCATGAGGGTCTTCTCTGCTGGCTTCGGTCGTCGTTCTACCCTTGGGCCAAAGCTAGGCCGTTGAAGGGGCCCAGGAGTAGGTGGACCGGGATACCCCGGTATCCAGAACATCGACAGTAGCCCCCGGGAGCATGTCCCGCGAACGCGCCCTCTTGAGGGTGCAAAGGGCCAGGGGCCCCCAAAAGCTGTTGGGCCCTCCAACGGCACGCGTCAACGCGCGGTCAGAGGACCATGTGAAGATGCAGTGGTCGTGGACGCGTGGCGCGACCGCAGCTGGTGAGACAAAACGGCGGGCGACGCAGCAGTCCCCGGGGCGTCAAACCGTCATGATGGTGCGTCGCTTCGCTGCAGAGCATTGCGCCAACGCTTCAATTCCCGCGCTGAGATTTGACGCATCGACGTCGGCCGCACCCCTTAAATACAGCCTCCTCGAGACCTTCGGCACCTCACCCTCTTCCTCTAGTGCCACTTCTTCCTCAATGCCCCCCAAGCAAATGGATCCCTCCGCCTCCTCCGCCGCCGCTGGATCGAGCTCGGGGGCGAAGCGCCGCGGGTGCCCCCCGGGCAGCAGGAACAATGCGAAGATCCCCGCCCAGTGGACGCCCAGAGCCGGAGGCCCCCTGCGCATCGGGGTGCTGAGGCAGGACGAGGCAAATCGCGCCGCCCCGGGGGCCCCCAACGCCTTGACCCTTCGGGGTCAAGCGCCTGGAGGCGCTCTGAATGTGCCATCACCGATGGCGGCGGCATCGGCTCCCCACTCCCCGGGGAGCATCGACCAGGTGCTCCTGGAGGTGGAGGCCACCCTGGGCCCCCTCCCCCCGGCCGTGGACGGCCCGGGGCCGCAGGAGGTGGCCCCGCCGGCGACCAGAGTGGTCGCGACTCACCGCCCCCTGGCGACGGAGATGCTGGGACCCCTCATTGCCCCGGGGTCCCGCTTCCTGGAGCTCCTCGTCGTTGTCGACGCCTAGAGCTTCAACTCCCTCCGGCTGCCCAACGCAGTCCGGAGGGTGATCTACGCCCCCGGTGCTTCCTCCGGAGAGGTCGCGCTAGTGGAGCAGAGTAGGCCAGAGCTCCTCTGGCCTGTGGACATCATCCTCGGAGTGGGCAGCAACGCCGTCTTCTCCGGACGCTGGAGGACTTTCGCCCTCGGCCACCGCCTCCGCGTCGGCGACCACCTCGTCTTTCGCTTCAAGCTGGGGACGCTGGAGGCCTCGGTGCGGATCTTTGCCGCCGCCGGCCTCCACCGCACCTATCCCCAGCCCGCGGTGCAGTAAAGGGGCGGCCTTGCCATGGTAGCCTTCTGGGGAGGGGAGCTAGACTCCTCCCCTCTTTTGTGATGTAGTTTGCGCCGGCGGGGTATGCCCCGCTGTGCCTCCGTTCATTCCCCCGCTGGGGTTATCAATGAAGTCCTCTTTGCTCTTTTGCTCCTTGTTGTTCGTCATTGTCCTGGTCGTCCGCGCGCTCGAGAGCCCTAGCGAGTTGTTAACGCTGGCGGGAGGCCTCCCTGCGCCTCAGAGCTCATGATAGGGTCGGCGCTGGTGATGACATTGGACGATTCCTGAGACAAGTAGTTGAAGAAAGAGTTGGAAAACAAAAAACCCCAAATCCCTGAAAACGAAAAACAAGTCGATAAAACAAACGAAAAAAGAAGGCGAATAAGATGCCCCTGTGACCGGCACAGGGACCTTCCTCGTCGTGAAGGAGCGCGGCACTATCTGTGTCAGCAGCTAAGAGCAAATTGCCGCGCGTGGCGATTCACAGGGCCTTCCTCGTCGTTGAGGAAAGCTGGACCCTCACGGACGCGAAAGCGTCGACGATTAAGAGAGCCCAGAGACCGTCGACACCTCGTTAAGGGTTGCTCACGAGGTGAAGGGCCTGGCGCGGACCTCCGGATCTGCGTCTCCTTCGCAAGATGATCGGAGCGGCCATGGTCTTCAGTAATCCTGCCGTGTTTGGCCTTCCTCGAGCGAGGGGAATCTTCCTGCGGATGCTGAGTACATCGACGTGTCCTTGCACCCTCGTGAGGATTGCTCACAAGGCGCGGGTCCTTAGCGGGTGCCTTGGGCACACCTTGGACTTTTCCCGAAGATTTTTTATTTTCTGGTGTACTTCGCGAGGAACTAAGCACCATGGGCACGTGGAGGTGATCGATAACTAGGCCGTCGCCCCTGATCAGAGCTCAGTCCCTTCGGGTTTTTCGGGCTTGCTATTTTCCGGGTGAAGGCCCCAGCACAGACACCGTGCCTAGCCCCCTTCCGCATGGAGTACAATAGAAAATAAATGGACTTCATGCCATTTTAATATCATGCCGAAGCAGAGGCGCTACGATGCGCTTTAACTTAATATCAGTGCTGAAGAGCAGTTTGAGCTGATACAAAGTGCCGTGAGAATGGTCTTATCTCCTCATGAGGAACCTACGGGTAGAACTTTCGCAGATGAGCTATGTTCCACGGGTTCCCCACCGGCACGCCTTCCGCAGTTTCCAGCCGCGCCGAGCCTGGCCTGGCGATGTGCATCACCTTAAAGGGGCCTTCCCACATTGGAGACAGCTTGTGCAGGCCCTCACGAGAGAGTATCCTCCTCAGCACCAGATCGCCGACCTCCAGAGTCCTTGCCCGAACATGGCGGCTATGGTAGCGGTGTAGTCCTTGCTGGTACCTCGCAGCATGAAGCGCTGCTTGGCACCGAGCTTCTTTGAGCTGGAGGAGGCGGTCCTTGATGAGGTCCTCTTGGCGAATCTCGTTGAAGGCGAGCACTCTTGGCGACCCGAAATTGACGTCGGTGGGAAGTACAGCCTCCGCCCCATAGACCAAGAAGAAAGGAGTCTCCCCGGTGGGCTTGATGGTGGTAGTCCGAATGGACCACGGGATGGATTGGAGGTTGTCTAACCATTTTTTGCCGCAGGCTTCGAGCTTGGCATTGAAGCTTCTCGTCTTGAGTCCCTTGAGGACTTCGGCATTGGCACGCTCGGCTTGGCCATTGCTCCTGGGATAGGCGACTGAGGCAAAACAGATCTTGATGCCGGCCGATGTGCATTACTCCTGGAACAGCCCGCTGGTGAACTCGCTGCCATTGTCGGTGATGATGCAGTTAGGCACACCAAAACAATAGACCAGCCCACAGATGAACTTGACTGCGGACCTGGCCGGAATGGTGCACACCGCCTCCACCTCCACCCACTTGGTGAACTTGTCGATGGCGACGTAGAGGTAGCGGTGGCCCCCTTGCGCTCTAGGGAATGGACCGAGAATGTCCATCCCCCAAACAGCAAAGGGCCAAGTCAGTGGGATGGTTTGCAGTTCCTGCATCGGCTGATGAATCTGCTTGGCATGGAATTGGCATGCCTCGCACCTCTTGACCATCTCCGCCGCGTCCCAGAGCGCTGAAGGCCAGTAGAAGCCGCTTCGATATGCCTTTGCGGCGAGGGTTGAAGTAGAAGCATGATGCCCACACTCGCTGGCGTGAATGTCCCTGAGAAGCTCTTGGCCTTGGTGAGTAGATATGCACTTCAGAGCGACGTCGTTTGGGCGACGCCGGTACAAGTCACCATCCTTGACGCAGTATCCCGAAGCTTGGCGTACTATCCTTTCGGCCTCTGACTCATCCTCAGGAAGCCTTCTGCTAACGAGGAATGCCTTGAGCTCGAGGATCCAATCCACTCCCTCCTGCCTCGCCAATGCCAGAAGGACGCGGTCACCCGAAGGAGGCCTGCAGTCCGGAGCCTCTTGCTTCGGTGGCGGTGGCAAGGCAGGCGGAAGGTCTAATCCTATCGATGATGGAGAAGCGGACGGCTTGAAGATACGCTCCTCAAAGACGTCGACAGGTTGTGCCAGGCGATGAGAGGCGCGCTTAGCGATTTCGTCTGCTTCCACATTTTCTCCTCTTGGGATGTGCTTCAGCTCTAAACCTTGGAAGTGTTTTTCCATCTTTCGATGCTCCTCAAGATAAGCTGCCATGTGCTCATCCTTTGGAGTGTAGCTCTTGTTTGAGAAGTTCACAACCAGCTGTGAATCTCCCTTGATGATGAGGCGCTTGATGCCCAAAGCATTCGCCGCCCTTAGGCCATCAAGTAGTCCTTCATATTCCGCAATGTTGTTGGAGACCTTGTGCTCTGGTTTAAAGTAGAGCTAGACGGTGTAGAAGAGCTTGTCCCCAGAGGGAGAGGTAAGGACAACGCCAGCCCCCGCACCGGGGAGGTTGAAGGCACCGTCGAAGTGCATGACCCAGAGGCCTGGGGCTTCTTCTCCTGGAAGCGTTGACTCCACCTCTGGAGGCTCATCAGCGAATGGATCAGTCCATTCGGTGGTGAACTCAGCCAAAGCTTTGCTCTTGATCACCTTGGTGGTTTCAAAGGAGATCTCGAAGGGCTGAAGCTCCACGGCCCACTCTGCCACCCGTCCGGTGACATTTGGGTTGCGTAGAATGGTTTCCAGGGGACGATCAGTGACCACCTTAATCGGGTGACCCAGGAAGTAATGACGTAGTTTCCTTGAAGCAATCAGGAGGGTGTAGAGCAGCTTTTGCTGCATGGTGTAGCGCTCCCACACGTCGTGTAGTACCGTGCTGACGAAGTACATGGGCTTTTGCACCTTGGCGGTGTCCTCAGGAGTTTTCTCCTCTTGGAGTTCAGGAGCGTCGCTCTGTGAGAGCGGCTCGGTCGGCGAAGTTCCAGCGGGCGGCTCCTCTTGAGGGACAGAAGAAATTGCTGCCTCTACCTCAGGAGGAGCCCCCGGGCAAGGAGGATCAATTCCCTCTTTGGCGATTACCTTGGCGTCCCGCTCAGCGATGAGGACAGCGCTTGCAGTTCTCGGGGTTGCTGCGATGTAGAGAAGCAAGGGCTCGCGGAACGTTGGGGCAACCATGATCGGCGGGCTCGTGAGATACCTCTTCAGCTCGAAGAAGGCCTTGTCAGCTTCCGAAGTCCACTCGAACTTCCCAGTGCGCTTCATGAGCTTGAAGAAGGGCAAGGCCTTCTCTCCACTCCTCGCGATGAAGCGCCCTAGGGCTGCCATGCATCCCGCGAGGCATTGCATTTCCTTGAGATTGTGCGGAGGACGCATTTCTTCGATGGCCTTGACTTTGTCAGGGTTTGCCTCTATCCCGTGATGAGACACGAGGAACCCCAACAACTTTCCCGATGGTACACCGAAGGAGCACTTGGTGGGGTTGAGCTTGATATTTACCTTTCTCAGGTTGGTGAAGGTTTCCTCCGGATCCTCGATGAAGGTGTGACTCTCGCGAGTCTTGACGACGATGTCGTCGACGTAGGCTTCTGCATTTCTTCCCATCTGAGCCCCCAAGGCCTTACGCATGAGCCTTTGGAATGTGGCCCCTGTGTTCTTCAGGCCGAAGGGCATGCACACATAGCAGTACACGCCGCAGGGTGTGATGAAGGCAGTCTTCTCTTCGTCCTCCCTTGCCATCTTGATCTGATGATAGCCGGAGAAGGCATCCAAGAAGCAAAGGAGGTCACAGCCGGCGGTGGAGTCGATGATTTGATCTATCCTTGGGAGTGGATAAGGATCCTTGGGACAGGCTTTGTTGAGACTTGTGAAGTCCACGCAGAGGTGCCCACTGCCATTAGCCTTTGGGACAACCACCGGATTGGCAATCCAGGTGGGGTGCGCTACCTCGCGTATCAACTTGGCCTTCTTCAGCTTCTCTATTTCTTGGACGATGATGTCTTGTTTCTCTTGCGCTTGCTTCCTGGTCTTCTGCTTCATGGGGTGTGCCTGAGGGCACACGGCTAAGTGGTGCTCAATCACCTCCCTGGGAACGCCGGGCATATCTGACGGAGACCAAGCGAACATGTCAGAGTTTGCCCGCAGGAAGGTGACGCGCGCGCTTTCCTATTTGGGAGAAAGCCCTACCCCTATGGTGACGAAGTTTTCGCAGCCCCCAGCCTGGAGCGGGACCTTCTTTGTAGCAGAGCGCTCTTGGGTGAACTGGGGCCTCCTCCCTGAGGGTACCGTAGCTTCCCCAATGCTCATATCCAGCATCGGATGGACCAGGTCCTCGCTTGGAGTAGGCGATGCAGAGGCGGTGAACTTCTTCCCTGTCGAGCCCGGCAGGATGGGCTCGAGAGAGGCCTTCTTCACAGCAGGCCGCTCTTGTGACACGAGCTGCTTCTTCCTCGTGAGGTCACCGGAGTGTTCCAGCAGATCTTCATCAGCAGCGAACATGGTGACGGCCTCACGGTAGACATGCTCCATAGATCGGAGAGCGTCCTTTTCGTTGCAGCGCACGGTGATCGTGCCGTTGGCGCCCGGAATCTTGAGGACGTTGAAGCCATGATGCGTTGCCGCTATGAGTCTCGCCAGAGATGGATAGCCGAGGATGGCATTGTACGGCAGCGCAATGTAGGCAACATCGAAGTGGAGGCTCTCTATCCTGTAGTTGTCCCGGGTGTCGAAGGTGACGGGCAGACGCACCTGCCCGATTGGCATTGTAGACCCCTCTGTTACCCCGAAGAACGGTCGGGTTGGCATGAGCCGATGGTACGGCACCTGCATCTTCTTGAAGACCTCGACGGAGATGATGTTGAGGCCCGCCCCTCTGTCGATGAGAGTATGGTTGACGGCGATGTTATTGATGGTAGGCATGCACAAGAGGGGAATTGTGCCCACGCCCTTAGTGGAGGTCGGATGATCCTCCTCGTCGAAGCCGATCTTGCTGGTTGACCACTTCATTAAGTGGTTGCTGGCGTTGGGCTGTGCCGCCGCGATCTCTCGCGACAGCTGCTTGAAGTGACGATTAGACAAAGGAGATTGGGCTCCACCCAGGAGGCAAGCGGCGAAGCCTCGTGGCTCTTGATACCCCCCCAGGTTCTCTTCCCGATGATCATTCGCCGGTGGAGGCAGCAGCAGCGGCTCAGGATCTGCACTAGACAGACCATCGTGACGGCGACCCTCGTCCCGGTCGTCGTCGCGGCGATCGCCCTGGGATCCACCCTTGCCGTGGCTACGGCTACTCCCACGGTGCTTGGTGACACCATCTTCTTCATGAAAATCTCGGACAATCCAACAATCGTCGGTATTGTGGGTGTCCTTTTTGTGGAGGATGCAGTAGCGACGACGTCGACCTTTATCGCGTTCGGAGCGGTCCCCGCGGCGCTGCTTATGATCAGGCTCCGCCACGAGGAATGCAGCCTCCTTGCGCTTGGGGTCTTTGGACTTCGGCTTTGGGGGAAGCGCATCCGGCAGGTTGTGCACGAAGAGCCTCCCCTCCTCGGCCTTGGCGCATCTGTCGGCGATCTCGAAGAGCTTGACGACGGAAGTCAGCTCATCATTCATGGACAGCTTCTCCCTCATCTTGATGTCGGAGACGCCCATGGAGAACGCGGAGATAACCTCCTCATTGGAGATCCGGGGAATCTTGTTCCTCATCTGGCTAAAGCGCTGGATGTACTGACAAAGCGTCTCGCCCTTGTACTGATGCACCGCCTTAAGATCATTCTTGGTGGTGGGGCGCTCATACGTGGGCATGAAGTTGGCGATGAACTGGCGGCACAAGTCCTTCCATGAAGTCACGGATTCATGAGGAAGATTAATGAGCCAAGTTCGCGGAGCGTCTTTGAGGGCCATGGGGAACCAATTGGCCATCGCACGCTGATCTCCACGCGCGGCAACGATCAAGTAAGATACTGCCCTTCATTTACCTTCAAAACAATGTCAGCATTTTTACTCCGACATCAGGGAATTCAACTAAAAACTGATAAAATGTTACATTTTGGTTACCTCTACACCATCAAGGGGCCAACCAGGTAATGTTGCCCCTCTAGGTGTGAATGTGGTCAAGCTTGGAGAGTTCCTAACGTCTATACTAACTATTGCTAATACTATAGTTTTGCTTTAGATAATAGTCAAATAGGATCGAGGCGATCCGTACTCACCCAACTGAGAGTGATACGGATCAACGTGATCCGAAGGGGATTTGGCCCAATCTTTCACGGCGATCAATAGAATCAGCAAGATAGCAAAAGAGAACTCAATCTGAAATAGATCAAACTGATCTCTCTTCAATTCCTCGCGTTAAAACTGACCGGAGTCAATTCCCACGCATGGCATAACATCAGATCTCAAAGATCAGCAAGCAAACACACCGATATGCGCCCCCAAACATTGGGACTTTTCTGGTCTCTTCCTTAGCTCAAAAATAACAAGTCTCCCGATAAAATAACAAGTCTCCCGATACAAGGCGGCTGCCATAACCCTATGTAGGTTGACTCTGAATGCTACTTTGGCTGGGCTAGGACCCATACCAAACTAAAAGCGCAAATGGCCAGAACACACTTGATTTTGGACAGGCCCAAAACCATCACACACAAATAAAACCAAATTGAAATAAAAACATGACGCGAACTTAATGAAAATAGAACACCTAAATATCTTTCGCCGGAGCCCCTTGGTGAACAAGAAACATCATCGGAGGTGTCAAAAAGTTGGGCTTCACATCATCTTCAGGAGGCACTTCAAAGCAAAATTGTCCAAGCTTCAGAACATAAGGAGGTGGTAAAATATTAGGAGTAGTAGCTATGCTCCCCTTATCATCCCCCCCAACTTGAAAGGAAACCGTCCTCGGTTTCGCCTTAATGTGTTGGACCTTCTTCTATCCAGCAAACACGTCCACTTTGATATCCTTATCCAGCATAGGCTGCAACACATGACGCTTCCCCTTATGCCACAAGGAATAAACATTGGACCTACCTTCATGAGTGGAACGCCTATCAAATTGCCACGGTCGTCCTAGCAGCACATGACATGCATCCATAGGCAAAACATCGCAGACCACTGTGTCCTTATAATTACCTACTAAAAATTCCAGTCGCACCTTATGTGTGACTTTCAGCTTCCCTGAATTATACAACCACTCAACACAATGTGGCTGCGGGTGCTTCCATGTAGGCAATGATAGAGAATCCACCAAACTCTTGCTAACAACATTTGTGTAGCTGCCACCATCAATAATTAGTTTGCAAGTGGTGTCCTTGATGATGCATTGGGTTTGAAATATATTCCAGCGCTGCCCTTGGTCGGGTATGTGATCTTCTGGTATGCGTTGCACCATTAGATTTTTTAAATTTGCAGCAAGTTCATACCCATACACGATCACTTCAGGATTTTCCTCAGATTCCTCACTTGATGATGCATCAACTTTCTCATCATCACTAGCAGAAACATAGCCATCGTGTGTGAGCATAACCCTTCTTCTATTAGGGCAATCATGCTTCATGTGTCCTCGTCCTCCACAAGTAAAACACTCGATGTTTGCTCTGGACTGTGTAGATGCAGTTTTCGACACTCCAGAGTTTGGCGGGTCACTGTGAGAAATATTGTTGGAGCATGTTGAGGGTGCTTGTTTGGTACTAGGACCAGCAACCTCGGTGTGGGAACGACGCCCTGAATTTGTAGGTGTTGCAGCTTGACATCATTTGATTTGTTGCTCCGCACGCATGGGTTGGTGCACAAGATCCTGAAGATCATTATAGTAAACCATCTCCACACAATCACGCACCTCAAAATTCAGTCCATTCAAGAACCGAGACATCATAGCCTCTATGTCCTCCCTTGTTCCTGTATGTATCATCAACAACTCCATCTCTTTATAATACTGATCCACAGATTTAGTACCTTGAGTGAGCTGCTGCAATTTATTATATATGTCTCTCTTGTAGTGTTCAGGAACAAAGCGATGTCGCATAAGATCTTTCATACCTCTACATGATGTTGGGCGAGTATGCATATGCAGAATTTGATTCCACCAAATCAGGACATAATCGGTGAATTCAACAGCAGCAAGTTGAAGTCTCTTCTCCTCAGTGTAATAATGAGTAGCAAAAATCTGATCCATGTGCATCTCCCACTCCAAATAATCTTCAGGTCCGCGATCACCAGAAAAAGGAGGTATAGACAATTTGATGCATCCAAGACCACCATCATCAAGTGCAACACGACCAGCATGGCCAACACAGTCACGATCATGTGGTTGTACACGATGAGCACCTGCAGGACGAGCAACAAACTGTCGTTGTTGTGGTGCATAATCAGCGTCATTGTCAAGTTCTCTGTCATAAGCGGGTGCCACTTGTCGAGGATCATAATATTCAGCAGGGTGGCGTTGTACCACGGTGTGAGGTTGTGCAGTAGGAGGGGGCTGCACGGGTGCATGGGCTGTAGCATCGCCCATTGCATCAATCTGGGTAGCTAGCTGTGCAATTCGCGTTGTCAATGCGGCATGACTCCGAAGAAAATCGCACGTGCTATCAAAACTAGCCCGAACATTAGGAGCCAAATCTGAAGCAAAACTGGGTGGCACAAGAAGTAATTAAGCAGCCACCCAAGGTTGTGCATGGGATAGAGGATGTTGGCAAGGGCATAGCTCCTATACCAAAGGTCACGACAGCGGTGACTACTACTGAGAAGTTGATAGTTGTTCCATTGCCGACAGTTAGCAAGGTGGCAGCCACGAATTCTGAATTGTCAGCGGTTGATGTTGTCAAGGCTGATGTTGTCAAGGATATCGTGGAGGAGGTTGTACCATTGAGTGGGCTGAATATGCAACTCAAAAGAGTACATGATGAGACTTGTATGACAGCGGATAGAGGCCAGCGATGGAATTTATTTTAGGCGTAGTGCATAATCAAAGGCAAAGCATGCAAGTTGATGATTGACAGTGGTAGTTACTGTAATGGCATTAGGAAGTCAGTTGTGGAGGCTTTGGGTTTATCCACATGGCGTATTCCAGCACCGAGGCATGTTGAGTGGGTTAATAGCTGCGGTATGCTAAAGATTACTCACAAGGTGCGTATGCCATTTACAGTTGATGACTATATTGATGAGGTGGAATGCGATGTGTTGCCATTGGAGGTGTGTGGGCTGTTACTTGGACGTCCATGGCAGTATGATCACAATGCTATGCATGCTGGGAGAGCAAATACATATTCCTTTATGCATGATGGCAAACAGCAGACTTTGAAGCCTACGTGTGATGATCAAATCAAGTCCGATGTTGTGTTGGTGGTTCGCAAGGAGAAGTTGCATAGAGCTAAGCCACAACCAGGGCTAGCTAAGGTGCAGCATGAGGAGCATGATGCGAAAAGCATCGGTGGTGATATCGTTTCAGCCAAGCCTGTAGATGACAAGCCAGTTGTTCTTGTTAGTGACAAGCCGGTTGAAGTCAAGCCTCATATTGATGAAGGGAAGGATATGTCAGCATGTGTTCCATGTGTTCCACTTCCAGTTTGTGTTCACATGGGTGTTCAGACCGATGACGGTGGTGCTGATCGTATTCCGGTGCATATGGTGCCACGGGTAGTCAGCCACAGTTTTGCGAGAACACCTCGGAAACATTTGGTTGGAGCAGCGGTATGTGTGCATAAAGGCAAGGATGGACGTGTTCGTCAGTTGTGTGGCCCAGGCATTACTACTTTGCAGGTTCGTGGTAAGCAGGTTCATGTTCAGCAACGCAAGGTTCCAGCAAGGATTGAGAAGAAGAAGGTGGAGGCGCCAAAGTATAAGTTCATTTGGCAAAGAAAATAGGTGCAACCACCCAGGGCTGTATCAAGTCGAGCAGGCCAAGTGGGAGGATGTGGTGAGGAAGGCAAGCAAGACTTGAAGATGGCGAATATGCGTGGTGCTATTGTTGATATTCCACCACCCTTTTGAGCAGACCCTCACGCGTTGGGGACAACGTTTTTTGAAGGGGGGAGGATGATATGGGCACGAAGGAGGAGGTGAAGCCCAATTTCAGGACTCCACCAAGATGAGGGAAGCTCGTTGCAGATTGGCACGCCAGGATGACCTACGATATGTAATAATTAGTCTAAGGTTGTGTCAGCAATTTATATTCATGTTTATGTTATTTTCGAGCTAAGAAAGAGACCAGAAAAGTCCCAATATTTGGGGGCACATATCGGTGTGTTTGATTGCTGATCTTTGAGATCTGATGTTATGCCATGCGTGGGAATTGATTCTGGTCAGTTTTAACACGAGAAATTGAAGAGAGATCACTTTGATCTATTTCAGATTGAGTTCTCTGTGCTATCTTGCTGATTCTATCGATCGCCGTGAAAGATTGGGCCTAAAACCCCTTCGGATCACGTTGATCCGTATCAGGGGCCGAGGGGCCCACACCACCTGGTGGCGCGACCAGGGGGTGGCCCGTGCCACCCAATGGTGCGGCCGCCTCTTGGCTCTCCTCCGTCTCTCCTTTGGACTCCGTCTTCATGTCAGGTAAATAGGAACTTTGGCTTTCGTTTCGTCCAATTCCAAGAATATTTCCTGTGTAATTTTTCTGAAACACAAAAATAGCAGAAAACATGAACTGGCCCTGTGGCATCTTGTTAATAGGTTAGTTCCAGAAAATGCATAAAAACGCCATGAAGTGTAAAGAAAACATAAAGCAATTGGTGCAAAACAAGCATGGAGCATTAAAAATTATAGATACATTTGCAACGTATCAAGCATCCCCAAGCTTAACTCCTGCTCGTCCTCCAGTAGGTAAGTGATAACAAAAAATAATTTTTGAGGTGACATGCAGCCAACACAATCTTGATCAAGTCGATGTAAAGCATTGCAAGCTGAGATTAAAGTACTCTAAACATGGGCATGAAAGATATAATTGTAACCATAGAACTTAGCAACCATGTTACAACATGAAAAGTAACACAAACAAAAGATCATAAATAATAATGCATTGAAAGTCAATTGTTTGTTTCAAGCATAGAGAAAACATAGCAAGGTGGTATTCAGCTTGTCCCTCATGGAATAGCAAAACATAAATGCATAGGACACCTTCAAAGTTCAAAAGGGTGACTAGATACAAATAATTTGAGAACAAGCAATACCATCATCATGAATCAATCAATAATAAATTTTGGGACTATGCACATTATACTCAAAATGACAATTATGCTCTCTTTGTCGGTGCATAAAGATAGAAGATGAAGACTCAACATAAAAGTAAAAGATAGGCCCTTCGCAGAGGGAAGCAGGGATTTAACATGTGCTAGAGCTTTTCATTCGTAAAACAGAGATAAAAATTATTTTGAGAGGTGGTTGTTCCTGTCAACGAATGGCAATGGGGTTCTTGCTATTTTCCATACTAAACAAGTTGAGAGCGGTTCCAGGTTCTTGAAAAATTGGCATTTGCATGCTCTTTTATAAAGTTTGGCACTCCTCCCCACCTTTCCTTTCACAAACCATGGCTAACCGAATCCTTCGGGTGCCTGCCAACAATCTCATACCATGGAGGAGTGCCTTTTTTCTTTTCTTTTTTAAAGGTTACAATGGTCTGACTAGCTCTCTTGCAAAATTAGTGACGAGCAGATGAAGCATGCAAGTCGAGGGGTACTTAATTCAATATGGAAGATAACAAACCCGACCACTACGTCCTCATGAGCTAAAAATAGTGTCACAAAATCAGAAGTATTTTGAAGGTTTTCAAAGGTAGCACATGAAAAAAATTCTTGGAATGGTTTGAAATGCCATGCATATGAATTTATAGTGGACTCTTTGGAATAACTTTGGTTTTTGGGAGTTGGATGCACGAGTAGAGCTCATACTCAGTACAGATGAAGGCTAGCAAAAGACTGGGAGCGACCAACTAAGAGAGCAATATCGGCCATAATCATGCATAGCGACAAAACATTATTAATCAAAGCATAAAGTGATATTACAAGTCAAACACCAAATGATCACAGAGGCTTGAGGAGACTGGTTTGTAGTCATAACATGGTGTAAGCATGCACCAAGTCAACCCAAATAAAGCATCAAAGGAGAATACCACAATATTATGCTTCTATATGATAAAAACAATGCATGTTTCTTTCAAAGGCACATTAAGCACTCTCAGTTATTTGAGACAATTCATGCTACAACAATAACTACTAAGCATATAATCAAAATAATATCTAGCATGACATGCTAAAGTCTAAGCCATAGTCTAAACAAGCTCCCTTTTGCATCACTAGAAGCATGAAACATTTTACTCTTTTCCAACACCAATCAACCTATTTGAAACAACTCTCAAGGATGAAAAGCAACAAAAACTAGAGGTCTAAACACACATAGCTACAAAGAACTAAAAAGTTCTGAACAAAAATAAGGGCAAAAAACAAAAGCCAAACGCAGTACTAGAAAAAGAGAACACTCGTAGAACGATAAGAGTGAAAACTAGAGTGTTTTAGGCAATGAAAACGGAGTGTGTCTTCTCTAAAACAAATATGTTGGGGTCCAACCATTTATTACAGCAAACAAAGCAAAAGAAAATTGAAAGCAAAAATAAAGACGCTCCAAGAAAAACACATAGCATATGAAGCAATAAAAATATAGTGTCTTGAAAGATGACCTGATATTTTTGTTGATGAAGAAGGGGGTGCCTTGGGCATCCCCAAGCTTTGACGCTTGTACTTCTTGGATATTTCTTGGGGTGACATGGGCATCGCCAAGCTTGAGCTTTTGTCCATCCTTCATCTCATCTCATCATTCTCCTTTCCCTACATTTGAAAACTTCCTTCTTAGAAAGCTTCAAACAATTCTCATTAGCAACATTAGTTTATTCAAGATAGTAGATCCACTTTTGGTTCAGTTTTAACTCAAGTACAACACCTATTAACACATTAGATACTTTAGAAACTTCTCTCGAAAGTTCCGTGATCAAAAGAACTAAAAAATAAAGAGATCAAGAGGCAAATGCAAATAGTGGTAGAAATCTATCAAAACAGAACATCAGGTAAAGATTGATTGTTTTGAAAATCTTTTGTTGCTCAAATCGAAAAGTGAAAAACTAATAAAAGTTAGATAATAACCTGGGGCATGTGCACAAAAAATCACAGATCAATACGAGGTACTGGGATGTTTCACGAATTTTTACAGCGAAGCGCAAAAATCTGTTTCGGGACAGCAACTTCCCCAAATCTTACCTTCCTCCAATTAGAGGCTATTCTTGGCACAAAAAATGAAATAAAAATGATAAGGAGAGGTCATTATAGAACTAACAACTTCCAAGACTCAACAAAAAGAAAAAGTACTGAAAGAAAACATGGGTTATCTCCCAAGAGTGCTTTTCTTTAACGCCTTTGAGCTAGGCGCGGAAAGTAAGAATCAAGTATTTTCAAATGAAGAAGCATCAAGTTCATAATTTTCTCTAATGATAGAATTAAAAGGTAGCTTCTTTCTCTTTCTAGGAAAGTGTTCCATAACTTTTTTGAGTGGGAATTGATATCTAATGGTGCCTTCTTTCATATCAATAATAGCACCAACAGTTCTAAGAAAAGGTTTTCCCAAAATAATAGGACAAGAAGCATTGCATTCATTATCCAAAACAAGGAAATCAACGGGAACAAGGTTATTGTTAACCATAATAAGAACATCATTAATCCTCCCCAAAGGTTTCTTCTTAGCAATGTCAGCAAGAGGAACATCAAAATAACAATTTTCTAACGGTGGTAAACCAAGCATATCATAATTTTTTCTAGGCATAACAGAGATACTGGCACCAAGGTCACATAAAGCATTACAATCAAAATCATTCACATTCATCTTAATGATGGGTACCCAACCATCTTCTAACTTTCTAGGAATCGACACTTTTTGTTTTAACTTATTCCCTCTAATTTGCATGAGAGCATTTGTAAAATGTTTTGTAAAAGCCATATTCATAGAACTAGCATTAGGACTTCTAGCAAGCTTTTGCAAGAACAAAATTACTTCAGATATATTTCAACCATCAACATCTAAATTATTACTATCAAAGGTAGTAGAACCATTGTCTCCCATACTCCAAAAAATTTCAGCACTTTTATTAGAAAAAAATTCTGTAGTTTTAGGCAATTTCACACAAGGAGTAGGGACTTTTTCTACACCAATCACTCTACCATTAAAAGTAGGAGGTTTGCTAGCATTTGAAACAACATCACTAGTGGTGGTAATAGTACAAACTTTAGTCATATTTCTAGCAATCTCATCTTCTCTTTCCCACCTAGCATGCAATTTTGCTAACATCCTAAAATTATCATCAATTCTAACTTGAATAGAATTCAAAGTCTTGCTTTCTTTAAAATCATGAGGCATAACCTTTAATTTCAGAAGTTCAACATCAAGAGCAAGGCTATTAACTTTAGAAGCAATAGCATCAATTTTATCAAACTTTTCCTCAACAAATTTCTTAAAAGCAGTTTGTTTACTAATATAGTCCTTAAGTATGACTTCAAGATCAGAGAGCGCACTCCTATTGTTGTTTTAGGAATTACCATAACCATTGCCATTAGTAGAAGGATATGGCCTATAATTGTTGCTACCAACATTTTTCCTATAAGCATTGATGTTGAAATTATTATTTCTAATGTAGTTCACATCAACATGCTCTTCTTGAGCAACCAAAGAGGCTAAAGGAACATTATTTGGATCAATATGAGCTTTAACATTAACAAGCATATACATAATGGTATCAATCGTATCACTTAAGGAAGCGGTTTCTTCAATGGAATTTACCTTCTTACCTTGTGGAGCTCTCTCGGCGTGCCATTCAGAATAATTTATCATCATATTATCAAGGAGCTTTGTCGCGGCGCCCAAGGTGATGGACATAAATGTACCTCCAGCAGCTGAATCCAAAAGGTTCCTTGAATAAAAATTTAATCCTGCATAAAAGGTTTGGATGATCATCCAAGTAGTCAGTCCATGAGTGGGACAATTCTTTATCAAAGATTTCATTCTTTTCCAAGCTTGAGCAATATGTTCATTATCAAACTGTTTAAACTTCATTATGTCACTTCTCAAGGATATAATCTTAGCAAGAGGATAATATTTTCCAATAAAAGCATCTTTGCATTTAACCCAAGAATCAATACTATTTCTAGGCAAAGATAGCAACCAATATTTAGCTCTTCCTTGCAAATAGAAAGGAAACAATTTAAGCTTAATAATATCTCCATCTACATCCTTATATTTTTGCATCTCACATAGCTCAACAAAATTGTTGAGGTGAGCAGCAGCATCATCAATACTAACACCAGAAAATTGCTCCTTCATAACAAGATTTAGCAGAGCGGGTTTAATTTCATAGAAATTTGCCTCAAGAGCAAGTGGGGCAATAGGAGTGCAGATGAAATCATTGTTTTCCAATAAAAGCATCTTTGCATTTAACCCAAGAATCAATACTATTTCTTGGCAAAGATAGCAACCAATCTTGAGCTCTTCCTTGCAAAGAGAAAGGAAACAATTTAAGCTTAATAATATCTCCATCTAAATCCTTATATTTTTGCATCTCACGTAGCTCAACAAAATTGTTGAGGTGAGCAGCAGCATCATCAATACTAACACTAGAAAATTCCTCCTTCATAACAAGATTTAGCAAAGCAGGTTTAATTTCATAGAAATTTGCCTAGGAGCAGGTGGCGCAATAGGAGTGCATATGAAATCATTGTTGTTTGTGCTAGTAAAGTCACACAACTTAGTGTTCTCAGGATTATTCATTTTAGCGAAACTAAAACAGACAAGCAAAAATAACAACTATAAAAGGAACTAATTTTTTTATCTTTGATAAAAAGGTGAAAACAAAAATAAAGTAAAGAAACTAAGCAAAACAATAACAAAGTAAAGAGATTGGAAGTGAGAGACTCCCCTTGCAGAAATCCTCTTTCTCCCCGGCAACGGCGCCAAAAAAAGTCTTGATGTCTCAAAAGACTAGTTGGGAAACCCCAAGAGGAAGGTATGATGAGCACAACAGTAAGTTTTCCCTCAGTATGAAACCAAAGGTTTAATCGACCAGTAGGAGAAAGAAATCACTTCCGAAGGTTGTTGCTAGCTATCTTTGGCAACGGTGCCAAAAAAACAATCTGGTGCGTGGCTTCGGCGCCAGCAGCAACGTGGAACCTGCACACAACATAACCAAACTAATTTGCCCCAACTTACAGTGAGGTTGTCAATCTCACTGGTTTGCTGATAACAAAGGATTAGATGTATAGTGTGGAAATAGATGTTTCTTTGCGGTAATGTAAATAATGCTTGCGGAAAGTAAACAATGCTTGCAGTAGATGGTAATATAAATGTAAAAGAATGGACCAGGGTCCACAGTTCACTAGAGGTGTCTCTCCACAAAGATATAACATGCTGCGTAAACAAATTACAGTTGGGCAATTGACAAAATAAAGAATGCATAACAATGCATGTAAATGTCATGAAGATCACTATGAGATTCATTTGGGCATTACAACATAATACATAGACCGTAATCCAACTGCATCTATGACTAATAATCCACCCACAGGATATCATCCGAACAACCCTTGGGTATTAAGTTGCAAGCAATAGATTATCGCCTTAAGCAAAGTGTGTAATGTAAACAATACAATTATCCTTGAACAAAGATTATTGTTTTCTCCCTAGTAGCAACAACACATCTACAACCTTAGAAGTTATTGTCACTCTCCCAGATTACGAGAGGCATGAACCCACTATCGAGCATAAATACTCCCTCTTGGAGTCACAAGCATCTACTTGGCCAAAGTATCTACTACCAATGGAGAGCATGCAAGATCACAAATAACATAGACATAATAAATCAACAATCAACTTGACATAACCTCAAACTACTTGTGGCCACTAGACAAGTCAGTAGATTACGGCAGTGATCAAAGGGAGGCCCAAAAACATACCCACGTGTAGTTAGAGCACTCAGTCTCACAACAGTTCATGCGATCTCGGGGTCCTAGGGGACACAAGTGATGTCGTAAAACAGGAAAAATGACTCACCGATGCCTCAGCTTAATTCAATTTTAATTATTAACATTAAAGCAAGCTATGATTATCTCCAACAATATATATCCAAGAAGTAGAGCATGTGATAACTTTCCCAACCCGATAAGACAACACCACTTGAAAGAACCTGAACAAGCCTACGACTCGCAAGGCCAACTCAAATGACAAGCATTCGGTTAATAGGATGTATGAAAGGTTCTATAGCTTCACTTTGGATAAACAGATGGATATGACACGTGACTTGAACAAAGCATCGTGACACAAGGCTAGAATATAGAGCTAGTGAGAGCAAAAGTGTTAAATGGGTAGAGAGAAAAGGGCTCGCCTATAAAACATTGTCGAAAGACTTCCGAAAAATTTGTCGTTGCTCACACCACCACAAAACGTCCTATCCGAGAAGAAGAAAATCGCTACAACAAACAACAGATGCAACACTTACTACGATGGAGAAAGAATCGACATGATCATGTGAAGGTATGCATGGCATGGCAATTATGATGCAATGCAACTTATTAAGATTAAGCGGAATTCGATTCCGACATACAGACATATGGTTCAAGTTTTTTTACTACGTGACAATTTAAATGTTGATTATCATGAAAAAGACAAGACATGGGTGAGCTACACAATATTAAATAAAGTGGTGAAACCATAATTGGCAATTCACAATTACTCCATATGTTATTTATTGAGTGAGATGCAAATTATCATGTGACTACATGATGCGAGATGCAAACAGGTATATGGATGGCATATTCAGATTCTTCACATTTTTCTGATAAACTTTCATATATAAAACATGTTATTTTGACTTACGGTTTCAAACACTTGCAGTAATTTTAAGGAAAAATAGAGAATTAGGTGAGACAATTCTTACGGAGGAAAAGCTAGCCTAGGTCGCTGACCAACTGGGCTGGGTGGCTGATGATGAGGTTTCACTCGCAAAGGTTGATGGGCGAAGCACGGATGTCATTGGAGGACGGAAGGGAAAATCCCCAAAAACGATAGCTTCGTGTCTCACTTGAGATTCGAACTCAGGACCTGACGATGGGCAACAAATGTTCAGACCACTGTGCTACTAGTTCGAATTTGATCATTACAGGAAGCCAAACTTTATATTGTGGCGAGGTGCCTGTTTAACCTGACAAAACTGAACACGAACGGAGCGGAGATTGTTCTGCTGCTTGTTGTCGAAGATGAGATGCAGTGGTGAAGTCCATGACGTCACAATCAGTGCGCGGACACCAGAGACAGAAGAGGCCATAGCTGGAATGGCCGGGGAGCAGCTCTCGCTTGAGCTGCCGGGTGAGGAACGTGGCTGGCAGCCGGAACCTGCGAGCGAGCTCGTGCTCCTTCATGGAGAAGAAGTTACAGACAAGGACGCTCACAACGATTTGGTGATGGCAAAACGCCAGGAAGGGAGGAGAAGGATACCGGAATTACCTTAAGAACGCGTGCATGCCCGGGGAAGCCGACAGAGGGCGGAGCAGAGGCAGAGCGATGGTCGACGGGCGGAGCAGCACGGAAAGAGGCAGTGTCTGGGGACGTTCTTATCGACGATGAGGAAGAGCATGGTGAGGCAGATCGATTCCCTCCCAATCTGGCGCTCCTAAGGGAACATAGTGACAACGCAAAAGAGCTTCACATTCAGTACATGGCTGCAAGCTTTGGTGTATGTGGAGAAGAAGGGGATGGAGAGGGGACGACTAGAGGCGGCGCTAGGAGCGGAAAAGATGGGATTAGGGTTTTCCTGGATTTGATATGGGAGTGGTTAAAAGGAAGAGGTGGGGGTTTTGCTCTTGTTTTGAAGGTGACGTGATCTAGAAGGGGATCACACGTCTAGCATGTATGGCTGAGAAAGACGACAAGAAGGCGATGGTGGTGATCGCTTCGGTGGAGAAGAAGTGGGCCTGCAGATCTGCTATCTTCTTTCTTCATTATTTTCTGAATTTCTTCTCTTCTTATCTTGCAGCACACTTTTAGGGAAAAACTAGAGAGAGGGTTTGGGAAGATTTGTAAAGAGATTTCAAAACTATTTTCAAATATTGTTTTTCTATAATAGAAATTTTAAAGTTTGCAAAAATTATGATTGTAGTTTTTCATTCAAATAAGAAAAAGGAGGGGATGATTTATTATTAAACCATATGAGCACAGTAAAATAAATTTTATTCCAAATAATTTTTGGTTTGACAAAATTATGCAAGGTGATAGATGCGTGAGATGCACAACGTCACAATGACGCAAAAAAGAAAATAACAAGCAATTCTAAAATTGGGGATATTTTGGGTCGTTACAATCGACACCACTAACAAGGGATCTCACCCCGAGATCCACGATAAGGCAGGGAAGGAGTTGCGTAAACTATCGGATCTTCATGCACCATGTTGATCCTCGCGACACCACTTACAAGAGGTTCCTTCTTGACACCACCAACAATGGGCTCTTGCTCACGTTGACGATGATGACCATCCGAAGAACGGACCTATTTCGATAAAAGGCAAGAAATCGTCCACCCATGTGGGAACCTAAAACTTGAAGAAGAAGGCAAGAGAGAACTCAAAACTCGTAAAGATAACAGTAGAAAGCAAAGAAGGTAAGGAGTAAAATGCAGAGCTACTCAGATATATCCAACTCATTTTTAGCAAAATAATTTTGTCACTAGACTCAACTTGGATGTTGCCAAGGTTATCCTACAGGCAGACTGGACCCGTTAGTATCAACAAAACCTGGTCTATGATACCACTTGTGATGCCCCAAAATCGCCACCATGTGTATCATAGCGCTCACGCCACAAATCGCACGGCGGTGCTTTGGAAACGCCCACCAAGCATAATGTGCACATTGAAACATGCACACAAAGCGGGTGGAATTAAAGTAGCAATAGTTACACAAGTGCACGATGAAACCCACAAAATAATATATAATAGAACCATGAAGACCCCAATGATACAAGAATAAAAATATACAATACAAAGATCCAAATCATACATAAAGCAAATAGTATCTGAGTACGGACAAGAATACAAATGTGCCTAAGAGGATTGAAGATAAACAATGGTGTCCATAACCCTGCCCAGGACAAGCCGGAAGGGTAACCTTGCTAACATCGTCGCTCCCATACTTGTGAACATCGGGCCAACGGTTGCCAAAAAAGAAGGGAGAACGAGAAAGGAAAAAGGGAAAAAATGAGGCTGGGTACCGAGGAACGAACTCCGTGGCACGTACTCTGCGAGACTAGAACAAGGTTGTGCCCGCCGGGCTATATGGTGGACTTAGCGGCAAGATAAGCACTGTACTAAAGAGACACTAAAACTTCCGTCTAACTAGAATAAGATAAGAGAGTGCATAAAAGTAACCAACTAGATGCTAGCTAGCACCAGACATAACCCAGCCAATACATTGCCCCTTCGCACCCAACGAGGAAGCAATTGCAAAGGCACTCACATGGTTGACAAAATTTTGTTAGCAGGTTGTAGTGGTTCTAACTTACTACACAAATTCAATAGTATTGAAATAACAGGTGTAAGTTGTTCTATGATTGAGTAGTACAACTCAAAGTCGTCCATAACCGCGGACATGGCTTTTCAAAAAGATTTAACCCTGCAGGGGTGCCCAAATATACTGACACGTATGATCAATCCTTCCGGCAGGTCTCGCGCCCTTAATAAAAATGGGTGCGCCATCAGGATAATCACGACTCACACTCTCCTTCACTACAAACAACTACAGGAAGCCACCTGACTAAGTTTAACCCATATCGAGAGTCCGGCGAAATCTCTGAGATGGACCTAGTTGTTTGTGTCTACGGCTTCCTCCACTCTGGGGAGACGATCCGCTTCAGCAGCGATAAACGCACGTACCACATCCTATGCGTGCATGCAGAAGCAAAAGAAGGGGTTACAAGGCACTCTTGGGCTTCCCCCAAAATAAATAATATCGGACCGTAAGATACAAGAACTGCATGCACGCAAAACCAAAATAGAAAACCTCAAACTAGTTGTGGCCACTGGACAAGTCAGTAGATTCCGGCAGTGATCAAAGGGAGGCCCAAAAACATACCCACGTGTGGTTAGAGCGCTCAGTCTCAGAACAGTTCATACGATCTTGCGGTCCTAGGGGACACAAGTGATGTCGTCAAACAGGCAGAATGACTCACCGATGCCTCTGTTTAATTCTATTTTATATATTAACATTAAAGTAAGCTATGATTATCTCCAACAATATATATCCAAGAAGTAGAGCATGTGATAACTTTCCCAACCCGATAAGACAATACCACTTGAAAGAACCTGAACATGCCTACCACTCGCAAGGCCAACTCAAACAACAAGCACTCGGTTAATAGGATGTATGAAAGGTTCTATGGCTTCACTTTGGATAAACAGGTGGATAGGACACGTGACTCGAACAAAGCATCATGACACAAGGCTAGAATATAGAGCTAGCGAGAGCAAAAGTGTTAAATGGGTAGAGAGAAAAGGGCTAGACTTCCAAAGAACTTGTCATTGCTCACACCACCACAAAACATCCTATCCGGGAAGAAGAAAATTGCTACAACAAACAATAGATGCACCACTTACTACTATGGACAAAGAATCGGCATGATCATGTGAAGGTATGCATGGCATGGCAATTATGATGCAATGCAACTTATTAAGATTAAGCAGAATTGGATTCCGACATACACATATATGGTTCAAGTTGTTTTACTACGTGACAATTTAAATGCTGATTAACATGAAAATGACAAGACATGGGTGAGCTACACAATATTAAATGAAGTGGTGAAACCATAATTGGCAATTCACAATTACTCCATATGTTATTTATTGAGTGAGATGCAAATTATCACATAACTAGATGATGCAATATGCAAACAGGTATATGGATGGCATATTCAGATTCTTCACATTTTTCTGATAAACTTTCATATATAAAACATTTTATTTTGACTTACGGCTTGAAAGATATGATTTATGCAAAATTCAAACACTTGCAGTAATTTTAAGGAAAAATAGAGATTTAGGTGAGACAATTCTTATGGAGGAAGAGCTAGCCCGGGTTGCTGACAACCTGGGCCGGGAGGCTGACGATGAGGTTTCACTCGCAGAGGTTTACGGGCGAAGCCCGGATGCAGTGGAGGACAGAAGGGAAAATCCCCAAAAACGATAGCTTCTTGTCAAACATGAGATTCGAACTCGGGACCTAACGATGGGCAACAAAGGTTCAGACCACTGCGCTACTAGTTCGAATTTGATCATTACAGGAAGCTAGACTTTATATTGTGGCGAGGTGGCTGTTTAACCTGACGAAACTGAACACGAACGGACCAGAGATTGTTCTGCTGCTTGCTATCGAAGACGGGACGCGGTGGCGAAGTCCATGATGGCACGATCAGCGTGCGGACACCTGAGACAGAAGAGGCCATAGCTGGAATGGCCGGGGAGCAGCTCTCGCTTGAGCTGCCAGACAAGGAACACGGCTAGCAGCCGGAACCTGTGAGCGAGCTCGTGCTTGTTCATGGAGAAGTTACAGACAAGGACGCTGACAACGATTTGGTGATGGGAAAACATCAGGAAAGGAGGAGAAGGATGCGGGAATTACCTTAAGAACACGTGCATGCCCAGGGAAGCTGATAGAGGGAGGAGCAAAGGCAGAGAGATGGTCAATGGGCGGAGCAGTACGGAGAGAGGCGGCGTCTAGGGACGTTCTTATCGACGATGAGGAAGAGTATGGTGAGGCAGATCGATTCCCTCAATTTCTGGCTCTCCTTAGGGAACATAGCGACAACGAGGAAGAGCTTCACGTTCAGTACATGGCTGCAAGCTTTGGTGTATGTGGAGAAGAAGGGGATGGAGAGGGGACGACTAGAGGCGGCGCTAGGAGCGGAAAAGATGGGATTAGGGTTTTCCCGGATTCGATCTGAGAGTGGTTAAAAGGAGGAGGTGGGGGTTTTGCTTTGGTTTTGAAGGTGACGTGATCCAGAAGGGGGTCACGCGTCTAGCGCGTATGGCTGAGAAAGACGACAAGAAGGCGACCGTGGTGATCGCTTCGGTGGAGATGAAGTGGGCCTGCAGATCTGCTCTCTTCTTTCTTCATTATTTTCCGAATTTCTTCTCTTCTTATCTTGCAGAACACTTTCAGGGAAAAACTAGAGAGATGCTTTGGGAAGATTTGTAAACAGATTTCAAAACTGTTTTCAAATATTGTTTTTCTATAAAAACAATTTTCAAAGTTTGCAAATATTATGATTGTAGTTTTTAATTCAAATAAGAAAAAGGAGGGGAGGATTTATTATTAAACCATATGAGCATAATAAAATAAATTTTATTCCAAATAATTTTTTGTTTGACAAAATTATGCAAGGTGATAGATGCATGAGATGCACAACATCACAGTGATGCAAAAAAGAAAATAACAAGCAATTCTAACATTGGGGATTGTAACATCCTAGCACGTAGGACAACTCTGGGGTAGAATAGAGGGCTTTTGTGCATATCATCAGAAATTACAGGATTTTTTCGCACTTTTATCACTAAAACCTAAGGGGGATCGAGTCTCTCTTCGAGGGGGAATGGTATACTCTCAAACTACAAAAGAATTCGACATGACCTCTTATGATCTTTTGTTTGTGGGGAAGGGATGAAAATTGCAAAACTAAAACCCTAAGAGCATGTTATGAATTCTAACTTGACTTTGAATTATGAAATTTCAATTTGAGTTCAAAAGGCACATTTAGAAAGGATAAATATTAAATAGAAGGAAAACTTGAACTTTATTAATCACCAACACATGATAAAATGTCTTTACAAAATTCTGAGAATAAAAGAATAATTACAATCTTGGAATGAATAAAAAGAAAATTAGAAAAGATGAATTAAATAAGACAAGTAAACTAATTCTTATAATCTACAAGTCTTCTTTCTTTTCTTCTCCTTTCTTCATCTTTTGTTACCTGCAAATAACACAAGGCAAAACCAAAAGGACAAGAATACAAGTGGCAGCCGAAAATAAGTGTAGTCACTGTAGATAATCAACAAGGAGCCAATCTTATCACCTAGTTGTGGGAGGGGTAAATATCTCGGCCAGCATAAGACCAAGCAAGCAGCTCTATCATCAAATGCATGTATAGTGGTGTCAAGGCAGCAGCAAACCAAACTCAGCTTAAATAGAGCACTGTTGGTGAAGTTTGGCCGGCCAAGAACACCAGCCGACCAGCAACACCACCACCACAGCACCTCACCATCACAACACACATCACCACAGTTCACATCATCACTGGGAGCATCACCACCAGCAACACCACCACACAAATCCACCCTGCTCATGAGACCAGCACACCATCAATCAACCAAACCAGCAAAACCAAGACCAAAATTGTTACTTAGTTCAACTAGGAACTAGGTCAAGCAGCTAGGAGGAGCAGGCTTGCCACAAGAAGCAGGAACTCAAAAATATCCAGAAGAACAAGCTACTCTTCAGCAGCAGGTTATTATTGAACCACAGCATACATAAGTGCTGGGAGTAAACCCACAGGTTTATCTCCCAGGCAGGCAGCACAGAGCACAGCCACACTGCTAATCAAGCAAAGCTTGATAATGCAAGACTTTGGTCATCATTTGGATGTCCAGGAGGCCATGACCTTGATATCAAGGCCATCCACAGCACCTACTCCACAGAGCATGGTCTTATCTGGGAATTTCTCAAAGGAAACACTCACAGAAATATAAATAAGTCAAGGAATGGCACATGGGTTGCCTAGGCTAGCAAGGCTATGACCTAAACCTATTATCCATCAGCTTTACCAAAAAAGTTGGAGAAATATGCAGTAAGCATCTGGGGAAAATGGTCAGGGACATTTTCATAAAGCAAGCCACCAGCATATCTGATATGGGCACGAAGGAGGAGGTGAAGCCCAATTTCAGGACTCCACCAAGATGAGGGAAGCTTGTTGCTGTTTGGCACGCCAGGACGACCTACGATATGAAATAATTTAGTCTAAGGTTGTGTCAGCAATGTACATATCTGCTTATGTTATTCTGTGTGCTAGGTCATGTTATGGGCCACTTAGTTTTATTTGTGTTTTGGGTTTGGGCCTGTCCAAGCCCAACAGTTTTCTGGCCATCTATATAAGGAGGCCAGCAGTCTAGGGTTTAGGGAGTTCAGTTGTTTAGTTTACAAACTATCGTGTGCTCCGCCGTGTATCATCCCTCCGGGGAAACGGCGCTGCCGTGTTTATCAAATACATTGCTGTGAAGGTTCTTGTGTTCATCAAGGATTATCAGGCTCAGGTTTGAGGCATGGTGATCATCATCACGTTGCTTGCTGGATTCGTTCCTCTTCTTCAGGTGACGTTCTTCGCGTTGTTGGAAGATTTCTATCCGGGCTGACTCGCTGTGAAAGATCGGGACAAAACTCCAAGGATCACCGGCGTGATCCTTATCATGTGGTATCAGATTACCGGGTTGATCACCGCGAGTGTTTTCTGTTGATCTGCGGATTGTTTTTTCTCAAGCAGTTTTCAGATCGGTGGTTTTTGTTATCATGTGATTTGCAAGGTGGGACTTTCCGATTGTTCTTGTCGAATTGTTCTGCGCGATCGGCGAGGAGTTGCTGGTCATCGGAGTTTTCAGATCTGCTGTCATCTCTTCGTGATCGCTGTATCAGGTTTTCCATTCCCAAACAGATCCGATCGGGAGGGATTTCCATCGGGAGCATCGGCTTGGAGTCCCGGAAGCAGCGATCACGGCGGTTCTCGGGAGCAGATCCGATCGTCCCGCGCGCCTGGGCGCAGAGGACGTCTGGGGTGCAGCGAGCCAGCGACGCCCAGCGACGCCCAGCCTCGAGTGCTCTCGTGCCCGCCTGGTGTCTCGCCCGGACAGCCAACTGGGCCAGCCCATCGTCGCACAGCGTGCCCGCTCGATCGCTGGAAGATTTTTGGTTCGCTCAGGTTTCGCTGGAGCTGGCCAGATCCGATCGCCCCTATTAAAAAAAAGAAAAAGGAGTCGCTCTCACGCGCCTGGGCACGGAGGGTGTCTGCCCCCTGGCGACCGCAAGCCCTGTCGAGGGATCTCGTTCCGCGCGCCACGCTGCCCGTGCCTGGTCTCGCTCGTGAGGCAGCGCCTCGTATCGCCTGGCCGCGCGCTTGACCTCCCTAGTGGGCCGGCCCAGGAGCCTAGATCGACGGAGACGGTGGTTGTTCTTTAAGATATCAGATCAGCGGTCTCAGTTTTGGTGCAGGTCAGTACAAACTTCGTGTTGGTTTTCTCGACAGTCTGCATACAGCAAGGAGACTACTCCGTTCAGTTTGGAACAAATTTCTTCGCAATTTTTTCTGCGTGAAGGACAAGTGCATACCAGAAATATTCAGGTATGGGTTCATCAAGGCCTGTCCGTTTGACTGACAAAGCGGACGATATCTACAGTGACTATTTAGAGATCTTGGCTGGTTTTCGGTATGATGCAACTAAAATCACGTGGAGTTTGAACAGTGCTGCAAAGTTTGCAGAGTATGAGTTTTGGGAATCTCACATGGAGCGTGGCTTTGCACAATGTCGTGCCCGTGATAGCAAGTTTGGTGGTTTTACTGAATTTGTACTTGCCCATCGGTGTGTGGATACGCAGGTGGCTGGTTGGTGGCGTGAAGAACGGTGCGCAAAGGGCATCACACTTGAAACATCTCGTTGGGAGGTTTTTAAGCAATTTCTGCGTACTCGATTTTTGGACAAGACCGTGGAATCAGACAAGGCGGTTGTTCCAATGGTACAAGCCAAAGTTGATGGAGATGACACATCATTGAGAGGTATGAGTATACAACTTCACAAATTGTCCAATGGTGATGAGGCGATAAGGAGGAATCAGCGATGCAGCCTTTTTCAAACACAGTGCACCATCAAGGAGAAGGCATGCAAACTGATTATTGACAGCGGTAGTTACTGTAATGGCATCAGTAGGGCTGTGGTGGCATCATTGGGGTTGTCGACATGGCGTATTCCTGAACCTAAGCATGTTGCATGGTTAAATAGCTGCGGTATGCTGAAAGTTACTCATAAGGTACGTGTGCCATTTACAGTTGGTGATTATGTTGATGAGGTCGAGTGCGATGTGTTGCCATTGGAGGTGTGTGGACTGTTACTTGGACGTCCATGGCAGTATGATCGCAATGTTACTCATGCTGGGAGAGCAAATACATATTCTTTTGTGCATGATGGCAAACAGCGGACTTTGAAACCTATGCAGGATGATCAAATAAAGTCTGATGTTGAGCTGGTGGTTCACAAGGAGAAGTTGCATAAAGCTAAACCACAACGAGGGCTAGCTAACGTGCAGCATGAGGAGCATGATGCGAAAAGCGTCAGTGGTGATATTGTTTCAGCCAAGCCTGTAGATGACAAGCCAATTGTTCTTGTTAGTGACATGCCGGTTGAAGTCAAGCCTCTTATTGATGAAGGGAAGGATATGTCAGCATGTGTTCCATGTGTTCCACTTCCAGTTCATGTTGACATGGGTGTTCAGACCGATGATAGTGGTGTTGATCATGTTCCGGTGCATATGGTGCCGCGGGTAGTCAACCATAGTTTTGTTAGAACACCTCGGAGATGTTTTGTTGGAGCAGCAGTGCGTGTGCATACAGGCAAGGATGGACGTGTTCGTCAGTTGTGTGGCCCAGGCATTACTACTTTGCAGGGTCGTGCTAAGCATGTTCATGTTCAGCAACGCAAGGTTCCAGCAAGGATTGAGAAGAAGAAGGTGGAGGCGCCTAAGTACAAGTTCATTTGGCGAAGAAAAGAGGTGCAACCACCTAGGGCTGTATCAAGTCGAGCAGGCCAAGAGGGAGGATGTGGTGAGGAAGGCAAGCAAGACTTGAAGATGGCGAATATGCGTGGTGCTATTGTTGATATTCCGCCACCCTTTCGAGCAGACCCTCACGCGTTGGGGACAACGCTTTTTGAAGGGGGGGAGGATGATATGGGCACGAAGGAGGAGGTGAAGCCCAATTTCAGGACTCCACCAAGATGAGGGAAACTCGTTGCTGTTTGGCACGCCAGGACGACCTACGATATGAAATAATTTAGTCTAAGGTTGTGTCAGCAATGTACATATCTGCTTATGTTATTCTGTGTGCTAGGTCATGTTATGGGCCACTTAGTTTCATTTGTGTTTTGGGTTTGGGCCTGTCCAAGCCCAACAATTTTTTGGCCATCTATATAAGGAGGCCAGCAGTCTAGGGTTTAGGGAGTTCAGTTGTTTAGTTTACAAACTATCGTGTGCTCCACCGTGTATCATCCCTCCGGGGAAACGGCGCTGCCGTGTTTATCAAATACATTGCTGTGAAGGTTCTTGTGTTCATCAAGGATTATCAGGCTCAGGTTTGAGGCGTGGTGATCATCACCACGTTGCTTGCTGGATTCGTTCCTCTTCTTCAGGTGTCGTTCTTCGCGTTGTTGGAAGATTTCTATCCGGGCTGACTCACTGTGAAAGATCGGGACAAAACTCATAGGATCACCGGCGTGATCCTTATCAATATCACTACAAAGAGTGATTCACACTGAAAACCCTCAAGTTAAGCAGCCAACAACCAACAGCAACTGTGATACCTCAGAGAGGCATCACAGTAAAATGAATAGCCAGAAGCTATAGCAAGGGCCACAATATCAGCCACTAACCTAGCATCACTGCTAGGAATTAATCAAGCTCAATAGAGGACAAGTTTGCATCACTGAGATTAGCACAACAATAGCTCACTGGAAGAAAGTGCAGTGAAGCTATTATTTCACTACATGGGTGAACAACAACATTCAGAGAGAATATAACACATAGTTATCCATGCACTTGATCAAGACCAGCTACTAGTAGATTTATGAGTCTAGCCACTAGCACCAAAAAGTAGAACTAGATAACATTCAGTTTAATTCTAGCAACTAGAACCAGCTAAGTGAAACCAACAAGCTTCAGTTAAGGAGTTAAGTGAAGCTGTGACTGAAACTGACAGTAGCAACAAGCATCCATAGTTAATCCTACTCAAATTTTGGCACCAAGATTAATAGACAGATAGGGGTCACTGGGTATGAATCATACACATCACAGCAAGCTTTAGTTCAACAGCACGTTGGCAAGAATGGGGCAAAAACCCTAGAACATCTGGCAGTAGAACCCTAGGATAGGGGAGCCAAAGCCAGCTCCAGGGAGACACGGAGGGGAGTAGATGAAGGAGGAGACTTACTTAGCGCCCAGGAGGTACCACCGTGGCATGGCAAGGCAGTGCTCGCGTGGCCACGATGGCACCAAGCCAGGGGAAGACGCCGACGACACGTCGGCAAGGCACAGCATGCACCAGCACCAGATCTCATCAAGGGAAAGGTCGAGCAGCTCGAGAAGAAGCTCGAGATCGACATGGCCAAAACCCTAGGTGCGGGAGACGACGGAGCCGAGGGCACAGGGAGGCAATCGGCAAGATCTCACGGACAGGCAGGTGCACCATCGCGAGATCTACCGAACGCACCCCATCTCGATGGCTAGCTCCGACGGGAGCGGTCGAAATCGAGCGCGGCGGCGGCAATGGCGACTCAGTCGTGAGAGCTCGAGAGAGAGGAAGGAGAGGGGAACGCGCAGACTGGCCAGGTCGGGGGCGACCGAGCCACCTGGTCGGGCTCGACCAGGTGGGCTAGCACCGATAGGTGGGCCAAGGCCTAAAAAGTGGGCCAGGTCCGACAGGTGGGGCCAGGAAGAGTTTTAACCAGAAATTAAAACAAGAAATTACAAAGAAAAATAAAGGGTTTTAGAAAAAGCCTTTTAACACCAAATAAAGAACAGAAAATTACTACAATTCTGCAAAAATAATTCTAATTAGTTTTTGAGCTATTCCATCAAGTGAATAGAAATTCTTTTGAATAAAAAAGAAATGAATCATAGTGGAATCATGGAATTTTCTTTTAAAAGGAAAACTTCTAGGAATATTTTATAAGTGGAAAAGGAACTTAAGAAATAAAACACTAACATCCTAGAATTAAAACTAAGTAAATCCATTCAAGAATTGAACCTTAGGATTCTTGAATGAATTTAACCTAATATATACTCTGGTAAATTCATAACTAGGAGTATATGCACATTTTAATAAATCATCACATGGGGTTAAAATTAAATCACACACTCCAAAGAGCATATCATTATTTGAATCTTTAACCATTGCCCTTATCGGACAATGATGTTGTTTTCTAGAACCCGAGGTCCCGGGTCACTTCAATAAATCCAACTGCACTACCTTGCAGTGTGCAGGAAAGTTCACTCTTGCTCATATCTATTGTTTATCTTTAGCAAATTACCTGCAAATATACCTGTGGTATTACTGCTGCATTTTAAAGCAAAAGTTCTGCTTTCTTAATCAATTTGATTAGTGGCTAGCAACCACGGTGGTTGTTACCCTAGGATGGTGGGCAGTGGGACCATGGTATGGGTATTGGTGGAGGTCCCACTGCAACTGGAAAGTTCACCTAGGAAATAATAACCAATGTCGCCAGTGATTCTAGCGCTGTAAATAACGGTCAACCATAAGATCTGGAATGGGACGGAGAAGTCAGTTGTACCAACTTCCTTCTGCATATCAATGGATGCGCGTACCATAGCTGTTGGTCTCCTGCTGGGAGCAATATGAGGGTGGAATCCCCTTAATGATTCCATGGTACTGTGGTCTATGATGGATTGTAGGAGGCCAAGGAGGGAAGCCCGAGGTCGGCAAAGCTACCAACGAGTAGTAGTCCGGCGAGGGGTAGATCTGCCATGGTCGGCAAAGCTACCACAGAGTAGTAGTCCGGCGTGGGTAAGTTAAATCATTGTCGGCAAAGCTACCGGCGAGTAGTAGTCCGGTGTGGATTGTATCAATCGAGGTCGGAACTACCAAAGAGTAGGAGACCGGCGTGGATTGTTTCTGAGGTTAGAACTACAAAAGGGTGGGTATGCAGGGTCGCGGAGGAGGACAGTGATTGGTTGGATCATATGACTGGGCCCCATACAAAAGAAGTATGGACGGGAAAGTACGCCCGGTTGTGTAGCAAGGCATTGATCTCTTATGGGTACAAGTGACCACCTCTGTAGAGTGTACAAAAAGTATCAAGATACTCCCTGTTCCGGGAAGGAGCTACGAACGCGGCAGAAAAGGAGCCCATCGAAGCTCTAATCAACCTGTGAAGACTGATGGACATAGTTTTCTGAATAAAATCAATCTTTGAAGAAATGATTATGAAAACTGCATTTGACCTAAGACTTTTGAGTCTACAGTTGTAGCTAGTGCATCAAACACCTCTATATTGTTAAATGAACTTGCTGGGTAACACTCATTACTCACCCCATTCCCTCTTAACCCTTGCTTAGACTCGGAGGAACAGTACGAGGAGACTGAAGGAGCATAGGAAGACCTTGAGGAAGTCTACTATGAGGAGCCAGACCTTACCGGTAGAATTGAAGGCGTGGACTACACCATCGTCTATGGTGCCAACGAAGGAACCGAGGAGGAGGCCGACAACTAGTAGTTTAGTGTAGTAACTCAAGTTGCACCGAACCCTATAGAATAAAGCAACTTGAGTAGAGTACCATGTTCAGCTTACTACTTTCTATTTTAGCCAAGGTTTGTAGTGTTAAGGTAGAACCTACTAGTGTTCCTCTTTGGACCAAGGAGGAACTGGAGTCCTTTGTAACATTGTGGCTTGTAATATTTAGTGCTTGAATAAAAGACCGTTATACCACTCTGAGGGATCTAATATTTGTGAAATAGTACTTCACGAGTGTTATGTCAACGACTTGCATACTACAACATGCAGTGGTATGCTGGGTCACCACAGTTGGTATCAGAGCAAAAGCTTTGACCTTAGGTTGGATGCCTAGTTAATGGGAACGACCTGTAGGAGTCAAATAGGAATAGTAAAGAGTTCTCTAAAATGGTCATGACGTTATTCACTTGAGAATAACAAGGTCATACTTTTTAGTGTTACAATTCTTTATTGTTACTATTATGATGCATCATGTACTAATTTTTTATCTCTTATATACTGCCAGGATGGACGCACAAACCCGTCAAGGACCGTGCAAGTTTGAGACGTGACTCTGGACGAGTATGATGGAAACCTATCCGACATGCTACGAGGCATCTTACAGGAGTGCGGGTGTGAAACGTGTATCCCTGTCAAGAAGTATGCTTATTACGAGGGGAGAGTCATTCAGAAGTATAGGGTAGGGATCATGCTCCCTGCCAAATTGGGCATGAGCGTGATCATGCCAGCTGGAGAGGCACGCACAGTTAGTGTAGCTTATAAGATAGCAGTCATGAAGGCCATAATCGATATCCGTGAACACAAAACGGAGAAGTTATTGGGTACTAAGTTCACACAAATCCCACATGACGAGGGAGGAGAAGACCCTCATCGAGATAGTTACAAGTTTGCGAAGAAACATCCACATGCCGCAGCAGAGCACATGGACAGGTGTAAGCATCTGCTTAGTGTGTTCTATCACATCCATGGAGCTTTAGTTGGAGACATACAGAATCTAGTGGAGGAGATCACCGAGTCGACACCGACTCCATGGTGTACGGGGGAGAATTCTAGACCACCACGGGCACCTACTCCAACCTTCTCGACTAGAGATTTTATCACTTTAGATGAGGAAGTCGATCCCGAGGAGCGGGAGTTCGAGCCCGAGGCCGAACCGGAGATGCCACCAGCACATTTAGCACACGGCTCAACTGGAGCCGGATATGAGGTGGGAATAGAGTCGTGGGGAATGCCCCATAATGAGAGTTTTGGAGGAAACTCCATGGGTTGGCATTTCGGTGAGTATATGGGGACGGCCGGCAAGGTAGTCAGAGTCAGGATTCGGAGTCGGATCGATTTTCCTCCAGCAGAATCGAGTCGTAGAATCGAATCGTAGAATACCGGATTCTACTAGATTTTCCAGACAAGAGTTTATCAATGCTGAAATTTTGTATGCTAGTATAGAAAAGGTGAAAATACTAAGCACTAAAATTTCTAGCAATATGGTTTACACTAATATATACAAAAAAAAAGTAAAGAAAACTCACTAGTGCAAATTTTTCAATGAAAACACAATGTATAATTAACCCTTCCATGTAATTACTATTGAGCCCTTGGTGAGAGCATACACAAAGTATAGTATGTATGGTATTGCATCTTAATTATTTGACATATATTATACCACACATATATGCATACTATTTCAATAAAAGTAAGTATTTTTATTTATTTTGTATATAAATATGGATCATATGTCAGAGAAAAAAGTACATACCTATAGAATCATCAATACAAATTTATTAAATAAAAACATTAAAGTATTGAAGTACCATGCCACTTGCCAAGCCGATCTAGAGTGTCTGAAATTCAAGTCTCTAGCAATCTATGTTGATGGCTCCTTCTTATGAGGCCTACTTTAGACATCGATGAATTGGGAGTTATAAGAGAAGTATAGAGCTTTGATATTGTAAGGTTTTATTTATGGGAGATGACAGATCCTATCGGCTGAGCAATTAGGGCTTGGGAGGTAAATAAAAGGTAGTGAGGCAAGTAAAAATGGCTTGGGAGGTTGACACGGTATACTACTATAGTTAAGAGGATGACTCAACTAATCATTTAGAATCGGTAAAGTCCATAAATAGGATCGAGATTTTGCAATATTGTATAGGATCTATGATTTGGATCGGGACTCAACGGATTCTACCAGATTGGGATTCATAGTGGGATTTGGATCGACATGATGTTGTAGGGTCATAAAATCGTAGGATTCTAGGACTTGGATCGGGATTCTGACTACCTTGACGGCCGGAGATCCGATTCCATGTGATTCGGAGCAGGAGGTAACGAGTCAGTTTAGGGTTGTTCACCACACTGGTGATGTGGCAGGAAAGCCCACAGAAATAGGGTCGGATTTAGAGGGAGAATTGCCTATCCATATGGAGTGGGGAGAATGCTCGAGACCTAAAATGGAGAGGGGTGCCACAGATAGTGCCTACCCGTCGTTGAGCAGTTATCTAGGGATGACTGACTTCAACTTAGGTACTACACCCGATTTTGGCTATATACCGGCGGAGACATCCTATGCCCCTGCTTCACTCAGGAGGACATCGTGAGCTACCATTGACACCAGGGATGTACCGGGAGTGCGACTACCCATAGCAGACTACCACTGAGTTGGAGGCGGCATGTTGTGTAAGATATGTACCATTTGTGTAATATGTAGTATTTGCTTTCGTAGTTCGAATAAGTGAGTGTAGTTGCTCACAAGACGATGAGCTATGTGATACGGGGTGGCCTTCGGACACCGCCGCATCATGTGCGTCAACAACATCCATACTCAAGTCTGACATCATCGAGGCGTGGAAGAGAAGGAAGAAGAAGAACCACCGGAAGGAAGCTTGGAAGCTCCACAAGAAGAGGCGACAGCTGAAGCTGGACCGGCTAAAGCCGATCCTACCCCGGCTATAGCCGGCCTGCTCGAGTCAGCTATGTCTTGGCCATGAAGCCACCTATGTTATCTATCTCCCTAGTGACCAAACTACCCCTAGCTCGTGGCTGCCTATATATATGGCATGATGAACTAAGATAAGAATTGGCATGATGCCTCCTCCCTTGTGGGAACCCAACTAGATCTACATCTAGAAATCACCCTCTTTGTTTGGGATCTCTTCTATTTGGGGAATTCTACCTTGATTTGGATCTCTTGCATACAAGAGTGTGTAATTCTATCCAATTGATTGGTCTCTTCCCCTCTTGGAATTCTATCCCTTGCAAATCAATCTCTCATAAGGAATTCTACTCTTGGAGTCTCTTCCTTGTGATTCTATTGAGTTGGTGAATCGGGCCAACGAGGACAACCTGTGTATATCTTGTGTGTGTGAGTTTGCCTTCGATTTGTGTGTCGTGTTCATCATGTTCTTCATGTTCATCCTCTTCCCCGCCATAAATCTCGTGAATCCGTGAAGATCAGGCCACATCCAAGAGGTCACCCCTCATCATATCAGAGGCTTTTGGTTGCCACGGATTTACTCTTGTTTGTGATTTCCACCATAAATTTCGAAAATCCAAAAAATAGCCCCAAAATTGCCTCGAATTTTGATCTCTAGATTTGTTGAGTTTTTTGTGGTTTTGATCCATAGATTTGATGTCTTGGGTGTTGATCTACATTGCCACAAAATTTTTAGCCCCAATTCCTCTTATTTCTCTCTGAATCGATGATTTTATCTTCCAATTTGCGCCCAAATCGACGAACAGCTCGCCCAGAATTTCTCAAAAAAGTCCGAGCCAGAAAAAGCTGGCCCTATGCCTGTTGGTCAATGCCGCACCAGGCCCCGCTCGATCCGCTCCTCCTTTCGCTCACCCACCCCGCGCGCTCGCTCTCGCCTGCCCCGCCGCTTGCATCGCCGTGCTACTCCCCGCACCTGCACATCACGCCCGGAGGTCCTGCCCTCCCGCCGCCCCTTGGCTTGATCCGCACGCCCCAAGCAGGCCCACATCGCAGCAGCTCGCCCCCCTCGCCTAGCCCCCGCTCAGCGCATCACCGCCGCCTGCCCACTCCATGACCGCTCGCTCAGATCGCTATCGCTCGCCTCGATTCGCCCGCCCAGCTCGCCTGGCACCCGCTCGCTCCTCCACCTGCGTACCAGCCCCGCCCCAGCTCACCTCGCTTCGCCTGCGCCAGCACAGGCCGCCTACCAGCAGTTCGCCGCAGCGCAACGCCACCTCCCGCCCAGCTCACTTCTGTCCCGCAGCACCTTCATATTGACTCAGCCCGGAAATAGCCGGCCGTGACACCGGCTAAAGCCGGTATACATCGGCCAACTCCAATTTGACACACCATTTTAACATCATAATACCCCTTTTGACATCTATTTGATCCCTTTGTACACAAAATCCGGTGTTATCTTGACACAAATTTAGACAACTTTTGTGAATCCTTTCTGCCTTAAATTTTTGGGCATTAACATGTGCGTTTAGGTTTCGGTTTTTGCATGCCTTGTTCATGCCAAGTAATACCGCGCCTACATCAACATCATGATGACGGCATCGGCACCCCGGAACTTCGACTAGTCTTTTGACTCCATCTTCATCGACATCATCGCAAGTCGTGTGTTTTGACACCGCCTAACCTTTGCATAGGTATAACTTGCACCACCTTTGTAACCCCTTTTCTTCCTTTGTGTACCTATCCTATTGAGAGTGGCTTTTCGAGTGTTGCAAAGCATTGCACAAGTGTCACGAACGAGAGAGGGTTTGTGTGTGTGCCTAAGTTGAGCAAAGCTCAGAAGCAAGCTCGGTGAGAAAGATACACAAAAGAAGAAATAGCCATTGTGTGCAATACATAGATAGCAAATAAGCTTTTAAGCATAGAGACACCAAAAATCCCAAAAAGAGAGTGAGTTCCACCGATACAAAGGAGTTCAAAGCTTGTAAGCACAAAGAGAGAAAAGAGAAGAGTGGCATCTTGTGCAAATCTTGTTGCTTCTTTCTTATGCAACCAAGCTACGGTCTCTCTTGCGTTGGCGTGACACCGAGCTAATAGTCTTCGTTAGGACCTTTTTGTTTCTTGCTCACTTCCTTGGTCACGCTAACCCCATTATATCTTTTGTGTGTGTTTCCGTGTTTCCTTGACGTAGATCATCGTTCTTGACATTTGCCTTTGGATTTTACCCACATTTGACAATAGACTTTTCTTTTGATCTTTTTGTTTGGCATTTCCACATTTCTTACCCATCCACTATGATGAGGACATCCCTACTACACAGCCATCTCCACCAACTATTGATGATCCTATTGTTGCTGATCAAGATAAGTCCAATGATGAGATTTGGATTGGACCAATTACTCGAGCCCGTGCTAAGTTGTTACAACAGCAGGTTCATTGGAGACAAAGGGGTTCGAGGGAGCAAGGAGATGCAACACATGGAGCACGACGTGGTGATCAAGCAAGAGAGCGCGAGGGAGGAGAGGGAGGCCGGCGCCACAAGCATGGAGAACATCACCACGTGAAGGAGATCGAGTCTGGATGAGCACGAGCATGTGATGGCGCACTAGGACTGCCTACGACACGATGTCTACACATCTAAGGTGTGCTACACACTTGGCCTGCGTGCTAAAATTAGGCCGAACCCATATATGGGTCGGTATGTACCTGTTTGAGTCGAACCGAGTCAGTTTGGGCCCAAACCAGGCAGGTTTTGGGCCAGGACTTTGCTTAGGACACTCGGCCACCTATAAGTAGCCCTGGGCGCCCCCTCAATTAGGGTTAGACCACGTTTAGACTACAGATTATTTCATTGAATTGCTGTAAGCATTCATCTGAATTCCTCCGCACCAATTCATCTGGATTTGGTGATATACTACTGCAAGTTTAGTCTGGTCTGTTATTCCATTGGGAATCAGTAGATTGCAAACTACCGTTTCATGGTCGACGGCTACGTGCGCAAGTGTGTGGAGTCGTGAATATCCTACAGGGTTTGAGAGCTGTTGCATTGGCATCAGGGTTCAAGCGAGGAGAGTTCATCGGTGACACCAAGTTATCCCCGCAATCATCCGCTGCCATCATCACCATCGCATCGCTCACGAGAAGATCGGGCCACCCCTTATCATCTTGGTATCAGATTTCCACGGTTTACTCGGTGAGCATCCACAAATCCATCCCCGCAATTCATTTTTGTTTTTAGTCCTATCCAGAAAAAGCCACAAAAATTAGGGTTCTTAGTTTCTGCCATAGCCTAGATTGCACCGTTCTTGAGTTTTAGTCGCTGATCGTGTTTCCTTTTCGCATATCTTTTCTTTTGAGTTGTCGGAGTCTAGGACCCTTGTTCAATTCTACTTGGTAGTTTTTCCTTTAGGATCTTGTCTTAAGTCTCTTTCATCATCTTCTTCCTAGGGTCGACGGCTACGTGCTGTCTATTTTTCTTCAGAGGCGGTTACGTGGATCGATCCCCGCGCAGATCCGATCGATCGCTTGCAAAAGTCAAAGAAAAAAAAACAAACAACGAGCAAGGGCGTCCATCGCTGGGAGTCCATCTCCTGCAGATCGGATCCCTGGCTGAGAGTCCAGCTTGGCCACGGGGCACCGATCGCCTTGCGAAGCCTCTGCATCGAGCCGCTTCCAGCAAGCCCGATCGATTTGCATCAAAAAAAAGGCCAGCGCGCCTCGCCCCGGGCGCCTGGGCGCGGAGACCGTCTGGGATCCGGCGCCAGCATCAAGCGCTCGCCTGGCTCCGCTCGCTTGGGCGCGGAGGACGTCTGGTGCCCAGCGCCAGATCGGGCCACTTCTTTTTAGGCCCAAATTCGAGTTAGCTAAAAAAAAGCAGAAAAAAAAACAGGTGACGTGCCTGCGCACGCCGCACCTATAAAAAAAAGAAGAGACAAACTACTTTGTCTGTTTCGCGTCGCCGTCGCGCTGCCGTGTGTTTCCGGCGTCGTATATCTCTGCCACGACACGTTTTTCGTCGGTTTCTCTACCGCGACAGCGTGTTACCACTGTGTCCACATAACGTCTTTTCTACATGATTTTGATCGCTTTAGCTACAGCCTTTCTGCAGCCTCGTGTTAGGAGCTTACCCATACGAGACTAGCTACTTCGTGCTCATCAGGCTGCTGCCATGTGCGCAATCTTGTGCCTGTTCGTCGAGCCAGTGCTAGCGTCTCTCTTGTGCATTGCAACACGAGCTACTGTGCGTTGTCACTTATATCTCTTGAGCTCTTTTTCAGAGTTGCTTTGCCTCGCTTATCTCCACCGTGTGTGTTTCGTGGGTCTTGTCATACGATCAGCACTAGGACTTATTTGCGGTGTACTTAGGATACCATACCTACAGCTCCACCATATATTCCTGGTTTGTCGTGTGATCGCTCTTATACCCTCGGTATTCACTTCATCACATCTGTGCATGAGCTTGATACTTTGTTCTGGTACGCACTACTATTCACTTTGGAACGGTAAGATTACCTTTTCTTGTCAGTTTTTGAGTGAGTTGTGAGAGGCACCACACATTTTTGATTTCGTGCACTAATCTACTAATCATGTCTACTAGTGGTTATGATGTGATGCAGGAAAAAGATGGGATACACCTGTGGTTTGGACAGACTTTGTTGGACTGCGCACTCATCTGGAGGGGGTGTTGGATCATTCTACTGCCGACGCTGTGACTGCACATCAGCAACTCTAGTTCAAAGTGCAAGGCACCGCAGATACTATTCAAGCTATGCAAGCACAGTTCACTACTTTCCAGCACAACATTGATCAGTTGAACCAATCCCTAGTGGAGCTACGTCGGCCCATGGTACCACCGCCTGTGCAGCCTGCTGCTGACTTTGCTGATGATGACAGTGTCCATGACAATGCCAATCTACTAGGCCCCAATGCTCGTGGGCGTGGTCTTGGACAACATGGTCGGCCCCCACATGTCCTTGGTGCCTGACGTGTAATACCTGCTGAGGATGATTTTCTAGGGAAGCCAAAGTTCTCGATACCCAGATTTGATGGTGAAGGTGATGTCGAGGATTACCTCACTTGGGAGCTCAAGATCGACAACCTATGGCATTTGCATGCTTACACTGAAGATAAGAAGATCAAACTTGCATCCTCGGAATTTGATGGTTATGCCCTGCGTTGGTGGGATAATATTCTGACACAACGACGAGCAGCTCATGAGCTTCCTGTTTTGCAATGGACAGAGATGAAGGAAATCATGCAGGCTCGTTTTGTACCCACCAATTATTTGCGTTCAGTTTTTGATAGATTGACACAGCTGAAGCAAGGATTTTTGATAGTTGATGCTTATTACAAGGAGATGGAACTGTTGATGCAGCGATCGCACGTTCAAGAGTCTAGTCAGATGACTATGCAACGGTTTTTGCACGGACTCAAACTTCCTATCAAGAACATTGTCCGGCATCATACTTCCAATGATATGAAACTGTTGCTTCACCATGCTATGGAGGCTGAGGCACAGCTTGCTGAAGAGGCGCAACAAAAATCTCGCTTTTCACCTACCAGTCGATACACTGCCAGGACGCCTTCTAGCCCTGCCCCAGCGCCACTTGAGGGGACTCCTACTCGCCCCTCCTCGTCCACTAGGCCAGCAATCTCTGGAGCTCAGTCCAGACGTCCCGCTACCACAACAGCCGGTAGTTCTGGTTCGAGTGCCTCCGTGACTCGTGCTACTGAGAAACTATGTCATACGTGTGGAGGCAAGGGACACTTTAAAAGAGATTGTTCCAACAACAAAGTGATAGTGGTTACTGAGAATGGATATGAGACCGGAGATGGTGCTGATCCTTTTGGCTCTGAAGATGAAGGTGAAGATGCTTATGCTGATTCTTCTCCTATTATTGTTGTCTCTCCACGTACGTTGAGTGTGCAGCCCAATATTGATTCTCAGCGCTGCAACCTGTTTCACACCAAGGCACTAGTTGGTCCCAATAAAGCTTGCAAGGTGATCATTGATGGCGGAAGCTGTCGCAATCTCGCAAGTAAGGAGTTATGTGCCAATCTGGGTTAGAAATATTTACCTCATCCTAACCCATATTATATTCAGTGGTTAAGTGCCAATGGTGAGATGAAGGTAAACTACATGGTACGTGTGAACTTTGAGATAGGGCCATACAAGGATTCTATTGATTTTGATGTGGTTCCTATGACGGTTTGTCATCTCTTGTTGGGTCGGCCATGGCTCTATGATCGACATGTGCAACACAATGGTCGAGCCAATACTTATCACTTGGAGTTCAAGGGCAAGAAAATCAACCTACTGCCTATGTCACCGCAACAAATTGTTAATGAATCTCGTCACAAGACTGAAGTGAAACTCAAACAGCCACCACCACGAGATAATGTAACAGCCGTGAGTGATATAACGAAAAGTGAGAGCATGCCCAACTTGTTAGTTTTAGCCACCAAAGAAGACATGAGAAAATTTAGTGAGGATCCTACAGCCATGCCTCTTGTGCTCATGTACAAGGGCGAGGTCTTAGTTCCTAACGATATGCACCCTATTTCTCTTGGTGTCTCAACTGTTTTGCAGGACTTTGATGATGTTTTTCTGGCGGAGGTACCTGCTGGGCTGCCACCATTACGAGGCATCGAGCACCAGATCGACTTGATCCCTGGTGCCTCCTTGCCCAACCGCGCCCCCTACAGGACCAACCCCGACGAAACGAAGGAGATACAAGCACGAGTGCAAGCTCTTCTGGATAAAGGGTACATTCGTGTCTCTCTTAGTCCTTGTGTTGTTCCTGTTATTTTGGTGCCTAAGAAAGATGGTACATGGCGCATGTGCATAGATTGTAGAGCTATAAACAACATTACTATTCGATATCGTCACCCTATTTCCCGTCTCGAGGATATGTTAGATGAATTGAGTGGTGCTGCTGTTTTCTCTAAAATTGATTTGCGTAGTGGTTACCATCAAATTCGCATGAAAGAAGGAGATGAATGGAAAACTGCTTTCAAAACTAAATTTGGTTTATATGAGTGGTTAGTCATGCCTTTTGGTCTTACTAATGCACCTAGTACATTCATGCGCTTAATGAATCATGTTTTGAGAGAGTTCATTGGTCGTTTTGTGGTTGTCTATTTTGATGACATACTTATTTACAGCCGCAATGAAACTGAACACTGTGCTCATATTAGACAAGTTTTGCAAGTGCTACGTGATAATAAATTGTATGCTAATCTTGAGAAGTGCACATTTGCAAAAGATAAGGTCATCTTTCTGGGTTATGTTGTTTCTAAGCATGGAGTAGAGGTAGATCAATCCAAAATTGCTGCTATTCAAGATTGGCCTACTCCCATGAATGTTAGTCAAGTACGAAGTTTTCACGGTCTTGCTGGTTTTTATCACCGTTTTGTGAAAGACTTTAGTACTATTGCTGCACCATTAAATGAGTTAACGAAGAAAGGTGTTCCTTTTGTGTGGGGTGCAACCCAAGATCATGCATTTGATGAATTAAAACATTTGCTTACTTCTGCACCTTTACTTGCATTGCCTGATTTTTCAAAGCAATTTGAAGTTGAATGTGATGCTAGTGGTATAGGCATAGGTGGCATTTTGATGCAAGAGGGTCGTCCTATTGCTTATTTTTCTGAGAAATTATCTGGTGCTAGACTGAATTATCCTATTTATGATAAAGAATTGTATGCACTTGTTAGAGTTCTTGAGGTTTGGCAACATTATTTGTGGCCAAAAGAGTTTATCATACATTCTGATCATGAAGCTTTGAAATATTTGAAAGCACAATCCAACCTGCATAGGCGTCTCGCTAAGTGGGTTGAGTTTATTGAATCTTTTCCGTACATCATTAAACATAAGAAGGGAAAAGATAATGTGGTTGCTGATGCTCTATCTAGGAAGAATATGTTATTGACACAACTTGATATTAATATTCCTGGTTTACAGAGTATTTGTGAGCTTTATGCAACTGCTCATGATTTTGCTGAACCATATTGTTTGTGTGCTGTGAAAAATGCTTGGAAAAAATATCACATACATGATGGGTTTCTTTTTCGAGCTAACAAACTATGTGTTCCAGAATCGTCTTTGCATTTGCTCTTATTGCAGGAATCACATGCTGGAGGTTTGATGGGTCACTTTGGGCGTGAGAAGACATTACTCATGCTAGCTGATCACTTCTTTTGGCCCAGGATGAGGCGTGATGTGGACAGGTATGTGCGGCGCTGCATAGTGTGTAACACATCCAAGTCCAAGCTGAAGCCTCACGGTTTGTATACACCACTACCTGCACCTATTACACCATGGGAAGATATTAGTATGGATTTTGTGCTAGGATTGCCAAAAACTAAACATGGTCATGATTCTATATTTGTGGTAGTGGATAGATTCTCTAAAATGGCACACTTTATTGCATGTCATAAGAGCGACGATGCGTCGCATGTGGCTAACCTGTTTTTCAGGGATATTGTACGCTTGCATGGAGTGCCCAAGACTATTGTTTCTGACAGGGACGTCAAGTTCATGAGCTACTTCTGGAAGACCTTATGGGGAAAGCTAGGAACAAAGCTGCTGTTCAGCACTACATGTCATCCCCAAACTGACAGCCAGACCGAGGTGGTGAATCGAACTTTGTTACAGTTGCTGAGGACAATGATCAAGAGAAATTTGTGGGAGTGGGAAGATTGTTTACCGCATGTGGAGTTTGCATACAACAGGGCGGTACATTCTACTACTCAGCTTTGTCCATTTGAGGTGGTGTATGGCTTCAAACCTATTACACCACTAGATTTGTTGCCTCTTCCATTGCATGAGAGAGTTAATATGGAGGCCTCAAAGAGAGCTGATTTTGTGAACAAAATTCATGAGAAGACTCGAGAGGCTATTGAGAAGAAAGGGAAGAATACTGCTGCTGCTCGCAACAAGTCAAGAAAGCAGGTTCTTTTTCAGCCCGGCGATATGGTATGGGTGCACCTGCGCAAGACAGATTTCCTTTGCTTAGGCGTTCTAAGTTGAGGCCCCGAGGTGCTGGTCCCTATAAAGTGCTTGCAAAGATCAATGATAATGCCTACTCGATTGATATTCCTATTGCTGAGTTTGGTGGTGTTAGCAATAGTTTCAACATTGCTGATTTATCACCATATGATGGAGATGACCTTGGAGCGTCGAGGTCGATGCCTTTTGAAGGGGGGGAGATGATGAGGACATCCCTACTACACAACCATCTCCACCAACTGTTGATGATCCTATTGTTGCTGATCAAGATAAGTCCAATGACGAGATTCGAATTGGACCAACTACTCGAGCCCATGCTAAGTTGTTACAATAGCAGGTTCATTGGAGACGAAGGGGTTTGAGGGAGCGAGGAGATGCAACACATGGAGCACGACGTGGTGATCAAGCAAGAAAGCGCGAGGGAGGAGAGGGAGGCCGGCGCCACAAGCATGGAGAACATCACCACGTGAAGGATATCGAGTCTGGATGAGCATGAGCATGTGATGGCGCACTAGGACTGCCTACAACACGATGTCTACATGTCTAAGGCGCGCTACACACTTGGCCTGCGTGCTAAAATTAGGCCGAACCCATATATGGGTCGGTATGTACCTGTTTGAATCGAACTGAGTCAGTTTGGGCCCAAACCAGGCAGGTTTTGGACCAGGTCTTTGCTGAGGACGCCCGGCCACCTATAAGTAGCCATGGGCGCCCCCTCAATTAGGGTTAGACCATGTTTAGACTACAGATTATTTTGTTGAACTGTTGTAAGCATTCATCCAAATTCCTCCGCACCAATTCATCTGGATTTGGTGATATACTACTGCAAGTTTAGTGTGATCTGTTGTTCCATTGGGAATCAGTAGATTGCAAACTACCATTTTGTGGTCGACGGCTACGTGCGCAAGTGTGTGGAGTCGTGAATATCCTACAGGGTTTGAGAGCTGTTGCATTGGCATCAGGGTTCAAGTGAGGAGAGTTCATCGGTGACACCAAGTTATCCCCGACAATCATCCGCTGCCATCATCACCATCGCATCGCTCATGAGAAGATCGGGCCACCCCTTATCACACTATATAGCATTTTGCGTGTGTTCTAACTTGTGCACCACGGTTGTCCTTCGGTGTTTCATCCTTTTAATAGTTTCTACGGGAAGTGTTCTAATTGTAGTTTTCTAACCACCTCACTTTCCACCATATACTTTTAGCTTTGTGACATGTCTAGGGATGGAGAACCTCAAGACCCTTGGTGAGAAAACTGCAACGCACGGCGCGCCGCCATGGACAAGAAGCACGCCGACTCCTACCAAAAACTTGTTGACCACGGCCTCGCCATGGACAAACAGTCCGCCTCCATCAATGCCAAGCTTACCACAAAGATGGAGGAATTGAACACAACAATGGAGCAATTCATGTCATCTTTCGACAATGTTAAGTGCCAACATCACCGCTCAAGGTCGCATTCATCAAGATCTTCTTCCCGCTCCAACCATGGGAGTCACCATGAGCGCCATCGACAACCTCATCCTCAAGAAGCTCAAGAACAACCACATCATGGTGCCCCACCTATGGTGAATCAAGATTGGCACCAAGCAAACCAACAACACCATCTTGATAGCCTATGTGAGAGGAAGAAACCTATCCCACGCAAGGATGAGAGCCACATGCACCTTGAGAGCAAGAGTGATACACCACATGAGTGGAGTGAGGACATTTTGCTTTCTAACAACTTAACCTCTACTCCTCTTGTGTTGTCTTCTTCTTTGCTAGGTTGCTCGCATGATGATGACGTCCATTCCATGGAGATGAGGGACTCCACTATATGTGAGATAAGAGAATCCACTGTATGTGATATGAGTGAATCCACTATATGTGAGATGAGTGAATCAACTATATGTGAGAGTGAATGCTTCCACTTGGAGGACATGAGTGATACACCGAGTGAGACAAGAGTGGTAGTTGATAGGTCAAGTGAGGCCATTTCGATTTCTAACAACTTACCCTCTATCTCGAGTGTGTTCTCTCATGTTGCAATAGATCCCATGGATGAAGCGACGCCAATCTTGGAAAAGATGTACATGGTGCATACACTTGATGATAATCCACCATGCTTAAAAGATGATGAGCATGTCGGCCACTTGGAGCTACCTACTTCAACAACACCTACATCAAAGGAGTGCGACAACAAAGGTAACAAAATAGGTGTTGGTGATGCCATGATTCCCCTAGTGGATATGAACATGCTAAGCTATGAGTGCTTCACTTTATCGCCTATTGCATGCAATATTTTGAACAATTGCTCTTTCCCATGTATTGCTTGCAATGATGACAATGATACTTTGGTTGTGACAACCTTGTCGAACAATTGCTCTTTCCCTAGGTTTGTCGACAACAAGGATACAATTTTGAAAATGTTTTGTGCACAATGCTTGCAATATTCTTCCATTAATGCAACCAAAATGTTGAACACTTGCTCTTTCAAATGCTTGGTTTACAATAATGTTATTATGTTTGACAATGAGAAGGCCCCCATAGCTCTCTCAACTAATGAAGATTTTGCATTTACACATGATACGCATGTTCCCACATATACTTTGCATAATCACCATGGATATTATGATATCTTGCTTGAGGCTAATGATGATGTGCAAATAAAGAGATGCATCATGATGGATGATGTATTCATCTACCATGCACACATATTGTTTTTGCTATATTTTGTGTGTGTAGGTACGTGGATAACAACGTCAACCTCGATTGAGCACGAGTTGGCAAAAAGAGCTCTTGAGAGCATAATACTTGTGAGTTCAAACTCAAACTCCGCTCGCATACCCTTCACATGCTATGCATCTAACATGTTGAGAACTTGTTCTTCCATATGGTTTCTTTGCAAGCATGTTGATGATTTTTGTGACACTTGTGACATTCATGCTCCCATGATATTGAACATTGATGCTTTATGTGTTGAAACATACATGTGGAACGATTTCTCTTCCTTTTGTTTTGTGTGCAACCACATTTCTATATTGGTCATGACTTGTCACATGTGTTCCCGCTTTGAGTTCATTGGTGTTGCATCCAACAAGTTGACAAATTGCTCTTTCTTTTGGTTCAGATGCATAACCACTTGTGATAACGATATCTTCTTCTACTTGTGGATGAATATGACTTGTGTTGCAACAAACTTGATGAAAACTTGTTCTTTCCTATGGTTTGTTTGCACACATGTTGATGATGATTTTGACATCTTGCCGTATTTTTTTTTGCCAAACTCTCCTCTTATTGCTTCAAGTATGTTGACTACTTGCTCTTTCCAAAGCCTTGAGCGCAATAATATGCCTCTCTTTCAACATGAGATGGACACCATGGTCTTCTCAAATTTTGATGGAGTTTTTGTGTTCCCACATTTGGAAGATGTTCAAACAATTTGCTTACACATAGACCTTGCATATGCATTCCCTTTATTATACTTGTGTTGTGCTAATTGTGTTGTGAACAAGAATGGGCATGTCCTTGATGATATGGTCTCCTATCATGCACACACATACATTGCTTGGTCTTTGTTGTGCGTAGGTACACATGGATACTATTGGTGGATGCGCTCCTGCGAGTGGTTTCAATCAAACACTTCTACAATGAGAGCACATCAACAACTTAGTAAGGTGACCTCCTTCTACTCATGAACTCATGCCATAAACTCTAAGAATTGGCTACCCTTTGATTGTTGTTTCGCTTTGCTTCTGACCTTTGTAGGCCTCATGGAAGGTGAAGGAACATTGAAGAGTTGCCAAACCGATATTCGCAAGTACGACCACATGGCGCACTCCAAGTACAATCGCCTACATCTACCTCCCCTACATGATGATGTTGAGTCAACGTCGAGGATGACATTCTTTGAAGTGGGGGGAGATGATACGGGGTGGCCTTCAAACACCGCCGCATCATGTGCGTCAACAACATCCACACTCAAGTCCGACATCATCGAGGTGTGGAAGAGAAGGAAGAAGAAGAACCACCGGAAGGAAGCTTGGAAGCGCCACGAGAAGAGGTGGCAGCTGAAGCTGGACCGGCTAAAGCCGGTCCTACCCCGGCTAAAGCCGGCCTGCTCGAGTCAGCTATGTCTTGGTCATGAAGCCACCTATGTTATCTATCTCCCTAGTGACCAAACTACCCCTAGCTCATGGCTGCCTATATATATGGCTCCCCCTCCCCTAGAGATAAGATAGACATGAATTAAGATAAGAATTGGCATGATGCCTCCTCCCTTGTGGGAACCCAACTAGATCTACATCTAGAAATCACCCTCTTTATTTGGGATCTCTTCTATTTGGGGAATTCTACCTTGATTTGGATCTCTTGCATACAAGAGTGTGTAATTCTATCCAATTGATTGGTCTCTTCCCCTCTTGGAATTCTATCCCTTGCAAATCAATCTCTCACAAGGAATTCTACTCTTGGAGTCTCTTCCTTGTGATTCTACTGAGTTGGTGAATCGGGCCAACGAGGACAACCGGTGTGTATCTTGTGCGTGTGAGTTTGCCTTTGATTTGTGTGTCATGTTCATCGTGTTCGTCATGTTCTTCATGTTCATCCTCTTCCCCGCCATAAATCTCGTGAATCCGTGAAGATCGGGCCACACCCAAGAGGTCACCCCTCATCACTATGTAACACTATGTATACATGGTATATGTTTGGTGTGATTTGGCTATGTTTTATTTGGATTTTATTGTGTGACTAAATCTGTGCATGAAGTTGAGCTCAGAAAGCATGAGCATGGTGTAACTATGAGTTTTGCTTGATGTAACAGGGTTAGGGGGAACAAATGGCGACAGTAGTGGGCGAGGAGTCAGAAAAATAGAGGATGGAAACTGAAGCCAAAGCTAAGGAGGCAGCCGATGCAGTGGCAAGGGAACCATTACCACCACCACCATTTCTGACGCAGCAAGATTTTGCCCAAAACATGAGGATGGCGGATGAAAGGCAGCGTATGCTTATTGAATGCCAGACCAAGATGATGCAAGATGTGATGGATCATAATCGAGAGGGTCGGAATGAAGGAGTACATGGAGTGTCACTGGCAGATTTTCTGAATACAAGAGCACTTCTATTTGCATCAGCACCGGAACCAATGGACGCTGAAGACTGGTTGTTGGACACTGAGAGAAAGCTCAACACCGTGAATTGCAATGATAGTGAGAAGCTTAGGTATGCCACATATCTATTATGCGGACCCGCAGCAGCATGGTGGGACAACATTGTGGCAATACATCCTCCAGGAAAGGTATTCACTTGGGATGAATTCAAAAGGAAGTTCAGGGAGGCAAATGGGCCTGAAAGCATCATGGAATTGAAGAGAAGGGAGTTTGATAACCTAGAACAGAAAGACAAAACCATTATGAGGTATGTCAAGGAGTTTACTCTTCTATCATGCTATGCTTCAGATGTAGTGAACAACAATGAGAAGAGGAAGAAACGGTTCATGAGGGGATTACACCCAGTGGCAAAAATGCTGCTGAGAATGTTAAAAGCAGCGGATTTCCAGGAACTTGTTGATGCAGCCATCACTATGGAAGATGATTTCAAGCAACTTCAGGAGGAACACAGGAAGAAGGCAAAGATGGAACCCAGAAAGTATCCAGTCAACAAACCAACTACAGATCTTAGTTTCAAGCCGCGACCATAAAATCGGGGAGTTCTACCCCGGACAGGAGGAGGAAATCCTCAGAATTTAATTATTTGTCGTTCTTGTGGAGCCAAGGGACACTACTCCAACGAGTGTCAGAAGCCTAGAATCATTTGTTTTGGTTGCAATCAAGAAGGACATATGAAGAGGCATTGCCCAAATAAAGCTGCATGGGTAAAGAAGTCAAACGGCGGAGGACCCAGTCGAGGTGGAAATTCAGGAGGCAATGGTGCGGGAAGGAAGACTCGACCATTTGGGAAGCTAAACTGCACCAACTTGGAGGAAGTCAATGACTCCGATAAGACTGTGATAGGTACGCTTCAAATCCTATCCCATCCCGGCAAAGTACTTTTTGATACTAGTGCAACTACTTCGTTCATTTTGCAAGAGTTTGTTGATCTTTATGGGATTCCTTGCAATAAGTTAGAGTATCCCATCACTGTTTTATCTGCGGGGGGAACGATTTTAGTCACACACCTCAAGCATGAGCAGGTCATTATGATCCGTGATTGCGTTTATCTTACCGATCTTTTTCTCATCCCTATGAAGGATATGGCTGTAATCCTTGGAATGGATTGGTTGGAGGAGAATGGAGCTTAGATTGATTGCAAAGAGAAAACTGTGTCACTTAGAAATCCAGGAGGAGGAAGGATAGTGTATCAGGGTAACAGACATGCACATATTTATACGGATCAACGTGATCCAAAGAGGGTTTGGCCCAATCTTTCACGGCGATCGATAGAATTAGCAAGATAGCAAAAGAGAACTCAATCTGAAATAGATCAAACTGATCTCTCTTCAATTCCTCGCGTTAAAACTGAACGGAATCAATTCCCATGCATGGCATAACATCAGATCTCAAAGATCAGCAATCAAACACACCGATATGCGCCCCCAAACATTGGGACTTTTCTGGTCTCTTTCTTAGCTCGAAAATAACAAGTCTAACGATACAAGGCGGCTGCCATAACCCTATGTAGGGTGACTCTGAACGCTACTTTGGCTGGGCTAGGCCCCATACCAAACTAAAAGCCCAAATGGCTAAAACACACTTGATTTTGGACAGGCCCAAAACCATCACACACAAATAAAACCAAACTGAAATAAAAACATGACGCAAACTTAATTAAAATAGAACACCTAAATATCTTTGGCTGCAGCGCCTCGGCAAACATGAAACTCCATTGGAGGTGTACGAAAGTTGGGCTTCACATCATCTTCTGGAGGCACTTCAAAGCAGAATTGTCCAAGCTTCAAAACATAAGGATGTGGTAAAATGTTAGGAGTAGTAGCTATGCTCCCCTTATCATCTCCCCCCAACTTGAAAGGAAACCGTCCTCGGTTTCGCCTTAATGTGTTGGACCTTTTTCTGTGCAGCAAACACGTCCACTTTGATATCCTTATCGAGCATAGGCTGAAACACATGACGCTTCCCCTTATGCCACAAGGAATAAACATTGGACCTGCCTTCATGAGTGGAACACCTATCAAATTACCATGGTCGTCCTAGCAGCACATGACATGCATCCATAGGCAAAACATCACAGACCACTGTGTCCTCATAATTACCTACTGAAAATTTCAGGCGCTCCTTATGTGTGACTTTCAGCTTCCCTGAATTATACAACCACTCAACACAATGTGGCTGCGGGTGCTTCCATGTAGGCAATGATAGAGGTTCCACCAAACTCTTGCTAACAACATTTGTGTAGCTGCCACCATCAATAATCAGTTTGCAAGTGGTGTCCTTGACGTTGCATTGGGTCTGAAATATATTCCAGTGCTGCCCTTGGTCGGGTATGGGATCTTTTGGTATGCGTTGCACCATTGGATTTTTTAAATTTGCAGCAAGTTCATACCCATCCACGATCACTTCAGGATTTTCCTCAGATTCCTCACTTGATGATGCATCAGCTTTCTCAACATCACTAGCAGAAACATAGCCATCGTGTGTGAGCATCACCCTTTTTCTATTAGGGCAATCACGCTTCATGTGTCCTCGTCCTCCACAAGTAAAACACTCGATGTTTGCGGTGGACTGCGTAGATGCAGTTTTGGACAGTCCAGATTTTGGTGCCTCGCTATGAGGAACACTATTAGAGCATGTAGAAGGTGTTGTCTTAACACTAGGACCAGCAGCCTCGGTATGGGATCGATGCCATGAATTTGCAGGGGCTGCAGCTTGGCGTTGTTTGAGTTGTTGCTCGGCACGCTCAGCCTGGTGCACAAGGTCTTCAATATTATAGTAGACCACCATTTCCACACGATCTTGCACCTCAACATTCAGACCATTGAAGAACCTCGACATCGTGGCCTCGGGGTCCTCTGTAGTTCCTGTACGTATCATTAGCAACTCCATCTCCTTGTAGTATGCATCAACAGACATATTTGCTTGAGTGAGCCACTGCAGTTTATGGTACATCTCTCGCTTGTAATGTTTAGGAACAAAACGACGCCGCATGAGTTCTTTCGTACCTCTCCACGATGTTGGGCGATTGGGCATACGCAAAATTTGGCTCCACCAAATCAGTACATAACCAGAGAACTCAATAGCAGCAAGTTGAATCTTCTTCTCCTCGGTGTAATGGTGGGCTGCAAAAATATGATTCACGCACATCTCCCACTCCAAATAATCCTCAGGACTGCCTGCGCCAGAGAATGGTGGTATCGAAATTTTAACACGCCCAATACCATCATCCAATGGTACACGAGCAGCATGACCAACACGACCTCGATCAATAGGAAAAACACGAACAGGAGCTGCACGACGAGCATCAAAGTGAGGCTTTCGTGGTGCAGAACCAACATCATCCTCAAAATCAGCAGCAACACCTCCATGTACCGGTGAAACGGGACGGCGAGCAAGAACATCAACATGTCCATCTTGTTGTGGTGGCACATCCCATAATGGAGCAGCAGGATGGGGCTCTTCTCGCACCAACGGATTAATAAGATTATCCGTCAAGGCATTGAGCCTACTAGTGATGGCCTCTAATTTGCTATTTAACCTCTCCTCCAAAGCATCTGTACAGTCCATGATGTACACACATGTGTTGTCAAAACCAGCACGGACATTAGGAGCTAGATCAGCCGCAAAAACAGGCGGTACAAGCTCCTCTTTCTTCTCTCCAACAGCTACTGAATTTTCTCCATTATTTGAGTTCACCATGATGTGCAAACAAAAACAACAGAAAACAATTTCAGACAAGACGAGCGGTCCTCAAAGAGTTGAGCTGAAACTTGGTGCAGCAGCAAGGTGCTAGAGGGCAGACAATGTCTGTGGTCGAGCGCGGCAAAGCGTCATGGCAGAAATTGCGCACAGACTGTATTGCAGAAAGACTCGCGCCTCTTGAGGGAAGACACTATCTCTGTTCGTGCGACAGCCAAACTGTTGCAATAGCAGACTCACACCGAAAAAAAGACTTTGTGTAAGGTCGAGCAATCGCGGGAGTATGTAGCGTACAACAAGAATCTGCTTGTTCTTCCTTTCTACCTAGCAGGAAGCAAATCACATGGCCACTACAATAGTTTAATTCAGATCTACAGTCCAAGGTGAAATGTGACCAAGTGCAACTTCTCTTGTGCTTCAGCAATAACAAGAAACGTGATTGGATCTTGGTGTCCCTTCTCGAACACAGACTCCAGCAGTAATACTACTATGTCTGGCCGATACAGATCAACTCGGAAAGGAATTTTCTAGCTCCGCCAAGCATAAACAGAACAAGTAGATACTTGTGTCACGGCAGATCACCTAGGCAAAATCAATCTCTTCCAAAAAATATTCGGGTCACAGCGAAACCAACAGATCGGCATCAACCAAAATTTGCAGAACGAAGGCGCAAACGTCAACAGATAAATCTCAGCAATAAATCCGCCGTGAGAAACCCGACAAATCTGATACCAAGATGATACGGATCAACGTGATCCAAAGAGGGTTTGGCCCAATCTTTCACGGCGATCGATAGAATCAGCAAGATAGCAAAAGAGAACTCAATCTAAAATAGATCAAACTGATCTCTCTTCAATTCCTCGCGTTAAAACTGACCGGAATCAATTCCCATGCATGGCATAACATCAGATCTCAAAGATCAGCAATCAAACACACCGATATGCGCCCCCAAACATTGGGACTTTTCTAGTCTCTTTCTTAGCTCGAAAATAACAAGTCTAACAATACAAGGCGGCTGCCATAACCCTATGTAGGGTGACTCTGAACGCTACTTTGGCTGGGCTAGGCCCCATACCAAACTAAAAGCCCAAATGTCTAGAACACACTTGATTTTGGATAGGCCCAAAACCATCACACACAAATAAAACCAAACTGAAATAAAAACATGATGCGAACTTAATTAAAATAGAACACCTAAATATCTTTGGCTACAGCGCCTCGGTGAACATGAAACTCCATTGGAGGTGTATGAAAGTTGGGCTTCACATCATCTTCTGGAGGCACTTCAAAGCAGAATTGTCCAAGCTTCAAAACATAAGGAGGTGGTAAAATGTTAGGAGTAGTAGCTATGCTCCCCTTATCACATATTGAGGTCCAATTGCAACTAAACACTCTGAAAGAAGCTAGACTTGAAGATATTCCAATGGTCAATGAATTCCAAGACGTGTTTCCTAAGGAATTACCAGGAATGCCACCAGATAGAAAAATTGAGTTCACTATTGATCTTATTCAGGGACAGCACCAATAGCTCAGGCACCATACAAAATGGGACCCAAGGAGTTAGTAGAGTTAGAGGAACAGCTGGATGAGTTAGAACAGAAGGGATTCATTCAAGAAAGTATTTCACCTTGGCGAACACCGGTGATATTTGTAGATAAGAGGGATGGAGGACGCAGGATGTGCGGAGACTACAGAAACCTCAACAATATTACTATCAAGAACAAGTATCCTTTGCCAAGAATCCAAGATTTATTTGATCAAGTCAGGGGAGTAGGAGTATTTTCCAAGATAGATCTTCGATCAAAATACCACCAAATTAAGATCAAGAAGGAGGACGTTCTGAAGATAGCTTTTGTGTCCAGGTACGGACAACATGAATATTTAGACGTACCTTTTGGATTGACGAATGCACCGGCAATTTTCATGAACCTCATGAATAAGATCTTTATGCCTTACTTGGACAAGTTTGTAATAGTATTCATAGGTGATATCTTGATTTACTCTAAAGACAAAGAAGAACATGCCAGGCATTTGAGGATTGCTCTACAGATTCTACGAGAACATCAATTGTATGCCAAGTTTAGTAAGTGTGAATTCTGGCTGGACCAAGTAGAGTTTCTTGGACATGTGATCAGTAAAGAAGGTATATCAGTGAATCCAAGCAAAGTAGCATCTGTTCTGGAATGGGAAGCACCAAAGAATGGCAAGCAGATTAGAGGATTTCTAGGAATGGCAGGGTATTACAGAAGATTTATTGAACAGTTCTCTAAGATTGCAGGACCAATGACAAAGTTGCTCCAGAAAAATACACCGTTCGTTTGGTTGGAAGAATGTGAGGCAAGTTTTCAAACACTCAAGGAGAAGTTAACCACAGCACCTGTGTTGGCCGTACCAGAAACTGGCAAGGACTACACGGTATATTGTGACACATCCAAGAACGGACTTGGGTGTGTATTGATGCAGGATAGAAAAGTGATAGCGTATGGGTCGAGGCAATTACGACCACATGAAGTTAACTATCTGACACATGATCTTGAGTTAGCAGCCGTGGTGTTTGCACTGAAAGGATGGAGACATTTCCTTTATGGATCTAAGTGTGAACTCTATACAGATCACAAGAGTCTCAAGTACTTCTTCACTCAGAAAGAATTGAATATGAGACAACGAAGATGGTTAGAATTGATCAAGGACTATGATTTGACCATCAACTACACACCGGGGAAGGCCAATGTGGTAGCCGACGCTTTAAGCAGAAAAAGCACAGACACTCAACAAATGAGCCGAGAAGTTCCTAAGGAATTGCTTATGGATTTGGAAAGGCTAGAAATTCGATGTCTTGAAGTGCAATCTCTGGGTAGTTTGTCTACCATGAAGGTGATGGAAGAACGACATAGTGACCTCAAGTATACGATATTCCGACGACAAGGTGAAGATGCATTCATTGCCGAAGAAATTCGCAGAATCGAAGAATGTAGACCGTCGGAGTTCCGCTTGGGTGATTTCAATTCACTTTAGTTTCATGATAGAATATGTGTGCTGGACATACCTAAAATCAAGGAATTGATACTCAAAGAGGCACATGAAACCCCATCCTCAATACACCCGGGGAGTACCAAGATGTACATGGATCTTAAAGAGCTATTTTGGTGGAACAACATAAAGCGGGAGATAGCCAAGTTTGTGTCTGAATGCCATACTTGCCAAAGAGTGAAGGTAGAACATCAAAGTCCCGCTGGACTTATGCAACCGTTGAAGATTCCAGAGTGGAAATGGGAAGAAATTGGAATGGACTTTATTACAGGTTTACCACTGACACCTAAGAAGAAAGATATGATCTGGGTAATAGTAGACAGATTGACCAAAAGTGCACATTTCTTATCTGTCAACCAAAAGGATTCCAGAGAAAAACTGGTAAGTCTATATGTTCAGGAGGTTGTGAGCAAGCACGGGGTGCCGAAAATGATAGTATCGGACCGAGGATCCATATTCACTTTAGCTTTCTGGAAGCAATTACATGAAGCTTTAGGATCCAAACTAGACTTTAGCACTGCTTATCGTCCACAGACAGGAGGTCAAACTGAAAGGACCAATTAGATTTTGGAAGATATGCTCCGAGCATGTGCATTAGATTTCGGAGGATCGTGGGAAGAACACTTACCACTTGCAGAATTCTTTTATAATAGCAGTTACGAAAGTAGTATACAAATGGCACCATTTGAAGCACTTTGTGGAAGGAAGTGTCGATCACCTATTTGTTGGTATGAACCAGGAGCCAGTAAGGAGTTTCATCCGGATTATGTCAAGGAAAAATACCATGTCATTGATATCATTCGAGACCGGTTAAAGATTGCTCAAAGTCGAGAGAAGGACATGGGAACCGCAAGTTGGGGACATGGTTTATCTAAGGGCTAGCCCCATGAAGGGAGTGCATCGTTTTGGAGTGAAGAGAAAACTTAGCCAAGGATACACTAGCCCGTTCAAGATTCTGAGTCAAAGTCGGGGAGTAGCCTTTGAGTTAGAATTGCCGAAGGAACTATCTAAAGTCCATAATGTGTTTCATGCTTCTCAACTTCGCAAGTGTATGAAGACACCGGAAGAAACCATATCCTACACAGAGGTTGAATTGCAAGATGATTTGACATATGTTGAGGAACCATCAAAGATTCTGGCAGAGAATTGGAAGCAACTCCATAATCGAGCCATCAAATATTGCAAAGTACAATGGAAACATCACCCAGAATGAGAAGCAACCTGGGAGAAGGAAGAAGATCTAAGGACAGCCTATCCAGAATTCTTCAGGTACATCTTACCCCAAACTTCGGGGCAAAGTTTTTGTTAAGGGGGGAAGTCTGTAACATCCCAGCACGTAGGACAACTTCGGGGTAGAATAGAGGACTTTTGTGCATATCATCAGAAATTATGAGATTTTTTCACGCTTTATCACTAAAACCTAAGGGGGATCGAGTCTCTCTTCGAGGCGGAATGGTATACTCTCCAAGTGCAAAATAATTCGACATGACCTTTTATAATCATTTGTTTGTGGGGAAGGGACGAAAATTGCAAAACTAAAACCCTAAGAGCATGTTATGAATTCAAACTTGACTTTGAATTATGAAATTTGAATTTGAATTCAAAAGGCACATTTAGAAAGGATAAATATTAAATAGAAGGAAAACTTGAACTTTATTAATCACCAACACATGATACAATGTCTTCACAAAATTCTGAAAATAAAAGAATAATTACAATCTTGGAATGAATAAAAAGAAAATTACAAAGATGAATTAAATAAGACAAGTAAACTAATTCCTATAAACTACAAGTCTTCTTTCTTTTCTTCTCCTTTCTTCTTCTTTTGTTACCTGCAAATAACACAAGGCAAAACCAAAAGGACAAGAATACAAGTGGCAGCCGAAAATAAGTGTAGTCTCTGTAGATAATCATCAAGGAGCCAATCTTATCACCTGGCCGTGGGAGGGGTAAATATCCCGGCCAGCATAAGACCAAGCAAGCAGCTCTATCATCAAATGCATGTATAGAGGTGTCAAGGCAACAGCAAACCAAACTTAGCTTAAATAAAGCACTGTTGGTGAAGTTTGGCCGGCCAAGAACACCAGCCGACCAGCAACACCACCACTACAGCACCTTAGTTCACATCATCACTGGGAGCATCACCACCAGCATCACCACCAGCAACACCACCACACAAATCCACCCTGCTCATGAGTTGAGCAACAAGGGAGGATTCACCACCAGCAGCACACCATCAATCAACCAAACCAGCAAAACCAAGACCAAAATGGTTACTTAGTTCAACTAGGAATTAGGTCAAGCAGCTACGAGGAGCAGGCTTGCCATAAGAAGCAGGAACTCAGAAATATCCAGAAGAACAAGCTACTCTTCAGCAGCAGGTTATTATTGAACCACAACATACATAAGTGCTGGGAGTAAACCCACAGGTTTATCTCCTAGGCAGGCAGCACAGAGCACAGCCACACTGCTAAACAAGGAAAGCTTGATAATGCAAGACTTTGGTCATCATTTGGATGTCTAGGAGGCCATGACCTTGATAACAAGGCCATCCACAGCACCTACTCCATAGAGCATGGTCTTATCTGGGAATTTCTCAAAGGAAATACTCACAGAAATAGAAATAAGTCAAGGAGTGGCACATGGGTTGCCTAGGCTAGCAAGGCTATGACCTAAACCTATTAATCCATCAGCTTTACCAACAAAGTTGGAGAAATATCCAGTAAGCATCTAGGGAAATGGACAGGGACATTTTCATAAAGCAAGCCACCAGCATATCACTACAAAGAGTGATTCACACTAAAAACCCTCAAGTTAAGCAGCCAGCAACCAACAGCAACTGTGATACCTCAGAGAGGCATCATAGTAAAATGAATAGCTAGAAGCTATGGCAAGGGCCACAATATCAGCCACTAACCCTAGCATCACTGCTAGGAATGAATCAAGCTCAACAGAGGACAAGTTTGCATCACTGATATCAGCACAACAATAACTCACTGCAAGAAAGTGCAGTGAAGCTGTTATTTCACTGCATGGGTGAACAACAACATTCAGAGAGAATATAACACATAGTTATCCATGCACTTGATCAAGACCAGCTACTAGTAGATTTATGAGTCTAGCCACTAGCATCAAAAAGTAGAACCAGATAACATTCAGTTTAATTCCAACAACTAGAACCAGTTAACTGAAACCAACAAGCTTCAGTTAAGGAGTAAACCGAAGCTGTGACTAAAACTGACAGTGGCAACAAGCATCCATAGTTAATCCTACTCAGATTTTGGCACCAAGATTAATAGACAGATAGGGGTCACTGGGTATGAATCATACACATCACAGCAAGCTTCAGTTCAACAGCACGTTGGCAAGAATGGGGCAGAAACCCTAGAACATCTGGCAGTAGAACCCTAGGGTAGGGGAGCCAAAGCCAGCTCCAGGGAGACACAGAGGGGAGTAGATGAAGGAGGATACTTACTTAGCGCCTAGGAGGTACCACCGTGGCATGGCGAGGTAGTGCTCGCGCGGCCACGATGGCACCAAGCCAGGGAAAGACGCCGACGACACGTCGGCAAGGCACAACACGCACCAGGACCAGATTTCATCAAGGGAAAGGCCGAGCAGCCCAAGAAGAAGCTCGAGATCACCATGGCCAAAACCCTAGGTGCTGGAGACGACGGAGCCGAGGGCACAGGGAGGCAATCGGCAAGATCTCATGGACAGGCAGGTGCGCCGTCACGAGATCTACAGAACGCACCCCATCTCGACGGCTAGCTCCGGCGGGAGTGGTCGGAATCAAGCGCGGTGGCGGCAATGGCGACTCAGTCACGAGAGCTCGAGAGAGAGGAAGGAGAGGGGAACATGCAGACTGGCCGGGTCGGGGGTGACCAAGCCACCTGTTTGGGCTCGACCAGGTGGGCTGGCACAGACAGGTGGGCTAGGGCCCGACAAGTGGGCCAGGTCTGACAGGTGGGGCCAGGAAGAGTTTTAACCAGGGTTTTAGAAAAAGCCTTTTAACACGAAATAAAGAACAGAAAATTACTACTCCCTGATACATCTCAAACGTATCTATAATTTTTGATGCTCCATGCTTGTTTTTACACCATTTGCCTATTGTTTCGTTACACTTAGTGACATTTTTATGCATTTTCCGGAACTAACCTATTAACGAAGTGCCACAGTGCCAGTTCTCTGTTTTCTGCTGTTTTTGTGTTTCAGAGTGATACACAGGAAATATTCTCGGAATTGGACGAAACAAGTTCCTGAAGTCTTATTTTACCCGGAAGCTTCCAGAGATCCGAAGAGAAGTAGGAGGGGGGCCACCAGGGCCCCACACACAGGGGCGGCACAGCCAGGCCCTGGCCCGCGCCACCCCCGTGTGAGGGCGTCTGGCCCCTCCTCTGACAACGTCCCTTCGCCTATAAAGACCCCCCGACGCGAAAAACCTAAGTGCCCGATCAGTTTTCCAGAACACATCGCGATCCGCCGCCGCCGTCGACCCGAAGATCGGGAGGGTCCAGAAGCTCTTCCCGGCACCCTGCCGGAGAGGGGAATCGCCACCGGAGGTCTTCTTCATCGCCATGCTTGCCTCCGGAGCGATGAGTGAGTAGTCTACCTTGGACTATGGGTCCATAGCAGTAGCTAGATGGTTGTCTTCTCCACTATGTGCTTCATGTTTAGATCTCATGAGCTGCCCTACATGATTGAGATCACGGTTATGTAATTCTACATGTTTGGTTTGTTGGGATCCGATGAATATTGGTGTTTATGATTAAGTTGCTGTACTGAATTATATCTTTTGTTATCTCTATGTTGTTTATGATCTTGCATGCTCTCCGTTGTTAGTAGCTATCTTGGCCGAGTAGTTGCTAGTGACTCCAAGAGGGGGTATTTATGCTCGATAGTGGGTTCATGCCTCTATTTCACCTGGGGGAGTGACAGAAACCTCTAAGGTGGTAGATGTGCTGTTGCTACTAGGGAGAAAACAACATTCATATGCTCAAGGGCATATGCTTTGTTTACATTACACACTTTGCTTAATGCAATTATCTGTTGTTTGCAACTTAATACTTCTAGGGTGTTCGGATTGATATCCCCGGGGGTGGATTATTAGTCATAGATGCAGTTGGATGGCGGTCTATGTATTTTGTTGTAATGCCCAGAGTAAATCTCATAGTGATCTTCTTGACATATCACGTTTATCTTTATTCTATCAATTGCCCAACTGTAATTTGTTTACCCAGCATGTGTTATTTTATCTATGGAGAGACACCACTAGTGAACTGTGGACCCTGGTCCTATTTCCATCATATTGCTATCACCTGTTTACTTTATTCGTACTGTTTACTTTACTCGCATACTATATTGTTTTCCACTCGATACACACATAACCTTTGTTTCAAGCAAACCGGTGAGATTGACAACCTCATCGCAAGTTGGGAACAAAGTATTTGTTTGTGTGTGTGCAGGTTCCGCGACACCTTCAGTCGTCATTGTCTCTCTTCTCCTGTTCGATAAACCTTGGTTTCTTAAACTAAGGGAAAACTTGCTGCTACACTCATCATACCTTCCTCTTGGGGTTCCCAACGGGCTGGTTATTCACCACGCACAAGGACAGTCTGCTCCCACGTCAACTATACACTACCACACGTAGCAGCCACTTTTCTGGCGCCGTTGCCGGGGAAGAGAGAAGACTTCTGCGAGGGGAGTTCTTCGCACACACATTCTTTACTTTGTTATTGTTTTGCTTTACTTTATTTATTTTACCTGCATTTTTTTTATCAAAAACCCAAAAAAATAGAATCCTTGGTAGTTGTTTTTATTTACCTGCTTTTAGTTTTGTTAAAATGAGTAATCCTGAAGTAGAAGTTCATAGTTTTAAGCAACAAGGGGGAGAAAGTTTAAAAGATGCTTGGTACCGTATTAACAATGCTCATCATAGGTGTACCAAAAAGCACTCTACCACGATCCTCCTTAGAAATTTTTATGTTGGTATATCCAGTTGGAATAGGTATGTTCTTGATACTCTTACAGGAGGTAATTTTCTGGGTACTCCCGCTGGAGAAGCATGCACTATAATTGAAAGTTTAGTGGGAATACCACCTATTCATGTTGCTAATACTGAGACCACCCTGGAGGAGGTGGTAGAAAAGCTCAACTCTTTAGAGAAAAGTTTGCCAAGTATCCTAGAAAATGCTAGCCGAGTTAATGAATTAATAGAAAACATCGGTAAGAGAATTACCATTTTAGAGGCTAGCACTACTCATGACAATCAAAACTTAAGGATTGGTAAACTAGAGGAGTCTATGGAAACTCTTAGCATAATCTTCTCTTCTCTTAAATTTAAGAGGGAGAAAGTGTTTGTTGGAAAAGAGCAAAAATTTATGTATGTTCCCAAGGTTTCTGCGCTTAAATCTCAACATGTTCTTAAGACTCTTAGTTCCACTAAGGGTGACTTGCAGGTTGAATCATCTTCGGGATCCTTCAAAGAGCCTACTGAGGTAACTAGCACTTCATCTCTTGATATTACTTGATTCGCAATTTTCTGCGCCTAGCTCAAAGGCGTTAAAGAAAAGCACTCTTGGGAGATAACCCAATGTTTTCTTTTCAGTACTTTTTCTTTTATTTGAGTCTTGGAAGTCATTACTACTGTAATGACCGCTCCTTATCTTGTTTATTTCGTTTTTGTGCCAAGAGAAGCCTCTAATTTGAGTGAGGTAAAGATTTGGGGATGTTGCTGTCCTGAAACTGTTTTCGGTGCTGCACCGTAAAAATTCGTGAAAATTCTCTGTTTATCTTTTGGACCTGCGATTTCTTGTGCATATGCCCCAGGTTATATCCAAACTTTTCTTAGTTGAACACTTTTTGATTTGAGCAACAGAAAATCCCTCAAAAATTCGACCTTTGTCAGCTGTTCAGTTTTGACAGATTTCTGCCAATATTTGTGTTTGCCACTTTATCGCTTTCTTTTGAGTTCTTTTGATCATGGAACTTTTGGGAAGGTTGCTACAGTAGTATCTGCTAAATATGTGGTGGTTTTGAGTTGAAACCTGAAGCAAATAGAGGATTGATTATATATTATGCTTGCACTAATGTTGCTAATAGATTTGTGTTTAGTTTTGTATGAAGGAAGTTTTCAAGTGTAGGGATTGGAGAATGATGAGATGAGTTGAAGAATGGACAAAAGCTCAAGCTTGGGGATGCCCATGCATCACCCCAAGAAATATCCAAGAAGTACAAGCGTCAAAGCTTGGGGATGCCCCCGAGGCACCCCTTCTTCATCGGCAAAAATCAGGTCACCTTTCAAAACACTATATTTTTATTGCTTCATGCACTATGTGTTTTTCTTGGAGCGTCAGTTGTTTTAGTTTTCTTAGTTGGTTTAGTTTGTTTGTTTGCTGCAATAAATGGTTGGACCCCAACAAATTTTCTTTGGAGGAGATGTACTCATTTTCATTTGCAAAGAACGCTCAGTTTTTCACTCTTATCGTTTATCGAGTGTTCTTCTTTTTCTGCTACTGCTTTTGGTTTTCGTTTTCGCCTTGATTTGCATTCAGACCTTGTCATATCTTTTCATCAAGGTGTATTTTTGCCTCTGATCTTTATTAGTTTTCATCAAAAGAGGTGTCTTTAAAAATTTCAAATGGTGTTGGAAAAGAGAAAAAGCTTTGTGCAAAATAGTGGTACAAGAAGGAGCTTGTGTAGACTGCGGCTTAGGCTTTTTCATGTCATGCTTGATGTCTTTTTGATAGTATGCTTAGTGGTTTTGCTGTAGCATGACTTGTCTCAAATAACTGAGATTGCTTAATGAGCCTTTGAAAAAATCATGCGTTGTTTTTATTGTATGGAAGCATTATTTTGGTTTTCTCCTTGATGCTTTATTTGGGTTGACTTGGCGCATGCTCACACATGTTAGATTCTTACAAAGTCGCCAATAGCCTTCATGATCATTTAGTTTTTGACTTTTGATGCCATCTTATGCTTCTTTTAATGTCGCTTTGTCGCTTTGCATGATTATGGCCATTATTGCTCTCTTAGTTGGTCGCTCCCAGTCTTCTGCTAGCCCTCGCCTTGTACTGAGTATGAGCTCTACTCGTGCATCTAACTCCTAAAAGCTAAAGTTTGCCATTGCGTCCACTATAAATTCCTATGCATGGTATTTGTAAGCCATTCCAAAGTAAATTTTCATGTGCTACCTTTCAAAAACCTTCAAAACACTTCTCGTTTTGTGACACTGTTTTCAGCTCATGGGGACGTAGTGGTCAGATTTGCTATCTTCCATATTGCTTATTCCAAAAAGAAAAGAAAAAAGAAAAAAAGAAAGAAAAAAGGCACTCCTCCATGGAAAGTGAATGTTGGTGGGCACCCAATGGAATCGGTTAGCCATGGTTTGTGTAAGGAAAAAGGTGGGGAGGAGTGCCAAGCTTTATTAAAGAGCACAAAAGTGTCAATCTCTCTCTCAAAAACTTGCTTCATTTTTGTATGGAAGATAGTAAGAACCCCATTGCCAGTCGTTGACAAAGACAACCACCTCTCAAACCCAATTTTTTTTATCTCTCTGTTTTACAAATGAAAAGCTCTGGCACATGTTTAATCACTGCTTCCCTCTGCGAAGGGCCTTTCTTTTACTTTTATGTTGAGTCACCACCTTCTTTCTTTATGCACCATTAAGAGAGCATAGTTGTCATTCTTAGTGTGATATGCATTGTCCCAAAGTTCATTGATTGATTCATATTGTTGGTTTCACTTGTTCTTAAATTATTTGTATCTAGTCGCCCTCTTAAACTTGAAGGTGTCCTATGCATTTATGTTTTGCTCTCTTTGAAGGACAAGCTGAAAACCATTTGTATGTTTTTCCTTATGATTTGAACACACGTTTGACTTTCATTGTTTCATTATCATGATCTTTTGTTTGTGTTCATTTGCATGTTTACAACATGGTTGCTAAGTTCTTATTGTCATGATTATATCTTCATGCCCATGTTTTAAGTTCTATTGATCCCAGCTCACCAATGCTTACATATATGATCAAGATTGTGTAGGTGCATGTCACCTCAAAAATTATTCTTTTGTTATCACTTACCTACTCGAGGACGAGCAGGAGTTAAGCTTGGGGATGCTTGATACGTCTCAAACGTATCTATAATTTTTTATGCTCCATGCTTGTTTTTACACCATTTGCCTATTGTTTTGTTACACTTAGTGGCATTTTTATGCATTTTCCGGAACTAACCTATTAATGAAGTGCCACAGTGCCAGTTCTCTGTTTTCTGCTGTTTTTGTGTTTCAGAGTGATACACAGGAAATATTCTCGGAATTGGACGAAACAAGTTCCTGAAGTCTTATTTTACCCGGAAGCTTCCAGAGATCCGAAGAGAAGTAGGAAGGGGGCCACCAGGGCCCCACACATAGGGGTGGCGCGGCCAGGCCCTGGCCCGCGCCACCCCCGTGTGAGGGCGCTTGGCCCCTCCTCTGATAACGTCCCTTCGCCTATAAAGACCCCCCGACGAGAAAAACCTAAGTGCCCGATCAGTTTTCCAGAACACATCGCGATCCGCCGCCGCCGTCGACCCGAAGATCGGGAGGGTCCAGAAGCTCTTCCCGGCACCCTGCCGGAGAGGGGAATCGCCACCGGAGGTCTTCTTCATCGCCATGCTTGCCTCCGGAGCGATGAGTGAGTAGTCTACCTTGGACTATGGGTCCATAGCAGTAGCTAGCTGGTTGTTTTCCCCACTATGTGCTTCATGTTTAGATCTCATGAGCTGCCCTACATGATTGAGATCACCGTTATGTAATTCTACATGTTTGGTTTGTTGGGATCCGATGAATATTGGTGTTTATGATTAAGTTGCTGTACTGAATTATATCTTTTGTTATCTCTATGTTGTTTATGATCTTGCATGCTCTCCATTGTTAGTAGCTATCTTGGCCGAGTAGTTGCTAGTGACTCCAAGAGGGGGTATTTATGCTCGATAGTGGGTTCATGCCTCTATTTCACCTGGGGGAGTGACAGAAACCTCTAAGGTGGTAGATGTGTTGTTGCTACTAGGGAGAAAACAACATTCATATGCTCAAGGGCATATGCTTTGTTTACATTACACACTTTGCTTAATGCAATTATCTGTTGTTCGCAACTTAATACTTCTAGGGTGTTCGGATTGATATCCCCGGGGGTGGATTATTAGTCATAGATGCAGTTGGATGGCGGTCTATGTATTTTGTTGTAATGCCCAGAGTAAATCTCATAGTGATCTTCTTGACATATCATGTTTATCTTTATTCTATCAATTGCCCAACTGTAATTTGTTTACCCAGCATGTGTTATTTTATCTATGGAGAGACACCACTAGTGAACTGTGGACCCCGGTCCTATTTCCATCATATTGCTATCACCTGTTTACTTTATTCGTACTGTTTACTTTACTCGCATACTATATTGTTTTCCACTCGATACACTCATAACCTTTGTTTCAAGCAAACCGGTGAGATTGACAACCTCATCGCAAGTTGGGAACAAAGTATTTGTTTGTGTGTGTGCAGGTTCCGCGACACCTTCAGTCGTCATTGTCTCTCTTCTCCTATTCGATAAACCTTGGTTTCTTAAACTGAGGGAAAACTTGCTGCTACACTCATCATACCTTCCTCTTGGGGTTCCCAACGGGCTGGTTATTCACCACGCACAAGGACAGTCTGCTCCCACGTCAACTATACACTACCACACGTAGCACTCCCTCCGATCAGAAATAACTATCGGGGAATTAGTACAAACTTTGTACTAAGTTAGTTTTTGAGCTCTTCCATCAAGTGACTAGAAATTCTTTTGAATAAAAAAGAAATTAATCATAGTGGAATCATGGAATTTTCTTTTAAAAGGAAAACTTCTAGGAATATTTTATGAAAAGTGGAAAAGGAACTTAAGAAATAAAACACTAACATCCTAGAATTAAAACTAAGTAAATCCTTTCATGAATTGAACCTTACGATTCTTGAATCAATTTAACCTAATATATACTCTGGTAAATTCATAACCAGCAGTATATGCACCTTTTAATAAATCACCACATGGGGTTAAAATTAAATCACACACTCCAAAGAGCATATCATTATTTGAATCTTTAACCATTGCCCTTATCAGACAATGATGCCCTTTTCCAGAACCCGAGGTCCTGGGTCACTTCAACAAATCCAACTGCACTACCTTGCAGTGTGCAGGCAAGTCCACTCTTGCTCATATCTATTGTTTATCTTTAAAAAATTACTTGCAAATATACCTGTGGTATTACTACTGCATTTTAAAGCAAAAGTTCTGCTTTCTTAATCAATTTGATTAGTGGTTAGCAACCATGGTGGTTGTTACCCTAGGATGGTGGGCAGTGGGACCATGGTATGGGTATTGGTGGAGGTCCCACTGCAACTGGAAAGTTCACCTCAGAAATAATAACCAATGTTGCCAGTGATTCTAGCACCGTAAATAACGGTCAACCATAAGATCTGGAATGGGACAGAGAAGTCAGCTGTACCAACTTCCTTCTGCATATGAACGGATGCGCGTACCATAGTTGTTGGTCTCCTACTAGGAGCAACATGAGGGTGGAATCCCCTTAATGATTCCATGGTACTATGGTCTATGATGGATTGTAGGCGACCAACGAGGGAAGCCCAAGGTCTGCAAAGCTACCAATGAGTAGTAGTCCGGCGAGGGGTAGATCTGCCGTGGTCGGTAAAGCTACCACAGAGTAGTAGTCCGGCGTGGGTAAGTTAAATCATGGTCGGCAAAGCTACCGGTGAGTAGTAGTCCGGCGTGGATTGTATCAATCGAGGTCGAAACTACCAAAGAGTAGGAGACCGGCGTGGATTGTTTCCAAGGTTGGAAATACAAAAGGGTGGGTATGCAGGGTCGCGGAGGAGGATAGTGATTGGCTTGGATCATGTGACTGGGCCCCATACAAAAGAAGTATGGACGGGAAAGTACGCCTGGTTGTGCAGCAAGTCATTGATCTCTTATGGGTACAAGTGACCAGCTCTGCAGAGTGTACAAAAAGTATCAAGATACTCTCTGTTCCGGGAAGGAGCTACGAACGCGGCAGAAAAGGAGCCCATCGAAGCTCTAATCAACCTGTGAAGACTGATGGACATAGTTTTCTGAATAAAATCAATCTTTGAAGAAATGATTATGAAAACTGCATTTGACCTAAGACTTTTGAGTCTACAGTTGTAGCTAGTGCATTAAACACCTCTATATTGTTAAATGAACTTGCTGGGTAACGCTCATTACTCACCCCATTCCCTCTTAACCCTTGCTTAGACTCGGAGGAACAGTACGAGGAGACTGAAGGAGCATAGGAAGACCTTGAGGAAGTCTACTATGAGGAGCCAGACCTTACCGGTAGAATTGAAGCCGTGGACTACACCATCGTCTATGGTGCCAACGAAGGAACCGAGGAGGAGGCCGACAACTTGTAGTTTAGTGTAGTAACTCAAGTTGCACCGAACCCTATAGAATAAAGCAACTTGAGTAGAGTACCATGTTCAGCTTACTACTTTCTATTTTAGCCAAGGTTTGTAGTGTTAAGGTAGAACCTACTAGTGTTCCTCTTTGGACCAAGGAGGAACTGTAGTCCTTTGTAACATTGTGGCTTGTAATATTTAGTGCTTGAATAAAAGACCGCTATGTTTCTGTTGTACCACTCTGAGGGATGTAATATTTGTGAAATGGTACTTCACAAGTGTTATGTCAACGACTTGCATACTACAACATGCAGTGGTATGCTGGGTCACCACAGGGATTTTCCGGGTCATTACAATCGACACCACTAACAAGGGATCTCACCCTGAGATCCACGATAAGGCGGGGGAGGAGTTGGGTAAACTATCGGATCTTCATGCACCATGTTGATCCTCGCGACACCACTAACAAGAGGTTCCTTCTCGACACCACCAACAAGGGGCTCTTGCTCACGTTGACGATGATGACCATCCGAAGAACGGACCTATTTGGATAAAAGGCAAGAAATCGTCCACCCACATGGGAACCTAAAACTTGAAGAAGAAGGCAAGAGAGAACTCAAAACTCATAAAGGTAACAGAAGAAAGCAAAGAAGGTAAGGAGTAAAATGCAGAGCTACTCAGATATATCCAACTCATTTTTAGCAAAATAATTTTGTCACTAGACTCAACTCGGCTGTTGGCAAGGTTATCCTATAGGCAGACTGGACCCGTGGGTATCGACAAAACCTGGGCTCTGATACCACTTGTGACGCCCCAAAATCGCCACCTTGTGTATCGTAGCGCTCACGCCACAAATCACACGGTGTTGCTTTGGAAACGCCCACCAAGCATAATGTGCACATCGAAACATGCACACCATGCGGGTGGAATTAAAGTAGAAACAGTTACACAAGTGCATGATGAAACCCACAAAATAATATATAATAGAACCATGAAGACTCCAACGAGTCAAGAATGCAAATATACAATACAAAGATCCAAATCATACATAAAGCAAAATGGTATCTGATTACGGACAAGAATACAAATGTGCCTAAGAGGACTGTGAAGATAAACAATGGTGTCCATAACCCTGCCCAGGACAAGCCGAAAGGGTAACCTTGCTAACATCGTCGCTCCCATACCTATGAACATCGGGCCAACGGTTGCCAAAAAGAAGGGAGAACAAGAAAGGTAAAAGGGAAAAAATGAGGATGAGTACCGAGGAACGAACTCTTTGGCACGTACTCTGCGAGACTAGAACAAGGTTGTGCCCGCCAGGCTATATGGTTGACTTAGCGGCAACATAAGCACTGTACTAAAGAGACACTGCAACTTCCATCTAAATAGAATAAGATAAGAGAGTGCATAAAAGTAACCAACTAGATGCTAGCACCAGACATAACCCAGCCGATACATTGCCCCTTCGCACCCAATGAGGAAGCAATTGCAAAGGCACTCACATGGTTGACAAAATTTTATTAGCAGGTTATTGTTGTAGTGGTTCTAACTTACTACACAAATTCAATAGTATTGAAATAACAGGTGTAAGTTGTTCTATGATCGAGTAGTACAACTCAAAGTCGCCCATAACCGCGGACATGGCTTTTCAAAAAGATTTAACCCTACAGGGGTGCCCAAATATGCCCACACGTATGATCAATCCTTTCGGCAGGTCTCGCGCCCTTAATAAAAACGGGTGCATCATTAGGATAGTCACGACTCGCACTCTCCTTCACAACAAACAAGTACAGAAAGCCACCTGACTAAGTTTAACCCGTATCGAGAGTACGGACAAATCTCTGAGACAGACCTAGTTGTTTGTGTCTACGGCTTCTGAGGCCTGGCTCCACTCTGGGGAGACGACCCGCTTCAGCAGCGATAAATGCACGTACCACATCCTATGCGTGCATGCAGAAGCAAAAGAAGGGGTTACAAGGCACTCTTGGGCTTCCCCCAAAATAAATAATATCAGACCATAAGATACAAGAGCTGCATGCACGCAAAACCCAAATAGAAAACCTCAAACTAGTTGTGGCCAGTGGACAAGTCAGTAGATTCCAGCAGTGATCAAAGGGAGGCCCAAAAACATACCCACGTGTGGTTAGAACGCTCAGTCTTAGAACAATTCATGCGATCTCGGGGTCCTAGGGGACACAAGTGAGCCATCATAAAATAGGCAAAATGACTCACCGATGCCTCTGCTTAATTCAATTTTAATTATTAACATTGAAGTAAGCCATGATTATCTCCAAAAATATATATTCAAAAAGTAGACCATGTGATAACTTTCCCAACCCGATAAGACAACACCACTTGAAAGAACTTGAACATGCCTACGACTCACAAGGCCAACTCAAACAACAAGCACTCGGTTAATAGGATTTATGAAAGGTTCTATGGCTTCACTTTGGATAAACAGGTGGATAGGACACGTGACTTGAACAAAGCGTCACGACACAAGGCTAGAATATAGAGCTAGTGAGAGCAAAAGTGTTAAATGGGTAGAGAGAAAAGGGCTCGCCTGTAAAACATTGTCGAGCGACTTCCGAAGAACTTGTTGTTGCTCACACCACCACAAAACGTCCTATCCGGGAAGAAGAAAATCGTTACAACAAACAACGGATGCAACACTTACTACTATGGAGAAAAAATCGGCATGATCATGTGAAGGTATGCATGGCATGGCAATTATGATGCAATGCAAGTTATTAAGATTAAGCGGAATTGGATTCCGACACACACATATATGGTTCAAGTTGTTTTACTATGTGACAATTTAAATTTTGATTAACATGAAAAAAGACAAGAAATGGGTGAGCTACACAATATTAAATGAAGTGGTGAAACCATAATTGGCAATTCACAATTACCCCATATGTTATTTATTAAGTGAGATGCAAATTATCACGTGACTACATGATGTGAGATGCAAACAGGTATATGGATGTCATATTCAGATTCTTCACTTTTTTCTGATAAACTTTCATATATTAAACAGTTTATTTCTACTTATGATTTGAAAGATATGATTTATGCAAAATACAAACCTTGGAGTAATTTTCAGGAAAAACAGAGAATTAGGTGAGACAATTCTCACCGAGGAAGAGCTAGCCCCGGTCGCTGACCAACTGGGTCGGGAGGCTAACGATGAGGTTTCACTCGCAGAGGTTGATGGGCAGAGCCCGGATGTCAGTGGAGGACAGAAGGGAAAATCCCCAAAAAGGATAACTTCGTGTCTCACTTGAGATTCAAACTCAGGACCTGACGATGGGCAACAAAGGTTCAGACCACTATGCTACTGGTTCGAATTTGATCATTACGGGAAGACACATTTTATATTGTGGCGAGGTGGCTGTTTAACCTGAGAAAACTGAACACGAACCGAGCAGAGATTGTTCTCTACTTGCTATCGAAGACAGGATGCACTGGCGAAGTCCATGACGGCACGATGAGCGCGCGGACACCTGAGACAGAATAGGCCATAGCTGGAATGGCCGGGGAGCAACTCTTGCTTGAGCTGCCGGGCGAGGAACGTGGCTGGCGGCCGGAACCCCAATGAACATAACCCTGCCCTGGCTAAGCCAGAAGGCTAACCTTGCTAACATCGTCGCTCCCATACCTGTGAACATCGGGCCAATGGTTGCCAAAAAGAAGGGAGAAAGATAAAGGAAAAAGGGAAAAAATGAGGGTGAGTACCCAGGAACGAACTCCGTGGCACGTACTCTACGAGACTAGAACAAGGTTGTGCTCGACGGGCTATATGGTGGACTTAGCGGCAACATAAGCACTGTACTAAAGAGACACTACAACTTCCATCTAAATAGAATAAGATAAGATAGTGCATAAAAGTAACCAACTAGATGCTAGCACCAAACATAACCCAGCCGATACATTGCCCCTTCGCACCCAACGAGGAAGCAATTGCAAAGGCACTCACACGGTTGACAAAATTTTATTAGCAGGTTATTGTTGTAGTGGTTCTAACTTACTACACAACTTTAATAGTATTGAAATAACAGGTCTAAGTTTTTCTAAAAAAATTAACTACAACCCCAATGAACCACATGGGTGGAATTGGTATTGCTTGGTTTATGTTGAGTGGCTACCCAGGGCCACACACCTGGCTATCAACCCATGACTTGTGTGGTGGTTATCATCTGGGGGTGCACTTGTGGACGACCACCCAGGAACAAAGAGATTATTATGTCTTCCGTGTATAGAGTACTTCCTGTACAGCCTTATGACATTATGGGCTCTGTCTTGATTGAGTATAATGTGAGGGTTCAACTTGTTGCTTGACATCGATGGTATTTGGGAACGGGTCTTGCTAGTACGGTTGAATTCTCCTTCTGAAAGGTCTCTTCTCATTCTTCTCTCTGGGTAGAATGGGTCTTAAGGTGAAAGTGCACAACCCCTGTAGGGTGTAAAACTAATCGATTAGCCGTGTCCCCGGTTATCAACAATTTGAGTCTCTAGACAAGGATGTACGGAAGAATCTCATCACCTTTTTGGAATGATTAAAAATTGGTTTAGAAACAGTCTCAGAACAATGGCTACTCAGGGCCACACACCTGGCTATCAACCCAGGATTTGTGTGGTGGTTTTCACCTGAGGGTCATCCTGGTTGGCTGCTCAAGGCCACATACCTGGCTGTCAACCCATGGTATGTGGTGGTTTTCACCTAAGGGTCATCCCGTTTTATCCTGGTGGTTACTCAGGGCTACATACCTAGCTAGTATGTGGTGATTTTCACCTGAGGGCCATCATGGTGTTTTAAAATACTTCTCAATGATTAAAAAGTTTTGATTTGGAAAATTATAGGATAAAATTGGCTTTATGCAAATTAGCCCAAACTCCACCAGCCAAATATCATGTAGTTAGTTCTTTTCACAACATCCACCAAATATGTGTCATTTGCTAGTACATCATTGCACTGACCCCATTCATTGGGGCTGCATATTCAAATGTGCAAGTTATTCCGAGGAGGAGTAATTTGATAGGATCTCGAGTCTACATTCCAACATGTCTGCCTGTGGCACATGATGAAGAAGGATGCTCATTGCCACTTTATTTTTCCGCTGTGTATGTGTTAGTTGAACTATGTTATTTGAGCTAGAGCATGCGACTATGTGAATTTGTAAGGTTTGAGACTTGTAACCGGATCTAAGTTGTAACATTTGATACTATTGCAAAGATTACCATAATTTGTAATGTGGTGCTATTAGTGATCCAGGGAATAGCACTTAACACAGGAGTTCTGCCTTTTCAAAAGGTAGGATGCTACAAAATGGTATCAGAGCATAGTGTTGCATGTAGGATCGAGACCCTAGGTTTGGACTAAACTGGGAAGGCCCTAGGATGAAAAATTTATATAACTAGGTTTTACCAAAACAAAAGTTTGCATGTTGAACTTCTGGTAGTCTCATCTATTTCATTTTCAAACAATTTTTTTCCTTATGCTTTAGATGACCCAACTCTGGAAACCATCAAGGAAGGGCAGCAGATCACAATGTGCCAGAAGCATGAGACTGATACTCCATATGTTATTCCTCGACTCAACATGACGCACTACGTGGAAGGCCAATGGAGAACTTGGAGAAGGATTCAAATATGTAGCTTGCACAACACTAGAAGATGAAATCAAGGAAGTATAGGAGAAACTTGTAGTACACAAGCAAGTAATAAACTAGACCACCAATATTCTAATTTATAAAACCAACGATGTCGTAATAATCTAATGATCATTCCAAATTGGGGTATAACCATACTAGATTCTTAGTGGTTGAACTAATTTGCTTGATGTGATGAATGTTTGTTAGATATTGTTTGTAAGATGAATTGCCTTGATCTGCTGTGTTTGGGTAGGAATTTTTCTTTAGATCTCTTCTATCTATTCTTATCTATATCAAGTCCTAAACTTGTCTCAAACCCAAACAGATACATCCTCAACGCCAGAATAATCACAACAACCCTCAGATGGAGATAATAATGCAACGAATGGTAGAAGTACATACTGAAATGATGCGAGTAATGACCCAGGATATGGTCAACCGCGATAGCAAAAATTTACCTCCAGGAATGCAGCAAGTACTAGATGATCATTCTCGAATAGTACAAATGATGTCCCAGATTATGGCTAGTACTAATAACAACCTGCCACAACACAATCATGGTAGCAAGGAACCAAGAGGTGATACTCAGATAACACTACGAGCCTGCAAGATCTGTGGAGAAATAGGACACATGTCTAAGGAATGTCATGAACAGTGCCCCTACTGCGATATGATCCATCCAATTGAGGAATGTCCCATGGCCCAGGTTACTTGTTTCCTATGCGATGAAATCAATCATGTTCCTACTGAATATAACCATTACCCCATGGTGCAACGAATGAATCAACAAGCCAAGGATGGACTATGCTAGTTGCTGGGAAAGGCCCCTAAAGATAGAAGATCCAAGATGAAGGTGGAAAATAAAGTTATGGAAACAACACACAGCATTACCACCATGTGTTGATTTTCACAAGAAGAAGGACACTTATCAAGAAATTGCTCAAGGAAACGAGAAAGGTTTCCCACAACTAGAGTGGAATATGAAGAAAAGGAAGTAAGAGATCTCCTAGCCTTAGAGAGACACAAAAGGAACAAGGACAATAGAAGGTGCAGTGCTTCAATTGCAAGGAGCTAGGACATTATGCGGACAAATGTCCGGAAAGGGACAATAAAGCGAACAGAGAAGGTAGCATGAAGAAGAACCTCAACCATATCACTTGTTACACATGTGATGAGGATTGGCACGCCAGGATGACCTACGATATGTGATAATTAAGTCTAAGGCTGTGTCATTAATTTGTATCTGTTCATGTTATTTCTTAGCCTAGTCACATTGTGGGCCAATTAGGGTTTTATTTTATGTTTGGGTTTGGGCCTGTCCAAGCCTAATAGTTTTCTGGCCGCCTATATAAGGAGGCTGGGCGGCTAGGGTTTAGGAGGCTGAAAATTATGTAGAACTTATAGTTCCCACGTGTGTGTACCATCCCTCCGGGATTGGCGTATTGAGACGGCGTCTCCGACGTTTGTCTAGTTATCCAGTATACTTTGCGTGAAGGTGCTTGTTATACAAGTATTGTCGTGCTGCTGCGTGAGGCTCGTTGTTTATCACCGAATTGCTCGTTGGATTCATCTATTCAGCGTGAGGTTCGTCTACACCGACGAGTTGCTCGCAGGATTGACGTTCCCCATCTTCAGGTTACGCGTATCGCTCATGTGATTAGAAGATTTATCAGATCCATTGGATCAGGTGGCGCATCGTGAAAGATCGGGGCAAACAATCTTCATCATCTTGGTATCAGAGCGAGGTTGATCACGGTGTAAGAATTTTTTTTGTCATAGATTAATTGTTGATCTGTTGGACTGCAGAGTTAGGAGACAAGATTGTTTTTTTGTTCTTGGCGAGTTCTTTAGGGATCCAAAAGAAAGGGAAACGCGATCGAGATCGATCCGCGCCTAGTGACAGACGCCTCTGTCCCCGAGAAGCCGGGATCGAGCTTGTTCATTGGAGTTCATGTCGATTCTGTATTCGTTATGATCGATATCGAGTTGATCGGTTCATCCCAGAGTCTACGTGACGTACTCCTTTGCAGATCCAATCGCTTCGATCGATAGGAAAAAAAATCCGGATTTGCGGCCTCGCTACACCACAGAGATGGTCTGTCCCCGAGCGAGCCAGCCTCACCTTGGTGATCGGGAATCGCTGCCTCTGTCACCCAGCAAGGTTGTTTTGGCTTTGCCCTGCACCTGGAATGGAGCGCGACCCGCTCGCACGCCTGGGAGCAAATCCAAGTAGGGATCAAGGTCGATCCAGGTTCCCGCACATTGATCGTTTTGTCTTAGAGTCTAGGACACTATTCCCAGGACTGATCGCTACAAGTTACAAATATCTGATTGCTTGGTACGTGGGATTTTTCTTCTTGGAGCCAGCAAGAGAAAGGAATTGGTGCAGATCGGTTTGGGTTTTCAAGGACACAAATTTCCAGTATAAGCTGATTTACTGGAGGCCAGGTTTGCATCGGTTGCCTAGAAAGAAAAAGAGAAATTTTGGATCAGATTTGCTAATTGGCTGATGCGACCATAGTTTCACACATTTTTCAGTTCTGGTTGTTTGGGTGCATTCACATATAGGAAGGAGGATTTGGTGCAGAATATATTGGCTGCTTTTACGTGTCTATTCTTAGAAATTTCTGAAAGAAAAAGAGACACAATTATCAGTTCTAAAGAGGTGGCAGATTCAGTACATTTGGATCCTTGGCGTGCAGGAATTGTCCTGTTTATTTTGGGTAATGTGCTTTATTTGCTACCAAAATTCAGTTTGTGTCTGCGGGTATATTCAGCTCATTTGGAGCCTCAGTGTGCAGGAGTATGTCCTGTCCGTTTTGGGTGATCTGCTCATATGCTTTGAGACTGCTTTCTGGTGATCGTCTGTGTCTCAATCAGGTTTGTTGGTTGGTGGCACCGAAGACTAAAAGGTGCCAAGAGCAAGTCAAGCTAGCCGAGAGGGAGGATGTGGTGTGGCAGGCTGGAAAGGCTTGAAGATAGATAGTGTGATAAGGATCACGCCGGTGATCCTTGGAGTTTTGTCCCGATCTTTCACAGCGAGTCAAACCAGATAGAAATCTTCCAACAACGCGAAGAACGTCACCTGAAGACGAGGAACGAATCCAGCAAGCAACGCGATGAAGATCACCACGCCTCAAACCACAGCTCGATAATCTTTGATGACGCAAGAACCCTCGCAGCAATCTTTATTAGAAACACGGCAGCGCCGTTTCCCCGGAGGGATGATACACGGTGGAGCACACGATAGTTTTCAACCAAACAACTGAACTCCCTAAACCCTAACCTGCTGGCCTCCTTATATAGATGGCCAGAAAACTGTTGGGCTTGGACAGGCCCAAACCCAAAACACAAATAAAACTAAGTGGCCCATATTATGACCTAGCACACAGAATAACATAAGCAGATATGTAAATTGCTGACACAACCTTAGACTAAATTATTTCATATCGTAGGTCGTCCTGGCGTGCCAAGCAGCAACGAGCTTCCCTCATCTTGGTGGAGTCCTGAAATTGGGCTTCACCTCCTCCTTCGTGCCCATATCATCCTCCCCCCCTTCAAAAAGCGTTGTCCCCAACGCGTGAGGGTCTGCTCGAAAGGGTGGCGGAATATCAATAGCACCACGCATATTCGCCGTCTTCAAGTCTTGCTTGCCTTCCTCACCACATCCTCCCTCTTGGCCTGCTCGACTTGATACAGCCCTAGGTGGTTTCACCTCTTTTCTTCGCCAAATAAACTTGTGCTTAGGCGCCTCCACCTTTGTCTTCTCAAACCTTGCTGGAACTTTGCGTTGCTGAACATGAACCTGCTTAGCACGACCCTGCAAAGTAGTAATACCCGGGCCACACAACTGACGAACATGTCCATCTTTGCCTGTATGCACACGCACTGCTGCTCCAACAAAACGTCTCCGAGGTGTTCTAACAAAACTGTGGCTGACTACCCGCGGCACCGTATGCACCGGAACACGATCAGCATCACCGTCATCGGTCTGAACACCCATGTCAACACGAACAGGAAGTGGAACAGATGGAACACATGCTGACATATCCTTCCCTGCATCAATAAGAGGCTTGACATCAACCGGCTTGTCACTAACAAGAACAACTGGCTTGTCATCTACAGGCTTGGCTGAAACATTATCACCACTGACGCTCTTCGCATCATGCTCCTCATGCTGCACCTTAGCTAGCCCTGGTTGTGGCTTAGCTTTATGCAACTTCTCCTTGCGAACCACCAACACAACATCGGACTTGATTTGATCATCTCTCATAGGCTTCAAAGTCCGCTGTTTGCCATCATGCACGAAAGAATATGTATTTGCTCTCCCAGCATGCATAGCATTGTGATCATACTGCCATGGACATCCAAGTAACAGTCCACACACCTCCAATGGCAACACATCACATTCCACCTCATCAACATAGTCATCAACTGTAAATGGCACACGCACCTTGTGAGTAATCTTCAGCATACCGCAGCTATTAACCCACTCAACATGCCTCGGTTCTGGAATACGCCATGTGGATAAACCCAAAGCCTCCACAACCGCCTTGCTAATGCCATTACAGTAACTACCACTGTCAATCATCAACTTGCATGCTTTCCCTTTGATTATGCACTGCGCCTGAAATAAATTCCATCGCTGGCCTCTATCCGCTGTCATACAAGTGTCATCATGTACTCGTTTGAGTTGCATATTCAGCCCACTCAATGGTACAACCTCCTTCACGATATCCTTGACAACATCAGCCTTGACAACATCAACCGCTGACAATTCAGAATTCGTGGCTACCACCTTGCTAACTGTCGGCAATGGAACAACTGTCAACTTCTCATGAGTAGTCACAGCTGTCGCGACCTTCGGTATAGGAGCTATGCTCTTGCCAACATCCTCTATCCGATGCACAACCTTGGGTGGCTGCTTAATTACTTCTACGGGTACCATGGGCTTTCGAGAAGGAACCACGTTGCTAGAAGGTATAAAGCACTCTCGCAGAAAATTTCTGAAATTCGCCCAAGTTGCAGAGGTAATGCTCTTCTCCTGCAATGCTTTATGCCACCAACTGTATAGCCTGGCATCCACGCGTCGGTCTGCAAGAGCCAAACGGTTAGAATCATTCATGTTTTGATCATAGGTAGCACACCTGTAGAAACCCTGTAGCATATGACGTTCCCATGACTCATACTCTTCAGCTGTTGCATCATAGGTCAGTTGCCAATTGATCTCATATGCATCATATGCTAAAACACCATCCAGCAGGTTCAGATAATCATTGAAAATATCGCTAGATTTCTTGCCACGGCGACACTTATAGCCGTAATAATCATCCGGAAAAGAGTCCATTGTAGTACTATTTTATCCCAGCCGTCACTGATTCAAAATATCCTGTGTTACCCCTAGTGATCAGTCACACAAAAATCTGCAAAAATTCTGTGCAAACTGAAGCAAATTAGAAGTAACTGAGAGCTGACAGGAATGGGTGAGACACACAGGAGATGCAGACTCGCGGGGCGCCGGGGAGCAGACACTCTCCGCGGTAAGGCGACAACGAACCAAGCTCGATCGCCAGGTCCTGGCCAGGGAGAAGCGAAACAGGCCGGGGCCAAATAATGGGCCGGCCCACGTGGGACAGCAAGGCACAGCGAATCCTGGGAGCGATTCCTGGTCGAGCGTGAGCGGCCGCGATCCTTGGCGCGGGCGAGCGAGGCTTCAGCGCGGGGCGAGCACGCTCTCGCGGGACCGCGGAGGCCGTCTGGGGCAAGGCGTGGGGCGAGCTGGCTGTTGTTTTTTTTTTGTGTAATTCCCGATCGGATCTGATCTGATCTGCAGCGAGCCGACCGCCTTCTTTTTGCTGGTAGCGATCGGCCAGGCGCAGCACACTTGCGATTAGATCGGATCAACGATCTAGCCGATCGTATGTGCTTCCTTTACCCTTTCTGTTTCAACTTGGCAAGATCGGATCTGATATAGGTGGATAGCCTGGACTCTAGGAGATCGATCGTGGGGATCGGTACTGGAAACCGACGCCGACTCCAATGAAGAACCAGCAATCCGCCCCGGAGATGGAAACGATCAAGAACTTGCCCACTCTCCTTAAACAATTCTGATCTGAAAACTGTGAACGAAGAACAATCTGTAGATCAACAGAAAACACTCGCGGTGATTAACCCAGTAATCTGATACCACATGATAAGGATCACGCCGGTGATCCTTGGAGTTTTGTCCCGATCTTTCACAGCGAGTCAAACCAGATAGAAATCTTCCAACAACGCGAAGAACGTCACCTGAAGACGAGGAACGAATCCAGCAAGCAACGCGATGAAGATCACCACGCCTCAAACCACAGCTCGATAATCCTTGATGACGCAAGAACCCTCGCAGCAATCTTTATTAGAAACACGGCAGCGCCATTTCCCCGGAGGGATGATACACGGTGGAGCACACGATAGTTTTCAACCAAACAACTGAACTCCCTAAACCCTAACCTGCTGGCCTCCTTATATAGATGGCCAGAAAACTGTTGGGCTTGGACAGGCCCAAACCCAAAACACAAATAAAACTAAGTGGCCCATATTATGACCTAGCACACAGAATAACATAAGCAGATATGTAAATTGCTGACACAACCTTAGACTAAATTATTTCATATCGTAGGTCATCCTGGTGTGCCAAACAGCAACGAGCTTCCCTCATCTTGGTGGAGTCCTGAAATTGGGCTTCACCTCCTCCTTCATGCCCATATCATAGTGGCGATATTGCAGATTTGACGCCACATTTTACGAGAAGACCCTCTGGCGTTGAGGAAAACGCCTTTCCAAGAAGGGGAGGATGATGAGGATTGGCATGCTAGGATGACCTATGATATGTGATAATTAAGTCTAAGGCTGTGTCATTAATTTGTATCTGTTCATGTTATTTCTTAGCCTGGTCATGTTGTGGGCCAATTAGGGTTTTATTTTATGTTTGGGTTTGGGCCTGTCCAAGCCTAATAGTTTTCTGGTCGCCTATATAAGGAGGCTGGGTGGCTAGGGTTTAGGAGGCTGAAAATTATGTAGAACTTATAGTTCCCACGTGTGTGTACCATCCCTCCGGGGTTGGCGTATTGAGACGACGTCTCCGACGTTTGTCTAGTTATCCAGTATACTTTGCGTGAAGGTGCTTGTTATACAAGTATTGTCATGCTGCTGCGTGAGGCTCATTGTTTATCACCGAGTTGCTCGTTGGATTCATCTATTCGGCGTGAGGTTCGTCTACACCGACGAGTTGCTCACAGGATTGACGTTCCCCATCTTCAGGTTACACGTATCGCTCACGTGATTGGAAGATTTATCAGATCCATTGGATCTAGTGGTGCATCGTGAAAGATCACGGCAAACAATCTTCATCAACATGCAAACAACAGGACACTATGCAGATCAATGCGCAGAGAAAAGTACTTTAAGACTTCAGTGAACTGGGATAGCTGAAGGATGCCGCAAATACAAGGAGAAGACACAACAAAGTGTAACCAATTTGGAAGGAATTATATACAGCTACTACTTGTAATAAATGTTGAAAGGACATGTAAGAGCAATGAGCGACTTTATGGAATGGATATTATTTTTCTTATGAGATGGCAAACCAATGAATCTACAACTTAAAGAGTTCATGCCATACGAGAGTTTACGCAAACCTCTAGCTAAGGAACAATAGATTTGTTTTCTAAAATTCAAAAATGGGATTTTGAACATTGGTTCAATTTCCAAGTAAGTTTTGTCAAAGCTAGTGAGGTTGACCAAGAGTTAGTATGCGAGATGAACCAAACCAAATACAAGGTAATGATTGGGTGCGACATGGATTGGCCCCCATGATGACTACTCATATTGTTCGCTCTTGTTATGAGGAATGGTTAATCTAGAGAGACATACCTATGAGAGACGATGTTGTCAAGCCTTAACCTTAGGAGGATAAGATATTATATCCTTACATTAGGCAAGTGCTGCCAAAACTTAGGAATACAGTGCGGATGAACCACAAGCTAACCGTTGAAGAAGACATGCAATGGCAGAAGTCTTACCAACCTTGAGAGCTCCGTTTGACCCAAGAATGCTTACAAAGGAATGAACGATAAGATGGAAGACTGCCAATGATGTAAAAAAGGGAATGAAATGAAGAATATGAGATCACCTTAACTTGGTCTTTTGATTGACCCAAAGAGTGACCCTTCAGTGTCCAAAGTAGTTCAACAGAGGTCATTGTGGATTGAAGCATTACAGTGAAGAAAAGCTTGCTCAAGCCTTCTTGAGAAATATTGGGTGCCCAAGATTGTGAATAGACACCCACCTATTAGAAATAAAGATAGAAGCTGCATACGGTGCAAAAGATGACCCAGTGTCAAGTCATGTCCAAGATGTGCCTAGATTGAACCCAAAACCTAGACTGCCTACAAAAGTTTCTTTTAAGGGTGGTAGCCCACCTACATATCCTAAACCCATCTTTCTGTCTAGCCTCTCCAAACCTCGGGGACGAGATTCCTTTTAAGGGTGGTAGTCTGTAACATCCTAGAATTTTTCCAAATTTTGGAATAAAAAAATCAAATTGAATGATTTGTTTGTGTTGATTGAATAATCCACATAGAATTAAAACTTTTTGTGAAAAATTTAAAATTATTTTCTTAAATATAGTTTTATTAAAATTTTGGGCAACCAAATGTTTTCAACAAATCTATTTTGTTTCCAAGTTTTTGAAATATTAAAAGGTTTTCCTTGATAAAATAAAAGCCCTAGATCCTTCTTTCATAAATATTGCCCAAGTAGCCATATAGGCCAAAGTGCATAGGATTGCTTGTAATTTTATTGTAAAGGAAACAAGTTCCTAAATGTTTTAAAACATTATTTTAAATTTTACAAAAATTTAGAAACTTGTTTGAACTCATTTGAAGTTCAAATGAGAAAGTTATAAAACAAATCAGAAAACAAAAAGGAAAAAGGTCAGAACAAAAAAAAAAGATAAGGCACCCTAACTGGGCCAGCCCAGGGCAAGCCAGCCCAGCAGCAGCCCGGCCTCACTCGCGCACCTCCTTCCCCTCTCTTTTTCTCTTTTCATTTTACCACCCCGCTGACAGGTGGGACCCCCCTGTTAGGGTCGTCCCTAACCTCCTCCTACTTCCCTGGGCACGACCCCGTCGCCACTCCATCTCTCCCCCACTTCCCTAGAACCCAAACGGCCAGGACTAGCCTCTCCCCTAGACACCCACTCTCTCCTCTCTCATTTGCCCCAACTCTCGCCTCCTCAGAAAACGCCAGGCAGACGAATTAGCTCACCGGAGCTGCAATTGTTGTCAGCATATTTTGCCGATTCCGACACATCTAGGTGACCTCATGCCCTCTCTCTGGTCCCGTTCTCCCTTCCTTGCTCTGGCGCACCTACTGATGCTCCCCTTTCTTCCTAAAGCATAGCAAAACAACACAAGCGTCCTCACCCGAAGGTCACCGTCGCCATAGCCACTCCAACCGCACTGCCCTTCCACTGTAGGACGCAATTGATCTCGACAACCATGCAATCAAGTTTGCGTCGCCCAGATACACCCCGTCGTCTACTCCGCCGTCCTCGGGAACCTCCAGAACCATGCCGTCGTCCATTCCCATGTCGCGTCCTTGCTGGCGCCTCACCGGAACCCTAATCTAGTGAGCTCCTTTCTCTCCCTTCTCTAGCAGCCGTTGGATCTTGATCTAGGGGCTCACAACAAGTCACTTAACCGAATCGGTATCATCAGATCAGGATCGTCCAATCCACTTTAAATCGAATGGCCCACATCGATGATCCGAGCGAAACAATATTGATGTCTCACAGGACCCGTTGGGAAACCCCAAGAGGAAGGTATGATGAGCACAACAATAAGTTTTCCCTCAATATGAAACCAAAGTTTAATCGACCAGTAGGAGAAAGAAACCACTTCTGAAGGTTGTTGCTAGCTGACTTTGACAGGGCGCCAGAAGACAGTTGATGGCGCGTAGTCGGTGCCAGCAGCAACGTGGAACCTGCACACAACACAACCAAACTACTTTGCCCCAACTTACAGTGAGGTTGTCAATCTCACTGGTTTGCTGAAAACAAAGGATTAAACGAACAGTGTGGAAAGAGATGTTTGTTTGTGGTGAAGTAAAATAATACTTGCGGAAAGTAAACAGTGCTTGCAGTAGATGATAATATAAATGTAAAAGAATGGACTGGGGTCCACAGTTCACTAGAGGTGTCTCTCCATAAAGATAAATAACATGCTGGGTGAACAAATTACAGTTGGGCAATTGACAAAATAGAGAATGCATAACAATGCATGTACATGACATGAAGATCACTATGAGATTCATTTGGGCATTACAACATAATACATAGACCATAATCTAACTGCATCTATGACTAATAATCCACCCTCGGGATATCATCCGAACAACCTTTGGGTATTAAGTTTGATACGGGGTGGCCTTCGGACACCACCGCATCATGTGCGTCAACAACATCCACACTCAAGTCCGACATCATCGAGGCATGGAAGAGAAGGAAGAAGAAGAACCACCGAAAAGAAGCTTGGAAGCGCCGCAAGAAGAGGTGGCAGCTGAAGCTGGACCGGCTAAAGCCAGTCCCACACCGGCTAAAGCTGGCCCCATCGCCTAAAACCGGACTGAACACCGGCTATAGCCGGTCTACCCAAGTCAACTCCGTTTTGGCCATGAAGCCACCTATGTCATCTATCTCCTTAGTGACCAAACTACCCCTAGCTCGTGGCTACCTATATATATGGGTCACTCTCCCCCTCCCTAGGATAGACATGAATTGAGATAAGAATTGGCATGATGCATCACCCCTTGTGGGAATCCTACTAGATCTTCCATCTAGAAATCACCCTCTTTGTTTGGGACCTCTTCTATTTGGGGAATTCTACCTTGATTTGGATCTCTTGCATACAAGAGTGTGTAATTCTATTCAATTGATTGGTCTCTTCCCCACTTGGAATTCTATCCCTTGCAAGTCAATCTCTCACAAGGAATTTCTACTCTTGGAGTCTCTTCCTTGTGATTCTATTGAGTTGGTGAATCGAGCCAACGAGGACAACCGGTGTGTATCTTGTGTGTGTGAGTTTGCCTTTGATTTGTGTGTCGAGTTCATCGTGTTCTTCATGTTCATCCTCCTTCCCCGCCACAAATCTCGTAAATCCGTGAAGATCGGGCCACATCCTTGGGGTCAACCCCTATCATATGGTATCAGAAGATTTTGGTTGCCACGGATTTTTTAATATTGCTTGCAATGATGACAATGATACTTTTGTTGTGACAACCTTGCCAAACAATTGCTCTTTCCCTAGGTTTGTCGACAACAAGGATAAAATTGTGAACATGTTTTGTGCCTAATGCTTGCAATATTCTTCCATTAATGCAACCAAAATGTTGAACAATTGCTCTTTCAAATGCTTGGTTTGCAATAATGTTAATATGTTTGACAATGAGAAGGCCCCCATAGCTCTCTCAACTAATGAAGATTTTGTATTTGCACATGATAAGCATGTTCCCAAATATACATTGTATAATCACCATGAATATTATAATATCTTACTTGATGCTAATGGTGATGTGCCAACAAAGAGATACATCATGATGGATGATGTATTCACCTACCATGCAAACACATTGTTTTTGCTATCTTTTGTGTGTGTAGGTACGCGGAAAACAACGTCAACCTCAATTGAGCACGAGTTGGCGAAAAGAGCTCTTGAGAGCATATTACTTGTGAGTTCAAACTCAAACTCCACTCTGATGTGGGGTGGCTTTCGGACCTCACAACATCATGTGCGTCAACAATCAAGTCCGACATCATCGAGGCGTGGAAGAGAAGGAAGAAGAGGAACAACCAGAAAGAAGCTTGGAAGCGCCGCAAGAAGAGGTTGCGGCTGAAGCTGGACCGGCTAAAGCCGGTCCCACACCGGCTTAAGCCGGCCCCACCGGCTAAAGCCGGCCTTAACCCCGGCTATAGCCGGCCTGCTCGAGTCAGCTATGTCTTGGCCATGAAGCCACCTTTGTTATCTTTCTCCCTAGTGACCAAACTACCCCTAGCTCGTGTCTCCCTATATATATGGCTCCCCCTTCCCTAGAGATAAGATAGAGATGAATTAAGATAAGAATTGGCATGATGCCTTCTCCCTTGTGGGAACCCAACTAGATCTACATCTAGGAATCACCCTCTTTGTTTGGGATCTCTTCTATTTGGGGAATTCTACCTTGATTTGGATCTCTTGCATACTTGTGTGTGTAATTCTATCTAATTGATTGGTCTCTTCTCCAATTGAAATTCTATTCCAAGCAAGTCAATCTCTCACAAGGAATTCTACTCTTGGAGTCTCTTCCTGGTGATTCTATTGAGTTGGTGAATCGGGCCAACGAGGACAACCGGTGTGTATCTTGTGTGTGTGAGTTTGCCTTCGATTTGTTCATCGTGTTCTTCGTGTTCATCCTCTTCCCCGCCATAAATCTCGTGAATCCGTGAAGATCGGGCCATACCTCGGGGGTCACCCCTCATCATATGGTATCAGCAGCTTTTGGTTGCCACGGATTTACTCTCATTTGTGATTTCCACCATAAATTTCGAAAATACAAAAATAGCCCCAAATTGCCTCGAATTTTGATCTCTAGATTTGTTGAGTTTTTTGTGGTTTTGATCCATAGATTTGTTGTCTTGGGTGTTGATCTACATTTCCACAATTTTTCTAGCCCCAATTCCTTGTATTTTGGTCGGAATCGACGATTTTCTCTTCCAATTTCCGCCAAATCGACGAACAGGTCGCGCAGAAATTTTTCAAACAAGTGCGAACCGGCTAAAGCCGGCCCTCCTTTTGGTCAACTCCCCTCGCAGTTTCCGAATCGAGCACGACCACCTGCGCCTCCCCAGCCGCACCAGCACCAGCTCCCAGCTCCACCTCGCCCAGCACGCCACCGCACCTCGCTCGTCATCGCAGCAGCTCACACGTGCGCCTGCACCTTGCCTGCCTGGCCCCAGCAGTCAACGTCACCACCTCGCTCCGCATCGACCGCCTTTGCCTGGGCCAGCTCGCCACGCCTCAGCCCCTGCTCGCCCTCAGCACCACGGCCGCCTCCAGCTCATCCCTAGCTTCTGCTTAGCACCAGCTCGGCCGCCGACCGCCCCGCGCCAGCGCAACGCCTCCCCTCCCAGCCTTGGCCCCGCCCCGCGCCAGCGCCAGCAGCCTTCGCCACCAGCGACGCTCGCCCAGCTCGCTCCGCATCGCCACCTCGCCAGCCCCTGCTCAGCACACCTCCGCCCAACTCGCGCGCAGCACTCCGCCAGGCCACCACACCAAGCAGCGCCCGCGCTTAGTCCCTGGCTCCATCCCATGCCACCACGCCCGCCTACCCAGCTCGCCGCCCGCACCTCCTCAGTCTCAACCGGAAATAGCCGGCCCCCAACCCAGCTAAAGCCGGTGTACATCAATCCGACGACATTTTGTCCCCGTTCAACACCATAATACCCCTTTTGACATCCATTTGACCCCTTTGCACAAAAATCCGGCGTTATTGTGACACCACTTTTGACAACATTTGTGAGTCCTTTTTGCCTCAAATTTTTGGGCATTGACGTGTGTGTTCGGATTTCGGTTTTTGCGTGCCTTGTTCGTGCCAAGTAATACCGCGCATACATCAACATCGCGACGACGGCATCGGCGCACCAGAATTTCGACTAGTCTTTTGACTCCATCTTCATCGATATCATCGCAAGTTGTGTGTTTTGACACCGCCTAACCTTTGCATAGGTATAACATGCAACACCTTTGTAACCTCTTTTCTTCCTTTGTGTACCTATCCTATTGAGAGTGGCTTTTCGAGTGTTGCGAAGCATTGCACAAGTGTTCACGACCATGAGAGGGTTTGTGTGTGTGCATAGGTTGAGCAAAGCTCCGAAGCAAGCTCGGTGAGAGAGATACACAAAAGAGGAAAAATCCATTGTGTGACATACATAGACACAAAATAAGCTTTTAAGCATAGAAACACCAAAAATCCAAAAAGAGTGTGTGTTCCACCGATACAAAGGAGTTCAAAGCTTGTAAGCAAAAAGAGAGAAAAGAGAAGAGTGGCATCTTGTGCAAATCTTGTTGCTTCTTTCTTATGCAACCAAGCTACGGTCTCTCTTGCGTTGGCGTGACACCGAGCTAATAGTCTTCGTTAGGACCATTTTATTTTCTTGCTCACTTCTTTGGTCGCGCTAACCCCATTATATCTTTTGTGTGTGTTTCCGTGTTTCCTTGACGTAGATCATCGTTCTTGACATTTGATTTTGGATTTTACCCACATTTGACAATAGACTTTTCTTTTGAGCATATTCGTTTGGCATTTCCACATTTCCTTCCCATCCACTATATAGCCTTTTGCGTGTGTTCTAACTTGTGTACCACAGTTGTCCTTTCGGTGTTTCATCCATTCAATAGTTTCTACGGGAAGTGATCTAATTGTAGTTTTCTAACCCCCACCATTTCTACATATATATATCTTGCCTTGTGTGAGCTATGTCTAGGCTCAACGGACACTATCATGGAAAGTTCACGGAGGACTACACCGACTACGACAACTTCGACTACATGAGCAAGGTGGACAAGAAACAATACATCGACAACTCCTTCGACTATGACAAGCGTGCATGGGCACATCAAGATACTCGAGACCATCACATAGTTCACCAAGCACAATGCCAACATGATCTTCCTCGTCAACGCACACATGAAAGGAAGCGTGTCGAGGCTCGTGAACGTCCCAAACAAGAACATCATGAAGCGCCCAAATCTCTAGATGCTTGGTGTACATCGGCTCATCGCACAAGGTTGAGCTCATCAAGGTCTTCTTCACGCTCCAATCATGTGGGTGACCATGAGCGTCGTTGCCAACCTCAAGAGCATGGTGCTAACCACAAACAACCTACATGGTGTCCATGCCTTGAAGAGCCCGTTTACGACAACGTCCACGACAACTCCTAGAGGAGGACCACCACAAGAGCTTCGAGATTGCCAAGCCATGAGATGTCCTACCAAGATGCGACCTTGTCTCCAATGGTGTCTCCCATCCCACATGACAACTCCGCAACGGCTCCTACAAGACGGTCTCATCGCCACGAGAAGCATTCCAAGGCTCATGATCATCACCATCAAAGCCGTCATGAACATCATCAACAAGATCAAGAACAACCGCGACAAGCGGCACATCAACCTCAAGGTCAACCACATCATGGTGCCCCACCTATGGTGAATCTGGATCGGAACCATGCAAACCAAAATCAAGATGAAGAACCTCAAGACCCTTGGTTAGAAAACTTCAACGCACGGCGTGCCACCTGGGAAAAGGAGTTCGACGCCATGGACAAGAAGTATGCCGACCGGTATGCCTCCATCAAAGCCAAGTATACCGCAAGGTGGGAGGAATCGCGCGCAACGCTCACCGCGGAGATGAAGGACTTGAGCACGACGATGAAGCAATTCATGTCATCTTACGACAACTCGGCGCGCCAATATCACCGCTCAAGATCGCATTCATCAAGATCTTCTTCCCACTCCAACCATGGGAGTCACCATGAGCGCCATAGACAACCTCACCCTCAAGAGCATCATGCAAACCAACAACCACATATTGATAGCCTATGTGAGAGGAAGAAACCTACCCCACGCAAGGATGAGAGCCAAATACACCTTGAGAGCAAGAGTGATACACCACATGAGTTGAGTGAGGACATTGTGCTTTCTAACAACTTAACCTCTACTCCTCTTGTGTTGTCTTCTTCTTTGCTAGGTTGCTCGGATGATGATGACGTCCATTCCATGGAGATGAGGGACTCCACTATACGTGAGATGAGTGATTCCACTATATGTAAGATGAGTGAATCCACTATACGTGAGATGAGTGATTCCACTATATGTGAGAGTGAGTGCTTCCACTTTGAGGGCATGAGTGATACACCGAGTGAGACAAGAGTGGTAGTTGATAGGTCAAGTGAGGCCATTTCGATTTCTAACAACTTACCCTCTACCTTGAGTGTGTTTTCTCATGTTGCAATAGATCCCATGGATGAAGCGACGCCAACCTTGGAAAAGATGTACATGGTGCATACACTTGATGATAATTCACCATGCTTAGAAGATGATGAGCTTGTCGACCACATGGAGCTACCTATTTCCACAACATCTACATCAAAGGAGTGCGACAACAAAGGTAACAACATAGGTGTTGGTGATGCCATGATTCCCATGAAGATGCTAAGCTATGAGTGCTTCACTTTATCACCTATTGCATGCAATATGTTGAACAATTGCTCTTTCCCATATATTGCTTGCAATGACGACAATGATACTTTGGTTGTGACAACCGTGTCGAACAATTGCTCTTTCCCTAGGTTTGTCGACAACAAGGATAAACTTTTGAAAATGTTTTGTGCACAATGCTTGCAATATTCTTCCATTAATGCAACCAAAATGTTGAACAATTGCTCTTTCAAATGCTTGGTTTGCAATAATGTTATTATGTTTGACAATGAGAAGGCCCCCATAGCTCTCTCAACTAATGAAGATTTTGCATTTGCACATGATACGCATGTTCCCACATATACTTTGCATAATCACCATGAATATTATGATATCTTGCTTGAGGCTAATGATGTTGTGCAAATAAAGAGATGCATCATGATGGATGATGTATTCATCTACCATGCACACACATTGTTTTGGCTATCTTTTGTGTGTGTAGGTACGCGGATAACAACGTCAACCTCGATTGAGCACGAGTTGGCGAAAAGAGCTCTTGAGAGCATAATACTTGTGAGTTCAAACTCAAACTCCGCTCGCATACCCTTCACATGCTATGCATCAAACATGTTGAGAACTTGTTCTTCCATATGGTTTCTTTGCAAGCATGTTGATGATTTTTGTGACACTTGTGACATTCATGCTCCCATGATATTGAACATTGACGCTTTATGTGTTGCAACATACATGTGGAACGATTTCTCTTCCTTTTGTTTTGTGTGCAACCACATTGCTATATTGGTCATGACTTGTCACATGTGTTACCGTTTTGAGTTCATTGGTGTTGCATCCAACAAGTTGACAAATTGCTTTTTCTTTTGGTTGGGATGCATAACCACTTGTGATAATGATGTTTTCTTCTACTTTTGGATGAATATGATTTGTGTTGCAACAAATATGATGAAAACTTGTTCTTTCCTATGGTTTGTTTGCACACATGTTGATGATGATTTTGACATCTTGCCGTATGTGTTCTTGCCAACCTCCCCTCTTATTGCTTCAAGGTTGTTGACTACTTGCTCTTTCCAAAGCCTTGAGTGCAATAATATGCATATCTTTCAACATGAGATGGACACCATGGTCTTCTCAAATTTTGTTGGAGTTTTTGTGTTCCCACATTTGGAAGATGTTCAAACAATTTGCTTACACATAGACCTTGCATATGCATTCCCTTTATTATACTTATGTTGTGCTAATTGTGTTGTGAACAAGAATGGACATGTCCTTGATGATATGCTCCCCTATCATGCACACACATACTTTGCTTGGTCTTTGTGGTGCGTAGGTACACATGGATATTCTTGGTGGATGCGCTCCCACGTGTGGTTTCACTCAAAAACTTCTACGACGAGAGCACATCAACAACTTAGTAAGGTGACCTCCTTCTACTCACGAACTCATGCCATAAAATCTAAGAATTGGCTACTCTTTGAGTGTTGTTTCTCTTTGCTTGTGACCTTTGTAGGCCTCATGGAAGATGAAGGAACATTCAAGAGTTGCCAAACCAATCTTCGCAAGAACGACCACATGGCACACTCCAAGTACAATCGCCTACATCTACCTCCCTTACATGATGATGTTGAGTCAACGTCGAGGACGACGTTCTTTGAAGCGGGGGGTGATGATGTGGGGTGGCTTTCGGACCTCACAACATCATGTGCGTCAACAATCAAGTCCGACATCATCGAGGCGTGGAAGAGAAGGAAGAAGAAGAACAACCGGAAAGAAGCTTGGAAGCGCCGCAAGAAGAGGTTGCGGCTGAAGCTGGACCGGCTAAAGCCGGTCCCACACCGGCTTAAGCCAGCCCCACCAGCTAAAGCCGGCCTTAACCCCAGCTATAGCCGGCCTGCTCGAGTCAGCTATGTCTTGGCCATGAAGCCACCTTTGTTATCTTTCTCCCTAGTGACCAAATTACCCCTAGCTCGTGGCTCCCTATATATATGGCTCCCCCTCCCCTAGAGATAAGATAGAGATGAATTAAGATAAGAATTGGCATGATGCCTTCTCCCTTGTGGGAACCCAACTAGATCTACATCTAGGAATCACCCTCTTTGTTTGGGATCTCTTCTATTTGGGGAATTCTACCTTGATTTGGATCTCTTGCATACTTGTGTGTGTAATTCTATCCAATTGATTGGTCTCTTCTCCAATTGGAATTCTATTCCAAGCAAGTCAATCTCTCACAAGGAATTCTACTCTTGGAGTCTCTTCCTTGTGATTCTATTGAGTTGGTGAATCGGGCCAACGAGGACAACCGGTGTGTATCTTGTGTGTGTGAGTTTGCCTTCGATTTGTTCATCATGTTCTTCGTGTTCATCCTCTTCCCCGCCATAAATCTCGTGAATCCGTGAAGATCGGGCCACACCTCGGGGGTCACCCCTCATCACACTCGCATATGCTTCACATGCTATGCATCAAACATGTTGAGAACTTGCTCTTCCATATGGTTTCTTTGCAAGCATGTTGATGAATTTTGTGCCACTTGTGACAATCATGCTCCCATGATATTGAATATTGATGCTTTATGTGTTGCAAAATACATGTTGAATGATTTCTCCTTCTTTTGTTTTGTGTGCAACCACATTGCTATATTGGCCATGACTTGTTACATGTGTTACCGCTTTGAGTTTATTGGTGTTGCATCCAAAAAGTTGACAAATTGTTCTTTCTTTTGGTTGGGATGCATAACCACTTGTGATAATGATATCTTCTTCTACTATTGGATAAATATGATTTGTGTTGCAACAAATACGATGAAAACTTGTTCTTTCCTATGGTTTGTTTGCACACATGCTGATGATGATTTTGACATCTTGCCGTATATGTTTTTGCCAAACTCTCCTCTTATTGCTTCAAGGATGTTGACTACTTTCTCTTTCAAAAGCCTTGAGCGCAATAATATGCATGTCTTTCAACAAGAGATGGACACCATGGTCTTCTCAAATTTTGACGGAGTTTTTGTGTTCCCACATTTGGAAGATGTTCAAACAATTTGCTTACACATAGACCTTGCATATACATTCCCTTTATTATACTTATGTTGTGCTAATTGTGTTGTGAACAAGAATGGACATATCCTTGATGATGTGCTTCCCTATCACGCACAAACATCCTTTGCTTGGTCTTTGTTGTGTGAAGGTACAAATGGATACTATTGGTGGATACGCTCCCGCGAGTAGTTTCAATCAAAAACTTCTACAACGAGAGCACATCAACAACTTTGTAAGGTGACCTCCTTCTACTCACGAACTCATGCCATACACTCTAAGAATTGGCTACTCTTTGAGTGTTGTTTTGCTTTGGTTGTGACCTTTGTAGGCCTCATGGAAGGTGAAGGAACATTGAAGAGTTGCCAAACCGATCTTCGCAAGTACAACCACATAGCGAACTCCAAGTACAAGCACCTACATCTACCTCCCCTACATGATGATGTTGAGTCAACGTCGAGGATGATGCTCTTTGAAGCGGGGGGATGATACGGGGCGGCCTTCGGTCACCACCGCATCATGTGCGTCAACAACATCCACACTCAAGTCCGACATCACCGAGGCGTGGAAAAGAAGGAAGAAGAAGAACCACCGAAAAGAATGTTGGAAGCACCGCAAGAAGAGGCGGCAGCTGATGCTGGACCGGCTAAAGTCGACCCCACACCGGCTAAAGCCGGACTGAACACCGGCTATAGCCGGTCTGCCCGAGTCAACTCCGTTTTGGCCATGAAGCCACCTATGTCTTCTATCTCTTTAGTGACCAAAATACCCCTAGCTCGTGGCTGCCTATATATATGGGTCACTCTCCCCCACCCTAGGATAGACATGAATTGAGATAAGAATTGGCATGATGCCTCACCCCTTGTGGGAACCCTACTAGATCTTCCATCTAGAAATCACCCTCTTTGTTTGGGATCTCTTCTATTTGGAGAAAATTCTACCTTGATTTGGATCTCTTGCATACTTGTGTGTGTAATTCTATCCAATTGATTGGTCTCTTCCCCTAGTGGAATTCTATTCCAAGCATATCAATCTCTCACAAGGAATTCTACTCTTGGAGTCTCTTCCTTGTGATTCTATTGAGTTGGTGAATCAGGCCAACGAGGATAACCGGTGTGTATCTTGTGTGTGTGAGTTTGCCATTTGATTTGTGTGTCGTGTTCATCGTGTTTGTTGTGTTCTTCGTGTTCATCCTCTTCCCCCACCACAAATCTCATGAATCTGTGAAGATCGGGCCACACCCAAAGGGTCAACCCCTAACCTAGACTCTAGAAGGCCGACCCACAATTCCCAAGTTCCGAATTGACCTAGGCCTTTGACTTATATTAAACTCGTGTTTCTTGTCACTAGTATTCCAAAGAGGAGAGTTTGGATCAGGGCACTCAACTGCGCTTCGCTTAGAAATTCATCTAATATGCCTTGAGGAGGGTAGGTAGGGTCATCTTTCTTTTGGACTTGAGGGATCTTCAATGTTCCAATTAGTTCTGACTGGGCTATTTATGGAGAACTTCCATTCCCTTATGCTCTGTGCGGAGAACAATAAATAACAATAAGTTGTCCCAGGAACAAGAAATACTAATAATAATAAAAGATCGTACCTGAGGTCACCCGCGGCGGGGCTTTCTAGAAGACACTAGTAGGAAAAGGCTTATAGATAGATGTTTTATCAGTGGAGCATATTATTCAATATGCTCCACTAGTAGTTACTAGTGGCGCATTTGGAAATATGCTCCACTGATAATTTTACTACTAATGGCACATGTTTGGCAGAATGCGCCACTAAAACCCATGTGGGACCCACCAGAAGGGTCGTCAACAAAATATCATGTCTTATCCGTGGCGCATATAAGAAATGCGCCATGGATATTTTCTCTTTTAGTGGCGCATATCAGAAAATATGCGCCATTGATAATATGTGGGCCCCACTAGCCTGACCTCTGTCAGGGCTATGTGTGGCGCATATACAATATGCGCCACTGATAACCCTCCTATCAATGGCGCATATTCGATATGCGCCATGCATACATGGTGGGTCCCACACCTCTGAAAAGGCGGGAATTTTTTTAAAACATAAAAATCGAATAGGCGGGAAAATTTTCAAACATTTTTGAATCGGCAGCAAAATTTTCAAAATTTGAAAATTTACCCGTAGCACATGGGCTATATGGTGCGCTACGGGTAAGCATCAATTTTTTTTCACCCGCCACACCCCACCCCCCCCCCCCCCCCGTGGGTAGCCTTTTTAGTTTTCTAAAAAATAAAAGAAAATGATAAAAGGTTTCAAAAAATTCAAAAAATCAGATTTAGTTAATTTATGTGATCTAGTAAGAAAAATAATAAACATGAATTTTGATGTTTTTTACAAAAAAAACTTTATGTCTCGATAAAACGGTCATAACTTTTGCATACGAAGTCGGATTAAAAAGTTTTTTATATGAAAAAGTATCTACACGAAAAGTTACATCCGAATTCAACGACCTATGGTCGTTTTGACAAATTTTAGAATCTCAAAATTCAAAAGGGAAAATAGACTTTTTCGCACTTTTATATTTTCAAATTTTTATTTTTATTTTTAGATCAAAATTTCTATTGGATTGAACTTTTGGATTATTTATATACACACATATAGCACACATGCAGATATATGCACACATATACACACACACATACACACACATATACACACACATATATACACACATACACACACATATACACACACATATATGCACACATACACACACATATACACACACATATACACACACATATACACACATATATGCATACATACACACACATATACACACACATACACACATATATACACACATATACACACTTATATATGCACACATGCACACATATACACACATATATGTACACATACACACACATATATGCACACATACATATACATAATACATATACATATATACACACATACATACACATATACGCACATACACACATAGGCATTAAGAGGATTGATATGATAGTAATATCAATAAGAACTTGGGTAGGTTTGGGATAGCTCATACAAATAGAATGGAGAAGTTAAGCGTGCTCAGCTCAGAGTAGTCTAAGGATGGGTGACCTAGCCGAAAGTCAAGATATTCGATGTGATTCGAAAATGTTCCTCATGTGATAAAATCCTCAAAAAATTGAAATATAATAGTTTTTTCACATTATTTCGATTTTTGTGATTTTCAAAAAAAAATTGGTTTTTTTCGATTTTTTAGTTTTTTAGAATTTTTTGAATTTTCAAATCTTAGTGGCGCATATTTTTTGTGGCTAGTGGCGCATATAGGATATGCGCCACTAAAGGGCAAACTATGCGTGGCGCATATTGAGATGCGCCACGGATATATTTGTACTAATGGCGTGGCAATGGTGGTGCATACCATATGCGCCACGCATAGTTCAAATTGGTGCGCCACTAACAGCCTTTTTTCCACTAGTGAGATAGGGGGCTCAAACATGTATCAAATATTTACCGAGACAGGCTTTCCCTTTTCTGATGGCTATCCCTAGTCTATTACTTACTGAATTTCTTGTCTACTGGCTGGAAACTGGAAAGGTTTACCACTGGATCAAAGGCAAAAGAACTTTTAGGATTGGCTAGAGGGGAACTATGAACTACTCCCCCAATCCCATTGGCTGCACGGGAACCCGATGTTATTAGAAAGTCTTCATTCATTCTGAATCTTTTCTAATATCGCTTATTATGGTACTACAACATCTCATGCCATAATGGTGACTCCATGATGCGCGACATCGACTACTACTCAAGCATGGAGGGCATGTGCAACAACTTCGACTACATGAGCAAGGTGGACAAGGAACACTACATCGACGACTCCTTCGACTATGACATGGTGGCGCACAACATCGACTGCGCCCAAGCAAGCATGGATGACTTCACCGCCCACACTGTCAACACCATGCATGATGAGGTGGACAACCTCTACACCATGCCCCACAAGACCACCTCCTCCAAAGTGGAATGGCCAAGATTTGAGCAAGGCGCAACATACTTCGACTCAATTTCTTCTTCACATCCAAGACGTTACCACCACGACAAGCGTGCATTGGCACATCAAGATACTCGAGACCATCAAATAGTTCACCAATCACAACGCCAACATGATCTTCCTTAACAACCTTCAAGACGGCGTCCGCAATATACTTCTAGCTTCACTACGTTATGACTCACCGACACGTTCACCGACACCACCATCCTACAAGATTTAAGACAACATGAGCACCAAGAACAACTCTGTCGCCAACGCATACGCGCAAGGAAGCATGCCGTGGCTCTTGAACGTCTCCAACAAGAACATCATGAAGAGCCCAAACCTCAAGATTCTTGGTGGAATGTGGCTCATCGCACACGGTTGAGCTCATCAAAATCTTCTTCATGCTCCAACCATGTCGGTGACCATGAGCGTCGTCGCCAACCTCAACCTCAAGAGCATGGTGCAAACAATAAACAACCTACACGGTGTCCATGACATGAAGAGCCTATTTACGAGAACGTCAACGACAACTCCTCGAGGAGGACCACCACAAGAGCTCCAAGATTGCCAAGTCATGAGATGTCCTACCATGATGTGACGCTTTCTCCAATGGTGTCTCCCATACCACATGCCACCACCGCAAAGGCTCCTACAAGACGGTCTCATTGCCACGAGAAGCATTCCAAGGCTCATGATCATCACCATCAAAGACATCATGAACATCCTCAACAAGCTCAAGAATAACCGTGACAAGCGGCACATCAACCTCAAGGCCAACCACAACATGGTGCACCACCTACGGTGAATCAAGAACAACACCACGCAAACCAACAACACCATCTTGATAGCCTATGTGAGAGGGAGAAACCTATCCCACGCAAGGATGAGAGCCACTTACACATTGAGAGCAAGAGTGATACACCACATGAGTTGAGTGACGACATTTTGCTTTCTAACAACTTAACCTCTACTCCTCTTATGTTGTCTTCTTCTTTGCTAGGTTGCTTGAATAATGATGATGTCCTTGCCATGGAGATGAGGGACTTCACTATATGTGAGATGAGTGAATCCACTATATGTGAGAGTGAATGCTTCCACTTTGAGGGCATGAGGGATACACTGATATGGGCACGAAGGAGAAGGTGAAGCCCAATTTCAGGACTCCACCAAGATGAGGGAAGCTCGTTGCTGATTGGCACGCCAGGACGACCTACGATATGAAATAATTTAGTCTAAGGTTGTGTCAGCAATTTACATATCTGCTTATGTTATTCCGTGTGCTAGGTCATGTTATGGGCCACTTAGAATTATTTGTGTTTTGGGTTTGGGCCTGTCCAAGCCCAATAGTTTTCTGGCCGTCTATATAAGGAGGCCAGCAGTCTAGGGTTTAGGGAGTTCAGTTTTTTAGTCAAAAACCATCATGTGCTCCACCGTGTATCATCCCTCCGGGGAAACGGCGCTGCCGTGTTTATCAACTATATTGCTGTGAAGGTTCTTGTGTTCATCAAGGATTATCAGGCTCAGGTTTGTGGCGTGGTGATCTTCATCACGTTGCTTGCTGGATTTGTTTCCTCTTCTTCAGGTGATGTTCTTTGCGTTATTGGAAGATTTCTTACCTGGTTGACTCGCTGTGAAAGATCGGGACAAAACTCCAAGGATCATCGGCTTGATCCTTATCGTGTGGTATCAGATTACTGGGTTTATCACTGCGAGTGTTTTCTGTTGATTGCTTGATCTACAGATTGTTCTTTGTCGACAGATTTCCGATCAGATTTGTTTCAGCTTGTTCTTCTCTGCGCATATTTCCGATCAGATCTATCCGATCGCTGCAGTATATTGGCAAGAAACAAATCGCTGGATGGATCGATTGGTATAGGATCGAGTTGCCAGAGAAACCAGATCACATCCATTTATCTGAATTCCTGCCAGAGTCCTACCCGTCAACTCCTCAGATCCGATCGGTGGAGAGAAAAAAAAACGAGCGAGCCTCGTGGCGCTCGCGATAGCGTCCTGCGCCCGCCGCCTGTGCACGCGTGATCGGCAGCGTCCTGCACTGAGCGTCCTGCTCCGATCGATCCAAACATAAAAAAAACAGTGATCGGCAACCACGCGCGCCTGCCTGCATTCGCCTGGAGATCGCGCTCGCAGCTGCTGGGATCGACGCCTGCGCCCGCCTGGAGATTGTGGGCCGGCCCAACTGCTGGGGATCCACGCGACCCGCGGATGCGCTCGCCTGCACCTGGGAGCGATCAGTCGCTAGACCCCAGACAATCTCTGTGGTCAAGCGCGCTGCCTCAGCCTAGTTTCTGTTTCTCAGCTCTGCTGCTGCGCGTAAGACCGGAACAAGTACAGCGGGCAAAAGTAGAGCTGGAATTGATTGCTTACCGTCATTCATCGAGGGATCTCTAGTCTAATTCAACGAGTACGTAAAGGCTGTATTAGTCTGTTTTTGTTTGACGGTGGACATTATTTGCTTGACAGAGGACATTAGTTGCTGCTACGTTTTTGCATTCCGCAATTAGTAATGGCTGAGTACATATAAAGATGGATTCTTTTTCAGGAGATGTTTTTGGCAAAAGATGCTATCTTGGCAAGAAGTCTAGTGATGTTTTTAATGATTATCTTGATTTCAAGAAGGGAGTGCCGCTATCCAAGCCTAGCTGGTGTTTACATCAACTTGCAACAATTGCGGAGTACCACGATTGGGAAAGGCACATGTGATATGGGCACGAAGGAGAAGGTAAAGCCCAATTTCAGGACTCCACCAAGATGAGGGAAGCTCGTTGCTGATTGGCACGCCAGGACGACCTACGATATGAAATAATTTAGTCTAAGGTTATGTCAGCAATTTACATATCTGCTTATGTTATTCCGTGTGCTAGGTCATGTTATGGGCCACTTAGAATTATTTGTGTTTTGGGTTTGGGCCTGTCCAAGCCCAATAGTTTTCTGGCTGTCTATATGAGGAGGCCAGCAGTCTAGGGTTTAGGGAGTTCAGTTTTTTAGTCAAAAACCATCGTGTGCTCCACCGTGTATCATCCCTCCGGGGAAACGGCGCTGCCGTGTTTATCAACTATATTGCTGTGAAGGTTCTTGTGTTCATCAAGGATTATCAGGCTCAGGTTTGAGGCGTGGTGATCTTCATCACGTTGCTTGCTGGATTCGTTTCCTCTTCTTCAGGTGACGTTCTTTGCGTTATTGGAAGATTTCTTATCTGGTTGACTCGCTGTGAAAGATCGGGACAAAACTCCAAGGATCATCGGCTTGATCCTTATCATACACCGAGTGAGACAAGAGTGGTAGTTGATAGGTCAAGTGAGGCCATTTCGATTTTTAACAACTTACCCTCTACCTCGAGTGTGTTCTCTCGTGTTGCAATAGATTCCATGGATGAAGCGATGCCAACCTTGGAAAAGAAGTACATGGTGCATACACATGATGATACCACACCATGCCTAGAAGATGATGTGCATGTCGGCCACATGGAGCCACCTACTTCAATAACACCTACCTCAAAGGAGTGCAACTACAAAGGTAACAACATAGGTGTTGGTGATGCCATGATTCCTCTAGTGGACATGAACATGCTAAGCTATGAGTGCTTCACTTTATCTCCTATTGCATGCAATATGTTGAACAATTGCTCTTTCCCATGTATTGCTTGCAATGATGACAATGATACTTTTGTTGTGACAACCTTGCCGAACAATTGCTCTTTCCCTAGGTTTGTCGACAACAAGGATAGAATTTTGAACTTGTTTTGTGCCCAATACTTGCAATATTCTTCCATTAATGCAACCAAAATGTTGAACACTTGCTCTTTCAAATGCTTGGTTTGCAATAATGTTAATATGTTTGACAATGAGAAGGCCCTCATAGCTATCTCAAATAATGAAGATTTTGCATTTGTGCATGACTAGTAAGTCTGTACGTGCAACGCTCGTCTCCATTGAGACACAAATCAAAATATAGAAAAAAAATGAAAATAAAAACAGATTATAAATAAATGAGGTAATAAGAATGATCAAGAAAGTACATATTTTTACAATTTAAAATTATGTCTTTGACATTGCATAACATCAACATCTAAACTCATATCGATAGACTGGTTGTTGAAAGGGTGATTTCATAACATGATTTTGCATACTAACAAGCCGCTGAAGGATTGATTCAAACAATTGTGCCAGTTGGACAGTTTGTTATAAGGTTATCAGATCTTGAAAACTTTAAAAACGTCAATCTTGTGCCTTCTCTCAAATAATCTTGTCACCAAGCAAGGAACTTGCGATAAAACTTGTTGTGAACGTTGTGGTAAATCCTCGATACAATAAACCCAGGTAAGTACATGACCAAACAGTGTCTATTCTTCATTGATATATGGTCAATGCCATTAGTAAATGATCAAATCAGGAGCAACACATGTTCTTACAAATAGCAAACAAATAAATCCTAGTGGTAGACAGTCATACAATTTTTCACCATAAGAAGCGTTCAACATTAAAACATTACAGCAATATTAAAACAATACAAATGACATTAGATGACCAATAAGCTTCATATAGACCATAAATTGGCTTATTTGGAAACAAAAAATAGTCATGAGATGTTATAGTGAAATGATCATAAAATGTCAAGTGATTTCTCAAACCCAAGAAAGACGATAACATGAACATGCCAAGTGATTTTTCAAAACCCATCACATCAAGAGATGCAGGCTCCAGATTCAAAGAAAAAACAACTAATAAAGATTCAATAAACTAATGGAATCATCCATGCATGTGCCAAGCTCATTTTGAGTTCTGACTTCAACTTATATTGGTCCAAGGGATGAGCCAAGAAGCAACAATCTACTCCTAGGCATATCTTACACAAATGGTGAATCACGTCACTATTGTGCTCCCGTCTGCCTTCCATATAAGTACGTAAGGTATGCCTATAATATCATATTTTATTATCTTACATCTTGTAAAAAGTTTGGGGGTTTGTCACTCACCCACAAACAAGATTGCCTTTCTACATGTTTTAATAAATCAGAAACGCCCTGCTAGCCTCTCACAGGCGTTAGAAATCAGAAGAACAATAAGATAACGCCGAACAGTCAATTATGTTGCTGAATATATATTGACATAGAAGTACAAATATTTTATAACTTCAGGAAACGCAGAAGTCCTTGACTGTAAGACAGTTAAATAAAGAAATTGCAGAAAGAAAAAATTGTATGATCATACCCATGTAAAAATTACAGTTTTGTAGCATCAGATTTTGCCATCCATTAATATGTCTAAAGTGCATAAACATTCTACTATCGGGGCCAACACAAAAGAAAATCATTCACAAGATTCAAACATCTAGAAACAATAACCTAGCACTTCGTTTTTTCAGAGATTAGGGCCTAGCACTTCATGACTAATAGGGAAAGAAATTACACGGTTGCTCTTTCTGTCCTAAATGAAACTGGAATCCTATCGACAAAATAAGAAAAAAGAAAGTGACACTTTAGAACCACATATTTATAGTTTGAATTAGAGAAGTAGATTCCAGATGACACAAGAAAGTAAAAGGTAATCCATTAGTATTGAGCAATCTTGGTCCTACAAAAGTATGTTGTGATGGTACCCATCTTTGTCAGTAAATTATATTGCCTCCTTCTTTTATAAATCACGTCATAATTATAGCCTCCACCATCCAAACGACGGACACTAAAAGCGCACAGCTTCAATTTGTATGCACCTCTGGCACAATAAAGCCTCTCTAAAAGACCAAGGACGACCATCAGATGTACAAGAAAATATGGCACTTCTGCCAGCACCTTGTGCATCAAGCAATCAGGCTAGCCAAGCTAGGCATTTTTACAAGCACCTCGTGAGCAACATAAACACACAGTGCACGCACCTAGGTTGAGGATTTCCAAAACACCCGATTACAGTAGACAAGTGAGCTTACCAATAGCAGCGATGGTCGATGGATAGAACTTGACAAGTTGTCCCTCCCTGTGATAACAGCCACACATGAGCGCCCCGCTGAAGGAAATGCGAGTGAGCAGCCACCACCACGGTTGCTTGAGGGACAGTTAGTCCGTCCAAGCCACTGCAACACATGACCCCTTCAATACTTCCCCCTTTGTTATCCTCCCTTGACTCGAGTGACAGCTGTAGGTGGTGCCCGACAATGGTGCGGGAGGAGAACGGGAAGGCCAACTCGAGTCGACATGGATGCAGAGCAAGCGAGGTAGGTAGTAGTAGCACAACTACAGTAACCTAGGGTTGCGAGTGATACCCATGGAGGCCATGGGTACGATAGCGGTTCCCTCGCCGTCTCATCAGGGTCCAGATTGCTCATCAAGGAGGCTTCAGGCAGCGAAGGCACCATCGACGGTCAAAGGCGGCCGGCGCGTGGAATGGTAACCTCGTGGTGGGGAGGAAGCGATAGGGGAGGGGCAAAAAGGACGGGGTGATTGATCAGCATCGTGCGAGGCGGCCTTTTTTTTCCTGACAACGCGTCCACGGTATTGGGTGGGGAGAACAGATGCATCTGGACTATTTGATTTGTGTTTCTGGGCGGTTGAGATCTAATTTTCCAGCCAAGTTTGTGTCTTTATAAGTAGTACAGATAAGCATGTTTTCACATATACATTGCATAATCACCATGAATATTATGATATCTTGCTTGATGCTAATGGTGATGTGCAAATAAAGATATGCATCATGATGGATGATATATTTATCTACCATGCACACACGTTGTTTTTGCTATCTTTGGTGTGTGTAGATATGTGGACAAAACCGTCAACCTCGATTAAGCACGAGTTGGCGCAAAAAGCTCTTGAGAGCAGAATACTTGTGAGTTCAAACTCAAACTCCACTCGCTTAAGCTTCACATGCTTTGCATCTAACATGTTGAAAACTTTCTCTTCTCTATGGTTTATTTGCAAGCATGTTGATGACTTTTGTTCCACTTGTGACAATCATGCTCACATGATATTGAACATCGATGCTTTATGTGTTGCAACATACATGTGGAACAATTTCTCTTTCTTTTGTTTTGTGTGCAACCACATTGCTATATTGGTCATGACTTGTCACATGTGTTACCGCTTTGAGTTCATTGGTGTTGCATCTAACAAATTGACAAATTGCTCTTTCTTTTGGTTGGGATGCATAACCACTTGTGCTAGTGATGTTTTCTTCTACTTATGGATGAATATGACTTGTGTTGCAACAAACACGATGAAAACTTGTTCGTTCCTATGGTTTGTTTGCACACATATTGATGATGATTTTGACATCTTGCCGTATATGTTTTTGCCAAACGCTCCTCTTATTGCTTCAAGGATGTTGACTACTTTCTCTTTCAAAACCTTGAGCGCAATAATATGCATGTCTTTCAACATGGGATGGACACCATGGTCATCTCAAATTTTGATGGAGTTTTTGTGTTCCCACATTTGGAAGATGTTCAAACAATTTGCTTACACATAGACCTTGCATATACATTCCCTTTATTATACTTGTGTTGTGCTAATTGTGTTGTGAACAAGAATGGACATGTCCTTGATGATATGGTCCCCTATCACGCACACACATACTTTGCTTGGTCTTTGTTATGCGTAGGTACACATGGATATTATTGGTGGATGCGCTCCCGTGAGTGGTTTCAATCAAACACTTCTACAACGAGAGCACATCAACAACTTAGTACGGTGACCTCCTTCTACTCACGAACTCATGCCATAAACTCTAAGAATTGGCTACTCTTTGAGTGTTGTTTCACTTTGCTTGTGACCTTTGTAGGCCTCATGGAAGGTGAAGGAACATTGAAGAGTTACCAAACTGATCTTCGCAAATACGACCACATAGCAAACTCCAAGTACAAGTGCCTACATCTACCTCCCCTACATGATGATGTTGAGTCAACGTCGAGGACGACGCTCTTTGAACCGGGGGGAGATGATACGGGGTGGCCTTCGGACACCACCGCATCATATGCGTCAACAACATCCACACTCAAGTCCGACATCATTGAGTCGGTCATAAGATACCTAGGTACACCAAACCTAGGAAAAATAACGTCCTTAAGCATTTTTAACGAGGTCTCACCATCGGCACTCTTTGTAGGTATAGCTTCTACCCACTTGGTAACATAATCAAGAGCAAGAAGTATATGAGTATACCCTTTTGAAGGGGGAAAAGGACCCATAAAGTCAAATCCCCAACAATCAAATGGTTCAATAACAAGAGTATAACTCATAGGCATTTCATTACGTCTAGAAATATTACCAACTATTTGACATTCATCACAAGATAAAACATACCTTCTAGCATCTTTAAAAAGGGTTGGCCAATAAAAACCTGATTGTAGAACCTTTTGTGCAGTTTTATCTCCAACATGATGTCCTCCATAAGCACTACCATGGCATTTTCTCAATATTTCTTGTTGCTCATATTCCGGAACACATCTTCGCATTATACCATCAACTCCTTCCTTATATAAGTGTGGGTCATCCCAAAAATAATGCCTCAAATCATAAAAGAATTTTCTTCTTTTCTGAGCTGTAAAGGTTGGAGGCATATACTTGGAAACAATAAAGTTAGCATAATCAGCATACCACGGATTCTCTCACGAAGTTACTTTTATTGAAGCCAACTATTCATTTGGAAAACTATCATTAACAGGAATAGGATCAAAAGAAATGTTTTCCAATCTAGACAAATTGTCAGCAACAGGATTTTTAGCACCTTTCCTATCTACAATATGCAAATCAAACTCTTGTAAAAGCAACACCCATCTAATAAGCCTAGGCTTAGCATCCTTCTTTGACATAAGATATCTAATAGCAGCGTGATCAGTATGAATAGTAACTTTAGAATCAACAATGTAAGGTCTAAACTTATCACATGTAAAAACAACAGCAATAAACTCCTTCTCAGTAGTAGCATAATTCTTCTGAGCAGCATCAAGAGTCTTACTAGCATAATGAATAACATTTAACTTCTTATCTACACGTTGTCCAAGAACAGCACCAACAGCAAAGTCACTAGCATCGCACATAATTTCAAAGGGTAAATTCCAATCAGGTGGTTGAACAATAGTAGCAGTAGTTAAAGCCTTCTTAAGAGTTTCAAAAGCTTCCTTACAATCATCATCAAAAACAAATGGTACGTCTTTTTGAAGAAGATTAGTAAGAGGCTTTGAAATCTTAGAGAAATCTTTAATAAACCTCCTATAGAAACCAGCATGACCAAGAATACTACGAATACCTTTAACATCTCTGGGACAGAGCATTTTCTCGATTGCTTCAACCTTTGCTCTGTCAACTTCAATACCTCTTTCAGAGATTTTATGTCCCAGAACAATTCCTTTATTCACCATAAAGTGGCATTTCTCCCAATTAAGCAAAAGATTAGTTTCTTCACACCTCTGCAAAACTTTATCAAGATTGTGCAAACAATTATCAAAAGAAGTTCCGTAGACAGAGAAATCGTCCAAGAAGACCTCCACAATTTCTTCACAAAAGCCATGAAAAATAGCAGACTTGCATCTTTGAAAAGTAGCAGGAGCATTGCACAAACCAAACGGCATACGTCTATAAGCATAAGTTCCATAAGGACAAGTAAAAGTGGTTTTCTCTTGATCTTGCTTTTTAATAGCAATCTGAGAGAAACCAGAAGAACCATCAAGAAAACAAAAATGAGTCTTCTTAGAGAACCTCTCTAACATTTGATCTATAAACGGTAAAGGATAATGATCTTTCTTAGTAACTTTGTTAACCTTTCTAAAATCAATGCACATCCTATAACCAACTACTACCCTTTGAGGAATACGCTCATTATTCTCATTAGGCACAATAGTGATACCTCCTTTCTTAGGAACATAATGAACAGGACTAACCCATCTACTATCAGCAATAGGATAAATAATACAAGCATCAAGGAGCTTCAATGCCTCATTTCTTACCAATTCCTTCATCTTGGGAATTAAGCAGCGTTGATGTTCAACAACTGGCTTTGCATCTTCCTCCGTGTTAATAGCATGCTAACATATAGTGGGAGAAATCCCTTTTAAATCATCAAGAGTGTATCCCATAGCTCCTCGGTGTTTCCTCAATATTTCCAATAACCTTTCTTCTTCCTTTCCTGAAAGCTTAGAACTGATAATAACAGGATATATTTTCTTATCATCTATATAAGCATACTTAAGATCATCAGGTAAAGGTTTTAATTCAAAAATAGGTTCTTCCTTAGGTGGCAAAGTGGTACCAAGATCCTCCACAGGTAAATTGTGCTTAATCAACGGTGGTTGACGAAGAAGAATATCGTCAATCTCTTCTCTTTCTTCCCTAAAGACATCACTTTCATGATCCTCCATAAATTGCTGCAAAGCATTGTTAGGAGCAAGAGCAATAGAGGCAAGCTGTTCAACTCGAAAATTTTCATTAGGCAATTCATTATCAAAAGGAGTTTTAGCAAACTTAGAAAAATTAAACTCATAAGATTCTCCATCAAACTTAGTAAAAAATTTCTCCTTCTTACAATCTATCACAGCACCACAAGTATTCAAAAAGGGTCTACCAAAAATAATAGGACAAGTTTTACTAGCTTCCTTACCTAGTATAAGAAAATCAGTAGGATATTTAGTCTTACCGCATAAAACTTCCACATCTCGAACAATACCAAGTGGCAAGACAGTCTCTCTGTTAGCAAGCTGAATAACCACATCAATCTCCTCTAGTTCACAAGGGGCAATTTCATGCATGATTTCTCTGTAAAGCTCTATAGGAATAGCACTTGAACTTGCACCAATGTCACATAAACCATAATAGCAATGATCGCCAATCCTGACAGAAATAACAGGAACACTTGTTTTCCTACGCCTACTAGGATGTGAAACAATGTTAGAAGCATCTTCACAAAAGACAATATGTTCATCTCCTACATCTTTAGTAACAAGGTCCTTCACTATAGCTACAGGAGACTTAATAGTAATTTGCTCATCAGGTTCTGCGGCTTTCTTCGTACTTTTATTAAGCACACTTACCAAAGTAGAATGCTCCATTACCTTAGCAGCGAAAGGCGCCTTCTCGAAATAAGGTTCAGGCAAAATGCGATCAACAGTACAAACTTTAGTAGTTTTAGCAGGAATACAACTAATAGAATCTTTATAAGGCGCATGATACTTGTTCCAATCTTTCTTTGGAACATCAAGATAAGAGGCAAAGGCCTTAAAACAATTAGCAAGTATCTGAGAATCAAGGCCATAAACAGTGCTAACATTATGAAAGTCATCGGTTCCCATAAAAGCTTTAATGCATTCATAATCATAATTTATACCCGACTTCCTACCTTTGTCGTTTTCCCATCCTTCAGCATTTTCTTGAATACGGTTAAGAAGATCCCACTTAGCTTCTTCTTTCATGTGTGTAAATGATCCAGAGCAAGAAGCATCCAATAAATCCTTATCGTGAAGAGTAAGCCTTGCATAAAAATTATTAATAACAATATACTGGGGAGCTCATGAGTGGGGCATTTGAGCATTAGTGACTTCAATCTCCCCCACGCTTGGGCAATACTCTCTCCATCATGAGGCCAAAAGTTATATATTCGATTACGATCCTTATGAATTTCACTTGGAGGATAAAACTTGGAATAAAAGAGAGGTACAATTTCCTCCCAAGCAATAGATGGACCATCTTTTAGCAGCCGATACCACTCCCCAGATCTGCCTTTCAGTGATAAAGAGAATAGCTTCCTCTTAACCTGGCTTGATGAAATACCTGCACACTTGAACAACTCACATAATTCATGTATAAAGAGTAAGTGATCACCGGGATGGACAGTTCCATCTCCTGAATAGCAGTTATCCATAACACGTTCAACAATTTTCATAGGTATTTTAAATGGATCTAATTGAGCAGGAGGTGGTTGTGGTTCATCCACATCTGCAACAGTGATAGTAGTGTTCCCAAATAGGAAACCAAATGGAGAACTTTCCATAGCAAAATAAAATAAAAATAAAAAACAGAAATAAAAACAATACTCACAACGACGGTTACCTTTACCAATTCCACTCTTCAATGGCGCTTCACTCCCCGACAATGGCGCCAAAAAATAGTCTTGATGACCCACAAATATAGGGGGTGTATCGTAGTACTTTCAATAAATAAGAGTGTCGAACCCAACGAGGAGCAGAAGGTGTTGATAAGTGGTTTTGATCAAGGATTCACTGTAAATACTAGCAAACAGGTTTTCAGGGGTATTTGGTAATGCAAATAAATAAAGTACGAGTAAATAAAAGATAGTAATAACAATTGCAGCAAGTGGGTCAATCCTTTCTAGAGCAAAGGACAAGCCGGTTGTGTAACTTATGATGACGAAACGTTCTCGAGGACACACGGGAGTTTCTGTCAAGAGCTTTCGCTTCATACCACTAAATAATCTTTATTGGTTTGATAAGTGTTATGGGGGTGAACATGTGCTAGCGTACTACCCTTACTAGGATTAATACACACTTGTGATTATACCCCTTGCAAGCATCCGCAACTACAAGAAAGTAATTAAGATAAATCTAACCACAGCCTTAACTCTAAGATCCTACGCTCCCTGGTGCAATGGTTTCCTAATGCATGTTTAGGTTTCTGTCACTCCAGCAACCCCACAATTAGTAGCCAAATACACAATGCATTCCACTAGGCCCATAAATGGTGAAGTATCATGTAGTCGACGTTCACATGACACCACTAGTGAAATAGCACCACAACAAATAAATATCAAACCATTCAATATTACTCAATATAATTCCACTACTAACATCTTGACTTCTCCCATGTCCTCAAGAACTAAACGAACTACTCACAAGACATCATATGAATCATGATCAGAGGTGAAATAATGGTAAATAACAATCTGAACATAAACCTTAATTCAACGGTTCCACTCAATAGCATCAACCATAAGAGTAATCAACACCGGGAAAGTTTCCCTAAGAATTTGACAAGATTCAACTCAAGATGTTACAGCGGGATGGCGTGGTGATGGTGGAGATGAAGGTGTTGGTGATGGAGATGGTGGTGATGATGATCCCGATGAAGTCCGGTGCGATGGCGATGATGATGGTGACGATCTCCCCTCTCCGGGAAGGAATTTCCCCGACAGATTCCTGTCTGCCAGAGAGCTTTTCTCTCTCTGGTGTTTTCCGCCCCGCAGAGGCGGCGGTGTCTATCTCTGAGCCCCCCCTTTGACTTAGGTTTTCGGGGACGACGATATACGCAAAGGGACGATGGCATAAGTGGGCCAGGGTGGCCTCACAATAGGCCAGCGCGGCCAGGGATAGGCCCGCGCCCCCTGTGTGTGAGCCTGCCATGTGGCTCCTCTCGCCTCCTCCTTCTGGCTTCTTCAGTCTTCTGGCAAAGTATAATTTTCTGGTATTTTTCTGGAATTTCCTGATCTTCCAAAACATGGTGTCTTGACAGTCCTTTTTCCAACAGAATCCTAACCTAGCAGCAAATCCTCCAATGATCATCAAACATGTAAAAATAGAGGAAACAACATAAGTATCATCTCTAAATGTGAAATATATCAATGAATAACAGTAAATTATGATACAAAATAGTGATGCAAAATGGACGTATAAATATGTAATGAATATTTTATTTTATATCATCGTGCGTTTAGTAATAGACCAGAGGAACTACCAGTGTTCTAAGGTATGTTTAATTTACTTGCGCATTTCCTTGAACTATGCTTTGGTTTGTGCCGAATATCGGGTTGTAAACAACCTTGCAATAATTCTTGAAGACATATCAGTACGGTATCTCGATAATTTCCATATTCTTTCATACGACTCGAGGGTCGGAGCCCCCAAGTGGAAAATAGTGACATATTATACATATTGTCGAGTTGACCCAAAGAACCCGACCTATGGCCTCATGTTCTGGATTCAGAGGGTCATAACTCGAAGTTTTCTATCGTCATGCTCTTTCTACGCATAAAAGCGTCGGAGTTGTTCTGCGTTCCATGGATTGCTCTCATCTTTCCCTGTCTTCTTGTCTTGTAGTCGATAAGCTCCTCCTGGAATTACTTCTGTAACGATGTAAGGTCCCACCCATAGGGACTCTAATTTGCCGTGGCCATCCTGCTTGAGTCGTAAGACTAGATCCCCTACGCCGAAAGACCGAGGACGAACTCAACTACTATGATAGTTTCGTAAACTTTGATGGTACTGCGTAGCTCTGGCTAGTGCTACGTCTCTTGCTTCGTCGAGTGTGTCCACGTCGTCTTGGAGTGCTTCTGTGAAAGTTGTCTCATCGTAAGCCGCAATTCTTGGGGCTTCATGAATGATTTTGACTAGAAGCATGGCTTCTACGCCATGGACCAGGAAAAAGGGTGTTTCTTGGGTAGCCGCATTGGGCGTAGTTCTCAGACTCCAAAGCACGGAGGGCAACTCATCTACCCAGGCGTGTTTAGCTTTCTCCAGGGGTGCTAGTAGCCTCTTTTTTATTCCATTGCATATTAAGTTGTTGGCTTTCTCGACTTGTCCATTTGTTTTTGGATGCGCCACGGATGCAAACTTTAGTTTGATTCCCATACTCTCGCAATAGTTTTTGAACTCTTTTGACGTGAAATTTGTTTCATTATCTGTGATGATGGTGTGTGGTACTCCGAAGCGAAATACTATGGACTTGATGAAATTGATTGCTGCCGTGGAATCTTGAGTTGTTACCGGGGCTGCTTCTACCCACTTGGTAAATTTATCCACTGCCACCAACATGTAGACGTGCCCTCCTGGCCAAGATTTGTGTAGTTTTCCTACCATGTCCAGACCCCATTGTGCAAAGGGCCATGATAGTGGTATTGGCTGCAATTCTGCTGCTGGTGCATGTGGCCGAGATGCGAATCATTGACAAGCCTTGCACCTTTGAACTATATCTTTTGCGTCTTCGATGGCCGTTAACCAATAAAATCCTGCTCGAAAAGCTTTGGCTGCAATAGCCCTGCTGCTAGCATGATGCCCGCATACTCCTGCGTGGATGTCTTTCAATATCTCTAGTCCTTCCTGAGGGGTGACGCATCGTTGTAAGACGCCAGTTATACTTTTCTTGTACAACTTCCCTTTTAACACGACGAAAGCCTTGGATCATCGTATTATCCTTCTTGCTTCAACTGTATCTTTGGGTAGTATTTTGTTTATCATATATGCTAAGTATGGCTGCATCCAGGTTTCATCGATCATCATAACTTCCTCTGGTTCTACTGTGCTTCCTGTGCCAGGCTTGCCAACCCCCGAGCCTGTTGTTGGGTGCTGGCTTGGTTCTCCTGTAGTCGAAGTCTTGCTATGTTTTATTGACCTCTCTATGATTTCTTCCCAAAAGACTCCTGGTGGTATAGGCAGGCATTGGGACCCAATATTTGCTAAATTGTCAGCTTCCTCATTGTTGGCCCTGCTGACATGTGAAACTTTGCATCCATCGAATGTTCCCTCTAGATAGTAGTATAAGTTTATGTATGCCGTCATGTTGTCACTAATGGCATCGCACCTATTCATCACTTGTTGGACAAAGAGATTCGAGTCCCTGAATATTTTCAGTCGAGTTGCTCCACATGCTTTGGCCATTTTCATTCTATGGAGCAAAGCCTCGTATTCGGCTTCATTATTGGAAGCTTGCAGAAAACTCATCCTTAACACATACTTCAATTTGTCGCCTTGCGGTGATATCAAAACTACTCCTGCTCCTGCGCCTTGGACTCTTTTTGATCTATCGAAGTACATTGTCCATACACTCGATAAATCTGGTGGTCCTGTGTTTTGTAGTTCTAGCCACTCTGCTGTGAAATCCGGTAGTACTTGAGATTTGATTCCTTTCTGTTTCTCGTACATGATGTCCAGGGGTGATAGTTCGATTCCCCATAAAGAGACACGTCCTGTTGCTGCAGGGTTGTTCAATATATTGGATAGTGGGGCTTCGTTAACCACTATGATTGGATGCACCGCGAAATATTGCCGTAGCTTTCGTGTTGTTGTGAATACGCTGTATGCAAGCTTTTGATAGTGCGGGTACCTCTGCTTTGTTCGAGATAATACTTCGCTGAGGAAATATACCGGCCTCTGGACCCCGTGCGCCTTTCCTTCTCCCCTTCTCTCGACTACTAATACCGTGCTTACCACTTGATGTGTGGCTGCGATATATAGTAGTAGCGGCTCTTTTTCCTTTGGTGCGACCAACACTGGTGGTGTGGAGAGTACTTTTTTCAGTTGTGCAAAAGCTGTATCTGCTTCTTCTGTACACTCGAACTTGTCATCTGATTTTTTCATGAGTGCATAGAAGGGAAGAGCTTTTTCTCCTAATCGTGTGACAAATCTACTTAATGTCGCGACGCGTCCTGCAAGTTTCTATACATCGTGTAACTTTGCTGGTTTCCCCATTGTTAGTATTGCTTGGATTTTCTCTGAGTTTGCTTCTATGCCCCTTGCTGACACCAAGAATCCCAGAAGTTGCCCTGCTGACACGCCAAAAGAACATTTTGTCGGGTTAAGCTTGAGCTTGTACCTATTTAGGTTGTCGAAGGTTTCCATCAAATCACTAATTAAGGACTCCTCCTTTCTTGTGGTGATGACCACGTCATCGATGTAGACTTGGATGTTGCATCCTATTTGACTTCTAGGGCAGTTTTGCATCATCCGTTGGTAAGTTGCTCCCGCGTTTTTGAGGCCGAAAGGCATGACTTGATAGCAGAACACGCTGTATGGTGTGATAAAAGCTGTTTTTTCTTCGTCTTCTTTCTTCAACTTGATCTGGTTATAGCCAGAATATGCATCCAAGAAGGAAAGCCTCACGCACGCCGCCGTTGAGTCTATTATCTGATCGATGTGAGGTAGCGGAAAGGGATCCTTGGGACATTGCTTGTTGAGAGATGTGTAGTCGACACATACTCTTTGTACGTCTATATTTTTCTTGGGGACGATAACTGGGTTGGATACCCAAGTTGATGTTTTGATTTCTCTGATGAATCCTACGTTTTCTAGCCTGTGTAGCTCGGATTCTATTGCTTTTCTTTTGGGTTCGTCGAATTGTCGCAGAGGTTGTTTGACTGGCTTTGCCTTTGGATCCACATTTAGTGCATGCTCGATGAGTTTCCTGGGAACCCCTGGCATGTCTGAAGGACACCAGGTGAAGATTTCCCAGCGCTCATGAAGGAACTCGATGAGTGCGCTTTCCTATGCGGGGTCCAAGTTTAGCGCTATGGAGGTGGTTTTGTTCGGGTCCGTAGGGTGGACCTGGATTTTCTTCGAGTCTTGGGTTGCATCGAAAGCCTGATCTGGCAGGGATCGACCGACGTCGGGTAGCACATTGTGATCAGTTTTGCCCCTGAGTCTTGCATATTCAGCTGTCATTCCGAAGGTTTGTGCCATCCTGTTGAATTCTCTGTCGCAAGTATTGGATACTTTGAAACTGCCTTGTACCGTGATGGTCCCTTTAGGTCCTAGAATTTTGAGTGTTAAATATGTGTAATGAGGGACTTCCATGAATTTTGCAAATGCTGGTCGCCCCAGGATTGCGTGATACTGTGAAGGCCAGTCCATTACTTCAAACTCCAGCTTCTCTCTGCGGTAATTGCCACTGTCGCCGAAGCAAACGTTGAGTTCTATTTTCCCGAGGGGGTACTTTGCGCTCCCTGGTACTATTCCGTGGAAGGAGCAATCTGTAGGCTTCAGGCTTTCCAGCGAGATGCTCATTTCTCTTAGAGTTCTTGCGTATATTAGGTTTATGCCGCTTCCTGCATCCATGAATACTCGCCCAATGTCGTATCCTCCTATCTGCGCCTTCAACACCATTGGCGCGTGCCCAGGCCTGGGCACTTTCCTTGGGTGGTGGTCTCCTCTGCTAAACCTGACTGGTTGGTCGGACCACCTCAAGTACTCTGTAGTGGCTGGTGGTGATGATCTTGCTAAGTTTACTTGTCTTCATATGTTCTTCTGCTCTTTCTTGGATTTTGGCACCGGCTGGATCATTGCGGATATGTATACTTTTGATTCCAGATGTTTTGCGAGACGTTGCATTTGATATCCCTGACTTGTACTCCTTCCTCCGTGACGTGTTCCTTGGTTTGGATCCAGAGCACTTTGCAACCTTAAGAATGTTCTGCGGTCCTTCATCTGGTGATTAGAAACTCTCTTCCCATCCAAATACGCATAGTGAATGCGACAGGGGCCATGGAGCATGTCTTCTGCCGACGGGCCGGAGTACTTTGGCTTTTCCTTTCCGCGACTGCTTTTGTCTTGAAACTCCCTGCTTTCGTAGCCTTCCTCTTCCCTTCTTTCATATCCTGCGGCTATCTGATTTTGCCTTGTGCGGCTATCCTCATTGCGAGACCTTCGCCCTGCTTGCTCTGTCGACTTCTAGTGAGCGTGCACTTTTGTTGCTTCATTATGTTATGCCAAGAAAATGAAATAGTAGGAGCTTATAAACGTTGAGCATACAACAGTAGAGAACTCCATACATGAGTCCTTAAGTATATATATAGTCTTCCAGCTTGGTGTAGAAACTAAACACGATCTGTTAGAGGAGGTAGGAAGGATAGTAGACAAAGATGCATGGTATTGATACTTTCCATCTGAGGATTAACTTAGCTAGTGATCAACATCATGTGAGGATCAGTTAAAATAGATTTTAGTCAATGCATCGGGTGTCCGACTAGTCTATTCTTCTCAAAAGTGGTTACGTTGTACTACTTCCCAATAATTTACACCAGTGATCATGCATAGTTCTCCTAGCACACCAATTTTGTCTGCTCAATCCTCGCTCACAAACTCATTCAAAATAGTTTCTCTTTCCCCGATAATAGTTCAGTTGCCCATGGTGCGCTGGTTGTCACTAACCTGATAGTCAAATGACAGAGATAAGCAGCAGAACTTGAGAAAGAATATTTGTGGCTTGTAGGTAGGACTTGTTGAAGCCAAAGAACGTGGCGACTGAGGACGACCCTGTAGAGGTGGCGGTGGTACTGGAGGTGCAGACCCTTCTCTGTGCGAGCCCTGGGGCGTGTCCTCTACATATCTGGTTGGGGAAGGCAGCTGGGGAGAGGAATTAAACCTACTGGACCCAACTCTCCCGCTAGGCCACGACGTCGATGAGCTACTGCAAGATGACAAAGGCGGCGAAAAGATTCGAAGAGCAACGGTCTCGATTGGAAGCGGCTCTAGAGAGGTTGCCTGACATGGGTATGCCCTTCGGGTACCCACGGATTGGTATACCGGGTCCGGCCCATTATGGAGGTGGACAAGTACAAGGACTCAAAGATTGACTTGGAGACGAAGAAGGAATGTTCTAATCCGTATTCGATTAGGACACTTGTAAAACCTTAGCCCGGTTGCATATATAAAGCCAGGCAAGGGTACCCCTAGAGAGATATCTCATAGACATCAAACATCAAGACATAGCATACAAGATAGATTAGACATAGACTAGATAGACAACTCCGCCTACGGCGGCACCATGTAAACACCATTGTAATGATATACTAGATTGCTAGCAGGATGTAGCGATCCTCCACCGCGGGGACATGAACCTAGGTACGTCGTGTACCAATCTCGATCCCGAAATCTCTAGTCGTTGCTCTTCCCCGATCCTAAGTCCTTCATGTAGGACATTTGTTGAGTTAACCCTCGTCAATTGGCGCCAACCGTGGGGATCGCGGTAACTGGATTTTGTTATACGGGCGGGATCCTTCAACTTTTTTCGTCGACAAGATCATCAAATTTTGCGGCTGCCAACAGCAGCAGCCAGATCGCTTCAACAGATCCATCGTCTTTAGATTGACTTCATCATCAACAACCAGACAATCTTCATCGTGCTAGAGAATCGCGCTTTGGATCAGTGTCGGATTCACCACCATGATGGTTTGAGCTCTCAAGGCAGAATAGGCATCGATCAGAAATTACCCGAGTCCAATACGGTTAAGATCGGCAGCCACGCATCCGGCCGTGATTTGGCTAGTCTGTACCGAATACAACTAGTATGGCGTGTATGAGCAGGTTCCGAGAAGAAAAACAATTCAATGAAAGTACACAACAATCTCACGTGGAGCATCACAAAAAAAGGGAAGTAGACAAAGCAAGTATACGATCGCGGCGCCGGCTTCATGTGACAAAAGATTTCGAGTCTGAAACATAAAGCAATTCAAGCCAGGAGTATTCCGTTGATTCATAATCAAGGATATTTTTCAACATTCAAGGAGGCAAAGTCTACATCGACAAATTACGAGGCTATTTGGACAACCCGAAGGGAAAAATATTTCGGCTACTTCATCTTCAATATCGACGACTGTGGCTTGTTACGCTCAGGGGCTCGCCGTCGCGCACTCGCGCAAACTATCGGCAACGCTCGGGGGCTCGACATCAACTCGCCTCGGAGTGCGGAAAATCACCCTCAAGACCTACGATTTCATCGACATTAGCAACGCGATGATCCCAACAACGCTCGAGGGCTCGATAACAACTTCACCTCCGATCGTGGTTGTGATTCTACGACAATAACTTGCCTACCTCTACATCATCGACTACGCCGCGCCGACCACACCGCACTCGATAAAAGCTAAGTTTTCCTCTTTCAAGAGTCAATTTTTATTTACCTTTTGCCGCACCCGACGCTCGGGGGCTCCGCCATGAAAAATCATCTTGCATATCATTGACTTCGAAAAAATTGCGAAAGCCCTTGTAGCTGGCGTTCCTTGTCGAATACTTGACAATTTAGTTAACAGTCGCAGAAGCTCGACTAACGGTTGGCAAGGCACAAACCTTGGGCGTCAGGTTAACGAAAAGGCTTAACAAGTATCTTGAAATTCAGATGCGGCAAACGCGTCACATTACGTCTCACCTGAGTAGCTGATCGAGCCGTAAAGTGCAACAGGCTAACGAAAGGGTCTTACATACGAGCAACAAAATTGCACAAAAAACATTGAGTTTTTATTTTACATACTACATCATCATTACAATATGCAAACGCAATATTTCTTCGAGAGACAAAGTATTTCACAATTATTCATATTTTCTGCAGGAGTCGACAAAATCATCAAGTCCTTCAACAGGAGTCAAAATTCTTTGAGTAGTACAACTTGAGTCTATGTCCGGCTACAAGTATCCAAACATAGACTCGGGGGCTACTCCCATCGGGGGGCGCTGGCCGCGCACCCGATAGAAAGACAATTTCGAGAAAGAATTCAACAAGAAGAGAAGAAGAAGAAAATTTGAGCCTATGATCGACTACAAGTACCCGACCATAGCCTCGGGGGCTACCCCCATCGGGAGCGCTGGTCGCGCACCCGATGAAGAATTACTTCGAGAAGAATGAGGAAGAAAATTTTGAGTCCATGGAATCAACATTTACTCCCATCGGGAGAGCATATTTCAAGAAGTCAAAGATTGAAGAAATTGAAGTTTGAAGAAGTCGAAGTTTGAAGAAGCCGAAGATATATGAAGTCGAAGATTGAAGAAATCAAAGTTTGAAGAAGTCAAAGATTAAAGAAGTCCAAGATTGAAAGGAGTCGAGGATTTGAAGTTTGGAGACTCAACCCGAGTCTACGACTCAAGTAGAGTCTCGGGGGCTACTGACATGGGTATGCCCTTCAGGTACCCACGGATTGGTATACCGGGTCCGGCCCATTATGGAGGTGGACAAGTACAAGGACTCGAAGATTGACTTGGAGACGAAGAAGGAATGTTCTAATCCGTATTCGACTAGGACACTTGTAAAACCTTAGCCCGGTTGCATATATAAAGCCAGGCAAGGGTACCCCTAGAGAGATATCTCATAGACATCAAACATCAAGACATAGCATACAAGATAGATTAGACATAGACTAGATAGACAACTTCGCCTACGGTGGCACCATGTAAACACCATTGTGATCATATACTACATTGCTAGCAGGATGTAGCGATCCTCCACCGCGGGGACGTGAACCTGGGTACGTCGTGTACCAATCTCGATCCCAGAATTTCTAGTTGTTGCTCTTCCCCCGATCCTAAGTCCTTCATGTAGGACATTTGTCGAGTTAACCCTCGTCATTGCCTCTCTAGGGGTGGGCATCCGAGATGACGGCGACAACATCAGTGTGGTGAGCGGTGCGGAGGAGAGTAACTGGAGGTAATGGTCAGAGGTGGAGGGTGAAGGGAGGCAGGGAGGTCACCAAGCACTGGCAAGGGGGTGCTCCCCACCACCGCCGGCGAAGCCGAGGGATTTGTATCGATTGGGGAAAATAGAGGAGGATGGAGTCTCCGCGCGAGCATGGCGCGAGGCTAGCCGGCTAATAAAACATACGTATTTATGTTCTGATCGGATCCATTTTTTAATTTATGGGTGGCAATGGACCCAGGATTGCTTCTCCTAAGCTCAAGACCATACTCCCTCTACAAGCTGCACTGCATCTCCTCATCACCATGTATCTGCAACAGAGCTGCTTTTCTTGCCATACTCAGTTTGTATCTGTTTGGGCACATTTTGAATTCCCTGATCACCTTTCTAGCAAAACTCTATAGACCTAATTTTTGGTTGTCTCTGAATTCATGTAAGAATTTCTCTGTCAATAGTTTTTGATGTAATTGCTTTTAGAGGCCAGCTTCTCTCACAGGTGTGAGTGCCTTCATATGACTTGATTACAAAACCACCTGTTCTTCTAGCATCATTTGAGGCTTTCAGCAACCAACTACATCCAGGGGCACAATAAGCTTCTAATCTTCTCTTGTCATTCAACTTCTTCTTCACATGCACTATGTTTCTTACACTATAAGCTCCCAGTGCCTTCCTCAATTCCTCAACTCCACTGAACACCATACCAATTTTGAATGTTGGGTTGTCCATGTCCACCTCTGTATTAAAATCTTTCAACTTTCTCTGCAATGATTTAGCAATATCTACACCAAGGTTTAGCTCTTCATCCTCAAGGGCATCCTCATCTTCTTTCTCAATAGCAATTTCCTTCACATTGTGATCATTAATAGATTTATCCACATTGTTAGAGAACAAGTCATCATCTCCATCTTCTGCATCAAAATCAGAGTCAAAGAACTCAAATGTACTATCAGTATCATAGTCATCATCAATATATTCTGTAGCCTTTTTCACAATTTCCACAATCTATGAACTAGAAGAAGCTTCAGGTTGGACTACTTCAGGATGTGCTGCTTCAGGCTGAGCTGCTTCAGGATGTGCTGCTTCAGGTTGACCTGCTTTAGGATGTGCTGCTTCAGGTTGAGCTGCTTCAGGTTGACCTGCTTCAGGATGTGTTGCTTCAGGTTGACCTACTTTTGGTTGTGCTGCTTTAGGTTGTCCTGCTTCAGGCAATGGCCTAGGATTCCTAAGTACATCATCTCTCAACTGCCTCAGAAAGTTTGTGTGATCTATGAAAAGAACAAGAGTTTTCGCTCTCTTGCTAGCATGGCTCATTGCTCTGATGTGTGAAGCATTTTCAACTGGAACTCAGCCATTTCTTATGTCCTTGTAGGGCAAACACCAATACACATGGAGCCTCCCATCTCTCTGATAGCCAAGTATTTCTAGGATTTCATCAAGTTGTAACATGGACCAAGTGGCAGCACTACACAAATCAAAATTATCAATTGTAGAATCCACATACTCCAATTAATCTCTTAAACCACAGAAAAAACCATTGTGGATCACTGTCACAGTGAAAGATCACCATCTTCAATAGGATTGAACACTGCATCATAGAAAAAATTCAGTTAACTATACAACATCTTCAACAGTACAGCGAAATTCAGTTAACTGTAGAAAAAATTCAGACTTTGCGCTAAACACCAAATTGAACGCTAGCATTTCCCCAGACTGCAACCAAGAACATACAGCATCCCTAAAGTAAGCATCTTGCAACGAAAATCGTCGGAAATCATTGAAAAAAGACATCTCTTTTTGCCATGGCGGAACCGGCCACAAGAACCGATGTGAACAATTGATTTGATACTAGATTTCTACCTATAAACGATGCAACAGTAGTAGAATCACTACTTTCCAGCGAATTTAACCTCTGAAATTCCTAAATCACTATCGATCGTGCGCCCACCTGAACCCTAACAGACAGGACACAAACCAGCAGCAGAGCAAGGTCGGGTGGGGGGGATAAATTGACCTACAATACTCCAGCGGGTCGTTGTCAAACTAGCGGAGTCGCATCTCCACCGAATTCTGCTCGAACTCGACGGCGACAACATTGACCTCGACGGCGACGCGAACTGCTCGAGGTGGTTTCTCTCCATGCATCCTCTTCCAAAGTAGGCAGATAGAATATATCACGCGCCCACAACTTGGAAGGACCCATCTATGGAATTTGTAAGTTCTAGAAGGGCTAAATTGCAAATGTATTGCCAAGACAGCGTCTGACATGGCACAATTTGGACTAAAACACCTAAGATTGCACCGCAAAGCAAGATTAGGTATCCCGGGTGCACGTTTTCCAAGATGTAGTACTAAAACTCACATGGGATACAAGTTGTGATACTAAGGATGCAATTTTCTCATAATCAAGGGAAAAGTAGTATTAATTGTGCCGTTAGCAAAAAATATGTCTACCTGCAACGATGCATGCACAATGTCTTGTGTGGCAACAGCAGAAGAGGGAATCTAATAAATTTTATACCACTACAGTCTACAGTAGATGATCCAGGCGTGCCAGAGAGATTCCTGGCTTTTCGCACTAGTTTCGTGAACGTTAAAAGTGGATCGGACGCAAACGCTGGACCGCCGCACGAGACAATTTTGGTGCGAAGCCAACCAGAAAATTTTCCCTAGATAGATAGATAAATAAATAGTACTAGATGACTAGCACAATACTCGTGCATTGCAACAGGCAATCAGCCTCACCGGCACCACTATGCGCTTATCAATGGGTCATGTCTTTGATCATGACAATCATTTGTTTAGAAGGCACCTCAAATAGAAAATACACATTAATAATTTAAAAGAAAATATTTGAAATCTCAGAAAATGACAACATATGCCTAGATGAATAATACTTTGCTACAAGAAGAATATATTGACACTACACCTACGGCAAGTAAATAAAGTACTTACATGATATAGAATTATATGGCAAACTCATATTGAAAAGGCCGATGCATCAAAAATTCTGCAGGGATCTCTTCCTACGCAGAAATTACAGTTTGTTTCAGTTCTTTAGTATTCACTCTATAATGCGAAAACTACGACTGCACTTTGGTTATTAAAGGTACAAAATCAATATGCTACTCTTTTTATATAAGATGACTCTAAACTCGTTAGACCAAGAAGAGCTTCTGAACTTTTGGATGCATAGACTGAAGATGGTTAGGCTGCTATTTGTGCCATTTGGAAAGGTGATGGCTGACTTTAGTTGTTGCCAACTTCTGAATTACCCTAACAAAAATCGCTGTCTCTAGCAGCCAAGCACAATAGACAACTGTGTACTTAAGATATAGTGACAAATGTATTAGTGTAGCAGGCCACAGCCTTACACCTTCAGTTTTTCTTACGGGAATTAAAATCTTTAGCTTTGACTCAGTTGATGTTATACCAAGTAAAAGAATGAGTAGAGCATGTTCCCTTCACAAAAGATAGTTAAAGCCAAGGGAACAAATTGCCAGAAAAGGTTATACTCACTCATCAAACACATACTTAAATATAGATACTGACCCATAGGTCCAGATCCCATTCGAACCAATGGCAACAATACCAATATACCATCCTGCTCATAAACAAAGGAACTCATGCTTCATTATGTTATTCCAAGCAAATGAAACACTAGAAGCTTATAAATGTTGGGCATACAACAGTAGAGAACTCCATACAGGAGTCCTTAAGTATATACTATAGTCTCCCAGCTTGGTGTAGAAACTGAACACAATCTGCCAGAGGAGGTAGGAAGGATAGTAGACAAAGATGTATGGTATTGATGCTTTCCCTCCAAGGATTAACTTAGCTAGTGATCAGCATCATGTGAGGATTAGTTAAAATAGATTTCAGTCGATGCATCGGGTGTCTGACTTGTCTATTCTTTTCAAAAGTGGTTACGTTGTACTACTTCCCAATAATTTATATCAGTGAGCATGCATAGTTCTCCTAGCACACCAATTTTGTCTGCTCAATCCTCGCTCACAAACTCATTCAAAATAGTTTCTCTTTCCCCGATAATTTTTCAGTTGCCCATGGTGCGCTGGTTGTCACTAACCTGATAGTCAAATGACAGAGATAAGCAGCAGAACTTGAGAAAGAATATCTGCGGCTTGTAGGTAGGACTTGTTGAAGCTGAAGAACGTGACGACTGAGGACAACCCTATAGAGGTGGCGGTGGTGCTAGAGGCGTAGACCCTTCTCCGCGCGAGCCCTGGGGCGTGTCCTCTACATCTCTGGTTGGGGAAGGCAACTAGGGAGAGGAAGTAAACCTACTGGACCCAACTCTCCCACTAGGCCACGGCGGCGATGAGCTACTGCAAGATGACAAAGGACGCGAAAAGATTCGGAGAGCAACGGTCCCGGTTGGAAGCAGGTCCAGAGAGGTCGCCTCTCTAGGGGTGGGCGTCCGGGATGACGACGACGACATCAGTGTGGTGAGCAGCGCGGAGGAGACGAACTGGAGGCAACAGTCAGATGTGGAGGGTTAAGGGAGGCAGGGAGGTCACCAAGCGTTGGCGAGGGGGCGCTCCCCACCACTGTCGGCGAAGCCGAGGGATTTGTATCGATTGGGGAAAACAGAGGAGGACAGAGTCTCTGTGCGAGCATGGCGCAAGGCTAGACGGCTAATAAAACATACGTATTTATGTTATGATCGGAACTATTTTTTTAATTTATGGGTGGCAATGGTGGGTAATTTTATTCAACAAAAAACGTATTTCAGGTGGATTGAAAGTGCATTTGCGACCGCCACGGACCATACATGTAGCAATCTATATTATTGATTGAAGTGAAAGTGGTGTCCGGTGTCACACTTTTAGTTCCGGTTTTGCCCTCTGATAAGACACCAAATTACCCACCAATACCACTAATCTTTACTATTAAAGCGAAAGCGATATTCGTATTGTCACACTTGTAATTATTTACAACAGATGCCATCCCACACCAGACACTGGGTACAAAAATCAGAAACGCCCTTATCTTTTCCGTGCGATCCTGGTGGCATCCCTCCCCATCTCGATCTACAAACACCTAATTTCTCTCCTGATTGTAACACCAATCCTCACATCTCATCCTAGCAGCCTAGGGCGAGCAGTTCAGTTCTCGTTGGTAGTGGCGTTATGGTGGGCTTAAGCACGGGTAATGGCTGCCTCGAGATCCCAACAACGACGAACGAAGGCGGTGGTAGTCTCGGTGGATGGAGAAAGAGCTCGCGCTCCTACTTGTACCCCGGGGTTTGATCATCTCCTCCGCTCGCTCACCGGTAAGGATTAAGGAACCATAGGCAGCTTCATCTGATGGATTGTTACTTCCAGCAAACTCCCCTCACAAGACGTGGGAGGACACCTCCTTCCGGCAGAGGAAGCTGGATGCGCACGTGCCGCTGTGCACGCACGAAGTACCCAAATCGCCGCATCTACGGCAAGAGATAACAAAGAAATATGGCATCGCATATGATGGTTTGGGACTTCAAGTTTGATAAATTTCCGCACTGTGTTCTAGACTGTTGTCAAACAGGGGCACTGAAATACTGGCATGCTCGAAGGAACGTGAGCTACCTCCAGTGGCGAAGGACGAAAAAAAATTGTGATCGGGCGAACTATAATGTGTAAAAAAAATTGATGCAAATAACCCAAATTGTCTCAACTCATTAACATTTTTTACCGTCTTAAGCATAGTTTCTAAGTACAATAGTAATAACGCATATATTAAAACAAAGATAAGCTACAAACATACCGATAATTCATCAATTTGAATGCGAAGTCCTGGATCATATTTTATGTATTCTGTGAAATTAGTTATACCTCATGCTTCTAGAACCACAGTATTCTCTTCCACTAAGGCTTCAACGGGATATTACATTTGATCCGTCTCGGTGGCCGTAGAGTTTCTTGTCCCTCCTTCTACTTCTTTCTCTTGCTCTTCATGTGACACAACATTTGCACTTTCATGTGTGCTTGGTTTAGAGCTATTGCCACTAGCAAGTGATACAAAATACCTTTTCAAATCTGCAATTGAAAATATTGGAGCCATGAGTAATTTTCCCATTTTACCTATCTCCCAACTCATAAAATCAAAGAAGTATACCTCCCCCCTTTGCAGGTGCAGGTCTCTTTCCCTTCCTATCCATCTCTCTACCGTGAAATCAACGCTAGAAGCCCCTTCAATCTGCAATTGATATCTGATTTAATCACAATTCACAACTTGTAACTTTTCAAGATAAACCCTAGCATGGGGAGTGGAGACGTGCGGGGCAGCGGAGGCGTGGGGCAAACGGGGAAGATGAGGAGGCTTGGGAGCTCTACCTGGGGCGGGCGCATATGCCGTCGGCCGGCCGGAGCTAGCAGGGAGCCGATCGGAGATTCGGAGGGCGGGAGCAGCCAGGGGCGGCGCTGGGAAACACTCCCACCTCGACGGTTCGCGTTCCTGATCGCGAGACTGTTTCAATCGACGAGGAAGCGAGGAAGTGAAGAGGAGCGAACCGTCACTGTGACTTTCAGTCCACACGAGGCCCGACAGGCCCAGTTCGGCCAGAATCCCTTCCAGCTTGGCCCATTTTCTCATATCCCGTCAGCTTTTCTTCAGAACACACGTAATATTGCAGAAAATCATATGTCTATGTAAGGAAGCATACATATATATAACTTTTTGCCAAAAATCAAGGTAGGGCAGCTGCCCTACCTTGCCCTAAGGAGAGCTTCGCCCCTGGCTACCTCCCATTCAGAGTCTGCACTCTGGAACAACGACGCTGCTCGGGGCGCACTGGAGAGTGCGGTCTTCTGGTCCGAGGGGCTTCTGCTACGCGCGGTCGCTGAGTGCCCGTGCAGAAGTTATGCTTGGCTCAGTCGCCGGAGGAGTGTCCCAGAGAAATTTTACCATGCTGAGTTCAAGGACTGGGACTGGGAGGCTTTGACAGACATGGTACTACCTGCTCTTGTCTGACATGCTTTTGGTTAGGATCAGGCCCGGGCGGGCAGTTGTGCAGGATGTGTCATTGGCATAGGGCCCCAAAATTTGGGGGGCCCATAATTTTTATATAAGCCTATTATAGATTTACTGCTAGGGAAGAAATTACAAGGGGCCAACAATCAGATCTGCTTGGGCGGCTGGGCCACGTCCTGCACTCGAACGATCATGAGCGACAGTCCTTGAGAGCGAACAACCCCCAATTCCCATCGACCATCGTCGCCTCGATCCGATCTGTCATTTGTTCATATAAACTGTTAGTCTTGTCGACTCATCTCCCTGCCGCCCTTCTCCCGGAGTCTGAGTCTCCGATCCTGTCGCTAGCCGCACATCTGACCAGGGGCCAGGGCCTGCCAACGCCACTACGAGGTGTTGTAACGTTGCTATTATGTTAACACTTCGATGCTAACTCTTTTTATTTTTTATTTCATCTTTTGTGTCTACTATTTTTATAATCAAGATTTGAATCATCATAGGGAAGCACAAATCTGATGTCCAAAAATGCAAGAGAAAAGAAAAAGAAGTTCTAATTGAATCTCAAAAGGGGGCTATGGATAGGTTTATTGTAAAGGAAATATACACGGGTGTGCTCTCATAATCCAGTTGACCGTCCTACCCTTTTGTTATCATTGCTTATACAATGATACTAGGCATGATGAGACCGATATAGAAAATAATTGTCGAATATTTCAAAAAGATAGTCGGAGTTAGGGCCTCATTTTGGAGTTTTGCACAGAGCCCCAAATTTTGTCGGCTCGGCCCTGGTTAGGATACTATCAACTATAGCATTCTTTAGTTTGTTGAAATTCTCAAATGAACATAACTTTATTGCAGATCCCTCAAATTGGCAAGATGTATGGGTTTGAACGTTACACAAATGTTACTTATCACCTGATGAACCCGGTTTTTTTGCCTTATAATAATCCTACATGTTGTTATAGAAAGGTTTTTCACATCCCAAATAATGGAAAGGTATGATAGCTATCATTTCTAATGATATCAAAATCTTGCATGTGAAGCCAGATATTCCGCTTTATGTTTAGTATGAGGTATCCGTAGAATATAAATCAAGAATCAGCGCTGAGGCTTGGATTGATCACTAAAAATTGATACAATTATTTTTCACAACATTGTCTTTAATTTGATTTATCCTTTACTTTCAAACTGATATAATGTATAAGGATGGAGACAAGCAGATTACTTGTGCTGCTAAGAACGCCTGGTAAAAAAGAGTAGCTTTGTTCGCTAAAGAAAAATTAAGGCCATCCACGAGCATCAACTTGATTTTCTAGAAATGGGGAATTGCTCCGGCCTTTGCATCGAAAAGATGAGAACGGTCTCCGAGCATCAGATATCTAGAAATAGGAAAACCTAAGGTCAATGCTGAGAGATAGATGGAGGGAGGAGGGAGGGAGGGGGAGGGAGAGGGGGGGGAGAGAGAGAGAGCAGGGAAGAGGGGAGAAGATGTGGCTTCCTGGTGGCGCTCCGCGACAAAAGCGGTACTGGTAAGTTGTCGCACTAGCATGCTTTTTTATGGATGATCAGGACTTGCTTACCCGATATGGACCAAGTCCAAAGAGAGCTGAAGGCAAAAGCGAGAATTAGGGCGTGTTTGGTTGGTGCCATCTTACGCAATACTAATTTGTGCCAGCCATTGGCTACCAAAAATTGACTAAGTATTCCTTAGCCCATGGTTGGCCTAAATTTTGGCAACACATGTGAAGGGAACTGAAGGCTGGTGGGTACTTTTTCATTGGCTACCTACCAAACAAGAGCCAATATATTATTGATCAAATTTTAGCAGTTGAATACCAAGCAAATATGTCCTTAATATAAGAGTGAATGATAGAAGATAAAAAAGAGAGATGGGGATCCGCAGCAACGCGCGGGCATTTAGCTAGTTATGTCAAAAAGTGAAGGCAAAGAATAAAAAGAAGATACTGTTTATAGTCACTGTTCATGTGTGCATAAATAATGATATGATGACGTGGGCTACTAAGAGAGCTTTAAAACCCATCACCTTTTATATATGTACTAGCAGGAGTGGGGCGCGGCATACCCCGTCCATGCTGTGATACTATATTATATATATAATTTAGAAAGGCACTTAAACTATACAGGGCGACCTAATACTTGTTTCTCTTTTATAGTATTCGTGGGATAAATAAAGGGACATTGAGAGGGCAATGCAATACCGCTAGTATTATTAGTAGAGATTAGATTATTTTTAAAATAAAAAAATCAATATGGCGACTTGGATCTACCAGCCGCAGATATAGAGCGGCATATACTAATCTTGCACACTTCCTTCCCTCTTGCTCTTTGCCCGCTCGACGGATCGCCCTGCCCCTCCCATCTCCTCTTCCGAGTGTTTGCCAATGGCGACGGCACTGGTGAGCCGCGTGGAGTCCTGGGTGCGGGACCAGGCGGCGCGGCTGCCCCCCTGGGGGCTGCCGCTCCCCGTGCCGCGGTGGCCCTGGCCCCCGCCGCGGGCGCCCACGTGGCCGGGCAACCGCCGGCGCCAGCGGGAGCGCATGTTCCGCGAGGAGTTCGAGCGCCGGCGCATCCAGCTCCGTGAGCTCTGCCGCGCTGTCCGCGTCGATACCGTGGCCGAGCTCCAGGAGTTGCTCTGCGCCATGGTCCTCGCCGAGTGCGTCTACAAGGTCCCCTAACCTCGCACACCTTCTGCTCACCTTGTGTTTCTGTGATCCGATTTCGGCGGGTAGATAGACCCGGAGCTAGGATTTTGTGGCTGGTTGATACGAATGATGCTGTGGCAATGAGTGAACTAGTTCTTTTCCAATAATGTTTGCAAGTTTGAACTTTTTTGTCTAGTAGTTGGTTATGGAACTCACAAACCTCTTCTGCCCGGGAAAGGTGAATCGGAGTCGGCAGGTGTATATATGTATTAACCAAGTATAAACATGCCAACTCGGGAAAATCATGTGCAGTTGTTAAGATCTTCTGGGTAGTCATTTGATATGGTCAATCTGCATCACCTCCTTCTCGGCATAGCATAACGCAGCATAGAATTTTTGGATTGTGTGGTCATTTCATTTGTAAATGAGCATTGGTGAGAAGTGCCAGTATGAAAAATATAAGGACTATTATACATTAATACAAGTAAAGTAATGTATAAAAAGGTCTGCAAGATTACCGTAATAAAGCCACATGACTTGTGAAGCTCGTAACCAAGCCAATACAGCATCCATTCCTTCTTTTCCTTTCAGCTCTATAAAATTTGTTGAAGGCCCTCTTTGGAAATCTCATCAATGGCCAGAACCTTCCTACATCGTGTTTGTGGAACTATGTGAACACATCCGGTCCCAACATGCCAGCAGCCCAGAGTTAACAATCTTTGCAAGGTTATGGGTATTATGTAGCCTTACTTTTAACTACTTCCAGTATGTGAAAAGTTTCTAGTCACAGCCCCACATGAGAACAAGAAAGCTCTAACACCTCTGAGTAAAGAGCAACCAAATAGTAAATGCTGTCAATCGTCTAAATCACCTGAGCGTCAAAGAGCTAATAGTTAAGATTCCACCAAGATGTACTTCCTCATTATAGACCTCTTGCTGAGTTAGAACAAAATTCATGGAAATGAATACCACATGCTTGACATGCAGTTCACCCGTACCCATATGCAACCGGAAACTTTTCACATCTGCGGCATTATAGTTATTAGATGTATGGTTATTGGATGACTGAGCATTAGTCATGGGTCACCTGGCACATTTGTTCATCATGATTATGTTAATCACTTTACATATATTGATCTGTTCTTTAATATGTATCACCTTCTCTCCTTTATCGTGTTCAATACTTGCACATATTCCCTATGTATGATTGGCGTAAGTAATTGGGTTGATGTTGCTCAGCACACTAATAAAATCTAACAACTGTTAATATTTCTTTCGATAAAGATCAGCTCATTTTCTCACCTACATATCACTCAGCCACCTTTTTGTGCATTGCAGAGGCCTGTTTCTGAGATGATGAGATATATCAATAAGTTCAAATCTGATTTTGGCGTAAACATTATTTCTCTTGAGCGTGTTCAACCATCCTTGGACCATGTACCACATCGGTATGCCTTAAGCTGAACTTCACTTTTTGCCTAATATTATGGGTTTCCCGTCTCGATAGACCTTTATAATTAAGAACCTAAATAAAATGCAGTATGTCTTATGCTTGAATAGGTCTCTAGTAGATCAAATAATCATGTGCTGTCCTTGCTTTACATAAGCACTTTTCATGGCATTAATATTCACAAAGAGCGAGTCTTCTCTGGTGATAATGTGGATTGTGGTGTAGTCTTGACAATGCTATGTGCATGTTTGTTGTGGATTGTGGTGTAGTCTTGACAATGCTATGTGCATGTTTGTTTGAGCTGTGGCTGAACCAACAAGCAGCTGGAGCTGGACAGCTAGTGAAATACAAAAATGTTGTTTGGCAACCTTCTTTTAGGAACTGGTGGACATGCAGCTGGTGTCAAAAGTCTTATATACCCTTCTATGCCAAGGATGATGTTTAATGCTTATTAGACATTATTTTTCTGATTATGCCTTCTACCTGCTCAAATCATATGCTTATCAACCTTTTTAGGTATTTTTAAAATATTTTTTGGTAATTATTCATACTAAAATAAACAAATGTATAATAAAATAGACATGATTATGCCTTGTTCAATCTAAATCATACATTAACAGCAAATATTTACAACACATGAACAGCAAGTATTTACGCAAGTATCTGTACATCATCATATACACAAAGCATACAAAAATAACAGATCTAAATATCACACACGTAGCTCAAAAGTCACAGATCTCAATCACACACATATGCTCCTGGTGGCAGCATCGCTGACATTGTGGTCGGATAAGAGGGCGGTCTCCGGTGTCGTTCAGCAGAAGCAGCAACAGGTTGGACGACACCCTTCTTCTTGGTCAGCAGCAGCAGCAGTTTGTACAGGGAGAAGGGGCAGGTGGTGGTCGGCAGCAGCGGAAGTTTTCTGGCCAGTCTTTTGGTCGGAGAAGGGTGCAGGAGGTGGTCGACAGCATGCGGGACGCAACGTGGTCGACACGTCCTCCTCCTTCCTGTTCGGCTGGGGACGAGGCAGCCATGGGAAGAAGCTTCGTGGGGGCATTAATGGGGGAGGATCTAGGAGGGGAAGGAGCAGGGTGGGTGGCGGGGAGCGCCGGCCGGCAAGGCGGCTGGAGAGGCCGCTGGCAGGAACCCTAGCCGCTTCTCTGTGCGGGTTGGGCAGGTGAAAACAGGAAGAGGGTGGGGATTTGGGGCTTGTTCTGGAAGGCGTTTTCTTATATCTTCTCAGTGGCATTTGGGTGTAGATAACTCAAACTTCAGGGCCAATATCATATACCGATCTTGCAGGCTTCTAGTACAAATGGCACAAGCGCTTAAAGAAGCCCACGCCTAGAATTTAGGTGTTTGGTTAGGTTTATGCTTCTAAGGACCAGAAGCAGCACAAGCTCAAGCCCCAGCCCAAACAAACAGGCCCTATACCGAGGTTTCTCATTGAACAGAATTAAGGTTTTAGTGCCAGCTTCCCCGTTGCTTTGAATTTAGAGTGTACTAGCCATGTGAGTGGCATAGTTAACTCCAACATTACCAGGCGGAGTACGTTGTTTATTAGCGCACAGCTTCGTTGCTGATCTTAACAACTTTCCTGCATGGATAGGTCCTCCGCACTGTTATGGTCACATGGCCTAACATAAATTCACAACATGGGAGAACCCATATCATTGTAAACCAGCAGATAACTGAGGCTCAGGTACATTGCATATGACTCCTGATATAACCAAAATCAGAAACAAATGCTTCAAGTTTTTTTGGTTGGCACTGAGCAGAACCTCAATAAAAGATGGGTAGAATCCTAACTTTCAGGCCACCTAATGACGGACATATGCACATGGAATGTGCTGTGGGCCTATTGTGTTGGGCCCGGTGGTGCAGCACAAAGTTGTGGAGGAACAACTCCACCGTGCTGCTACAAATGTGGACATCACAAAATGTTGAAGGAACCACTTCAACGTGCTGCTCTAGATATCGCTCTAGGGGCGGGTGTGCTAGATATCGCTCTAGGGGCGGGGCTGTCAAGAGTTTGTTCCAAAACTCTCAACACACAAGATCTAATCCAAGATCTCATACAAGAACACAAGGTTCCATTTATTTGATAGGTAGTGGGTACATAGTCCGGTTCTATAGCTAGAGGTGAGGACCTCTATTTATAGGCTGCATGAGCATTCACTACTTGGCTCTACTTATAGCTAGAAGGCTCTAGAGAATACTACTTAAAACTAGGAAAACACACACAAACTACATGGGTACAACTCACACTAGAACACTCTAGAAACTACTCCGCATATGACTAACAGACCAAATTACCAGAATATAGTAGAAGTGTGTAGAAGCTAGTACTAGATTTTATTCTGTTTACTATCCCCCATTGTCCTCCCCTGGTTGTTTAGAACTCGACCTCGAGTTATCTTTACAAAGTGCTTGTTCTGGATGATAAAGAGCAAAGTGTTGGATCTTCATGCGACGCTTGGATCTGTTCTGCAGCATTCTTTCTCTTTCCTAATCCTTCCATTGTTAGCTTCAGCTTCCTCTCAAAGAGAACACCAAGAATTGGAATGGATCAACCTGGCTCTGATACCACCTGGTGCAGCACAATGTGGTGGAGGAACAACTCCACCTTGCTGCTACAAATGTGGACAGCACAAAATGTTGAAGGAACCACTTCAACGTGCTGCTTTAGATATCGCTCTAGGGGCGGTGTGCTAGATATCGCTCTAGGGGCGAAACACACAGGCGAGCGAAAGCACCTATTGAGGTGCTTCCCGGGCTTTTAACTTAACTCCTGAATCGGTACATATCCTTGCCCATTTTATTTGCATTATTTACCATGCACTGCCACTGAGCGTGTGTGCGTGCCACCCGTGGCCCCCTGTTTCCGGCTGATTCCCGACTGTTATTGATTGCGCATGTCGCCGACTGACACCGAAACAAACACACAGACACACACACACTCGTGCATGCTATTGATTGTGTGTCGCTTCTATTTGAAACTACCTCACGTACGACATAACTTGTATGATCTCCATACGATTAACTCACGATTGCATTTACCATGATCTGGCCCACATATTGACTAACTAATTTTGAGTCTGATCGTACAACCATCGGACAAGTTCTGTCGTATGTATAGCATTGCTCGCTTCTATTTGCCTGCTTGTTGATGATGCCCACTACTACTAGCTGGTGTCCACATTATCTTAAATGTGAACAGGACTCGCATGCCAACATGTGGAGGCATTGTATTTTATAAAATATTTGGTTTGTATATCATGTGTACTTCATAGTACAAATTTGTTGCTTAGCGCAACGGTATCGACAAATATATCAAGAAAATGACAAGTTCTCACGTCTTATGGGTATTTTAGCCAATTTCTCAGCATATAGCTAGACAGCCAGCCAAGTCTCCAAACAGCGAAACTCACAACAGCAGCTTTCCCTGCACAACAGCTTTCCCTCCACAGCAGCACAGCCAGCAACAGCCACAGCCAGCCCAAACAAACAGGCCCTTATTCTACTGTCCCCCATCACCCGGAGAGTAAATGAATCTGTAGCAATCAATTGCCTTGTTTCGACGGTCTTTGTGAATCTAGAAAGTGTCAGCGAACCATCAAGCACGACATCTGATGCTACTGGACCTGGCCCAAGAAGGTGTAGCTACTGATACGATTCGAATTATCGCAATCCAGTGAACAATCGACGCAATTCTCTGAGTTCGTAGCCTAGGGTTAACAATCTGGTATCAGAGCCCCCAAAAATCCTGGATTGAATTTTCCCCCCACCCACCCACCACCGCACTCGCCAATTCACACAAAATCGCGCCATGGACATCGAATCGTGGTCCAAAGAGCAGATGCTCGACGCCATGCACAAGATCATCGAAGACCAGAAGGTGGCGGCGCAAGCGGCGCTCGAGGAACACTGTCAAGCGACCGCGGCGTCTCTCCAGGAGCAGCAGCGTTCCACCTTCGAGATGCTGAACGAGATCCGCGCCGATCTCGGCGAGATCCAGTTGCGGCTCGAGCGCGGCACAGCTCCACCAACCACGGCTCCGTCGGCACCAGCTTCCTCACCACCGCTGACGCCGCGTGCCCCTGAATGCTGTCCACATGGACGCGGCGACGACAAATTTCACCGGGGGAAGGCTACGGAGACCTTTGGTCTCTATGTGCCTCCTCCGGTAAGAGGTGCGCAAGCTAATTGCTCTATCCCTTCAGTTATTCCTGATGAATCGCATGGCCACTTTCAATCTATTCCCAAAATCGATTTCCCCAAATTCGACGGTGTCTGTCCGAAACTCTGGCAGCATCGCTGTGAGGACTATTTTGCCTTGTATGGAACTCACCGATCGTTGTGGATCACCATAGCCACGATGCAGTTTGAGGGAGCCACTGCACGCTGGTTGCAATCTGTGCAACGCAAAATTCCAACCACCACTTGGGAGGAATTCTGCAGTCACTGCTACGCCAATTATATCACATTCATCAGGAAACTACAGTTGTCGACTATGTAGATAGATTTTCTGGCTTAATTGATCAATTGGCTGCTTATGAACCACACTTAGATACCATACATTTCACTACACGTTTCCTAGATGGTTTGCACCCACAAATTCGAGCTATTATTGCAATTTAGTGTCATGGAGATCTCGATACTGCCTATTCCCTCGCCTTATTGCAAGAGGAGATTGGGGATGGAAGGGCATGGCATCAACAGTGCCTACCGCAACTTGCACCACCACCACAAGTTTTGGCTCTGCCGGCGCCACGGCGATTTCTTCCTCTACCTGCTCCACCAGTGCAGAAGCCAACTGGAGTTACTGAAACCAAGCAACTAACGCCCACTCAGGGTGCTTCGGCGTCTGCCGTCTCTACTGACGACAAATGGTCAGCTCTTCGTCAGTACCGCCGTGCCCGTGGCCTCTGCTTCACTTGCGGTGAACGATGGTCCAAGGAGCATCAGTGCAAAGACACAATGCAGTTACATGTTTTGCAAGAAGTTTCCCACCTCAAGCTTCTTCTTCTGGCACGGCTGCTAGCTGATACTGTGATCAAGGATCCAAGCCATTTAACCTTCAAGATCAATGGTAACATACAGGGGCATGAACTGCAATTCCTTGTGGATTCTGGTAGTACCCATTCTTTTATCAATGCAAAATTTGCTTCTCTGTTTTCTGGTGTGGCTGCTTTGCCCAAACCCTTGTGTGTTAAGATAACAGATGGAGCTATGATGCATTGTGATCAAGGTCTGCTACTGTCACCTTGGACTTGTGAAGGGCATACTTTCCACAATCAGTTCAAATTTTTGCCACTACGGACATATGATGGGATTATTGGGTTGGACTGGCTTTCTCAGCACAGTCCCATGAGAATTGACTGGGAAGAACAGTGAATTTCTTTTGATTATCAGGGTACCACAGTGACACTCCAAGGATAGAATCCCACTTGTTTTGCTTGCACAATTGTGGAACTGTCCTTACTACATGACTCTGGTACATTGTCATCTCCTGTAGCAACTGAAGTGCAACAGATTCTGAATGAATATCAAGCTGTCTTTTCAGAACCAGTTGGCCTACCTCCCTGAAGGTTTTGTGATCATACAATTCCTCTGATTCCTGGAGCACAGCCAGTCTCCAAGAGGCCCTACCGTTATACACCACAACTCAAGACAGAAATTGAGATGCAGATTAAAGAGATGCTTGACAGTGGAGTAATTCAAATCAGTATTAGTGCCTTTTCCTCTCCCATTATTTTAGTTCGCAAGAAGGACAATAGCTGGCGCATTGTGGTTGACTACAGGACTTGAATGCTTTGACTATCAAAAGCAAGTGCCCTGTGCCGTGATAGATGAGCTCCTCGATGAGTTGGCAGGTGCTAGTTGGTTTTCGAAACTGGACCTTCGAGCTGGCTACCATCAGATCCGAATGGCACCAGGAGAGGAGTTTAAAACAGCTTTTCAAACTCATCATGGTCAGTTTGAATTCAATGTGATGGCATTTGGTCTCACAGGTGCTCCAGCCACCTTTCTCAGCTCTATGAATGCAACTCTTGCTCCATTTCTTCGTAAGTTTGTCCTCGTTTTCTTCGACGACATTCTCATTTACAGTTGCTCTTATGAAGATCATTTGCACCACCTTGCTCTTGTGCTGAAAACCCTCCAAGATGATCGGTGGCAGGTAAGTGTGAATTTGCCCAGCAAAGTATCAGTTATTTGGGCCATGTTATTTCAGCTTCAGGTGTTGCCATAGATCAAACCAAAATTGCAACTGTCAGAGATTGGCCTGCCCCAGCAAATGCCAAAGAATTGCGCAGTTTTCTTGGGTTATCTGGGTACTACAGGAAGTTTGTTCAGAAATATGGGGTAATTGCAAAACCCTTAACAAACTTGCTTCGCAAAGGAGTACTTTATATCTGGACTGACGAAACTGAGCAAGGCTTCCAACTACTGAAAACTGCACTTATTTCTGCACCAGTGTTACGTCTCCCTGCTTTCTCTAAAGTGTTCACTGTCGAAACTGATGCATCTGATTCAGGCATTGGTGCCATTCTTCTTCAGGAAAACCACCCCATTGCTTTTGTCAGTAAAGCACTTGGTCCTAGGACATGTGGCCTTTCCACTTATGAGAAAGAGTATCTGGCGATCTTGATCAGTGGCGACCATATCTTCAACATGCTGAATTTCGCATTCTGACTCACAAGCGCAGCCTGGCGCATCTTTCAGACCAACTGCTCCACACCCCTTGGCAGCATACAGCCTTGACCAAGATGCTGGGTCTTCAGTATACGATCGTCTATAGGAAAGGTTCCGAGAACACAGCAGCAGACGCTCTCTCGCGTCGTCCCCAGCCTACCAGCTCGCTCTGTGCCATTTCCTCTGTGCAGGCCACCTGGCTGCATGATATCATCGCTAGGTACAATCTGATGCTGTCGCGCAAGACAAATTGTCTCAATTGACCATTCAATCTGATGGCAGTGGTGCTTACACTTTGCGTGATGGGGTAATTCGCCACCGTGGGCGCATCTGGCTGGGCGGCAACAAGCAAATGCACACTCAAGTGACTGATGCCTTGCACGCGAGTCCCACAGGAGGCCACTCCGGCTTCCCGGTGACCTATCGCTGTATCAAATCGTTGTTCTCATGGCCACTCATGAAGCAATTCATCCGCAAACACGTCCAGGAATGTCACACCTGTCAGCGTGCTAAGCCGGAATGCGTCCGCTACCCTGTCCTTCTCCAGGCCCTTCTAGTTCCATCGGCCGCTTGGGAAATGGTTTCTATGGGTTTCGTTGAAGGGTTTCCAAAATCTGGGCGATTTGATGGTGTGTTTGTGGTCGTGGATAAGTTCTCCAGGTATGCGCACTTCATCGCGATATCTCACCCGTACTCTGCGCCCACAATTGCTCGCCTTTTTCTGGACCATGTCTTCAAATTGCATAGCATGCCACCCTCAATTGTCTCGGACCGCGACCGTGTCTTCACCAGCACCTTCTGGCGAGAACTATTCCGTCTTACTGGCACAAAATTACGTCTCAGTTCGTCCTATCACCCCCAGGCGGATGGACAAACTAAGCACGTAAACCAATCCTTGGAGGCTTTTCTGCGTTGTTTTGCGCAAGCTTGTCCACAGAGATGGGCGCAGTGGCTCTCCTTGGCGGAATACTGGTATAACACGAACTGGCACTCGGCATTGGGCAAATCCCCATTTGAGATCCTCTACAATCACCCTCCGCACCATTTCGGGCTAGTACCATCTGATGCTTCGCCTGTCACTGACCTGCAACTCTGGCTGAACGAGCGCAATACTGTGATAGCCTTACTGCATCAACAATTGCTTCGTGTGCAGCAAAAGATGAAGCACTATGCTGACAAGAAACGCACCTTTCGTGAGTTTGTTGTGGATGACATGGTTTTTCTGAAGCTCCAGCCGTATATTCAGAATTCAGTGGCTCTCCGTTCCAATCAGTAACTGGCATACAAGTACTATGGACCATATCGTATAATCGCTTGTGTCGGCAAGGTGGCGTATAGATTGGCATTGCCAGAATCTAGTCGTATACATCCTGTCATTCATGTCTCTCAGCTCAAACGAGCTATTGGTCCAGGTGAGCAAGTCCAGCAACAATTGCCGGTGTCTAACCCTGCTTTTCAGGTTCCATTCAAAATTCTCCAGCGCTGCATCTGTCGCAAAGGTGGTGCCAACATCTCCTAGGTCTAGGTGCAGTGGACTGGCATGACTGAAGATCTGGCGACATGGGAAGACAACATGGGAAGACACTGTAGCTCTCACATGAGAAGACAACATGGGAAGACACTGTAACTCCCGGCACGCCTGCGTGACTGATGGAACAAAACAATGAGCGTCTCCTATATGTTCGCTGGTTGTAACGTGTTAGACTTGGCTTGGACATGACGGCTTAGAGCATCTCCACCGGCGGCCCCAAAACGGCTCCCAAAACGCGACCGACGCTCAATTTGGGCTCGGGGCCAAAAACAGGCCCACACCGGCGGCCCCAAAAACGTGCCGGTGTGCCCTCGAGCCCAAATTATTAGCCGGCGCCCCCGAGCCGGCCATGCGCGGCAGGATCCTATGGGGGGCGCCGGCAGCACGTGGCAACTCTGTCTCGATACCCCGGCCCCGCATGCCACTGAGTGCGGCCGTGGTCAGCGTTTTTTATGACGAGCGACCGGCGTAGGTCGTCGCCTTCATTGCGCTGCGCGTTCCCGAGGCGTCGCGTGGAGCCCGACGGCCACGGCGGCGACGCCCGGCATTCTGCGCCGCCATGAATGCGCGCCGGTGGAGAGGCTTCCTCTGCCTTTAAAGCCGCCTCACTGCTCCCCGCCGCCCAACATTCCTTCTTCCTCCCGGTGTCTCACTTTCTCCCCGTCGCACTACCTCATACAACGGCGATGGCGCACAACGGCGGCAGCGGAAGCGGCGGCTTCGTCCGCCCGACGAACTTCACCGAGGCCGAGGCGCGTATTCTCTGGGAGAACGCGATCCTCGTCCCGCCGGCGTGGCACCTGCCCCACGGGTGGCACGTGTCGGCGGTGGGCTACGCCGTCCCGCCGATACCGGAGGGCGCCGAGCTCGAAGCCCTCATCGGCCGCCGCTGGCAGATGCTCTTGATGCAAGAGCGGGAGCTACCAAAGGACGCGCCCCGCCGCGGCACCGCGGCTGCAGCGGACTATGAAGCACAGATACTTCAAACTTCGCCGTGTCCGCGTATAATACTCGGCCGATACTCCAATACCCCGATACCCGACCGATACTCCGATTCCCTCTGTTTTAAAATAAGTGACTCAGTTTTGTCTATATGCAGATATATCTTGACTCATTTCAGTGTGTAGATACATCCTATTTAGGAAAAATTGAGTCACTTATTTTAGAACGGACAACATTCAATTATTTTGTCTATATCCCATGGTTTTTTATTTTATTTATATATATACTCGCCGTGTCGCCGTATTGATGTTTCTAGAAATTGCCGTATCCCGTGTCCCCGTATCCGTATCGCCGTATCCGTCTTGCCGTATCGGTGCTTCGTAGGCAGCGGGAGCGGCATGCCGAGCTCGGCGAGTTCGCCGGGCCATACGTCGGCAGGTACAACGTCGTCGGCCGGCGTCTGGTGGCAGCATCGACGTTGTCATCCGGGATGCCGCAGGGTCTTCATCGGCGCCTTCCCGCCGCGAGAAGAAGGCGGAGCCGGAGGAGGAGTGGGAGCAGATTCCGCCGGAGCTCCTCGAGGAGACGCGGCCGTGGTGGGTCGAGCACCGGGAGATGCTGGCAAAGCTCTCCCACCACACTGACGACCCGGCAACGCGCCGGGCCTGGCACTCGCGGTCGCGCACTCGCTGGCCGGGGCGGGTGGAGCGGCAGGAGGAGCGCCCGGCGGCCAGCCGGTGTTCGACATCAGCGACAGCGACGTCAAGCCGGATGTGAAGACGGAGGACGGCGGCGCCGGCAGCAGCACTAGAGGCGTCGCGGTGGCGGGCGCTACGGCGGCCGTTAGGGTTTACTTTTTAGAAATATATGTAAAACCAGCGCATGTTTGCGCCAAATTCAATGAAATCGGCGGGTTTTTATAATTTGTTCAATTTTATGTTTTTTTGGGAGCGGCCTTTTGGGGCTGCCGGTGTGGGAGCCCGGCCCCAAAATTTTGGGAGGGCCTGCCGGTGCCCCCAAAACGGCCCATCTGGCGCCCCCAAAACGGCCCATCCGGCGCCCTGCCGACCACCATTTTGGGGCCGCCGGTGGAGATGCTCTTAGGCCGATACTCTCTTGCGCCGCAAGAAGGTGTAGCTACTGATACGATTCGAACTATCGCAATCCAGTGAACAGTCGACGCAATTCTCTGAGTTCATAGCCTAGGGTTAGCCTAGGGTTAACAGAAAGTTATGCGATGCACAGACCAGAAGCATTTGAAGACCCAGAAACCATACAAATGACCTGGGGTTATTAGGGCACATGAGGGCACAGTTAAGTTACCATACATATTACTGACTCAGGATTTGTTTGCATCCACATTTTGATTGTCCTCATTATTAGTTAACGTAGTGATTTAATTGATTCTTAACCTTGATCTCATCTGGACTTCTATAATCAAGTTTTACTTTGTTAAATCTTGACACAACCTACTGTTCTTTAGATGTGTCGTTTTCTATAGCTCAATAATGAGATTTTTTGCTGCTTTTTTTAATGTATTTATTGGTGAAATCATGTAGATATCTGTTAGCGGAGGCTGGTGACACTCTATTTGCTACATTTATCGGCACAAATCAATACAAGTAAGAATTTTTTGGGGAACTTAAAAGTGTGAAATGTTCACCATGTTCACGATTGCATCAAGTTCTCCCATGTTTTCTTTTCTAGAGATATTATTGCTGATGTGAATGTACTCCAAGGAACCATATTTCATGAGGATACTGCTCAGGATTTGCCTGATGTTATTGACTCCGAGCAGAACACCGACCAGAATGGCGAAGAAAACATTGGGGTATCTTGTCGAGAAAAACCAAAACAGTTACTAAAATCAAAACCGGCTGCACACCGAGTATGCATTAGCTGTAATTATGGTTCAGAAAAGTTCTCATTGTTTCTAAAAACTGATTCAACGTGGTCATAACTTCTTATCCTAACATAATAAATCATGTAGGGTTTTTTAGCTCGTGCTAAGGGAATCCCAGCACTGGAACTATACAAACTTGCACAGAAAAAGAACAAGAAGCTTGTTCTTTGTGGACATTCGCTTGGTGGAGCGGCAAGTCATGCCTAACTTGAAGCATCTTTGTTTGTTTTTTGACTGCATGCATCGTACCCTTGTTAGTACTCATGTGTCTCAAATTGAATTACAGGTAGCTGCTTTGGCTACTCTTGCAATATTAAGAGTACTATCGTCGGCATCTACAAGTAAAGAGGCTAACAGGCTTCAAGTGAAGTGCATCACGTTTTCTCAGCCACCTGTCGGTAATGCTGCATTAAGAGAGTAAGTTTGGTTAGAATAGCTAGAGTGTAGCTGTAGCACTTGACAGGGTGCAGTAATAATGCAACATATTAGGATTACATAATATATTATTTTATTTTAATTAATGGTAACCAGATTGTTTCTCTTTTCATGCATTAGCTATGTTCATCGAAGAGGATGGCAAGATTGTTTCAAATCCTACTGTATTCCAGAAGACGTGGTGCCCCGTATTCTTTCACCTGCGTACTTTCATCACTACAATGCCCAAACACCCGAAGCATCTTTTGTAAATACAACCGATGGAAAATCTGAGGAAAATAAGGAGACAAGTACTGAAAGGGCCGAAGAGAATAATGGGGAGCAACTTGTTCTTGGTGTTGGCCCTGTTCAAAAGTCACTCTGGAGACTTTCAAAGCTTGTTCCCTTGGAAGGAGTGCGGAAGAGTTTAAGCGTATTTCAAAAACAATCAATTTTTTTTGGGAAGACATCTACACAGTTGGATAGCTATTTGCAATCAAAGGTTGATGAATCAGAAGAAGAGCCGCAGTCTCTTGAAATTCAAGAAGGTTCAGAGGGAATTTCTCTTACCCCTTTGTCTGATAATCGTGGAGGGTTGACTGAAGAAAACATTACGGCTGAAAAAAGTAATGCATCCGAAGTTGGAGGTTCCCAGCGATGGGGTAGAGTACCTTCTTTGCCTTCATATGTACCTTTTGGTGAGGTCAGTATTATATCCTTTTGATTTATTTACTCGAGTGGGTAGCTCCCATAGTCCCTTTATGTCACAGAATTATATATACTGGTACACTTCTTAATTGTCACATATGATATTTCGTTAGATGGAAATCTTTACTGACATGATTGTCTCATAATTTGCTTAACTTGTCACTTTATCAGGCCACCACTGAACAGCTACAATTTGTTCAAAAAATATTTCCTGCTTGTTTAGTTTTGTATGTTTGCTCTGTCTCTGATTTTAAACTTTGCCACATTTACATATTCTCAAAATTTTATTTTCTTTCCCTTTCACGTTTGAAATGGCTCAATTTGCTATTTGTTATCAGTCTGTACCACAATGTAAGCCTTTTTAGCAAACTATTTTAGTTAGCTAAAACGGCTTACATTATGGGACGGAGGGAGTATTATTTATTTCTGCGAAATGTGTTTAGTCCTAGACTTGCCCATGCCTAAAATAGAGTGATAACTCATGTTTCAATCTGAATTTTTTTGTTTGTTTACTAGCGCAGCACCTCAGGTTATTGTATGCTTCCATGCACATGTGTTCCACAAGCATTGTATGATTACTTGATTGCTGGCACTGTAGTATATAGTGGCACTCTTTTTCTGGCAATTTTTATAGAAATGCCATCTCAGTTTTACTAATCCTCCACCTCCAGGGATCTTGCCTTGCTCACTAAAAAAATACTCCTTATCCTAAATATTTGTGAATTTTCTAAGGTAACACCTGCATCCATATCAGATCGATATTGTGCATAGCAAGTTCAAAAGAGTGTCACTGACTGTGCTTGCTTCTTTTGCATCAGAGCTTTAGCATATGACTTCAGCAATATATACTCTTACTGTTCCATACTGATGGCTTTTTTTCTGCTGTTTGCCTACTTATCCATTTTTTATACTCCCTCCGACCACTAATTCCTGTCTCTAACACGATGAATCTAGACACTTTTAGTACCTAGATACATCATGTGAAAGACAGATATTAGTGGTCGGAGGGAGTATATCATTACATCCTGACATAATCATGCAATGTAAAGGTTGAGTTCTGTTCATATTTTGTCCATACTACCAAAATTTGGGTCTGCAATATTTGACAACAGAAAACCTTATCAGATTATTATGAAAAGAATAGAGCTTCCACTTCTTTTAATGGCATGGATTGTTTCTATGTTTTGCCAGCTTTACCTGTTGGGCGATTCATTAGTCAATACACTTCCAGATTCAGAATACTCCAAGATGACGTCGGTATGGACTTTTAATTTCTGTCTCGCTCAGTTCTTAAATAAACTAGTTAGTATGCACGTGCAACACACCGTCTTAAAATTTGACCAATAAAAATTTACGCATGTACAAAAGAAAAATTATTATTCCATGTGCAATGCAAATCTTAAACATTGACCAATTAAAATTAATTATTTTGGAAAAGGGTTTTACATAAATTCATAACATGAGTTATATTGCACGCATATCCCCTTTCTTCATTGAGCTCCGGCACCACTAGCCGACCCTTTGCACTACCATCTTTTTGGTAAAGGTTGGCAAAGTTTATTCACTCAAGTTATATTCGAAGTTCACAACGTCCTGCAGTCCTGGATACATGTCGGAAACCTGATTAAGCAGAGAGCTCGCTCGATCTACCCAACACATGAGCCACCTCATTAGCACCACAGCTTAGGGACAAAAGACACAGGAGAAAAATTACATGCCACAGTGGAGCCTGTTATAGTTCTATCTCTAGCAAAAGCTCCTTCAGCACCAAGGTCATGCAATCGGATTGCAAGACCATTTGTTGGAAACCTTCCTCAAGAGCGAGAGCGACAACACACTGCAGAGCAAGAGCCCCTGCAACAGGTGGTGTGGTGATGCTAGAAATAGACTGAAGGCCCTCTATGTCCCATGATACTCATTTTCCTTCCAGTTTGGCTATGCTTTCATAGCAGAATTCTAGCCACCGCAAGTCACAACCCCAACCTATCTGCATAACAGTGACATACTGATGGATAACATGGAACTTGATGATGACCATCTTCATCGTTATTGATCCTGCTACAAAAAATGAATCATCCACCTGCATGAACAGCCAAAATGAAGACATCATGCGCTTTTAAGTTATGGGCATATGGCGGCATGAACCTGCAACTGAACCTAAGTTAGTAATCTCATAAAAGGTATCAAACTTCTCCTAGGGATACCCATACACACAAGTATATCTGGGCATGGGCAGCCCGGCCCGACGGCCCAGCCCGACCTGGCCCGAAAAATGGCCCGGCCCGTCGGGCCAAAACATGCAGTCGGGCCGGGCCTGGGCAGCAAATATCGGCCCGATAGCCTAGCTGGGCCGGGCCTGGGCAAGAAAAATGGAAGATTTTAGGAAGGCCCGGCCCGACAGCCTGACGGCCCAACAGAAAAAAGACTCCACGGGCCGGGCCTGGGCTGAGATTTCCGGCCCGACAGTCGGGCCGGGCCTGGGCCGGCATTTTTTGCGTCGGGCTTTTTTCTAGCCCGGCCCGAAAATATGCCCAGGTATACACACAAGTAAAGAAACACAAGATTATCTGCTACCAAAAGAAGGCCTTTGTCAGTGTTTAAGTCTATCATCCCATATATCATGCGCCGAGTGTTTGGTCCCTGTTAAGATCAACAAATAAGGTAGGTTAATTCAAAGCCCAAGTGTATGCAAATGATTGTTTAGCTACAACACAAGATGCATAAAAAATTGATTACAATGCAATGCGCATAGAATCTATTTGAGTAGAGCAATCGTTTTTTAACAGGAAAAAGGAGACGAGCCACCTACTATGTTGTTTTCATTATATTAAAGAAATGGGTACACGGTATATACAAACTGGCCAAGAACTAAGATACATGCTAACCAATCCACCAGGGGATAGATGCTAGTAGAAACCAATGGCAAAAACTAGCATGCCATCTAGGTTGAGATTTGAGCTAATTCCAGTGTCTAAGCATGTACCGCGGATAATCTCCCATAAAAAACAGTTGTATAGCGCTCCATCATTGGCATGCTAATCCTGAATAATATCATGTCAAGTTGCCATAATGGGGCTGACCTCATCGAGAAGAATTGATAATAGGCTCTTTTCCCCTCCTTCCTCGTTCTCTCCGCTCCCCTCCCGTTGAGAGTCGGCCGCCACCCCCCGAGCCAGTCCGGCGCCTCTGCCAACGGCGTAGCCATTGGGAGATGGCAAAGGAGGAAGCTCGGCAGCTGTAGTATAGATAGTAGAGTAGAGAATCGCCGGCCAGGTGCCGTGCTATGGCGTTATGCCCGGAGAAGCTTGCCAGATCCTCTGGCCCAGATCTGGTGGTTTTCAGCCTTCTTCTTAATCAACGGCGAGCTCTGGTGGCAGGAGTCTCAACGGAGATGGAGGAGGGAGCTCGACTTCTCCTTACATAAGAGGCCCCTTTTCTTCCTCTGGAGTCTACGCGTTCTAGTGCTCTGCCGCAGCACTAGATGCTCACCGGTGATGTCCTTCGTCAAACTTCCAAGGTGGCAGTGCGACGACGGTGACCAAGCCGGAGAAGGCTTCTTCAATAAGCGGCCGATTCGACACCAAGCCTACCTTCTACGCTCGCCTCCTCACGCCCGTGGCAGGAGCGACGAGTTCGACGGCGGGCCGCTTCCCCAAGAAGGCTTTGGTGGAGGATCTCGGGCGGCAAGGTATGGTTCTTCCTCTAGCTCTCTCCATCTCTGCTTAGGCGCTATGGTGGCGTCAGGAGATGGTGGTGTCTGGATGAAGTGCCTCGCCAAGCAGCTCTGGAGAGAGGAAGCGACCACTATGAGCACCACATCGGCGGCGTATGGCCGTCCGTCATCCACGGCTTTAACCAAGCCTATCAAGATGCCGGCAAGGTTTTCCGGCGAATGTTCGACGAGTTCGACGGCGGGCCGCTTCCCCAAGAAGGCTTTGGTGGAGGATCTCGGGCGGCAAGGTATGGTTCTTCCTCTAGCTCTCTCCATCTCTGCTTAGGCGCTATGGTGGCGTCAGGAGATGGTGGTGTCTGGATGAAGTGCCTCGCCAAGCAGCTCTGGAGAGAGGAAGCGACCACTATGAGCACCACATCGGCGGCGTATGGCCGTCCGTCATCTCAACCTCCAGTGGGAGGCCTTCTTCGAGATTGACGACCGCATCCATCGCTGGTGTAGTAGCAAGTGGTTTTGTCCCCGCGACTGCACTCGACGGCGGCCTTGTTGATCTCCGGCTCGGCGGCGGAGAAAGAGGAGGACCCGATTGCTTTTGCATAACTTTCAAAGGGGTCTTGCCTGCATATACTAGGGGCCTATGTGTAACTTTGTCATTTCTTGGGGTCCTTTGTGTAAATTGTACTTCTGCCGCTTATTATGAATGAAAGCTTCCAGGCCCTTCGGGGCCTCTCCGTGTTTCAAAAAAAAAAAAGTTGCCATAATTCAAACTTGGACAAAATAACTGATAATAGCCGTCAATGAAAAGCTCTTAACACTCTCAGAATACAAGAGAGCAAAGAATTGTAATTGGTGTTCTCCTACAACTTACCATAGTCCCAAATGCCAACTGAAGCTACTTCCGGAGCATTCGTCAACATCAAGAAACACCATGACGTACTCTGAGTTCCCAGGCAAAAGAGAAGAACAAAGGAGTGTTATATTTAGAATGAGAAAATTGGTTTAAGTATCGCAAGACATGCAATAAAGTTTGGCTACAGATGTTAAGCAAGAAAAGCCCTACGTCCTGCATGATTTCATTGATTAGGGAAGAACAATTGCTACAGATGTTACAAGTGTTGCCCATCCTTGCCCGGATACTTGGGTAGGAGGAATCTTGTGTTCTCAGAGGGCGATAGCCCTCCGTTTATAGCGCCCAAAGACCCTTGGATTGAACATCCTGCCCTCCGCACACCGCACGTCCCGTGCCCTTCAGCTCCGTGCCATGGGCCGATGACGACGAGAACCATCAAAGCAATTGCGTGTCGGCGCATGGACAGTTTGCATGTGACGCACGACGCAGAGGCCTGTACCACCTTTTGACCCGGCGGCGGTATTGGGTTCCTGAGAGTGTACGACTCCCTTCTTTCTGTGCGGTGGCGCGTTCCTCCTTCCACTTTGGTGCTCAGAGATTGCCTTTCCTTCCTCGAAGGTCAAAACTGCTTTAAGCACCACAAGGGAAAGCCTTTGGATGGGCATGGCTGGCCATCACGATGCGCTCGGGCCTGCGGAGACCGACCTGCTGGTGTCAGTATCTCGCCCATCGGCATGCGCTTGCATCTCTTGTTCTATCTTGTCAGACGTCTTTCTGTCCCGGGACGCCGGATGCGTTACTGTTGATGTTCTTCTTTCTGGAAATTCCCCTGGGGAAGATTGCCAAGTCTGGCTACCAATCCCGTTATGTTCGCGGGATATGGAGGCGCGACGACCCTCACCTTGGCAGATCCTGAAGAGTGAGTGAAGGCATGCGCCCTGAATGTCTCCAGGGGAAGGGGTGCCCCTTAGTTTCTGTTTGTTAAATTGCCTGTTTTACCCGGTATGTTGGGATGCCCTTGTAAGAAACCTTAGGATCTTCTGGTCCTTTTGAACTTGGCGCGTTATTTTGCTGATAATCTCGTTGTAAGTAACACCGCCGTCAAGGGCATCTCCACTAGTGTCTTAGTAGCTGATTTGTTTGGTCCCCTTTGTTCCTGGGCTCAATCATAGTCGACGCGGCGGAGCCGAGGGTCCTACCTCTGGGCGGCCTCAGCTTGTCCGGATCCACCCATGTTTCAAGGGTTCCGGCTTAGAGCAGCGCCACACAGAGGTTGCAATGACTGATGCTCGCAAATCTGCACCGCGATGGCTTAACTAATCCAGTTAGTTTTATATTTTTTTTGCTCAATGGAATGTAGAGATAAGAAAGTCTTTTCGGTTAACCTTGAATGTCCCAAACAACACATGAACTCAATGAGCAGGTCGAACAAATAATTGCAGCCAGGTTTTACCTATGCAAGCGACACCACATCCGTGGCCCTTTGGAAGCAGTTCTTGTATCTAAAAGAGGGGGGGGGGGGGCATCAGTAGACCAATAAATTGGAGAGAAAGACAGTAGATTCTCACAAGGTGGGAATGGCAAGAGTAGGTTTCTATCACCTTCACCAGGTGACGAGGGTTAACTCGACAAATGTCCTAGATGAAGGACTTAGATCGGGGGAAGAGCAACAACTAGAGATTCCGGGATCGAGATTGGCACACGATGTACCCAGGTTCACGTCCCCGCGGTGGAGGATCGCTACATCCTGCTAGCAATCTAGTATATGATCACAATGGTGTTTACATGGAGTCGCCGTAGGCGGAGTTGTGTATCTAGTCTATGTCTAATCTATGATCCATTGTCTATAAGATATCTCTGTTCTGCCTCTAGGGGCGCCCCTGCCTGGCTTTATATATGCAACCAGGCTAAGGTTTTACAAGAATCCTAGTCGAATACGGATTAGAACCTTCCTTCTTCGTCTCCAAGTCAATCTTCGAGTCCTTGTGCTAGTCCACCTCCATAATGGGCCGGACCCGGTATACTAATCTGTGGGTACCCAAAGGGCATATCCATGTCAGTAGCCCTCGAGACTCAATTCGAGTTGCAGACTCGGGTTGAGTCTCAAAACTTCAATCTTTGACTTCTTCCAATCTTCGACTTCTTCAATCTTTTAACTTCTTCAAACTTCGACTTCTTGAAAACTTCGATTTTTTCAAACTTCAACTTCTTTAATCTTTGACTTCATATATCTTCGACTTCAAATGCAATGGCCAAAATCGTCGGGTTCTTGAATCCGCTCTCCTGATGGGAGTGAAATGTCGAGTTTATTTTCTGGTGCTTGCCACCGACAATGGACTCGAAATTTTCTTCCTTGTTCTTCTTAAAGTATTTTTCATCGGGTGCGCGACCAGCGCTCCCGATGAGAGTAGCCCCCGAGGCTATGGTCGGATACTTGAAGTCGATCATAGGCTCCAATTTCTTCTTCTCTTCTTATCGAATTCTTTCTCAAATTTGTCCTTCTATCGGGTGCGCGGCCAGCGCTCCCGATGGGAGTAGCCCCCGAGTCTATGTTCGGGTATTTGTAGCCGGGCATAGACTCAAGTTGTACTACTCGAAGAAGTTCGGCTCCTGTTGAAAGACTTGATGATTTTGTCGACTCCTGCAGAAAATATGAATAATTGTGAAATACTTTGTCTCTCGTAGAAATATTGTGTTTGCATATTGTAATGATGATGTAGTATGTAAAATAAAAATTCGATGTTTTTTGTGCAATTTTGTTGCTCGTACGTAAGACCCTTTCGTTAGCCTGATGCACTCGCGGCTCGATCAGCCACTCAGGTCAGACGTAATGTGATGCGTTTGCCGCATTTGAATTTTAAGATAGCTAAGCCTTTTCGTTAGCCTGACGCCCAAGGTTTGTGCCTTGCCAACCGTTAGTCGAGCTTCTGCGACTGTAAACTAAATTGTCAAGTATTCGACAAGGAGCGCCAGCTACTAGGGCTTTCACAATTTTTCAATGATATGCTAGATGATTTCCATGGCGGAGCCCCCGAGTGTCGGGTGCGGCAAAAGGTAAATAAAAATCGACTCTTGGAAGAGGAAAACTTAGCTTTTATCGGGTGTGGCGTGGTCGGCGCGGCGTAGTCGACGATGACGTAGTCGAGTTGTTGTCGTAGAATCACCACCACGATCGGAGGCGAAGTTGTTGTCGAGCCCCCGAGCGTTGTTGGGATTGTCGCGTTGCTGATGTCGATGAAGTCGCAGGTCTTAAGGGTAATTTTTCGCACTCTGGGGCGAGTTGATGTCGAGCCCCCGAGCGTTGCCGATAGTTTGCACGAGTGCGCGACGGCGAGCCCCCGAGCGTAACAAGCCGCAGTCGTCGATATTGAAGATGAAGTAGCCGAAATATTTTTCCCTTCGGGTTGTCCAAATAGCCTCGTAATTTGTCGATGTAGACTTTGCCTCCTTGAATGTTGAAAAATATCCTTGATTATGAATCAACGGAATACTCCTGGCTTGAATTGCTTTATGTTTCAGACTCGAAATCTTTTGTCGCGTGAAGCCGGCGCCGCGATCGTATACTTGCTTTGTCTACTTCCCTTTTTTTTGTGATGCTCCACGTGAGATTGCTGTGTACTTTCATTGAATTGTTTTTCTTCTCGGAACCTGCTCGTACACGCCGTACTAGTTGTATTCGGTACAGACTAGCCAAATCACGGCCGGATGCGTGGCTGCCGATCTTAACCGTATTGGACTCGGGTAATTTCTGATCGATGCCTATTCTGCCTTGAGAGCTCAAACCATCATGGTGGTGAATCCGACACTGATTCAAAGCGCGATTCTCCGGCACGATGAAGATTGTCTGCTTGTTGATGATGAAGTCAATATGAAGACGATGGATCTGTTGAAGCGATCTGGCTGCTGCTGTTGGCAGCCGCAAAATTTGATGATCTTGTCGACGAAAAAAGTTGAAGGATCCCGCCCGGATAACAAAATCCAGTCGCCGCGATCCCCACGGTCGGCGCCAATTGACGAGGGTTAACTCGATAAATGTCCTAGATGAAGGACTTAGATCGGGGGAAGAGCAACGACTAGAGATTCCGGGATCGAGATTGGCACACGATGTACCCAGGTTCACGTCCCTGCGGTGGAGGATCGCTACATCCTGCTAGCAATCTAGTATATGATCACAATGGTGTTTACATGGAGCCGCCGTAGGCTGAGTTGTGTATCTAGTCTATGTCTAATCTATGATCCATTGTCTATAAGATATCTCTGTTCTGCCTCTAGGGGCGCCCCTGTCTGGCTTTATATATGCAACCGGGCTAAGGTTTTACAAGAATCCAAGTCGAATACGGATTAGAACCTTCCTTCTTTGTCTCCAAGTCAATCTTCGAGTCCTTGTGCTAGTCCACCTCCATAATGGGCCGGACCCGGTATACTAATCTGTGGGTACCCAAAGGGCATATCTATGTCACGCCTCAGTCTCCAGGCCCTCCAGGCGAGCTTAGCGAAGTTGCCCATGTCTTCATCCTCTCCTCGAAGAAACAAGACCTGGAGATTTCGGAGAGAATTGGAGGAGATCCACCCCCGTCTGTCGTTGCGTACACGTCCACTTGACACCAGAACCTCGACCTCCACGTCCTAGCCTTTCTTCTCCTCCCTTGGTCTGTACTACGGCCCCGCCGCACACGTGGCAAAAAGCTCGGATTGACATTTCAACTAGAAGCTGCTGGATGCCGCTGAGACGACCACCATAACCACCTCTCGACCTTCTCAAAGCTCGCTGAAAGGATCGTATGAGCGATTAGAGGGGAGGGGGGGGGGAGGGGGGTGAATAGGAGCTACCCAATTTTTAGTTCTTTTTCAATTAAGGCTAGACAAGAAAGATAAATTCTCTAAATGTGCTACTAGGTGAATTTACCTAAAGTGACAAGCAAGTTAGTAATAATAATGCAAGTAAAGATACAAGTAAAGGATAGAAGTAACCGCAATGGAGACACAAAGACAAGACGATGTATTTCCGTAGTTCCTTCCTTGTTACGGGAAGTACGTCTACGTTGGAGAGGTGTGGTACCACAAAGACCACCAACGCCACAAAGACTCACCCTATTCTCCGGTGAGCAAGCCACAAAGGCGAGTTCACGCTCCACTAAGTGGTGCCCTTGAAGGCGGCATGAGACCTTTACACAAAGTATTGGGACGAGCTCCACAACTCAATTGGAGGCTCCCAATAAGCCCACCAAGCTCTTACACCCAGAGACTCCGGTATCCAGACCCGGAGACTCTGGGCACGATTTCTTGATGGAGTGATATTCAGGTTGTGGGTGTGCAGCTTGTCTTTGGTTCAAGTCTTGTGGGTGTTCAGCATGTGTGTTCATCATAGGTGTTCAGCAGGTGAAGGCTCCACTTGAATAGAACATTGTCCTTCTCCTTTGGCCAAGGTGTCACTCAATGGGGCGGAAGAATCCGACACCCATTCTTCTTATGGCTTGGGGAGGAATTTCGTCATCTGCATCATGAACACCACTTTGCCCCACATAGGAGCCATTATCTTCATCGAACCTCACATTACAAGTTTCTATAACAAGTCTGGTGGACTTGCTATAGATCCTATAGGAATGTGAGTCCGAGGAATAACCAACAAAGATACCCTCTAAAGCTAGTATCAAATTTTGACAACCGAGCACCTTTCTTGAGATAGAAACACTTACAATCGAACACTCGGAAGTACTTGATGTTGGGCTTTTGGCCGGTAAGAATCTCATAAGGAGTCTTGTTCAAGTTCTTGCGGAGATAAAGCCGGTTGGTACCATGGCATGCGGTGTTAGGACCGGATGCTCTTGTTCCCAACGAAGAGCATGGTGAGGTAGTCCCATACTTACTTGGCGGTGCTCAAATTGTTGATGTGTGCCGCATGAGTATCCGGCACGGCTTGTTGGATGAGATGCTTGGTGGTGGCATTGAGTTGCTCATCAACTTCTTCCCTTCCGGTCAAGTTGAGAGGATCATGAGGTGCAAAGCTATTCTGTATGACCCTCCATAAATGAGTAGAAAAAACTAGAAATATGAGATTTAATTAGTCCTTGCAATTTAATAAAATTGCGAGAATCAAGCTTAGGAGGAGATCCATGTTATTGATGTGTGGCATAGGATAATGGACCGGAGGGGTGGAGTAAGTGTTTGGAGGTGGAATAGACGCACCCTTAGCCAGACCATCTTTTTCCTTAGGGAGGGCACCGCTATTTTCGGTGGAGGGAGAGCCATTGTTATATGGCTTCACCTTCGTCACGGTGAGATCCACACTCGGTGTGGTGTTTGGGTCGGTGGGCCCGGGAGGCTTCTTCCCAAGGTACTCCTCAAACATCGCCGCCATCTCCAATCTCAATGAGGATTTCAAGGAGTCCAAAGACGCCAAGTGTTCCTCCCTTAAAATCGGAGAGTTGACGGGGATGGGAGGAGAAGTAACATGGGGAGGGGTTTCTTTAGTTTTATCCTCATCCTCTAAGCCGTTCATACTCTTATGCGGTTAAGCCCGAATAAGAGACCACACTCTGATACCAATTGAAAGGATCATATAAGCGACTAGAGGGGGGGGGGGGGGGGGGGGGGTGAATAGGAGCTATCCAATTTTTAGTCCTTTTTCAATTAAGGCTAGACAAGAAAGGTAAATTCTCTAAATGTGCTACTAGGTGAATTTACCTAAAGTGACAAGCAAGCTAGTAAAAATAATGCAAGTAAAGATACAAGTAAAGGATAGAAGTAACCGCAATGGAGACACGAAGACACGAGGATTCCCGTAGTTCCTTCCTTGTTACGGAAAGTACGTCTACGTTGCAGAGGTATGATACCACAAAGGCCATCAACGCCATAGAGGTTCACCCTATTCTCTGGTGAGCAAGCCACAAAGACGAGTTCATGCTCCACTAAGCGGTGCCCTTGAAGGCGGCACGAGACCTTTACACAAAGTATTGGGGCGAGCTCCACAACTCAATTGGAGGCTCCCAATAAGCCCACCAAGCTCTTACACATGAAGATTGAGCACGGAGGACGGCTTCTTCCTTCTAGGGTTCCAAAGAACCCAAGAGTAACAAGTCCCTCAATGAAATGAAGGGGGAAATCAAATCGCCTTGGTGGAAGTGTAGATCTAGGTCTCCTCCCTCGAATCCCAAAAGGGCTTCAAGTTCTAGTGGCTAGAATGGGAGATCTAGTGATTTTAAGCTTTGCAACAATGGAGGAGAGAGAGTAGAAGCCGCAGTCTCCACCGAAGGTGGAAGACAACTATTTATACCCCTCCAAGATTTCTAGCCGTTAGGTGGAAGACAACTATTTATACCCCGGAGTCTCCGGTGCACCCGGAGTCTCCGGTCTGTGAGGACCGGAGTCTCCGGCTCCCTAGTGACAAATCTCGGAGTCTCCGGAAGAGCTCCTTAGAGACTCCGGACCGACTACAGAGGCTTGCACCATTGGGGTGAAAACCGAGTTTGGGAGTCCGGCTCAGGACCGGAAGGCCGGAGTCTCCGGTTCTGAGGGCCGGAGTCTCCGCCCAGAACCTCCAACAGCAGGAATTCTGGAGAGTTCTCTCCAATACATTGCAAAGGGGTGCAATAATATTTTGTGCCAAAATGATTTCACCCCAGCTTTTCATCGAGCAACCCCTCTTGATAGTACAGAGACCTAAATTACACAACTGAAAATCTAGGTCTTCGTTGCTTCGATCTTTTCACTTTTGAGGGGCCGATAATCATCGAGTATTAACCAATAAAACCTTCACACTTAAACACATGGTTAATAACACGAGTGTTGACAACAAACACCAAAATATCATGTACTCGGGAAATGCTCTTTCACCCGCCTTCTGAAGTCGTGTGTCGAGCAGGCTCCCGCAGCCCGTCATGGGCTCAATAGCTACCGTGGTGTGGCGGCTGTCGCAGAGGCGCTTGTATGCAGCCCTCGGGTAGAGCGAGACGATGACTGCCGTAGAGGTGACCGGGCCAGGGAGATGTCTTCTGGGTCCCCTCCCGGCTGCCCTTCCGCTGCCCCTCTCAAAACCCTAGTGAGGAGGCCATGGAGCTGAGGCAAGTACACTACGTCTCACCGCGATCAAGATGGCTCCGCATCGGTCATCGAGGAGGAGGCCGCGGCTGCAGGACGACGCGGTGGGAGGTGGTGGGACAGGGGTGTCGCGTGGAAAATGATGACGTCCAGATCGTGCAAGGTTGTTTTCTCTGCGCGGATTGCGTGTGGCGTGAAATATTTCAGCCGCTCGGCCGTGTATTGGTACGTCAACACAAATTGCTAAAGGCACTTGTGGACTCCGATCAGATGAATATAGGCCATTTGATCTCATTAAGTGGGATAAATCTGTGGTTCTAATTAGCTTAGGTACAGTTAACGGGTGGCTTTAAGAAAGGAAATGTTTGTTTTTTATAAGTAGTAGAAAAATAGTTAGGAATCGTGTATTGTTTCTGTTGGGTTATGATGTTTTGTCATATTGGATCTACTCATTTCTCTTGCTATGTTCTGGCAAAGGCATTTGCAGGTGCAGTCTGTTATAACGGAGTTAAGAGAGCGCTTTCAATCACACTCGATGAAGTCCTACAGAGCGCGCTTCCAAAAGTAAGATCTTCTGATTGTGTTCTAGAACACATTCTCACCCAAAACTTCTATTAGCTAACTCGAAGCTATACATGGTTTTCTCAAAATAAGGAAGGAAAAAGTGTACATGTCTTGTTCGGCTACGGATTAATATTTTTCAAGAAACCAAAGGAAGCATCATTTCGTATCTCCTTTTTTGCTGCAAGCATTTGTCAAAAGACTACTTAGCACTAAAAGTTATCATCTTTATGCAGAATGTATGATGTGTGCATGTGTGCAAATGCCCCCCTTTTTACGGGCATCGAGCAATTGCAACAATTTTCACATCTACAACAACTGCTTGGTCTGACAGCCACAGATACTGTTGAACTTGGTCATATTGTGGAGCCTCCTGCTATTAGAACCGCCACTTCTATTCTTCCTCTTGGATGGACTGGTCTTCCTGGTGGCAGAAGTGCTGAACCACTAAAAGTTGATATCATTGGACACGGACTACATATGTGCACTCTTTTCCAGGCTCAGATAAATGGAAGCTGGTATGTTTTTGTCTGGACAGATTTATACAAGTTTGTGAGCTCAACAAATTTGATTCTACTTGATAAAGCATGGTAGATTTGCACTTCAATTTCCCCTATAACTATTTTTCATATGTTCGTCTAGAACTGTTTTTGCCTTGCTCATCAAGAATGTCAATGTCATAATAATCGAAATGCATGTTGCTGGAAAATAACAATCAAGTAACTAAATCATCTACCCAATGGGACAAATTCAGGATGGTTTGTTAACAGTCTCCCCCTAATCTTGACTTGTCGTATTCTCGCGCTCCTTTTGGTCTTGACTCCTTGCAGATTTGTGTCTTGGCGACTCAACTCAACCTATGATCCAGACTCGCAGTCACGCTGCCATGCAGACACCATCCCTAGCGCATACATGCCGGCTACCTTGTGGACACCTTTGGCCACTCCAGCCTCATGTAGAGACATGTCCTCATGGAGAGGCTCACCTTCACTGGTCCTTGTCCCATTATACGGGGCATCTCCTCGTCGAGGCATACTTGTCTTCGCGCACATACCTGATACCTCACCCTCGGTGACATCCCGCACCGGACAGCCCTCCGAACTTACGTGTTTCAACTCCAACAGATTCTCACAGAAACGCGCACTTAGACACAACGATGACTCATGGACTTGACGCCGACTCGACGTGCCAACTTGCACAACCATGACTCTTTGACTGTTTTAACTCCCCAACTGACGATCTTCGCGAGACTCCTGGCACCACCTCTCCCATCAACGATCATCCACCTCCACTACCTTGTCGATGACTTCTCTCTGTCGTCTCTTCCATGTCGCTCCACCGAGCGACGATCGACTGCCCCGATGCGCTAGTCCGGTCGCCTCCCTGGGGGAAGCAAGGATTCAAAATCTCGACCTAGCTCGCCTGGAGAACACAACCTGAGGTGCATTTGGAGTACTTAGATCCATTTGAAGGAGGCGGGGCTCGAATGTGCTCAAAGCAATCTAGCAATCATCAGCTCACTGCCAAAGATGGTGCTCAATGTTTATTAACTAGACTGATTTTGTACCTGCAGTTAAAAAATTGCCGTGTTGGACTTTGAGGCTTACAAACTGATCAAGGACGTCCATGTAATGAAGTGTCTCTTGGTGTGTTGTTGCACACCCCTTTCTTAGGAGTTGTTGACCCATTGCTTCATGTGCATCTTCTTTGATGTTATGTTGAGCTATTTCTTGCTTAATCCTTGTCCCATACATATAATGTTCATATTTCCTGATAATAGTGAATTACGAGTTTCAAGAATCTCGCAATCTGGACTCTAGAATCTCGCAATCATCCTTTTCCTGTGTTACTATGTTGACACGATAGTGACCAATAATGGGCAGGTCATTCCAATGATGTCTTTGCCACTAATTTTAGATAAAAGGTTAGAGGCAACACTTGCCCTTAGGTTGACCAATGTTCAACACAGAGAAACACACTCACAAACTGTTGGAAACCAACTGAAGTTTTACAGACCACATAAAGGAAAAGTTTAGAGGCAACACTTGCCCAAACTAAGGGAAATTAACTAGCTTGGGGAGCTGTCGGAGGTACCTGATAAGAAGCAAACGAGCAAGAATTCCAGTTTACCCCCAACATTGCCCTGATCCCACTCCAGGAAAATTTTGCAATAGCGCGTGAAAAAAAGATGTGGGAGATTGATTCCACCCGGCCACATAGGACACACTTGCTGTTTGTGGGGCCGTGGCGATTGAAAATCTATTCGCTTGAAGGGAGCCTCCCCATGGTCAATTCCCAGGTAAAAAATTAAGCTATTCCCTTGATTGATTTTCCTAGAGAGATGACACCCAAAACTCTCCAGATAGCTCAAGAGCCCAAGAATCGACGTCCTGCTCCTCAGAAGAACTGGTGCTAGTCATATCTTGTATGTGGAGGGCCCACATCTCCAATTCCTCAGGGCCAAAAGCCCATCTGAAAGTGAGCTTTATGTCCGTCATAGGTAGGGCTTGAGACACTGAGATTGCAGGGTCGGTGCAGATTTCAAACAGTCTAGAAAATTTGCTGGTCAGTAGAGCATCGCCCAACCACCAATCTGACCAGAAAAGGTTACGTTGGCTGTTGCCTAGGGAAAATTTTGCTCCCAACTTGAAAAGGTGCTTGATTTTGTTGATACTTTGCCAAAATTGGGAGCCACCCTGGCTCGTGGAGGCAAAGCTATTGTCTAGATTGTCGTATTTGGCTTTTAAAAGCTTGTGCCAAGGTTCTCCCTTTCATTATCATCAAATAGTCACCAAATCCAGTTGTTCATAAGAGAGACATTCAGGATTCGCGAGTTTAGGACTTCAAGACCACCCTAGTCTTTTGGGGGAGCACACTTTTGGTCAGTTAACCAGTGATATTTTCTTCTATCCCCCACGCCCTCCCAAAAGAAACGAGCCAGGTGTTTATCAAAGCCTATGTGCATGCCATCAGCTAACAGGAACAGGCCCATGCAGAAAATGGGTAAACTAGATAGGGAAGAGTTTGTGAGGGTGAGCTGAGCAGCTGAAGACATGAATATTTCCTGCCATGGATATACCGGTGCCCTGCCGTTCCCACCAACCTCTCCCAATCTGACGTGGTTAGCTTTCTATCCGCTGGGAAACTCCCCTCCTTACAGTGTGGAAGATTGGCCACCCTGGCCTGCTCCTGGGGGAGGAGCTCCCATGACTATACCTTGTGGCGGAGCAAGGTTGTGACGGCGGCGGCGAGGTCCTGCCAGCATGTGGGGGCGAGATCGTGCTCGATTTGGCCGGATGACAAGGATTCAGACAACAGGGAGTGTTGAGTGGGCGGCAGGGAGAAAAGGTTCAATGGTTGGCGTCCTCGATTCGGCGGTGACGCACGCTAATCGGCCGTCGGCGCGTGTGGGCTGGCAGCGCTGGTTGGAGCTCTCCATTTGACGGGCCTCGGGTTGTTGTTGACCATGCAGAGGAAAGGGGAGAAACGGAAGGCATACCGATTCGCTAGCCACTTAGCGGTGGCAATTTTTCATAATTTTGATGCAATCCGGCTTTTCCTGAAACGAGGAGCGAGATATGTGTAGCTCCGCGATTTTGCACTGCACACCGCTCCGCAGTACGGTTTCAGATCCGCGGAGTTGTCGCGTTCGGCTCTGCTCTGCGTGCTCCAACAGAGAAGCTGGGAGCTGGAGTGTAGCCAAACAGGCCCTAAGAACTATCAAATATCATCAACGTTCTAATTAGGTATGATTTGCAGCATAAGTCCCTGCTTAGAAAACCTATACACGCATGTATCTTACATATGCAGATATTCTCGAATGCTACAATCATTAGCCGCAAGTCATATAATTATGGTTTCATAAGTAATGCATTCTGTACTCGATCAATGAGTTACCATATGAAAGAACTTTTCCTGTTTTTGGCTGTGCTTTAGGAATTAGGACTTGAAAATTCCTTAGTATTATATTTGCATGTATTCCTTGTTAAATACAAACTATTCATATACAGGTATTCAACGGTCATTGAAACCCTACCATCTGCTAGTTCGTATTCATCAGATCAACCTACACTGCAAAAAATGCGGATTTTAGTTGGGCATCCGCTAAAGCAACCACCAAATTACACTAGTGAGGACTTCATGGTTCCGTTGGTCTCAAGTGTTAATTTGAATCTGGATTATGGGTTTGAGTCCTTTTTTGAAGATAAAGGTTGTTGCAAGGGTTTGAATGAATTTCTTATATATGGAACAAGTGATTTTCTAACAGTACGTAAAGAGGTCTATGTTAGGACCCGGAGAGTGCGATTGCTTGGACTAGAGGTACCTCCATATCTTTGGCTGCGTGATAATTTCTTATGTTAAACAGCTGAACCGGGACATATTTTTGTATGTAGGGCGCAGGTAAAACTTCCTTAATAAAAGCAATATTAGGGCAAGCTAAAGAAAGAAACAATGCCATTCTTGAGTGCATACATGATCATGGAAAGGGAGTATCAAATGGATTGTGCTACTTAGATTCAGCAACAGTGAACTTGCAGGTAATGCAGTTATTTTTCTTTTCTCAACAAATTCAGATGCAATTTTATACAATATTATGGAAGGCATAGATCTGATAATAACTACCCCTGTTTGGCAGTGTTTATCTTTCATGGTGTAAAACAAAGAGGCTAGGGTTTCGGTGGAACGTGCTCGATACCCCTAGGGTCGGCCGTCCTCGTATATTTATATTAAACAACAGAGTTTGTTACAATTACAATTACAAAGAGTAGTTATATATAAACTTTAACACCCTCCCTCAATCTTAACTATGTCCAGAGATACTTAACAAGTTAAGATTGTGTCTACATCGTTCGAACAAAGGTAGCGGCAGCGGCTTGGTGAAGACATCAGCAGGTTGATCTTTAGAAGACATAAACTTGATCCGAAGAAGTTTCTGAGCAACACGTTCTCGAAAAAAATGATAGTCAACTTCAATGTGCTTTGTTCGAGCATGAAATACCGGATTTGTTGACAGAAATGTGGCACCAATGTTGTCACACCACAGAACAAGAGGCTGCTGCTGAATGATCCTCAACTCTTTCAACAAGGACTGTACCCATATAATTTCGGCAGTAGCATTAGCAACTGCTTTATATTCAGCTTCAGTACTACTACGAGAAACCGTAGCTTGCTTGCAAGCACTCCAGGCGATCAAGTTAGGCCCAAAGAATATTGCATGTCCCCCCGTGGATCGCCGATCATCCGGATTTCCAGCCCAATCCGCATCGGAGAAGGCAGAAAGCAAACCGCTGGAGGCAGATCGAAGATGCAAACCATATGTAGACGTATGACAGACATAGCGCAAGATGCGCTTCACAGCAGACCAGTGGGTATCTCGTGGAGAATGAAGAAACTGACAGACACGATTAACCGCAAAAGAGATATCCGGACGAGTGTGAACAAGATACTGAAGACCACCAACAATGCTGCGATAGAAGGTGGCATCATCAGATGACAGTAGAGTACCCTCAAAAGCGGACAGCTTCTCAGTAGCAGACATAGGAGTAGAAACTGAACTGCACTTGAGCATACCAGCTCGTCGGAGAAGATCCTGAGAGTACTTCATCTGAGAAAGAGCAAGACCATCTGGAGAATGAGTAACCTCAATACCCAAGAAATAATGAAGTTTACCAAGATCTTTGACAGCAAAATCAGAACTCAAGGAAGCAATAAGGCGATCTGTAGCTGTAGCAGAGGAGCTGACCACTATAATATCATCAACATAAACCAATAGATACATAGTCACCTCAGGACGCTGAAGAAGAAACAGCAAAGTATGCGCAGTAGATGGCACAAAACCATGGGAGCGAAGTGCAGAAGCAAGACGAGCATGCCATGCACATGGAGCCTGGTTGAGCCCATAGATAGCCTTGACAAGGCGATAGAGATGAGTCGGATGAGCAGAATTAACAAATCCTGGAGGTTGCCGCATGTATACTTCTTCTTCAAGAACACCAAGAGGTTGACGCAGAGACCATCCTCGAGTAACTGCAAGCGACAGGAGGCGAATAGTAGCTGGCTTAACCATAGGACTAAATGTGTCTTCATAATCAAGACCATAACGCTGCTTGAAGCCTTTAGCAACCAAGCGTGCTTTATACCGCTCAATAGTACCATCAGCATGCTTCTTAACCTTGAAGACCCACTTGGAATCAATAACATTAATGCCTGAGCGAGGAGAAACCAATGTCCATGTACCGTTCTGATGGAGAGCCTGAACCTCAGACTCCATAGCAGATCGCCAATGAGGAATACTGAGCGCAGCCTGATAATGACATGGTTCCGCAGTAGGATCAGACTGAGCGTGCGCCATGCACGACACAAGCCAGGCAATAGTACCATCAATACGTATAAGTGGTTTGGAAACACCACTTTTACTGCGAGTGTTATGACGACGAGGGAATAGTACCATCAATACAAATTGATCAGGCAAAACAGAGGATGAATGCACATGTGTGGGTTGGTAAGGCAGCAAATGGAAACATAGTTTCATCAAAGACAACATCCCGTGAGATGAACAGACGATTAGTAGGAACATGAAAACACTTGTAGCCTTTGTGTTCGGAGCTATAACAGAGAAAGACACATTTTTTGGAACGTAACTCAAGCTTATGGCTGTTGTATGGACGGAGATGAGGCCAGCAGGCACAACCAAAAACTTTGAGAAACGTATAGTCAGGAACCTCATGAAAGAGACGTTCTAAAGGAGTTTTCATGTCAAGAACACGAGTGGGAAGCCGATTTATCAAGAAACAAGCGGTAAAGAAAGTGTCGCTCCAAAACCGAAATGGTAAGGAGGCATGAGCAAGCAGGGTGAGACCAGTCTCAACGATGTGACGATGCTTACGTTCAGCAGCACCGTACACGCGATGCTCAATTCCAAGTTTTTGGAAGAAGGTGTTGAGGTTGCGATACTCACCATACCAATCCGACTGTACATATAGGATTTTATGCTGAAGAACACGTTCACCATGAGCTTGAAACTTGAGAAAAACATCAAACACATCAGACTTGCGCTTTAAAAGATAAATCCAAGTAAAGCGACTATAAGCATCGATAAAACTGACATAATAAGTATGACCACTCTGAGATGGACCCCATACATCAGAAAACACAAGTTCTAGAGGACTCTTGATAACTCGACTAGATGAGACAAAAGAAAGCTGATGACTCTTCCCTTGTTGACACGCATCACAAACGACGACATCTTTGGAACTAGACACTATAGGAAGCTCATGGCGACGAAGAACATGACTGACAATCGGCGAGGCCGGATGGCCCAGACGAGAGTGCCACAGAGACGACGAAACTCGAACACCAGCGAAGACGCGGGACACGGTAGGCGCATCCAGCTCATAGAGACCTTGACGGCAGTGACCTTCAAGGAGTACGTCCTTGGTGGCTCAGTCCTTGACAAAAAGATCAAACGGGTGAAATTCAACAAAGACATCATTGTCACGAGTGAGTTTTTTTTTTGCGATGAGAGTGAGTTTCTTAACAGACAAAAGATTATTTGTAACCGAAGGAACACGAAGAACGTTACGAAGTTGTAAAGTTTGAGATGTATATGTAGGAAGAGATGCCTGACCAATATGTGAGATGCGCATACCTGACCCATCAGCAGTGTGTACCCGGTGTGTACCCGGTCAGACCCACGATAGTTCTCGTGGGAGTGAAGCCGAGAGAGCTCGCTCGTGAGATGATCCGTGGCAGCAGTGTCCACATACCAGCTGGTATCCACCGGGAACGAAGAAGTGTGCCCTTGAGTAGCTAGGGAAGCCTGACGTTCATTGCCTTTGCCGTTATTCCCAACACCAAGAAAGTCACGCTTAAAACGACGATGATAGCGTGAGGCAAGATGACCGTCAAGACCGCAAAGTTGGCAGGGCTGCTTAGCCCCACAGGAGGGGCAACACCAAGGTCGATTCCCGCCATCCGTGTTGTTGAAGGAGGACGGGGTAGACGGGCGGCTCGGAGGTGGCGCCGACCACCAGGAGGCGGGCGAGTGGAGGAGCGCTGGCCCCCACCCCCGCGATAAGAGGCGTTCGCCGAGTGATCGACGGTGTCATAGACGCCGGCAGATTTGTGTGCTTCAACACGCTGCTCAGTGCTGAGAAGGCGTCCTAGGAGATCTTGCGGAGAAATAGGAATCTCACGCCCAGTGACGTTCTCGATCAAGGAGTCATAGTCTTTGTCGAGCCCGTTGAGGATGAAGCCAGTAAACTCCGAGTCACGGAGCAGTTGCCCAATAGAGGACAACGTATCAGCAAGCGTCTTCACTTTGTTGTAGAAGGCCTCAGCGGTGAGGTCGTGCTTTTTGATCTCACCAAGCTGGTTACGGATAGCCATCGCATGAGCAGAAGACTGCGAGAAGCTGGACTCAAGAGTAGCCCAGACCTCACGAGCCGTGGCAGCAAAGACAACAAGACCCGCAACTGATGGCGTGAGAGAGGACTGAAGTGCCCCAAGGATAGCATGGTCCTGTGCGATCCAATGACGATGTGCAGGATTAACCACCGATACAGGAGTGCCAGTGGCGGAGGTCATAGAGACTGTAGCCGGAGGACACAGATGAGATCCATCAACAAAGCCCTCGAGATAGTGACTGCGGAGATATGGCAGAACTTGAGTATGCCAGAGCAAATAATTCTCAGCAATTAACTTCAACGTGAGAAGATGCGAGTAGTAGACGTCGCCCGTGTCATCCGCACGGTAGGCATGAGATACACCGTGATTCATAGCAGCAACCGGAGACGGTGGAGGAGGCGGTACGTACGGCGCCGGGGGCGGCACATATGCTGATGTAGATGGCGAAAACATCGGCAGTTGGACAAACAGCATGAGGGCGTCCGTGGCAGGAGATGGCGGATACGCCAAGGCAGAAGGAGGCGGTGACGGGACGAACGGCGAGACGTACGTCGACGTGTAGAGGCTGGCCGGTTGGGTTGACATGCTAGGCGGCGGAGTCGTCCCACCCGCCAGAAGGTTGGCGAGGAACGGCGAGACCGGTAGGAGTCCGGCAGCAGGAGCGGAGACCGATCCGGCACCAAGGAGGTGGTCGGACAAGGTGGAGGCAGGGGCGGTGGTCGATGGAGACGTGGCCGCAACAGAGAAGGGGGCGACGGCGGCCGAGGACGAAGCGGCGGCGGCCGAGGTCGACATGATGGCGACGGCGGCGGCGCTAGCGGCGGCGGAAGCTAGGTCACTGGATTGTTAGGTCGTGATACGATGTAAAACAAAGAGGCTAGGGTTTGGGTGGAACATGCTCGATACCCCTAGGGTCGGCCGTCCTCGTATATTTATATTAGACAACAGAGTTTGTTGCAATTACAATGACAAAGAGTAGTTAGATATAAACTCTAACACATGGTCTCCAAAGTTAAAATTTGGCCGTCAAACTTTTGTAATTTTAACCACCGTAATCCAATATTTTTGGAAACTTTGTCACTTAATAGATGTCACAACGGTAGTAATTTCTGTCACTTAGCACCTTGTATTTCTGTAAGAGCACTCACTAAGTTAACTACTCCCTCCGATCGCAAATAAGTGTCAGATGATTTAGTACAACTTAGTACAAAGTTTGTACTAAGTCACCGACAGTTATTTCTGAGCGGAGGAAATAACAAATAAGTAGCTTCGTAATGGAGAATGGACTAACGTAGACCGAGCTACATGTAGCCTTTATATTCAAATATATAAAATTTGTATTTCAAAGTTCAAAAAATTCTGAAACAAAATTCTTGAGGTAGACAATGTTGAATGCTACATACTGGTAAAAATCTCAATATGAAATACCTCATATTCTAGGCTACACAAAAATGACAAAATTATATAGTGTTGAAATGTGTACTATTCACTACATAAAATGTTAGATTTTATCATTTTTGTGCAGACTAGAATATAAAGTATTTCATATTGAGATTTTGACCGATTTGTAGCATTCAACATTGGCTATCTCAAGAATTTTGTTTCAAATTTTTTTGAAACTTTGAAATACAAATTTTATATGTTCAAAAATAAAGAGCTACATGTAGCTCGGTCTACGTTTTAAGTTTCCCCTTCGTAATACCAGTATCTTTTGAAACTTTGTAATAGATGTCGCATCTGATCCTTTGGTAGTAACTTCTGTCAATTAGTGGCCGTCTACCTTGTATTTTTGTAAGAGCAATCACTAAGTTAACTACCAAATAATTAGATCCTGGCACTTACCCATTGAACTCTTGGTCATATATGGAGAGTGGTAGTAGGTATCACAGTAGTTTCATGTCTCCGTGCCTTGATTATTGGACCCCAGAGAGTAATAATTAACCATTTGAACTTCTGTTCTGACAGGAACTACCTCTAGAAGTTAGGCTCTTCAAAGAAGAATTGCAATTAGGAGTAGATGATCTCAGCAGAAAGATTGACCTAATTATTGTTGTGCATAACCTAGCACATCGTATTCCGCAGTATTACCAGTCCAACACTTGTAAACCTGAGCCAGCTCTTTCACTTCTCTTGGATGAAGCCAAGGCTCTTGGTGTTCCTTGGATTCTTGCAATAACCAACAAATTTGCTGTCAGTGTGCATGAACATAACACATTAATCAGCTCAGCTATGGGAGCATATAAAGCTTCTCCTGATGACACCAAGGTTGTCAACTCATCCCCATTTCTGATGCCAAGTTCTACAAGTAGTGTGAGTCCCGTCAACAGTGTGGATTTGGCGAACAAGGATCCTTCAGGCAGAAGTACTTTGTATCCAGTAAACTTTGTGCTGTCACCATTTCAGAGTAAGGGGATTGTTATGCATGTGGAGGGTGTTACTGCTCTTCGACAACATCTACAACACGTAATTGTGAGTAATGAAGAACCAGCTTTTGAGGTACGTCTCTTTTGTTGCATGTTTATGTTCAGGCAAAATGGGGAAAGATGTAATACTAATATGGACTTTCCATAAACTATCAGTCTTGACAGTGAGGTTATTGCTACACAAAGCGTATGTAGTTTGTCTCGAGGATTGTCCCTCTTTTCCCCGTATATTCTCCTTTGAAATGCAATTGCACATTGGCCTGATTTGACGGCATGGAACATCTATGGCATGTCATCGGATGAAAATTCAATACACCGGCAGCAAAATTAAAACAAAAAAATCATGGTCACACTTCACAGTGCGTTATGTGTATTTCTTGCTGGCTGTAATTCTGAACACTGCATGCTTGGACAGGAACTTGCTCGTCAGAGATTATCGCTGGAGCTTGCAAGAGAGAAGGCGGTGTCTCGTCAAGCGAAGCAGGAGCCACACAAAAGAGACGGATCCGTGACAGCTGCTGCTGTAGGTGCATCACTTGGTGCAGGCCTGGGGATTGTTATGGCTGTAATAATGGGAGCTGCATCAGCCCTCCGGAAGCCGTAATACATTTAATATTTATCTATACCTAATATCTAAGGGCATCTAGAAGGCACACCTTTTAGCCCTCCACTTTATTTAGAGAAGACAATAAATTATACTGGTATAATGCATCATCTCTTATTGTTATCTCTAGTAATTAATATAATCAGTATAATTTTGGTAATAAATTATATTGCTAAGGGAGGATATGTGGTACAACGGAGAAAATAGTTTACTCTTATTTTATAAGAGATCATCCCTTAGCTAAGGAAAAGTAACCTTCTTTTTCTTTATCCTCTCATCTTCAACAAAGCAAAAATTTGATGTGACAGCCATAAGGGAAGGTTGGTCACCTCATTGTACATGCCTAAATACATATACCTAATCTATGGCAATATAAAAAGAGCCAGAGGGTGTTGAGGTTGACCCAATAGATCCTGGCCGCTAACCAACATATCTAATGGTGCACTTTTTTTTTGACAATCAATCTATACCTAATAATAAAGGACGTAAGGTTTCCGTGGTTAGTTCGGGTTTCTGTGGTTGGTTTGTCCGTCGGTACTTCGTCCGTAGCGCATCGTAATTTCCTCGGTTTCATCCGAGTTAGCCGTTGCGCATCCTAATTGCTTTGACTTTTGGTCCGGGTCTCCGGGAGCGAACTGAGATGAGCTGATACAAGGACGCGCTGTGGAACGGCATCACCGATGCCATCATGTTCTATGCAGAGTGGCTTCTCGATCGTCTGCTGTAACCACATCAATCCCGACGACCTACTGCCCCAGCTCGTTGCGCTGGCTACACGTACACCTCGATGCCGCATACTGCAGATACACAGGGAGGGCAACCTGGCCTGGCTCCTCACGGCGGCGAGGCTGTTGCAGTGGAGGCGGAGGCCAAAAACCAGCGCACAATCCCGACTTCAACGATGGGCACGCGAGAGTGCGCCCTGTGGCCTGGCTGCTCCGGTCCCTTCAGGCAATTTTTGTTATTCAGGGATAATTTCATGCAAAGCACTATATAGATCGAGTGAAACATCTCTAATGCAGCGCCATGTCGGGGCAAGTGGATGGTCGGCTGGGATACTGCGATTTTCAGATTGATTGTATTAGTGGATGGTCGGCCGGGATACTGCGATTTTCAGATTGATTGTATTAGCATGCGATGGCAGTAACAGGAAATCAAATGCCGACTGATTTCCAGCTAAGCTAAGCTGAATAGAAGTATGTAATGGACTGATTTGCAGCATACAAAGCTACGCGACTCCTTGATCTGGAGCCCAAGGACGCTGGTGGCAGGGAGCAGAGCTCCGCGTACAGCTCATGGTCGCCGGTTTCAGTGGTTGCTCCGCAGGTCCAGCGTTGACGGCGTCAGCATCCCTGTTGGGCGAGTGCACTAATGTGATGGCGGAGGGTGGCCATGTTCGTGGCTCGCCTCAGGCAGCTTTTGCATTGCATGGTATCCGACGGAGGGGAGCGACAACTACAGGTCGGGCTGACCACATTGAGTTCGTGCACACACATTGTATTTGCAAATTACAAAGACAATCTTATTTAGATATTTGTGAGAGTGTTCTTCACATTCAGGGGCGGATCTAGACTAATTCAAAGGTATGGGACGCATACCCATTAAATTTGCAAAAGATTTGCAGTATTTAACCTCTTATATACATGTATATATGTGGTAGCATCATTTCTACGTGCAAAACTGAACAAAACTCTAAACGAGAAGCCTTTAGCTCCCTCCCCCGTCTCGTCATCCCAACTTAACGATAGAGTTCAGCAGCCATGCCCTGTTGCCGTAGCCGGAGTCCTAGGCTAACCCAATTCTTCTCAATATCTAAATTTTTCTTGTTGTCATTTGAGAATAGAATATAAAACTTATGCACTATTAGCTTCTACGGAGTAACAGTTATTTTTAACCAACAATTTACATATTGGCTCATTGGTTGCTTAGTGCTTTTTAAGTATTTTTTTATAACTAATTGTAATATATTTATATGATCATGAATTTTATGCATATGCGTGGATTATGTGGTTCAGGGTTGCGGACATCCTTGACACCAAAAGAGAAATATAATTCATAATATATATTTTATAACATAGTATATATGGCGTGCGTTGCACGTGCACGCTTACTAGTACTATATATACTAGTGGAATGCCCGTGCGTTGCTACGGGCTTGTAATTTTTTTTCGCTACATCGATTGTCGTATGCCCTTAATATTTTTCTTACTAATTTGTTTGTGTGTATGTCTTTCTTTGTTTTGAAGGTTTGAGAATATCTATTTTGAATTAAATTTTATGTTAAATATTAAATTATATGTTTTTTTTGAAACATGCATCGAAGAATAACGATAACACTGTATGCACACTTCATTTGATTTTTTAAACATGCTTTTTTTTTAAAATTAACTAATGTGTGTTTCCCTTATTAAAATGATGCTACATAATTATCCACATTTATATAATAATACTTCATAACATTTTTAAAGTATACATAATTTTTTTATTGATAATAAGTTTATGACCTATAATTTTGGTGATATATTAATAAAATTTTCATGCGTTGCTGCTACCATTCTAGATGTAATATTTATACTTTTAACAATGACAATATAAGATTTGTTGACATAATATGTGCAGTCCAAGACATAGTTTTTCAACTATCAACATAATCTTTGTTTTATCATTTTGTGAATCACAAAATTGAATTATGAGTAATTATTACCCATAATATATTTATTATTTGGATATTTTAGACAAAAAAGCATATTAATTGGTTGAATTAAAAATCAACCTTTATGGTGTCACTCTTAGTCGATCTAGTACATTTTGTTAGATGCCAAATGTTTTTTTAATTTGACTTCATTCTAACTATGAGTAGGTTAAATTTTTTTATATTAAAAATTCTCTCTTCTTTCACTCTCTCCTCTCTCTCTCTCACTCACTTTCCCCATTCCTGGTTGTTCCTCATGAATCCTCTCGACCTCTCCTTGGTCGCCACCGCCCCCGACTGGCTCCGCCCCCCGCCGGTTCCAGTCCTCCTCCTCCCTTACTCCGTGTCCCATCATCGTAATCTAGTTCCCTCTCCGAGTCCCTCTCGCAAAATTCCTCGTGGCCTCGTTACCGCATCGAGATCTGCTCATTTTCGCCAGAGAAATCGTCGCCGGAGAGCGTCAGCGTTCAATTCCCCATGGCCATGGGCAGCGTGAGGCAGACGCTGTGGGTCGTCGTCCGTATTTGTTGCTTAGGTTAGTTTTCTTCCTCTTTGAGCTAAAGATATGTGTTTTGCTTCCTCTAGTGCCGCTCGGCCACTACGGCGCCATCCCAGGCGGCGGCTTCGACGACTGTTGCACCGGTCATCAGATCCCCTTTCGCTATTCTACACCACCGGCATGACCTTCCCCCTTTATTCACTCATCAGGTGTTGCTTGGGAGTGTGGGCACACATGGACGGAGGCAGGAAGCCTCGTCCTGCCACCTTCGCTCATCCGTCGCTGCAGCAAAGCGCTGGCTCCAGAGCTAAATGTGCCAGCAAGGAGTCCTTGGCGGCGGTAGCCGCGTCCCCGTTATTGATGTAAAGCTTCTCGGTGAATGCGACCACAACATCCGTGTAGCTGCCACTGCCTCTGTAGGCGCCATGGCCGCATAGCTATCAATCGTTTGGCTGGTATGCAGCTGCGCTGCTCGTGTTCCTCGATGTCGTCCGCTCCCGCGCCCGTGTTCCGCCTCTGCCCAGTCCATTTTCACCAGAAACACCTCCACCGCTAGGGAGCTTAACGTGGCGCGGCAGGGAAGAACGACATCACCTAGATCGTTTGGAACCTCAACGTCGACGGCCCCATTGTCGCACTGGTCGAGGTCCCATCTGTGACCTCCCTGATGCTACCAAGGGCCTCCAAGTTAGTGCTAATCCAGACATCAGCATGCCTTGTTCCATCCTGCTTACATAATTTGAATTGTTTGTGATGAATTAACTCTTCATTTACAGTAGCAGCCGCGATTTGGATGCGTCCGAGGCGTGCTCGGTCGAGCACAAGCTGAACCACGGCGGCGTGCACGCACAAGCCCAGCTTGACTGCCGTGGCACCGGCGCACAAGCGCAACGCCCCACGACATCGAACTCATACGCGGTAGACCCGCCGCCGCTGCCGTCCACGCGCCCCTCGTTCCTCCTCCTGCTCTTTTTATTTGCGGCGGGGAGCATGGTCCGGTAGCCGATAACTCCAGAGATGGTGCCCTCCACTTATCAGGTGCGGCGGCGGACATCGTCGATGTTTGTCTGCGATAGGACCGGCAAGCTGACGCGCAGATCCGTGGATCTTGAAGATTTTTATGGGGCGAGGAGGAAAATTAAACGGAGTCAAGCAATCAATGTAGCTGAATCAGAGTATTTATGGTTTCGATTGGGTAGGAATCAGAGTGTTTTTTTTTAGAAGAAACCACGCGTCCATCCATTAAACATAGCAGCAGGTTACAACACGCGGATACAACTCGAACACACCAGAACAACATCTGGCACGACACTTTGCACCAAAGTCCTCTCAGAAAATTTAGTTTATTTGGAGACATGTGCCAAATAAAGGTTTAGCTTATGATGGATGAACTGCTGATCTTTTTAGTTCTGTGGGAAGATAAAGTTACCACTTACCAGATTAGGAAAAAGCTGGTAACAGATAAAATAACAAAGGCTAGCTAGACAAACTACTCTGTAATTCATCGAGATGCAGTGCAGCAAAGCAGTAATTTAACCTATTTCTTGACATATTTTCAAAGGATTTTAACTCAAGGAATTTATACATGGACTAAAAAAGTAACTCGAGGAACCACCTGAAGACTGAAAGCCTGAGCAGAGTACACAGCTGACCATGCTCCTCCAGCTGCACAACACCATCGTCAGATCTCACCATCGTCCATGGCAGCCGGTAGCATCCCAGCCTATGCCGTTCGCGGTGTCCGACTGCCGCCGATCGAACTCGCCCTCTCCTCTGCGCTTCATCACCACCTTGCCTCCACCGATCCTCCATGGCCGCCGCGTGGCCCGCAGCCGCGGCGGCGGCGCGCGCGGCCGTGCGCTCTCTCAGGCGCCTCCTCCCCCGCACCTACACCCACCCCACCACCACCACCACCACGGCTGCATCCGCCTCCTCCTCTCCGGCGCACACCCTCGACGACTACAACCGCCTCCTGTCTGTGCTGGCGCGGGACGGGGACGGCGACGGGGCCCTGCGCGTGCTGCGCCTCATGCGCCAGTCCCCCCCGCCCGCCGCCTGCGCCCCCACGGCCGCCTCCTACACCTCCGCCATGTCGGCGCTCTCCAAGGCCGACCGCCCTGCCGACGCGGCTGCGCTCTTCGCGCTAGCTTTAGCAGCCAGCCCCGCCCCTGTACAAGATCTCCGATGCCGGAGCCGGAGCGTGCAAAGCCATGGCGACGAAGTCGAGAGAACAAACTCGGAGATCGCTGCCGCCGCGCCGCGCTGGGCTAAGATCTGAAGCTCTTTTATTTAAGATTTCGATTTGGTAGGAATCAGAGTTCGGTACTATCTCGTTTGGTAAGGGTTCGGTACGACGGTTTTTTGCTCGATTCCGGTTATTTTGACGTACGAAAACGGCTTTTTTTTTTTTTTTTTTTTGACCTACCACGGTTTTTGAACCATCGCGACCTCAAGCCGTATTATTAGTTTAGATTTCAATGCGGATTTGCTACCAGCTATGCACGCCGTACTTGTCGTCGGATCATGTATGAAGATTCGTGCGTCCAAACGTCAGCCGTTAGTCCGTTACCCAGCCGTCCTCCCTTTGTGTGTTGTGGTATTCAGACTTCTTTTGTAGGTCGTGGACTCGTGGTATTGAGCCGTGTCTGTTTTCTTCAATACGACACCGGTCTCCGCGGATACATCCGCTCCATGCCGTGCGGTGGTTTAGTTAAATTTTTGAACAAAAATTAACGCACATCATGCACGGGCCAATACTCAAAACCGTATCACGGTAATTCGTCATTAATTTACTGACAGCAAAGAGAGAAGAAATCAAATTCAAACTTCAGCGTTCACTCTGCACAACATTTCAGCTAACAATAGCGGGACAATTTGACCTAAGAAAATATTTAGCATCTAACATCAATTAGCACGAATAGACTGCAAAACCAGACATGATGCCCTTTCAAAAAAAACCAGACATGATAAACTAGCACATTTTTTGTCCAAGAAGAATCAGCAGATGCTGCTTAAAAAACAAATCACAGAGATTTGGGTGACTCCTGTATGCGGGCCATGCGGCCTTGGGTACCGACAGCTCGGCAGAACGACGTTGTAGCGTTGGGCGGCGACAGCTCGTCGGATCCAGTTTCCACAACCGCCCTCGATCTAAACGTGCCGCCGGCCGATGCCCCCACCCGAAGCTTCTCTTCTTCCCGTACCCTTCCAAGCGAGCACGCGGGTCGTCGCCTCCGCAGATCTAGCAGCCGCCCCAGATCCCGCGCGGCCGCCGGCGATGCTCCGGTGGGCCTTCGCCTCGGCGGCGCTCGCCGTCCTCCTCCTCCCCGTCGCGCCCGCCGCCGGGTTCCTGCTCCTCCTCGGCTTCACCGGGTCAACTCCATCGTCGGGCGCAGAGCTCCTGCTCAGATCTTTCCGTCGGGCATGGGCCGAGCCATCGCGCCTGCCTGGTGGCGGGCGGTGCAGGGAAGAAAGCCAGGGCGGCGATCTGGTATCGCTGGATGGCGCCTGAGCTTGGGGCTTTCGGCCGGTCGTGCATGCGCGGTGGAGTTTGGCCGGAGGCCCATGCGCGGTGAAGTATGGACGGATGCGCATGATAGTGTTGGTGGGAGGGGGCGACGGCCGCGGTGCAGGATCCATAGGGGAGGGAGCCGGTGGCGCAGCGAGAGTGGCAGGGGAGCGGAGGAAGATGTGCAGGTGGGGTGGAGTGCGGGGTTGGTGGGTGGGTGACTGGGTCGGACGAGTAGATTTTCGGTTGGTGGAAGCCCCGGGTCTCTTAACGGTGTCAGTTTAGATGCAAGCTCTTAACTATGCTACTCCCTCCGTTCAAAATATAAAATGTTTTAGATTTGTAAAGCAAATGTATCTAGACATGTTTTAGTGTGTGTATTCGAGTGAACCTACACACTAAAAGATGTCTAAATACATTTGCTTCACAAAGCTAAAACATCTTATATTTTGAAACGGAGGGAGTATTTGACAATTTTGCATTGTAGATGTGCAAATTTGCACATCTACAGTGCCTCCTGTTTACATTATCGTTCGATCCAAATTTAATGATGTACTCTCTCCGTTTAGAAATATAAGATGTTTTAGTGTATAGATTCGAATGAACCTATACATTAAAACATGTCTAAATACATTTACTTCACAAAGCTAAAACATCTTATATTTCTATACGGAGGGAGTATGTAAAACGGTGCGGTCAATGCGGTGTCTCATCCAGAAAAATCCAGGCCCTCTTCCTCCCCAATCCTATCACTCCCTCTTTCTCCTCAATGGCCCAATCCTATAGACCAAGTTAAAATATAACTCCACCGCTGTCGCCCTCATCCTTTGCACAGAAGCCATCGCCTCCTCCCGCTGAGTTCCTCTGTCGCCGCCGGCGGTGGCCGTGCGGTGGCTTGGCGGGTGCAGCTCCTCAAGAAGGTTCTCTTCCTGGCCGCCCTGCTGCCCCCCAAAGGGGCCATCGACGTGGTGGAGAAGCTGGGCGCCGTTCTCTTCTCCCTAGGCCCGTTCCCTCCGCAGCGGCTGTCGACCCCGCCGACGGCAAGACAGCGACAAGGTCCGCAGGTCCTCTAGGACGAAGCAGCGGCTGGTCGACGGGTCTCTTTGTTTGCCCTCACCTCTCTCTTCTTCTCTCTCCCTCCTCTTCCTCTCTGGCGGGCCATGTGGATGAGGAGTCCCGAGGCTGCTGGCGCCTAGCGGCATGGCAGAGGACCTCGACGCCTTCCCATGCTTCTCAGGGCGTTGCGGCTATGGAGATCAGCGCCCTTCTCCCCCTCTGTGGCCGATGGCTTGGAGGAGGAAATTGGGCCTCTACTCTCCTCTCCTTCCTGAGGCAGCTGGCGCCTGGCCCTCCTCTCATCCTCAAGGTGTATCAGCTAATGGGAGGAGCGTCCATCCCCGTGGTCTCTCTCAAGTAGAGGAGAGGACTTGCGCGCGGTCGTCCTCGGATGGCCAGATTGAAGCGGCTCCCGTGCCTCGATTCAATGAGGTGACTGGTCATCTTGCTTCTTTCTACTCCCTCCGTTTCAAAATATAAGATGTTTTAGCTTTGTGAAGCAAATGCATTTAGACATCTTTTAGTGTGTAGGTTCACTCGAATATCGAATATACACACTAAAAGGTGTTAGATACATTTGCTTCACAAACCTAAAACATCTTATATTTTGAAACGGAGGGAGTACATGTTTCCTCTTGCTGGCTCGATCTATAATTAGTTTCTTCTGTTGGCATGTAGGCGCTCGGAGGTAGATATTTAGTTGGGCAAGCGGTCAGTTGTTGTCCATGATTCTGATGGTATTTCTTTCCTTCTTCTTGGTGTGCTATCCTTTGCATTTCCCCCTTTTGATTTGCCTTTGTATATCTCATGATTTGCTGATTATGCACGGCCTGTTGTTCGTGTTGTGCAGCTACTACAAGTTAATCCTTCCTTATCGTGACCTCATATTTTGAGCAATGGAAAAAATCAAGGTCCACAAGGACACGACGACCCTGTTGGATCCAATATCATTAACCAAGGTAAATCAACACCCTTGCTAAGTTATTCTCTACTTTCCTTTTTCTTGTAGAAAGTTCTGTACATAAAAGTATTTCCACTGTCCAGGTAGTTTGTGCTTTTTAATTTCCATTGGATGTTCATATATGAGTCCCGAAGTGTCATGCTCTCGTGCTTCTGCTTCATCCAAATACCTGCAGCAGGTAGCAGGTACACGAATCATCTTGAATGTTAGCTTAATCCTTTATGGCCACAAGTATTCAACAAACGTCTTAGTTTAATTATTTTAGCTTTCTTACAAAGATTTGTCTTGAGAGTGCTATGACTTTTCACGCACATGCAGTTTCCTTTTCCTGTATTCTTGGTACTACGGTAGGGAGTACTGAAGCTTCAGGCTGGCAAAACATGCATGACAGGATTTCATTGTACATTACTTTGCAGATTTCATTCTTCTGATAGAAGTCTGCTCATGGGGGTTACTAAAAAGTGATCTCAACAAGGCTGATGTACTGTGCTGAATTTTGTATTTTCGATATCGTACATGCTAATGAATTTATATGAAAATAAATTTGGTAGTGGTTGGGTATATATATATCAATTATTCTAATAGCTACTTGCTTCTCTTCCTAACTGGTCGGATTGAATTTTTCTTAGTTCAATCAGACTACTAACTGAGTCGAGGTGCTAATTATGCTTTCATTATTTTTGAGGTCCTAATTAGATAAATATGCTTCAGGTGACATATAAGATGTAATAAATATCCTGGACCTAGCAATGCTCTATACTACTGGGGCATTGTCTAGGCAGAGACAGACAGTTAAGGTAACGTTGTCATGATCTACTATGTACTGTCAATTGTTCTACATATCTTAATTGTTTGGGTGCAGACAACGCATTAGGCTTTGATCTAGACACTCTTGTGATGGATCCAGGGATGTACAATGTGTGCGTCTAATGGCCCAACTAGATACAAATCAGATTTCAGTGGTAATAAGGTCGGCTCATCATTGGCAAAAAATTTATGACATTATTTGTGGTGACCCAGCATACCACTGCATGTGTAGTATGCAAGTCGTTGACATAACACCAATGAAACACCGCCTCACTAGTATTACATCGATCAGAGTGGTACAACAGAAACATCGCAGGTCCAAGGTATGTCTATAGGATTATAATTTCATCATACAGAAGATCTTCAGAACCTCCTCAACAGGTAGAGGGTTAGTTCTGGCGATTACAAATGAGAAAGAGTAACTAGAAGACTAACAAGGACTACCGCTATTGCAGTTGGGTTACTACAGAATTACCCTAACTACTTAGGTTCTAGGATTAGGGAATTGGGTCCCTTCTATTCCTATTCTAGTTTTCCTCCAAGCTTGGTATAGTTGTTGACTTCATTGATGGTTCTGATATTGGTAGAAGGCTTCATCTTCATCTTTAATGTCTTGAGATTGCCTCCTTGTGTTGCCTCCAATCTAAGCAAGGGTTACGAGGGAGTGGGGTGAGTAACGAGCGTTATCCAGCAAGTTCATATAAGGAATAAGGTGTTTTATGCACTATCTACAGCCTTAGATTCAAGAGTCGTTTGCAATGCAAGTTTTCGTAAATATTTCTTCAATAGGTTGCTTTTATTTAGAAGAACTATGTCCGTAAGCCTTCACAAGTTGATTAGAGCTTCGATGGGCTCCTTTCCTTCCGCGTTCGCAGCTCCTTCCCAGAACAGGGAGTATCCAGATACTTTCTTACACTCTGCAGAGGTGGTGACTTGTATCCATAAGAGATCAAAGCCTTGTTGCACATTCGAGTCGCGAGCCTCGTCCATACTTCCTTGGTATGGGGGCCCAGTCGATGATCCAAGCCAATCACTGTCCTCCTCCGCGACCTCGCATACCCACCCTTTTGTAGTTCCAACCTCAGAAACAATCCTCGCCGGTCTCCTACTCTTTGGTAGTTCCGACCTCGATTGATACAATCCATGCCGGGCTACTACTCTCTGGCAGCTTGGCCGACCTCGATTTAACTTACCCACGTCGGGCTACTACTCTTTGGTAGCTTTGCCGACCACGACAGATCTTCCCCTCGCCGGGCTACTACTCGTTGGTAGCTTTGCCGACCTCGGGCCTCCCTCGTTGGTCTCCTACAATCCATCATAGACCACCAATACGCGTGGGCACTAAGGGGTCCCACCCATTACTACAACCCAGCAGGATGCAGCTGCGGTATGGTGCATCCATTGATATGCGAGAGGAAATCGGTACAGCTGACTTCTCAATCCCATTCCAGATCTTATGGTTGACCGTTATTTATGGCGCTAGAATCACTGGCGACATTGGTTATTAATTCCTACGTGAACTTTCAGTTGCAGTGGGACCTCTACCAATACTCATACCATGGTCCCACTGCCCACTATCCTAGGGTAACAACCATTCTGGTCGAAACCACTACTTCAGAAAACAGAACCTTTTGCTTTTAAATGCAGTAGTAATACCACGGGTATATTTGCTAAAGATAAACAAGAGATATGAGCAAGAGTGAACTTGCCTTTTTGACTGCAAGATTATGCGAGTCAAGGTCTTCGATACGATTGAAATCCCAATTCTGAAATAGCAGTCATCATCCGGTAGGGATGATGTTCGAAATCTGCAGCATGATATGCATAAGATATGATATGCATCGTTCTAAGCGTAACCTAACCCCGATGATTTGTTATTACTGAGTTATGGTGGTTTCTTTGTGGTGTGTTACACTTTTAGGTTGCATAATCAAGGTTATCAAAGGCTTTAGGTTATCTTACTATCATGTAGAAGTAACAGAATAAAGCTTCACAGAAGATGGTTGTTCTAGGGTTTAGCATCATTCCTTGCTACAGGAGAATGATGGTTAATGATAAAGACATGAAAGGTAACACTTTTAAGTTCAATTGCACATGCAAGGTTATTATGTGTTTTAGGTCAGTTTACTATTCTGTACAAGTAAAAGGATAAAGCTGGAACATAAGTTTTTGCATTAGGGTTACTATGAGTGGTGGTCATTGCAAAAGACTAGTAACAGGGTAAAGACTTGAAAGTAACACTTTTAAGTTGCTTCTTATGAATAGGAAACAATTGGTTACTCATGGACATGCAAGGTTGAAGTAGATCATATTATCATAACAATACCTAATTAGTTATAGGGTTGACAACAATCTTAACCTATCTAGGCAGTTGTCATCAGAAAGCATATAGTTTGGTAAAATGCTTATTTGATATGTTCTTAAAAGAATAACTTTTGAAGAACATATTTCTTAATGGACATTTAGTACAAAATTACATTTTAGTGGTCATTTACTCTATAGGAAGGTTGGAGTGAATAATAAAACACAGGTTCCTTTATTGTTAGCTAGTAGGGTTTGAATCACAATTTTAAATGATTCCTAAATTGATTTTAGACATTCTCATGATTTAAAGTAACTCTTAATAAGACCATTTTCAATTACCAGACTATAGTTGAAAATAGATTTTAATACAAGCCAATAGTTATTTAGGATTTTTCTTGATTTTAGTGTTTAAAAATTATTTAGGGAAATAGTTTTAGGTTTTTTAAATACTAATAGTAAAGTTTTAAAATGCTAAACTCAAATAATGAAATGTTTTTTCAATAAAATAATTTGAGTTTAAAAATATTCATTTCTCATTTAGAAAAGTGATTTGACTTCTAAATTTGTTTCAAATTCATATTAAAAAATAGTACTTAAACATGTTTTTAAATTGCACTCAAAATTATTCCACACAAGTATATAATCTTACAGCTCAAACAGACAGGTCTTATTTTTGTGATCATTTTGGTATATTATATGCATTTTTCTGACTAGAAATGATATTGTTATGAATTTGCAAAGTTTTAATCTTTTTCTGGAATTGTTAATCAATCAGAAATACTTTTGATACCAAGTCTGGCTCTAGCCACCCAGACTAACCGCTGGGCCATAGGCCAGGTCAGCTGCCACCTCGGCAACGACCAGGTCAACACCTTGACTGGGACAGGGTCATTGCCGGTGATCACCGGAGACGACGATGCAGGCCTCCCCGGGATGCGTGGGTTGCACGGTTAGAACCGGGACACTACGCTGAACCAAAAAGTGGCGGTGCTGGGACCTATTGGTCACCGGAGCTTGTCCGGTGACCTGCTCCTGCGGCGGCGCACGACGGTGATCTCCGATTACACGATACAGACGCCTAAATGATACAATAGGATGCTCTACAGGTGCGCATGATTACCTTGAACACGAAGAGATGCTCGGTGGGGCTGATTGATGACGGTGGTGAACGGAGCTTTGCGGATTCCGATGAGCTTCTGCGGGAGGGAACCAGCAAATTCGTTGTACTCCGGCCTCTTCTTCATGCAATACTCCTTCTAGATGACCTCCTTGGCAAGGCGCTCCTCCCAGTATACCCCTCTGAGCTTGGGGTGGTCGGAATCGACGGCATGCCGGAGAGAGCTCCGGCGAGGCTTCGGTTACTGCGGCCGATAGAGAGAGAATGAGAGGGATTGGAGAGGACTTGGAAGAAAAGAATGGCATAGCGGTCCTCCTGGGATTCTTATAGGGCACGGCGAGGCTTGAATGGTCTTCTCGCCGTCGGCGACAGCTGAGATGCATCGGAGACGACGTTGCTCTTCTCGGGCGCGAATCACCTCGCCACTACTGCCAGTGGATACGGAGAGGATGAGATCGAAGGCATGGCGGTCGACGACGTGGCCTCATCGTCGGCGTGTCGGCCAGACGGGAGAGGAGAGGAAGAAGATGACTTCCTCTTCTAACCGAAACGGTATGCCAGACGGGCTGGCTTGGGCTGCCTAAGTGGGCCGGTTCGGCGGGCTTCGGTCCAGGTAAGTCATTCCCCCTTTTTTCTGTTTTGATTCTTTTTCCATTTTCTGTTTTCAGATTTGAATTCTATTTGAATTTGTATTCTGTTTTTGCAGATATAAAACTTGGGAACTTTACTAGAGCAAATATATGATGGCAAGTATACTTAAATATACATCAAAGAATAATTATGTGCATATGCACATAAAATTATTTATTTGGTACTAGGGTTTTACTTAGCCTCAATATAGGAAAAGTTTCAAATACGACTATAAGAGTGTACAAAGCATTTTGTTAAGGCTTGGGTGAGTTCCATAATAAGATGTAGGAATTTGCATTTTGGGGTCAAATAGTTACTATTGAATATTATATCTAATGTTTTACTTATGATGCATGTATAGGTTTATTATAAGGATAATTGCAAAGATTTATGATGGAGTGTTCAAAATACTTTGGGAAGGAATCATATGAATGATCTCAAAGTGATGTATAACATGGATTTGATACCTTGGAATGGATTCCCAAATGCATGGACAAAAGGGTGTGGTCAGATGAGATGGTACCATTCTCATTCAAGAAGATAGTAACAACTCCTACAATATGATGAGGGTGGCCTCGATAGACTAAGTAGTAATCTAGGGTTTTAGGATTGTGGTCTCCTCCACCTATATCAAGTTCCTTTACTAAAGTCAAACATGTTCTTGTACCAAGGGTCTCTATTGGCTCTTCATAAGAATATTTCCCTCCTAAGCAAGGATAGAGTTTCTTAACTCCTCTACCATCTCCTTATGATGGATGATATCTGCTTATCAAACTAGGTCTTAGAGATAACCTAACTAGATTTCATCAGCAAGTATAATCATGTGCTTGACATGACTATCTTATATCTTTCATCAACTCCCATAAAGAATCTACTCCCTCCGTCTCGAATTAAGTGATGTGGTCTCTGTACAAAATAAATTTTGCAAAAAAATCCTCCACACGTTAAAAACCTATCAAATTAGCCCAGAAATTGGAAATTCAAGAAGTCCCCAACATCCCCGTCGTCCGCCGTCCGCCATCCGTCGCCCGCCTCCACCAAGAGCTCCCCGCCGGAGACAACTGCAGCGCCACCAGAGCCTCCCCCAAGGCCCAGGGCATCCCGTATTGCAGCCGGAACCCGCACAGACGTTTCCATAATCATCGACGGCCGTTCGTGGAGCAGCATGATGCGGGCGACGGCTGCACTCCTCTTCGCGGTCAATCCATTCTTCATGCCTCGTGGCCACAACCAGGATCCGCGTCGCCGCCGTCGCTATGGATTGAAAAGGCCAAACCTTTTCCACCTACTCCTATGGACAACCGACTAGGGTTTGTGCTGGGGTCTGCGGATCGTAGGTTATCCGCTAATGGACCGAGAGAGGAAGGAGCGGGTGACAGAGTGGAGGTCGGAGGCGCGGGGACTCGCCGGAGCCGATCGAGATCGGCCGGCAACGGTGGCGGACAGAATGGGGATTAGAAGAGGAAGAGTGTGATGCGGGACTGGGGGAGTCACGAGGAGGAAGACTACCGAACGGGCACTCCGGGTTGACTTTCCAAAAAGTTCAGGAACGTATTTGTAAAAATGCCACGATGTCACTTAAATCCGGATGGAGGGAGTATTTTGTTTCCTTCATCAACTTCTCATCTTAAATCCATGTTCTGAGCTTGACACTAAAGCTCTTACATAATTTTATTAGGGATAGCATTCATATCTTTAAATACTCCTCATGGGTACATTATCCAGAGGTTTGCTAAACTCAACTTTTTTAGGGTTCTCCATTACACTTCCATCATACTCCTTCTCAAGGTTTATGATCAAGATCATCATCAATACCTGCCCTTGAGATATAGTTAATCCAATCAGTGCATTACCCTAGATATTGACTTCTAGGGCTAGGATACTATACTAAACACAATCCATATTCCACCTGGTAGATGCTTCTTCTACTCCTCCCATCTAGGTATCAATAGTTGATTGTATCTACCAATATAATCTCCACCATTGTGGTATCCATATAGGATCTATCTCCCACCACATGAATACTACTTCTCTTGTATCAATCTTCTCTAGATATTAACTTACCAATCTTTGATCCATTTGCTTCACACATGTCACTATCCCACTTCCACTGACATGGTAATGGTCATTTTGATCCATTGATCATATAGCTTAGGTTCCTACTTGGTTAATCATGAATTCCACAATCAATAGATAATTGAGATGATCATTATAATTCTTTGATCATATGGCTTGGTTTCCATTTGGTTAATCAAGGTCCATGGTTAACTTGTACTAAGCTATCCTCTTAGAACATCCATATAGCTAAGAGAACTCTATATCACTTCTTAACTCCAGGATACTACACATTTGATATCTTCCTGGGTAATATCTCCTTGAGGTATACACCTCATCTATAACTGAGATAACTCCTCTACACAACTTGGTACTAGGGTAGTCTTCCCTACTCCTGAGTTTCCAAATTACATCCTACAGCTCTATCTTAAGGGATGAGAATGATACTGGATTTGATATAGACTCTCTCCTCTGGTCTAGGAGATGAATAGATTTAGATATAAAGGAATTGGACAGATCAAGAGTCAAGGTTAAGACATGTGTTGTCTTCCTTTATGCTAGGCATGGCCTCAATGATTAAGGTTCAAGAGATACCATGGTGATCATGGTAGAAAATAGGTATTGGATCCTCACATGGTGGGTTATCTTTATACTTCTGCCTCACATTCATCTCTTTTAGTTGTTATTATCTCTACCCAAAACACGTTTGTTAACAAAGGTATGTTGAAGTTTATCGCGCTTCAGTTGATGAGCTACTTTAATTCCATCAACTCAAGAGAAGCTTCAATCACTTTGACAAGTTTTATTTAAAAGCGCGAAAATTTCCCAGATTTTCTATGCATGAATGCAATGCACACTTCTGTTTCCTCTCTATTTCTAGCCTCACATCCTGGGATGTTACATTATTTCAGTACAATGATGTGTAAACATGGACTGATATATAGTTGGTTATTAAGTCCCTTCTTATCCTGATTTTCTCTCTATGATAATGCTACACTCTTGATGTGTCCAATTTTCTGGCCAGTTTTAAATTTGTAAAGAGATTTTGTTAGACCTTTTCATTACATTTTTCTCAAATATTTCTTATTTGCTAAGACAAAACACTTATTATAATTGTTAGTTCTGAGAACCTTTTAGGTGCCACGTCAGCACTTGCAGGTATTTCTTATTATATTTCTAAAGGAACTTATCATATTGTGCTTATCGTTGGGTTTAGAGTCAAGATGTACATTGTCTTCGATTTGGTGCTTATAGGTTATATGTGTATTTCCGCAGATAATCAACAAGCCATCATATAAATTCAGAGAAAGATGAATTTAGTGAAATTGATCAACAATATTATATCGTTTATGCACTTATTGACCTGTTTTCCGACATGTTAAACTGATGTCATTTTTGCAGCCAAATTTCTATGGTGCTAGGCATGACTCCTCAGGTATGTCTTTCTTAATGTTTTTTAAGGGCCTCATTGTATTGTGTTCATCTTGATTTCTAAGTTCTCCTATAGTAAGTCAAGTCAATTTTAGGCTCATAGGTTCTTTCTTATCATAGATTACCAACACACTACAATGCGTATTCCAGGGACAAATGAATTTACGGAATTGATCACGAATAATTGCCTAACCCGGGTTTTTTATCAAGATGGAGATTTTTTTAGAAAATAATCCCGAATAGCATCTGTGTTTCTCCTTTTGCAATCGTGGGATTTTAAACATGTCTTTATTGCGAGGGATCGACATGTGAACTACGGTTATATGATATTCTCTTCATATCATTTTCATATGGAAACTATTGTACTTTCATAAAATCTCAATAGTGTAGAATTCGGTTTCTGTTTCTGAAGAGTAGTGGCGCATCTTAATTATAAGTGTGCAATTTAATTTGCTCATTTCTCATAGTACACAATTAATTTTGAGCTTCTGTAAGGTAACTATGTCTTAGTCTGGAGTGTGAATTCACTATGTGGCATAACATATCTCTGATGTTTGCATGACAGAGTATGCGTGCCTTGCTGTATTGGCTTTGTGACAATCTATTTCACAGAGAATTAAACTGTTTGTCACCTAAAATATGTATGTATGATAGGTAGTACTCTTCATTTTTGTAATGATCTCACATGACAACTTTCTGTCCGTTCTGTCAATTTGTAGATTCATGTTCCTTGACTCTAGAGTTGATTGGTCGCATGTCACTGTACACCAAGAAATCGCTCACCACCTCTAGAAATATAACCTACAATCTATAATTCCATGTATGATCGTTTATGTTCTCATGCTTTAAGTACGCATACACTGTTTCTCACTGAACTGATGTTTTTTGCAGGGTCTATTTCGTTTCTGCCAAACTAGACGAACGAATCTAGATGGTCCAGCTTATCCTTCTGCTATGTATAAATGTTTTTGTGATAACAATAATCGGTGCCTTATACTAAGGTTTTCCGTGATAGCAACGCTAGGACAGCAGGCTTCCCAGTCGCTTATATGAGTGTTCTAGGGCATGGATGCAATTAGTCTATAGTCTTCTGTAATGACACATTTCGAGAATACAAATGTTGTGTAATTAGTGTGCTCTCGATCATCCCCTGTTTATACAATAAATAACATAATATTACTGAATGTTGTTGTCTGACTCCATTGTTCCAAATCCTCGCCCCACGGACGTGGCGTACCGCCGCGCAAAACCTTCCTAGTAGGTTGATCAATGGTAGAATCGATGTGCATAGCTATACCCCATGCAGTTCACTATTTTGCATATATATTTATAAGAATAAATAGTACATGGTAGAGCTTATGGCTGTCTCCAGCAGTTTCATGACATAATCTTGTATTTTTAAGAAAGCAGTCGAATAAAATCGAACCGCTGATCTGCAAATACCGACGAAGGTTCTCCCATAATTTTAATTTAAGCAACAATACCAAGGCTACTTGCACGTGCGCAGCTATTAAAGTAGTCAATCATCATCGGCAAGAGTACTAACACCAGTATACCAGGGAAAAATAATCGGACAGCCTGGTCGACGTCGCTAGGGAGCTGAGAGCACGAATCATCATTGTCGAGGACGTAGCTGCCGGAAAAATTATTGCAAGGATAATACTCCTCACGGCAACCATGAGAAAAGATCCAAGATCGATCTGGCGAAGCAAGATTCGAAGAACCATACCTAGAGAACTTTAATCTTCCAATACTGCCACTGACGCCGGGTGGAAGATCTCATCGTCGAAGGAAGAACTGAAGATCAATTATTGTAGACGATGTCATCTCCATTGACATAGAGATCAAAAGAAGATGGCTACCAAACCTTAACTTAATCTACTAGAAAATACTACTTTTACTGAAATCTCCACACATAGATTGGGTTCCCCACCCCCTTACGCCGGTGAGGCCGGCTGGAGGAGGGGGAACCAATCTATGGTGGAGTAGGTGGAGGCAGCGGCAATTTTCTTGAGAGGCGGCGACTGAGACAGACAGATCCGATACCTTAACTGGCCTCACTATCTAACGGTGCACCTTGCTTCCATGATAAGCGGTAAAACAGTTGTTAGTCCGCTCCACTCTCGCACCCGTCAGTCACCGATAATCAGTCTATCCTATTCCTAGGGTTCGCTCCCCATCCTGCGTTCCTCCACACCGCGACCAACCGCTGCCATGTCGCGCCTCGCCACACACCCCCTACTCCTACCGCTGCGACATTGCCGCTTGCCCCCGGTATGACGCTACCGTCAGGACTCGCCCTTAGAGCATCTCTACCGACGCTCCCAAAACGCCTCCCAACCATGGGCCGACGCTATTTTTTGGCCTGGGGACAAAATTGGTGCACCACCGGTGAGCCCAAATTCGTGCCGGCGCTTTGCACGGCAGGACCCTATCGGGAGCACTGGCATCTCATGCCACGCAAGAAAAATGCTCCCGGCCCCTCTTGGCAGAGCAAATCCATCCCCAAACCCTATCCTCGCGCACTGCCCACCCTCCAGAGCGACTGCTGCCGCTGACGAGGTGCCCCTCCCTAGCTCCCCTCATGCTCCACCGGCAAGGAAAATTTTGTTCTGTAGGCCACCAACGCGACCTCGCCGCCCTCTAGCAAGGTTACCGTCGGCTCTGCCGCTGATAGCGGCAGCGCACTCACAGACGACGCCCCACTCCGCCTGCAAGGTCTTCGACCATTTGCCTCGCTGGTGGCTATGGACAGCAACAATGAGATTATGATGGAGGTGCTGCAAGAGGATGAAGCGGAAGCTGCCGCCCATCTATAGCGCTGAAATATGGGGTTTGCCTTCCTCATGCAACTCCGGCAGCAGCTCAACGACGTTGTTAACCGCCGGGACGGCTCAGGGCCTGGTAAGGCGGTGAACAAGAATCGCCATAGGGACGCCGGCGCCATGTTGCTGCACTCCAACTACTTTGCAGATGATGCTACAAATACACCGAAGGAATTTTGGCGGCTATTCAGGATGAACAAGGATCTGTTCATGAAGATTGTGCAAGGCGTGAGAGTACAACGACTATTTCAAGTACAAGAAAGGTTGCACCGGAAAGTGGGGTTCATGTCGGTTCAGAAATGCACAGCTACCGTAAGGTGCTGTAACACCCCCAGTTCGGGTATGCCTGGCAATGCTACCATACTCTCTTAATTAACACCAAGTATAGGAAAACTCTAAAATCAGGCAGCACCTCCTTTGTTTACAAGGACATCCATATGCAATTTAGCAAGATAATCTACGAATAGCATGAATAAAGATCTCATTAACTAGAACGTAATTTATAGTTCACAACTCAGCTAGCACACATAAAATTAAGATATGAGCGACCAAAAGCTCGTAGTAAGATATTCTTGAATACACAAATTGATCTGAAGCTAAATGGAAAGATTTATTATTGTTCACTAAGCATTATCTAGAAACAGGTGATGTGATTAAGTGAGGAAGTTGGGCTACGCCCGCTTCCCATGCATATCGCTTATTTAGTACCTGAAAACCAAAAGAAACGCAAGAATGAGTATAGAAATACTCAGCAAGTACAATTAGAGCCATAAGAACAACAACGGAATAAATAACCATGGAGGAGTTCTGATAACCACATTGTCAACATAAAGACTGAAAATTATACGTGAATATGTCGCCCGGACTAGCCCACGAGCTAACAGTACTCATCAAACTTAATTCGGAACTAGCCGCTCGAAACAGTCTCTCACCGGACTAACACACATCACCGAACTTTATTCGAACTAGCCGCTTGTGAACAGTTTCTCACCGAGTTAGCTTTGAAATGTAGAAGTTGCGATATGACTTAATACGAATAGCAAAACATAACAAATAAGTTTGGATTCAACAATTAAATAAATGAATCTCAAACCAAAGAAGAACAAACAACCACACATTCACACAACGGACAATCATAGAAGAAAAACTGAAGTTCGTCATGCACTTGCCTACATTCCGCTCGACGAAGAATGACTCTTAGCTCTTGAAGCTCCTTTGGACCTGTGTAATTAAATCCTCTCAGATAGTGTCTAGTTCGGCAATAGCGTAAGAATCCTCAGCTGTTACTAAAGAACCTGAAATTCTTAATCACTGTTTACTAGTACGGTAGCCTCAGCTAGCTATATGTACAATCATTATCATGCAAACACTGAACCGTAACCAAAAGGAGCAAGTAGCTAACCGACTATCTTAGTCCTTTAATTTGCAGGTACCACCAAAATAATAGTAATTCCAGTCTCCTTTATTCACCTTCTACCAGCAGCGAAACCAAAACTCCATGGTGCAAATCTCAGAGAAATCAGACACAAAAAAAGCAGCTAGCAATTCCAACAAGAACATACTGGTCGTTTTGTTTTGTTCTTGCGGGTATCCTTGATTACAACCATCTCTCTTAATTCTATCTGGTTAGGATGCATGTGTTCTGAATCCGAAAAGAATACGCACCACATCTGATAGTCCTGACATCGACCAATCTAGTACCAGTACTAAGCATCCAGCAGTATTTAACTAGCTACTCCATAATACGATCTAATTGACAGGAATTTGATGGATAGGTGTTTGGATTGGTAGGGAACAAACAGGTCAACCGCGAGATCGCTGGCACGTACCTGCACATTGGCTACACGAGTTGGTGCTCGGCTGGAGTCAACCTTCCGCCTAGATCAGATGATGTCTTCAAGACGGGAGTCCTCATCGTTGGCGCAGGCGAAATCCATCTATGGGCATGGACTCCGACAACAGATCTTGCAACGGGGGATAGTAGCCTGGCACGAGCAAAACCGCCGGATGCTGGTTGCGAAACGGCGACTGCCAACAAAGGCAGCGGGTAGGTGTGGAGGCGGCGCTGGCGGCAGGTGAGCTAGGGCAGGACGTCGGTGAGGATAGGGAACCGATTGGGCTGGGCTTGGTATATATTTATCCTTTAATTTCTTTTCCAATTATGTTTAGACTGTAACACTAAGGGAAAAATCTATAAGGTCTAGATTTATCGAATTTTCCACGACACGTAGGAACTCGGAATTGATCAAACTTATAGTCGTTTTTGGTCAGCTCAAAAGACGACCTTAATCAAAGTCCTAGATTTCTCATATGATCTACGCTTTAAAAATTCAACTCTGATCAACCCTCTTTCATTATTATTGTTTTTTTTAAAAAAAAATATGCCATTAAAATTCCAGGATATTACATTCTCCCCCTGTTCAACGGAATTCGCCCTCGAATTCTAGACTTTTAACTTCGGGTGTTTTGAACAAACCGACTCATCCATTAATGAAGCTACCACATGTATTACTGGTTTTCCTCCATTTAAAGCTTGAATTGTGAACTTAGCACTCTCAAAGATGTTTGAAGCAAGCATCGTGATGCCCTTGTCTTTGGTAAATCTTGAAATCCATGTTAAGAAGGTAGATGTCACAGGTCCACTCAATGCTCCACATTCTTCAACTTCGGAACAGAACTATGAACACCGAGTAAACCATCGGGAGCTCTCATGGAGGGATATTATGATATGACTCGTAAGTTAACCTGAAGACACCGGATTGGTTTATCCTCACCGCAAGTCCTATGCTTGGCAGCGGTTGCCTCTTCTAAAGGTGGAACGCCATACCATTCTATGGTCTAGGCTAAATCGTTGACTCTCTACTACCTAAAGGAAAAAGTCCCACATTGATTCACCAATCCAACATAAGAAGAGCGAATAATAAGAGTAGTCGGTACGGGGGCCAATCCATCCGCACCCAAATTATTAACTCTATACGTAAATAGGTGATTCGCGCAATCTAACTCTCGGGCATCCTCACATGCACTGCAAAAAGGTTCCATGGGCACGAACCGAAGTTTGGGGTGATTCCCATTTATCCATGATGCAAATCCTAAGAAACCACTCTAGCGATCTTTCAAGAACTCTATAGGTTGCGCATGATCCTACGAAGCATCCACGAGAGACTCAAAACAAGAATTGCATAACTTAGAGAGGATAAGAATGGACACTCTTCTCATAAAAGATAGAAAAAGCATATAGAGTAGACTAGACGATGGAGAATATTTGAAGTAGACTTAGAATGACCGCTTTAACATTGGAAAAAAACAAATTGGAAGATGGTTGTCGCATCAGAGAAGTGGATGAGGTGGACTAGAAAGAAAAAGGTGAAGTGGGCTAACAAAGCTAAGCGAAATTTTAGGCTACGGCCTGGGACATGGATAGAGGAAAGAAGTTCTCATACTGATTTGGTCTCACAAGAGTCTTGATAATACTACTTTATCATCTCCACTGCTACAAGTTGCATCATTAAGAGAAACCTACACCGGCTACAGCTGGTCAAGATTAGAAACAGTTTTCCTCAAATTTCTTTCGCATAAACTTCACTCATAACTTATAATATGGATACTTCATGAACTACCGATGAACTCAGATTTATTCACCAATAGCAAGCATATTATCTTGATCTCCAAATGCTCATGCTTCGGTAAATTTCATACCATTTCTTCTCGGTACTCACAACTTGAAGGAAATCTGTAAATAACCACACTTTTTCTATCCAGTGCTTACTTCATTAACCATGAAAAGAACATCGGGCCAACTAATGACTACTAAAATGGAAGAGACAATCAAACAAATACCTGAAGTAAGGCACTACAAGCCTCCCACGGCAATGGCCTGCTCACGGGCACCACACCAGTTCCATTAGAGAAATCAGAATTAACACATAACAAAAGCGTATATGCAATGCATGCCCCAAAACCCACGTATTGTGCACAAGTGTGTCAAAATTTTATTTGTTATTAACCTAAGTCAAGTATTGAGTTGTTTAGGAAAAGCACAAATTTTAGTATTTTAATCTTAACAAGTTTTAAATTATTATATCATAACTAAATAATAACCTACTCGAGAGATCTAAAACCTAGGCTCTGATACCAACTATAACACCCCAGTTCTGGTATGCCTGGCGATGCTACGACACACTCTTAATTAACACCAAGTATAGGAAAACTCTAAAATCAGGCATCACCTCCTTTGTTTACAAGGACATCCATATGCAATTTAGAAAGATAATCTACTAATAGCATGAATAAAGATCTCATTAACTAGAACGTAATTTATAGTTCACAACTCAGCTAGCACAACTCAGCTAGCACGCATAAAATTAAGATATGAGCGACCAAAAGCTCGCAGTAAGATATTCTTGAATACACAAATTGATCTGAAGCTAAATGGAAAGATTTATTATTGTTCACTAAGCATTATCTAGAAACAGGTGATGTGATTAAGTGAGGTGGTTGTGCTACGCCCGCTTCCCATGCATGTCGCTTATTTAGTACCTGAAAACCAAAAGAAATGCAAGAATGAGTATAGAAATACTCAGCAAGTACAATAGGAGCTATAAGAACAACAACGGAATAAATAACCATGGAGGAGTTCTGATAACCACATTGTCAACATGAAGACTGAAATTGTACGTGAATATGTCGCCCGGACTAGCCCACGAGCTAACAGTACTCACCGAACTTAATTCGGAACTAGCCGCTCAGAACAGTCTCTCACTGGACTAACACACAGAATAGCCATCGGACTAGCTCACAAGCAAACAGTTCTCACCGAACTTTATTCGGACTAGCCGCTTGTGAACAGTTTCTCACCGAGTTAGCTTTGAAATGTAGAAGTTGCGATATGACTTAATACGAATAGGAAAACATAACAAACAAGTTTGGATTCAACAATCAAATAAATGAATCTCAAACCAAAGAAGAACAAACAACCACACATTCACACAACTGACAATCATAGAAGAAAAACTGAAGTTCGTCATGCACTTGCCTACATTCCGCTGGACGAAGAATGACTCTTAGCTCTTGAAGGTCCTTTGGACCTGCGTAATTAAATCCTCTCAGATAGTGTCTAGTTCGGCAATAGCGTAAGAATCCTCAGCTGTTACTAAAGAACCTGAAATTCTTAATCACTGTTTACTAGTACGGTAGCCTCAGCTAGATATATGTTCAATCATTATCATGCAAACACTGAACCGTAACCAAAAGGAGCAAGTAGCTAACCGACTATCTTAGTCCTTTAATTTGCAGGTACCACCAAAATAATAGTAATTCCAGTCTCCTTTATTCACCTTCTACCAGCAGCGAAACCAAAACTCCATGGTGCAAATCTCAGAGAAATCAGTCACAAAAAAAGCAGCTAGCAATTCTAACGAGAACATGCTGGTCGTTTTGTTTTGTTCTTGCGGGTATCCTTGATTACAACCATCTCTCTTAATTCTATCTGATTAGGATGCATGTGTTCTGAATCCGAAAAGAATACGCACCACATCTGATAGTCCTGACATCGACCAATCTAGTACCAGTACTAAGCATCCAGCAGTATTTAACTAGCTACTCTGTAATACGATCTAATTGACAGGAATTTGATGGATAGGTGTTTGGATTGGTAGGGAACAAACAGGTCAACCGCGAGATTGCTGGCACGTACCTGCACATTGGCTACACGAGTTGGTGCTCGGCTGGAGTCAACCTTCCGCCTAGATCAGATGATGTCTTCAAGACGGGAGTCCTCATCGTTGGCGCAGGCGAAATCCATCTATGGGCATGGACTCCGACAACAGATCTTGCAACGGGGGATAGTAGCCTGGCACGAGCAAAACCGCCGGATGCTGGTTGCGAAACGGCGACTGCCAACAAAGGCAGCGCGTAGGTGTGGAGGCGGCGCTGGCGGCGGGTGAGCTAGGGCAGGACGTCGGTGAGGATAGGGAACCGATTAGGCTAGGCTTGGTATATATTTGTCCTTTAATTTCTTTTCCAATTATGTTTAGACTAACACTAAGGGAAAAATCTATAAGGTCTAGATTTATCGAATTTTGCACGACACGTAGGAACTCGGAATTGATCAAACTTAGTCATTTTTGGTCAGCTCAACAAGACGACCTTAATCAAAGTCCTAGATTTCTCATATGATCTACGCTTTAAAAACTCAACTCTGATCAACCCTCTTTCATTATTATTATTATTTAAAAAAATTATGCTATTAAAATTCCGGGATATTACATTCTCCCCCTGTTCAATGGAATTCACCCTCAAATTCTAGACTTTTAACTTCGGGTGTTTTGAACAAACCGACTCATCCATTAATGAAGCTACCACATGTATTACTGGTTTTCCTCCATTTAAAGCTTGAATTGTGAACTTAGCACACTCTCAAAGATGTTTGAAGCAAGCATCGTGATGCCCTTGTCTTTGGTAAATCTTGAAATCCATGTTAAGAAGGTAGATGTCACAGGTCCACTCAATGCTCCACATTCTTCAACTTCGGAACAGAACTATGAACACCGAGTAAACCATCGGGAGCTCTCATGGAGGGATATTATGATATGACTCGTAAGTTAACCTGAAGACACCGGATTGGTTTATCCTCACCGCAAGTCCTACGCTTGGCAGCGGTTGCCTCTTCTAAAGGTGGAACGCCATACCATTCTATGGTGTAGGCTAAATCGTTGACTCTCTACTACCTAAAGGACAAAGTCCCACATTGATTCACCAATCCAACATAAGAAGAGCGAATAATAAGAGTAGTCGGTATGGGGGTCAATCCATCCGCACCCAAATTATTAACTCTATACGTAAATAGGTGATTCGCGCAATCTAACTCTCGAGCATCCTCACATGCACTGCAAAAAGGTTCCATGGGCACAAACCAAAATTTGGGGTGATTCCCATTTATCCATGATGCAAATCCTAAGAAACCACACTAGCGATCTTTCAAGAACTCTATAGGTTGCGCATGATCCTACGAAGCATCCACGAGAGACTCAAAACAAGAATTGCATAACTTAGAGTGGATAAGAATGGACACTCTTCTCATAAAGGATAGAAAAAGCATATAGAGTAGACTAGACGATGGAGAATATTTGAAGTAGACTTAGAATGACCGCTTCAACATTGGAAAAAAATAGATTGGAAGATGGTTGTCGCATCAGAGAAGTGGATGAGGTGGACTAGAAAGAAAAAGGTGAAGTGGGCTAACAAAGCTAAGCGAAATTTTAGGCTACGGCCTGGGACATGGATAGAGGAAAGAAGTTCTCATACTGATTTGGTCTCACAAGAGTCTTGATAATACTACTTTATCATCTCCACTGCTACAAGTTGCATCATTAAGAGAAACCTACACCGGCTACAGCTGGTCAAGATTAGAAACAGTTTTCCTCAAATTTCTTTCGCATAAACTTCACTCATAACTTATAATATGGATACTTCATGAACTACCGATGAACTCAGATTTATTCACCAATAGCAAGCATATTATCTTGATCTCCAAATGCTCATGCTTCGGTACCAAAATCATGCCAATATCTAAATGCAAAATTTCATATCATTTCTTCTCGGTACTCTCAACTGGAAGGGAATCTGTAAATAACCAAACTTTTTCTATCCAGTGCTTACTTCATTAACCATGAAAAGAACATTGCGCCAACTAATGACTACTAAAATGGAAGAGACAATCAAATAAATACCTGAAGCAAGGCACTACAAGCCTCCCACGGCAATGGCCTGCTCACGGGCACCACACCAGTTCCATTAGAGAAATCAAAATTAACACATAACAAAAGCGTATATGCAATGCATGGCCCAAAACCCACGTATTGTTCACAAGTGTGTCAAAATTTTATTTGTTATTAACCTAAGTCAAGTATTGAGTTATTTAGGAAAAGCACAAATTTAAGTATTTTAATCTTAACAAGTTTTAAATTATTATATCATAACAAAATAATAACCTACTCCAGAGATCTAAAACCTAGGCTCTGATACCAACTATAACACAACAGTTTTGGTAAGCCTGGCGATGCTACCACACTCTCTTAATTAACACCAAATATAGGAAAACTCTAAAATCAGGCAGCACCTCCTTTGTTTACAAGGACATCCATATGCAATTTAGAAAGATAATCTACTAATAGCATGAATAAAGATCTCATTAACTAGAACGTAATTTATAGTTCACAACTCAGCTAGCACGCATAAAATTAAGATATGAGCGACCAAAAGCTCGCAGTAAGATATTCTTGAACACACAAATTGATCTGAAGCTAAATGGAAAGATTTATTATTGTTCACTAAGCATTATCTAGAAACAGGTGATGTGAGTAAGTGAGGTGGTTGTGCTACGCCCGCTTCCCATGCATGTCGCTTATTTAGTACCTAAAAACCAAAAGAAACGCAAGAATGAGTATAGAAATACTCAGCAAGTACAATTAGAGCCATAAGAACAACAACGGAATAAATAACCATGGAGGAGTTCTGATAACCACATTGTCAACATGAAGACTGAAATTGTACGTGAATATGTCGCCCGGACTAGCCCACGAGCTAACAGTACCCACCGAACTTAATTCGGAACTAGCCGCTCGGAACAGTCTCTCACCGGACTAACACACAGAATAGCCATCGGACTAGCTCACAAGCAAACAGTTCTCACCGAATATTATTCGGACTAGCCGCTTGTGAACAGTTTCTCACCGAGTTAGCTTTGAAATGTAGAAGTTGCGATATGACTTAATACGAATAGGAAAACATAACAAACAAGTTTGGATTCAACAATCAAATAAATGAATCTCAAACCAAAGAAGAACAAACAACCACACATTCACACAACGGACAATCATAGAAGAAAAACTGAAGTTCGTCATGCACTTGCCTACATTCCGCTCGACGAAGAATGACTCTTAGCTCTTGAAGCTCCTTTGAACCTGTGTAATTAAATCCTCTCAGATAGTGTCTAGTTCGGCAATAGCGTAAGAATCCTCAGCTGTTACTAAAGAACCTGAAATTCTTAATCACTGCTTACTAGTACGGTAGCCTCAGCTAGCTATATGTTCAATCATTATCATGCAAACACTGAACCGTAGCCAAAAGGAGCAAGTAGCTAACCGACTATCTTAGTCCTTTAATTTGCAGGTACCACCAAAATAATAGTAATTTCAGTCTCCTTTATTCACCTTCTACCAGCAGCGAAACCAAAACTCCATGGTGCAAATCTCAGAGAAATCAGTCACAAAAAAAGCAGCTAGCAATTCCAACGAGAACATGCTGGTCGTTTTGTTTTGTTCTTGCGGGTATCCTTGATTACAACCATCTCTCTTAATTCTATCTGAGTAGGATGCATGTGTTCTGAATCCGAAAAGAATACGCACCACATCTGATAGTCCTGACATCAACCAATCTAGTACCAGTACTAAGCATCCAGCAGTATTTAACTAGCTACTCCATAATACGATCTAATTGACAGGAATTTGATGGATAGGTGTTTGGATTGGTAGGGAACAAACAGGTCAACCGCGAGATCGCTGGCACGTACCTGCACATTGGCTACACGAGTTGGTGCTCGGCTGGAGTCAACCTTCCGCCTAGATCAGATGATGTCTTCAAGACGGGAGTCCCCATCGTTGACGCAGGCGAAATCCATCTATGGGCATGGACTCCGACAACAGATCTTGCAACGGAGGATAGTAGCCTGGCACAAGCAAAACCGCCGGATGCTGGTTGCGAAACGGCGACTGCCAACAAAGGCAGCGGGTAGGTGTGGAGCCGGCGCTGGCGGCGGGTGAGCTAGGGTAGGACGTCGGTGAGGATAGGGAACCGATTGGGCTGGGCTTGGTATATATTTGTCCTTTAATTTCTTTTCTAATTATGTTTAGACTGTAACACTAAGGGAAAAATCTATAAGGTCTAGGTTTATCAAATTTTCCACGACACGTAGGGACTCGGAATTGATCAAACTTATAGTCGTTTTTGGTCACCTCAACAAGACGACCTTAATCAAAGTCCTAGATTTCTCATATGATCTACGCTTTAAAAACTCAACTCTGATCAACCCTCTTTCATTATTATTATTTTAAAAAAAAAATATGCTATTAAAATTCCGGGATATTACAGGTGCATTGCATATGGAGCTCCGCCGGATACAACAGTGAACTATCTACGCATGGTCGAGTCGACATCTATAGATAGTGTCTTCAAGTTTTATCGGGCAGTTATGGCAGTATTTGGTCCAACTTATGTGTGACAACCAAATGAAGAAGACAGAGTTTGAATCCTTGCACAAAATGCAGCGAGAGAATTTCCTGGGATGTTTGATAGCATCGATTGCATACATTGGGCTTGGAAGAATTGCCCGTTTGCTTGGCAAGGGATGCACAAAGGCCGCAATGGGGAATGCAGTGTGATCCTTGAAGCTGTCGCCGATCACGACCTGTGGATTTGGTATTCTTTCTTCGGGATGGCAGGAACCCACAATAAGATCAACGTACTACATCGATCTCCTGTGTTCACAATACTAATGGAGGGACATTCTCCTCTGGTTAACTTCAAGATCAACGGCAACACCTACACCAAAGGGTACTACCTCGCCGATGGTATCTATCCATCTTGGGTTACATTTGTGAAGACAATTTATGGGCCAACTTCAGAGAAGTAATATTGGTTTTTCAAGTGTCAAGAGGCAGCTCGAAAGGATGTCGAGCGGGGATTTGGTGTGCTCCAGGCGTGTTTTGGCATTGTCAGGTACCCAGCTCTTATTTACTTGGTCAGAATCTCAGATGTGGGAGGTGATGAACTGTTGTGTGATCTTACACAACATGATTATTGAGAGTGAGCGGGCTGAACCAAATGATGATCACACCTACGACTACATAGGTCCTTTTGCACAACTTGATGGTCACTAGTGAGTATGCACGTGCAATGCATGCATAATTTTTAAATTTTCTTCAATGAAATCAAATTTATGAACAAGATAGCTATCACAATAACATAAGAGGTCCAACATACTTAACTTTTGCAGAAATATACCACCACATGTTTCCTCCTCTTTGTAATCAGGCTTGGAGTGCACGTATCTTGTTTTGTCAAAAAGGCAAAAGTTAGGCCAATAATCAAGCGAGTGGATATATCTATTCTAAACATGAGTACCGAATCAAATGCCGCGTTGTGGTGCGTTTGCGTCGTTTGGGCCTGTGGGCCCCGGCTGCAGTGGCCTGGGCGGTGGTGAGCTATCGGGCATTGCGCGTGTCTATCGCCCTAAATTTTTGGACAAATTTTATTTGCTAATTCTACATATTTTCCTTGCGGCGTATGGTTTCCAAACTTGAGATTAAATGGTTTCCTAGAATTGGCTAGAATAAATGATCTTGTATTTAATCAGGAATAAATGCTCCTTTGTATGATATATTTTACAAAGAGTTGTTAATAATATTTTTATCACCGTTGTGGTTACATGTTCGTAGGTAAGAACGGTTCTTCCTAGAAAGCCCCAAACCACGTAAAATATGCAAGACAAATTAGAAGCGTCTAACTTGTTTTTGCAGGACATGTGATGTGATATGGTTAAATTGTTTATGTTACAAATTGTATGCAATGATCCTTTTTGTAAGTTATAAACAACTGGCAGTAGCCATATGGTTGTCATTTCATTTTATGTCCTGCATGCCGAATATATATATCCAAGCGATATATTGTAATTGAGGAAGATAATCAAGGTGGCACGCCATGGACCTTGGTGCTGCGCTGGTGGAATGATGGAGATCATGCCATGACGCACAAGATGGAGATCGAATGCGTGAAGGACCATATCATATCACATTATATATGCATGTGATGTTTATCCTTTTATGCATCTTATTTTGCTTAGATTTGATCGCGTGGTAGCATTATAAGATGATCTCTCTCACATAAATATCAAGATAAAAATGTGTTCATCCATAGCATGCACCGTCAAGAAAGTTCATCATTTCGAGACACCACGTGATGATCGGGTGTGACAGACTCTACGTTCACATACGACGGGTGTAAGACAGTTTTACACACGCGAGTGCTATGGTTCTAATTGGTGAGCCTAGCATGTACAGACATGGCCTCGGAACATGAACTGAAATGTTAAGCACGAGTCATATGGTTGATATGATGAACATGGTGATGTTCACCTTTGAAACTATACCGTTGCACGTGATGATCGGTTTCGGTATAGTGAATTTGTTTCGTGTAATCACTTAAGAAAACTAAGAGGGATGTTGTTTTTAAGTGGGAGTTCACTTAGTAATTTTGAATTATAGAACTCATTTTATCATGAACTAAATCAAAGAGAATTTGCATAGTTTGTTGTAGGCATTGGCATCCGTTTACTACCTTGCGATTAGCTATAATTGAGATAATAGAACTATAGAATTCTGGATATTAACTTTACTAATTGGTATCGTATTGTTTGAATGTCAATATAAAGTGTAAAGTCCTATTGCAAACTTTTAGCAAACCTTGGTTACTCGATAAAATTTAATAAGTAGTATTAAATCAAGAGTAACAATTCTAGTGTTGGTATCTAAATATCACACTTGCCTCCATGATCCTTGATATTCAAAAGTTGTTTTTAGTATCAAGGTTATCTAGGAGCTAAAAGAATTGTTTCATAAACTATCATATGTGGAAGATATTTTGATATCTGAAACAATGTTTGGTTGCAATGTGATAGAGTATAATTTAGTAAGACACATGTTCTCGTATTGTATGAGAATTTGCGAAGATTGGAAACGCTAGGCGTCCAGATCTCCTAAAAGGTTTAGGAACTAACATTATACTCACAATTCGTCCTCATGAGCTATAGTAGCTTGATCATGAAAGTTGTCATGATAGGATGAATAGAAGATGTAGGTAAAATGTTTACTACACTAAAAGATTACTAAAGAATGGAATTTGGAAGAACGCCAAATATTTGATAATGGTGATCTACTTCAAAGTGTGAGTCCAAGGGTATTAGTGTTTGACTAATCATGCCTTGAACTATGTGCCATGTGTATGGCACCACTATTGATGTTGATAGATTCTTCTAGACGAAAAAGAATTGCTAAAAGAGAATCCGAAATTTATTCTGGCGGAAAAGAAAAGACTGGAAATGTCCAGCTCAGGTATATAGAAGATATACATGTTATGGGTGTATTCGTTGCTTGTTAAAACAATGTGGTTCTTGGGTATTTGATACTAAATTGGTTGGTATGGACTATCATACAGAACAACGCAATACAAGAACTGCAATGGCCTAATTAACTAGCAAATGAATATGGGATGATTCTCATTGAAAAAAAATAAAGTGTTATTGTGTTTCGTTGGAATTAAACCTAGCCTTCAAGATTTGTTTTAACAATTGTTATTTTGTTATGGTATTATGAGAACAATGGTTGTTCAAATTATTACCTCCTTCATAAAAGATGAATGAACGCTTATCTTGTTGGAGAAATCACATCCATAACACTGATGCTATAAATGTCTCAAGAAAAATAATTAGAAGATCACTTATGAGTGACACCACCGTTTAAATCATATAGGAAAGTGAACATGAAGGAACTCCATGTTGATGGAATTTTGGAGTCATTTTGATTTTGAATCAATTGACACTTGTGAAAAATTCCTAGAGATGATTAAAACTCCGTTTGTAGGCCAAAGAAGAACAGACGTCCAACTTATTGGACGTTCTACATGTTGATGTATATTGTCCATTATGCGTAGCCGAGTGTGGTGGATCTTTGAACTTCATTTACTTTAACCGAGGATTTGAGTAGATATATATGTATATTTACTTGATAAGGAAGAAGTATGAAATATTTGAAAAATGTTCAAAGTATTTCTAGATGAAGTTGAAAATCATTGTAACAAGAGAATAAAGAATTTATGATTTGATCATAAAGGAAGATATTTGAGTTACAAGTTTAGCAAACACCTAAAAGTTGAGGAATTATTCCATAGACTTGTATTTCCCGAAACACCATAGGAGTATGGAGTGTTCGAGAGATGAAATCAAACTTTGTTTGACATCGTTGGATCAAAGGTGTCATCTATAAAACTCCCATTATATTTGAAGGATAAAGCTTTAGAGACTACCGCTTTTACACTGAAAAGAGCGCCATCATGATCCGTTGAAATGACACCATATGAGCTATGGCATGGGATAAAACCCGAGTTGTCTTTTCTAAAATTTTGGTATGCTAGGCATATGTAAAATGTTTACAACCAAAGTTGGATAAATACGTCTTTGTAGGTTATCCCAAAGTAACTATTGGGTATTCCTCCAGAACACCGAAGACAAACGTGTTTGTCGCTGAAAAACGTCAAGTTTCTTGAGAAGGAATTTTTCGCAAAAAGTTAAGTGGGAGGACAATAGAACTTTGATTGGGTTATTGAACCTAAGCTATATGTGCTGAGTAGCGCAACGCTGGGAGGTGTCCCAGAGGCGGCCACAATGCACATGGCTATCATACCTCAAAGGTTGTGGTCATGTAGATCTAAGTTCCTATTGAACCGCGTGAGTCGGGTAACAATCAAATAGTTAGATTTGAGAACAGATCATTATTGTTTGACAATGATGAACCGACTACATGCAAAGAAGCGATGATGGGCCCTGACTCCGTCAAATGGCTAGAAGCCATAAACTTCCGTGATAGTTCCATACACGACAAACCAAGTTTCTGAACTTGGAAGACCCTCAGAAAGGCATAAAGCCCAGTGAGCGTGTTAGGATCTATAAAGACAGACAAGGATGTTTAACATCTATGAAATAGTTGACATATCATTAAAACTGTTTACGATTATGTTTAAGGAGTTGACTGTGACAAGATTTAATCTTTCATAGCGATATTTTGTCTGGACGGATTACTATAGCAACCACTACATATGCCAAGTTTGGTATATGTTAGTTGAACAAACAAGACAACATTCTTCTAATAGAATGGTTACCAAGGACATGTCCATGACATGGTCCAATGGGTTTGTAAATTCAAAGGATGCTAAAAAGGTATGCAAACTTCAATGGTTGAAGCAAGCATCGCGGAGTTGGAATATTCACCGTGATGAAATAATTATAAGGTTTAGTTTCATTAGATACGATGAATATGCTTGCATTTGCAAGAAATTAAGTGGGAGCGTTGAGACATATTTTTACTACATTATGTAGAAGACATATTGTTAATTGGAAATGATGTATCTTTTATTGACATAGGTTAAGAATTTCATTAAAATTAGATTTCAATGAAAAACTTAGGCAAAACCAAAATATTGGGTACCGATGTCTATGTAGATAGATCGAGGTACCAATATGGTTGTGCCAAAGTACATAGATGAAATATTGAATGATGTTCAATATGGAAACGACAAGAAAAGTTATTGTCGCATGGAAGAGGTTGAAACAAGATTCAGATGTTTTTAACACTTGATGAGTGAAGCCACATGAATGATTTGATCGATCATGTATACCATGCTATGTATATATCCAGACATGTCCTATGCTCTAAATGTTATGAGTATATACCAGAGTGATAAATGTCATAAGATGATCACTGGACAATAGTAAGGATATCCTTATGTGCTTTGGAAGGACTAAGGATATATATTATGTATGACGAAGTGACACATAGTTCATTGTAAAGTGTTACATTGATACTAAGTTTGTCACAAGATACAAATTAAGTTTATCTCAATTTTAGCTATATGTTTAGGCGGCACAATGTAATGGAAGGAAGTTCCATGATGGATTTGGATGAGTTCCAAAGTTAAGACATTGTGATGGATTCTACAACAAAGGTTGAGTATATGGCTGCTTTAGAAGTAGCAAAGGAGGGCATTTGTGTCAAGAAGTTTGTTATCAAACTAGGTGTAGTTCCAAGCGGGCTATTACTATGAAGATCTGTTGTGTGACAATAGTGACAACATAATTTTAGCTAAAGGAACTAAGGTCCCACCTAAGGACCAAATTTATACACAACTATCTCATTTGAGAATGAGTGATGCGTAGAGACGCAAAGACATGCAATTACACACAGAGCTGAAAGTGTCAGATCTGGAGATCAGGTTTACCACAAGCAATGCGTACATATAACACGTGAATGTCATAAGTGTTATATACGCAAGTATCAACTAGATTATTGACTCTAGTGCAAGTGGGAGACTGAAGGGAATATGCCCGAGAGGCAATAATAAAGTGGTTATTATCATATTCCATGTTTATGATAAATGTTTATTTCTCATGCTAGAATTGTATTAATCAGAAACATTAATACTTGTGTGATTAATAAACCAAAAGGTTCCTAGTAAAGTCTCTCTTTTATACTAGCTCGTTGATTAACTGATGATCAAGGTTTCGAGATCATGAACATTGGATGTTGTTAATAACGGGGTCATATCATTAGAAGAATGATGTGTTGAACACTTGCACCCATAGTAAGAATAGCAATACGATCAAGTCATCAAGTTTCATTGCTATATCAAACTCATACGAAGTAGTTCTAATCCTTAGACCATGAGATCATGTTAATCACTGATACCAAAAGGGTACTTTGATGATATCAAACGTCACACCATAACAGGGTGATTATAAAGGTTGATTTGGGTATTCTGAAAGTGTTAGTTGAGGCTCATGGATCAAGAGTGGAATTTGTCCGACCCGATGATGGGAAGATATTCTCTGGGCCCTTCTCGGTGATATTGCATTGACATCGCTTGCAAGCATGTGACTAGGTCACGAGAATGCATTATCACGGAATGAGTAAAGAGACTTGTCGGGAATGAGATCAAACTAGGTATGGTTGATACCAAATGATCGGATCTCAGACAAGTAATAATATCGCAAGACAAAAGGAATTAACTATGTTCGTTATTGGTTCACACGATTACTAGTTCATCGTCGAGTAAGTGGGAGTCGTCATGGATTTCCAGATCCCGCTGATGATTATTGATTGGAGAGGAGTCTCGATCATGTCCACGTTATTCACGAACCGTAGGGTGACACACTTAAGGTTTGTCGCCGTTTTTGAGTGGATACGATACTCCGATCAAATTATAGGACAGCATGAGGGTTGTTTCAGAAAAGTGCCGAAACTGTTTTGGCATATCGAAATAACTCAAGGGGGTTTTTGTTAATGTTTGTTAATTGATTGAATTAACAAATATTAAAGAAATAAAAATGTTTTATTAATTCAATTAGTGTGAGTTTTAATTAGCATGAATGTCATGCAAAATTGAAATGGGGGTTACCACCATGAAGAGGGGGTTACCACCATTAAGAGGGGGTTACCACTATGAAGAGGGGGCTGCCACCTCCTCTCCTATAAAAGGTGCCTTCTTCTCCCTCTTCTCACACTTCTTGATCCCTCCCTTCCTCCCATAGTTGCTGCTCCACCGTCGACATTGCTTAGCGAAGCTCTGCCGAAATTATAGTTCGATTTCATACACTTAGTTGAAGTGGTGTTGGAGTGTCCGGCGGATCCCTTCTTCCGCTGCCCCGCTGGACCGAGGGTGTGGAGGAGAAGACGACAAGCCATACGTGTGACCGAGTATGGAGGCGCCGCCGGTTGTGGCGCCTTGTACACGATCTTCGGATTGTCAAGTGAACGACTACGTCGACTACGACAAGTGAATGACTACGTCGACTACGTCAAGTGAACGACTACATTGACTACGTGTGTCTTTGTCAAGTCTCCATAGGCAATGTTTGTGCGGGAACGTAATCCCCGCTTCCGGTCTTTGAGGGTTAGTCTTCCGTTGCTACCATCTCGTAGAGTTTTGTTGGCTAGTTTGTGTTCATGCGTAGGAAATTTTTTGTTTTCCATGCTACGAATCTATCAGTGGTATTAGTGCCATATCTATGCGTAGTTGGTATGCACGTTTAGAACACATGGAGATGTGGGCGTTGATGATCATGTTATTGCTATTTTTTGTATTATTTGATCATAGTGCAATGTGGGATTGAAGCTGCTCGAGACTAACATTACGTGACCGCGTTCACGAGAATTGTCTCACACTTGACATGATTCGGCATATGTGGCTTTGCGGGTGCACGTTTCTCCCACTATAGTTATGATCTATTTTACAAAGAGTTGTTAATAATATTTTTATCACCGTTGTGGTTACATGTTTGTAGCTAGGTAAGAACGGTTCTTCCTAGAAAGCCCCAAACCACGTAAAATATGCAAGACAAATTAGAAGCATCTAACTTGTTTTTGCAGGGCATGTGATGTGATATGGTTAAATTATTTATGTTACAAATTGTATGCAATGATCCTTTTTGTAAGTTATAAACAACCGACAGGAGCCATATGGTTGTCTTTTCATTTTATGGCCTGCATGCCGAATATATATATCCAAGCGATATATTGTAATTGAGGAAGATAATCAAGGTAGCGCGCCATGGACCTTGGTGTTGCGCCGGTGGAATGATGGAGATCATGCCATGACGCACAAGATGGAGATCGAATGCATGAAGGACCATATCATATCACATTATATATGCATGTGATGTTTATCCTCTTATGCATCTTATTTTGCTTAGATTTGATCACGTGGTAGCATTATAAGATGATCCCTCTCACATAAATATCAAGATAAAAATGTGTTCATCCATAGCATGCACCGTCAAGAAAGTTCGTCGTTTCGAGACACCACGTGATGATCGGGTGTGACAGACTCTACGTTCACATACGACGGGTGTAAGACAGTTTTACACACGCGAGTGCTATGGTTCTACTTGGCAAGCCTAGCATGTATAGACATGGCCTCGGAACACGAACTGAAAGGTTAAGCATGAGTCATATGGTTGATATGATGAACATGGTGATGTTTGCCTTTGAAACTATACCATTGCACGTGATGATCGGTTGCGGTATAGTGAATTTGGTTCATGTAATCACTTAAGAAAACTAAGAGGGATGTTGTTTTTAAGTTGGAGTTCACTTAGTAATTTTGAATTATAGAACTCATTTTATCATGAACTAAATCAAAGAGAATTTGCATAGTTTGTTGTAGGCATTGGCATCCGTTTACTACCTTGCGATTAGCTATAATTGAGATAATAGAACTATAGAATTCTGGATATTAACTTTACTAATTGGTATCGTATTGTTTGAATGTCAATATAAAGTGTAAAGTCCTATTGCAAACTTTTAGCAAACCTTGGTTACTCGATAAAATTTAATAAGTAGTATTAAATCAAGAGTAACAATTCCAGTGTTAGTATCTAAATATCACACTTGCCTCCATGATCCTTGATATTCAAAAGTTGTTTTTAGTATCAAGGTTATCTAGGAGCTGAAAGAATTGTTTCATAAACTATCATATGTGGAAGATATTTTGATATCTGAAACAATGTTTGGTTGCAATGTGATAGAGTATAATTTAGTAAGACACATGCTCTCGTATTGTATGAGAATTTGCGAAGATTGGAGACGCTAGGCGTCCAGATCTCCTAAAAGGTTTAGGAACTAACATTATACTCACAATCGTCCTCATGACCTATAGTAGCTTGATCATGAAAGTTGTCATGATAGGATGAATATAAGATGTAGGTAAAATGTTTACTACACTAAAAGATTACTAAAGAATGGAATTTGGAAGAACGCCAAATATTTGATAATGGTGATCTACTTCAAAGTGTGAGTCCAAGGGTATTAGTGTTTGACTAATCATGCCTTGAACTATGTGCCATGTGTATGGCGCCACTATTGATGTTGATAGATTCTTCTAGACGAAAAAGAATTGCTAAAAGAGAATCCAAAATTTATTCTGGTGGAAAAGAAAAGACTAGAAATGTCCAGCTCAGGTATATAGAAGATATACATGTTATGGGTGTATTCGTTGCTTGTTAAAACAATGTGGCTCTTGGGTATTTGATACTAAATTGGTTGGTATGAACTGTCATACAGAACAACGCAATACAAGAACTGCAATGGCCTAATTAACTAGCAAATGAATATGGGATGATTCTCATCGAAAACAAATAAAGTGTTATTGTGTTTTGTTGGAATTAAACCTAGCCTTCAAGATTTGTTTTAACAATTGTTATTTTGTTATGGTATTATGAGAACAATGGTTGTTCAAATTATTACCTCCTTCATAAAAGATGAATGAACGCTTATCTTGTTGGAGAAATCACATCCTTTACACTGATGCTATAAATGTCTCAAGAAAAATGATTAGAAGATCACTTATGAGTGACACCACCGTTTAAATCATATAGGAAAGTAAACATGAAGGAACTCCATGTTGATGGAATTTTGGAGTCATTTTGATTTTGAATCAATTGACACTTGTGAAAATTTCCTAGAGATGATTAAAACTCTATTTGTAGGCCAAAGAAGAACGGACGTCCAACTTATTGGACATTCTACATGTTGATGTATATTGTCCATTATGCGTAGCCGAGTGTGGTGGATCTTTGAACTTCATTTACTTTAACCGAGGATTTGAGTAGATATATATGTATATTTACTTGATAAGGAAGAAGTATGAAATATTTGAAAAATGTTCAAAGTATTTCTAGATGAAGTGGAAAATCATTGTAACAAGAGAATAAAGAATTTATGATTTGATCATAAAGGAAGATATTTGAGTTACAAGTTTAGCAAACACCTAAAAGTTGAGGAATTGTTTCATAGACTTGTATTTCCCGAAACACCATAGGAGTATGGAGTGTTCGAGAGATGAAATCAAACTTTGTTTGGCATCATTGGATCAAAGGTGTCATCTATAAAACTCCCATTATATTTGAAGGATAAAGCTTTAGCTACCGCTTTTAAACTGAAAAGAGCACCATCATGATCCGTTGAAATGACACCATATGAGCTATGGCATGGGATAAAACCCGAGTTGTCTTTTCTAAAATTTTGGTATGCTAGGCATATGTAAAATGTTTACAACCAAAGTCTGATAAATACGACTTTGTAGGTTATCCCAAAGTAACTATTGGGTATTCCTCCAGAACACCGAAGAAAAAAGTGTTTGTCGCTGAAAAACGTCAAGTTTTTGAGAAGGATTTTTTCGCAAAAAGTTAAGTGGGAGGACAATAGAACTTTGATTGGGTTATTAAACCTAAGCTATATGTGCTGAGTAGCGCAGCACTGGGAAGTGTCCCAGAGGCGGCCACAATGCACATGGCTGTCGTACCTCAAAGGTTGTGGTCACATAGATCTAAGTTCCTATTGAACCGCGTGAGTCGGGTAACAATCAAATAGTTAGATTTGAGAACAGATTATTATTGTTTGACAATGATGAACCGACTACATGCAAAGAAGCGATGATGGGCCCTGACTCCGTCAAATGGCTAGAAGCCATAAACTTCCGTGATAGTTCCATACACGACAAACCAAGTTTCTGAACTTGGAAGACCCTCAGAAAGGCATAAAGCCCAGTGAGCGTGTTAGGATCTATAAAGACAGACAAGGATGTTTAATATCTATGAAATAGTCGACATATCATTAAAACTGTTTACGATTATGTTCAAGGAGTTGACTGTGACAAGATTTGATCTTTCATAGTGATATTTTGTCTGGACAGATTACTGTAGCAACCACTACATATGCCAAGTTTGGTATATGTTAGTTGAACAAACAAGACAACATTCTTCTAATAGAATGGTTACCTAGTACATGTCCATGACATGGTCCAATGGGTTTGTAAATTCAAAGGATGCTAAAAAGGCATGCAAACTTCAATGGTTGAAGCAAGCATCGCGGAGTTGGAATATTCACCGTGATGAAATAATTATAAGGTTTAGTTTTATCAGATACGATGAATATGCTTGCATTTGCAAGAAATTAAGTGGGAGCGTTGAGACATATTTTCAGTACATTATGTAGAAGACATATTGTTAATTGGAAATGATGTATCTTTTATTGACATAGGTTAAGAATTTCATTAAAATTAGATTTCAATGAAAAACTTAGGCAAAACCAAAATATTGGGTACCGATGTCTATGTAGATAGATCGAGGTACCAATATGGTTGTGCCAAAGTACATAGATGAAATATTGAATGATGTTTAATATGGAAATGACAAGAAAAGTTATTGTCGCATGGAAGAGGTTGAAACAAGATTCTGATGTTTTTAACACTTGATGAGTGAAGCCACATGAATGATTTGATCGATCATGTATACCATGCTATGTATATATCCAGACATGTCCTATGCTCTAAATGTTATGAGTATATACTAGAGTGATAAATGTCATAAGATGATCACTGGACAATAGTAAGGATATCCTTATGTGCTTTGGAAGGACTAAGGATATATATTATGTATGACGAAGTGACACATAGTTCATTGTAAAGTGTTACATTGATACTAAGTTTGTCACAAGATACAAATTAAGTTTATCTCAATTTTAGCCATATGTTTAGGCGGCACAATGTAATGGAAGGAAGTTCCATGATGGATTTGGATGAGTTCCAAAGTTAAGACATTGTGATGGATTCTACAACAAAGGTTGAGTATATGGCTGCTTTAGAAGTAGCAAAAGAGGGCATTTGTGTCAAGAAGTTTGTTATCAAACTAGGTGTAGTTCCAAGTGGGCTATTACTATGAAGATCTGTTGTGTGACAATAGTGACAACATAATTTTAGCTAAAGGAACTAAGGTCCCACCTAAGGACCAAATTTATACACAACTATCTCATTTGAGAATGAGTGATGCGTAGAGACGCAAAGACATGCAATTACACACAGAGCTGAATGTGTCAGATCTGGAGATCAGGTTTACCACATGCTATGCGTACATATAACACGTGAATGTCATAAGTGTTATATACGCAATTATCAACTAGATTATTGACTCTAGTGCAAGTGGGAGACTGAAGGGAATATGCCCGAGAGGTAATAATAAAGTGGTTATTATCATATTCCATGTTTATGATAAATGTTTATTTCTCATGCTATAATTGTATTAATCGGAAACATTAATACTTGTGTAATTGATAAACCAAAAGGTTCCTAGTAAAGTCTCTCTTTTATACTAGCTCGTTGATTAACTGATGATCAAGGTTTCGAGATCATGAACATTGGATGTTGTTAATAATGGGGTCATATCATTAGAAGAATAATGTGTTGAACACTTGCACCCATAGTAAGAATAGCAATACGATCAAGTCATCAAGTTTCATTGCTATATCAAACTCATACGAAGTAGTTCTAATCCTTAGACCATGAGATCATGTTAATCACTGATACCAGAAGGGTACTTTGATGATATCAAACGTCACACCATAACAGGGTGATTATAAAGGTTGATTTGGGTATTCTGAAAGTGTTAGTTGAGGCTCATGGATCAAGAGTGGAATTTGTCTGACCCGATGATGGGAAGATATTCTCTGGGCCCTTCTCGGTGATATTGCATTGACATCGCTTGCAAGCATGTGACTAGGTCATGGGAATGCATTATCACGGAACGAGTAAAGAGACTTATCGGGAACGAGATCAAACTAGGTATGGTTGATACCAAATGATCGGATCTCAGACAAGTAATAATATCGCAAGACAAAAGGAATTAACTATGTTCGTTATTGGTTCACACGATCACTAGTTCATCGTCGAGTAAGTGGGAGTCATCATGGATTTCCAGATCCCGCTGATGATTATTGATCGGAGAGGAGTCTCAATCATGTCCACGTTATTCATGAACCGTAGGGTGACACACTTAAGGTTCGTCGTCGTTTTTGAGTGGATATGTTACTCCGATCGAATTATAGGACAGCATGAGGGTTGTTTCAGAAAAGTGCTGAAACTGTTTTGGCATATCGAAATAACTCAAGGGGTTTTTTGTTAATGTTTGTTAATTGATTGAATTAACAAATATTAAAGAAATAAAAATGTTTTATTAATTCAATTAGTGTGAGTTTTAATTAGCATGAATGTCATGCAAAATTAAAATGGGGGTTACCACCATGAAGAGGGGGTTACCACCATTAAGAGGGGGTTACCACCATGAAGAGGGGGCTGCCACCTCCTCTCCTATAAAAGGAGCCTTCTTCTCCCTCTTCTCACACTTCTTGATCCCTCCCTTCCTCCCATAGTTGCTGCTCCACCGTCGACATTTAGCGAAGCTCTGCCGAAATTATAGTTTGATTTCATACACTTAGTTGAAGTGGTGTTGGAGTGTCCGGTGGATCCCTTCTTCCGCTGCCCCGCTGGACAGAGGGTGTGGAGGAGACAACGACAAGCCGTACGTGTGACCGAGTACGGAGGCGCCGCCGGTTGTGGCGCCTTGTACACAATCTTCGGATTGTCAAGTGAACGACTACGTCGACTATGACAAGTGAACGACTACGTCGACTACGTCAAGTGAACGACTACGTGGACTTCGTGTGTCTTCGTCAAGTCTCCATAGGCAACGTTTGTGCGGGAACGTAATCCCCGCTTTCGGTCTTTGAGGGTCAGTTCTCCGTTGCTACCATCTCATAGAGTTTTCTTGGCTAGTTTGTGTTCATGCATAGGAATTTTTTTGTTTTCCATGCTACGAATCCATCAACCCCTAGCATGTCTGAAGAACACCAGGCGAAGATTTCCTAGCGCTCACGGAGGAACTCAATGAGCGCGCTTTCCTATGTGGGATCCAAGTTTACCGCTATGGAGGTGGTTTTGTTTGGGTCCGTGGGATGGACCTGTATTTTCTTTGAGTCTTGAGTTGCATCGAAAGCCTGATATGGTAGGGATCGTCCGATGTCGGGTAGCACGGTGTGGTCGGTTTTGCCTTTCAGCCTTGCGTACTCTGCTGTCATGCCGAAAGTTTGTGCTAGCCTGTTGAATTCTTTATCACAGGTGTTGGATATAGGTGTTGGATACTTCAAAGCTGCCTTGTACCATGATTGTTCCTTTGGGTCCTAGGATTTTGAGCGTGAGATATGCGTAGTGAGGTACTGCCATGAACTTTGCAAATGCTGGGCGCCCCAGGATTGCATGATACTGTGAAGGCCAGTCCATAACTTCAAACTCCAACTTCTCTCTGCGATAGTTGCTGCTATTGCCGAAGCAAATGTCGAGTTCAATTTTTCCGAGAGGGTAATTTGTGCCTCCTGGTACTATTCTGTGGAAAGAACAATCTGTTGGCTTTAGACTTTCTAATGAGATGCACATTGCCCTCAGAGTTCTTGCGTATATTAGGTTTATGTCGCTTTCTGCGTCCATGAATACTCTCCCGATGTCATATCCCCCTATTTGTGCCTTTAGTACCATCGGTGAGTGCCCCGGCCTGGGCACTTTCCTCGGGTGGTCTGCTCTACTGAACCTGACTGGTTGATCGGACCATTGCAGGTACTCTATAGTGGCTGGTGGTGATGATATAGCTAGGTTTACTTGTCTAGATATGCTTTTGCGCTCTTTCTTGGATTTTGGCACCGGTTGGATCATTGCAGATATATATACTTCCGACTCCAGATGTTTTGCTAGTCGGTGTACTTGGTATCCCTGACTCATACTTTTCTTTCCTTGCCGTATTCCTTGGTTCGAGTCCATGGCACTTTGTAGCCTCAAGAAGGTTCTGCAATCCTTCATCTGGTGGTTAGAAACTCTTTTCCCATCTAGGTATGCGTAGTGGATTCGACAAGGTCCGTAGAGCATGTCCTCCACCGATGGGCCAGAGTACATTGGTTTTTCTACTCCATGATTTCCTCTTGCCTGGAACTCCCTGTTTTCATAGCCTTCCTCTTCCCTTCTTTCGTATCCTGCGGCTATCTGATTTTGCCTTGCGTGGCTATCTCCGTTGCGGTATCTTCGCCTTTGCCTGCTCGCTCTGTCGACTTCTGGTGAACGTCCCCTTTTGTTGTTATACGTGTCTTCTCCATCGGCGAATCTGTTGGCTACTTCCATTAATTCAGACACTGTCATTGGCTTTGTTCTCCCTATCTCTTCCATGAGGTCTGAACGACGAAGGCCAGCCAAAAAAGCATCTATTGCTCTCTCATCGGAGACATCTTCTGCCGAATTTTTGATTACACTCCAGCGTTGTATATAAGAGCGTAGGGTTTTGTCTTTCTTCTGCATGCACTACTTGATTTCTTCCAGAGACACTGGGAGCTTATATGTTGAGCAAAAATTTCTTCCGAATTGGCTCTCTAGTTCTCCCGAACTCCCAATGGAATCATTGGGTAAAGTGTTCAACTAGGACCGTGCTGCGCCGGTGAGGTGTAACTGCAAACTTTGCATGGCCATTGCTCTTCTTCCTCCGAGTATTTGTACTGCTTGCAGGTAGTCTGATAACCATAGAGTGGGTTCTTGCGACCCATCATATTTTTGTTGATCGTCCGGTAACTTGAATCCTTTGGGTACCCGCGTTTTGTGAACCCTGCGGGTAAAGCATAACGCGCCCATCTCTTTATCGTCGTCTTCGTAATTTTCTTCTTTCCACGCATAGCGTGAGTTGTTTACTCGTGCTTGTGCTATTATGTTCCTTGCGTCCTCCTTTTGTTTTTGTCGCTTCTCATCACCTGATGACTCACTGGATTTGTTTCGCGAGGATTTGCGTTTTAACTCTTCCTTTCGCCTTTCCTTACGTATGTGTCACCTTTTTCTCTAGAAAATTTCCCATTAGCTTGTCTTCTATCAACCCGAGGCTTCGTATTGCGGCTTGATGCAATAGCTCCCGCGGATCTCCAGGCTCTGGTTGTGTGGTTAGTAGGTACGCCTGTGCTGCTACCAATGCTGCTTTTGGTGTTTCTTGCACAAAGTCTTCTTCCTCATCTGATGGGTGCGCGCTTAAACTTTTCGTATAGCTTTCTTCTCTTGTCTGTGTTGTTGTCCTCCTATTGTGCTTCGGGTCTCTGTGCCTTTCCATGATAGACTCTGATGCATCGCTGTACTCATCCCAATATCCTCCACTTGATGTGCTATTGTTATCCTGGCTTCTCATAAACATGTCTCTTTCCTCCCGTAACTTCTTTCTGCGCTGGTGCAGCGCGTATTGATATCCCATCAGAACTTCTCTCCTTGAATCTGTGGGTACTTTCGTGCCGTGATTGATGGCTGACATGATGATTATCCACTCTCCGGTTGAAATATGAATTTTCTCCTTTTCCTTCTTGCTGTTACTCCTTGGTTTATCGACTTGCATGTCGACCTCTTTGTTGCCTTCATAATTATTCTCTTCTGCTGCTTCAGTGATAATGACGCATAACTGGTGTACGCTTCTGGAGACGCCACTGCTTATGGTGGCAAAATCCCTTGGACTATCGTGCGGTTTAACCACTGTTGCTTCCATGTCGGGCTTTCCCCGAATTTCGTCGAATTCCTCGAGTCTCTTTTGCATATCTTCTGTTGCTGTGAGACTGACCGGCGAGTTTACCTTGCTGGAAGAGCCCACGGATGATCCAGACGTTGTGATTCTCTCGACTTTGCTTGCCGACGGACCCGATTTCGCCGGATCCGAAAGGCGGGTTGAACCCGAAGGTCCGATGTAGAAACTTAAACTTCCGATCGTCAGCTCCATCTCTTGACTTTCGTCGACTTCTGGATTGCTATTGGCTAAAAGAGAAAAAGCCGTCGGATTCATGATTCCAACGCCTAGAGTCCCCACGGTCGGCGCCAATTGACGAGGGTTAACTCAATAAATGTCCTAGATGAAGGACTTAGGATCAGGGAGATAGGGCATCAGATGAACTCGAAGGTAAAATCAGTCAAACAAGGTGTGTATAGAAAGTAAACGTGGGTGTAAACCTGGCTTGCTTTCAATCGGTCCCTCACCGTCCTCTCCTGGCCCCTATATATAGGTGGCTAGGTCTCAAGGATCGAGAGGGATCCGACACAGATTACAATATCGACATACGACATTAACTCGTATTTTGACTAGCATTACAACTGGGCCTAGCTTAATGGGCCTCAGGGGTACTCAACTGTCGGGCTCTATTATCTATACCCTTGTCAGTAGGAGCTCAGGATCATGCCCTCCATGGGGTGTGGTTTCCTAGTTGTTCCAATTTTCTTGAGTTGCGCCCAGTGCTTCATAACTTGCTACTATGTAGTATTTGGGGGTTATTTCGACCCTTATAAATTAAAATTTTGGAAGAAGGTTTTGCAAAGAAGTGTAGGATTAATTTGGCTTTATGCAAATTAGCTTATGAGATCCACCAGCCAAATGTCATGTAGTATAGTTATTTCACAATAGCCACCAAACATGTGTCATTTGCCAGTACGTTGTTGTACTGACCCCTTTGGGGCTGCATATTCAAACGTGCAGGTTATTCAGATGAGGATTAAGTGGTAGGATTCTCGAGCCTGCATACCAACATGACTGCCTGTGGCACTTGCTGAAGATGATGGCTCATGGCTTTTATTTCCATTGCGTTATTTGTGTTGAACTCTGGTATTTGCTAGTCCAAGTGACTAAACATTTTTGTAAGGTTTTAAAGACTCGTGAGTCTAGATCTACGATGTAATAATTACACTATTCTGCAATGAATGCTATATTTTGTTCTGTGGTGCTATCAGTGATCTAGGGAATAGCACTTACACAGTTGTGCTACCTTTAGCAAAAGTTAGGATGCTACAGTAACATGGGCTCTTGGACTTCGGGAGCTGCTAGGACTCATGCTGTTGACAATACTCTCTTCAGATCCTTTAGCGCAGCGTCTGCCTCGTCGGTCTAGACGAATTTGTCATATTTCTTCATCAGCTTGTAGAGTGGCAAAGCCTTTTCGCCAAGATGACTGATGAACCTGCTCACTACTGCCACACAGCCTATGAGTCGCTATACATCTTTCAGGTCATTAGGCCGGGAGATGTCAAGGATAGCCTTGATTTTCTCCGGGTTGACTTCAATTCTATGGTGGGAGACGATGAATCCTAGGAGTTGTCCTGCTGGCACCCCAAAGATGCACTTCATGGGATTAAGCATCATATTGTACTTCCTTAGGTTGCTGAAGGTCTCTTGCAGATCCACTATGAGGTTGTCCTATTTTTTGGACATGACGGCGATATCGTCCATGTAGGTATGGATGTTGCGACCAATCTGATCTGCCTGGCACTTTTGCATAGTGTGCTGGTAAGTTGCTCCTGCATTTTCCAGACCGAAGGGCATTGTCACATAGCAATATGTGCCATAAGGTGTTACGAACGAGGTAGCAAGCTGGTCGGATTCTTTCATCTTGATCTGGTGGTAACCCGAATAGGCATCTAAGAAGCATAGCAGATCCGATCCCGCCATCGAGTCAATGACTTGGTCATTGCGAGGCAAGGGAAAAGGATCTTTAGGACACGCTTTGTTCAGGCTAGTGTAATCTACACACATGCGGAACTAGCACAGGATTAGCCACCCATTTGGTATGTATCACTTCTTTGACAAAGCCTGCTTTCAATAGCTTGGATATTTTCATTTCTATGGCTCGCCGCTTTTCGTCTCTGAAGCATCTCATTGCTTGTCTTACTGGCTTGGAGCCAGGTATTATTTGTAGTGCATGCTCGGCAAGTTCCATGGGTACACCAGTCATGTCAGATGGCTGCCATGCAAAGATGTCTCGGTTCTCATGGAGGAACTTGACAAGCGCGCTTTCCTATTTGGGACTCAGATTCATCCCGATGGAGGTGGTCTTGGTGGTCGCTAGCGATAAGTTCCACCTGCTTTGTGTAAACTGTAGGCTTGAAGGTGGGCGGGGAGGCCAAAACTTCCTGCTTGGATGCCGACATCTCCGCAGGACCCATGGCGGCATGGATTTCTTTGAATTCCTCACCGAAAAACATGGCCTCTGCGAAAGCGGCTTCACCCACCTCGCACTCCTTTGCCTTCCTGAAGCTGCCATAAACATGGATGATACCATCAGAATGTGGCATTTTTAGCTGATTGTAGATGTAGCACGGCCTGGCATAGAAATTGTGGAAGGCGGGGCGACCGAAGGTCACGTGGTATTTGCTTTTGAAGGGAACCACCTCAAAGGTTACATGCTCTTTGTAATGACCCAGAAAAATCCCTTTAATAGAATTGATTGTTATTTTATTTTGTGCATCATCATGCATCTATAACCTTCATGTTTTCGTCAAATAAAAAAAAAATTTGGTTTAAAATCTATTTTTATTTTGCTTGTATGGTTTTATAACAAACCCTCCTCTTCTTTTCTTATTTCAAGGTAAAACCAAAACTTTAATATTTGCAAACTTTGAAAATTGTTTGAGACAAATCAATGTTTAGAATATGTTTTAATACCTATTTTAAAATCTTACAAAAGCCCCATCTATTCTTTCTCTCTCTCTGTTTTAGCTCTTTAAAGATCAAGATCTGATCGTGCTCTTTTCTTCATTCTTAGACCCAGTCAAACTGAAGCCAAAGTACTTTCCCAACCCCATCCTTTTCCCCTTCCTTGTCATCTTCCTGAGAGGGGTCACGCAGGAGGCGTGCACCTCCACCGTGCGCCCACGCCAACCTCCCCACCTGCTCCCTCCTTATCTTCTGATCCCCTCCCTAAGCCAGATTGAGATCCTCCTAGAAACCCTAGTTGTTTGCCCTATTCCCTTCTCTGTCGCTGCTCCGTCCGCCGTGCTCTAGCCATGGTTTCGGCCGTCCTCGTGCTCCTCCGTTGCCCGCGACCCTTTTGGCTTTATCAGGGAGCTTGAACGATCTCCTTCAGCAAGAATCTCGAAGCCAGAGCCCCTGCATCATCGCCAAGATTGCGATCTCGCTGCGCGCTCGCCATGGTCACCGTCGTGCTCAACTTCTTCCCCCGGTGTCGTCACACATCCCCGAGCCAAATCCCTTCGCCAGCAACCTCATGGTGATCTCCCTGTTCTTTTCCTCTTCTTCTCGGGCTCGTTTTCTTGCCGTATCCTTCACCCTACGTCGCCATGGCAGGTGTCCCGAGTGACCATGTCCGCGTCCTGGACGCTCGCCCGCAGCATGTTCTGTCCCGCCCCTGCTTGGTGCTCATCATCTTGGACCGGTGCTCCCACCGCACCAGGACCTTCCTTCGCCTCCTTGCAGGCGTCCTCAACGTCAAGACACTCCACCTTGTCCGCTCGTCCCCGGGCGCCTCCCCGTCCACCATGTTTGCTGACCAAGGTCTCTGTCCACCGAATTCAGTTTCGTCAGTTAAACTAGCCACTTCGTCAGGTTATATAAACTGGCTTCCTTATACCTTCAGATCCGTTTAAGTGCAACAGTGGTTCTAGTCCTTTGCCCAGCTCCAGCAGATCATGAGTTCAACTCACATGTTAGGCACAAAGCCACCCCTTTTTATTTACCTTTTTCTATCTGATAGCCAGGCCTCGCACGTTAGACTCTACAGGCTCCACCTAAGGATCCCTGCTTCGTCAGCGTCCAGTCAACCTCCCTGGCCCTGCTGGTTAGCGACCCGGGCTAGATCCGTTCGGTGAGAAAAGTCTCACGTTATATCTGTTTTTCTGAAAATTGCTGCAAGTGTTTGAAACTTGCGAAATTCATTTCTTTCAAACTACAACTCGAATACAAAGTATTTTATATAAAAGTTTATCAGAAAAATGCGTAGAATTTGAACATACCATCCATATATCGGTTTGCATTTCGCATCATGTAGTTATGTTGTAATTTGCATCTCACTTAATAAATAATAATATGGAGTATTTGGGAAATGCTTGTAATGGTTTTCCCACTTCATTTAATATTGTGTAGCTCACCCATATATCTTGTCTTTGCCATGCTAATCAACATTTAAATTGCCATGTAGTAAAATAACTTGAACCATATATGTGTGTGTCGGGATTCCAATTCCGCTTAAATTGGATAGGTTGCATTGCATCATAATTGCCATGTCATGCATGTCTTCACATGATCATGCCGATTCTTTTGCCATAGTAGTAAGTGTTGCATCTATTATTTGTTGTAGCGATTTGCTTCTTCTCGGATAGGGCGCTTTGTGGTGATGTGAGCAACGGCAAGTTCTTTGTGTGTTCTTCGACCTTCTTTTTAGGCGAGCCCTTTTCTCTCTACCCATTTAATACTTTTGCTCTTGCTAGCTCTATATTCTAGCCTTGTCTCGTGATGCTTTGTTCGAGTCACGTGTCCTATCCACCTGTTTATCCAAAGCAAAGCCATAGAACCTTCCATACATCCTATTAACCGTGTGCTTGTTGTTGAGTTGGCCTTGCGAGTCGTAGGCATGTGTTGTTTCAAGTGGTGTTATCTTATTGGTTTGGGAAAGTTATCACATGCTCTACTTTATGGATATACGTTGTTGGAGATACTTATGGCTTACTTTAATGTTAATAATTAAAATAGAATTAAGCAGAGGCATCGGTGAGTCATTTTGCCCATTTTACGACGGCTCACTTGTGTCCCCTAGGACCCCGAGATCGCATGAATTGTTCTGAGACTGAGCGCTCTAATCACACGTGGGTACGTTTACGGGCCCCCCCTCGACCACTGCCAGAATCTACATACTTGTCCAGTGGCCACAACTAGTTTGAGGTTTTCCATTTGAGTTTTGCGTGCATGCAGCTCTTGTATCTTAACGGTCTGATTTATTTTGGGGGAAGCCCAAGAGTGCCTTGTAACCCCTTGTTTTGCTTCTGCATGCACGCATAGGATGTGGTACGTGCATTTATCACTGCTGGAGCGAGTCATCTCCCCAGAGTGGAGCCGGCCTCGGAAGCCGTAGACACAAACAGCTAGGTCTGTCTCAGAGATTCGGTCGGACTCTTGATACGGGTTAAACTTAGTTAGGTGGCTTCCTGGACTTGTTTGTAGTGAAGGAGAGTGCGAGTCGTGACTATCCTGATGGTGCACCCATTTTTATTAAGGGCGCGAGATTTGCCGGAAGGATTGATCGTACGTGTGGGTATATTTGGGCACCCCTGCAGGGTTAAATCTTTTCAAAAAGCCGTGTCCGCGGTTATGGACGACTTGGAGCTGTACTACTCGATCATAGAATAATTACACTTGTTATTCATTACTATTGAATTTGTGTAGTAAGTTAGAACCACTACAACAATAACCTGCTAATAAAGTTTGTCAACCGTGTGAGTGCCTTTGCAATTGCTTCCTCATTGTGTGCGAAGAAGGTGACGCATCGGCTGGGTTATGTTTGGTGTTAGTATCAAGTTGGTTCCTTTTTGCGCTCTCTCATCTTATTCTATTTAGACTATCGTATGTCTCTGTAGTAAAGTTCTTTTGTTGCCGCTAAGTCCACCATATAGCCCGGCGAGCACAGCCTTGTTCTAGCCTCGCAGAGTACGTGCCACGGAGTTCGTTCCTCGGTACTCACCCTCGTTGTTTTTTCCTTTTTCTCTTTCTCCCTCTATGTTCAGCAACCGTTGGCCCAATTCTTGTTCACAGGTATTAGAGCAACGACGTTAGCAAGGTTACCCTTCCGGCTTGGCATGGGTAGGGTTATGGACGCCATCGTTTATCTTTAGGCCTCTTAGGCCCATTTGTATTCTTGTCCGTACTCGGATGCTATTTGCTTTTTTTGTATGATTTGGATCTTTGTATTGTATACTTGGATATTTTGACTTGTGGAGTCTTCGTGGTTATATTATATATTCTTTTGTGGGTTCCATCGTGAACTTGTGTAACTGTTGCTACTCGATTCCACCCGCATCACGTGCACGCTGCAACGTGCACGAGACGCTTGGTGGTGCGTTTCCAAAGCGACATCATGTAGATTGTGGCGTGATCGCTATAATCTGCAACGTGCCAATTTTGGGGCGTCACACTCTTCGCGGAAATTGTTTTCATCGCCGAAGGCGACCTTGAGGGTGATGGACCCTAGGGACTTAGCTTGGCGGCCAGGACCACTCCATAGAAAGTGATAGCACTATGGCGAAGTTGGGTCTTCGTGATGCCTAACTTTGTTAAGGTTTCCACGTACATGATGTTCAGGCTGCTGCCGCTATCCATGAGACACTTGGAGAACTCATAGCCTTGGATCAGGGGTTGACAACCATGGCGTAGTATCCATCCAGGATGTGCTCTGGGTGATCTTCGTGGCTCCACTGCATCGGTATTTCGGACCACCGAACATACTGGCGGATCTTAGGCACGGTGGTGTTAAGGGAGTGCATGGCAGCTCTCTATGCCTTAGCCATGGGAGGGCCAACGAATGTGTGGAAGGCTCCCTTCTTGGGATTTTTGTATGCGTTTGCCCCGCTAGTTCTAGCCTCAGCTTTTTCTGCGGCCTTAGGCGCAGGGTCTTTTTCCATATCGCTGCCATCCTTGGACTCCTTTTCCTTGTCTGCTTTTCATTTGCCATGAGGTCTTTGTCGTTGGGTGCGTTTGTAGCCAGCTTTTTGGTCCGCCTTTATGACAAACTTGCAGTTTCGGTTGGTGTGATTGCACTTTCCCGTGGCGTCCTGATGGGCGAAGCATGGCATATCACGGTACTCATCGTAGGATAGGGAGCAGCAGGCACCGTAGCGGGAGCTGCAGAGCTCCACGGCTGGTTGCTACAGGTACCGCATCCCTGGCCGCGCTGTCCACTTTGACCCTTCTCGGAGAAGGTTGTTGCCACCATATCCGGAGTGTGCTGTTCTTCGAGCGGACTCTTCCTTTTGTTGCTATTCCACTTTCCAGTATTTTGGATAGCAGATGCCTTCAATAATTCAGGGGCGTCATCATCGGTGGCCGCATAGTTACTTGCGATGGAGATCATGGAGTTTAGGGTCAATTTTCCCTTGTTCCTGTCTCGTAACAGGTGGTGGCAGAGCAGCTGGCCTCTTTCCAAACTATCGATGAACGCAAGGATGGCAGAATCGTTAGTAACCCCTTCACAGGAGTTCTTCATATCCAACGAGCACGCAAGGAAGGTTTGAGAGGTCTCGTCGTCTGCCTGCCGGCACCGTTGGAGGTCTCCGATGTTGTGAGGTCGCTTGTAGGTACCCTCGAAGTTTTCAATGAACGCAATCTGCATATCAAACCAGGTTTGGATAGAATTTTCTGCCAAGTCGTTGATCCACTGCCACGCTATGCCAGATAGCATCAGGGGCAGATAGCGGACAACGACATTGGGTGATCACCCTGCGAACTGAACTGCATTGAAGTAATCTTGCAGCCAAGTTAGAGGCCTGTTGACTCTGTTGTACTGGCGGATGTTCTTCTCGATCTTGAACCCATGTGGTATGGGCTCGTCACGAATTCGATGGCCAATGCACTTAGGACCGAGGAAGAAGGCCGTTTGAGACTTGGCAATCTCATTTAGGTAGGTGCGCGCGTCGTAGGGCTTGTGATCCTGGGGATCTTTTCGGGAGCTGCGTGACCTGGATGGACCGCCACCGCCACCGCCGCTGCCATGGGGGCTGCTTGGTGGGGATGGTGAGGGGTCACGCCGCTTGCTCTCGACGTCTTGCGATGGATCTCTGCAACTGCGACGGCTTCCCTCTGCTTGGCGTGGAGCTGGATCTTTCTGGTTCTCATCATGGTGGCGGGAGCCTTGCCCTTAGTCATCGCGGCAGCGTGAAGAACGTCTTTTATCTTTGTCACTGTTGCGCTGCGCGCCATCGTCATGTCGAGCTTGTTCCCTTTGCTTGGATCCACCACCATGGCTAGCTTCCCGCCGTGGCGGCTCGTCTCTATGGCCGACGACACAGCTTCATCCCCTCTTGCCCTCATTTCCACGTAAGACAATTCCTCCTTGAGGGATCTCGAATGTCTGATACTTTGGTGGTGGCATGTTGGTGTTATGGCGGGGAGCAGCTTCGTCTTGATGGTATCTGCCATATGCAGGGTAATTCTTTTGAGCTGGTGAGGGATTTCTTTGCTGGCCTTTGCCATGTGGCCTATCAGTGGAGGATATTGGGATAGCATCGGCCCTGTTACGAGCTTCTCTCCTTCGGACCTATGTGGATCCGGTACGAGATTCATTATTAGGTCTGATACGTCTCAAACATATCTATAATTTTTGATGCTCCATGCTTGTTTATACACCATTTGCTTTGTGTTTTGTTACACTTCGTCGCATTTTTCTGCATTTTCCAGAACTAACCTACTAACGAGATGCCACAGTGCTAGTTCCCTGTTTCTGCTGTTTTGTGTTTCAGAAAAGCTACACAGGAAATATTCTCAGAATTGGACGAAACAAAAGTCAAAGTTCCTATTTTTCCTAAAGTGTCACAAGTCCAAAGCAGAGACGGAGGGGAGCCAGAGGGCGGCCGCACCATGCCATAGTGTGGGCCACCCCCTGGTCGCACCAGGGCCTGGTGTGGGCCCTAGGTCCACCTCCTGACGCCGCCCTTCCGCCTATATATTCACCTCGACGGGAAAACCTAAACGCCCGATCAATTTTCCTTGAAACATACTGCAAGCCGCCGTCGTCGTCGACGCGAGATCGGGAGGGTCCAGAAGCTCTTCCCGGCACCCTGCCGTTGAGGGGAATCACCATCGGAGGCCTTCTTCATCACCATGCCTGCCTCCGGAGTGATGCATGAGTAGTCTACCTTGGACTACGGGTCCATAGCAGTAGCTAGATGGTTGTCATCTCCTCTATGTGCTTCATGTTTAGATCTTGTGAGCTGCGTAACATGATCAAGATCATCGTTGTGTAATTCTACAAGTTGTGTTTGTTGGGATCCGATGAATATTGATACTATGTCAAGTTGATTTGCTGAATTATTATCTTTATGTTATCTCTATGTTGTTTATGATCTTGCATGCTCTCCGTTGCTAGTAGATATCTTGGCCGAGTTGATGCTAGAGCCTCCAAAGAGGGAGTATTTATGCTCGATAGTGAGTTCATGCCTCTAGTAATCTGGGGGAGTGATAAAAACCTCTAAGGTTGTAGATGTGATGTTGCTACTAGGGAGAAAACAACAATCTTGTGTTCAAGGACATTTGTATTGTTTACATTACGCACTTTGCTTAAGGCGATAATCTGTTGCTTGCAACTTAATACCCAATGGTTGCTCGGATGACATCCGAAAGGTGGATTATTAGTCATAGATGCAGTTGGATTACGATCTATGTATTATGTTGTAATGCCCAAGTGAATCTCATAGTGATCCTCATGACATTTGTATGCTTGCTTTATTCTATCAATTGCCCAACTGTAATTTGTTTACCTAGCATGTTATTTATCTTATGGAGAGACACCACTAGTCAACTGTGGACCTCGGTCCATTCTTTTACATTGTTATTACCGTTTACAATTTACTTGCTTTATTTTACATTCTTGCAAACTACTATCTTTTACCACTCGATACAGTTAATCCTTTGTTCACAGCAAACCGGTAAGATTGACAACCTCACTGTAAGTTGGGACAAAGTACTTGGTTGTGTTGTGTGCAGGTTCCACGTTGCTGCTGGTGCAAAGCTACGCCCTGGACAAGGCGCCATACATACATTGTCCGGAGCTGTCACGAAGCTAGCGAGCATCAACCTTCGGAAGTTGGTTCTTTCTCCTACTGGTTTGATAAACCTCAGTCTCATACCGAGGGAAGACTTGCTGCTGTGCTCATCATAACCTTCTCTTGGGGTTTCCAACTGGGCGGTCATCTACAAAACTCCTACATCAACACCGCACCATCAACAAGTTTTCTGGTGCCATTGCCGGAGAGAAAGAGAATTTCTGCAAGGGGAGTCTCTCACTTCCAATATTTTACTTTGTTATTGTTTTGCTTTATTTTATTTTTGCTTGCATTTTTTTATTATCAAAAATACAAAAAATTAGTTCCTTTGATAGTTGGCATTCTGTTAATTTTACTTTTAGTTCATTATGTTGTTCCCTAAGTATGCTCTGGAGGACCTTACAATAGGTAGTGGTTCTATAATTGGGAAAGGTAACATCGAGGAGTTCTTTAATCATGTTAGTATGCATGAAGATGTTGAGGATAGATCTTTAGCCAAGCTTGCTCCTAGTTATGAAGTTGCTGCTGCTTATTTAGTTCACATGTTGGAGGCTAGGTTTGTTAACCTTAATCCTTTTATGCAGCAAATATTTCTTAAGCTTCATGATATCGAAGACTCCGAAAAGAAAGATTTTATTTTGGAGACTTTGTGTAGAGAATTTAGAGATGTTGTTATAGAAGCTAGGAAAGTTTTCGAGCGTTTTAATATGTTTGGCTCACATGTAGGGGTTGTTGGTACAAACAAGGAAGAAATCAAAGTACCAATACCTTGCAAACTCGTAAGATTGCATGAAGCTTTGGAAAAAAATTTGATTGGATTTGTCCTGAAAACCTTTTTGATGAAAGTAGTGAACCCAAGAGTGTTTATAAGGGATCTTCAAAAACTCATTTGGATACAATACAATGCCTTGTTGAAAAAACTTCTGCAATTGATCTTAATGCCTCATTTGAAAATACTTGATTTCCACTTTCTGCGCCTAGCTCAAAGGCGTTAAAGAAAAGCACTCTTGGGAGATAACCCAATGTTTTTTTAGTAATTTTTTTATTTTATTTGAGTCCTAGAAGTTATTACTACTATAATGACCTCTCCTTATCATTTTTAGTTCGTTTTTGTGCCAAGAAGAACCTCTAATTTGAGTTTGAAACTGAACCAAAAGAGTAGATTTATTATCATGCTTATACTAATGTTGCTAATAGAATTGTGTGAAGTTTTGTATGAAGGAAGTTTTCAAATATAGGGAATGGAGAGTGATGAGATGAGATGAAGTATGGACAAAAGCTCAAGCTTGGGGATGCCCATGTCACCCCAAGAAATATCCAAGAGGTACAAGCGTCAAAGCTTGGGGATGCCCCCGAGGTACCCCTTCTTCATCGGCAAAAATCAGGTCACCTTTCAAGACACTATATTTTGATTGCTTCATATTCTATGCATTTTTCTTAGAGCGTCTTTACTTTCGCTTTCAGTTTTCTTTTGTTTTGTTTGCTGCAATAAATGGTTGGACCCCAACAAATTTCTTTTGGAGAAGAGACACACCGTTTTTTATTGCCAAAAACACTCTAGTTTTCACTCTTATCGTTCAACAAGTGTTCTCTTTTTCTAGTACTGCATTTAGATTTCATTTTTCACCTTTATTTTTGTTCAGATCTTGTTTTATCTTTGTATCAAGGTGCATTTAGACCTCTGGTCTATGTTGGTTTTCATCAAAAGAGTTGTTTCAAAAAGGTTTGAATGGTGTTGGAAAAGAGAAAAAGTTTCATGACTATAGTGGTACAAATGGGAGCTTGTTTAGACTAGACTTTCGCATGTCATGCTTGATGTCGTTTTGATAGTATGCTTAGTAGTTTTTGCTGTAGCATGACTTGTCTCAAATGACTGAGATTGCTTAATGAGCCTTTGAAAAAATCATGCGTTGTTTTTGTTATATGGGAGCATGTTATTGTGGTTTTCTCCTTTGATACTTTATTTGGGTTGACTTGGCGCATGCTTACAACATGTTTGACTCTAACAAGTCGCCATAAGCCTCTATGATCATTTGTTTTTTGACTTGTGATACCACTTTATGCTTCAGTTAATGATGTTTTGTCGCTATGCATGATTATGGCCATTATTGCTCTCTTAGTTGGTCGCTCCCAGTCTTTTGCTAGCCTTCATTTTGTATTGAGAGGGAATACTTCTCGTGCATCCAACTCCCAAAAACCAAGTTCTCCAATGAGTCCACTATAAATTCCTATGCATGGTATTTGCAAGCCATTCCAAGTAAATTTTCATGTGCTACCTTTCAAAAACCTTCAAAATACTTCTCATTTTGTGACATTGTTTTTAGCTCATGGGGATGTAGTGGTCGGATTTGTTATCTTCTGACGAGGGTTAATTCGACAAATGTCCTAGATGAAGGACTTAGGATCGGGGAGATAGGGCGTCGGATGAACTCGAAGGTAAGGTTAATCGAAATAGGTGTATATCGAAAGTAAACTTGGGTGTCGAACCTGGCTTGCTTTCAATCTGGCCTACACCATCCCCTCCTGCCCCCTATATATAGGTGGCCAGGTGACAAGGGTATAGTTAATAGAGCCCGCTAGTTGAGTACCCCTGAGGCCCGTTTGGTTAGGCCCAATTGTAATGATAGTCGAATACGAGTTATTACCGTATGTTGATATTTGTAATCTGTATCGAACCCTACCCGATCCTCGAGACCTGGCCACCTATATATAGGGGTCAGGAGGGGACGGTGTAGGGCAGATTAAAAGCAAGCTAGGTTGAACACCCAAGTTTACTTTCGATATACACCTATTTCGACTAACTTTACCTTCGAGTTCATCCGACGCCCTATCTCCCCGATCCTTAGTCCTTCATCTAGGACATTTGTCGAGTTAACCCTCATCAATTGGCACCGACCGTGGGGACTCTGGGCGTTGGAATCATGAATTCGACGGCTTTTTCGCTTCTAGCCAACAGCAGATCAAAATTCGACGAAAGTCAGGAGACGGAGTTGACAATTGGAAGTTTCAGCATCCTCATCGGGCCATCGGGTTCATCCCGCCTCTCGGACTAGACGAAACCAGATCCATCGGCAAGAAAGCCCGAAACAGAGGAAACATTAGAGTCATCAGAAGGCTCTTCCAATGAGGTGAACTCGCAGGTCAGCTTAGAAAAAGCATCAATCGCAGAAGGCGACGAAATTGAGGAAAATCTCGACTCAGAAGAAAAAGCGTGTCAGACGCACAACAACGCAAAGAACTTCGCCGGAGGAGGCAGCGGCGTCTCCAAAGTACATCAGTTATGCGTCATTATCACTGAAGCAGAAGATGGAAATAACAGCGAAGGAAGCAAAAAGGTCGACAGGCAAGTCGACAAAGTGAAAGATCACAGCAAAAAGGAAAAAGAGAAAGTCCACGTCTCGGCTGGAGAATGGAGAATGATTACGTCAGCCATTAATCATGGTACAGAAGTACCCGAGGGATCGAGAAGAGAAGTTCTAATGGGATATCAGTATGCACTATACCAACACAAGAAGAAACTAAGGGAGGAAAGAGACATGATGTTTCAAGATAATAACAGTACATCAAGGGAAGAATACTGGGAAGACTATAGCGAAGATTCAGAATATAGCAGAGAAAGGCGTAGAGATCCAAAACACAACAGGGGGGGTGAAAGCATGCGGCAGAGAAGAAGGGTACTCGAGGAGCCCCACCCCGCAGCTAGAAGAGGAGGAAGATGACCTGATACAAAAAATGCCAGAGGCAGCATTGGCAGCAGCACAAGCGTATTTGCTAGCTACAAGACCAGAACATGGAGACCCGCGAGAAGGTATGCACCGAGCCGCGATACGAAGCCTTGGAATAGTAGAAGGTAAAATCAGGGAGCAAGCCCCAGAGGTGTAGTCGACAAGCTACAAGGGAAACGGCAAGGAGAAGTTCAGGTACAAGTACTCAAGCGATGACTATAGTGAATCATCAGAAGAGAAAAAGCGACAGAAAAGGAAGGAGGACACCAGAAGTATAATAGCACAAGCTCGAGTAGATAAATCGCGGCATGCTTGGAGGGAAGAAAATTATGAAGACGATGATAAAGATATGGGTGCGTTATGCTTTACCCGCAGGGTTCGCAAAACGCGAGTACCCAAAGGATTTAAACTACCCCACGATCAGAACAAGTACGACGGGTCGCATGAACCCACCTTATGGCTATCAGATTATCTACAGGCAGTGCAGATATTGGGAGGAACAAAGGCGACTGCAATGCAAAGTTTGCAGCTGCACCTCACCGGCGCCGCCCGGTCCTGGTTAAACACCCTACCCGACGAATCCATTAGAAGCTGGGGGGAACTCGAAAGTCAATTCGCAAGAAATTTTTGTTCCACCTACAAGCGCCTAGCATCACTGGAAGAAGTTAAAGCATGTGTGCAGAAGAAAGGCGAAGCGCTACGATCTTATATACAACGCTGGAGTATAATCAAAAACTCAGCAGAGGACGTCTCCGATGAACGAGCAATAGACGCCTTTTCGGAAGGACTTCGTCGCTCAGATCTTGTGGAAGAAATAGGAAGAACAAGACCTACGACAGTAACTGAGCTAATGGAACAAGCCAACAAATTTGCTGATGGAGAGGACGCGTATAACAATAAAAGAGGACGTTCGCCAGAAGTCGACAGAATAAGTCGACAGAGGAGACGATACCGCAGCGGGGGTAACCAAGGAAGGCGAAATCAGGTAGCCGCAGGTTATATACTAGAAGAAGAGGAAGGGTACGAAAATAGGAGGTTTCAGGCAAAAGGAACAGAAAAATCAAGATACTCTGGTCCTTCGGCTGAGGATATGCTATACGGACCTTGTCGAATCCACTACGCGTACCTCGACGGGAAAAGGGTTTCAAATCACCAGATGAAGGATTGCAGAACATTCCTAAGGTTGCAAGGTGCCATGGGCTCGAGCCAAGAAGGAAGGCAAGGAGAAAAACGTAGAAGTCAAGGATATCAAACTCAAAGATTATCAAAGCACCTAGAGTCAAAAATATATATATCAGCCATGATTCAACCGGTGCCCAAGTCGAAAAAAGAGCGCAAGAGCATATCCAGGCAAGTGAACCTAGCAATATCATCACCACCAGCTACCACAGAGTACCTACGATGGTCAGAGCAACCAGTCAAGTTCAGTAGAGCAGACCACCCACGGAAAGTTCCTAGGCCGGGCCACTCGCCTATGGTTCTAAAAGCGCAAATAGGAGGGTACGACATCGGAAGAGTGTTCATGGATGCAGGGAGCGGCATAAACTTAATATATGCTAGAACACTGAAGGCTATGTGCATCTCACCGACGAGTCTGAAGCCAACAGATTGCTCTTTCCACGGGATAGTACCAGGAGCAGCAAACTACCCTTTGGGAAGAATAGAACTCGACGTCTGCTTCGGCAGCAGCGAAAACTATAGAAGAGAGAAATTGGAGTTCGAAGTTATGGATTGGCCGTCACAATATCATGCAATCCTGGGGCGCCCAGCATTTGCAAAATTCATGGCAGTACCACACTATGCGTATCTCACGTTAAAAATTCCAGGGCCCAAAGGAACAATTACAGTACAAGGGAGCTTTGAAGTAGCTAACACATGCGACAGAGAATTCAACAAGATGGCGCAAACCTTCGGCATGATAGCAAAATATGAGAGATTAAAAGGAGAAACAGATCACAATGTGCTACCCGACGTTGGACGATCCCTGCCAGATAAGGCTTTCGACACAATGCAGGACTCAAAGAAAATTTAAGTTCACCCTACCGATCCAAGCAAGACAACATCAATTGCGGCGAACCTGGATCCCGCATAGGAAGGCGCGCTCGTCGAGTTCCTCCGTGAGCGCTGGGAAATCTTCGCCTAGTGTCCATCGGATATGCCAGGGGTTCCCAGGGAACTCGTCGAGCACGCACTTAATGTAGATCCCAAGGCGAAACCAGTCAAGCAACCATTGAGGCGATTTGATGAGCCGAAGAGGAAGGCGATAGCATCAGAGTTACACAGGCTAGAAAACACCGGATTTATCAGAGAAATCAAAACTTCGAGTTGGGTGTCGAACCCAGTCATAGTACCCAAGAAGAACACAGACGTACAAAGAGTATGTGTCGACTACACATCTCTAAATAAGCATTGTCCAAAGGATCCCTTCCCTTTACCCCGCATCGATCAAATAATCGATTCAACAGCGGGTTGCGCAAGGCTTTCCTTTTTGGACGCATATTCTGGCTATAACCAGATCAAGCTGAAGAAAGAGGACGAGGAAAAAACGGCCTTCATCACACCGTATGGGGTGTTTTGCTACCAAGTGATGCCATTCGGCCTAAAAAATGCAGGAGCAACTTATCAAAGGATGATGCAAAGTTGCCTCGGGAGCCAAATAGGGCGCAACATACAAGTCTACATTGATGACGTAGTCATCACTACAAGGGAGGAGAAATCTTTAATCAGCGACTTGGTAGAAACTTTCGACAACCTGAACAAGTACAAGCTTAAGTTGAACCCGACAAAGTGTTCCTTTGGAGTTTCAGCAGGACAACTTTTGGGGTTCTTGGTATCAGCACGAGGAATAGAGGCAAATCCAGAGAAGATTCAAGCAATTCTAACAATGGGGAAACCCACGAAACTCCACGACGTACAGAAATTAGCAGGACGCGTTGCGGCATTAAGTCATTTCGTTGCTCGACTAGGGGAGAAGGCACTTCCTTTCTATGCACTTATGAAGAAGTCAGACGACAAATTTGAGTGGACAGAAGAAGCAGACGCAGCGTTTGCGCAATTGAAAAAAGTGCTTTCCACGCCACCAGTGCTGGTCGCACCTAAAGAAAAAGAGCCACTATTATTGTACATCGCCGCAACCCATCAGGTGGTGAGTACAGTTCTAGTAGTCGAAAGAAGTGAAGAAGGCAAAGCTCATGGCGTGCAGAGACCGGTGTATTTCATCAGTGAAGTGCTATCTCCAACCAAACAGAGGTACCCACATTATCAGAAGTTAGCATACAGTGTCTTCACAACTGCACGTAAATTACGACAGTATTTTACTGTGCACCCAATTATAGTGGTCAATGAAGCACCACTATCGAACATATTGAACAATCCTTTAGCGACGGGACGTGTCTCTTTGTGGGGAATCGAGTTATCTCCCATGGACATCACGTATGAAAAAAGGAAAGCGATCAAGTCGCAAATTTTGCCAGATTTTACGGCAGAGTGGCTCGAGCTGCAAAGCACGGGACCACCAGATTTATCGAGTACCTGGACAATGTACTTCGACGGTTCTAAGCGAGTCCAAGGCGCGGGCGCAGGAGTAGTATTGATATCGCCTCACGGCGACAAATTAAGATATGTCTTAAGGATGAGCTTTCCGCAGGCTTCTAACAATGAAGCGGAGTACGAGGCTTTGTTGCATGGAATGAAGATGGCTAAAGCTTGTGGAGCAACTCGCCTAAAAATATTTGGAGACTCTAACCTTGTTGTTCAGCAGGTTATGAACAGGTGTGACACAATCAATGACAACATGATGGCCTACAAGAATTTGTACCATTATCTAGAAGGAACGTTCGATGGATGCGAAGTCTCTCACGTCAGCAGGAACATCAATGAAGAAGCCGACACTTTAGCAAATATTGGATCACAATGCTTACCTGTACCATCTGGAGTATTTTGGGAAGAAATAGCGGAGAGATCAATAAAAAGTGCTAAAAGTTCGACTACCGCAGCAGGCTCGGGGGCTACGACAGAACCAGAGGAGGTCATGATGATAGAAGAAACATGGATGCAACCATATCTTGCGTACATGATAAACAAAAAACTACCAGAAGATGCAGTGGAGACTAAGAGGATAACTCGAAGAGCGAAAGCGTTTGTCGTGTTGGAAGGAAAACTATACAAGAGAAGTATTACCGGCGTTTTACAGCGTTGTGTCACACCCCAGGAAGGGCAAGCAATATTGAAAGACATACACGGGGGAATATGTGGCCATCACGCCAGCAGCAGAGCAATAGCGGCAAAAGCTTTTCGAGCGGGATTCTATTGGCTAACAGCCATCGAGGACGCAAAAGATATAGTTTGAAAATGTGAAGCATGTCAAAGGTTTGCATCCAGACCACATGCACCAGCAGCGGAGCTACAAACAATACCATTATCCTGGCCCTTCGCACAATGGGGCCTTGACATGGTGGGAAAGTTACACAAATCTTGGCCAGGAGGGCATGTCTATATGCTGGTGGCAGTCGATAAATTCACCAAATGGGTGGAAGCGGCCCCTGTAACAACTCAAGATTCTACAGCAGCAATCAGCTTCATCAAGTCGATAGTTTTTCGTTTTGGTGTACCACACAGTATCATCACAGACAATGGGACAAATTTTACTTCAAAAGAATTCAAAAGTTACTGCGAAGGATTGGGGATCAAGCTTAAATTTGCATCTGTGGCGCACCCGAAGACAAACGGGCAAGTCGAAAAAGCCAATGGCCTGATAAGTAGTGGAATAAAAAAGAGGCTGTTAACACCTCTCGAGAAAGCCAAGAGCGCTTGGGTAGAAGAATTGCCCTCCGTTCTTTGGAGCCTAAGAACTACGCCCAATGCAGCAACTCAAGAAACTCCTTTCTTCCTGGTCCATGGCGCGGAAGCCGTGCTTCCAGTCGAAGTTACACACGAGGCTCCAAGAGTGACAGCATATGACGAGGCGACATCGACAGAAGCATTGCAAGACGACGTCGATGCGCTAGATGAAGCAAGAGACAAAGCATTAGAAAGGGCTACGCAATATCAACAAAGCTTACGAAACTACCATAGTAGTCGAGTTCGTCCACGATCCTTCGTGGTAGGAGACCTGGTTTTGCGACTTAGGCAAGATAGCCATGGGAAATTGGAGTCCCCTTGGGTGGGACCTTACATCGTCACGGAAGTAATACCAGGAGGAGCATATCGACTACAAGACAAGAAGACGGGGAAGGACGAAAGCAACCCGTGGAATGCAGAACAGCTACGACGTTTTTATGCGTAGACTAAATATAGAGGTATCAATATATTCGAGTTAGCCTTCCGAACCCAGAACATGAGGCCACAGGTCGGGTTCTTTGGGTTGAACTCGACAAAATTATACGATTCTTGTGTTACTTCTCCGCTCGGGGGCTTCAACCCCTGGGTCGTACGAAAAAAATTATTATGACAAGATGGAGGTTTTTTCCTTATTATAAGGTTGTTTAGACAACCCGATGAATATTAATAGAATTTGGTTCGTAAGAAGAACCCGATATTATTCCTACCTTTTTGGTTCGCAAAAGAGCCCAATGTATGGAAAACATACCTCAGAACATAACTTGTTCTCATGGTACTAGCAAAAGACATCGAGTACTTGGACAATATTCATTACAGATAAGCATGGTAGCAAGGACATGATAAAAAGAAATTACATAAAAAACAGCAAGTCCTAATGGAAGTGGACTTCAAGCTTCGTACTCCTTTTGGCAAAGAGTGCCATCGAAGATCTTCACGTCGAACTTCGACGTCCCGATATGGAAGTCGAAGGCCATGAAGAAACCTTGACGGATGTCATGGTCCTCCGCGAACTGCGACCAGCCTCCCCTGAAGTACTGCTCGCCGTCACCATCGTACCATACCTCCACCTCGTATGGGATGCCACCGCCAGATGGTTCACGGAGAACAGCTTCTCGCAGTTCGCGGCCATCCATAAACTTCGTAAAATTCAGTGGTAGTCGCTGAATCTCACGGCATTGCGCCATGGCAATACAGAGGAAGGAGAAGATTTGAGGAGGAGCAGCGGGAGCAGCAGCCGCAGCAGGAGGAGGAACAGCAGGGCCTGGAGTGGCGCTGGTCACCTTAGGCTTGTTCTTGCTACCAGGTGGGCGGCCGGGACGACGCTTAGCCGGAACGTCAGAAGAAGTTCCTGCGGTGGCTGGCATGGTCTTCTTGTTCTTACTTCCACGAGGGCGACCCCGACCTCGTGGGGCTACCGGGGAGCCGAGGGTCAGACGAGAGCCCTGAGCATCAGCCATGAGCACAATGGAGAAACCTCGGAAAAATCCTAGATGGAGGAAGAAGATGATGCGGCGGAGGAGGAGTCTGATTAGGGTTTCTTACCTTAATCAGCAGGCGCTTTATTTATAAGCACATATTATTGGGCCTTCGGGCTACAGCAAAGCCCGTGAACATAATTTACAACAGGAGTTAAATTCTGCGCACAGCAGACGATAATATCAAAGAAGACGGGAAAAAAAGGGGAGAGATTATGCGATGTGAAAACCTCGACTTGGACTCGGGGGCTCGTCAAATAATAAGAGGTCCACAGAAGAAAGAAGAGCTGAACTTTGAGCCTATGCTTGACTACAAGTCGCCAAACATAGCCTCGGGGGCTACTCCCATTGGGAGCGCTGAGCGCGCACCCGATAAAGATGAGATGAACAATATTGAAGATGCAGAAGGATAAAGCATACAAAACTTTGACTACGTAGTCCACAAATTGAAGATTAGAGATTACTCCCATCGGGAGCGAGTTTTATGGTTGCAGAAACCCGAATATTTTCAGTCAAAATTTGACTGCGACATAAGATTCTCGAGTTGCGTTATCGCAACAAAACTCGAATGCCGTGATTTATCACGAAGGTAAGACCCCGGGATCCGTCCTGTGTGGCCTGGTATACGCACATGGATGCGCTCTGCTGGTATGTATCCGTGTCTACGACGCGAAGGAAATCTTGGTGGACGCACTGGGTACCTTGAGAACCACTGGGATTCATTTTTTGTAAGTCCTAAATGCGGCAAAAGAATGGGTTTGACCGGTATCCCGAATTCAAGTCCAAGGGGATTGAATTTGAAGTAGGTGACAAGTATCTGTTCCGGCAGTTAACTGACCTCTTGATCCGTCAGAGTTGTCAGGCTTGTTCATCGAGACCCCTTGCGAGCAAATTGTTATCAATATAAGTCGAAAGACCAAGTCGAAGATTTGAAGATAAAGTCGAAGAATTGATCAAGTCGAAGATTTGAAGATTAGAGATTCAACCCGAATCTGCAATTCTGGTAGAATCTCAGGGGCTACTGACAAGGGTATAGTTAATAGAGCCCGCTAGTTGAGTACCCCTGAGGCCCGTTTGGTTAGGCCCAATTGTAATGATAGTCGAATACGAGTTATTACCGTATGTCGATATTTGTAATCTGCATCGAACCCTACCCGATCCTCGAGACCTGGCCACCTATATATAGGGGTCAGGAGGGGACGGTGTAGGGCAGATTAAAAGCAAGCCAGGTTGAACACCCAAGTTTACTTTCGATATACACCTATTTCGACTAACTTTACCTTCGAGTTCATCCGACGCCCTATCTCCCCGATCCTAAGTCCTTCATCTAGGACATTTGTCGAGTTAACCCTCGTCACCAGGTCTCGAGGATCGGGTAGGGTCCGATACAGATTACAATATCGACATACGGTAAGAACTCGTATCTCGACTATCATTACAATTGGGCCTAACTTAATGGGCCTTAGGGGTACTCAACTAACGGGCTCTATTAACTATACCCTTGTCAGTTGCCCCTGAGATTCTACCAGAATTGCAAATTCAGGTTGAATCTCTAATCTCTAAATCTTTAGTTTGATCAACTCTTCGACTTCTTCATATCTTCGACTTCTTCATATTTTCAAATCTTTGACTTGGTCTTTTGACTTATTTTCATGATAATATTCGCAAGTGGTTTTGATGAAAAAGCCTGACAACTCTGACGGATCAAGAGGTCAGTTAACTGCCGGAACAGATACTTGTCACCTACTTCAAATTCAATCCCCTTGGATTTGAATTTGGGATACCGGTCAAAACCACTCTTTTGCCGCATTTAGGACTTACAAAGAATGAATCCCAATGATTCTCAGGGTACCCAGTGCGTCCACCAGGATTTTCTTCGCGTTGTAGACACGGATACATACCAGCAGAGCGCATCCATGTGCGTATACCAGGCCACATAGGACGGATCCCGGGGTCTTACCTTTGTGATAAATCACGGCATTCGAGTTTCGTTGCGATAACACAACTCGAGAATCTCATGTCGCAGTCATATTTTGACTGAAAATATTCGGGTTATACAACCATAAAAACTCGCTCCCGATGGGAGTAACAATGTTCCACCATGTACTCCTTCACTTCCCATGCTATAGTGTTTGTCAATAAACATCGTCGGGTGCGCGCTCAGCGCTCCCGATGGGAGTAGCCCCCGAGGCTATAGTCGAATAATTCTTTTTTCGAGTATAGGCTCAAATATAGTGTAGTCCATCATCACACTGCAACTCAAAAAGATTTATCGATAACTTTCATCGGGTGGGCGTTCAGCGCTTCCGATGATAGTAGCCCCCAAGGCTATAGTCGAATATTTTTTGGGTATAGTCTCATCAACTGATTGTTGCATTGTCGGCGCCAACCTTGTTTACTCTTATCTATCATCTTCATATTTGATAGTCGCCATATTTGATGCTCGCCAATTATATGCATCCGTTGAATTGATCTCTAACCTCTTCGTGACGTCAGCGACCGAATTTACCTATACGTCATCTGAGCGCATACCGTTTCATGGGTAGCGCGGTAATTTTTATTTTTCTGCCCGTTAGTGGGCTACCGTTTCCGCTCCTTGCGCCACGTCTCAGCCCATGTTCCTTCTCTGAGAAGGTATATAAGGGGATAGTGGGGGATTTTTACTGTTTACCAGCTCTTTCTCTCCGCCGCCGCCATTGTCGATCTCTGCTTCCTTCTCCGCTCATGCATAGCCTCCAAGTGCGGATTGATAGATGCGCGTAAAGCACCTGGCGACCAAGAACACCATGACCAAGGGAAAGGCGAACTCTGCGATCAGCTGGGTGACCTCTGCCATCACGAAGAAGGAGGTGGAAAAGGCCAGGACGGATGGCCTTATCTCCGGCAGCGACTCCATCAAATTCCTAGCACCGAGCGGATCCCGCAGCCCCCGAGCGGTTATCGGGTAATGTTCCTTGCCTTCCTCCTCCGCGGCCTTTCTCTTCCTGCCCAGGAGTTTCTTCGTGGGCTTCTCTTTGTTTACGGTGTGCAGCTTCACCAGCTCACACCGAACTCCATTCTCCGTATTGCTTGCTTCGTGACTCTTTGTGAGTCATTCCTGGGCATTGAGCCCCATTTTCTTCTCTGGAGGTCGATCTTCCAGCTCCGCCCCAATGTTGCTTTGGCCAGAAAACCTGAACTGGGCGGAGCCGTTGTTTCTGTGTGTCCTGATGCACAATATCTCGAATTTTCCATGGCCGCATCTGTACAAGGGTGGAGGACAAAATTGTTCTATATCAAAGACCGCAAGGCCTCTCCTGAAGACGAATATGGTCTAGCCCCCTTCGACGCCTCCAAGGAAGTAAAGAAATTGGCATCATGGGATTCGCTTCCCTCAGATGCAGAAATAGAATAGATTACTCCTCTGCTGTCTCGCATTCAAGCTCTTAAAGGAGGCAAAGGAGGCGCATTGTCGGGTATTCAACTCATGGCGTTCTTCGTGCAACGTCGAGTTCAACCCTTGTAGCATTGCCTTACCAAGCTTTGGAGCTACTCTAGCTTGGAGGATCCTGCTCGCATCTCTGAAGATCTGATACAGAAGCAAGATGTCGACAAGCGAGTCAGGAGCCTCACCAAGCTCACCAAGGACCATGCGGTTGCTGAATTGGTCGCTGGTTACTTCGACTCCGTGCATCCCCTACCTGAGGTATGCGTTTGTTTGCTTTTGTTCACCTGTTGTCGAATTTCATTAGTTTCGGGCTGTGTTTCTTTTTGCGTCTGCTACTTTGCTGACTTGTTCACGTGCAGGACCACCAATTCCTCATTTCACTTCCTCCTCTTCCCGAAGAAGGGCCTCTTGCAGCTGATCTGGCCTCCACTGTATCTGAAGCCCCCGAGGCTGAAGAGAGTCAGGACGGAGATAAAGCCGAAGAATTAGAGGAAGATACTAGCTCAACGACATCGCCTCCTCCTGCGCTTTCTGAAGACACTAGTATAGACAAGAAGAGGAAGCGCGTCGATGAGCTTGCTTCTTCGAGTACCTCTGCACAGAGAACTGTGGCTGACGAAGCCCCTGTTCTTGAAGAGGGTGTCGAGTTCTTTGACCTCATCGCATCATAAGTTTTCCTCGAGTTCTGCAATTGCATCATACTCGCCTTTTCTCTTTCGCGTTGTACATAACTTGTTTCTTCTTGTAGTGATGACGAGGAGCCGCCAAAAGATACTACGGCTGTTTCTTCGACTTCTCCTATGATTGTCGATGAGCCTTCTGCCCAAGAGGCTGCGCCGAGGGTTACCAGGGCTTCAGTCAAGAAGGTTCCTGTGACCCGAAGCCTCAAGCGCTCGAAAAAATCCCAGGAAATGGACGTTGCTCTTGAAGCTCATGGATCTGCTGCTTCTTCTGATGATGTTAGTAAATACCCTTGACTTACTTTCTTTGTATAGTCTGTATGCTTACTCATGCCTCTTTTTCCAGGCTTTGATGAAGAAATTCATCGCCTTGGGCACAGAATGTGCTGAGTACCTAAAGGTAGCAAGAGCTTCCGAAGGTAAATTCTGTTGCCTTGTTTTTGCTTGTCTTCTCTGATTCCTTCTTGCTGTTTTGTTTGACTTCTTTCCTTTCTCTGCTGGAATGTAGGTGCTCTAGCAGCGGCAAAAGCCCGCATTGCGTTGCTGGAAGCCGAACTTAGCGCTTCGCGAAAAGCCTATGACGCTGCGACTGCTGCCAAAGCAGTTGCTGATAAGTCGCAAAAATTAGCACTGGCTAAGGCGAAGAAAGCGGAGAAGGCCTTGGCCGATGCTGAAAAAGAATATCGTCTGCGAGAGCAAGCCGTGGTTGAGCGACTTCAGACGATGTCCACTGCTACTAAGGGTATATATTCTGCCTTCCCCCTTTTTCTACTACTGTCTATTTTCTTGTACTTTGCTAAAACTTTCCTTCCCTACTTTTCCTATTCCTTCTGTTATATAGGATTCACCGGGGTATCGTTGTCGACTCTGCAGCCCGGCGATGATCCTCTGATGTCCGCGGTGAACTTGCTCAAAGCAAACTGGATATCTATCCAGGAAATCTTCGAGTTGGTTAGCCGCGTGCTGACGCGGATGTTCGTCGGGTTGTGGCCGAGGCAGAAGGTGGATGTCCCAAAGGATGATGTGAAGAAGCTTGCAAAGGCCTTCGACACTACCGAAGACCCCATCCTCCAGCTGAAGGGGTTTTCTCTGAAGCGAGGTGCTGAGGGTGCTATCGCACTTTCATATGCCCATGGCGGAGACTTCGACTGGGAGAAGGTTAGCTCTCCTCATGGCCGCACCCGCTTGGAGCTAAAAGCTTTCTTCGAGAAGGCGAAGAAGTTAGCGCCCGCCCTGGTGTCTATTATTTCTCCTTTGGCTGCCTCTGCGACATCTGCTACACCGACTCCAGCGACGGAAGAACCCGCGCCTCCTTCAACTGCTGGCGATGAATTTGCCATGCCCTCTTCTGCCACGGAGCAAAATGCTGAGGTGGCATAGACTCGGCTTTTTTGTAGTTTTTAATTGCTGCTTTTGATGTAAAAACATGTAGTTGTATGCAACCCGAGAACCTTAGTCTAAGGGTTTGTATCTATGTAAATATATGCTTCTTTTCTATAATATGTTGTACTGGCTTCTGAAGTGTTTCCCCTTTCTTTGACTTCCAGTCTATGCACATCAACGATCCTTCGAATCGCGATCATGCTCCTTCTTCTGCTCGCGAGTTTGGCTCTAGTGTTTCGTCGCCTCCTCGCCGCTGCTGTCAATGCGCAGAATATTCGTTAAGGATTTCTGATCTTGAGGCTCGCTTGACTTTGGCCAAACGCCAAGCACAAATGGCTGTGGGCAAAGCTAGCAAAGCTTGTGGTTTGACAAAGCAGATATCCATTCTTGATGATAAGGTGTCTAGCTTGACAGCGAAGATTTTGCATCATGAGGAATGCAACTCTTTTATCCTTGGCATTATCGAGTCTGCCTGCGAGATGTTGCGATGTAAGTTTCCTTTCGACTTATCTTTGTCCTTTTTGCTTCACTGCTGTTTTTGTGATATCCTTTGCCATCATAGGCACTTGTCTGGATTTCGCTGCTGAAGATCGTCGGGTTACCAAGCAAAATGCGGCTCTAGAGAAAATGTCAGCAGGTATTGAGACTTTGTGGTCTGATCCTCGACGTCAGAGTGCTATTGTACTGCTTCAGGACCGTGCCCAGCATATTGGCGAGTCAGTTGACGGTTGCCGAAGGGCTCTCATAACTATGCACTCTGTTATGCTTCCTCGCAATCCTTTGCTTGCAACTTTTCCACTGCTTCTCAATACTTTTAGATCCAGTCAGCGCATTCATCGATTGATCGAACTGAACTTAGTGGCAAGTGCCAATTTTGCTCTTGGGTGGATACGCAAGTGGCACCTGAGACTCAATTATAGCTCTATGTCCCTGAGTTTGGCTCCAGGTGGAGCTAGCCTACGAGTACATATGGAGAACACATTGCAACCTGCTCGAAGGCTCGTAGCTAGGCTGCTGGAAGCGGATGCTGCATTTTTCCGTGAGTATTACTATTTAGATCCTTTAGGTGTAGATGATTCTGATAACCCACTATTGTAATACTTGTGTATATGTGGAACGCGAGAGTTTTTTATTTTGTGACTTTATGTCAGAAATTTGTTCTCAAAGCGTTTTTATATGATTCGTTCGTTTGCCGCATTTTTCCTTTGAAAGACTCGTAAACTCGAATATGAGGAATGTTTTGTCTTTATTATACTTGTAATGTAAGATACATGGGGTGACCCAAGAGATCCGGCCTGTGACCTGTGTTCTGGATCTAGAGGGCATTGCCCCTGGTATAACTCGTGGCTTTTACAACCTTATTCTTCTACTCTACTTTTTGTTCTTGATGATTATGCCGTCGTGACCCTCTCTTCTTCTTCTATAACTTCGTCTTCTCCTGATGCTTCTACCCGCAGTTTCTTTGTCTCTGGCTCCGCGGCGCGTTCTTCGAGTAGCTTGATGCCTTCCGTAGTCGTGCTTTTGACCTTCTCTGCATAGTTGGCTATCATGCCAAAGTTTTGCGCCATCTTGTGGAACTCCTTGTCGCAGAGATCTAAGACTTCGAAGCTTCCCTTTACTGTGATTATTCCCTTTGGTCCTGGCATTTTGAGTACTAGATACGTATAGTGAGGCACTACCATGAATCGTGAAAACGCGGGTCGCCCGAGGATCGCGTGATACTGAGATGGCCAGTCCATGACCTCGAAGTCCAGCTTTTCTCTTCTGTAGTTTTGTCGGTTGCCGAAGCAAACGTTGAGTGCTATTCGCCCTAGTAGATAGTTGGCACTTCCTGGTACTATTCCATGGAAGGAACAATCTGTTGGCTTCAAGAACTCTAGTGATATATGCATTGCTCTGAGCGTTTTCGCGTATATCAAATTAATTCCGCTTCCTGCATCCATGAATATTCTGTCGACATCGTACGCGCCGATTTGAGCTTTGAGTACCAAGGGCGCGTTTCCCGGCCGAGGTATTGTTATAGGGTGGTCTTCCCTGTTGAATTCAATTGGCTGTTCTGACTAGTGTAGATATTCTGTTGTAGCTAGAGGTGAAGTGACTGCTAGATTGACTTGTCGAGTAATACTCTTTTCCTCTTTGTTCAACTTGGGCACGGGTTGTATCATTGCTGCGATGTGTCCCTTAGATGGAACGTACCCTTCATCGTCATCATGTCCCTGGTTTGGCTGGTCTTGTCCTTGAGGTGCTCCATTGTTCCCTTGCTGATTTGTAGGAGGTTTGTTGCTTCCTTCGTATCCTTGTCGCCTTGCTTCGGTTTGTTTGTTTAATGCTGCCTCTTGTAGCTTCAAGAATGTTGTGCAGTCTTTCATTGCATGCCTGGATACTCGCTTTCCATTGACGAATGCTGAGTGTATATGACAAGGTCCATTGAGCATGTCTTCTGGCGACGGGTTATACTCTCTGGATTCTCTTGTGGGAAACTTTTTATGGTCTTCTTTTCCGTAGCTTCGATACCCCGAGCTTCTGCGATCACTCCCTTGGTAGCTGTTGTCCTTATATCCCGCGGCTACTTGGATGTGGGAGCCGTAGTTGTCATAATTGCGGGACCGTCTTCTTTGACTTCCATATCTGTTTCTTCTATCGTCCTCTGGGGATCGTGTTCGCTTGTTGTTGCATGCGTCTTCTCCGTCTGCGAATCTGTTTGCTACGTCCATGAGGTCTGACACTGTTTTTGGCTTGATTCTGCCCATCTCTTCGACTAGGTCTCTTCGCCTTAATCCAATTATGAACGCGTCTATTGCTCTTTCGTCTGAAACTTCAACTGCTGAGTTTTTGATAAGACTCCATCTTTGGATGTATGCCCGCAATGTTTCGTCGCGTTGTTGCACACATGCTTTGACTTCTTCTATTGATGCCGGCCGCTTGTATGTCGACCTGAAGTTGCTTGTGAATTGCTTCGTGAGGTCTTCCCAGCTCCCAATGGTTTCTTTCTCTAGTTTGCTCAACCATGACCTTGCTGCGCCGGTGAGGTGTAGTTGCAAACTTTGCATTGTTGTTTCTTTGGTTCCTCCCAATATTTGTACTGCTTGCAGATAGTCTGAGAGCCATGATTGTGGTTCCTGTGATCCGTCGTACTTTTGTTGATCATGAGGTAATTTCAACCCCTTGGGTACTGGTGTACTACGAACCCTGCGGGTAAAGCACGATGCTCCCATCTCTTTTTCGTCGTCTTCATAGTCGCGCTTTCCATTTGGAGATCGAGATCTTCGGGTTCCTCCATGTTATCTTGGTGATGGCGATCGAGATCGTTGATTACTACTTCTGTGCCGAGGACTGTTGTGACAGCGAGGTGACCTTGGCTTGTGCGCTTCCTTGTGGTGATATGCTTCCTCTCCTTTTGCTGATAGCTTGTGGCCCACCATGTTGAGTCTGTTCAATGCTGCTCTATGCATATGTTCCCTAGGATCCCCTGGGCTTGGTCGAGTTGTAAGCAGATATGCTTGTGCTGCTACTAGTGCCGCTTCAGGGGTTTTTGGTACGATGTTCCCCTGCTCGTCGACCGATAGGAAGGACGAGTCGAGGTTTTTGGAGATGCTTTGCCTTTCTGAGTACTCGAGGTTTTCGTACCTTGAACCATGTCGACGATTTCTCCTTGCGTTAGTATGTGATGCGTCGCTTCGTACTCTGCGGGCGGCGTTGCTAGCTGCAATGGCTGATTCTTTTCTTTGTTGTATCTCTATTTTCTCCTTTGCTAGTTGTTTTGCCTACTATCTTAGGGCATAATGATACCCCAACAGCATGCCCTTGCTAGAATTTGATGGTATTGGCGTGCCGTGTTCTACGGCTTCTCTTATTATTCTCCATTCGTCGACTGATAGTCAAAAAATTTCCCTGGCTGTGAGGGATTCTGCTGTTTGCCCTTCTGCTAGATGATTTGCTCCTCTGTCGATATTTGCTGGGTTTAGCACTGGATTGTTGTTTTCGTCGAATTCTTCTGAATTGTCTCCTACGATGGCAAGCACCTGGCATTGTTTGCCGATGTTACAATTACAGCTTGAGAAGATCGAGTCCCCATCTTCAGAAAGCTCTAGCCCTGTCTTCCATGTATCTGTTGACTTGTCGGAGATATTGTCGAGGCAGATCATGAGATCTTTGAGTTGGACTTCTACATTGAAATTTTCCATTGCTTCGTCGCCTTCTACGATTTTTCCTTTTTGCACTTCTCCTGAGCTGACCGGCGAGTTTACCTCGCTGGAAGAGCCTTCAGAGTATTCCATCATTGCTGTTGTTTCGGGCTCACTTGCCGACGGATCTTGTTTCGTCGGATCTGAAAGGCGAGATGAACCCGATGGCCCGATGAAGATACTTATACTTCCAATTGTCAACTCCATCTCTTGATTTTCGTCGACTTCTGCACTGTTATTGGCTAAAAGCGAAAAAGCCGTCAAATTCATGATTCCCATGCCCAGGGTCCCCACGGTCGGCGCCAATTGACGAGGGTTAACTCGACAAATGTCCTAGATGAAGGACTTAGTATCGGGGAGATAGGGCGTCGGATGAACTCGAAGGTAAGGTTAATCAAAATAGGTGTATATCAAAAGTAAACTTGGGTGTCAAACCTGGCTTGCTTTCAATCTGGCCTACACCATCCCCTCCTGGCCCCTATATATAGGTGGCCAGGTCTCGAGGATCAGGTAGGGTCCGATACAGATTACAATATCGACATACGGTAAGAACTCGTATCTCGACTATCATTACAATTGGGCCTAACTTAACGGGCCTCAGGGGTACTCAACTAACGGGCTCTATTAACTATACCCTTGTCATCTTCCATATTGTTTTATTCCAAAAAAGAAAATAAAAGGAAAAAAGAAAAGAAAAAAAAGGCACTCCTCCATGGTATGTGAAAGTTGGTGGCCACCCGATGGAATCGGTTAGCCATGGTTTGTGAAAGGAAAATTGGGAGGAGTGCCAAGCTTTATAAAAGAGCACCAAAGTGCCAATCTCTCTCTCAAAAACTTGCTTAGTATGGAAGATATTAAGAACCCCATTGCCAGTCATTGACAAGAACAACCATCTCTCAAAACAAATTTTTATCTCTCTATTTTACAAATGAAAAGCTCTAGCACATGTTTAATCGCTGCTTCCCTCTGCGAAGGGCCTTTCTTTTACTTTTATGTTGAGTCTCCACCTTCTACCTTTATGCACCGTCTAAGAGAGCATAGTTGTCATTCTGAGTTTAATATGCATAGTCCAAAATTTATTATTGATTGATTCATGATTATGGTTTTGCTTGTTCTTAAATTATTTGTATCTAGTCACCCTCTTAAACTTGAAGGTGTCCTATGCATTTATGTTTTGCTATTCCATGAAGGACAAGCTGAAAATCACTTTGCTATGTTTTTCTATATGGTTGAAACACACACTTGACTTTCAATGCTTCATTACTCATGATCTTTTGTTTGTGTTACTTTTCATGTTATAACATGGTTGCTAAGTTTTATTGTCAAGATTGTGTCTTTTATGCCCATGTTTTAAGTACTTTGATCTGAACACTCAATGCTTTACATCGTTGATCAAGATTGTGATGGTGCATGTCACCTGAAAAATTATTGTTTTGTTATCACTTACCTACTCGAGGACGAGCAGGAGTTAAGCTTGGGGATCCTTGATACGTCTCAAATGTACCTATAATTTTTGATGCTCCATGCTTGTCTATACACCATTTGCTTTGTGTGTTGTTACACTTCATGGCATTTTTATGCATTTTCCAAAACTAACCTACTAACGAGATGCCACAGTGCCAGTTCCCTGTTTCTGCTATTTTTGTGTTTCTCGGAATTGGACAAAACAAAAGTCAAAGTTCCTATTTTTCCCGAAGCGTCACAGAGCCCAAAGCAGAGACGGAGGGGAACCAGAGGGCGGCCGCACCATGCCATGGCATGGGCCACCCCCTCGCCGCGCTAGGGCCTGGTGTGGGCCCCTGGTCCACCTCCTGACGCCGCCCTTTGGTGGTGCGGTGTTGATGTAGGAATTATATATATATAACTGCCCAGTTGGAAACCCCAAGAGAAGGTTATGATGAGCACAGCAACAAGTCTTCCCTCAGTTGTGAAACCAAGGTTTATCAAACCAGTAGGAGAAAGAACCAAACTTCCGAAGGTTGATGCCAGCTAGCTTTGTGACACTCCGGACAATGGCGCCAGAAAACTTGTCGGCGTGTAGCTTTTCACCAGCAGCAACGCGGAACCTGCACACAACACAACCAAGTACTTTGTCCCAACTCACAGTGAGGTTGTCAATCTCACCGGTTTGCTGCGAACAAAGGATTAAGCGTATCGAGTGGTAAAAGGTAATAGTTTGCAAGAATATAAATAAAACAAGTAAATAGTAAATGGCAATAGCAATGTAAAAGAATGGACCGGGGTCCACAGTTCACTAGTGGTGTCTCTCCATAAAGTAAATAACATGCTGGGTAAACAAATTACAGTTGGGCAATTGATAGAATAAAGCTAGCATACATATGTCATGAGGATAACTATGAGATTCACTCTGGGCATTACGACAAAATACATAGACCGTAATCCAACTGCATCTATGACTAATAATCCACTCTCGAGGTGTCGTTCGAGCACCCGTTGAGTATTAAGTTGCGCACAACAGATAACTTCATTAAGTAAAGTGCGTAATCTAAACAATGCAAATGTCCTTGGACACAAGATTGTTGTTTTCTCCCTAGTGGCAACAGCACATCTACAACCTTAGAGGTTTCTGTCACTCCCCCAGATTACTAGAGGCATGAACCCACTATCGAGCATAAATACTCACTCTTGGAGTCACTAGCATCTACTCGGCCAAGATATCTACTAGCAAAGGAGAGCATGCAAGATCATAAACAACATAGAGATAACATAAAGATAATATTCAGCACATCAACCTGACAAAGTATCAATATTCATCGGATCCCAACAAAAACAATATCCAGAATTACACAACGATGATCTTGATCACGATAGGCAGCTCACAAGATCTAAACATGACGCATATGGTGGAGAAGACAACCATCTAGCTACTGCTATGGACCCATAGTCCTAGGTAGACTACTCACACATCACTCCGGAGGTGACCATGGTGCTAAAGAAGGCCTCCGGTGGTGATTCCCCTCTCCGACAGGGTGCCGAGAAGAGCTTCTAGACCCTCCCGATCTCGCATCGATGATGGCGGTGGCTTGCAGTAGGTTTCATGGAAATTGATCAGGTGTTTAGGTTTTTCTCGTCGAGGGGAATATATAGGCGGAAGGGCGGCGTCAGGAAGTGGACCAAGGGGGCTCACCCCCTGGTGGCGCGGCCAGGGTCTGGCCCGCGCCGCCCTAGGGTGTGGCCAGGTCCTGGCCCCCCTCTATCTCTGCTTTGGACTCCGACTCGTGTTCTGGAAAAATAGGAGGTTCGGCTTTTGTTTCGTCCAATTCCGAGAATATTTCATGTGTAGCTTTTCTGAACACAAAAACAACAGAAAACAGGGAACTGGCACTATGGCATCTCATTAGTACGTTTTTCCGGAAAATGCATAAAAACGCCACGAAGTGTAACAAAACACAAAGCAAATGGTGTATAAACAAGCATGGAGCATAAAAAAATATAGATACGTTTGAGACGTATCAAGCATCCCCAAGCTTAACTCCTGCTCGTCCTCGAGTAGGTAAGTGATAACAAAACAATAATTTTTGAGGTGACATGCACCATCCCAATCTTGATCAACGAGGTAAAGCATTGAGTGCTGAGATCAAAGCACTTAAAACATGGGCATAAGAGACATAGTCTTGACAATAAAACTTAGCAACCATGCTATAACATGAAAAGTAACACAAACAAAAGATCATGAGTAATGAAAGATTGAAAGTCAAGTGTGTGTTCAAATCATATAGAAAAACATAGTAAAGTGGTTTTCAGCTTGTCCTTCATGGAATAGCAAAACATAAATGCATAGGACACCTTCAAGTTTAAGAGGGCGACTAGATACAAATAATTTAAGAACAAGCAAAACCATAATCATGAATCAATCAATGATAAATTTTGGGACTATGCACATTAAACTCAGAATGACAACTATGCTCTCTTAGACGGTGCATAAAGGTAGAAGGTGGAGACTCAACATAAAAGTAAAAGAAAGGCCCTTCGCAGAGGGAAGCAGTGATTGCAAGTTTTATAAACCTCAAAAAATTATGATACTTACTAGCTTTGAGCTCTCATTGCCCCCATCATAGGCATCTTGAGTGGTTAAGGTTAATGCGAGTACAATTATGAAGCATATGCTTAACAAATCATAAGTTGAAAATCTCATGTCCCTTGAAGTACGAATACCCAAACCTCATGCTACTCGACTTAGGTCCCAAGCAAGTTCTTATCATTGTAAGCATACATGTATCATCAAGAACTGCCAATGGGGTACCTCTTGCCCGATGACATGGAACAAGCCCACATCAAAATGACAAGACAAACAGACAATGAACACCTCGGCATCTCTTTTATTTACCATTGGTATAGCTTTTTATTGTGAAATGCGTCGTCGAATGTCCACTATGGGCATGCTGTAAATTTCCACCATGAATGATGCATGGCTTAGATTAGCGGCCTAGGCATTTCTCCAACACATATACAAACTCCATGAGCTCACAAGTTTCCAACTTATTTCACATCGCGAGTATCCATAAACAAAAGATCATGATATCAACTAAATGAGAGAAAGTGCAATGTTGAAAGCTTGCCCCATGACGGCATGGTTGGGCTAACCTCCAACTTACAACTTGCAAGCATAACATCAACATAAGAGAGCCACAATTGTCAAAATTGTATAAAGTGAGAAAAGTAAAGTGTGCCGTCAGGTTCGTGAGAGCTTTACCGACTAATTTTCACATAACATCAAAAAGTTTAATTTGAAGGATAGATAAAAGCAAGTCAAATGTACCTGGAATAGCAAATTGCTAATAGGTATGTATGGTGGACACATTGGAAAACTTGGTTTTTAGGAGTTGGATGCACGAGTAGAGCTCATACTCAGTACAAAATAAAGGCTAGCAAAAGAGTGGGAGCGACCAACTAAGAGAGCAATAACGGCCATAATCATGCATACCGACAAAACATTATTAACCAAAGCATAAAGTGGTATCACAAGTCAAAAACCAAATGATCATAGAGGCTATATGGCGACTTGTTAGAGTCAAACATGTTGTAAGAATGCGCCAAGTCAACCCAAATAAAGCATCAAAGGAGAAAACCACAATAACATGCTCCCATATAATAAAAACAAAGCATGATTGTTTCAAAGGCTCATTAAGCAATCTCAGTCAGTTGAGACAAGTCATGCTACAACAAAAATTACTAAGCATACTATCAAAATGACATCAAACATGACAAAATTCTAAGCCGCAGTCTAAATAAGCTCCCTTTTGTACCACTATAGGCATGAAATTTTTTCTCTTTTCCAACACCATTCAAACCTTTTTGAAACAACTCTTTTGATGAAAACCAACATAGACCAGTGGTCTAAATACACCTTGATGCAAAGATATAACAAGATCTGAACAAAAATCAAGGCAAAAAACGAAAGCTAAATGCAGTTCTAGAAAAAGAGAATACTCGTCGAACGATGAGAGTGAAAACTAGAGTGTTCTTGGCAATGAAAAACCAGAGTGTGTTATCTCCAAAAGAAATTTGTTGGGGTCCAACCATTTATTGCAGCAAACAAAACAAAAGAAAACTGAAAGCGAAAGTAAAGACGTTCCAAGAAAAATGCATAGAATATGAAGCAATAAAAATATAGTGTCTTGAAAGGTGACCTGATTTTTGCCGATGAAGAAGGGGTGCCTCGGGGGCATCCCCAAGCTTTGAAGCTTGTACCTCTTGGATATTTCTTGGGGTGACATGGGCATCCCCAAGATTGAGCTTTTGTCCATACTTCATCTCGTCTCATCACTCTGCATTCCCTACACTTGAAAACTTCCTTCATACAAAACTTCACACAATTCTATTAGCAACATTAGTATAAGCATGACAATAAATCTACTCTTTTGGTTCAGTTTCAAACTCAAATATACCATCCATTAAAGCATAAGCTACTTGTAGCAACTTCCTCAAAAGTTCCGTGATCAAAAGAATTCAAAAAGAAAGCGATCGAGAGGCAAACACAAATAGTGGCAGAATCTGTCAAAACAGAACAGCTGACAAAGATCGATTTTTTCGAGGACCTTCTGTTGCTCAAATCGAAAAGTGAAAAACTAATAAAAGTTTGGAAATAACCTGCGGCATATGCACAAGCAATCGCAGATCAAAAAGATATTCTTAGAATTTTCACAAATTTTTACGGTGCAGCGCAGAAATCTGTTTCAGGACAGCAACTTCCCCAAATCTTACCTTCCTCAAATTAGAGGTTCATCTTGGCACAAACACAAAATAAAAATGATAAGGAGAGGTCATTACAGTAGTAATAATTTCCAAGACTCAAATAAAAGAAAAAGTTCTGAAAAGAAAACATTGGGTTATCTCCCAAGAGTGCTTTTCTTTAACGCCTTTGAGCTAGGCGCAGAAAGTGGAAATCAAGTATTTTCAAATGAGGCATTAAGATCAATTGCAGAAGTTTTTTCAACAAGGCATTGTATTGTATCCAAATGAGTTTTTGAAGATCCCTTATGAACACTCTTGGGTTCACTACTTTCATCAAAAAGGTTTTCAGGACAAATCCAATCAAAATTCTTTTCCAAAGCTTCATGCAATCCTACGAGTTTGCAAGGTATTGGTACTTTGATTTCTTCCTTGTTTGTACCAACAACCTCTACATGTGAGCCAAACATATTAAAACTCTCAAAAAATTTCCTAGCTTCTATAACAACATCTCTAAATTCTCTATGCAAAGTCTCCAAAATAAAATCTTTCTTTTTGGAGTCTTCGATATCATGAAGCTTAAGAAACATTTGCTGCATAAAAGGATTAAGGTTAACAAACCTAGCCTCCAACATGTGAACTAAATAAGCAGCAGCAACTTCATAACTAGGAGCAAGCTCGGCTAAAGATCTATCCTCAACATCTTTATGCGTACTAACATGATTAAATAACTCCTCGATGTTACCTTCCCAATTATAGAACCACTACCTATTGTAAGGTCCTCTAGAGCATACTTAGGGAACAACATAATGAACTAAAAGTAAAAGTAACGGAATGCCAACTATCAAAGGAACTAATTTTTCTGTATTTTTGATAAAAAATGCAAGCAAAAATAAAATAATTTAAAACAATAACAAAGTAAAAGATTGGAAGTGAGAGACTCCCCTTGCAGAAATCCTCTTTCTCCCCGGCAACGGCGCTAGAAAACTTGTTGATGGTGTGGTGTTGCCGTAGGAGTTTTGTAGATGACCACCCAGTTGGAAACCCCAAGAGAAGGTTATGATGAGCACAGCAGCAAGTCTTCCCTCAGTATCAGACTGAGGTTTATCAAACCAGTAGGAGAAAGAACCAACTTCTGAAGGTTGATGCTCGCTAGCTTCGTGACAGCTCCGGACAATGTATGTATGGCGCCTTGTCCAGGGCGTAGCTTTGCACCAGCAACAACGTGGAACCTGCACACAACACAACCAAGTACTTTGTCCCAACTTACAGTGAGGTTGTCAATCTCACCGGTTTGCTGTGAACAAAGGATTAACTGTATCGAGTGGTAAAAGATAGTAGTTTGCAAGAATGTAAAATAAAGCAAGTAAATTGTAAATGGTAATAACAATGTAAAAGAATGGACCGAGGTCCACAGTTCACTAGTGGTGTCTCTCCATAAGATAAATAACATGCTAGGTAAACAAATTACAGTTGGGCAATTGATAGAATAAAGCAAGCATACAAATGTCATGAGGATCACTATGAGATTCACTTGGGCATTACAACATAATACATAGATCGTAATCCAACTGCATCTATGACTAATAATCCACCCGCCGGATGTCATCCGAGCAACCATTGGGTATTAAGTTGCAAGCAACAGATTATCGCCTTAAGCAAAGTGCGTAATGTAAACAATACAAATGTCCTTGAACACAAGATTGTTGTTTTCTCCCTAGTAGCAACAACACATCTACAACCTTAGAGGTTTCTATCAATCCCCCAGATTACTAGAGGCATGAACCCACTATCGAGCATAAATACTCCCTCTTGGAGTCACTAGCATCTACTCGGCCAAGATATCTACTAGTAACGGAGAGCATGCAAGATCATAAAAAATATAGAGATAACATAAAGATAATAATTCAGCAAATCAACTTGACATAGTATCAATATTCATCGGATCCCAACAAACACAACATGTAGAATTACACAACGATGATCTTGATCATGTTAGGCAGCTCACAAGATCTAAACATGAAGCACATGGAGAAGATGACAACCATCTAGCTACTGCTATGGACCCGTAGTCCAAGGTAGACTAATCACGCATCACTCCGGAGGCAGGCATGGTGATAAAGAAGGCCTCCGGTGGTGATTTTGCTCTCCGGCAGGGTGTCGGGAAGAGCTTCTGGACCCTCCCGATCTCACGTCGATGATGGCGGCGGCTTGCAGTATGTTTCGAGGAAAATTGATTGGGCGTTTAGGTTTTCACATCGAGGGGAATATATAGGCGGAAGGGTGATACGTCTCAAGCGTATCCATAATTTTTGATGCTCCATGCTTGTTTATTCACCATTTGCTTTGTGTTTTGTTACACTTTGTGGCGTTTTTATGCATTTTCTAGAACTAACCTACTAACAAGACGCCACAGTGCCAGTTCCCTGTTTTCAGCTATTTTTGTGTTTCAGAAAAGCTACACAGGGAATATTTTCAGAATTGGACGAAACAAAAGCTGAACCTCCTATTTTTCTAGAACACAAGTCGGAGTCCAAAGCAGAGACGGAGGGGTCCAGGACCTGGTCACACCCTAGGGCAGCGTGGGCCAGGCCCTGGCCATGCCACCAGGGGGTGAGCCCCCCTAGTCCACTTCCTGACGCCGCCCTTCCTCCTATATATTCCCCTCGACGGGAAAAACCTAAACACCCGATCAATTTCCATGAAACCTACTGCAAGCCACCGCCGTCGTCGACACGAGATCGGAATGGTCCAGAAGCTCTTCCCGGCACCCTGTCAGAGAGGGGAATCACCGCCGGAGGCCTTCTTCATCACCATGGTCGCCTCCAGAGTGATGTGTGAGTAGTCTACCTTGGACTATGGGTCCATAGCAGTAGCTAGATGGTTGTCTTCTCCACCATGTGCTTCATGTTTAGATCTTGTGAGCTGCCTATCATGATCAAGACCATCGTTGAGTAATTCTACATGTTGCGTTTGTTGGGATCCGATGAATATTGATACTTTGTCAGGTTGATGTGCTAAATATTATCTTTATGTTATCTCTATGTTGTTTATGATCTTGCATGCTCTCCGTTGCTAGTAGATATCTTGGCCGAGTAGATGCTAGTGACTCCAAGAGGGAGTATTTATGCTCGATAGTGGGTTCATGCCTCTAGTAATCTGGGGAAGTGACAGAAACCTCTAAGGTTGTAGATGTGATGTTGCCACTAGGGAGAAAACAACAATCTTGTGTCCAAGGACATTTGCATTGTTTACATTACGCATTGTTTACATTTGCATTCTTTAATCATGTTAGTACGCATAAAGATGTTGAGGATAGATCTTTAGCCGAGCTTGCTCCTAGTTATGAAGTTGCTGCTGCTTATTTAGTTCACATGTTGGAGGCTAGGTTTGTTAACCTTAATCCTTTTATGCAGAAAATGTTTCTTAAGCTTCATGATATTGAAGACTCCAGAAAGAAAGATTTTATTTTGGAGACTTTGCGTAGAGAATTTAGAGATGTTGTTATAGAAGCTAGGAAAGTTTTTGAGCATTTTAATATGTTTGGCTCACATGTAGAGGTTGTTTGTACAAACAAGGAAGAAATCAAAGTACCAATACCTTGCAAACTCGTAGGATTGCATGAAGCTTTGGAAAAGAATTTTGATTGGATTTGTCCTGAATACCTTTTTCATGAAAGTAGTGAACCCAAGAGTGTTCATAAGGGATCTTCAAAAACTCATTTGGATACAATACAATGCCTTGTTGAAAAAACTTCTGCAATTGATCTTAATGCCTCATTTGAAAATACTTGATTTCCACTTTCTGCGCCTAGATCAAAGGCGTTAAAGAAAAACACTCTTGGGAGATAACCAAATGTTTTATTTTCAGTACTTTTCTTTTATTTGAGTTTTGAAGTTATTACTACTGTAATGACCTCTCCTTATCATTTTTATTTCGTTTTTGTGCCAAGATGAACCTCTAATTTGAGGAAGGTAAGATTTGGGGAAGTTGCTGTCCTGAAACAGATTTTTGCGTTGCACCGTAAAAAATCGTGACAATTCTCAGAATATCTTTTTGATCTGCGATTATTTGTGCACATGCCCCAGGTTATTTCCAAACTTTTATTAGTTTTGCACTTTTCGATTTGAGCAATAGAACATCCTTCAAAAAATCGATCTTTGTCGGCTGTTCTGTTTTGGCAGATTTCTGCCACTATTTGTGTTTGCCTCTCGATCGCTTTCTTTTTGAGTTCTTTTGATCACAGAACTTTTGAGGAAGTTGCTACAGTAGCTTATGCGTTAATGGATGGTATATTTGAGTTTGAAACTGAACCAAAAGAATAGATTTATTATCATGCTTATACTAATGTTGCTAATAGAATTGTGTGAAGTTTTGTATGAAGGAAGTTTTCAAGTGTAGGGAATGGAGGGTGATGAGATGAGATGAAGTATGGACAAAAGCTCAAGCTTGGGGATGCCCATGTCACCCCAAGAAATATCCAAGAGGTACAAGCGTCAAAGCTTGGGGATGCCCCCGAGGCACCCCTTCTTCATCGGCAAAAATCAGGTCACCTTTGAAGACACTATATTTTTATTGCTTCATATTCTATGCATTTTTCTTGGAGCATCTTTACTTTTGCTTTCAGTTTTCTTTTGTTTTGTTTGCTGCAATAAATGGTTGGACCCCAACAAAATTCTTTTGGAGAAGACACACTCCGTTTTTCATTGCCAAGAACACTCTAGTTTTCACTCTTATCGTTCAATGAGTGTTCTATTTTTCTAGTACTATGTTTAGCTTTTGTTTTTTTCCTTGAATTTTGTTCAGATCTTGTTTTATCTTTGTATCAAGGTGCATTTAGACCTCTGGTCTATGTTGGTTTTCATCAAAAGAGTTGTTTCAAAAAGGTTTGAATGGTGTTGGAAAAGAGAAAAAGTTTCATGACTATAGTGGTACAAATGGAAGCTTGTTTAGACCGCGGCTTAGACTTTTGCATGTCATGCTTGATGTCATTTTGATAGTATGCTTAGTAGTTATTGCTGTAGCATGACTTGTCTCAAATGACTGAGATTGCTTAATGAGCCTTTGAAAAAATCATGCATTGTTTTTGTTATATGGGAGCATGTTATTATGGTTTTCTCCTTTGATGATTTATTTGGGTTGCTTGGCGCATGCTTACAACATGTTTGACTCTAACAAGTCACCATAAGCCTCTATGATCATTTGTTTTTTGACTTGTGATACCACTTTATGCTTCGGTTAATGACGTTTTGTCGCTATGCATGATTATGGCCATTATTGCTCTCTTAGTTGGTCGCTTCCAGTCTTTTGCTAGCCTTCATTTTGTACTGAGAGGGAATACTTCTCGTGCATCAAACTCCCAAAAACCAAGTTCTCCAATGAGTCCACTCTAAATTCCTATGCATGGTATTTGCAAGCCATTCCAAGTAAATTTTCGTGTGCTACCTTTCAAAAACCTTCAAAATACTTCTCATTTTGTGACACTATTTTCAGCTCATGGGGACGTAGTGGTCGGATTTGCTATCTTCCATATTGTTTTATTCCAAAAAAGAAAAAAAAAGAAAAAAAGAAAAGAAAAAAAGGCACTCCTCCATGGTATGTGAAAGTTGGTGGGCACCCGATGGAATCGGTTAGCCATGGTTTGTGAAAGGAAAAGTGAGGAGGAGTGCCAAGCTTTATAAAAGAGCACCAAAGTGCCAATCTCTCTCTCAAAAACTTGCTTAGTATGGAAGATAGTAAGAACCCCATTGTCAGTCGTTGACAAGAACAACCACCTCTCAAAACAAATTTTTATCTCTCTGTTTTACAAATGAAAAGCTCTAGCACATGTTTAATCGTTGCCTCCCTCTGCGAAGGGCCTTTCTTTTACTTTTATGTTGAGTCTCCACCTTCTACCTTTATGCACCGTCTAAGAGAGCCTAGTTGTCATTCTGAGTTTAATGTGCATAGTCCCAATATTTATTTTTGATTGATTCATGATTATGGTTTTGCTTGTTCTTAAATTATTTGTATCTAGTCGCCCTCTTAAACTTGAAGGTGTCCTATGCATTTATGTTTTGCTATTCCATGAAGGACAAGCTGAAAACCACTTTGCTATGTTTTTCTATATGGCTGAAACACACACTTGACTTTCAATGCTTCATTACTCATGATCTTTTGTTTGTGTTACTTTTCATGTTATAACATGGTTGCTAAGTTTTATTGTCAAGATTATGTCTTTTATGCCCATGTTTTATGTACTTTGATCTCAGCACTCAATGCTTTACATTGTTGATCAAGATTGTGATGGTGCATGTCACCTCAAAAATTGTAGTTTTGTTATCACTTATCTACTAGAGGACGAGCAGGAGTTAAGCTTGGGGATGCTTCATATGTCTCAAATGTATCTATAATTTTTGATGCTCCATGCTTGTTTATACACCATTAGCTTTGTGTTTTGTTACACTTCATGGCGTTTTTATGCATTTTCTAGAACTAACCTACTAACGAGATGCCACAATGCCAGTTCCCTGTTTCTGTTGTTTTTGTGTTTCAGAAAAGCTACAGAGGAAATATTTTCGAAATTGGACGAAACAAAAGCCAAAGTTCCTATTTTTCCCGAAGCGTCGCGGAGTACAAAGCAGAGACGGAGGGGATCCAGAGGACGGCCGCACCATGCCATGGCGTGGGCCACCCCCTGGCCGCGCAAGGGCCTGCTGTGGGCCCCTAGTCCACTTCCTGATGCCGCCCTTTCATCTATATATTCCTCTCGATGGGAAAACCTAAACGCCTAATCAATTTTCCTCGAAACATACTGCAAGCCGCCTCTGTCATCGACGCGAGATCAGGAGGGTCTAGAAGCTCTTCCCGGCACCCTGCCGGAGAGGGGAATCACCGCCGTAGGCCTTCTTCATCACCATGCCTGCCTCCGGAGTGATGCGGTCTACCTTGGACTACGGGTCCATAGCAGTAGCTAGATGGTTGTCATCTCCTCCATGTGCTTCATGTTTAGATCTCGTGAGCTGCCTAACATGATCATCGTTGTGTAATTCTGCATGTTGTGTTTGTTGGGATCCGATGAATATTGATACTATGTCAAGTTGATTTGCTGAATTATTATCTTTATGTTATCTCTATGTTTTTTATGATATTGCATGCTCTTCGTTGCTAGTAGATATCTTGGCCGCGTAGATGCTAGTGACTCCAAGAGGGAGTATATATGCTCGATAGTGGGTTCATGCCTCTAGTAATCTGGGGGAGTGACAGAACCATCTAAGGTTGTAGATGTGCTGTTGCTACTAGGGAGAAAACAACAATCTTGTGTTCAAGGACATTTGTATTGTTTACATTATGCACTTTGCTTAAGGTGATAATCTGTTGCTTGCAACTTAATACCCAATGGTTGCTCGGATGACATCCGGAGGGTGGATTATTAGTCATAGATGCAGTTGGATTACGGTCTATGTATTATGTTGTAATGCCCAAGTGAATATCATAGTGATCCTCATGACATTTGTATGCTTGCTTTATTCTATCAATTGCCCAACTGTAATTTGTTTACCCAGCATGTTATTTATCTTATGGAGAGACACTACTAGTAAACTGTGGACCCCAGTCCATTCTTTTACATTGTTATTACTATATACCATTTACTCGCTTTATTTTACATTCTTGCAAACTACTATCTTTTACCACTCGATACGCTTAATCCTTTGTTCACAGCAAACCGGTGAGATTGACAACCACACTGTAAGTTGGGACAAAGTACTTGGTTGTGTTGTGTGCCGATTCCACGTTGCTGCTGGTGCAAAGCTACGCCCTGGACAAGGTGCCATACATACATTGTCCAGAGCTGTCGCGAAGCTAGCGAGCATCAACCTTCGGAAGTTGTTTCTTTCTCCTACTGGTTCGATAAACCTCGGTCTCATACTGAGGGAAGACTTGCTGATGTGCTCATCATAACCTTCTCTTGGGGTTTCCAACTGGGCGGTCATCTACAAAACTCCTACATCAACACCGCACCATCAAGATCGAGCACCATGATAGCCATCGCCCCAGTTTTTAGTGGCAGTACTAGATTGACGTATCACATCATTAGATTCGAGCATTCGCAATGACGTAGGCTTCTCCTGTTGTACCAATGCTTTTGTCATTAGTTTTACCGCCGTCTCCATAGGTGTTGGGATTCGGTTATTTTCCAATAGCTCCTTTGCGGCCATAATGGTTTCGATTGGAGTGGCCCTGACCTCATCACGATTCTTATCCACATATGGTGGATTCTTGATGTACATCCTAACTAACTCTCAGTGGTCGGTACGGTAAACTCTAAGCTCCGTGCCAAATGCGGGTCAACGCCTTCTTCCATCTGCTGCTGGACGAGAGTAACGTACTTCTCCTCCATGTTTCTTGCATACTTGAGCGTGTCTTGAACTTGAGCAATATCGCCATCTAGCTTTTTGCTCATCTTCTCGACTCGCTTCGCTTCTTTTAGTATTTCTCGCCTCTTCTTTTCCACATCATTCACATCCTTGACATAGTCAGGGGTGATTGGATCTCCTAGAGTTCTGTAGATGACTTTGTCATCGGGGTTGTGAAGTCTTCTGGGCGATTCACCATGGGGATGGCGGGTTGGAGTGGCCTAGGTCCACACTGGATCTCAGGCAGCTGTTCTGTGGTAGTATTAGCGGCTAAAGGCGGGTCACCCTGCTTTTTGGTGGCTTCAATGTCCTGAGCTGCCTGTGATGGAGGATCGGTCGATCCTTTCCCAGTGTCATCTCTCTTGTTGGTTACAAACACCTGCTTGGCGGCAGCTTGCTTCTCTTCGAGTTCTTACTGAGCTAATTCCGCCTTGATTCGTCTCATGGCGGTATCATACTCGTCAGAATCTTAGCCTTTGCTATCCCAATCATCCGATTCACCACTTTTGTTAAGTGCCTCTAGGATGGATTCACCTGGGCTGCCATCTCCATTGGAGGCAGATCCCAAAGTTGTTCCTACGAAAGCAACAAGGCAGTACTGCAGTGTCTCTAATGCTTGGTTGCCCATGGCAGATTCATAGCGGTCTTCGACCATTTCCTCCACCTTTAGGGCAGGTTGGGTGGGATTTTTTTCTAGATCTAATCCGGGTAACTTGGAAAGTCCTAGATCAGATGATTCCTCCTCCGTATCTAGCTCGAAAGCGGTCCGTACGGGGGTTTTAGCCATACCGATCAGCCGGAAATCAGTTTCCGTAGCGGGGGTAGGGTTTGTCTCTCTGATCGGAACGATGGTGAATCGAGCAGGGTTTTCTCTAGCTGGCACCCAGAGGTTATCCACTGGGATGATGGGGAAGCCGGAATCGTAGAGGACACACCCGATGGCGATGGTGTCGCTGGTGCCTACGAAGGTGGATCCCGCTTGGATCCACGCTCCTGACGCGTTTTGCCCCATGGTGGGCGCCAACTGTCATGGTTTCATCAACAGATCTGCCATAGGGTAGGTGTATGGCAGTTTGTGGAAGGGGGTGAACACGGTGGAGCGATCCGGGATGGTGGTAGCACGAGTTTACCTAGCTTCAGATCCCGCAATGGTGGCGAGACCCTACGTGCTGCTATAATTCACTATATTGCAACAAGTGCTTGGTTACAATGATGAGGTTGGCTGTTTCACTATGCGATTGGCCGTATGTCTAAGTTGTCGCCTCAGGGGCTCGTCCATGCCGGCTTATAAAGGCGCCTGGCATGGGCATCATGGTGGTTCGGGTGCGGATACAATATGGAGTCCTAGACTAAGTCCTATACAATGACATATAGTACATGGCAAATCCGCCATGGGCCTATCTAAGGAAGCCGCCATAAGCTCCTGCGTCCTCCAGAACCGCCATGGGCTGTTCGGCAACTGGACCGCCCGGTAGGCTATCCGCCATACCACCTTCCATGGGCCACCCTGGCTTGCTGGTTCATGACTACATCGCAGGTATACCTATTCGGTATATCCCCAATAGCAGCCGAGGAGTCGCTGGAGGTCATATTGGGTATGTTTCTTGCCAACTCCCAATCTGCTCTTTTGTTGTTTGATTCCGATGTTTCTCATTCTTTTATCACCAAGAGATTTGCTGTTCATGTAAAAAAAAGAGATTTGCTGTTGATCATGATTTACCGCGATCAAAGATGTCGACACATATGCTTATTCAAGCGCCTGGTTCTAATCTTGATTCTGATACAATTTGTTTGGGTGTTGAGCTCTCTATCTTAGATATCACCTTCTGGACTGATCTCATTGTGATTGGTTCTAAAGACATTGACATCATTTTGGGCATGGATTGGTTATCCAAACACAAAGGACAAATCGATTGTGCTAGGAAATCTATCCACCTCACCAATGATAGTGGAGAGACAATCTATTTTGCTCCTAAAGCTAGAGGTGCGAGGCTATATGCCCTTAATGATCCATCCACTATCGAGATTATTGGGATTCCAGTTGTATGTGACTTCCCTGATGTCTTTCTAGAGGAGTTACCTGGCATGCCCCCTGATCATGAGGTTGAGTTTGTTATTGAGCTTGCTCCTAGCGCTACGCCCGTCTCTAAGAGGCCATACCGGTTAGCTCCTCAGGAGTTGGCTGAAATTAAGAAACAACGCCAAGAGCTTGAGGAGAAGGGTTTCATTAAAGCCAGTAAATCTTCATGGGGTTGTCCAACCATGTTTGTCAAGATGAGAGATGAATCCCTTAGACTCGTTGTTGATTACCGTCCCCTAAATGAAGTGACAATCAAGAATAAATACCCCCTCCCAATGATTGATGACTCATTTGATGAGTTAAATGATGCAAAAATCTTTTCTAAAATTGATCTCAGATTGGGCTATCATCAAATCAAGATCAGACCCGAAGACACTCCCAAGACAACTTTTCAGACTCGTTATGGGTCATATGAGTACACGGTCATGTCTTTTGGGCTGACGAATGCTCCTTCCACTTTCATGCAGCTCATGAACCATGTATTCATGGAATATCTTGATACATTCATTATCATATTCATTGATGATATTCTTTCTGATCTTCTCCAAGTTCGAGCAAGAGCATGCGGAACACTTGCGGCTAGTGCTTGGGAATCTCCATGAGCATCATCTCTATGCCAAATTCTTGAAGTGTGAATTCTGGAAGACTTTAATGGAATTTTTGGGTCATGTTCTTTTATCAGAGGGAGTTGCTATTGATCCTAGCAAGGTTACCACTGTTCAAAAATGGCAATCTCCAAAGTTTGTCTTCCAAGTCCGAAGTTTTCTTGGGTTGGCTGGTTATTATGGCCGCTTCATTGAAGGCTTTTCCAAAATAGCCAAGCCAATGACCGAGCTTCTGAAGAAGGATAAGAAGTTTGTGTGGATTGAGGATTGTGAGAAGAGCTTCCAAGAGCTCAAGAAACGCCTCACCACCTCTCCTGTGTTGACTCTCCCTGACACAAGCAAGCCATTTGAGATTTATTGTGATGCTTCCCGCACTGGTTTGGGTTGTGTACTCATGCAAGACCAAAAGGTTGTGGCTTACGCTTCTCGTCAGTTGAGACCTCATGAACTAAACTATCCTACCCATGATCTTGAGCTGGCTGCAGTGGTCCATGCCTTGAAGATATGGCGACACTATCTCCTTGGTAGTCATTGTGAAATCTATTCGAACCACAAGAGCTTGAAGTACATTTTTACTCAGTCCAATCTAAACTCGAGGCAAAGAAGATGGTTGGAATTGCTCAAGGATTATGATATGGACATTCAGTATACTCCGGGCAAGGCAAATCTGGTTGCTGATGCTTTGAGCCGGAAGTCTTGTCATGCTCTATTGCTTGTTAAGGACCATCCTCTAGAATTGGTCCAAGACCTTCATCAGCTGAATTTGCAAGTTGTTGAGAAGGGATTTCTTGCTAACCATGAAGCTAATCCTTCTCTTCATGATCAAGTCAAGGAAGCCCAATTAAAGAGTGTGAGCATTCAAAAAATCAAAGAAACTATCAAAACTGGTCAAGCAAAGTTCAAGTGCTTCACTGAAGATGCGGATGGTATTGTGTGGTTTGGGCAACGTATTGTTGTACCCAAGAAGCAATCGCTTAGGGAGCTTATCTCAAAGGAATCTCATGAATCTTCTCATTCAATTCATCCCGGTGCCACTAAAATGTATCAAGACCTTTGAAAATTATTCTGGTGGAACCGCATGAAGCGGGAAATTGCTTCCTATGTTTCCCGGTGTGATGTTTGTCGCCATGTCAAGGCGGAGCATTAGAGACCAGCAAGCTTGTTGCAGCTTAGTTCTATTCCTGAGTGGAAGTGGGATGTTATTGAGATGGACTTCATTTCTGGTCTTCCTAGGTCTCCCAAGGGGAATGATGCCATATGGGTGACTATTGACACTTTCTCCCGGGTGGCTCATTTCCTTCCAATTAAATCTTAACTTCGTGTCAGTCAGATGGATGAGCTCTATCTTTCAAGGATTGCGAGTCTTCATGGTGTACCTAAGCGAATTCATTCAGACTGAGGTAGTCTTTTCACTTCTCGATTTTGGGAGCAGTTTTAGAAGGCATTGGGTACACACCTCTCCTTCACCACTGCTTTTCACCCACAATCTAGTGGGCAGGTTGAAAGGGTGAATCAGATTCTCGAGGACATGCTGAGAGCTTGTGTCCTCACTTTTGGTAAAAATTGGGAGAAATGTTTGCCTTTTGCTGAGTTCACTTATAACAACAGCTATCACTCCATCATTGGTGTGGCTCCATACGCCTTGTTATATGGCAGACCGTGTAGAACCCCTCTCAATTGGTTGGAAACAGGAGAAAGAAAGTTGGTTGGACCTGATCTTATTCAAGAAGCTGAAGAGCAAGTTTGGGTGGTTAGAGAGAAGCTTAAAACCACCCAATCTCGTCAAAAGAGTTATGCAGATCATCGACATCGTGCTCTTACCTTTGAGATAGGTGATGATGTATATCTCAAGGTTTCTCCTAAGAAGGGCACTCAAAGGTTTGGGTTAAAAGGAAAGCCCGCTCTAGGTACATTGGGCCTTTTCCCATTGTTGCCAAAAGAGGGGTAGTGGCATATAAGTTAAATCTTCACCCTGCACTTTTAGAAATCCATGATGTTTTCCATGTATCTCAACTAAAGAAGTGCTTCCGCGCTCCTTCCGAGATTGTCCATCAATTCAAGGATCTTTCCATTCAAGATGATCTATCTTATCCCAAGGTTCCCATCAAGATTTTGGACCAAGCTGAATGGAAGACAAGAAGAAAGGCCACAAAATTCCTGAAGGTCCAGTGGAGCAATCACACCGAAGACGAAGCTACATGGGAATCTGAAGATCATCTCAAATCTAAATTTCCATCTTTGTTCTCCGATCCACGGTAATCTCGAGGACGAGATCTTTTATAAGGGGGGTTGGTTTTGTAGTGACCGAGTCACTTAAGTTGGACTAAGCATACCTAATCATACATTGTTGTGCATCATGCATCTCATAATCATGCATTATCATCATATCGTTCTCATGAAAATAACCATAAGTTTAATTTTTTGCCTCTTTGCTTTCTTTAAGTCAGAACTACACCTTATAATGGTGATTAAGTTAAAAATTGCTCAAACTTAATTCTCTAATGTTTGGCAAGCACCTAGTTTAGCCTCTGCCAAGTTAAGGGAAAAGTAGAGCTCAATTGCTATTGTTGCTATTTTCTAAAACTGCTATGATTGAAGTACCTTTTTGAAACCTCATAAAATGTTTATACCATTTTTCAAATGTTGTTTGATTTGTACTGCTATGTACCTACCGTATCATACTGCAAGTGATTTCAAAAATATTTAATAGCTTCAAAATTCCACTCAAAATGCTAGTTATATAATTCAGTTTTTAGGTTTTGTCAAATTCTGGCTGCACTATTTTCGAATTTCTAAACATTTCAAATTAGCTCTGTTTGAGCTGAAATTGTCAAAACTAGTAATATCTTGCTTGTGTAAAAAATTTAGATTTTTCTGAGCTTGTTTAGTTGCCCAAATGCATTGAAAACTGTGGCAGTTTTCAGTTTCAGTTTCAGAAAAAAACAGAACAGTTTTAGTTAACCTGAGAGCATACCAGTCTTTCTTCTTCCCCGTGGCAGCCAATGAGCGGGTAGCATAGGCGGCGCCGTGCTCGCCGTTCGTCGAGTCCTAGGCCATCCTGGTCGTTCCCTTGCTCCATATAAGTATCCCCGGTGCCCTAGCCCCCTTTCCCCCTCCTTCCTGGATCTCTACAAACCCTAAATCGAGAAGACCACCTCCACGCCATTGCCGCTGGCGAACTCCCTGCAGGCAAGCTCTGAGAATACTATTCGTGTCATCATGTTCTTGCTTGACTGCTCCTCAGTAACCTTCTTTCCCCTTCTATCTTGCAGCAATCGAGGAGATCGGGCATCATCTTCTTCAACTCCGGCAAACTCCAGCGACATTTTCGACCATTCCGGTGAGCCTATGATCAAACCACCATGTCCTTTAGATTCTCTGGTGCATCTTTTTGATGTGCGCATTGCTTTAGATGTACACCTGCGTCGAGAAGCTGTCGTGAGCGGTCGCTGCCGCCGTGAACTGAAACACCTTGGACTCTGCTACAGACGACGCCAACTCTCGAAGCCTATCCCTCCTTGCTTGAAGTTTGCTGGTGAGATCTTGACCCTGGTGCTAGTTATTCCGTTCGGATTCATGGTCTGTAGCTTCGTGAGCATGCTCCTGCTGGCATGCATGCTCGGTGTGTGGCCCTGCAAGCTCCCATTTGTGATGTTGTTCGTGCATGTGTGCCACCTTCCCTGGCAAGTTTTGGTCTAAGTAAAACTTCCTGTAGATGCACCGAGTCTCCAGCTTTCTAACTCAACAAACGACACTCGATTCCATTCAGATAATCCCTCGAAATCATCGTTTTTCTGCAGCTCTATTCGAAGTTCTGAGTTAACTGACGAACTGTATCTTCTACCTTCAGCCACGTTTATCAACTCTGTTGCAACGTCTGTTGACTTGTAAAAATTGTAGAAAATTCATACAGAGTCCATTTTGAGTGATTCAAATTGCTAACTTCGTAATGTTAAAAGATCTATGTTTTGATGTGATTGTTGTGGCATGATCATGTCTTGAAAAATCCTAGAATAAAACATGCTCTATATGGACAGTAATTTTTTCTTTAAACTTGTAAATGCAATATCTTGAGCTATGAAGCTCCAAAATTAGTGAACTCATATTTTGAGTTTATCTACATAATGGTGTTGCCTTAATACTGCTATATATATTTGAAAATGCATGTGTGTGGTGAATAATTAAAATGACTATTCTTACAATTTTGCACTTGCTATTCACTTGCTCGTGATGAACTATTTGGTGCACACCTCGCAAACAAGGAACCATAACTGTACTTTGGGCTTCGACCGCAACAAATGGACCAGGTAAACGCTTTCTAGAGGCGCCCTGGAGTGAACCTAGGGTATAGCTGGGCATGGGAAGCCCGGCCCGACCCGGCCCGAAAATGACCCGGCCCGTCGGGCCAAAGCATGCTGTCGGACCGGGCCTGGGCAGGAATTTACGGCCTGATAGGAGTAACGGGCCGGGCTTGGGCAGAAAAAAACACGAAATTAGTGAAGGCCCGGCCCGACGGCCCGACAATATTTTGGCCCGACGGGCCGGGCCTAGGCAGAAAAATGAGGTCCGATAGTTGGGCCGGGCTGGGCATGGGCAACAGTTTTTGGAGTCGGGCTTTTTGCTGGCCCGGCCCGGCCCGACAACATGCACAGGTATAACCTAGGGGCAGCTACTATGTTAGGGTGACATGTGGGAAAGGTCTTGTAGTGGTTCACCATGCATCTTGCCCACTGAGGAGAGGGTCAGAACATATGGTGCATTGGTTCGGTGAGGGTAAAACTGTACACCCCTTGTAGGGTTAAATCTATTCGAGTAGCCGTGTCCACAGTCAAGGGCATGCTTGGTTATTTCACACTTGAGATAGAACTCATTAATGGTCAAGTGTCGGTTTTTGGCTGCATTTTGGAAATGTTGAGCCCTAATATAATTCACATATGCAATGGTTATTTTGGTATTATAATCACTTGTTAGATGCAAATTATATTGGTTATGATCCTGGTTATGGAATACATTGCTTATACATGTTCTATAATATCCTTGTATATGTTGCTGAATTTATTATTCTTTGATCACTTGCGGGTGGATCCAATGATCCTCCACTTAAAGGGTTGTGATGCGATGATTATGAGCCTGGAATGAGTGATTTTTACCATGTTTTAGATGGGCTAAAGGGTGATTACATCCTGAACAGTGGTGCAGATTTCTGCCCTGTTTTTGCTCATATTGATGTCATTGTCACTTGTGTTTGTCTCTCGTGATGCTTAAAAATCTCAGAACTGATGGGATATGGACATATGTGTTTTTACTTGATTATATGATGTATTTTAGATTGAAAACCATGATGGTTTTGGTGCTGGACAGTTGAGTTCAGATCTGAACATTTGTTTGATCTAGGAGACCTCATATGCAATTGTTTACTTTTGATTTAACTTGGTAATAACATGCATGCTATGGAACTAATCTAAAATGGAGAAAGTAAGTCTTGGTGAGTACCTTAAGTACTCACCCTTGTTGAAATCTTTTTGCAGAGGAGAAAACTTCAGTTGACAGCGAATCCAAGTATGACCGCGATGAGTAGTTTGGTTCTACCTACATCAGCCATCTTATGGCATCTTGAATTTAGTTTCGCTATGTTAATTTTAACTGAACTTTTGGTTTGTATCATGCATCTCAAAGTTAAAAACTTGAACTCGTTGTGAACTGTTGTATCGAGTGTTGTGCTTGAGTTGTGATATTAACTCTGGATATGTATGCATGTTGGGTGATCTTTCGGAATAAGTTTAGCATATCCCAGCTGTGGTTATGTTATTGGAATATTCTTGTGTTGAATTAGATTCATTGCTGAACCGAATGGTAGCTATGATCATCGGTCATGCCGATTGAGAGCTGATTCGGATGTTGATTGAGATAATGAGCTTAGTACCACATAGATATAAGCTAATGCATACTTAGTGCTGTGACAACTTCGTCCTCCTCTAGCTCATTTTAATCTTCAAACTCGTTCTCCCCTTCGTCAGCAGCATATCCATCCTGGGTGGTCGCCTCGGTTGTAGTAGCCGCAGCTATAACGGTACCCGCAGGTGGTAGTGCGAGAGGAACGCGGCGTGCGCGTAGCACGTGGGCGCCCGGCTGTGGCTGGGGTGGCAACCGAGCCAAGACTTCCTAAAACTTGGCATTGAGCTTGGCGTTGAAAGCTTCCTCGAGGCCATCAATCTTCTCCATCGCATTAGAGAGCTTGGAATCAACATCACCCAAGCGTGTATCGATGTCGTGTGCACGCCCCACCAACAGCTGGGTGAAGTGGGCTTGCAACTCTGAATTTGTCATCTTCTCCGGATCAACATCTTCCTTCGTGGTTCCTGTCATGATCAGCATAGAAGCAAGCACAAATGTATAGACCTACAAACTACGGAATATGGTGAAATCACACGTAATCTGTCAAGCAGTATACAAAGCTCTTACAAGTTCTTACCAAACATGAGGAAGGTGATATGCAACTAGCAAAGATCAGCGACTCCCAAAATTTCACAAAGCGATTACCAGATGTCGATACAAAGCATGTCCAGAAATATTTGGAGCTGTAGGAAGGCTTATATAGTAGCAAAATAGCAAATGTTAAAATAGTGATGCAATGTTGAAAGAATGCTCAACAATGGTACTGTGCTGGTCCTAGGATAGACCTTGCTAGAGACGTGAGCCTAGAACACTAAGGAGGTCACGGCGTGGCAAAGCAAAGCAAGCAATGAGAAGTGATGAGGTGGCGAAACAGCAAACCGCAACGCCAAAAATCACTATGATGGAGAGTGTCTCAAATTGATTTCCGAGGTCTAAAAATAGTATAGCCTCAAAAATTTTTCTAGAAATTTTTGCAATGTGCTTCGAAAAGCGCGCAGGCACAAAAAAATGTCGCAATAACGGCCAGTGGAGAAAAGTGATCCCCAAGGGCAAAAACTGGTGTAGCCAGAAAATTTTTATGGAAGGGTTTCTAGACTATTTTTTCTTCCTCTTGACTGGCGACCGAAACTTAACTCACGGACTCTGCAACAGCACGGACGAAAACTGAAGGAAAGAACAAACCTAATTCTACTCGGATGGGAACCGCGACTGAGAAACAACAGTAACTTGTGTTGCGGCAGGGATGGTGGTGGCGAAAGTATATGGCCTGGTGGCGGAAGTATATGGTGGAGCGATGGTGCAAGTGTGCGGAGGCGGTGTGACTAAGGTGATTCGAACTCAAAACACTAATGGAACTAGACACTAAGACCAGCAACGCGACACGCAGATGTAGACACAAATTCAACGATGAACTGAAAAGACAATGCAAAGGCTCGGGTGGTTTATGGGACGAGGTGATCTAAACCCTAAAAGTATTTTTTGGCTTTTTTGTGGTTTATAAGTATGAACACATATGCAATCTAGACTATGAAAACAGTAAATCTCACCGAGCAACCTGAAATCTTATACCACTTGATAGGGCAAAGGTGTTCGATCTTTTGATGGGATGAGGATAGTTCAATTTGTTGGTGGAGTTCATGCTTGACGATCCGACTACACGTGCTGAGCTCGTGCGCTAACGTAATCACTAGGAAAATCTCCGGGAGTTACTGGTCTTGCGGATGCACGATCAGCCTGACCAGCGAGGGTCTTAATTCCTACCTAAAATCGAGAACAAGTAAGAACTAATATTGCAATCAAGATATTGCGAATGAAAGATGTATGCTTTATTCAAGAGGTGGGATTCTGAATAGGCGGTCTTCTTCTGGGCGTTGGCCTCAAAAGTCAAGCTCGTAGTTGCAGCAATGGCTAACTTTTAATCTAAGCAAAATCCAAGTTCTAATGACGGCTACGGGGGTATTTGAGGAGATAAGGTTAGGAGTGCGGCCAGCCATGAGTATAGCGGTCGAACCAAACCCTAACAGGCATTTTCTCTTCCTAAAAGTGGCTGACTTAATTACTGCAAAAATTACATGGGCCTGGCCCAAAATTAAAGGTGATGCAACACCATATAATATGGACGAATTTATGAAGTATCTTCTTGTATATTTCGTCCAAGTCTTCATTCTTCATTATGGCGGCTTTAAAGTTTTGAAATACTCGCTCGCGGCGTCCTCTTCAATCCTCTAATGCTTGCTGCCATCTCCATGCATGTTTATGCTCCAATATTTGTCCCTCTCATCCATGCTTGGTCCATCATTCCTAAGAGTAACAAACACATCTGATTTAGGCAACATCATATTCTCATGTATATAAGAGAGAGTTTTAAGAAATGAAAGTACGATAGTTAAGTTGCTTGGCACTCGCTCGAGTAATAGGTCCTTGTATTTGCTCCACTGTAGGTGCAGCGGGTGTATCAAGAGATGGGATGTCTGATTGGTAGCGGTGCTAGCCACCCAGTTGGGAACCCCAAGAGGAAGGTATGATGAGCACATCGGCAAGTTTCCCTCAATATGAAATCAAGGTTTAATCGCACCAGTAGGAGAAAGAAACCACTTCCGAAGGTTCATGCTAGCTGGCTTGGCGACGGCTCCAGACAATTTGTTTATGACGTCTATCTGGGCGTAGCTCTGGCGTCAGCAGCAACGTGGAACCTGCACACAACACAAAGTACTTTGCCCCAACTTGCAGTGAGGTTATCAATCTCACTGGTTTGCTGTAAACAAAGGATTAAACGTATCGTATGGTAAAAGATATTTGTTTGCAATAAAGTAAATAATGCTTGTAGAAAGTAAACGGTAATATGAATATAAAAAATTGACCAGGGTCCACAGTTCACTAGAGGTGTCTCTCCATAAAGATAAATAAGATGCTGGGTAAACAAATTACAGTTGGGCAATTGACAGAATAAAGAGTGCAAGCAATGCATGTACATGTCATGAGGATCACTATGAGATTCACTTGGGCATTACAACATAATACATAGACCGTAATCCAACTGCATCTATGACTAATAATCCACCTGCCGGATATCATCCGAACAACCGTTGGGTATTAAGTTGCAAGTAACAGATTATCGCCTTAAGCAAAGCGTGTAATGTAAACAATACAAATGTCCTTGAACACAAGATTGTTGTTTTCTCCCTAGTAGCAACAACACATCTACAACCTTAGAAGTTGTTGTCACTCTCCCAGATTACCAGAGGCATGAACCCACTATCGAGCATAAATCCTCCCTCTTGGAGTCACTAGCATCTACTCGGCCAAGATATCTACTAGCAACGGAGAGCATGCAAGATCATAAACAACATAGAGATGATAAATCACAAATCAACTTTGACATTGTACTCAATATTTATCGGATCCCAACAAACACAACATGTACAATTACATAATGATGATCTTGATCATAATAGGCAACTCACAAGATCTAAACATGAAGCACATGGAGGAGAAGACATCCATCTAGCTACTGCTATGGACCTATAGTCCAAGGTATACTACTCACACATCACTCCCGAGGCATGCATGGTGATGAAGAAGGCCTCCGATGGTGATTCCCCTCTCTAGCAGGGTGCCGGGAAGAGCTTATGGACCCTCCCAATCTCGTGTCGACGACGGCGGTGGCTTGTAGTATGTTTTCTGGAAAAGAGTTCAGGCCCCTAGGGTTTTCCCGTCGAGGGGATTAAATAGGCGGAAGGGCCATGTCAGGGGGTGGACCAGGCGGTCACACCCCCTGGTGGCTCGGCCTAGGGCTGTCCTGCACCACCAGCAGGTGTGGCTAGCCCCTAGTCCGTCTCCTGCTCTCCTTTGGACTCCATCTTCGTGTCAGGTAATTAGGGACTTTAGCTTTTGTTTCGTCCAATTCTGAGAATATTTTCTATGTTACTTTTCTAGAAACACAAAAACAGCAGAAAACAGAGAACTGGCACTATGACATCTTGTTAATTGGTTAGTTCCGGAAAATGCATAAAAACGCCATGAAGTGTAAACAAAACACAAAGCAAATGATTTATAAACAAGCATGGAGCATCAAAAATTATAGATACGTTTGAGACGTATCAAGCATCCCCAAGCTAAACTCCTGCTCGTCCTCGAGTAGGTAAGTGATAACAAAACAATAATTTTTGAGGTGACATGCACCAACACAATCTTGATCAAAATGATGTAAAGCATTGAGTGCTGAGATCAAAGTACTCTAAACATGGGCATGAGAGATATAATCTTGACAATAGAACTTAGCAACCATGTTATAACATGAAAAGTAACACAAACAAAAGATCATGTGTAATAAATGCAAGGAAAGTCAATTATTTGTTTTGAGCATATAGAAAAACATAGCAAAGTAGTATTCAGCTTGCCCCTCATGGAGTAGCGAAACATAAATGCATAGGACACCTTCAAGTTTAAGAGGGTGACTAGATACAAATAATTTGAGAACAAGCAAAACCATAATCATGAATCAATCAATAATAAATTTTGGGACCATGCACATTAAACTCAGAATGACAACTATGCTCTCTTAGACGGTGCATAAAGGTAGAAGGTGAAGACTCAACATAAAAGTAAAAGATAGGCCATTCGTAGAGGGAAGCAGGGATTTAGCATGTGCTAGAACTTTTCATTTGTAAAATAGAGATAAAAATTGTTTTGAGAGGTGGTTGTTCTTGTCAACGACTGGCAATGAGGTTCTTGCTATCTTCCATACCAAACAAGTTTGAGAGAAATTGGCACATTTGTGTTCTTTTATAAAGCTTGGCACTCCTCCCCATTTTTCCTTTCACAACTATGGCTAACTGAATCCTACGGGTGCCCACCAACTTTCACATACCATGGAGGAGTGCCTTTTTTTCTTTTCTTTTTCTTTTTTTCTTTTTTAAAAGGTTACAATATGGAAGATAGCAAATCCGACCACTACATCCTCATGAGCTGGAAATAGTGTCACAAAATGAGAAGTATTTTGAAAGGTAGCACATGAAAATTTACTTGGAATGGCTTGAAAATATCATGCATAGAAATTTATAGTGGAATCTTTGAAATAACTAGGTTTTTGGTGGTTGGATGCACGAGAAGTATTCCTTCTCAGTACAGATGAAGGCTAGCAAAAGACTGAGAGCGACCAACTAAGAGAGCAATAACGGCCATAATCATGCATATCAACAACACATTATTAACCAAAGCATAAAGTGGTATCATAAGTCAAAAACCAAATGATCATAGAGGCTTGATGTGACTGGTTTGTAGTCAAACATGGTGTAAGCATCCGCCAAGTCAACCCAAATAAAGCATCAAAGGAGAATACCATAATAATATGCTCATATAATAAAAACAACGCATGATTCTTTCAAAGGCACATTAAGCAATCTCAGTCATTTGAGACAAGTCATGCTACAACAAAAACTACTAAGCATATAATCAAAATAACATCAAGCATGACATGCAAAAGTCTAAGCCACAATCTAAACAAGCTCTCATTTGTACCACTATAAGCATGAAACTTTTTTCTCTTTTCCAACACCAATCAACCTTTTTGAAACAACTCTTAAAGATGAAAATCAACATAAACCAGAAGTCTAAACACATCTAGCTACAAAGAAATAACAAGTTCTAAACAAAAATCAAGGCAAAAAACAAAATCTAAACGTAGTACTAGAAAAAGAGAACACTCGTTGAACGATAAGAGTGAAAACTAGAGTGTTCTAGGCAATGAAAAATGGAGTGTGTCTTCGCCAAGAGAAATATGTTGGGGTCCAACCATTTATTGCAGCAAACAAAACAAAAGAAAACTGAAAGCAAAAATAAAGACGCTCCAAGAAAAACGCATAGAATACAAAGCAACAAAAATATAGTGTCTTGAAAGATGACCTGATATTTTGTCGATGAAGAAGGGGTGCCTCGGGGCATCCCCAAGTTTTGACGCTTGTACTTCTTGGATATTTCTTGGGGTGACATGGGCACCCCCAAGCTTGAGGTTTTGTCCATACTTCATCTCATCTCATCATTCTCCTTTCCCTACACTTGAAAACTTTCTTCATACAAACCTTCACACAATTCTTATTAGCAACATTAGTGTAGCAAGATAGTAAATCCACTTTTTGGTTCAGTTTCAACTCAAGTATTGCACCCATTAAAGCATAAGCTACTGTAGCAACTCTCTCAAAAGTTTTGTGATCAAAAGAACTCAAAAAGAAAGAGATCAAGAGGCAAACGCAAATAGTGGCAAAAATCTGTCAAAACAGAACAACTGGTAAAGATTGATTTTTTTGAAAATCTTCTGTTGCTCAAATCGAAAAGTGCAAAACTAATGGAAGTTAGACAATGACCTGGGGCATGTGCACAAGAAATAGCAGATCAAAAAGACGTTCCGAGAATTTTCACGAATTTTTACGGTACAACGCAGAAATCTGTTTTGGGACAACAACTTCCCCAAATCTTACCTTCCTCCAATTAGAGGTTCTTCTTGGCACACAAACAAAATAAAGATGATAACGAGAGGTCATTACAGTAGTAATAACTTCCAAGACTCAACAAAAAGAACAAGTACTTAAAAGAAAACATTAGGTTATCTCCCAAGAGTGCTTTTCTTTAACGCCTTTGAGCTAGACGCAAAAAGTAGAAATCAAGTATTTTCAAGTGATGAAGCATCAAGTTCATAATTTGCTCTAAGGATAGATTCAAAAATTAACTTATTTCTCTTTCTAGGGAAGTGTTCCATACCTTTCTTGAGTGGGAATTAATATTTCATGGTTCCTTCTTTCATATCAATAATAGCACCAACAGTTCTAAGAAAAGGTCTTCCCAAAATAATAGGACAAGAAGCATTGCATTCAATATCCAAACAAGAAAATCAACAGGAACAAGGTTATTGTTAACCATAATAAGAACATCATTAATCCTTCCCAAAGGTTTCTTCTTAGCAACATCAGCAAGAGGAACATCCAAACAACAATTTTTAAGTGGTGGTAAACCAAGCATATCATAAATTTTTCTAGGCATAATAGAAATACTTGCACCAAGATCACATAAAGCATTACAATCAAAATCATTCACATTCACCTCAATGATGGGCTCCCAACCATCTTCTAACTTTTTAGGAATATAAACTTTTTTGTTTCAACTTATCCTCTCTAATTTGCATGAGAGCATTCGTAATATGATTTGTAAAAGCCACATTCATAGAACTAGCATTAGGACTTCTAGCAAGCTTTTGCAAGAACAAAATTACTTCAGAGATATTACAACCATCAACATCAAAATCATTAAAGGTAGTAGAACTATTGTCTCACATACTCCAAAAAATTTCAGCACTTTTATTAGAAAAAGTTTCTGCAGTTTTAGGCAATTTAGCACAAGGAGTAGGAATTTTCTCTACACCAATCATTCTACCATTAAAAGAAGGAGGTTTGCTAGTATTTGAATCAACATCACTAGTGGTGGTAGTACAAACCTTCATATTTCTAGCATTTTCATCTTCTCTTTCCCACCTAGCATGCAATTATGCTAACATCCTAACATTATCATCAATTCTAACTTGAATGGCATTAGTAACAGCCAGGGATGAGGTTTAGCAGCCATTCTATTAATCAAAGAAGATTGCGCATCAGACAAAGATGAAATACTGGTTTCAGCATTAGAAACCTTAGCTTGCAACTCAGGAATATCCCTATTCAAATTCTCAAGTTGATGACTAATAGTCTTCAACAAGGCAGATTGTTCCTCCATGGTTTTGGTGAACAACTTGTTCTGCTCATATTGCATTTGCATAAAATTCTTAGTAGCCCTTTCAACTTCTAAAATCCTTTCTTCACTGAACATTCTAGGTCTACCAAGATAGCCATTATCACTATTAGAAGGATATGGCCTATAATTGTTGCTAGCAAAATTGTTCCTATACGCACTGTTGTTGAAATTATTATTTCTAACGAAGTTCACATCAACATGATCTTCTTGAGCAACCAAAGAGGCTAAAGAAACATTATTAGGATCAACATGAGCTCTATCATTAACAAGCATAGCCATAATGGTATCAATCTTATCACTCAAGGAAGAGGTTTTTTTTAACAGAATTTACCTTCTTACCTTGTGGAGCTCTCTTGGTATGCCACTCAGAATAATTTACCATCATATTATCAAGGAGCTTCGTTGGGGCGCCCAAGGTGATGGACATAAAGGTACCTCCAGCAGCTGAATCCAAGAGATTTCTTGAAGAAAAATTTAGTCCTGCATAAAAGGTTTGGATAATCATCCAAGTAGTCAGTCCATGAGTGGGACAATTCTTTATCAAAGATTTCATTCTTTCCCAAGCTTGAGCAACATATTCATTATCGAACTGTTTAAACCTCATAATATCACTTCTCAAAGATATAATCTTAGCAGGAGGATAATATTTTCCAATAAAAGCATTCTTTCACTTAACCCAAGAATCAATACTATTTCTAGGTAAAGATAGCAACCAATCCTTAGCTCTTCCTCTCAAAGAGAAAGGAAACAACTTAAGCTTAATAATATCTCCATCTACATCCTTATACTTTTGTATCTCACATAGCTCAACAATATTATTGAGATGAGCTGCAGGATCATTAGTACTAACACTATAAAATTGCTTTTTCATAACAAGATTCAACAAAGCAGGTTTAATCTTATAAAAATTTGCCTCAGGAGCAGGTGGCGTAATAGGAGTGCAGATGAAATCATTGTTGTTTGTGCTAGTAAAGTCACACAACTTGGTGTTCTCAAGAGTACTCATTCTAGCAAGACTAAAAGCAGACAAGCAAAAATAACAACTATAAAGGAACTATTTTTTTTTGTAATTTTGATAAAAAGATGCAAGCAAAAATAAAGTAAACAAAATAAGCAAACAATAACAAAGTAAAAGATTGGAAGCGAGAGACTCCCCTTGCAGAAATCCTCTTTTTCCCCAGCAACAGAGCCAGAAAAATGCTTGATTGGTAGCGGTGCTAGCCACCTAGTTGGGAACCCCAAGAGGAAGGTATGATGAGCACAGCGGTAAGTTTCCCTCAGTATGAAACCTAGGTTTAATCGAACCAGTAGGAGAAAGAAACCACTTTCGAAGGTTGATGCTAGCTGGCTTGGCGACGGCTCCAGACAATTTGTTTACGGCGCCTATCTGGGCGTAGCTCTAGCGTCAGCAGCAACATGGAACCTGCACACAACACAACCAAAGTACTTTGCCCCAACTTGCAGTGAGGTTGTCAATCTCACCGGTCTGCTGTCAACAAAGGATTAAACTTATCATGTGGTAAAAGATATTTGTTTGCAAGAAAATAAATAATGCTTGTAGAAAGTAAACGGTAATATGAATGTAAAAGAATGGACCGGGGTCCAAAGTTCACTAGAGGTGTCTCTGCATAAAGATAAATAAGATGCTGGGTAAACAAATTACAGTTGGGCAATTGACAGAATAAAGAATGCAAGCAATGCATGTACATGTCATGAGGATCACTATGAGATTCACTTGGGCATTACAACATAATACATAGACCGTAATCCAACTGCATCTATGACTAATAATCGACCCGCCGGATATCATCCAAACAACCGTTGGGTATTAAGTTGCAAGCAACAGATTATCGCCTTAAGCAAAGCGTGTAATGTAAACAATACAAATTTCCTTGAACACAAGATTTTTGTTTTCTCCCTAGTAGCAACAACACATATACAACCTTAGAAGTTGTTGTCACTCTCCCAGATTACCAGAGGCATGAACCCACTATCGAGCATAAATACTCCCTCTTGAAGTCACTAGTGTGACGCCCCAAAATCGACACCTTGCAGATTATAGCAATCAAGCCACAATCTACATGATGTCGCTTTGGAAACGCACCACCAAGCGCCTCGTGCACGTCACAACATGCACGCAGTGCGGGTGGAATCAAGGTAGCAACAGGTACACAAGTTCACGATGGAACCCACAAAAGAACATATAATATAACCACGAAGACTCCATGAGTCAAGAATCCAAATATACAATACAAAGATCCAAATCATACATAAATCAAAATAGCATCCGAGTACGGACAAGAATACAAATGGGCCTAAGAGGCCTGAAGATAAACGATGGCCTCCAAACCCTGCCTAGGCCAAGCCGGAAGGGTAACCTTGCTAAAATCGTCACTCCCATACCTGTGAAGATCGGGCCATCGGTTGCCGAAAAAGGAGGGAGAAAGAGAATAGAAAAAAGAAGAAAAACGAGGGTGAGTACCCAGGCACGTACTCGCGAGACTGGAATTCAGCTGTGCTCGCCTACATGCTATATGGTGGACTTAGCGGCAACAAAAGAATCATACTACAGAGACACACTACAACTTTCCGTCTAAATAGAATAAGATAAGAGAGCACATAAAAGAACCAACTAGAAACTAACACAAAACATAACCCAGCCGATGAATCACCTCCTCGTGACCAAACGAAGAAGCAAGTATCAAAGGCACTCACACAGTTACCAAGTTTTATTGCAGGTTTATTGTTGTAGTTGTGCTAGTTTACTACACAAGTTTATTAGTATTGAAATAGCAGGTGCAAGTTGTTCTATGATCGAGTAGTACAGCTCCAAGTCGTCCATAACCGCGGACACGACTTTTCGAAAAGAGTTAGCCCTGCAGGGGTGCCCAAATGTACCCACACGTTCGATCAATCCTTTAGGCAAATCTCGCGCCCTTAATAAAAAAGGGTGCACCATTAGGATAGTCACGACTCGCACTCTCCTTCACTACAAACAAGTCCAGGAAGCCACCTAACTAAGTTTAACCCGTATCGAGAGTCCGGCCGAATCTCCGAATGGACCTAGCTGTTTGCGTCGGCGCTGCAAAATGGACCGGAGCCTCTCTTCTGGGGAGGTTGTCCACCTGCAGTCGTCCCGCGCCTACACGAGCGTGCAAAACAAGGGGTTACAAGGCTCACTGGGCTTCCCCCAAAATAAATCGGACCAAAAGATACAAGCTGCACGCCCAACAAGAACCAAATGGAAACACCTCGAACTAGTTGTGGCCACTGGACAAGTATGTAGATTTCGGCAGTGATCGAGGGGAGGCCCGCAAACGTACCCACGTGTGGTTAGAGCGATCAGTCTCAGAACAGTTCTGATGTGGGGTGACCCCTTGGGTGTGGCCCGATCTTCACGGATTCACGCGATTTGAGGCGGGAAATGGGGATGAACATGAAGAACACGATGAACACGAAGAACACGATGAACACGATGAACAAATCGAAGGCAAACACACACACACAAGATACACACCGGTTGTCCTCGTTGGCCCGATTCACCAACTCAATAGAATCGCAAGGAAGAGACTCCAAGAGTAGAATTCCTTGTGAGAGATTGATTTGCTAGGAGTAGAATTCCACTTGGGGAAGAGACCAAATCAATGGATAGAATTACACACAAAGTATGCAAGAGATCCACTACAAGGTAGAATTCCCCAAATAGAAGAGACCCCAAACAAAGAGGGATGATGGTTTACTCTAGATTTGAGATCTAGTAGCAAGTTCCCTAAGGGAAAGGGCATGAAGCCATGTTTTATCTTAATTCTTGTCTATCTTATCTCTAGGGGAGGGGGAGCCATATATATAGGGAGCCACGAGCTAGGGGCAGTTTGGTCACTAGGGAAATAGATAACATAGGTGGCTTCAAGGCCAAGACTTGGCTGACTCGAGCAGGCCGGCTATAGCTGGGGTCAAGGCCGGCTTTAGCCGGTGGGCCGGCTTTAGCCGGGGTAGGACCGGCTTTAGCCGGTCCAGCTTCAGCCGCAACCTCTTCTTGCGGCGCTTCCAAGCTTCTTTCCGGTTGTTCTTCTTCTTCCTTCTCTTCCACGCCTCGATGATGTCAGACTTGATTGTTGATGCACATGATGTTGCGAGGTCCGAAAGCCACCCCACATCATCTCCCCCCCGCTTCAAAGAATGTCGTCCTCGACATTGACTCAACATCATCATGTAGGGGAGGTAGATGTAGGCGATTGTACTTGGAGTGCACCATGTGGACGTTCTTGCGAAGATCGGTTTGGCAACTCTTCCATGTTCCTTCACCTTCCATGAGTCCTACAGAGGTCACAAGCAAAGCAAAACAACACTCAAAGAGTAGCCAATTCTTGTAGTTTATGGCACGAGTTCGTGAGTAGAAGGAGTTCACCTTACAAAGTTGTTGATGTGCTCTCGGTGTAGAAATAATTGATTGAAACCACTCGCGGGAGCGCATCCACCAATAGTATCCATGTGTACCTACGCACAACAAAGACCAAGCAAAGTATGTTTGTGCGTGATAGGGGACCATATCATCAAGGACATGTCCATTCTTGTTCACAACACAATTAGCACAACACAAGTATAATAAATAAAATGCATATGCAAGGTCTATGTGTAAGCAAATTGTTTCAACATCTTCCAAATGTGGGAATACAAAAAATCCATCAAAATTTGAGAAGACCGTGGTGTCCATCTCATGTTGAAAGATATGCATATTATTGCACTCAAGGCTTTGGAAAGAGCAAGTAGTCAACATTCTTGAAGCAATATGAGGAGAGTTTGGCAAAGACAAATACGGCAAGATGTGAAAATCATCAACATGTGTGCGAACAAACCATAGGAAAGAACAATTTTTCATCATATTTGTTGCAACACAAATCATAGTCATCCAAAAGTAGAAGAAAATATCATTATCACAAGTGGTTATGCATCCCAACCAAAAGAAAGAGCAATTAGTCAATTTGTTGGATGCAACACCAATGAACTCAAAGCGGTAACCCATGTGACAAGTCATGACCAATATGGCAATGTGGTTGCACACAAAACAAGAGAAAGAGAAATCATTCAACATGTATGTTGCAACACATAAAGCATCAATGTTCAAAATCATGGGAGCATGATTGTCACAAGTGGCACCAAAATCATCAACATGCTTGCAAAGAAACCATATGGAAGAGAAATTTTTCAACATGTTTGATGCATAGCATGTGAAGGGTATGCGAGCGGAGTTTGAGTTTGAACTCACAAGTATTATGCTCTCAAGAGCTCTTTTCGCCAACTCGTGCTCAATTGAGGTTGACGTTGTTATCCGCGTACCTACACACACAAAAGATAGCCAAAACAACGTGTGTGCATGGTAGATGAATACATCATCCATCATGATGCATCTCTTTATTTGCACAACAACATTAGCCTCAAGCAAGATATCATAATATTCATGGTGATTATGCAAAGTATATGTGGGAACATGCGTATCATGTGCAAATGCAAAATCTTCATTAGTTGAGAGAGCTATGGGGGCCTTCTCATTATCAAACATAATAACATTATTGCAAACCAAGCATTGAAAAGAGCAATTGTTCAATATTTTGGTTGCATGAATGGAAGAATATTGCAAGCATTGGGCACAAAACATGTTCACAATTTTATCCTTGTTGTCGACAAACCTAGGGAAAGAGTAATTGTTCGACAAGGTTGTCACAACCAAAGTATCATTATCATCATTGCAAGCAATATATGGGAAAGAGCAATTGTTCAACATATTGCATGCAATAGGCGATAAAGTGAAGCACTCATAGCTTAGCATCTTCATGGGAATCATGGCATCACCAACACCTATGTTGTTACCTTTGTGGTCGCACTCCTTTGAAGTAGGTGTTGTTAAAGTAGGTGGCTCCAATTGGCCGATATGCTCATCATCTTCTAAGCATGGTGTGTTATCATCATGTGTATGCACCATGTACATCTTGTCCAAGGTTGGCGTCGCTTCATCCATGGGATCTATTGAAACATGAGAAAACACACTCAAGGTAGAGGGTAAGTTGTTAGAAATCGAAATGGCCTCACTTGACCTATCAACTACCACTCTTGTCTCACTCGGTCTATCACTCATGCTCTCATAGTGGAAGCACTCACTCTCACATATAGTAGAATCACTCATCTCACGTATAGTGGATTTACTCATCTCACATATAGTGGAATCACTCATCTCACGTATAGTGGATTCACTCATCTCACATATAGTGGATTCACTCATCTCACATATAGTGGAATCACTCATCTCACGTATAGTGGATTCACTCATCTCACATATAGTGGAGTCCCTCATCTCCATGGAATGGACGTCATCCTTATCCGAGCAACCTAGCAAAGAAGAAGACAACACAAGAGGAGTAGAGGTTAAGTTGTTAGAAAGCCAAATGTCCTCACTCAACTCATGTGGTGTATCACTCTTGCTCTCCATGTGTATGTGGCTCTCATCCTTGCATGGGATAGGTTTCTTCCTCTCACATAGGCTATCAAGATGTGGTTCTTGGTTTGCATGATGCTCTTGAGGTTGAGGTTGTCGATTGCGCACAAAGTTGTCGACAGACGACATGATTAGTCTCCTGATTTCGGCGGGATCGGCGTCCGACATCCCCCTCCTTGCGGCCCATTCCTTATTCCTTGCGGTGAGCTCCGCTTCCCATTTCGCTAATTTTGCGTCCGCTTCCGCTATCCGTGCGGCGTGCCTTGCGTCTGTTTCGGCCCATTCCTTCCGCATTGCGGTGCGCTTTGCGTCCGATTCCGCCCTCCTTGCGGCCCATTCCTTACTCCTTGTGGAGCGCTCTTTGTCCATGGCGGCGCGTTCGGCGTTGTACTTTTCGAGCCAAGGGTCTTTTGTTTTTCCATCGTGATCTTGGTGAGGATGTTCATGATGGCTTTGATGGTGACGATCATGATCCTTGGAACGCTTCTCGTGGCAATGAGACCGTCTTGTAGGAGCCGTTGCGGTGGTGGCATGTGGTACGGGATACACCATTGGAGATAACGTCGCCTCTTGGTAGGACATCTCATGACTTGGCAATCTTGAAGCTCTTGAGGTGGTCCTCCTCGAGGAGTTGTCATGGACGTTGTCGTAAATGGGCTCTTCAAGGCATGGACACCATGTATGTTGTTTGTGGTTAGCACCATGCTCTTGAGGTTGGCGACGACGCTCATGGTCACCCACATGATTGGAGCGTGAAGAAGATCTTGATGAGCTCAACCTTGTGCGATGAGGAAGATCATGTTGGCGTTGTGCTTGGTGAACTATGTGATGGTCTCGAGTATCTTGATGTGCCCATGCACGCTTGTCGTAGTCAAAGGAGTTGTCGATGTATTGTTTCTTGTCCACCTTGCTCACGTAGTCGAAGTTGTTGTCGATGTAGCGTTTCTTGTCCACCTTGCTCACGTAGTCGAAGTTGTTGTCGATGTAGCGTTTCTTGTCCACCTTGCTCATGTAGTCGAAGTTGTCGCCCATGCCCTCCATGCGTGAGTAGTAATCGATGTTGTAGTCGGTGTAGTCCTCCGTGAACTTTCCATGATAGCGTCCGTTGAGCCTAGACATAGCTCACACAAGGCAAGATATATATATGTAGAAGTGGTGGGGGTTAGAAAACTACAATTAGATCACTTCCCGTAGAAACTATTGAATGGATGAAACACCGAAAGGACAACCGTGGTGCACAAGTTAGAACACACGCAAAAGGCTATATAGTGGATGGGTAAGAAAAGTGGAAATGCCAAACGAAAATGATCAAAAGAAAAGTCTATTGTCAAATGTGGGTAAAATCCAAAGGCAAATGTCAAGAACGATGATCTACGTCAAGGAAAACACGGAAACACACACAAAAGATATAATGGGGTTAGCGCGACCAAATAAGTGAGCAAGAAAACAAAAAGGTCCTAACGAAGACTATTAGCTCGGTGTCACGCCAACGCAAGAGAGACCGTAGCTTGGTTGCATAAGAAAGAAGCAACAAGATTTGCACAAGATGCCACTCTTCTCTTTTCTCTCTTTTTGCTTACAAGCTTTGAACTCCTTTGTATCGGTGGAACACACTCTCTTTTTGGTATTTTGGTGTTTCGATGCTTAAAAGCTTATTTGCTATCTATGTATGTCACACGATGGATTTTTCCTCTTTTGTGTATCTCTCTCACCGAGCTTGCTTCGGAGCTTTGCTCAACTTACGCACACACACAAACCCTCTCACGGTCGTGAACACTTGTGCAATGCTTCGCAACACTCGAAAAGCCACTCTCAATAGGAAAGGTACACAAAGGAAAAAAAAGAGTGATAAGGGGTTGCCCGATCTTCTCAGTGAGCCGATGTAGATGGATGATAACTTGGTAGATAATCTGTGAGACGCACACGAACTCTTCGGCTGTTCCCCCGTTGCCAATGCAACAGATCTTCAACCCTATAGATATTCGAGATACCACACACCTGCGCACGTAGCCGCCGACTACGAAGCGGTTCTGCAATCTCCTAATTCCCAATGGAACAGCAGATCACACTTGAATTCTCAGTAGCAAAACTCCAGATCGAAACAAACTTGGAGTGGGGTAGATATTCTGAGCGAAACACAGAGGAATATATGATTTCAGAGGAAAGCTTACAAGCAATTTCGTTCTGATGTTTGGGGGTAATCTAAACGTAGTCTAAACGACACAAGGGGGCGCCCCAGGGGTACTTAAAGGGGTCGGGGCGACCTGGGCAAAGACCTGGCCCAAAACCAACCTGTTTTGGGCCCAAACAGACTCGGTTCGACTCAAACTGGTACATACCGACCCATACATGGGTTCGGCCTATTTTGGCACGCAGGCCATGAGTGTAGCACGCCTTAGACTCATAGACATCGCGTCGAAGGCTGTCCTAGCGCGCCATCTCATGCTCTCTCTCATGTAGACTTGATGCTCCGGTGATCTCCGGGTGCGCCTGCCTCCCTCTCCTCCCTCGCGCTCTTGATCTTCAAGTCTTGCTCATCTCGCTGCGACGCGTCTCCTCCTCGTGCAATGCTTGTGTTATCAACAAACCTAATCATACATAGATGCATAGACTCAGGTAGTATAAAGCTCTCATTAAATAAAACATCAGGTTCAATTAAGAGTGAGTTCACCTGTTGTTCCAATAGCTTTGCACGTGCTCTTGTAATTGGTCCAATCCTAATCTCGTTGGACTTCTTCGCAGCAACATCTTCATCATCAATAGGAGCAGGAGATAATGGTGGTGTAATAGGGATGTCCTCATCATCCTCCCCCCCTTCAAAAGGCGTCGACCTCGACGCTGCAACGTCTTCACCCTCATATGGTGTCAAATCAGCAACGTTGAAGCTATTGCTCACGCCATACTCAGCTATAGGAAGATCTATCTTGTAGGCATTATCATTAATCTTGGCAAGAACCTTGTAAGGACCAGCACCACGGGACAGCAACTTGGACTTACGGAGCTGTGGAAATCTGTCCTTGCGAAAGTGTACCCAAACCATATCACCGGGCTGGAACAAGACTTCCTTTCGCTTCTTGTTTGCACGATCTGCAGTATACTTGCCTTTCTTCTCAATAGCCTCTTTAGTTTTCACATGAATCTTCCTCACAAAATCTGCCCTCTTTGATGCCTCCATATTGACTCGCTCTTGGATAGGAAGAGGCAACAAATCAAGAGGCGTAATGGGTTTGAAACCATAGACCACCTCGAAAGGACATAGCTGCGTGGTAGAGTGAACCGCCCTATTATATGCAAACTCCACATGTGGCAAACAATCTTCCCACTCACGCAGGTTCTTCTTGATCATGCATCGCAGCACTGTTGAAAGTGTGCGATTTACCACCTCCGTTTGACCATCAGTTTGGGGATGACATGTAGTGCTGAATAATAACTTTGTGCCCAGCTTGCCCCAAAGTGTCTTCCAGAAGTAGCTCATAAACTTCACATCACGATCAGAGACAATTGTCTTGGGTACTCCATGCAAGCGTACAATGTCCCTGAAAAACAGGTTAGCAATATGCGACGCATCGTCGCTTTTGTGGCAGGCAATAAAATGAGCCATCTTAGAAAATCTGTCCACTACCACAAATATAGAATCATGGCCTCTTTTAGTCCTAGGCAAAGCTAATACAAAATCCATGCTAATGTCCTCCCATGGTGTAGTAGGTGCAGGTAATGGAGTATACAAACCGTGAGGCTTCAGCTTGGACTTCGACTTGTTGCACGTAATGCAACGCTTGACAAACCTGTCCACATCACGCCTCATCCTAGGCCAATAAAAGTGTTCAGCGAGCATGAGTAGCGTCTTCTCACGCCCAAAGTGACCCATCAAACCGCCGGCATGTGATTCCTGCAACAATAGCAAACGCACGGACGATTCTGGAACACATAGTTTGTTAGCACGAAACAAAAACCCATCATGGATGTGATATTTATCCCATGCTTTCCCACCAGTACACATGCTATATGGCGCTGAAAAATCATGATCAGTAGCATATAAATCACACAAACTCTCTAAACCAGGAACCTTAATGTCTAATTGTGTCAACAACATGTTCTTCCTAGATAGAGCATCAGCAACCACATTGTCTTTACCCTTTTTATGTTTAATTATGTATGGAAAAGACTCAATGAACTCAACCCACTTAGCAAGACGCCTATGCAAATTAGATTGAGCTTTCAGATATTTCAAAGCTTCATGATCAGAATGTATGATAAATTCTTTTGGCCACAAATAATGTTGCCAAACCTCAAGAACTCTAACAAGTGCATACAATTCTTTATCATAAACTGGATAGTTCAACCTCGCACCACAAAGTTTTTCAGAAAAATAGGCAATAGGTCTACCCTCTTGCATCAAAACACCACCAATACCAATGCCACTAGCATCACATTCAATCTCAAATTGCTTAGTAAAATCTGGTAGTGCAAGCAAAGGTGCAGAAGTTAACAAACGTTTCAGCTCATCAAAGGCATTATCTTGGGCTGCGCCCCAAACAAATTCTACACCTTTCTTAGTTAACTCATTCAAAGGTGCAGCAATAGTACTAAAGTCTTTCACAAAACGGTGATAAAAACCAGCAAGACCGTGAAAACTTCGTACTTGACTAACATTCATAGGAGTAGGCCAATTTTGAATAGCTTCAATTTTAGATGCATCTACCTCTACTCCATGCTTAGAAACAACAAATCCCAGAAATATGACCTTATCTTTGCAAAATGTGCACTTCTCAAGGTTACCATATAACTTAGCATCACGCAACACTTGCAAAACTTGTCGAATATGATCACTATGTTCAGATTCATTGCGGCTGTAGATTAATATATCATCAAAATACACAACCACAAACTTGCCAATAAAATTACGCAAAACATGGTTCATTAATCTCATGAAGGTACTAGGTGCATTAGTTAACCCAAATGGCATGACTAACCACTCATATAAACCAAATTTTGTTTTAAAGGCTGTTTTCCACTCATCCCCCTCTTTCATCCTAATTTGATGATAACCACTACGCAAATCAATCTTAGAGAAAACAGCAGCACCACTCAATTCATCAAGCATATCTTCCAAACGTGGAATAGGGTGACGATATCGAATAGTGATGTTATTTATTGCTCTACAATCTACGCACATGCGCCAGGTACCATCTTTCTTAGGAACTAGAATAACAGGAACAACACAAGGGCTTAAGCTCACACGAATATAACCTTTGTCGAGAAGCGCTTGTACTTGTTTCTGAATTTCTTTTGTCTCCTCTGGGTTGGTGCGGTATGGTGCTCGGTTGGGCAGCGATGCTCCTGGAATCAAGTCTATTTGATGCTCAATGCCTCGCAAAGGTGGCAAACCTGCAGGCACCTCGTCCGGAAACACGTCGCTGAATTCCTGTAACACATTAGAAACACCAATAGATAGAGGGGTCATATCGTTAGAAACCAAAATGTTACCCTTGTACATAAGCACAAGAGGAACAGCTGTAGGATCCTCACGAAACTCTCTCAGATCAGATTTGGTGGCTAACATGACTAAAGAATGCGCTCCCTCACTCATACTTTTACCACTCAGATTTGGCTTGTGGCTCTCCCTCACCGGAAGTGTAGGCTCTCGTCTATCTACTCTTTCGCTCTCTTTTTCAAGATTTACTTCAATTTTTTGACGAGATTCATTTACAATAGCTTGCGGTGTCATAGGTCTCAAGGTAACATCCTTGCCACGCCAATGTAACTGATATGTGTTGGCTTTCCCATTGTGACGGACATCACGATCATATTGCCATGGGCGGCCCAACAACAAATGACATACTGTCATAGGAACCACATCACACTCGACGGTGTCTTTGTATGGTCCAATCTGAAACTCAACACGCACCATGTGGCTGATCTTCATCTCTCCGCTATCACTTAGCCACTGAATAAAATATGGATTGGGGTGCGGGATATATTTGAGCTTCAGTTTTGTACAGAGCTCTTTACTAGCCAAATTGCGACAACTCCCACCATCAATAATAACCTTGCACGCCGTGCCAGGACCAACAGCAGCTTTTGTTTGAAACAAATTACACCGCTGTTCCGCAGAATCTGGGCTCACACTTAGCACCTTAGGCGAACAAACAATGGTAGGCAGTGATGACGCATCACCATAGAGCATGTCATCATCCTCCTCATCTGAATTTGGATCAGCATCATCACCAGTCTCATACTCTTCAGTTTCCTCATTTATCAACATAACCTTTTTATTGGGACAGTCTCGTCGGAAGTGACCCTTGCCACCACATGTATGACAGTTCATATCCCTATTTCTTGCTGTAGAGTTGGAGGAACCAGTACAACTTGCAGCAGGTTGTGATGTTCTCTTGGCATTGGAAATAACTGAATCAGGTTTTGAGGAAGCATTACCACGGAAACCAGAAGTACCACTAGAGGTTGGCACACTAGGGTCTGTCTGTGGGGAAAAACGACCTCTACTTGCTGTAGAGCGAGGTCCAAATTTAGCATCTTCAGCCAATGTCAATTCTGCCTCACGTGCTTGATGAAGCAAATCTGTCATATCAAAGTATTGGTGATGCCGAACAATGCGTCGAATGTTGTAAGTTAAACCAGCAAGAAAACGCTGCATTGTTTGTTCCTCTGGTTCACGCACCCTAGCACGCTGCATAATCAATTCCATCTCCTGATGATAGTCATTAACAGACTTAAGACCTTGCTTCAAATTCGTCAATCTATCATAGAGAGAACGAATATAATTGCGGGGAACAAAACGAGCACGCATCGCTTCTTTCATACCCCTCCATGTAGTAATAGGTGGCTCTCGAGCTTCAAGCCTGGACTGGACAATATTATCCCACCAAAGCAATGCATATCCATCAAACTCTGAAGATGCAAATTTTATTTTTCTATCCTCGGTGTACTCATGCATGCGCCATAGTTTTTCCACCTTCAGCTCCCAATTGAGGTACTCTTCCACCTCAGTAGAACCAACAAACTTGGGTACAGTGAACTTCGGTTTGCCCAGCCCATCATCATCACGGTTGGCTGGTTGGGAAAAATCATCATCAAAGCGACGACGTGTGCCAATAGGAGCAAAACCACGACCAGGCGGAATACCAGCACCTCGGCCTCCATTCCCACGACCACCGTGACCACCAAGCAAACCGTCACGACGACCAGCAGCAGCTGCAGCATTAGCGTCATCATGTGCATGATTGTCATCCTGGACACTCGCAGCAGCCTCAGGATCAAGTGGTTGCTGGTGAGGTAGACGATCAAATGAAACTTGCAACGTATGCACAGCTTGTGTCAAATCTGCAATAGAACGCTGAAGTGTGGTCACAGTTTCTTGTGTCGCAGTGGCTATATCATGTGTTGCATTCAGCTTATTGTCAACAGCAAGCACATCGTCATGTAAACTATCACAAACAGCATTGAACCTCTTCGACAAAGTATCACGAAGAGCTTCGTATTCATTCCAACGCACGACCTCATTTGGATCCTTTTTTGCTGCACAGCATCAGACTCAGACATGATTAGTAGGTTAGTGCAAACAAAAATAGGTGTATGGTGGAACTCTCACAACTCACTCGAAACTGAGAGAAACGAGGTATCTTACCGTTCCAAAGTGAATAGAAGAGCTTACCAACTTGTATAGGCAAAAATGTGCACGGATGTGATGTAACGAATACCGAGAGAAAGACTATCACACGACAACCAGGGTATATGGTGGGGCTTGGTATGGATACCAAACTACACCAAAGTACAAGTCCTAGTGCTGATCGTATGATAAAGACCCACGGAAACACACATGGTGGAGATAAACGGGGCAAAGCAACTCTGAAAAGTGAGCTCAACAAGATATAAGTGACGACGCACAGTAGCTCGTGTTGCAATGCACAAGAAAGACGCTAGCACTGGCTCGACGAATAGGCACAAGATTGCGCACACGGCAGCAGCCTGATGAGCACGAAGTAGCTAGTCTCGTATGGGTAAGCTCCTAACACGATGCTGTAGATAGGCTGTAGCTAAAGCGATCAAAATCGTGTAGAAAGGACGCTATGTGGACACAGTGGTAACACGCTGTCGCAAAAGAGAAAACGACAAAAAATATGTCAACGGCAGCGATGTACGACGCCGGAAACACACGGCAGTGCGACGGCGATGCGAAACGGACAAAAAAGTTTGTCTTTTTTTTTTAAATAGGACTCACGCCAGAGCACAGAGGTTGTCTGGGGTGCAGCACGCACGCAGCGATCCAGTTTTTTTTTTTTACTCTTTTTTTTTTCACTGAATCAGCAAACTAATGGGCCAAGCAAAATGGGCTGGGCGCTGGAGGCTGCGCCTGGGGCAGCGAGGTGAGCGGGCACGAGCCGCGCTCGAACGCGCTCGAGGCTGGAGCGCTCGCGCTCGACCCCAGACGGTCTCCGTCCTCGGGCGCCGAGCGGCGGCGTGTTTTTTTTTTTAACCTTTTCCGATCGGATCTATGTACTGCAGATGTACGTGAAGAAATAGCAGCACAAAACAAAGAAGAAGATGACGATCAATCTGGGACCAAACGAGATCGAAACTCGAAACTAAGATGCAGAAAAGAACGAGGATCCTAGACTCCTACAGATTTGATGAAAAGATACGCGAAAAGACGATCAGCTACTAAAACCAGTACCTCGATGCAATCTAGGCTATGGCAAGAACTAAGAACCCTAATTTTTTTGTGGCTTTTTCTGTATAGGACCAAAAACAAAAACAAATCTATGGGGATGGATTTGTGGATGCTCACCGAGGAAACGCTGGAATCTGATACCAAGATGATAAGGGGTTGCCCGATCTTCTCAGTGAGCCGATGTAGATGGATGATAACTTGGTAGATAATCTGTGAGACGCACACGAACTCTCCGGCTGTTCCCCCATTGCCAATGCAACAGATCTTCAACCCTATGGATATTCGAGACACCACACACCTGCGCACGTAGCCGCCGACTACGAAGCGGTTCTGCAATCTCCTAATTCCCAATGGAACAGCAGATCACACTTGAATTCTCAGTAGCAAAACTCCAGATCGAAACAAACTTGGAGTGGGGTAGATATTCCGAGCGAAACACAGAGGAATATATGATTTCAGAGGAAAGCTTACAAGCAATTTCGTTCTGATGTTTGGGGGTAATCTAAACGTAGTCTAAACGACACAAGGGGGCGCCCCAGGGGTACTTAAAGGGGTCGGGGCGACCTGGGCAAAGACCTGGCCCAAAACCAACCTGTTTTGGGCCCAAACAGACTCGGTTCGACTCAAACTAGTACATACCGACCCATACATGGGTTCGGCCTATTTTGGCACGCAGGCCATGAGTGTAGCGCGCCTTAGACTCATAGACATCGCGTCGAAGGCTGTCCTAGCGCGCCATCTCATGCTCTCTCTCATGTAGACTTGATGCTCCGGTGATCTCCGGGTGCGCCTGCCTCCCTCTCCTCCCTCGCGCACTTGATCTTCAAGTCTTGCTCATCTCGCTGCGACGCGTCTCCTCCTCGTGCAATGCTTGTGTTATCAACAAACCTAATCATACATAGATGCATAGACTCAGGTAGTATAAAGCTCTCATTAAATAAAACATCAGGTTCAATTAAGAGTGAGTTCACCTGTTGTTCCAATAGCTTTGCACGTGCTCTTGTAATTGGTCCAATCCTAATCTCGTTGGACTTCTTCGCAGCAACATCTTCATCATCAATAGGAGCAGGAGATAATGGTGGTGTAATAGGGATGTCCTCATCAAAGAGGTTACAAAGGTGGTGCAAGTTATACCTATGCAAAGGTTAGGCGGTGTCAAAACACACGACTTGCGGTGATGTTGATGAAGGTGGAGTCAAATGACTAGTCGGAGTTCCGGTGCGTCGATGCCGTCGTCGCGATGTTGATGTAGGCGCGGTATTACTTGGCATGAACAAGGCACGCAAAACCGAAACCTGAACACACACGTCAATTGCCCAAAAATTTGGAGCAAAAAGGACTCACAAATGTTGTCAAAATTTGTGTCAAGATAACGCCAGATTTTGTATCAATGGAACAAATGGATGTCAAAGGAGGTATTATGGTGTTAAACAGGAATAAAAAGTTGTCGTCGGATGTATACCGGCTTTAGCCGGTTTGCAGGCCGGCTATTTCCGGTCTCAGCTGCTGGCGGATGATTGTGCTACTGCTGCGCGTGGAAGATGGAGGCGGAACAAGCGTGGGCGCAGAAGCGAGCAGGGGCGGTGCTGGGGGGCTGCGTGGGGCTGGCGGGTGGCGTTGACTTGCAGGCCAGGGGTGGGCGCGTGTGCTGGAGCTTGGGCGGCCGCCGCGGGCGAGCTGGACGCGGGGCGGGTGCTGGGGCGAGTGGCGCGCAAGCGTGGGGGCGCGCGTGTGCGTTGCGGAGCAAGGGTGGCGGCGAGCGTGCGCGGGCGAGAGGCTGCTATGAGGTGCTGTAGGGCGGGCGAGCTGGACGGTGTGGTGGCGTGCTGCGCGCGAGCTGGGCGGAGGTGGCGCGCTGGGGCGAGCTGGCGGTGGTGAGCGAGGAGCTGGGCGTGGGCGCGCGAAGCGCTGCGCGTGGTGGCTGACTAGCGAGCCGAGCGGAAACAAGCTGGGGCAGTCGGGCGGGAGCGAGCTTGGAAGAGGATGATGCGGGAGGCAAGGCGGTCAGGGCCAGAGCGGGGCGAGCTGGGCCGGAGCTTGGTGCGAGTGGAGCTGGAGTGCTGCGCGCTGGAGGATGAGCTTAGGAGCTGCGCGAGCGAGGACCAGTGGAAGAGCGGAGCGAGGCGAGGTCGAGGTCGAGGGGATCGATGCAGAGTTGCAGACGAGACGCGGTGGGCTGGGCCGACTTTAGCCGGTCTATGGGCCGGCTTTAGCCGGTGGGCGGCTTTAGCCGGTCTGTGGGCCAGCTTTTTCCGGCTCGCACTTTTTCAAGAAAATCTGCTCGAGGAGTTCGTCGACGTGGGCGGAAATTTGGACAGAAAATCGTCGATTCCGACCGAAATAAGAGGAATTGGGGCTAGAAATTTTGTGACAATGTAGATCAACACCCAAAACATCAAATCTATGGATCAAAACCACAAAAAACTCAACAAATCCAGAGATCAAAATTCGAGGCAATTTGGGGCTATTTTTTGTATTTTCGAAATTTATGGTGGAAATCACAAACGAGAGTAAATCCGTGGCAACCAAAAGCTGCTGATACCATATGATGTGGGGTGACCCCTTGGGTGTGGCCCAATCTTCACGGATTCACGCGATTTGAGGCGAGAAACGGGGATGAACACGAAGAACACGATGAACACAATGAACAAATCGAAGGCAAACACACACACACAAGATACACACCGGTTGTCCTCGTTGGCCCGATTCACCAACTCAATAGAATCGCAAGGAAGAGACTCCAAGAGTAGAATTCCTTGTGAGAGATTGATTTGCTAGGAGTAGAATTCCACTTGGGGAAGAGACCAAATCAATGGATAGAATTACACACAAAGTATGCAAGAGATCCACTACAAGGTAGAATTCCCCAAATAGAAGAGACCCCAAACAAAGAGGGATGATGGTTTACTCTAGATTTGAGATCTAGTAGCAAGTTCCCTAAGGGAAAGGGCATGAAGCCATGTTTTATCTTAATTCTTGTCTATCTTACTTCTAGGGGAGGGGGAGCCATATATATAGGGAGCCACGAGCTAGGGGCAGTTTGGTCACTAGGGAAATAGATAACATAGGTGGCTTCAAGGCCAAGACTTGGCTGACTCGAGCAGGCCGGCTATAGCCGGGGTCAAGGCCGGCTTTAGCCGGGGTAGGACCGGCTTTAGCCAGTCCAGCTTTAGCCGCAACCTCTTCTTGCGGTGCTTCCAAGCTTCTTTCCGGTTGTTCTTCTTCTTCCTTCTCTTCCACGCCTCGATGATGTCAGACTTGATTGTTGATGCACATGATGTTGCGAGGTCCGAAAGCCACCCCACATCAAGTTCATGCGATCTCGGGGTCCTAGGGGTCACAAGTGAGCCGTCATAAAACTGGCAAAATGACTCACCGATGCCTCTGCTTAATTCAATTTTAAATATTAAGTTTAAAGTAAGCCATGAGTATCTCCAACAACACATATCCATAAAGTAGAGCATGTGATAACTTCCCAACCCAATAAGGTAAAACCACTTGAAACAACTTGAAGATGCCTACGACTCGCAAGGCCAACTCGAACAACAAGCACACGGGTAATAGGATGTATGGAAGGTTCTATGGCTTTGCTTTGGATAAATAGGTGGATAGGACACGTGACTCGAACAAAAGCATCGCGACACAAGGCTAGAATATAGAGCTAGCGAGAGCAAAAGTATTAAATGGGTAGAGAGAAAAGGGCTCGCCTGGAAAGATGGTCGAAGAACACCCAAAGAACTTGTCATTGCTCACATCACCACGAAATGTCCTATCCGGGAAGAAGCAAATCACTACAACAAACAACGGATGCAACACTTACTACTACGGAAAAAGAATCGGCATGATCATGTGAAGCATGCATGCATGACATGGCAATTATGATGCAAAGCAACTTAGCAAAATTAAGCGGAATCAGAATCCCGATGCACATAATTAAGGTTCAAGGTGTTTTACTACACGGTACTTTGATTATTGGTTAGCATGGCAAAACAAGTCATGGGTGAGCTACGACAAAATTAAATGAAGCGGGGGAAATATTATAAGTATTTCCCATATACACCATATGTTACTTATTAGGTGAGATGCAAATTACCACATCATTACATGATGCAAGATACAAACAGGTATATCGATGGCATATTCAAATTCTATGCATTTTTCTAATAAACTTTCATATAAAATACTTTGTTTTTCGAGTTACCAATTGAAAGAAATGATTTTAGCAAGATTTGAACACTTGCAGCAATTTTTAGAAAAATAGATAAAAGGCGGGACTTTTCTCACCGAAGGGAACCAGCCCGAGTCCCTGACCGGCGGGGCCAAGGGACGCTGACGAGGCAGAGATGCTGAAGTGACTTCCGGCTGAGACGGATGGGTGGGGCCCGACTGTCAGTTGAATAGGGAAAATAAATTGGTCAAAAAGTGTTGGCTTTCAGCCTGGACAAGGATTTGAACACACGATCTCAACAGGGAAGAGTCAAGGAATGGACCAACTTAGCTAGGATCAGATCTTGTCAAACATGGGACGCTACCCTTCTTGTAGCAGCTCGGACGAGTTCTGTAAGTGGCCAACACGGATGCAGTCAATCAGACGAAACTATAACACGGAAAACGAAGACAGAGAGGTGGATGTCTACGAGGATTTGGACTCCGGGTCTGCAAGGATGATCAAAGAAATCAACCCACTATGCCGCTCATCCGGTTATTGAACAGAACAAGGAGTTGGATTTTTACAAAGTCACGAACATAGGAAATTTAACCTGACGAAACTGAAGGTTCGAACACTTGCAGGGGCCTGGGAAGATGGAGACAACAGCGTCTGCTTCATTGATGCTTGGCCGGGGCGAAGCAGAGGACGACGGGGAGTTGATCGACGGAGGAGAGGGCGCGGGGACGCGGGAGGCCTTGAAGACGTTGAGGAGCAGCACAAGGCGACCTCGGACGTGAACGGAAAAATGCTTAGAGGATGCAAACCGATGGATAAAAGAGAGGGTTTGGAATAGGAGCTCACGGCGATGGCGCGGGATTGAAGCATTCGATGGTGACGTAGACGGGCAAAAAAGATGCGGACGACGGATTTCGAGACGGGCGCTGCTACTGCGCCGGTTGCTGTAGACCATGGCCGTGCCCTGGCCTAGGTGATGCGGAGGTCATGGTCATGGACGTTGACGAGGAGGAGCTGGAACGCCGTGGCCAGAGATGAAGCGGGCGGGCTTGGCGAGGAGCTTAGAGGTGAGCGGACGTGTGCGTCGTCCTTGAGGTACGCGGGCTGCGGGCGAGGACGGGCTTGAGGCTGCTACGCGAACTTGGCGGAGGTTGAGAGTACACCGACCAGAGGCGATGTAGATGAGATGGAGCAGATGCATATGATGCAGACGCATGCAGCGGAGCTCAGGGACGTTCTTGATGACAACAAGGAAGAGCATGGAGAGGCGGAGACGAAGCAACGACGTCCGAAGCAGCTTCGGTGGTTGCAGAGGCGGCGTGGTCATCGATGTTGACGGAGAGAGAGGCACAGAAGAGTGGCGGCGCACGGACATAACTAGCAGCTAGGGTTGCAGGCTAGAAGCACCTGGGGTTTAATAGAGAGGGGGAGAAGAGGATAGCCGTCCCATCACGCACAGGGGAGACGTGGACATGTTCGATGCGCTGCCGTACGAGCTAGGAAGAAGACTAAAGAAGGGAAGGGTTCCGTGGGCTGCTCGTGTAGGTGGTTAGAGGGGATGAACTGGGCCGCCGGTGAAAGTTTGGACAAAAAGGGCAAGGAGGCAAGAGAGGCTACGGCCCTTTCAAGATTTTTCTAGAATTTGCAAGGAGATACAAAGGACGAAAGAAAGAATAGAGAGGAAAAAGGGAATATTTGAATACATGTTTCAAACAACATTTTCAAAGTTTGATTTGTTGCTCAAAAACAATTATTAAAGTTTTGCAAACATTATACTTTTTAATTTAAAATAAGAAAAGAAGAAGAGGGTTTATTATGAAACCATACAAGCAAAATAAAATAGAGTTTATAGAAAATAATTTTGGATTTCACAAAGGCATGCAAGGTTATAGATGCATGATGATGCACAACGTCATGATGATGCGAAAAAGAAAATAACAAGCAATTATCTATTAGGGGAATTTTTTGGGTCGTTACAATCGACACCACTAACAAGGGATCTTGCCCTGAGATCCACGATAAGACGGGGGGAGGAGTTGGGTAAACTATCGGATCTTCGCGCTTCATGTAGAACTCCGCGACACCACCAACAAGTGGTTTCTTCTCGACACCACCAACAAAGGATGCTGGCTCACGTTGATGACGATGCCCTTCCAAAGAACGGACCTAGTAGGATAAAAGGCAAGAGAACGTCCACCCACGTAGGATCTTAAAACTCAGAGAAGTAGCCAAGAGAAAAGACTCGAAACTCGCAAAGGTAAGAGGAGAGTAGCATAGAAGGTAAGGAGTAAAATGCAGACCTAATCAGATCTATCCAACGCATTTTTAGCAAAATAGTTTTGACACTAGACACAACAACGTCCGTTGGCAAGGTTATCCTACAGGCAGACTGGACCCGTGGGTATCGACAAAACCTGGGCTCTGATACGACTTGTGACGCCCCAAAATTGACACCTTGGAGATTATAGCGATCAAGCCACAATCTACATGATGTCGCTTTGGAAATGCACCACCAAGCGCCTCGTGCACGTCACAACATGCACGCCGTGCGGGTGGAATCAAGGTAGCAACAGTTACACAAGTTTACGATGGAACCCACAAAAGAACATATAATATAACCACGAAGACTCCACGAGTCAAGAATCCAAATATACAATACAAAGATCCAAATCATACATAAATCAAAATAGCATCCGAGTACGGACAAGAATACAAATGGGCCTAAGAGGCCTGAAGATAAACGATGGCGTCCAAACCCTGCCCAGGCCAAGCCGGAAGGGTAACCTTGCTAACGTCGTCACTCCCATACCTGTGAAGATCGGGCCATTGGTTGCCGAAAAAGGAGGGAGAAAGAGAAAGGAAAAAAGAAGAAAAACGAGGGTGAGTACCGAGGCACGTACTCGCAAGACTGGAATTCAGCTATGCTCGCCTACATGCTATATGGTGGACTTAGCGGCAACAAAAGAATCATACTACAGAGACACACTACAACTTTCCGTCTAAATAGAATAAGATAAGAGAGCGCATAAAAGAACCAACTAGAAACTAACACCAAACATAACCCAGCCGATGAATCACCTCCTCGTGACCAAACGAAGAAGCAAGTATCAAAGGCACTCACACAGTTACCAAGTTTTATTGCAGGTTTATTGTTGTAGTTGTGCTAGTTTACTACACAAGTTTATTAGTATTGAAATAGCAGGTGCAAGTTGTTCTATGATCGAGTAGTACAGCTCCAAGTCGTCCATAACCGGGGACACGGCTTTTTGAAAAGATTTAACCCTGCAGGGGTGCCCAAATGTACCCACACGTTCGATCAATCCTTTAGGCAAATCTCGCGCCCTTAATAAAAACGGGTGCACCATTAGGATAGTCACGACTCGCACTCTCCTTCACTATAAACAAGTCCAGGAAGCCACCTAACTAAGTTTAACCCATATCGAGAGTCCGGCCGAATCTCCGGACGGACCTAGCTGTTTGCGTCGGTGCTGCAAAATGGACCGGAGCCTCTCTTCTGGGGAGGTTGTCCACCTGCAGTCGTCCCGCGCCTACACGAGCGTGCAAAACAAGGGGTTACAAGGCTCACTGGGCTTCCCCCAAAATAAATTGGACCAAAAGATACAAGCTGCACGCCCGACAAGAACCAAATGGAAACACCTCGAACTAGTTGTGGCCACTGGACAAGTATGTAGATTCCGGCAGTGATCGAGGGGAGGCCCGCAAATGTACCCACGTGTGGTTAGAGCGCTCAGTCCCAGAACAGTTCATACGATCTCGGGGTCCTAGGGGACACAAGTGAGCCATCGTAAAACTGGCAAAATGACTCACCGATGCCTGCGCTTAATTCAATTTTAAATATTAACTTTAAAGTAAGCCATGAGTATCTCCAACAACACATATCCATAAAGTAGAGCATGTGATAACTTCCCAACCCAATAAGGTAAAACCACTTGAAACAACTTGAAGATGCCTACGACTCGCAAGGCCAACTCGAACAACAAGCACACGGGTAATAGGATGTATGGAAGGTTCTATGGCTTTGCTTTGGATAAACAGGTGGATAGGACACGTGACTCGAACAAAAGCATCGCGACACAAGGCTAGAATATAGAGCTAGCGAGAGCAAAAGTATTAAATGGATAGAGAGAAAAGGGCTCGCCTGGAAAGATGGTCGAAGAACACCCAAAGAACTTGTCGTTGCTCACATCACCACGAAACGTCCTATCCGGGAAGAAGCAAATCACTACAACAAACAACGGATGCAACACTTACTACTACGGAGAAAGAATCAGCATGATCATGTGAAGCATGCATGCATGACATGGCAATTATGATGCAATGCAACTTAGCAAAATTAAGCGGAATCGGAATCCCGATGCACATAATTAAGGTTCAAGGTGTTTTACTACACGGTACTTTGATTATTGGTTAGCATGGCAAAACAAGTCATGGGTGAGCTACGACAAAATGAAATGAAGCGGGGGAAATATTATAAGTATTTCCCATATACCCCATATGTTACTTATTAGGTGGGATGCAAATTACCACATCATTACATGATGCAAGATACAAACAGGTATATCGATGGCATATTCAAATTCTATGCATTTTTCTAATAAACTTTCATATAAAATACTTTGTTTTTCGAGTTACCAATTGAAAGATATGATTTCAGCAAGATTTGAACACTTGCAGCAATTTTTAGAAAAATAGATAAAAGGCGGGACTTTTCTCACCGAAGGGAACCAGCCCGAGTCCCTGACCGGCGGGGCCAAGGGACGCTGATGAGGCAGAGACGCTGAAGTGACTTCCGGCGGAGACGGACGGGTGGGGCCCGGCTGTCAGTTGAATAGGGAAAATAAATTGGTCAAAAAGTGTTGGCTTTCAGCCAGGACAAGGATTTGAACACACGATCTCAATAGGGAAGAGTCAAGGAATGGACCTACTTATAGAGATCACATCTTGTCAAACATGGGACGCTACCCTTCTTGTAGCAGCTCGGACAAGTTCTGTAAGTGGCCAACACGGATGCAGTCAATCAGACGAAACTGCAACGCGGAAAACAAAGACAGAGAGGTGGATGTCTGCGGGGATTTGGACTCCGGGTCTGCAAGGATGAGCAAAGAAATCAACCCACTATGCCGCTCATCCGGTTATTGAACAGAACAAGGAGTTGGCTTTTTACAAAGTCACGAACATAGGAAATTTAACCTGATGAAACTGAAGGTTCGAACACTTGCAGGGGCCTGGGAAGATGGAGACAACAGCGTCTGCTTCGTTGACGCTTGGCCGGGGTGAAGCAGAGGACAACGGGGAGTTGATCGACAGAGGAGAGGGCGTGGGGACGCGGGAGGCCTTGAAGACGTTGAGGAGCAGCACAAGGCGACCTCGGACGTGAACGAAAAAATGCTTAGAGGATGCAAACCGATGGATAAAAGAGAGGGTTTGGAATAGGAGCTCACGGCGATGGCGTCGGGATTGAAGCATTCTATGGTGACGTAGACGGGTAGAAAAGATGCGGACGACGGATTTCGAGACGGGCGCTGCTACTGCGCCGGTTGCTGCAGACCATGGCCGCGCCCTGGCCTAGGTGATGCGGAGGTCGTGGTCGCGGACGTTGACGAGGAGGAGCTGGAATGCCGTGGCCAGATATGAAGCGGGCGGGCTTGGCGAGGAGCTTGGAGGTGAGCGGACGTCTGCGTCATCCTTGAGGCACGCGGGCTGCGGGCGAGGACGGGCTTGAGGCTGCTACGCGAACTTGGCGGAGGTTGAGAGTACGCCGACCAGAGGCGATGTAGATGAGATGGAGAAGATGCAGATGATGCAGACCCATGCAGCGGAGCTCAGGGACGTTCTTGACGACAACGCGGAAGAGCATGGAGAGGCAGAGACGAAGCAGCGACGTCCGAAGCAGCTTCGGTGGTTGCAGAGGCGGCGTGGTCATCGATGTTGACGGAGAGAGAAGCACAGAAGAGTGGCGGCGCACGGACAGAACTAGCAGCTAGGGTTGCAGGCTAGAAGCACCTGGGGTTTAATAGAGAGGGGGTGATGAGGGGTGACCTCTTGGGTGTGGACCGATCTTCACGGATTCACAAGATTTGTGGCGGGGAACGAGGATGAACACTAAGAACACGAAGAACACGATGAACAAATCGAAGGCAAACTCACACACACAAGATACACACCGGTTGTCCTCGTTGGCCCGATTCACCAACTCAATAGAATCACAAGGAAGCGACTCCAAGAGTAGAATTCCTTGTGAGAGATTGATATGCTTGGAATAGAATTCCAATTGGAGAAGAGACCAATCAATTGGATAGAATTACACACACAAGTATGCAAGAGACCCAAATCAAGGTAGAATTCTCCAACTAGAAGAGATCCCAAACAAAGAGGAAGATTTCTAGATGTAGATCTAGTTGGGTTCCCTCAAGGGAGAAGGCATCATGCCAATTTTATCTTAATTCATCTCTGTCCCATCTCTAGGGGAGGGGGAGCCATATATATAGGGAGCCACAAGCTAGGGGTAGTTTGGTCACTAGGGAGAAAGATTACAAAGGTGGCTTCATGGCCAAGACATAGCTGACTTGAGCAGGCCGGCTATAGCCGGGGTTAAGGCCGGCTTTAGCCGGTGGGACCGGCTTTGGCCGGTCCAGCTTCAGCCGCAACCTCTTCTTGCGGCGCTTCCCAGCTTCTTTCCGGTTGTTCTTCTTCTTCCTTCTCTTCCACGCCTCGATGATGTCGGACTTGATTGTTGACGCACATGATGTTGTGAGGTCCGAAAGCCACCCCACATCATCTCCCCCCGCTTCAAAGAACGTCGTCCTCGACGTTGACTCAACAGCATCATGTAGGGGAGGTAGATGTAGGCGATTGTACTTGGAGTGCGCCATGTGGTCGTTCTTGCGAAGGTTGGTTTGGCAACTCTTGAATGTTCCTTCACCTTCCATGAGGCCTACAAAGGTCACAAGAAAAGCAAAACAACACTCAAAGAGTAGCCAATTCTTGGAGTTTATGGCATGAGTTCGTGAGTAGAAGGAGGTCACCTTACAAATTTGTTGATGTGCTCTTGTTGGAGAAGTTGTTGATTGAAACCACTCACGGGAGCGCATCCACCCATAGTATTCATGTGTATCTACGCACAACAAAGACCAAGCAAAGTATGTGTGTGCGTGATATTGGAGCATATCATTAAGGACATGTCCATTCTTGATCACAACGCAATTAGCGCAACACAAGTATAATAAACGGAATGCATATGCAAGGTCTATGTGTAAGCAAATTGTTTCAACATCTTCCAAATGTGGTAACACAAAAACTCCATCAAAATTTGAGAAGACCGTGGTGTCCATCTCATGTTGAAAGATATGCATATTATTGCACTCAAGGCTTTGGAAAGAGCAAGTAGTCAACATTCTTGAAGCAATATGAGGAGAGTTTGGCAAAAACACATACGGCAAGATGTCAAAATCATCATCAACATGTGTGCAAACAAACCATAGGAAAGAACAATTTTTCATCATATTTGTTGCAACACAAATCATATTCATCCAAAAGTAGAAGAAAACATCATTATCACAAGTGGTTATGCAACCCAACCAAAAGAAAGAGCAAGTTGTCAACTTATTGGATGCAACACCAATGAATGCAAAGCGGGAACACATGTGACAAGTCATGACCAATATAGCAATGTGGTTGCACACAAAACAAAAGGAAGAGAAATCGTTCCACATGTATGTTGCAACACATAAAGCATCAATGTTCAAAATCATGGAAGCTTGATTGTCACAAGTGGCACCAAAATCATCAACATGCTTGCAAAGAAACCATATGGAAGAGAAATTTTTCAACATGTTTGATGCATAGCATGTTAAGGGTAAGTGAGCGGAGTTTGAGTTTGAACTCACAAGTATTATGCTCTCAAGAGCTCTTTTCGCCAACTCGTGCTCAATCGAGGTTGACGTTGTTATCCATGTACCTACACACTCAAAAGATAGCCAAAACAACGTGTGTGCATGGTAGATGAATACATCATCCATCATGATGCATCGCTTTGTTGGCACATCACCATTAGCAACAAGTAAGACATTATCATATTCATGGTGATTATGCAAAGTATATGTGGGAACATGCGTATCATGTGCAAATGCAAAATCTTCATTAGTTGAGAGAGCTATGGGGGCCTTCTCATTGTCAAAAATTATAACATTATTGCAAACCAAGCATTGGAAAGAGCAAGTGTTCAACATTTTGGTTGCATTGATGGAAGAATATTGCAAGCATTGTGCACAAAACATTTTCAAAATTTTATCCTTGTTGTCCACAAACCTAGGGAAAGAGCAATTGTTCGACAAGGTTGCCACAACCAAAGTATCACTGCCATCATTGCAAGCAATATATGGGAAAGATCAATTGTTCAACATATTGCATGCAATAGGCGATAAAGTGAAGCACTCATAGCTTAGCATCTTCATGGGAATCATGGCATCACCAACACCTATGTTGTTACCTTTGTTGGCGCACTCCTTTGATGTAGGTGTTGTTGAAGTAGGTGGCTCCATGTGGTCGACATGCTCATCATCGTCTAAGCATGGTGTATTATCATCAAGTGTATGCACCATGTACATCTTTTCCAAGGTTGGCGTCGCTTCATCCATGGGATCTATTGCAACATGAGAAAACACACTCAAGGTAGAGGGTAAGTTGTTAGAAATCGAAATGGCCTCACTTGACCTATCAACTACCACTCTTGTTTCACTCGGTGTATCACTCATGCTCTCAAAGTGGAAGCACTCACTCTCACATATAGTGGAATCACTCATCTCACGTATAGTGGATTCACTCATCTCACATATAGTGGAGTCCCTCACCTCCATGGATTGGACGTCATCATTATCCGAGCAACCTAGCAAGGAAGAAGACAACACAAGAGGAGTAGAGGTTAAGTTGTTAGAAAGCAAAATGTCCTCACTCAACTCATGTGGTGTATCACTCTTGCTCTCAATGTGTCTGTGGCTCTCATCCTTGCGTGGGGGAGGTTTCTTCCGCTCACATAGGCTATCAATATGTGGTTGTTGGTTTTCACTATGCTCTTGAGGGAGAGGTTGTCGATGGCGCTCATGGTGACTCCCATGGTTGGAGCGGGAAGAAGATCTTGATGAATGCGACCTTGAGCGGTGACGTTGTTGAAGAAGTTGCTTAAGCTTTGCGTTGACATCATCGAACCTTGTGTTAATCTTGGCATTGATGGAAGTAGACTGTTCATCCATGGCGAGGCGTTGTTCCTCAAGTTGTCGGTAGGAGTCGGCGAGCTTTGTGTCCATGGCCGCTCGTTGTGCGTGGAACTCTTCAAGCCAAGGGTCTTTAGGTTCTCCATCCCTAGACATGGTCACAAAGCTAGAAGTATATGGTGGAAAGTGAGGTGGTTAGAAAAACTACAATTAGAACACTTCCCGTAGAAACTATTGAATGGATGAAACACCGAAAGGACAACCGTGGTGCACAAGTTAGAGCACACGCAAAAGGCTATATAGTGGATGGGTAAGAAATGTGGAAATGCCAAACGAAAATGATCAAAAGAAAAGTCTATTGTCAAATGTGGGTAAAATCCAAAGGCAAATGTCAAGAACGGTGATCTACGTCAAGGAAACATGGAAACACACACAAAAGATATAATGGGGTTAGCGTGACCAAGGAAGTGATCAAAGAAACAAAATGGTCCTAACGAAGACTATTAGCTCGGTGTCACGCCAACGCAAGAGAGACCGTAGCTTGGTTGCATAAGAAAGAAGCAACAAGATTTGCACAAGATGCCACTCTTCTCTTTTCTCTCTTTTTGCTTACAAGCTTTGAACTCCTTTGTATCGGTGGAACACACTCTCTTTTTGGTATTTTGGTGTTTCGATGCTTAAAAGCTTATTTGCTATCTATATATGTCAGACAATGGATTTTTCCTCTTTTGTGTATCTTTCTCACCGAGCTTGCTTCGGAGCTTTGCTCAACTTAGGCACACACACAAACCCTCTCACGGTCGTGAACACTTGTGCAATGCTTTGCAACACTCGAAAAGCCACTCTCAATAGGATAGGTACACAAAGGAAGAAAAGAGGTTACCAAGGTGGTGCAAGTTATACCTATGCAAAGGTTAGGCGGTGTCAAAACACACAACTTGCGATGATGTCGATGAAGATGGAGTCAAAAGACTAGTCGAAGTTCCGGGGTGCTGATGCCTTCGTCGTGATGTTGATGTAGACACGGTATTACTTGGTGCGAACAAGGCACGCAAAAACCGAAACCCGAACACACATGTCAATGCCCGAAAATTTGGGGCAAAAAGGACTCACAAAAGTTGTCAAAATTTGTGTCAAGATAACGCTGGATTTTGTGTCAAAAGGACAAATGGATGTTAAAAGGGGTATTATGGTGTGAAGACGGGAACAAAATTGAGTGTCAAAACTGTGTTGGACGATGTACACCGGCTTTAGCCGGTTGGTCCGGCTTTAGCCGGTCTCTGTGAGGTGGGTCAATGGCCTGTGGCCAGGGGCATGGCGAGCTGCTGGGGAAGCTGGGGCGCGGCAGGCGGTGATGCGCCGCAGTGTGGCGCTTGGTGCTGGGGCCAGAGCGGGGCGAGCTGTGGCGCTGAGCTGGGGCGAGCGGGTGTGGAGGCTGAGGCGAGCAGGGGACGTGGAGCGCAAGTGGAGTTTGGTGCGGGGAGGCCGAGCGGCCAGGGCGAGCTCGGGCGGTCGGCGGCTTCGGGCGGATAGGCGTGGGAGCGCTGCGAGGAGGCCCGAGCTGGGAGTCGAGCGGGGTGGTGGCCTGCGCGTGGATGGGCTGGAGCTGGGCTTGGCTGGCGTCGAGTGCGGAGCAGCGGCTTTGGCGGCCGAGGGCGGGGCAAGCTAGAGTGGTGGCGGTGGAGGAGCGGATCGATGCAGTGTTGACCTGCGGATGGGCTGGGCCGGCTTTAGCCGGTCTACGGGCCGGCTTTAGCCGGTCTGTGGGCCAGGTATTTCCGGCTCGCACTTTTTCGAGAAAATCTGCTCGAGGAGTTCATCGACGTGGGCGGAAATTCGGATAGAAAATCGTCGATTCTGAGAGAAATACAAGGAATTGGGGCTAGAAAATTTGTGGCAATGTAGATCAACACCCAAAACATCAAATCTATGGATCAAAACCACAACAAACTCAACAAATCCAGAGATCAAAATTCGAGGCAATTTTGGGACTATTTTTTTTTGGATTTTCGAAATTTATGGTGGAAATCACAAACAAGAGTAAATCCGTGGCAACCAAAAGCTGCTGATACCATATGATGAGGGGTGACCTCTTGGGTGTGGCCCAATCTTCACGGATTCACGAGATTTGTGGCGGGGAACGAGGATGAACACTAAGAACACGAAGAACACGATGAACAAATCGAAGGCAAACTCACACACACAAGATACACACCGGTTGTCCTCGTTGGCCCGATTCACCAACTCAATAGAATCACAAGGAAGCGACTCCAAGAGTAGAATTCCTTGTGAGAGATTGATATGCTTAGAATAGAATTCCAATTGGAGAAGAGACCAATCAATTGGATAGAATTACACACACAAGTATGCAAGAGACCCAAATCAAGGTAGAATTCTCCAACTAGAAGAGATCCCAAACAAAGAGGAAGATTTCTAGATGTAGATCTAGTTGGGTTCCCTCAAGGGAGAAGGCATCATGCCAATTTTATCTTAATTCATCTCTGTCCCATCTCTAGGGGAGGGGGAACCATATATATAGGGAGCCACGAGCTAGGGGTAGTTTGGTCACTAGGGAGAAAGATAACAAAGGTGGCTTCATGGCCAAGACATAGCTGACTCGAGCAGGCCGGCTATAGCCGGGGTTAAGGCCGGCTTTAGCCGGTGGGGCCGGCTTTAGCCGGTGGGGCCAGCTTTAGCCGGTGTGGGACCGGCTTTAGCCGGTCCAGCTTCAGCCGCAAGCTCTTCTTACGGCGCTTCCCAGCTTCTTTCCGGTTGTTCTTCTTCTTCCTTCTCTTCCATGCCTCGATGATGTCAGACTTGATTGTTGACGCACATGATGTTGTGAGGTCCGAAAGCCACCCCACATCAGCGGGAGAAGCGGACAGCCATCCCATCACACACATGGGAGACATGGACATGTTCGATGCGCTGCCGTACGAGCTAGGAAGAAGATTAAAGAAGGGAAGGGTTCCGTGGGCTGCTCATGTAGGTGGTTAGAGGGGATGAACTGGGCCGCCGGTGAAAGTTTGGACCAAAAGGGCAAGGAGGCAAGAGAGGCTGCGGCCCTTTCAAGATTTTTCTGGAATTTGCAAGGAGATACAAAGGACGAAAGAAAGAATAGAGAGGAAAAAGAGAATATTTGAATACATGTTTCAAACAACATTTTCAAAGTTTGATTTGTTGCTCAGAAACAATTATTAAAATTTTGCAAACATTATAGTTTTTAATTTAAAATAAGAAAAGAAGAAGAGGGTTTATTATGAAACCATACAAGCAAAATAAAATAGAGTTTATAGAAAATAATTTTGGATTTCACAAAGGCATGCAAGGTTATAGATGCATGATGATGCACAACATCACGATGACGCGAAAAAGAAAATAACAAGCAATTATCTATTAGGGGAATTTTCTAGGCCGTTACAATCGACACAACTAACAAGGGATCTCGCCCCGAGATCCACGATAAGACGGGGGGAGGAGTTGGGTAAACTATCGGATCTTCGCGCTTGATGTAGAACTCCGCGACACCACCAACAAGCGGTTTCTTCTTGACACCACCAACAAAGGATGCTGGCTCACGTTGATGATGATGCCCTTCCAAAGAACGGACCTAGTAGGATAAATGGCAAGAGAACGTCCACCCACGTAGGATCTTAAAACTCAGAGAAGTAGCCAAGAGAAAAGACTCAAAACTCGCAAAGGTAAGAGGAGAGTAGCATAGAAGGTAAGGAGTAAAATGCAGACCTAATCAGATCTATCCAACGCATTTTTAGCAAAATAGTTTTGACACTAGACACAACAACGTCCGTTGGCAAGGTTATCCTACAGGCAGACTGGACGCGTGGGTATCGACAAAACCTGGGCTCTGATACGACTTGTGACGCCCCAAAATCGACACCTTGCAGATTATAGCGATCAAGCCACAATCTACATGATGTCACTTTGGAAACGCACCACCAAGCGCCTCGTGCACGTCACAACATGCACGCCGTGTGGGTGGAATCAAGGTAGCAACAGTTACACAAGTTTACGATGGAACCCACAAAAGAACATATAATATAACCACGAAGACTCCACGAGTCAAGAATCCAAATATACAATACAAAGATCCAAATCATACATAAATCAAAATAGCATCCGAGTACGGACAAGAATACAAATGGGCCTAAGAGGCCTGAAGATAAACGATGGAGTCCAAACCCTGCCCAGGCCAAGTCGAAAGGGTAACCTTGCTAACGTCGTCACTCCCATACCTATGAAGATCGGGCCATCGGTTGCCGAAAAAGGAGGGAGAAAGAGAAAGGAAAAAATAAGAAAAACAAGGGTGAGTACCGAGGCACGTACTCGCGAGACTGGAATTCAGCTGTGCTCGCCTACATGCTATATGGTGGACTTAGCGGCAGCAAAAGAATCATACTACAGAGACACACTACAACTTTCCGTCTAAATAGAATAAGATAAGAGAGCGCATAAAAGAACCAACTAGAAACTAACACCAAACATAACCCAGCCGATGAATCACCTCCTCGTGACCAAACGAAGAAGCAAGTATCAAAGGCACTCACACAGTTACCAAGTTTTATTGCAGGTTTATTGTTGTAGTTGTGCTAGTTTACTACACAAGTTTATTAGTATTGAAATAGTAGGTGCAAGTTGTTCTATGATCGAGTAGTACAGCTCCAAGTCGTCCATAACCGCGGACACGGCTTTTCGAAAAGATTTAACCCTGCAGGGGTGCCCAAATCTACCCACACGTTCGATCAATCCTTTAGGAAAATCTCGCGCCCTTAATAAAAACGGGTGCACCATTAGGATAGTCACGACTCGCACTCTCCTTCACTACAAACAAGTCCAGGAAGCCACCTAACAAAGTTTAACCCGTATCGAGAGTCCAGCCGAATCTCCGAACGGACCTAGCTGTTTGCGTCAGCGCTGCAAAATGGACCGGAGCCTCTCTTCTGGGGAGGTTGTCCACCTGCAGTCGTCCCGCACCTACACGAGCGTGCAGAACAAGGGGTTACAAGGCTCACTGGGCTTCCCGCAAAATAAATCGGACCAAAAGATACAAGCTGCACGCCCGACAAGAACCAAATGGAAACACCTCGAACTAGTTGTGGCCACTGGACAAGTATGTAGATTCCGGCATTGATCGAGGGGAGGCCCGCAAACGTACCCACGTGTGGATAGAGCGCTCAGTCTCATAACAGTTCATGTGATCTCGGGGTCCTAGGGGACACAAGTGAGCCGTCGTAAAACTAGCAAAATGACTCACCGATGCCTCTGCTTAATTCAATTTTAAATATTAACTTTAAAGTAAGCCATGAGTATCTCCAACAACACATATCCATAAAGTAGAGCATGTGATAACTTCCCAACCCAATAAGGTAAAACCACTTGAAATAACCTGAAGATGCCTACGACTTGCAAGGCCAACTCGAACAACAAGCACACTGGTAATAGGATGTATGGAAGGTTCTATGGCTTTGCTTTGGATAAACAGGTGGATAGGACACATGACTCAAGCAAAAGCATCACGACACAAGGCTAGAATATAGAGCTAGCGAGAGCAAAAGTATTAAATGGGTAGAGAGAAAAGGGCTCGCCTGGAAAGATGGTCGAAGAACACCCGAAGAACTTGTCGTTGCTCACATCACCACGAAACATCCTATCCGGGAAGAAGCAAGTCGCTACAACAAACAACGGATGCATCAGTTACTACTACGGAGAAAGAATCGGCATGATCATGTGAAGCATGCATGCATGCCATGGCAATTATGATGCAACGCAACTTAGCAAAATTAAGCGGAATCGGAATCCTGACGCACATAATTAAGGTTCAAGTTGTTTTACTACATGGTACTTTAATTATTGGTTTGCATGGCAAAACAAGTCATGGGTGAGCTACGACAAAATGAAATGAAGCGGGGGAAATATCATAAGTATTTCCCACATACCCCATATGTTACTTATTAGGTGAGATGCAAATTACCATGTCATTACATGATGCAAGATACAAACAGGTATATCGATGGCATATTCAAATTCTATGCATTTTTCTAATAAGCTTTCATATAAAATACTTTGTTTTTCGAGTTACCAATTGAAAGATATGATTTTAGCAAGATTTGAACACTTGCAGCAATTTTCAGAAAAACAGATAAAAGGCGGGACTTTTCTCACCGAAGAGAACCAGCCCGAGTCCCTGACCGGCGGGGCCACGGGACACTGACGAGGCAGAGATGCTGAGGTGACTTCCGGCTGAGATGGATGGGTGGGGCCCGGCTGTCAGTTGAACAAGGAAAATAAATTGGTCAAAAAGTGTTGGCTTTCAGCCAGGACAAGGATTTGAACACACGATCTCAACAGGGAAGAGTCAAGGAATGGACCAACTTAGCTAGGATCAGATCTTGTCAAACATGGGATGCTACCCTTCTTGTAGCAGCTCGGACGAGTTCTGTAAGTGGCCAACACGGATGCAGTCAATCAGACGAAACTGCAACGCGGAAAATGAAGACAGAGAGGTGGATATCTGCGGGGATTTGGACTCCGGGTCTGCAAGGATGAGCAAAGAAATCAACCCACTATGCTGCTCATCCGGTTATTGAACAGAACAAGGAGTTGGATTTTTACAAAGTCACGAACATAGGAAATTTAACCTGACGAAACTGAAGGTTCGAACACTTGCAGGGGCCTGGGAAGATGGAGACAACAGCGTCTGCTTCATTGACGCTTGGCCGGGGTGAAGCAGAGGATGACGGGGAGTTGATCAACGGAGGAGAGGGCGCGGGGACGCGGGAGGCCTTGAAGACGTTGAGGAGCAGCACAAGGCGACCTCGGACATGAACGGAAAAACGCTTAGAGGATGCAAACCGATGGATAAAAGAGAGGGTTTGGAATAGGAGCTCACGGCGATGGCGTCGGGATTGAAGCATTCGATGGTGACGTAGACGGGCAGAAAAGATGCGGACGACGGATTTCGAGACGGGCGCTGCTACTGCGCCGGTTGCTGCAGACCATGGCCACGCCCTGGCCTAGGTGATGCGGAGGTTGTGGTCGCGAACGTTGATGAGGAGGAGCTGGAACGCCGTGGCCAGAGATGAAGCGGGCGGGCTTGGCGAGGAGCTTGGAGGTGAGCGGACGTCTGCGTCGTCCTTGAGGCACACGGGCTGCGGGTGAGGACGGGCTTGAGGCTGCTACGCGAACTTGGCGGAGGTTCAGAGTACGCCAACTAGAGGCGATGTAGATGAGATGGAGAAGATGCAGATGACGCAAACGCATGTAGCGGAGCTCAGGGACGTTCTTGACGACATCGAGGAAGAGCATGGAGAGGCGGAGACGAAGCAACGACGTCCGAAGCAGCTTTGGTGGTTGCAGAGGCGGCGTGGTCATCGATGTTGATGGAGAGAGAGGCACAAAAGAGTGGCGGCGCACGGACAGAACTAGCAGCTAGGGTTGCAGGCTAGAAGCACCTAGGGTTTAATAGAGAAGGGGAGAAGAGGACAGCCGTCCCATCACGCACAGGGGAGATGTGGACATGTTCGATGCGCTACCGTACGAGCTAGGAAGAAGACCAAAGAAGGGAAGGGTTCCGTGGGCTGCTTGTGTAGGTGGTTAGAGGGGATGAACTGGGCCGCCGGTGAAAGTTTGGACCAAAAGGGCAAGGAGGCAAGAGAGGCTGCGGCCCTTTCAAGATTTTTCTAGAATTTGCAAGGAGATACAAAGGACGAAAGAAAGAATAGAGAGGAAAAAGGGAATATTTGAATACATGTTTCAAACAACATTTTCAAAGTTTGATTTGTTGCTCAAAAACAATTATTAAAGTTTTGCAAACATTATAGTTTTTAATTTAAAATAAGAAAAGAAGAAGAGGGTTTATTATGAAACCATACAAGCAAAATAAAATAGAGTTTATAGAAAATAATTTTGGATTTCACAAAGGCATGCAAGGTTATAGATGCATGATGATGCACACGATCACGATGACGCGAAAAAGAAAATAACAAGCAATTATCTATTAGGGGAATTTTCCGGGTCGTTACGACTAGCATCTACTCTGCCAAGATATCTACTAGCAACGGAGAGAATGCAAGATCATAAACAACATAGAGATGATAAATCACAAATCGACTTGACATAGTACTCAATATTCATCGGATCCCAATAAACACAACATGTAGAATTACATAACGATCCTGATCATGATAGGCAGCTCACAAGATCTAAAGATGAAGCACATGGAGGAGAAGACATCTATCTAGCTACTGCAATGGACCCGTAGTCCAAGGTAGTCTACTTACACATCACTCCGAAGGCAGGCATGGTGATGAAGAAGGCCTCCGGTGGTCATTCCTCTCTCCGGTATGGTGCCGGAAAGAGCTTATGGACCCTCCCGATCTCGCGTCGACGATGGCGGTGGCTTGCAGTATGTTTTCTAGAAAAGAGTTCGCCTACCNTCATTGTCACTTAACCACTGAATATAATATAGGTTAGGATGAGGTAAATATTTCAAACCCAGCTTGGCACATAGCTCCTTACTTGCGAGATTGCGACAGCTTCCGCCATCAATGATCACCTTGCAAGCTTTATTGGGACCAACTAGTGCCTTGGTTTGAAATAGGTTGCAGCGCTGAGAATCAATATTGGGCTGCACACTCAACGTACGTGGAGAGACAACAATAATAGGAGAAGAGTCAGCATAAGCATCTTCACCTTCATCATCAGAACCAAACGGATCAGCATCTTCTCCGGTCTCATATCTGTTCTCAGTAACCACTATCACTTTGTTGTTGGGACAATCTCTTTTAAAGTGTCCCTTGCCTCCACACGTATAACATAGTTTATCAGTAGCACGAGTCACGGAGGCACTCGAACCAGAACTAGCGGCTGGTGTGGTAGCGGGACGTCTGGACTGAGCTCTAGAGGTCGCTAGCCTAGTGGACGAGGAAGGGCGAGTAGGAGTCCCCTCAAGTGGCGCTGGGGCAGGGCTAGAAGGCGCCCTGGCAGTGTATCGACTGGCAGGTGAAAAACGAGATTTTTGTTGCGCCTCTTCAGCAAGCTGTGCCTCAGCCTCTATAGCATGGTGAAGCAACTGATTCATATCATTGTAAGTATGATGCCGGACGATGTTCTTGATAGGAAGTCTGAGTTTGTGCAAAAACCATTGCATAGTCATTTGACTAGACTCTTGAACTCGCGATCGCTGCATCAACAGTTCCATCTCCTTGTAATAAGCATCAACTGTCAAAAATCCTTGCTTCAGCTGTGTCAATCTATCAAAAACTGAATGCAAATAATTGGTGGGTACAAAACGAGCCTGCATGATTTCCTTCATCTCTGTCCATCACAAAACAGGAAGCTCATGAGCTGCTCATCGTTGTCACAGAATATTATCCCACCAACGCAGGGCATAACCATCAAATTCTGAGGATGCAAGTTTGATCTTCTTATCTTCAGTGTAAGCATGCAAATGCCACAGGTTGTCGATCTTGAGCTCCCAAGTGAGGTAATCCTCCACATCACCTTTACCATCAAATCTGGGTATCGAGAACTTTGGCTTCCCTAGAAAATCATCCTCAGCAGGTATTACACGTCGGGCACCAAGGACATGTGGGGGCCGACCATGTTGTCCAAGACCACGCCCACGAGCATTGGGGCCGAGTAGATTGGCACTGTCATGGACACTGTCATCATCAGCAAAGTCAGCAGCAGGCTGCACAGGCGGTGGTACCATGGGTCGACGCAGCTCCACGAGGGATTGGTTCAACTGATCAATGCTGTGCTGGAAAGTAGTGAACTGAGCTTGCATAGCTTGAACAGTATCTACGGTGCCTTGCACTTTGAACTGGAGTTGCTGATGTGCAGTCACAGCGTCAGCAGTAGAACGATCCAACACCCCCTCCAGATGAGTGCGCAATCCAACAAAGTCTGTCCAAACCACCAGTGTATCCCCATCTTTTTCCTGCATCACATCATAACCACTAGTAGACATGATTAGTAGATTAGTGCACAAAATCAAAAATGTGTGGTGCCTCTCACAACTCACTCAAAAATTGACAAGAAAAGGTAATCTTACCGTTCCAAAGTGAATAGTAGTGCGTACCAGAACAAAGTATCAAGCTCGTGCACGGATGTGATGAAGTGAATACCGAGGGTATAAGAGCGATCACACGACAAACTAGGAATATATGGTGGAGCTATAGGTATGGTATCCTAAGTACACCGCAAATAAGTCCTAGTGCTGATCGTATGACAAGACCCACGAAACAGACACGATGGAGATAAGCGAGGCAAAGCAACTCTAAAAAAGAGCTCAAGAGGTATAAGTGACAACGCACAGTAGCTCATGTTGCAATGCACAAGAGAGACGCTAGCACTGGCTCGACGACCAGGCACAAGATTGCGCCCACGGCAGCAGCCTGATAAGCACGAAATAGCTAGTCTCGTATGGGTAAGCGCCTAACACGATGTTGTAGATAGGCTGTAGCTAAAGCGGTCAAAATCGTGTAGAAGGGAAGCTATGTGGACACAGTGGTAACACATTGTCGCGGTAGAGAAATCGACAAAAAACGTGTCACGGCAGAGATATACGACGCCAAAAATGCACGGCAGCGCGACGGCGACGCGAAACGGACAAAGCAGTTTGGCTCTTTTTTTTATAGGTGCGGCGTGTGCAAGCACGTCCCTTTTTTTTTGCTAACTCAAATTTGGGCCTAACTGAGCCGGGCCGATCTCGCGCCGGACCACAGAGGACGTCTGGGGTCGGGCGCCCCCATCCAGCGCTAGCGACGCTAGTGTCCCGCTCGACCACATAGATGGTCTGAGGTTGGGCGCGGGGGTCGCTGGGCGTTTGTTTTTTTTTTCAAAACAGCGATCGATGCCAGACGCTGGTCTCAATTTTTCAAAGCAGATCTCGTGTCCACGCTAGACTCCAGCGATGGATCGGATCTACTCTTTTTTTTTGCAACAAGCGATCGGATCTGGACGAAAAAACGTAATCGGAAACAATCGGAAAAATGAGAAACAGCGGACGGACTATGTACTCGATCGGATCTGGTAGCAGGCAAGATCGAAGAACTCAACAGCACAAGACCGATCAAGACTTAGACGAAAAATACAATCTAGACTTCTACGACTCAGCTGGAAGAAAGGAAACGCAAAAGGAAACACGATCAGCGACTAAAACTCAAGAACGATGCAATCTAGGCTATGGCAAAACTAAGAACCTTAATTTTTTTGGCTTTTTCTGGATAGGACTGAAAACAAAAACGAATTGCAAGGATGAATTTATGGATGCTCACCGAGTAAACCGTGGAAATCCGATACCAAGATGATATGGGGTGGCCCGATCTTCTCGTGAGCGACGCAATGGTGATGATGGCAGCGGATGATTGTCAGGGATAACTTGGTGTCACCGATGAACTCTCCTCGCTTGAACCCTGATGCCAATGCAACAGCTCTCAAACCCTGTAGGATATTCATGACTCCACACACTTGCACACGTAGCCGTCGACCACGAAACGGTAGTTTGCAATCTACTGATTCCTAATGGAACAACAGATCACACTAAACTTGCAGTAGTATATCACCAAATCCAGATGAATTGGTGCGGAGGAATTCAGATGAATGCTTACAGCAGTTCAACGAAATAATCTGTAGTCTAAACATGGTCTAACCCTAATTGCGGGGGCGCCCAGGGCTACTTATAGGTGGCCGGGCGTCCTCATCAAAGACCTGGCCCAAAACATGCCTGGTTTGGGCCCAAACTGACTCGGTTCGACTCAAACGGGTATATACCGACCCATATATGGGTTCGGCCTAATTTTAGCACGTAGGCCATGTGTGTAGCATGCCTTAGACATGTAGACATCGTGTCGAAGGCAGTCCTAGTGCGCCATCACGTGCTCGTGCTCATCCAGACTTGATCTTCTTCACGTGGTGATGTTCTCCATGCTTGTGGCGCCGGCCTCCCTCTCCTCCCTCGCGCTCTCTTGCTTGATCACCACATCGTGCTCCATGTGTTGCATCTCCTCACTCCCTCGAACCCCTTCTTCTCCAATGAACCTGATCATACATATGAACAAAGACTTAGGCAGTATAAAATTCTCATTACAATAAATATCAGATTCAGCAAGGAGTGAGTTCACCTGCTGTTGTAACAACTTAGCACGGGCTCGAGTAATTGGTCCAATCCTAATCTCGTCATTGGACTTATCTTGATCAGTAACAATAGGATCATCAACAGTAGGTGGAGATGGTTGTGTAGTAGGGATGTCCTGATCACTCCGTGTCGGACCAGCAGATGGTGATGGAGCAGTAGCAGGTGGCGTTCTTGATGTGGGCGCGGTGTACCTGGAGGTGGAAGGAGCTGGTGCATCCCCACGAGGAGGTGGAGCTGATTGGCGCGCAGACCATGAGAAAGTATGACCTGCAGAATTATTAGTTCTTCTCCATGATGGTTGACGATCCTGCACTTCAAGTTTAGCTTTGCAAGCAAGATGAAATAAACAAGTAGTAGTGTTGTACTCCTTATAGTCTAAAATATGTTGAATCTCCTTATTCAAACCACCAAAGAAACATGCAAGCATAGCTTCATTATCCTCTACAATACCACAACGAATCATGCCCGTTTGCAATTCTTGATAATATTCTTGTACAGAATTTTTTCCTTGTTCTAAACGAGCCAATTTTTTAAGCAAATCACATTGATAATGTGGAGGTACAAAACGAGTGTGCATGTCATGTTTTAAACCAAGCCAAGTTGCAGGAATATTAGCATGATTGACTCTACAATGTTTAGACCGCCAGATAGAAGCAAAATCTGTAAATTCACAAATAGCGGCACTAACACGCAATGCTCAGATAGCATAAACATGCAAAACATTGCTCTACTTCTAATTCCCAAGTGAGATATGCATCAGGATTATATCTACCCTCAAATGGCGGAATATTTAATTTCACTTTGGCAACATGTTCATCATCACGTACCGGACGTGGAGGTGGACGAGCGTTGCGGTTGTATTGCCGTGGATGGCCAGGTGCAGGTTGTTGGACCTCATCCTCCTCGAGCTTGTTTTCATCTTCAAACTCTTTCTCCCCCTTGTCAGCAGCATATCCATCCTGGGTGGTTGCCTCCGTTGCAGCCGCCGCAGCTGCCGCAGCTATAACGGTACCCGCAGGTGGCAGTACAAGAGGAATGCGGCGAGCACGTGGTGCGTGGACGCCCGGCTGTGGCTGTGGTGGTAAGCGGGCCAAGACTTCCTGGAACGTGGCGTTGAGCTTGGCGTTGAAAGATGCCTCAAGGCTAGCAACCTTGTCCATCACATCACAAAGCTTGGAATCAACATCACCCAAGCGTGCATCCACATCTTGTGCATGCCCCACCAACAACCGAGTGAAGTGGGCATGCAACTCTGCACTCGTCATCTTCTCCAGATCAACATCATCCTTCGCGGTTGCTGTCATGATTAGCACAAAAGCAAGCACATATGTATATACCTATGAACTACTAAATATGGTGGAATCACGCAAAATCCGGCAAGCAGTATACAAAGCTCTTACAAGTTCTTACCAAACAGGAGGAAGGCGATATGCAACCAACAAAGATCAGCGACTCCCAAAATTGCACAAAGCAATTACCAATCATCGATACAAAGCACGTGCAGAAATATGTGGAGCTGTAGAAAGGCTTATATGGTAGTAAAAACAGCAAATGTCAATTCAGTGATGCAATGTTGAAAGAATGCTCAACAACAATACTCTGCTGGTCCTAGGCTAGACCGTGCTAGAGGCGCGAGCCAAGAACACTAAGGAAGTCACAGCGCTGCACAACAAGCACAAATGAACAGCTCAAAAGCAAGGTATAAGTGAAGATCACAGGAAATTTCCGGGTCTGAAACTTCAGAGGCCAAAAACTTGACCTTCCCGCACTCTTTTGGGAATTCTGAGCATTCGGAAGGGTGTATAGCGACGATGTGGCTGTGGCTAAATAATTTTTTTTGTACTGAGCATTTTGAGTGGTCGCACGTCAAAAACGGAGTTTGTATGCAAAAGTTATGGCCAGTTAAAGTTTGCTGTCGAAAACTGACCAAAACTGATGAAATTGTCCAATTCGGACTGAATTCGGACTGGACCTAGTAGGAATCGGGTCAAACCGACTTGGATGCGGATTAGACTTTTTTTGGATTTTTTTTTTTGAATTTTTTTCTGGATTTTTTTTTGCTCTTCTTCCTCTTGACTAACTCAAGGACTCTGGCAACAGAACGAGTGAAATTGGAAGGAATGAACAAAACCTAATGGGAAGGCAATGGCGGAAGTATATGGGGTAGTGGCGGAAGGATATGGTGAAGCGGTGGTGCAAGCGTGCAGCGGCGGCGTGACTATGGTGATGCAAACTCGAAACTCTAATGGAACTAGACACTAAGACCAGCAAGTCGACACGCACATGCAGACACAAATTCAACGATGCAAACTGAAAATACAATGCAAAGGCTCGGATGGTTTATGCCTTTATGGGACGAGATGATCTAAACCGTAACAGTATTTTTGGCTTTTTTGCGGTTTATAGGTATGAACATAGATGCAATCTAAACTACGAAAATAGTAAATCTCACCGAGCAATCTGAATCTAATATCACTTGATAGGGCAAAGGTGTCCGATATTTCGATGATGATGCGGACTTGTTTGGCCCGATCTTTCACGATGCACCTCCTGATCCAATGGATCTGATAGATCTCCCAATCACGTGAGCGATACACGTAACCTGAAGACGGGGGAACGTCAATCCTGCGAGCAACTCGTCGATGTAGACGAACCTCACGCCGAATAGATAAATCCAACGAGCAACTCGATGATGAATAACGAGCCTCACGCCGAAGCACGACAATACTTGAATAACAATCACCTTCACGCAGAACACAATATAGTGGATAACTAGATGAATGTCGGAGACGCCGTCTCAATACGCCAACCCCGGAGGGATGGTACACACACGTGGGAACTAAAAGTTCTACATAATTTTCAGCCTCCTAAACCCTAGCCGCCCAGCCTCCTTATATAGATGGCCAGAAAACTATTGGGCTTGGACAGGCCCAAACCCAAAACATCAAATAAACCTAAGTGGCCCACAACGTGACCAGGCTAAGAAATAACATGAACATAGATACAAATTAATGACACAACCTTAGACTTAATTTATCACATATCGTAGGTTGTCATGGCGTGTCAATATCCTCATCATCCTCCCCTCCTTGGAAGGGTGTTGTTCTCAACGCCAGAGGGTCTTGTCTTGCACGTGGCGTCAAATCAGCAATATCGCCACTCTCCGTCTTTAGGCATTGCCAGCCTGCCATACCACATCCTCCCTCTCGGCTAGCTTGACTTGCCCTTGGCGCCACTTTCATTGTCGGCGCCACCAACCTGGTTGAGACACAAACAATCATCGGGATGCAGTCTCGAAGCACATGAGCAAATCACCCAAAATGGATAGGACATATTCCTGCACACTGAGGGTCCAAATGAGCTGAATATACCCGCAGACGCAAACTGAATTTTGGTAGCAAATAAAGCACATCACCCAAAACAAATAGGACAATTTCCTGCACGCCAAGGATCCAAACGTACTGAGTCTGTCACCTCTTTGGAACTGCTAACAGTGTCTCTTTTTTTAATGTCCAATCCACATGCAGAATTGCAGCATTGGTAGAATATGGTCACGTAAAAGCAGCCAAAATATTCTGCACGAAATCCTCCATCCTGCACCCAAATAGCCAGAACTCAAAAACGTGTGAAACTATGGTCTTCCAATCTGTATGTACTATCAAACTATTTTTTTTCATGCAAGCTAAGGACCACGCACCACCAAAGAAAACAAATCCAATCCAAACTTTCCTTCTGCTGGCCCAAACTCCAATCTGATATGCAAACAAATCTATTGCAATCTCATTTGTTTTTTTTCACGCAAAAACTGCACAAACTGATCGATACGGGCTGGCGTGCTGGAAAACCAAAATCGCTAGACGTGCCTGCAGCGTGCGGTCTCCCAGGCACGGCCGAGCAGACGCTCGAGGGCAGACGTACTCCGTCCTCAGGCGCGTGCGGTCCGCTCTTTTTTCTTCTTCTTTTGATCGATCTGCAAACCCCCTGAAAGCTGAACAGCTGCACGTGGTCAAGATCCTCATCGGCCATCGACGCACACCTCACCTGGGAGTCCTTAAACCGATCTACTGGTAGGAACCGCTCACCGCTGGCTCGACTCAGGCCCACCAGATACTCCGGTCGGTAGACACTAGAGATTCCGGCCTAGGTCGGATGTCTCCTTTCTTGACTCCGCCTGCGCCGCTGCAAAACAAATCTGGTAGCTATCGCAAATCCGGTCGATCTTCAACCTTGATGCTGCTGCCCACCTTCGAACGAACGAAGGCCTTCTCGATCTTGTCCAACAGTTAGGCGGCGACGTACTGATGAGGGCATCCCTACGGTTGATACAACCGTTGCACCTACAGCCACACTTCCTCCCATTCCACAACTCCAAGGATCTCTCACAAGAGCGTGTGCACGCCAACTAAATTATCAGGTACTTTCGTTTCTAGGAACTATTCCAAATATTCATGAGAATATGATGCTGCATAAATCAGATGTGTTTATGTTACTTAGGAATGATGGGCCTAGCATGGATGAGAGGGACAAGCATTGGAGCATGATCGTGCATGGAGATGATGGCAGCAATCGTGTGAGGATTCAGGATGACGCTGCAAGTGAAGAATTCAAAACTTTGAAGCCACCATAATGCTGCAAGGATGCTTGGACAAAATTCACAAGTTACCAAATCATAAAATTCGTCCAAGGCTTCATATGGTGCTGCGTCACCTTATTTTATGGGTTAAACCCATGTATTTTCGTCATAGGTATTTTAGGGATTTTGTTTAGTTAAAGACTTAGCCACGAGCTACTCTTCGCCATAGGCACAAGTGTCAAATCGACCTTTTGTACTACGCACAGACAGAATCCCACCTCTTCAATAAAGCCTTCATCTATATTTGCAATATCTTGATTGCATCTATAATTCTTGCTTGTTCTTCGATTGCTTGCAGGGATTGATCCTCGTGATCAGGTTGATCTAGCTCCGGCGTGATCAATAGCCTCAGAAGTTGGTGTATCGATTGCTAAGGCGTAACGTCTTGCACATTTGTAGTCGGATCGTCAACGTCGACCTCCACCATAATTGATAGTTATCGTCTCATCGAAAGATCGGGCACCTTTACCCTATCAAGTGGTATCAGATTTCGGGTTTCTCGGTGAGATCTTACTGTTTTCGTAGTTAGATTGCATCTGTTCTTCTTCCTATAAACCATAAAAAGCCAAAAATAATTAGGTTTAGATCCGTATCCTAAAAACACTTTTGGGCCTTTTGCATCTTTTCTTTTCAGTATTTGCTTTATTGAATTCTAGTCTGCATTGTCGTGTCCAGTGCTGGTTTTAGGTCTAGACCTTTAGAGTTTCGAGTTCTGGTCACAGCCATCACCACCACCACCACCGATTTCGCTATCACCACCGCCACCATCGATTTCGCTATCACCACCACCACCACTGATTTTGCCATCACCACCGCCACCACCAATCCCGCTATCACCACCGCCATAAACTTTTTAGTTTTCCTACTCTTGTTTTCCATCATTGTAGATCCGATCCGAGTTGTAACTTGATTCGGGTTCCAGAAAGTTTCGGCCAGAAGGAAAGAGGAGGGGAGAGCAAAAAAAAAATCGGTCTATACTGTTTTTAGGCTTCTGGGATCGTTTTGAGCTATACGCCATTATAGTGAAAAAAATTTGGCGTCTGCACGCTTTCCGGAGCAGTTTCGTGCAGTTTTTAGAAATTTCAAAAAAAAAATCTTGAGCCTATACTGATATTTCACCTTGCAGCTCATTTTGATACACTTTCCATCATAGTAATTTTCGCCTCATTCGCACGCTGTTCAGAGCACTGCTGCCTGTTGCTTTTCGGTGTCGCGGCGTGACTCATTGTGTTCTAGGCTCGTGTCTCTAGCTTGGAATAGTCTAGGACCAGCACAGTACCGTCGTTGAGCTGTTATTCAACCTTGCATTGCTGTTTTGAAATTGTTGCTACAGATATTGCAGCCACCCAGAGCTCCACATATTCCTACACCGTGCGTTGACACCACCTGGCAATCGCTCTATTCAATCTTCCTGAAGTTTGATCATGACGGTTGTTGATCGCCACCTGCTGCAGGGTAAGAACGGGTAAGAGTATTGGTTTGCTTGATAGATTACGCATTTTCCACCCCTGTTCCTGTTGTATCTCTATTCTATAACTGTGCTTTTGCGTACTAATCATGCCACCAGACAACAATGAGACACCGCCACTTGAGGGTGAAGCCTTGCAGGCTCACGTCACCAAACTTTTGTCTGATCATATGCAGGATGTGGACAAGCGTTTCAGTGAAATGATGGAGCAACTCGAGGGACTCGAGACCACCTTCACCGCCAAGCTCGACGCTAAATTCCAGGAGGTGCTAGCACGTTTACCACCACCACCGCCGGCTCGCGCGCCTCCTCCACAGCCGACTCGCGTGGCTCCTCCACAGACCTTTGTGGGACGTGCACAGCGCGTTCTCCATGCACCGGCACAAACTTTGGCTGCGGGTGCTGCTGCGGGCACTGCGGCTGCTGGCGTTGCAGGAGCTACGGGTGTTACACAGGTCCACGATGCACAGTTCGATGATGATTATGGGGAAGATGAGTACGAGGGCGAGTACGTGGATGACTTCACAGTTGATCAGCCACCTGGTCGTCCTCGGCTCTACATTCGCCGTCCACCTCCTCGTCCATTGGTACGTGATGATGACCATGTTGCTAAACTGAAATTAAATGTTCCTACGTTTGATGGTCGTTATAACCCTGATGCATACCTCTCTTGGGAATTAGAATTAGACCAGCGTTTTGCATGCTTAAATTATCCCGAGGATAGACGTGTTAGTGCTGCTACTTGTGAGTTTACTAGTTTTGCTTCCATATGGTGGTCTGAATACTGTCGTGCTAATCATGCTAATCCAATCACTACGTGGGATGCTTTAAAACATGCTATGCGTATTCGTTTTGTTCCACCATATTATCAGCGTTCCATGCTTACCAAATTAGCACGTCTAGATCAAGGCAAAAATTCTGTAGAGGATTACTATCAGGAGTTGCAAACTGGCATGCTGCGTTGTGGTATAGAGGAGGATAATGAAGCATTAATGGCACGATTCGTAGGCGGGTTAAATAAGGAAATTCAGACTATTCTTCGATATAAATCTTATCATACTATTACCCGTTTGTTCCATCTTGCTTGCAATGCTGAATGTGAAGTGCAGGATCGACGCGAGGCGACACGAACTAATTATTCTGCAGGGCGTTCTACTTGGAGATGACCGAGTTCGGCGTCACGGGCTGCTGCACCTACACCTCCAGCGACCACATCCATGCGATCTACAACTTCTACACCACCTCCGTTTGCTGCACGGAAGACTTCTACGGCACCAGCTCCGATTGCTGCGTCCTCCATGGCATCTACGGGCAAGTCCAGCCAAATTTAGTGCTGCAAATGTGGTGTACTTGGTCACTTTGCACGTGATTGTGCCTCCTCCCGTGTGATGATTGCTCGTGAGGATGGTGGATATGACTCCGCCAGTGATTATAATGAAGATACTTTGGCTCTTATTGCATCTGATGAGCAATGTGCTGCAGCACCCATGGAGCAAGATTTTGAATATATGGCTGCAGAACATGCGGAGAAATACCCGAGTTTAGTTGCACAGCGAGTCTTGAGTGCACAAATTACCAAGGCCGAGCCCGACCAGCGCCATAATCTGTTCCATACCAAGGGCGTGGTTAAAGATCACTGTATTCACATTATTATTGATGGCGGGAGCTGCAACAACTTGGCGAGCATGGAGATGGTTGAAAAGCTTGCTCTTATGACACGACCCCATCCTCGTCCATATCACATTCAATGGTTTAATAACAGCGGCAAGGTTAAGGTAACACGTACAGTTCGTGTGCATTTTACTATTGCTGCATATGCTAATTATGTTGAGTGTGATGTTGTTCCTATGCAAGCATGTGCTCTTTTACTTGGTAGACCATGGCAATTTGATACAAATTCTATACACTATGGTAGCACGAATCAGTATTCTCTTGTTCATAATGATAAGAAAATTGTGTTACTTCCCATGTCTCCTGAAAGTATTTTAAAAGATGATCTTGCTAGAGCTAGTCGAGCACATAATGAGGGGAAAAAGCTGAGCGAAAATCAGATTGTTGCTAAGGAAGTAATGCCTTCTACAAGTACTTCTAAATCTGCTCCAAAACATGCTAACAAAATTCGTTTGAAAAGTACTTGTTTGCTAGCTAGCAAATCTGATATTTCTGAAATTGATGTGAGTACTACTGCATGTTATGCTATCATTTGCAAAGAAGTGTTGTTTTCGGCTGAGGAGATGCCTTCTTCTTTGCCACCTGCTCTTGCTAATATTTTGCTGGAGTATGCGGACGTTTTCCCAGCAGATGTACCTCCAGGACTGCCACCTATTCGTGGAATTGAGCACCAAATTGATATGATTCCTGGAGCATCTTTGCCCAACCGTGCGCCATATCGTACCAATCTGGAGGAGACGAAAGAGATTCAGCGACAAATTAAAGAACTTCTTGACAAGGGTCATATTCGTGAGTCTCTTAGTCCTTGTGCTGTTCCTATTATTTTGGTACCAAAGAAAGATGGTTCTTCGCGCATGTGTACTAATTGTAGAGCAATCAATAATATTACTATTCGCTATCGTCATCCTATTCCTCGTTTAGATGACATGCTTGATGAATTGAGTGGCTCTACCATGTTCTCTAAGGTTGATTTGCATAGTAGTTACCATCAAATTCGTATGAAGTTAGGAGATGAATGGAAAACTGCATTTAAAACTAAATTTGGCCTATATGAGTGGTTAGTGATGCCCTTTGGTTTAACTAATGCTCCCAGCACTTTCATGAGATTAATGAATGAAGTTTTACGTGCTTTTATTGGACATTTTGTGGTGGTATAATTTGATGATATATTGATATATAGCAAATCTGTAGAAGAACATTTGGAACATTTACGTGCTGTTTTTGATGCTTTACGTGCTGCACGTTTGTTTGGTAACATTGCAAAGTGCACCTTTTGCACGAATAGAGTTGCTTTTCTTGGCTATGTTGTTACAGCACAGGGTATTGAAGTTGATCCCGCCAAGATTGAAGCAATTTCAAGTTGGCCACAACCCAAAACAGTCACACAAGTGAGGAGCTTCCTTGGCCTCGCTGGATTTTATAGGCGCTTTGTCAAAGATTTTGGTTCCATTGCAGCGCCGCTGAATGAGCTTACTAAGAAAGATGTGCCCTTTGTTTGGGGCAATGCACAACAAGACGCCTTCATGTTAGTCAAAGATAAGCTTACACATGCTCCTTTACTCCAACTTCCTGATTTTAATAAGACTTTTGAGTTGGAATGTGATGCTAGTGGAATTGGTTTAGGAGGAGTGTTGTTACAAGAGGGCAAACCTGTTGCATATTTCAGTGAGAAAATGAGTGGAGCTAGTTTGAACTATTCTACTTATGATAAGGAATTATATGCTCTTGTTCGGACATTAGAAACTTGGCAACATTATTTATGGCCTAAAGAATTTGTTATACATTCTGATCATGAATCTTTGAAGCATATTCATAGTCAAGCTAAGTTGAATAAACGTCATGCAAAGTGGGTTGAATTCATTGAATCTTTTCCTTATGTTATTAAACACAAAAAGGATAAAGATAATATTATTGCTGATGCTTTGTCACGTCGTTATGCCATGTTATCTCAACTTGACTTCAAAATCTTTGGATTGGAAACTATCAAAGAACAATATGTGAACGATGCCGATTTTAAAGATGTTTTGCAGCATTGTCTAGAGGGTAGAACTTGGAACAAATTCGTCCTCAATGATGGGTTTGTGTTCCGTGCTAACAAACTATGCATTCCAGAAGGTTCCGTTCGTCTTTTGTTGTTACAGGAGGCGCATGGAGGAGGATTGATGGGTCACTTTGGAGTAAAGAAGACAGAAGACATACTTGCTACACACTTCTTTTGGCCATGCATGAGACGGGATGTTGAGAGTTTTATTGCTCGCTGCACAACATGTCAAAAAGCTAAGTCACGCCTTAATCCACATGGTTTATATATGCCTCTTCCTATTCCTAGTGTACCTTGGGAGGATATTTCTATGGACTTTGTTTTAGGATTACCTCGAACACAGAAGGGGAGGGATAGTATTTTTGTGGTTGTGGATAGATTTTCTAAGATGGCACACTTTATTCCTTGTCATAAGAGTGATGATGCTGCTCATGTTGCTGAATTATTCTTTCGCGATGTTGTTCGCTTGCATGGTGTGCCTAATACTATTGTTTCAGATCATGATACTAAATTTCTTAGCCATTTTTGGAGATGTTTATGGGCTAGGTTGGGGACTAAATTGCTGTTTAGTACTACATGTCATCCCCAAACTGATGGACAAACTTAAGTAGTAAATAGAACTTTATCTACCATGTTAAGGGCTGTTTTAAAGAAGAACTTGAAAATGTGGGAAGATTGTTTACCTCATATTGAATTTGCTTACAATCGTTCCGTGCATTCTACAACTAAGTTATATCCTTTTGAGATTGTGTATGGTTTTGTTCCTCGTGCACCTATTGATTTATTACCTATTCCATCTTCGGTGTAACATAATTTTGATGCTACACAACGTGTTGAACAGATTTTTACATTGCATAGGATTACTAAGGAAAATATAGAACTTATGAATGCTAAATATAAAGTTGCTGGTGATAAAGGACGAAAGCATATTGTGTTTGATGTGGGAGATCTAGTTTGGTTGCATTTGCACAAAGATCGTTTTCCTGATTTGCGCAAGTCTAAATTAATGCCACGTGCTGCTAGTCCTTTTAAAGTGTTAGAGAAACTGAATGATAATGCATATAAACTTGAGCTTCCTACAGAGATGGGCACGGTAAGTCCTTCATTTAACATTGCAGATTTGAAGCCATACTTTGGAGAAGAAGATGAGATTGTGTCGAGGACGACTTCAATTCAAGAAGGGGAGGATGATGAGGACATCCCTATGGTTGATACAACCGTTGCACCTACAGCCACACTTCCTCCCATTCCACAATTCCAAGGACCTCTCACAAGAGCTCGTGGACGCCAACTAAATTATCAGGTACTTTTGTTTCTAGGAACTATTCCTAATATTCATGAGAATATGATGCTGCCTAAATCAGATGTGTTTATGTTACTTAGGAATGATAGGCCTAGCATGGATGAGAGGGACAAGCATTGGAGCATGATCGTGCATGGAGATGATGGCAGCAATCGTGTGAGGATTCAGGATGATGCTGCAAGTGAAGATTTCAGAACTTCGAAGCCACCATAATGCTGCAAGGATGCTTGGACGAAATTCACAAGTTACCAAATCATAAAATTCATCCAAGGCTTTATATGGTGCTGCGTCACCTTATTTTATGGGTTAAACCCATGTATTTTCGTCATAGGTATTTTAGGGATTTTGTTTAGTTAAAGACTTAGCCATGAGCTACTCTTCGCCATAGGCACAAGTGTCAAATCGACCTTTTGTACTACGCACAGACAGAATCCCACCTCTTCAATAAAGCCTTCATCTATATTCGCAATATCTTGATTGCATCTATAATTCTTGCTTGTTCTTCGATTGCTTGCAGGGATTGATCCTCGTGATCAGGTTGATCTAGCTCCGGCGTGATCAATAGCCTCGGAAGTTGGTGTATCGATTGCTAAGGCGCAACGTCTCACACGTTTGTAGTCGGATTGTCAACGTCGACCTCCACCATAATCGATAGTTATCGTCTCATCGAAAGATCGGGCACCTTTACCCTATCATGTACCCAACAGCAGCCATTGCAAATCGAGCAGAACAACCAAGCAGCAAACCAATCTGCACCGTGATCAACCTAGAGCTTTGATACGAAGATGATGCGGACTTGTTTGGCCCAATCTTTCACGATGCACCTCCTGATCCAATGGATCTGATAGATCTCCCAATCACGTGAGCGATACACGTAACCTGAAGACGGGGGAACGTCAATCCTAGCGAGCAACTCGTCGATGTAGATGAACCTCATGCCGAATAGATGAATCCAACGAGCAACTCGATGATGAACAGCGAGCCTCACGCCGAAGCACGACAATACTTGAATAACAAGCACCTTCACACATAACACAATATAGTGGATAACTAGACGAACGTCGGAGATGCTGTCTCAATATGCGAACCCCGGAGGGATGGTACACACACGTGGGAACTAAAAGTTCTACATAATTTTCAGCCTCCTAAACCCTAGCCGCCCAACCTCCTTATATAGACGGCCAGAAAACTATTGGGCTTGGACAGGCCCAAACCCAAAACATAAAATAAACCTAAGTGGCCCACAACGTGACCAGGCTAAGAAATAACATGAACATAGATACAAATTAATGACACAGCCTTAGACTTAATTTATCACATATCGTAGGTTGTCCTGGCGTACCAATATCCTCATCAGATGAGATCTTGATATGTCGATTTGGTGGGTGGAGTTTGTGCTTGACGATCCGACTACACATGCGAAGCTCGTGCACCAATGCAATTGCTAGGACAATCTCTGGGAGTTACCAATCTTGCAGATGCACGATCCGCCTGACCAGCGAGGGTCTTAATTCCTACCTGAAATTGAGAAAAAGAAAGAACTAATACTGCAATCAAGATATTGCGGATGAAAGATGTATGCTTTATTCAAAAGGTGGGATTCTGAATAGCCGGTCTTCTTCTGGGCGATTGGCCTCAAAAGTCAAACTCATAGTTGCAGCGATGGCTAACTTAGTCTAAACAGAATCTGAGTTCTAATGACGGCTACGGGAGGTATTTGAGAAGGAGCGACCAGCCATGGGTATGGTGGTCGAACGGAACCCTAACAGGCCTTTTCTCCTCAAATTCGGACTCCTAAAAGTGGTTGTCTTATTTGCCGTGAAAATTACATGGGCCTGGCCCAAAACTAAAGGTGATGCAGCACCATATTTACCTATGGACGAATTTACAAAGTAGCTCTTTGTATATTTCGTCCAAGTCTTCATCCCACAGTATGGTGGCTTCAAAGTTCTGAAATCTCCACCTGTGGTATCTTCTTCAATCCTCAAACGCTTGCTGCCATCTCCATGCATGATCATGCTCCAATGCTTGTCCGTCTCATCCATGCTAGGTTCATCATTCCTAAGAGTAACAAACATATCTAATTTAGGCAGCATCATATTCTCATGTATGTGAGAAAGAGTTCCAAGAAATGAAAGTACCTGATAGTTAAGTTGGTTGGCACGAGCTCGAGTGATAGGTCCTTGTATGTGTTCCGCTGTAGGTGCAGCGGATGTATAAATAGATGGGATGTCCTTATCAGGAAGGACCATACCAGGTGTTGCATGTCTTCCGGCAGGGCAATGCTAGACCAGGAAGACAAGGATCGAAAACCAGTGTAGGGCTCATGGAACATCAAGTGCCTCCTAACCTTCCATCCTTGAAGTGCCCACTTGAGTATCGACCTAAGATTGAAGCACGGCTACGGATGAGCACGCAGATTTATATAGAAGCAGCGTAGCCTCCGGGACGCCCGCTTGTTAATCGATGTTAAGCCAAGGGACATCATAGTAGCAAACCCTCGTAAATGAAGATGAGGGACCACCTGTGTAGAAAACCCTTGCAAATCAAGATGGGGGAACGCCTGAGTAGCAAACCACCCACAACTTGTATCTTGGAGGGCAGATGTTCATGCCCATTGAAGTAAGTCGAGGAACGAAAGTCACCACAACTTGTAAAGTTGGGGATAGTTTTTCGCCCCAGAAACAATCAGAAAGCCGGAGTTGAGCCAACCCTTGGCCTTTGTTTTGTCACCGTCTTGGCTCGTGACCTCGAGACTTGTTGATATTTTTATCACAGCCATGAGCAGGGGGCTTGGCCTCTATATCATTGCACACGACCGAGAAAGCAGCGGCGTGTGTAGATCGATCATGCCCAGATAAGCGTTGACAGGCACTGCTCGCGGCTAAGATTCAAAATATCTCCAAGTATGGGGAGGGAGGCGGCTAGGATGGAGCACTAATGCTTGTGTGAATGTTTTGACATCTTTGCCTAACGTTTTTCAAAGGAAAAAAACTTTTGGAGAAGCAAGAGTTTTCTGAAATCTTTTGAAAATAGTTGATACAGGAGCAGCAGCCCAAAGATGGCTTGATCGGAGAATACAGGTCAAGAGCGACATCCTGGGAACGGCAAATCATTTCCTTCTCTAGAAAGGAAGGGAAAGAAGCAGATAAGCATAGCTAATTTTTCTTGGGAATCCTCTTTACCTACTACAAGCATTCTAAGGACCTCAGTTTTTCCCTAACAGGCGCATAGCTAAGTAATAAGCGTAGCAAAACTGTACTGATATCACAAGCTGAACATGCACGCCTAACAAAAAATTATTACAGTTAGATAATGTTTTTCATGGGAACTTGGTGCCTGAATGCAGAAAGGAAAGCAAGATACAAAGGGGGACCTGGGGGCTCAGACCCAGGGCACGCAGCGGTTAACCCGCTCCTGAAGCTAGGCGGCGACCTCAGCCACTATAGCCCTCGAAGCTTCCTCGGCTGCCCTCCCAGCGGAGCCGCTCCCGAATCTTCCAAAGATCCAAGCAAACGGGAAGTTGGGGGCGAAGTGGTTGATGAGGACATTGATACGTCTCAAACGTATCTATAATTTTTGATGCTCCATGCTTGTTTATACACCATTTGCTTTGTGTTTTGTTTAAACTTCGCGGCGTTTTTATGCATTTTCTAGAACTAACCTATTAACAAGATGCCACAGTGCCAGTTCCCTGTAATCTGCTATTTTTGTGTTTCAGAAAAGTTATATAGGAAATATTCTCGGAATTGGACGAAACAAAAGTTGAAGTCCCTAATTACCTGACATGAAGACGGAGTCCAAAGGAGAGCAAGAGACGGACCAGGGGCCAGCCACACCTGCTGGTGGCGCGGGCCAGCCCTAGGCCGTGCCACTAGGGGGTGTGACCACCTGGTCCACCCCTTGACATCGCCCTTCCTCCTATTTAATCCCCTCGATGGGAAAACCCTAGGGAGGCGAACTCTTTTCTAGAAAACATACTGCAAGCCACCGCCATCATCGACGCGAGATCGGGAGGGTCCATAAGCTCTTTCCGGCACCATACCGGAGAGAGGAATCACCACCAGAGGCCTTCTTCATCACCATGCCTGCCTCCGGAGTGATGTGTAAGTAGACTACCTTGGACTATGGGTCCATTGCAGTAGCTAGATAGATGTCTTCTCCTCCATGTGCTTCATCTTTAGATCTTGTGAGCTGCCTATCATGATCAGGATCGTTATGTAATTCTACATGTTGTGTTTATTGGGATCCGATGAATATTGAGTACTATGTCAAGTCGATTTGTGATTTATCATCTCTATGTTGTTTATGATCTTGCATTCTCTCCGTTGCTAGTAGATATCTTGGCCGAGTAGATGCTAGTCGTAACGACCCGGAAAATTCCCCTAATAGATAATTGCTTGTTATTTTCTTTTTCGCGTCATCGTGATCGTGTGCATCATCATGCATCTATAACCTTGCATGCCTTTGTGAAATCCAAAATTATTTTCTATAAACTCTATTTTATTTTGCTTGTATGGTTTCATAATAAACCCTCTTCTTCTTTTCTTATTTTAAATTAAAAACTATAATGTTTGCAAAACTTTAGTAATTGTTTTTTAGCAACAAATCAAACTTTGAAAATGTTGTTTGAAACATGTATTCAAATATTCCCTTTTTCCTCTCTATTCTTTCTTTCGTCCTTTGTATCTCCTTGCAAATTCTAGAAAAATCTTGAAAGGGCCGCAGCCTCTCTTGCCTCCTTGCCCTTTTGGTCCAAACTTTCACCAGCGACCCAGTTCATCCCCTCTAACCACCTACATGAGCAGCCCACGGAACCCTTCCCTTCTTTGGTCTTCTTCCTAGCTCGTACGGTAGCGCATCGAACATGTCCACATCTCCCCTGTGCGTGATGGGACGGCTGTCCTCTTCTCCCCCTCTCTATTAAACCCTAGGTGCTTCTAGCCTGCAACCCTAGCTGCTAGTTCTGTCCGTGCGCCGCCACTCTTTTGTGCCTCTCTCTCCATCAACATCGATGACCACGCCGCCTCTGCAACCACCAAAGCTGCTTCGGACGTCGTTGCTTCGTCTCCGCCTCTCCATGCTCTTCCTCGTTGTCGTCAAGAACGTCCCTGAGCTCCGCTACATGCGTCTGCGTCATCTGCATCTTCTCCATCTCATCTACATCGCCTCTGGTTGGCGTACTCTCAACCTCCGCCAAGTTCGCGTAGCAGCCTCAAGCCCGTCCTCGCCCGCAGCCCGTGTGCCTCAAGGACGATGCAGACGTCCGCTCACCTCCAAGCACCTTTTGCACAAATAGAGTTGCTTTTCTTGGTTATGTTGTTACAGAACAGGGAATTGAAGTTGATCCAGCCAAGATTGAAGCTATTGAGAATTGGCCGCAGCCCAAGACGGTCACACAAGTGAGGAGTTTTCTTGGTCTCGCTGGGTTTTATAGGCGCTTTGTCAAAGATTTTGGTTCTATTGCTGCGCCATTGAATGAGCTCACAAAGAAGGATGTGCCCTTTGTTTGGGGCGATACACAACAAGAGGCCTTCATGATACTGAAAGATAAGTTAACACATGCTCCATTACTCCAACTTCCTGATTTTAATAAGACGTTTAAACTTGAATGTGATGCTAGTGGAATTGGTTTGGGAGGTGTGTTATTACAAGAGGGCAAACCTGTAGCATATTTTAGTGAAAAATTGAGTGGGCCTAGTCTGAACTATTCTACTTATGATAAAGAATTATATGCGCTAGTTCGGACATTAGAAACTTGGCAACATTATTTATGGCCTAAAGAATTTGTTATACATTCTGATCATGAATCTTTGAAGCATATTTGTAGTCAAGCAAAACTGAATCGTCGCCATGCAAAGTGGGTTGAATTTATTGAATCTTTTCCTTATGTTATCAAACACAAAAAGGGTAAAGATAATATTATTGCTGATGCTTTGTCGCGTCGTTATACTATGTTATCTCAGCTTGACTTCAAAATTTTTGGGTTGGAAACTATCAAGGAACAATACTTGCATGATGCTGAATTTAAAGATGTGTTGCAGAATTGTAAAGATGGTAGAACATGGAACAAATTCATCCTTAATGATGGATTTGTTTTCCGTGCTAACAAACTATGCATCCCAGATGGTTCCGTTCGTCTTTTGTTGTTACAGGAGGCGCATGGAGGAGGATTAATGGGACACTTTGGTGTCAAGAAGACGGAGGATGTTCTTGCTGCACACTTCTTTTGGCCACGCATGCGGCGAGATGTTGAGAGATTCGTGGCACGCTGCACTACTTGTCAAAAAGCTAAGTCTCGCCTTAATCCACATGGTTTATTTATGCCTCTTCCTGTTCCTAGTGTTCCTTGGGAGGATATTTCGATGGACTTTGTTTTAGGATTGCCTCGTACACAGAAGGGGAGGGATAGTATTTTTGTTGTTGTGGATCGGTTTTCTAAGATGGCACACTTTATTCCTTGTCACAAGACCGATGATGCTGCGCACATTGCTGATTTGTTTTTTCATGATATCGTTCGTTTGCATGGTGTGCCAAATACTATTGTTTCTGACCGTGATACTAAATTTCTTAGCCACTTTTGGAGATGTTTATGGGCTAAGTTGGGGACTAAATTGCTGTTTAGTACTACATGTCATCCCCAAACTGATGGACAAACTGAAGTAGTTAATAGAACTTTATCTACCATGTTGCGGGCTGTTTTAAAGAAGAACTTAAAATTGTGGGAAGAGTGTTTGCCTCATATTGAATTTGCTTATAATCGTTCGCTGCATTCTACCACAAAGATGAGCCCTTTTCAGATTGTCTATGGTTTTGTTCCACGTGCACCTATTGATTTGTTGCCTTTACCATCTTCAGTGCAAAATAATTTCGATGCTACACAATGTGCTGAATTGATTTTAAAATTGCATGCAACTACTAAAGACAACATAGAACGCATGAATGTTAAGTATAAAGTTGCTGGGGATAGGGGACGAAAGCATGTTGTGTTTGAGGTTGGTGATCTTGTTTGGTTGCATTTGCGCAAAGATCGTTTTCCTGATTTGCGCAAGTCTAAGTTAATGCCACGTGCTGATGGTCCTTTTAAGGTGATAGAGAAAATTAATGATAATGCATATAAACTTGAGCTTCCTGCAGATTTTGGTACGGTAAGTCCTACATTTAACATTGCAGATTTAAAACCGTACTTCGGTGAAGAAGATGAGGTTGCGTCGAGGACGACTTCAATTCAAGAAGGGGAGCATGATGAGAACATCCCATCTATTGATACAACCGCTGCACCTACAGCGAAACACACACAAGGACCCATCACTCGAGCTCGTGCCAAGCAACTTAACTATCAGGTACTTTCGTTTCTTGGAACTCTTTCTCACATACATGAGAATATGATGCTGCCTAAATCAGATATGTTTGTTACTCTTAGGAATGATGGACCTAGCATGGATGAGAGGGACAAGCATTGGAGTATGATCGTGCATGGAGATGGCAGCAAGCGTTTGAGGATTGAAGAAGATGCCACGAGTGGAGATTTCAGAACTTTGAAGCCACCATAATGAAGGATGAAGACTTGGACAAAATATACAAAGAACTACTTCATAAATTCGTCCTTAGATAAATATGGTGATGCGTCACTTTTATTTTTTGGGCCAGGCCCATGTAATTTTCGTAGCAAATAAGACAGCCACTTTTAGGAGTCCGAATTTGAGGAGAAAAGGCCTGTAAGGGTTCCGTTCGACCACCATACCCATGGCTGGTCGCACCCCTACCTTTTCCTCCTCAAATACCCCCCGTAGCCGTCATTAGAACTCGGATTTTGATTAGACTAAAGTTAGCCATTGCTGCAACTACGAGTTTGACTTTTGAGGCCAATCGCCCAGAAGAAGACCGCCTATTCGGAATCCCACCTTTTGAATAAAGCATACATCTTTCATCCGCAATATCTTGATTGCAGTATTAGTTCTTACTTGTTCTCGATTTCAGGTAGGAATTAAGACCCTCGCTGGTCAGGCTGATCGTGCATCCACAAGATCAGTAACTCCTGGAGATTGTCCTAGCGATTGCATTGGCGCACGAGCTTCGCACGTGTAGTTGGATCGTCAAGCACGAACTCCACCCACCAAATCGACATATCAAGATCTCATCGAAAGATCGGACAACTTTGCCCTATCACGTCCGCCTCTCCATCAACATCCGGGCCAGACCTTCCGCCTGCACTGCCATCGCCGCCGGAGTAGGGGGCTCCGGACTGCGGGCCTCCTTCGGGTGACCGCGTCCTTCTGGCACTGGCACAGCAGGAGGGAGTGGATTGGATCCTCGATCTCAAGGCTTTCCTCACCAGCAGCAGGCTTCCTGAGGATGAAGAGGAGGCCGAAAGGATAGTGCGTCTAGCTTCAGGCTATTGCATCAAGGATGGTGAGTTGTACCGGCGTCGCCCAAACGGCGTCGCTCTGAAGTGCATATCTACTCACCAAGGCCAAGAGCTTCTCAAGGACATCCACGCCGGCGAATGTGGGCATCATGCTTCTGCTTCAACTCTCGCCGCGAAGGCATATCGAAGCGGCTTCTACTAACCTTCAGCGCTCGGGGATGCGGCGGAGATGGTCAAGAGGTGCGAGGCGTGCCAATTCCATGCCAAACAGATTCATCAGCCGGCGCAAGAGCTGCAAACCATCCCACTCACTTGGCCCTTTGCAGTTTGGGGGCTGGACATCCTTGGTCCATTCCCTAGAGCGCAAGGGGGCTATCGCTACCTCTACGTCGCCATCGACAAATTTACCAAGTGGGTGGAGGTGGAGCCGGTGTGCACAATCCCGGCCAGGTCCGCATTCAAGTTCATCCGTGGGCTAGTCTGTCGCTTTGGTGTGCCTAACCGCATCATCACCGACAACGGCAGCCAGTTCACCAGCGGGCTGTTCTGGGAATACTGCGCATCAGCCGGCATCAAGATCTGTTTCGCCTCCGTCGCCTATCCCAGGAGCAATGGCCAAGCCGAGCGTGCCAATGCCGAGGTCCTCAAGGGACTCAAGATGAGAAGCTTCAACGCCAAGCTCGAAGCCTGCGGCCAAAAATGGTTAGACAACCTCCAATCCATCTTGTGGTCCATCAGGACTACCGCCACCAAACCCACTGGAGAGACCCCTTTCTTCTTGGTCTATGGGGTGGAGGCTGTTCTTCCCACCGATGTCAAGTTCGGGTCGCCAAGAGTGCTCGCCTTCAACGAAATTCGCCAAGAGGACCTCATCAAGGACCACCTCCTCCAGCTCGAAGAAGCTCGGTGCCAAGCCGCGCTCCGCGCCGCGAGGTACCAGCAAGGACTACGCCGCTACCATAGCCGCCATGTTCAAGCAAGGACCCTGGAGGTCGGCGACCTGGTGCTGAGGAGAATACTCTCTCGCGAGGGCCTGCACAAGCTATCTCCAATGTGGGAGGGACCCTTCAAGGTGACGCACATCGCCAGGCCAGGCTCGGCGCGGCTGGAAACCGCAGAAGGCGTGCCGGTGGGGAACCCGTGGAACATAGCTCATCTGCAAAAGTTCTACCTGTAGGTTCCTCACGAGGAGATAAAGACCGTTTTCATGGCACTTGTATTAGCTCAAACTGCTCTTAAGCACTGATATTAAGTTATTGCACAATATAGCGCCTCTGCTTCGGCATGATATTAAAATGGCATGAAGTCCATTTATTTTTTGTTGTACTCCACGCGGAAGGGGGCTAGGCACGGTGTCTATGTTGGGGCCTTCGCCGAGAAAATAGCAAGCCCGAAAAACCCAAAGGGAATGAGCTCTGATCGGGGGCGACGGCCCTGTTATCGATCACCTCCAAGTACCCATGGTGCTTAGTTCCTCGCGAAGTACACCAGGAAATAAAAAATCTTCGAGAAAAGTCTGAGGTGTGCCCAAGGCACCCATTAAGGACCAGCGCCTCGTGAGCAACCCTCACAAGCCTCGTGAGCAACCCTCATGAGGGAGCAAGGATGCGTCGATGCACAAAGCATCCGCAGGAAGATTCCCTCTATCGAGGAAGGCCTAACGTGGCAGGATTATTGAAGACCAAGGCTGCTCCGATCATCTTGCGAAGGAGACGCAGATCCGGAGGTCCGCGCCAGGCCCTTCACCTCGTGAGCAACCCTTAACGAGGTGTCGACGGTCTCTAGGCTCTCTTAAGCGTCGACGTTTTCACGTCTGTGAGGGTCCAGCTTCCCTCAACGATGAGGAAGGCCCCGTGAATCGCCACGCACGGCAATTTGCTCTTAGCTGCTGGCACAGATAGTGCCGCGCTCCTCCACAACGGAGAAGGTCCCTATGCCGGTCACAGGGGCATCTTATTCGCCTTCTTTTTTCGTTTGTTTTATCGACTTGTTTTTTCGTTTTCGGGGATTTGGGGTTTTTTCTTTTCCAACTCTTTCTTCAACCTCTGTCTCAGGAATCGTCCAGTGTTGTCACCGGCGCTGACCCCGTCTTGAGCTCTGAGGTGCAGGGAAGCCTCCCGACGGCGTTAACAACTCACTAGGGCTCTCGAGCGTGCGGATGACCAGGACAATGACGAGCAGTCAAAAGCAAAAAACAAGACAGCTAATGAGGAGATTTCATTAAAACACCCCTAGTGGGGGAAGGAGCAAAAGCACGGCGGGGCATACCCCACCGGCAAGGACTACACAGCAAAAGCGGGGAGGAGACTAGCTCCCCTCCCTAGAAGGCTACCGCGCCAAGATCTCCCCTTCACTGCGCCGCGGGCTGGGGGTAGGTGTGGCGGACACCGGCGGAGGAGAAGATCCACACCGAGGCCTCCAGCGCCCCCAGCTTGAAGCGGAAGACGAGGTGGTCGCCGACGCAGAGGCGATGGCCGAGGGCAAAAACCCTCCAACGCCCGGAGAGGACGGCATTGCCGCCCGCTCCGAGGAGGATGTCCACAGGCCAGAAGAGATCTGGCCTGCTCTGCTCTCCCAGGGTGATCTCCCCAGAGGCTGCCCCGGGGGCGTAGACCACCCTCCGGACCGCGTCGGGCAGCCGGAGGGAGTTCAAGCTCTAGACATCGACGACGACGAGGAGCTCCAGGAAGCGGGACCCCGGGGCGATGAGGGGTCCCAGCATCGTCGCCGCCAAGGGGCGGGGAGTGGCAACCACCCCGTTCGCCGATGGGGCCGCCTCCTGCAGCCCCGGGCCATCTGCAGCGGGGGAGGGGGCCCAGGGCAGCCTCCACCTCCCGGAGTACTTGATCAATGCTCCCCGGGGAGCGGGGAGCTGGCGCCGCCGCCAACGGTGATGGTGACGGCGAGTTCAGAGCGCCTCCAAGCGCAGGACCCCGAAGGGTCAGGGCGCCAGAGGTCCCCGGGGCGGCGCGGTTCGCCTCGCCCTGCCTCGGCGCGCCAATGCGCAGGGGGCCGCCGGCGCCGGGCATCCACCGGGTCGGGATCTTCGCCTTGTTCCCGCTGCCGGGGGGGGCATCCGCGGTGTTTCGCCCCCGAGCTCGATCCAGCGGTGGCGGAGGAGGCGGAGGGATCCATAGGCTTGGGGAGCGTGGGAGAAGAAGTGGCACTGGAGGAAGAAGGTGAGGTGTGCCGGAGGTCTCGAGGAGACTGTATTTAAGGGGCGCGGCCGGCGTCATCGCGTCAAATCTCAGCGCGGGAACCAAAGCGTTGGCGCGGTGCTCTATAGTGAAACGACGCGCCATCATGATGGTTGACGCCTCGGGGACTACATCGTCGCCCGCCGTTTTGTCTCACCAGCTGCGGTCGCGCCACGCGTCCGTTGCCTCTGCATCTTCACATGGTCCTCTGACCGCACGGTTGACGCGTGCCGTTGGAGGGCCCAGCAGCTTCTGGGGCCCCCGGCCCTTCGCTCCCTCGAGAGGGCACGTTCGTGTGCCGGGCTCCTGGGGGCTACTGTCGGTGTTCTGGATACCGGGGTATCCCAGTCCACCTGCTCCTGGGCCTCTTCATCAGCCCATCTTCAGCCCAGGGGAGAAATTACGACCGAAGCTATTGAGAAGACCCTCATGAGGAGGCGCCTCATGAGGAGAACGATGACCAAAACCGCTAAGGACTAGAAGACCTCCTCACGAGGTCCCGCTGGTGAGGAGAGGGACCACGTCCACGTCAGCTCAGCACGTTTGCGTGCAGAGCAAGAAGATAAAGGACAGAAGACCGCGTACCGCCCACGCTACCCCCGACAGGGAGGAGACCAACTTTCGCCGCGCCTGCATAAAGAGGCACAGTGGTTGTTGGCCACCCCCCTAAAAATAGCATGGACGGTGCAGGGCGCCAGAGGAAGACGTCAGCTTCCTCCTCCCACTCCGGTGGACCGGCGCCACTACTCTATGAAGACTACGTGATGAGGATCTATCCATGGAACATGATGATCCTACTTGTTTGAGCTGGAAGGAAATATTGAGCCTAACTAATAATAATGATAAGGTATGTCATCTGTCAAGATATCGCCAGCGGGAGGAGAGGGAGGACGGCGATCAAGAGACAAGTGGAGATCAAGTCTGCATGAGCACGAGCATGTGATGGCGTACTAGGACTGCCTACGACACGATGTCTACATGTCTAAGGCGCGCCACACACATGGCCTGCGTGCCAGAAATAGGCCGAACCCATATATGGGTCGGTATGTACTCGTTTGAGTCAAACCGAGTTAGTTTGGGCCCAAACCAGGCTGGTTTTGGGCCAGGTCCATGTTGAGGACGCCCCAGCCTCCCTTAAGTAGCCAGGGGCGCCCCCTCAAGTCTCTTAGACCACGTTTAAACAAAACCCTAGTTTCTAGACAGAACCAAGTGTTCCTCTGAAATTATTCACACCAATTCGTATCGATCTGGTGTTCGTTCTACTGAAAGTCTGAGTGTAATCTGCTGTTCCATTGGGAATTAGTAAATTGCATCACCGCTTCGTGGTCGGCGGCTACGTGCGCAAGCGTGTGACGTTGCGAATATCCAAAGGGTTGAGAGCTGTTGCGCTGGCAGCAGGGATTAGCCAGAGAGTTCTCTGCGACACTCGAGTTATCTTCATCACCATCATCGCCATCTACATCGCGCTCGCTGAGAAGATCGGGACACCCCTTATCATCTTGGTATCAGATTCCAGCGTTTACTCGGTGAGCATCCACAAATCCATCCCCATAAATTCGTTTTTGTTTTTGTCCTATACAGAAAAAGCCACACACAAAATTAGGGTTCTTAGTTTTGCCATAGCCTAGATTGCATCGAGTTACTTATTTTAGTCGCTGATCGTCTTTTCGCGTATCTTTTCATCAAATCTGTAGGAGTCTAGGATCCCCGTCCTTTTCTGCATCTTCGTTTCGGATTTCGTATTCGTTGGGTTGATCTTCGATCTCCTTCTTCTTCCCTATAGACTGGTGGCTGTATACGTGTTCTTCACCAGATTAGATCCGATCGGAATTCAGTTAAAAAAAAGTGCATCGCGCCTCGCTCGCCCGACCCCAGACCATTTCTGTGGTCACGCGCGGGCCTGGCAGCTGTTTCGCTCGCGGGAGCGAGCTTGGCTCCGCAGCGATAGTCCGGCTGCGCTCGAGCGCACGTTCACGTGCGATCACCGATCGCCTCTTCTCAAGCCTCATCAGCGACAGCAGGCCCATGATTGCTGGCCCAAGTTAATTTAGTTTAAAAAAAAGGGGAGTAAAAAAAACAAAAAAAGGAGTAAAAAAAAAAAACTGGATCGCTGCCTTGCCTTTTTGCGCTGGACCTCAGACAACCTCTGTGCTCTAGCGTGAGCGCTATTTCAAAAAAAAAAGAGACAAACTTCTTTGTCTGTTTCGCATCGCCGTCGCGCTGCCGTGTGTTTCCGGCGTCGTACATCTCTGCCGTTGACATATTTTTCGTCGGTTTCTCATCCGCGACAGTGTGTTACCACTGTGTCCACATAGCGTCCTTTCTACACGATTTTGATCGCTTTAGCTACAGCCTGTCTACAGCATCGTGTTAGGATCTTACCTATACGAGACTAGCTACTTCGTGCTCATCAGGCTGCTGCCGTGTGCGCAATCTTGTGCCTGTTCGTCGAGCCAGTGCTAGCTTCTCTCTTGTGCATTGCAACACGAGCTACTGTGCGTCGTCACTTATATCTTGTTGAGCTCACTTTTCAGAGTTGCTTTGCCCCGATTATCTCCACCGTGTGTGTTTCCGTGGATCTTTGTCATACGATCAGCACTAGGACTTGTATTTCGGTGTAGTTAGGTATCCATACCAAGCCCCACCATATACCCTAGTTTGTCGTGTGATAGTTTCTTATACCCTCGGTATTCGCTTCATCACATCCGCACATGTTCTGCCACTACAAGTTGGTAAGCTTTCATAATTCACTTTGGAACGGTAAGATACCTTGTTCTTTCAGTTTTGAGTGAGCTGAGAGTTCCACCATATATATATTGTTGCCGTTTCCTTTGTCTTTATTAATAATGGCAGATGATGACGAGGAGGATCCATTACCATTGCAGTTTGCTTGCAGCAATACATTTTGGGAGGAGGATTCTAGAGTGGTGCTTAATTCGGGTTTGTTCCACTTCACTGCAGATATTAATGGAAGACCTGCTGCTGTTACCATTGATAACTGTTCTTTACCGAACTTGGTTAGTATTGAGGTTATTGAAAAGATGCAATTGCGTACTTATGGACAAATTAAACCATATATGTTGGCTTCTTATGATCATGCACTACCGATTACGCGAACCACCCATGTTCCTCTCACCATTTATGGTCATACAGTTCATATTCGTTGTGATGTGGTTCCTAGAGCGCTAATTTTTTGCCATATTTTGTTGGGAAAATCTTGGTGTTCTCAGTTTCAAGTTGTTTTTGGTAGTGATCATCCTGACCCCTCCATCTTTTGGAATAGTAAGCATACATGGTTGTCATATATTTGCATTAAGGAATTTCAGGAGGTTAGGCGTCAAAACCTACGTCCACCTGGAGCCCTCCCAATAAAACCACATGTTGCTCCTGTTCCTACACCACCTGACCTATGTATTCCCACCATGTGTACACCTCAGCCACCTAAAGTTAACTTGTATGATTCCACATTATGTGTAGATACGAGTGTGCACCAGAGTGAGAATGTCATTGTTCCAGAAAAACTAAGCGAGGGAGTTGCTAGGACATGTGAGGATATTTCAACTAATGTAACCATGTCTACTCCTAGTGTTGTTTCTTGTGAAATGCAGGTTGCTTTTGAAGAAAGGGAGCCACCTATTTTACAACCTGCATCACCGGTTTGTGCATTATCACTTGAGGAGGATGTTCCAGTGCCTACTTCTTCTGAGGAGCATGTCATTGACATAGGTACTGATTTGGAACCGCAACCAGCAGCTATGGATAATATTTGTGAGTCTACTCCTTTGCTAGTTCCTTCTAGTGATTTATCTTGCACTAATGTTTCAGCACCATGTGATAATTTGCATATTTCGAATTTTGATCATGTGGTAGTGCTGACACATAAGGAAGTACTTGCTAGAATACCATCAAATGACATTGTGTATTCCATCATGCTAAAAGAACATCTTAGTTTGCATTGTGCTATGAATAAGATTTCTGAAATTTCATATTTGAATTCTAGCACACATGCCTATTGCTTCATGTTTAACTTGATTGGTGAATATAGCATAAATGATAATTTTCTTGTCGATCACATATGCATAACCTGTGATAGAATGAATGAACTGCCCTATATGCTATGTGTCGCAGTCCTTTTGCTATGGGGCACTAGATTATGTTCGAAATAGTTTGATGCATTCTGGTCTAGTTGAAGTGTTTCAGCCCACAAAACTTGATATGTTGGGTTACTCTAATCTTGCTAGTATGCCATCCAATTGGTTCAATTCATTGTGTTTGTTCCACAATTTGTTGCCTACGTGTGCTACTGATCCCTACTTCACTTATATTAGCACATTGAGTTGCATGTTACCTATAGGACATAATGATCATGAACACATCACTGAATACTATTGTGTCCGTTCAGCACTTGTTCATAATAATTCGAGTAGCACAGCTGAGGCATGGCATAAACCAATTTTGTTTTCACATGTTTTGGACTGGTTTGACCTTATTCATCATAAATTTGATCATCGGTCTTCTTTGCAAAAACTGAATTTTATATTGAACAACAAGACTATATATCTCTTTGTTTTTCACCATTATGATGATTCTTTGTACTTCACTTATACCTGCAATTTAAGTTGCTTGATGTATAGTCGACATATTTTTCATGTGAACAAAAATAATACAACATGTTATGTATACACATACTCTGCGTACACGTTGTTCTTTTTGTTTCTTCCACTTTCAGCTTACCCAAAGCCGAGGACGGCTTTTCTTGAAGAAAGGGAGGATGATGAGGATCTATCCATGGAAAATGATGATCCTACTTGTTTGAGCTAGAAGGAAATATTGAGCCTAACTAATAATAATGATAAGGTATGTCATCTGTCAAGATATCGCCAGCGGGAGGAGAGGGAGGACAGCGATCAAGAGACAAGTGGAGATCAAGTCTGCATGACCACGAGCATATGATGGCGCACTAGGACTGCCTACGACACGATGTCTACACGTCTAAGGCGTGCCACACACATGGCCTGCGTGCCAGAAATAGGCCGAACCCATATATGGGTCGGTATGTACTCGTTTGAGTCAAACCGAGTTAGTTTGGGCCCAAACCAGGCTGGTTTTGGGCCAGGTCCATGTTGAGGACGCCCCAACCTCCCTTAAGTAGCCAGGGGCGCCCCCTCAAGTCTCTTAGACCACGTTTAAACAAAACCCTAGTTTCTAGACAGAACCAAGTGTTCCTCTGAAATTATTCACACCAATTCGTATCGATCTGGTGTTCGTTCTACTGAAAGTCTGAGTGTAATCTGCTGTTCCATTGGGAATTAGTAAATTGCATCACCGCTTCGTGGTCGGCGGCTACGTGCGCAAGCGTGTGACGTTGCGAATATCCAAAGGGTTGAGAGCTGTTGCGCTGGCAGCAGGGATTAGCCGGAGAGTTCTCTGCGACACTCGAGTTATCTTCATCACCATCATCGCCATCTACATCACGCTCGCTGAGAAGATCGGGACACCCCTTATCACTATGTCCACGGAAGAATAAAGTCTACAGTTGTCCTCCCTCCTTGGCCATGTGTGGCAACCCCTTCCCCAAGAAGATAAGGGGAAGGAGGACCTTGGCGCTATAAAAGGAGGGGAGGCCACCCCTTAGAGGGGATCGAATCTTCATCTTCTTCAGGCTGCTAGTTGGGCACGCAGGTTCCTCAACCTCTGGCCAGCTAGAGCTTTGTAACCAAGACCTTGTACTCCTCGCGAGGTGTCGCGTCATAATACAAGAAGGCAAGAAGTAGGGGTTTTACCTCACCACGAGGGCCCTGAACCTGGGTAAAGCTCGGCATCCCTCTCTGCAGTGTGTTGTGCGTTCGACGGCTCGAGGCTTCTGTCACCGTGTTTCATTGCGATCCAAGATCTCCCACGTTCAGCCCCCTGTGTTCGAATCTTTGGGTCCGTCGCATGGTACCCCGTGTTCTTGCGACACGAAATCCATCAACAAATGAGAAAATCAAGGAGGTCAGATCAATCAGTTTTGATTCCTTTTATTTCGGTGAGCTCAGTGCTGATACGTGAAAAGAAAAAGGAAGGGAAAAGATCCAATTGCTTGGTACATAAGACTTTTTCTACGGGCCATCAAAGGAAAAACAAATTTGGTGCAAATTAGTTTGGTCTTCAAGTGGACACTAATTCTAGGGAGTTTCCAATGATAATTGCTGATTCACGTGAAGTTTAGGGTTTGCATTAGGTTCCAATTTTTTATAGCATCTGCGTGTGGGAAAAAATAAAAAGGAGACATTAGTTCAGATTTTCAAGACGTGGTGGCAGATTAAAGTCATTTGGACTCTTGGCATATAGGAATTTGTCCTGTTTGTTTCGGGTGATGTGTCTGGTTTGCATCCAAATTTCAGATTGCATTGACAGGCATACTCAGCTTATTTGGCCCCTTGGTCTGTAGGAATTTGTCCTGTTTATTTTGGGTGATCTGCTAGGTGTGTTTCCAGATTGCACTCAGATGATGTGTTTGTGTCTCAATCATTGGAGCTAAAGGCCGAAGACTCAAAGGCGCCAAAGGAAAGTCAAGCTAGCCAAGAGGGAGGTGTGGTGTGGCAGGCTGGCAAGGCTTGAAGATGGACAGTGGCGATATTGCAGATTTGATGCCATGTTTTATGAGAAGACCCTTTGGCATTGAGGACAATGCCTTTCCAAGAAGGGGAGGATGATGAGGATTGACATGCCAGGACGACCTACGTTATGTGATAATTAAGTCTAAGGCTATGTCATTAATTTGTATTTGTTCATGTTATTTCTTAGCCTGGTCACATTGTGGGCCAATTAGGATTTTATTTTATGTTTTGGGTTTGGGCCTATCCAAGCCCAATAGTTTTCTAGCCGTCTATATAAGGAGGCTGGGCAGCTAGGGTTTAGGGTGGCTGAAAATTATGTAGAACTTATAGTTCCCACGTGTGTGCACCATCCCTCCGAGGTTGGCGTATTGAGACGGCGTCTCTGACGTTTGTCTAGTTATCCAGTATACTTTGCGTGAAGGTGCTTGTTATACAAGTATTGTCGTGCTTCGGCGTGAGGCTCGCTGTTCATCATCGAGTTGCTCATTGGATTCATCTGCTCGGCATGAGGTTTGTCTACATCGACGAGTTGCTCGCAGAATTGACGTTCCCCCGTCTTCAGGTTACGTGTATCGCTCACGTGATTGGAAGATCTTATCAGATCCATTGGATCAGGAGGTGCATCGTGAAAGATCAGGCCAAACAATCTTCATCAGGCGATGTAAGGAGGTGGACCAGGGGCCCACACCACCTGGTGGCACGGCCAGGGGGTGGCCCATGCCATCCTATGGTGCGACCGCCTCCTGGTCCGGCTCTGTCTCTCCTCTGGACTCCGTCTTCCTTTCAGGTAAATAGGAACTTTGGCTTTTGTTTCGTCCAATTCCGAGAATATTTCCTGTGTAATTTTTCTGAAACACAAAAACAGTAGAAAACAGGAACTGGCACTGTGGCATCTTGTTAATAGGTTAGTTCCAGAAAATGCATAAAAATGCCACGAAGTGTAAACAAAACACAAAGCAATTGGTGTAAAACAAGCATGGAGCATCAAAAATTATAAATACGTTTGCAACGTATCAAGCATCCCCAAGCTTAACTCCTGCTCGTCCTCGAGTAGGTAAGTGATAATAAAACAATAATTTTTGAGGTGATATGCACCCAACACAATCTTGATCAACTTAAAGTAAAGCATTACATGCTGAGATCAAAGTACTCTAAACATGGGAATAAGAGATATAATTCTAACCATAGAACTTAGCAACCATGTTACAACATGAAAAGAAACACAAACAAAGGATCATGAGTAATAATGCATTGAAAGGTGTTTGTTTGTTTTGAGCATATAGAAAACATAACAAAGTGGTATTCAGCTTGTCCCTCGTGGAGTAGCAAAACATAAATGCATAGGACACCTTCAAAGTTCAAGAGGGTGACTAGGTACAAATAATTTGAGAACAAGCAATACCATAATCATGAATCAATCAATAATGAATTTTGGGACTATGCACATTATACTCAGAATGACAACTATGCTCTCTTAATCGGTGCATAAAGGTAGAAGATGAAGACTCAACATAAATGTAAAAGAAAGGCCATTTGCAGAGGGAAGCAGGGATTTAACATGTGCTAGAGCTTTTCATTTGTAAAACAGAGATAAAAATTTGTTTTGAGAGGTGGTTGTTCTTGTCAATGACTGGTAATGGGGTTCTTGCTATCTTCCATACTAAACAAGTTGAGAGCGGTTCCGAGTTCTTGAAAAATTGGCATATATATGCTCTTTTATAAAGTTTGGCACTCCTCCCCACTTTTCTTTTCACAAACCATGGCTAACCGAATCCTTTGGGTGCCCACCAACTTTCACATACCATGGAGGAGTGCCTTTTTTATGAAGGTTACAATGGTCTGACCAGCTCTCTTGCAAAATTAATGACGAGCAGATGAAGCATGCAAGTCGAGGGGTACTTAATTTAATATGGAAGATAATAATCTTGACCACTACGTCCTCGTGAGCTAAAAACAGTGTCACAAAATGAGAAGTATTTTGAAGGTTTTGAAAGGTAGCACATGAAAATTTGCTTGGAATGTTTTGAAATACCATGCATAGGAATTTGTAATGGACTCTTAGGAAAACTTTGGTTTTTGGGAGTTAGATGCACGAGAAGTATTCCCTCTCAGTATAGGTGAAGGCTAGCAAAAGACTGGGAGCAACCAACTAAGAGAGCAATAACGGCCATAATCATGCATAGCGATAAAACATTATTAACCAAAGCATAAAGTGATATCATAAGTCAAAAACCAAATGATCATAGAGGCTTGAGGCGACTTGATATGGGCACGAAGGAGGAGGTGAAGCCCAATTTCAGGACTCCACCAAGATGAGGGAAGCTCGTTGCAGATTGGCACGCCAGGACGACCTACGATATGAGATAATTAAGTCTAAGGCTGTGTCATTAGTTTGCATATCTGTTCATGTTATTTCGTGTGTCAGGTCATGTTATGGGCCACTTAGTTTTATTTGTGTTTTGGGTTTGGGCCTGTCCAAGCCCAATAGTTTTTTGGCCGTCTATATAAGGAGGCCAGCAGGTTAGGGTTTGGGGAGTTCAGTTGTTTAGTTGAAAACTATCGTGTGCTCCACCGTGTATCATCCCTCCGGGGAAACGGCGCTGCCGTGTTTCTAATAAAGATTGCTGCGAGGGTTCTTGTGTTCATCAAGAATTATCAGGCTCAGGTTTGAGGCGTGGTGATCTTCATCACGTTGCTTGCTGGATTCGTTCCTCTTCTTTAGGTGACGTTCATCGCGTTATTGGAAGATTATTTATCCGGGTTGACTCGCTGTGAAAGATCGGGACAAAACTCCAAGGATCGCCGGCGTGATCCTTGATACCACATGATAAGGAGAAGCGCAAAAATTTGTTTCGGGACAGCAACTTCCCCAAATCTTACCTTCCTCCAATTAGAGGTTATTCTTGGCACAAAAACAAAATAAAAATGATAAGGAGAGGTCATTATAGTAGTAATAACTTCCAAGACTCAACAAAAAGAAAAATTACTGAAAAGAAAACATTGGGTTATCTCCCAAGAGTGCTTTTCTTTAACGCCTTTGATTAGGTGCAGAAAGTGAGAATCAACTATTTTTAAATGAAGAAGCATCAAGTTCATAATTTGCTCTAATGATAGAATCAAAAGGTAGCTTTTATATTTTTCTAGGAAAGTGTTCCATACCTTTCTTGTGTGGGAATTGATATCTAATGGTGCCTTCTTTCATATCAATAATAGTACCAACAGTTCTAAGAAAAGGTCTTCCCAAAATAATAGGACAAGAAGCATTGCATTCAATATCCAAAACAAGGAAATCAACGGGAATAAGGTTATTGTTAACCATAATAAGAACATCATTAATCCTCCCCAAAGGTTTCTTCTTAGCAACATCAGCAAGAGGAACATCAAAATAACAATTTTCTAACGATGGTAAACCAAGCATATCATAAATTTTTCTAGGCATAACAGAAATACTTGCACAAAGGTCACATAAAGCATTACAATCAAAATCATTCACATTCATCTTAATGATGGGCTCCCAACCATCTTCTAACTTTCTAGGAATAGAATCTTTTTGTTTTAACTTATCCTCTCTAATTTGCATGAGAGCATTTGTAATATGTTTTGTAAAAGCCATATTCATAGAAATAGCATTAGGACTTCTAGCAAGCTTATGCAAGAACAAAATTACTTCAGAAATATTACAACCATCAACATCAAAATCATTACTATCAAAGGTAGTAGAACTATTGTCTCCCATACTCTGAGAAATTTCAGCACTTTTATTAGAAAAAGTTTCCATAGTTTTAGGCAATTTTGCACAAGGAGTAGGGAATTTCTCTACACCAATCACTCTACCATTAAAAGTAGGAGGTTTGCTAGCATTTAAAACAACATCACTAGTGGTGGTAATAGTACAAACTTTAGTTATATTTCTAGCAATCTCATCTTCTCTTTCCCACCTAGCATGCAATTCTGCTAACATCCTAACATTATCATCAATTCTAACTTGAATGGCATTCAAAGTATTGCTTTATTTCACATCATGAGGCATAACCTTTAATTTCAGAAGTTCAACATCAAGAACAAGGCTATCAACTTTAGAAGCAAGAACATCAATTTTACCAAACTTTTCCTCAATGAACCTATTAAAATCAGTTTGTTTACTAATGAATTCCTTAAGCGTGACTTCAAGATCAGAGGGCACACTCCTATTGTTGTTGGAGGAATTACCATAAGAATTACTATAAGAATTACCATAACCATTACCATTAGTAGAAGGATATGGCCTATAATTGTTGCTACCAAAATTATTCCTATAAGCATTGTTGTTGAAATTATTATTTCTAATGAAGTTCACATCAACATGCTCTTCTTGAGCAACCAAAGAGGCTAAAGAAATATTATTAGGATCAATATGCTCCTTACCATTAACAAGCATAATGGTATCAATCTTATCACTCAAGGAAGAGGTTTCTTCAACAGAATTTACCTTCTTACCTTGTGGAGCTCTCTCGCTGTGCCATTCAGAATAATTTATCATCATATTATCAAGGAGCTTTGTTGCGGTGCCCAAAGTGATGGACATAAAAGTACCTCCAGCAGCGAAATCTAGAAGGTTTCTTGAAGAAAACTTTAGTCCTGCATAAAAGGTTTGGATGATCATCCAAGTAGTCAGTCCATGAGTGGGACAATTCTTTATCAAAGATTTCATTCTTTCCCAAGCTTGCGCAATATGTTCATTATCAAACTATTTAAACTTCATAATGTCACTTCTCAAAGATATAATCTTAGCACGAGGATAATATTTTCCAATAAAAGCATCTTTGCACTTAACCCAAGAATCAATACTATTTCTAGGCAAAGATAGCAACCAATCCTTACCTCTTCCTCTCAAAGAGAAAGGAAACAACTTAAGCTTAATAATATCTCTGTCTACATCCTTATACTTCTGCATCTCACCTAGCTCAACAAAATTGTTGAGATGAGCAGCAGCAGCATCATCAGTACTAACACCAGAAAATTGCTCTTTCATAACAAGATTTAACAAACAGGTTTAATTTCATAGAAATTTGCCTCAGGAGCAGGTGGTGCAAAAGGAGTGCAGATGAAATCATTGTTGTTTGTGCTAGTAAAGTCACACAACTTGGTGTTCTCAAGAGTACTCATTTTAGCAATATTACAACAGACAAGCAAAAATAACAACTAGAAAAGGAACTATTTTTTTGTATTTTTGATAAAAAGAAGCAAACAAGATAAAGTAAATAAACCAATCAAAACAATAACAAAGTAAAAAGATTGGAAGTGAGAGACTCCCCTTGCAGAAATCCTCTTTCTCCCCGGCAATGGCGCCAGAAAACTTATTGATGGTGCGGTGTTGACAGACCAGTTGGGAACCCCAAGAGGAAGGTGTGATGAGCACAGCAGTAAGTTTTCCCTCAGCATGAAACAAAAGTTTAATCGACCAGTATGAGAAAGAAACCACTTCTGAAGGTTGTTGCTAACTGGCTTTTGGCAGGGCGCACTACCGGCGCCGGCAGCAACGTGGAACCTGCACACAACATGAAATTTCAACCTGATAGTTAAGTTGCTTGGCACGAGCTCGAGTGATATGTCCTTGTATGTGTTCCATCGTAGGTGCAGCGGGTGTATCAATAGATGGGATGTCCTCATCACAGTTTGTCCAGAGTAACCGGCTATTGCAGCAGCTGCGGCCGTGGAGGTGGAGGACGCATGCATGCGGTAGCGGTGGTGATAAGGGGTGTCCCGATCTTCTCAGCGAGCGCGATGTAGATGGCGATGATGGTGATGAAGATAACTCGAGTGTCGCAGAGAACTCTCCGGCTAATCCCTGCTGCCAGCGCAACAACTCTCAACCCTTTGGATATTCGCAACATCACACGCTTGCGCACGTAGCCACCGACCACGAAGCGGTGATGCAATATACTAATTCCCAATGGAACAGCAGATTACACTCAGACTTTCAGAAGAACAAACACCAGATCGATACGAATTGGTGCGAATAATTTCAGAGGAACACTTGGTTCTATCTAGAAACTAGGGTTTTGTTTAAACGTGGTCTAAGAGACTTGAGGGGGCGCCCCTGGCTACTTAAGGGAGGCTGGGGCGTCCTCAACATGGACCTGGCCCAAAACCAACCTGGTTTGGGCCCAAACTGACTCGGTTCGACTCAAACGGGTACATACCGACCCATATATGGGTTCGGCCTAATTTTAGCACGCAGGCCATGTGTATAGCGCGCCTTAGACGTGTACACATCGTGTCGAAGGTAGTCCTAGTGCGCCATCACGTGCTCGTGCTCATCCAGACATGATCTCCACTTGTCTCTCGATCGCCGTCCTCCCTCTCCTCCCGCTGGCGATATCTTGACAGATGACATACCTAAATACAACATAGTACATCGCTTTTAGGTAGTATATAATTCGGAGATATCAAGACATTCTTTTCAACTAGGAAATAATTCACCTTATAATAATCATCAATTAGACTCAATATTTCCTTCCAGCTCAAACACTCAAAATTAGCATGATCCATGATTGTATCCTCATCATCCTCCCTTTCTTCAAGAAAAGCCGTCCTCGGCTTTGGGTAAGCTGAAAGTGGTAGGAACAAAAAGAACAAAGTGTACGCAGAGTATATGTATACATAACATGTTGTATTATTTTTGTTCACATGAAAAATATGTCTACTATACATCAAGCAACTTAAATTGCAGGTATAAGTGAAGTACATTTTAGTAGCATATAAATGCAGCATGTGTTGGAACAAAGATAACGGATATGAAAAATCGGATTCAATTCTAGCAGAATTAGAACACTCCAACACAGGTAAAAGTAAGTTGGTTGGTTGTAGTAGATCAACTAGGCCAGAATATAGTTGCATACTATCTCGAACATAATCTAGTGTCCCACAACAAAAGGACTGCGACCCATAGCATATAGGACTGAGAACATCAAGTTTTAGTGCATTAATTCTATCACAAGTTATGCATATGTGATCGACAAGAAAATTATCATTCATGCTATATTCACCAATCAAGTTAAACATGAAGCAACAGGCATGTGTGCTAGAATTGAAATATGAAATTTCAGAAATCTTATGCATAGCACAACGCAAACTAAGAGGTTCTTTTAGCATGATGGAATACACAATGTGATTCGATGGTATTCTAGCAAGTACTTCCTTATGTGTTAGCACTACCACATGATCAAAATTCGAAATATGCAAATTATCACATGGTACTGAAACATTAGTGCAAAATAAATCACTAGAAGGAACCAGCAAAGGAGTAGACTCACAAATATTATCCATAGCTGCTGGTTGTGGTTCCAAATCAGTACCTATGTCAATGACATGCTCCTCAGAAGAAGTAGGCACTGGAATATCCTCCTCAAGTGATAATGCACAAACCGGTGATGCAGGTTGTAAAATAGGCGGCTCCCTTTCTTCAAAAGCAACCTGCATTTCACAAGAAACAACGCTAGGAGTAGACATGGTTACATTAGTTGAAATATCCTCACATGTCCTAGCAACTCCCTCGCTCAGTTTTTCTGGAACAATGACATTCTCACTCTTGTGCACACTCATATCTACACATAATGTGGAATCATGCAAGTTAACTTTAGGTGGCTGAGGTGTACACATGGTGGGAATACATAGGTCAGGTGGTGTAAGAATAGGAGCAACATGTGGTTTTATTAGAAGGGATGCAGGTGGACGCAGGTTTTGACGCCTAACCTCCTGAAATTCCTTAATGCAAATATATGACAACCACGTGTGCTTACTGTTCCAAAAGATGGAGGGGTCGGGTTGATCACAACCAAAAACAACCTGAAACTGGGAACACCAAGATTTTCCCAACAAAATATGGCAAAAATTTAGCACTCTAGGAACCACATCACAACGAATATGAACTGTATGGCCATAAATGGTGAGAGGCACATGGGTGGTTCGTGTAATCGGTAGTGCATGATCATAAGAAGCCAACATATATGGTTTAATTTTTCCATAAGTACGCAATTGCATCTTTTCAACAACCTCAATACTAACCAAGTTCGGTAAAGAATAGTTATCAATGGTAACAACAGCAGGTCTTCCATTAATATCTGCAGTGAAGTGGAACAAACCCGAATTAAGCACCACTCCAGAATCCTCCTCCCAAAATGTATTGCTGCAAGCAAACTGCAATGGTAATGGAGCCTCCTCATCATCATCTGCCATTATTAGTAAAGACAAAGGAAACAGCAGCAATATATATATGGTGGAACTCTCAGCTCACTCAAAACTGAAAGAACAAGGTATCTTACCGTTCCAAAGTGAATTATGAAAGCTTACCAACTTGTAGTGGCAGAACGTGTGCGGATGTGATGAAGCGAATACCGAGGGTATAAGAAACTATCACACGACAAACCAGGGTATATGGTGGGGCTTGGTATGGATACCTAACTACACCGAAATACAAGTCCTAGTGCTGATCGTATGACAAAGACCCACGGAAACACACACGGTGGAGATAAACGGGGCAAAGCAACTCTGAAAAGTGAGCACGAAACGATATAAGTGACGACGCACAGTAGCTCGTGTTGCAATGCACAAGAGAGACGCTAGCACTGGCTCGACGAACAGGCACAAGATTGCGCACACGGCAGCAGCCTGATGAGCACGAAGTAGCTAGTCTCGTATGGGTAAGCTCCTAACACGATGCTGTAGACAGGCTGTAGCTAAAGCGATCAAAATCGTGTAGAAAGGACGCTATGTGGACACAGTGGTAACACGCTGTCGCGGAAGAGAAATCGACAAAAAACGTGTCGCGGCAGAGATATACGACGCCGGAAACCCACGACAGCGCGACGGCGACGCGAAACGGACAAAGTAGTTTGTCTTTTTTTTTGAAAATAGCGCTCACGCTAGAGCACAGAGACTGTCTGAGGTGCAGCGCAACGCAGCGATCCAGTTTTTTTTTTTTTACTCCTTTTTTTTAACTGAATCAGCAAACTAATGGGCCAAGCAAAATGGGCCGGCTTGGCGCTGGAGGCTGCGCACGTGAGCCGGGGCAGCGCACGCGAGCGGAGGCGCTCGAGGCTGGAGTCGCCCGCCCCCAGACGATCTCCGTCCTGGGGCGACGGGCGGCAGGCTTTTTTTTATAACCTTTTTCGATCGGATCTGCTGATTGCCTCGATCAAGTAGTTCTTGTGAAGAACAAGGTGTATAGCCGCCGGCTTATGGAGATCAAACAGGGATCAAACGAAGACGAAATCCAAAACTAAGATGCAGAAAAGAACGAGGATCCTAGACTCCTACAGATTTGATGAAAAGATACGCGAAAAGATGATCAGCTACTAAAACCAGTACCTCGATGCAATCTAGGCGATGGCAAAACTAAGAACCCTAATTTTTTTTGTAGGCTTTTTCTGGATAGGACAAAAACAAAAACGAATTTACGGGGATGAATTTGTGGATGCTCACCGAGTAAACGCAGGAATCTGATACCAAGATGATAAGGGGTGTCCCGATCTTCTCAGCGAGCGCGATGTAGATGGCGATGATGGTGATGAAGATAACTCGAGTGTCGCAGAGAACTCTTCGGCTAATCCCTGCTGCCAGCGCAACAGCTCTCAACCCTTTGGATATTCGCAACGTCACACGCTTGCGCACGTAGCCACCGACCACGAAGCGGTGATGCAATATACTAATTCCCAATGGAACAGCAGATTACACTCAGACTTTCAGAAGAACAAACACCAGATCGATACGAATTGGTGCGAATAATTTCAGAGGAACACTTGGTTCTATCTAGAAACTAGGGTTTTGTTTACACGTGGTCTAAGAGACTTGAGGGGGCACCCCTGGCTACTTAAGGGAGGCTGGGGCGTCCTCAACATGGACCTAGCCCAAAACCAACCTGGTTTGGGCCCAAACTGACTCGGTTCGACTCAAACGGGTACATACCGACCCATATATGGGTTTGGCCTAATTTTAGCACGCAGGCCATGTGTATAGCGCGCCTTAGACGTGTACACATCGTGTCGAAGGCAGTCCTAGTGCGCCATCACGTGCTCGTGCTCATCCAGACATGATCTCCACTTGTCTCTCGATCGCCGTCCTCCCTCTCCTCCCGCTGGCGATATCTTGACAGATGACATACCTAAATACAACATAGTACATCGCTTTTAGGTAGTATATAATTCGGAGATATCAAGACATTCTTTTCAACTAGGAAAGAATTCACCTTATAATAATCATCAATTAGACTCAATATTTCCTTCCAGCTCAAACACTCAAAATTAGCATGATCCATGATTGTATCCTCATCAGGTGGTGTTGGTGTGGAGGACGCCTACGTGCGGCAGCTGCGGCCGTGGAGGTCTCGTGGGCGGCCATGAAGGTCTCCTGCCTGCGGCCGTGGAGTGGCAGCGGTGGCAACGGCGTGGAGGTGGAGGACGCTGGCGTGCTGCAACGGTGTCCCCGGAGGTCTCGTGCGTGTGCCAACAACGGAGTACTCCTGCATATGGAGGTCTCGTGCGTGCGGCGGCAATGGAGGAGTCATGCGGGTACAGCGGCAGGCGTGGAAAACTCCTGGGGCGTGATCCATAGTTTTGGGCTTAGTTTGAGGGAGACGATCGTGGTATTGATGGGAATTGATCGTGGAGAGTTAAGGAACCACGACAATTAAGTACCCCTTTCATTGCGCGATTGAGCATACAAAGGCGAGTGATTCACGGGCTGATGAATTTGTGATTGATTAATTGTTTAGCAAATGATTTGTTGACTGCCAGGGGTATTTTGGGAAAGCAAATCATGTAGAGACAAAGTGCCTTCACCAACTGCAAACCAATAGTAAATATATGTAGCACATGTTTTTGTTGTTCAGAAAGGCTGACATCAAGAACCCACCCGACTGCAGCGACTATGAACATTATCTAAATATATATATATATTTAGAACAGGTTTGTTGTTCAGAGAGGCTGACATCGAGGACCCACCCGACAGTAGCATCCATGAACATTCTAAACATAGCAGAGGTTTCTCGTTCAGAGAGGCTAACATCGAGGTCCCACCAGACTACAACTTAAATGAACATTATCAGAGCGAGCGGTTTCAAAAAATAAAAGCAAGTAGCCAGCAATTGTGTGGAACAGATAACAGAACGGAGAGACTGACATCGGGGACCCACTGTGTAGACCATATAATGTTGCATCGAGCAACGTGAGCTAGGTCGCGGGAACAAAAAAAACAAGTCTGCTAGAGACACTAACATCATGGCCCCACAGCCTGAAAAGGTAGTTCAGAGTGCAAAATTAGAAGCAAAATTGACATCTACCACGCGTCGGACGACCATCTACCATGATTTGCCCTAATCTGTGGCAGTAGAGGGCCTCGGAAATGAGAAGAAAAGTTTTTTCAATCTACCACAAAACTGACCAAAATCGTGGCAGAAGGGGGGTCTTCAGCAACGACCAAAAGTGCCTGTCGTGGTAGATGGACACTTTTCTTCTAGTGTGTGTGTCCATCATGTCAAAACATGACCTCAATGTTCATTGAAGTAGTTGCCCATGATCAGGAAACCTTGATCATCAGATGACACATGAGCTGGTTAGCTAGAGATAACCAGGGACCTATTTACTTATATGCCACACCTGTACTAATGTTTCAGCTTAATGCTGTTATAGCATGACATATAATATTTATGAAAAAATGAGATATGGCACAAAAATACACTTTATTATTTGCCTCTAGGGCATATCTCCTTCAGTCTCCCACTTGCACTAGAGTACAAATAATCTGGTTTACATTAGGTAATGATCTAACACCCATCGCATGCTGGTGTGGAGCAAACTTAGCTAGTGGAAGAGGCTTCGCCAATGGTTTTGCAACATTCAAATCCATATGTATTTTGCAAATACTAATTATACCATCCTTTACATAATCTCTTATGACATGGTATCGTCGTAGTATAGGTTTGTCTACAGAGTGAGTCCCTAACTCCCTAATTTCCGTAATGGTAGCCTTGTCATTACAATGAATGTGAACATGGTCACGCATTCCAGGGAGCACTCCAAGCTCAAGGATGAACTTCTGTAGCCAAACAGCTTCATTTGCCACATCAGCAGTGGCAATAAACTCCGACTCCATTGTAGACTTAGCTTTCAGTGACTGCTTGCAGCTTCTCCAACTCACTGCACCTCCATTCACCAAGAATACATATCCTATCTCAGATTTCTCGTCATCTGAGTCAACTTTGTAGTTTGTGCTGACATAACCTTTTACATCAAGCTCTATATTTCTTCCTCCATATACTATATCCTTTGTTCTTCTAAGGAACTTCAGGATATTCTTAACCGAAGTCCAATGACTCATACCTGAGTTACTTTGATAGCGGCTCGTCAAGCTAAGAGCCAATACTACATCAGGTCTAGTACTTAGCATAGCATACATGATGGAGCCTATGGCTGAGGCATAGGGGATGCTTGACATCACATTCTTCTCCATTCCTGTTGCTGGGTTTTGAGTCACACTCAACGAAAATCTCTTGACCACTGGAAAATCTCCCTTCTTCGAATTTTCCATTCTGAACCTCTTCAAAACCTTGTCAAGGTAAGTACTTTGACTCAACGCTAATAGGCGCCTAGATCTATCTCTATAGATCTTAATGCCTAATACGTATGCCGCTTCACCCATATCTTTCATTGAAAAGTTGTTATTCAAGTATTCCTTCACACTGTTAAGCATCTGCACATCATTCCCTATCAGTAATGTGTTATCCACATGTAGTACCAGGAATGAAACTGAGCTCCCACTCATCTTCTTGTAAATGCAGGACTCTTCAGTGTTCTAGACAAATCCAAAACCTTTGATGACTTCATCAAAATGAAGATTCCAGCTCCGAGATGCTTGCTCTAGTCCATAGATGGAACTTTGAAGCTTGCATACCTTATTAGCATCCTTAGGATTGACAAAACCCTCTGGTTGTACCATGTACAGTTCCTTTTCAATGTTGCCATTGAGAAAGGCGGTTTTGATGTCCATCTGCCATTTTTTATAATCAAAATAAGCAGCAATAGCTAATAAAATCCGAATTGAATTAGCATCCCTACGAGGGAGAATGTCTCATCGTAGTCAACTCCTTGAATTTGTCAGAAATCTTTGTGACAAGTCGAGCTTTGTAGACGGTTATATTACTGTCCGCGTCAGTCTTTTTCTTAAAGATCCATTTATTCTCAATGGCCTTGCGGTCACTGGGAATATCTGCCAAGGTTCATACTTGGTTGTCATACATAGACCTTATTTAGGATTTCATGGCTTCTAGCCATTTCTTGGACTCGGGGTCTTCCATCGCTTCTATGTAGGTAGTATGTTCATCTTGGTTAGTCAACATGACCGAGAGTATAGGATTTCCAAACCACTCTGGGGTTTCGCGGACTCGTGCAGACCTGCGTTTAGTTTGCTCTACGAGAACACCCTGATTTTTATCAGGTGCCCATTCTTCCTCTTCAATAGAGGGCACATTAGGAACTGCTTCTGTTGCGCTACTCGGTATTTCGAGTGAGGGTTCATCGATCTCGTCAAGCTCAACTTTCCTTCCATCAACACTTTTAGCAAGAAACTTTTTCTCGAGAATAGTTCGAGTCTTGGGAACAAAAGTTTTGCCCTCGGCCAGATGGTAGAAGGTATACCCGTGTCTCCCTTGGATATCCTACAAAGATGCATTTTTCCGCTTTAGTATCGAGCTTGTTAGGCCATAAATTCTTTACATATGCCTCACAACCCCAAACCCTGAGGAACGACAACTTAGGCTTCTTGCATGCCATAGCTCGTATGGTGTTGTCTCCACAGACTTGGACGCCGCCCTATTAAGAATGAATGCAACAGTTTCTAATGCATAACCCCAAAACGATATTGACAAGTCAGAGAGAGACATCATGGACCTTACACTATCGAGCAAGGTGTGGTTACGTCGCTCAGAAATGCCGTTACATTGCGGCGTACCAGCTGGCGTACATTGTGGCACAGTTCCACATGCCTTGAGATGTGCTTCAAACTCAAAACTTAGATACTCGCTCGCTCGGTCAGAAGGAAGTTGGTTGATCTTTCTATCGAGTTGATTTTTGACCTCTTTCTGAAATTCCTTAAACTTTTCAAATGTTTCAGACTTATGCTTCATCAAACAGATATACCCATATCTACTCAAATCATCAGTAAAGGTCACAAAGTAACGATAACCATTGCGTGTAGCAATCCTCATTGGTCCACACACATCCGTATGTATGAGTCCCAACAGGTCGGATGCCCATTCAACAGTCCCTGTGAACGGAGTCCTAGTCATTTTGCCTAAAAGGCACGGCTCGCATGTATCAAAGGAATCAAAATCCAATGAGCCTAGAAGACCATCATTATGGAGCTTCTTGATGTGCTTCACGCCAACATGACCAGGATGGCAATGCCATATGTATGTGGCATTATCATCACTATGCTTGCATCTCTTGACATCCACACTGTTAATATGTCTAATAAGATCCAAAATATATAAACCATCACGAACAGGCACATGAACATAGAAAACACCATCTTTAGAAATGGAACAACCGTTTGTTACAGACTCAAAATGGTATCCATCTCACAATAACCGAGACCCACTTACAATATTCATGCTCAAAGCTGGAACGTAATAACATTTATTCAAAACTAATATCATCTCGAAGGGAAGTGATACGTCTCAAACGTATCTATAATTTTTGATGCTCCATGCTTGTTCTTACACCATTTGCTTAGTGTTTTGTTACACTTCGTGGCATTTTTATGCATTTTCCAAAACTAACCTATTAACAAGATGCCATAGTGCTAGTTCCCTGTTTTCTGCTGTTTTTGTGTTTCAGAAAAGTTACACAGGAAATATTCTCGGAATTGGACGAAACAAAAGCCGAACCTCCTATTATTTAACGAAGCTTCCAGAAGTCCAAAGAGAAGACGGAGGGGGGCCACGGGCCGGCCACACGGTAGAGCGGCGCGGCCAGCCCCTGGCCCGCGCCCCCTATGTGTGAGGCCACCCTGGTCCACTTCTGACGCTGCCCCTTCGCCTATAAAGACCCCCCGACGGGAAAAACCTAAATACCAGATCAATTTTCTAGAAACACATCGCGATCCACCGCCGTCATTGACCCGAGATTGGGAGGGTCCAGAAGCTCTTTCTGGCACCCTGCCGGAGAGGGGAATCGCCACCGGAGGTCTTCTTCATCGCCATGCTTGCCTCCGGTGCGATGAGTGAGTAGTCTACCTTGGACTATGGGTCCATAGCAGTAGCTAGATGGTCGTTTTCTCCACCATGTGCTTCATGTTTAGATCTTGTGAGCTGCTTTACATGATCGAGACTACCTTTATGTAATTCCACATGTTGTGTTTGTTGGGATCCGATGAATATTGGTGTTATGTTAAGTTGATGTGCTAAATACTATCTTTTGTTATCTCTATGTTGTTTATGATCTTGCATGCTCTCCGTTGTTAGTAGCTATCTTGGCCAAGTAGATACTAGTGACTCCAAGAGGGGGTATTTATGCTCGATAGTTGGGTTCATGCCTCTATTTAATCTGGGAGAGTGACAGAAACCTCTAATGATATGGGCACGAAGGAGGAGGTGAAGCCAAATTTCAGGACTCCACCAAGATGAGGGAAGCTCGTTACAGATTGGCACACTAGGACGACCTACGATATGTAATAATTAGTCTAAGGTTGTGTCAGCAATTATATTCGTGTTTATGTTATTCCGTAGCCAGGTCAAGTTGTGGGCCACTTAGGGTTATTTTATGTTTTGGTTTGGGCCTGTCCAAGCCCAGTAGTTATCTGGCCATCTATATAAGGAGGCCAGCCGCCTAGGGTTTAGGGGAGTTCAGAATTTTAGACAAAACATTGAGTTGTGTGTTGCGTGTAGCATCCCTCCGGGGACGGCGCTGCCATCATCTATCTTATCAAATATATTGCTGTGAAGGTTGTTGTGTTCATCAAGGATTATTAGGCTCAGGTTTGAGGCATGTTGATTCTCTTCACGTTGCTTGCTGGATTCGTTCCTCTTCTTCAGGTTGCGTTCATCGCGTGATTGGAAGATTATCTATCTGGTTGACTCGCTGTGAAAGATCGGGACAAAACTCATAGGATCACTTGTGTGATCCTTATCAGATCAGTTTGTTTTCAGATCGGATTGTTTTCATCATCAGCAGCCAAAGATCGGATGTTTCAATACCAGGCGTGGCCGTGCTGCTGTTCTCATTGGCGTTCTCGTCAGCCTCGAGTTCATTCATAGATTCACCACTGCTAGGCAGTGCAAGATCCGATCGAGGGGAGTCGAGGCAGTGCAGACCCGATCGAACGAAGTCCACATACTCAGATCCGATCGGTGAAAAAAAACGATTCCTGTGCGCGCCTCAGCGCGAAGGTTGTCTGGCCCCTAGCGATCGCTCGCCCCGTGCTCCTGAGCACTCGAGGAATCCGTCGCGGGCCCAAGCAGCTGGATCGCTTGACCAGGACGCAATCGAGAGCGCGTGGGATCGCTCATCCTAGCACACCGGCCTCGACTTCGACAGGATCGTTCCTAGGGTCGATCGCTCCCTGATTAACCAAACAAAACAAAAACTCTAGAAATCGATCGCTCTTGTTGCTCGCCAGACCGCAGACATCGTCTGTCCCCTGGCGCCTAGCGATCGAGGATCGCTCCGCCGGCGCCCCTGATAGTTATCAGCTACCAAAGTCTGAAGAAAAAGAAGACCTAGCTGTTTTCCTTTGGTGGTGCGTCTACTTATTTGTTTAGATTGAAAAAGAGATCACTTCAGCTATGGTAGGAGGTGTTGATGCGGATGTTTCCACGAAGGAATCAGATTATTATCAAGCTCGTTGGCTGGGCGAAGCGGATGAAGCACCTATTTTTAACCTTGCTGCTGTTGCTGCAACCTGAGCATTGCGAGGTTTGAGAACGCTTTGGCTGAAGAATGATGCTACGCCACAAGAATATTTAGCATGGAAGGATGTGATGGAGCGTTGGTTACTGCCACGTTCTCTAGATTATGGGCCAATTACTTGTTACACTGCAGCTGTTGATCGCTTTGATCAAATAACTACAGCTTGGTGGAAGCGTTACAGGTATGATATGCACCAAAAAGGCCAGAGTTTCACCTGTAGTTGGGAAGAATTGAAGAGTCTTTTGAGGCAGCGTTTCGTGCCAGCAGATTGTATGGTAAAGCAGGCCAGTCAGGCTATGACCACAATTGTTCCTTCTGTGGATACGAAGGCTAATGTTGGCAAGGCTATCATGAAAGAGGCTGAACCATTGAGTGGGCTGAATATGCAACTCAAGCGGGTCCATGATGAGGCTTGCATCACAGTTAACAAGGGTCAGCGTTGGAATTTATTTCAGGCGCAGCGTATGATCAAAGGAAAAGCATGCAAGTTCATGATTGACAGTGGTAGCTACTGTAATGGCATTAGCAAGGCGGTTGTAGAGGCTTTGGGGTTATCCACATGGCGTATTCCAGAACCGAGGCATGTTGAGTGGGTTAATAGCTGCTGGTATGCTAAAGATTACTCACAAGGTGCGTGTGCCATTTACAGTTAATGACTATGTTGATGAGGTGGAATGCGATGTGTTGCCATTGGAGGTGTGTGGGCTATTACTTGGACGTCCATGGCAGTATGATCGTAATGCTATACATGCTGGGAGAGTAAATACATATTCCTTTATGCATGATGGCAAACAGCGGACTTTGAAACCTATGAGAGATGATCAAATCAAGTCCGATGTCGTGTTGGTGGTTCGCAAGGAGAAGTTGCATAAAGCTAAGCCACAACCAGGGCTAGCTAAGGTGCAGCTTGAGGAGCATGATGCGAAGAGCGTCAGTGGTGATATTGTTTTAGCCAAGCCTGTAGATGACAAGCCAGTTGTTCTTGTTAGTGACAAGTCGGTTGAAGTCAAGCCTCATATTGATGAAGGGAAAGATATGTCAGCATGTGTTCTATGTGTTCCACTTCCAGTTCGTGTTGACATGTGTGTTCAGACCGATGACGTTGGTGTTGATCGTGTTTCGGTGCATATGGTGCCGCGGGTAGTCAGCCTTAGATTTGTGAGAACACCTTGGAAATGTTTTGTTGGAACTGCAGTACGTGTGCACAAAGGCAAGGATGGGCGTGTTCGTCAGTTGTGTGGCCCAGGCATTACTACTTTGCAGGGTCGTGCTAAGCAGGTTCATGTTCCGCAATGCAAGGTTCCAGCAAGGATTGAGAAGAAGAAGGTGGAGGCACCTAAGTACAAGTTCATTTGGCGAAGAAAAGAGGTGCAACCACCCAGGGATGTATCAAGTCGAGCAGGCCAAGAGGGAGGATGTGGTGAGGAAGGCAAGCAAGACTTGAAGACGGCAAACATGTGTGGTGCTATTATTTATATTCCGCCACCCTTTCGAGCAGACCCTCATGCGTTGGGGACAACACTTTTTGAAGGGGGGAGGATGATATGGGCACGAAGGAGGAGGTGAAGCCAAATTTCAGGACTCCACCAAGATGAGGGAAGCTCGTTACAGATTGGCACACTAGGACGACCTACGATATGTAATAATTAGTCTAAGGTTGTGTCAGCAATTATATTCGTGTTTATGTTATTCCGTAGCCAGGTCAAGTTGTGGGCCACTTAGGGTTATTTTATGTTTTGGTTTGGGCCTGTCCAAGCCCAGTAGTTATCTGGCCATCTATATAAGGAGGCCAGCCGCCTAGGGTTTAGGGGAGTTCAGAATTTTAGACAAAACATTGAGTTGTGTGTTGCGTGTAGCATCCCTCCGGGGACGGCGCTGCCATCATCTATCTTATCAAATATATTGCTGTGAAGGTTGTTGTGTTCATCAAGGATTATTAGGCTCAGGTTTGAGGCATGTTGATTCTCTTCACGTTGCTTGCTGGATTCGTTCCTCTTCTTCAGGTTGCGTTCATCGCGTGATTGGAAGATTATCTATCTGGTTGACTCGCTGTGAAAGATCGGGACAAAACTCATAGGATCACTTGTGTGATCCTTATCAGATCAGTTTGTTTTCAGATCGGATTGTTTTCATCATCAGCAGCCAAAGATCGGATGTTTCAATACCAGGCGTGGCCGTGCTGCTGTTCTCATTGGCGTTCTCGTCAGCCTCGAGTTCATTCATAGATTCACCACTGCTAGGCAGTGCAAGATCCGATCGAGGGGAGTCGAGGCAGTGCAGACCCGATCGAACGAAGTCCACATACTCAGATCCGATCGGTGAAAAAAAACGATTCCTGTGCGCGCCTCAGCGCGAAGGTTGTCTGGCCCCTAGCGATCGCTCGCCCCGTGCTCCTGAGCACTCGAGGAATCCGTCGCGGGCCCAAGCAGCTGGATCGCTTGACCAGGACGCAATCGAGAGCGCGTGGGATCGCTCATCCTAGCACACCGGCCTCGACTTCGACAGGATCGTTCCTAGGGTCGATCGCTCCCTGATTAACCAAACAAAACAAAAACTCTAGAAATCGATCGCTCTTGTTGCTCGCCAGACCGCAGACATCGTCTGTCCCCTGGCGCCTAGCGATCGAGGATCGCTCCGCCGGCGCCCCTGATAGTTATCAGCTACCAAAGTCTGAAGAAAAAGAAGACCTAGCTGTTTTCCTTTGGTGGTGCGTCTACTTATTTGTTTAGATTGAAAAAGAGATCACTTCAGCTATGGTAGGAGGTGTTGATGCGGATGTTTCCACGAAGGAATCAGATTATTATCAAGCTCGTTGGCTGGGCGAAGCGGATGAAGCACCTATTTTTAACCTTGCTGCTGTTGCTGCAACCTGAGCATTGCGAGGTTTGAGAACGCTTTGGCTGAAGAATGATGCTACGCCACAAGAATATTTAGCATGGAAGGATGTGATGGAGCGTTGGTTACTGCCACGTTCTCTAGATTATGGGCCAATTACTTGTTACACTGCAGCTGTTGATCGCTTTGATCAAATAACTACAGCTTGGTGGAAGCGTTACAGGTATGATATGCACCAAAAAGGCCAGAGTTTCACCTGTAGTTGGGAAGAATTGAAGAGTCTTTTGAGGCAGCGTTTCGTGCCAGCAGATTGTATGGTAAAGCAGGCCAGTCAGGCTATGACCACAATTGTTCCTTCTGTGGATACGAAGGCTAATGTTGGCAAGGCTATCATGAAAGAGGCTGAACCATTGAGTGGGCTGAATATGCAACTCAAGCGGGTCCATGATGAGGCTTGCATCACAGTTAACAAGGGTCAGCGTTGGAATTTATTTCAGGCGCAGCGTATGATCAAAGGAAAAGCATGCAAGTTCATGATTGACAGTGGTAGCTACTGTAATGGCATTAGCAAGGCGGTTGTAGAGGCTTTGGGGTTATCCACATGGCGTATTCCAGAACCGAGGCATGTTGAGTGGGTTAATAGCTGCGGTATGCTAAAGATTACTCACAAGGTGCGTGTGCCATTTACAGTTAATGACTATGTTGATGAGGTGGAATGCGATGTGTTGCCATTGGAGGTGTGTGGGCTATTACTTGGACGTCCATGGCAGTATGATCGTAATGCTATACATGCTGGGAGAGTAAATACATATTCCTTTATGCATGATGGCAAACAGCGGACTTTGAAACCTATGAGAGATGATCAAATCAAGTCCGATGTCGTGTTGGTGGTTCGCAAGGAGAAGTTGCATAAAGCTAAGCCACAACCAGGGCTAGCTAAGGTGCAGCTTGAGGAGCATGATGCGAAGAGCGTCAGTGGTGATATTGTTTTAGCCAAGCCTGTAGATGACAAGCCAGTTGTTCTTGTTAGTGACAAGTCGGTTGAAGTCAAGCCTCATATTGATGAAGGGAAAGATATGTCAGCATGTGTTCTATGTGTTCCACTTCCAGTTCGTGTTGACATGTGTGTTCAGACCGATGACGTTGGTGTTGATCGTGTTTCGGTGCATATGGTGCCGCGGGTAGTCAGCCTTAGATTTGTGAGAACACCTTGGAAATGTTTTGTTGGAACTGCAGTACGTGTGCACAAAGGCAAGGATGGGCGTGTTCGTCAGTTGTGTGGCCCAGGCATTACTACTTTGCAGGGTCGTGCTAAGCAGGTTCATGTTCCGCAATGCAAGGTTCCAGCAAGGATTGAGAAGAAGAAGGTGGAGGCACCTAAGTACAAGTTCATTTGGCGAAGAAAAGAGGTGCAACCACCCAGGGATGTATCAAGTCGAGCAGGCCAAGAGGGAGGATGTGGTGAGGAAGGCAAGCAAGACTTGAAGACGGCAAACATGTGTGGTGCTATTATTTATATTCCGCCACCCTTTCGAGCAGACCCTCATGCGTTGGGGACAACACTTTTTGAAGGGGGGAGGATGATATGGGCACGAAGGAGGAGGTGAAGCCCAATTTCAGGACTCCACCAAGATGAGGGAAGCTTGTTACAGATTGGCACGCCAGGATGACCTACGATATGTAATAATTAGTCTAAGGTTGTGTCAGCAATTATATTCGTGTTTATGTTATTTTGTAGCGGTCAAGTTGTGGGACACTTAGGGTTATTTTATGTTTTGGTTTGGGCCTGTCCAAGCCCAGTAGTTATCTGGCCATCTATATAAGGACGCCAGCCGCCTAGGGTTTAGGGGAGTTCAGAATTTTAGACAAAACATTGAGTTGTGTGCTGCGTGTAGCATCCCTCCGGGGACGGCGCTGCCGTCATCTATCTTATCAAATATATTGATGTGAAGGTTCTTGTGTTCATCAAGGATTATTAGACTCAGGTTTGAGGCATGTTGATTCTCCTCACGTTGCTTGCTGGATTCGTTCCTCTTCTTCAGGTTGCGTTCATCGCGTGATTGGAAGATTGTCTATCTGGTTGACTCGCTATGAAAGATCGGGACAAAACTCATAGGATCACCGGTGTGATCCTTATCATGTGATGATATGGGCACGACGGAGGAGGTGAAGCCCAATTTCAGGACTCCACGAAGATGAGGGAAGCTCGTTATTGATTGGCACGCCAGGACGACCTACGATATGTAATAATTAGTCTAAGGTTGTGTCAGCAATTATATTCGTGTTTATGTTATTACGTAGCCAGGTCAAGTTGTGGGCCACTTAGGGTTATTTTATGTTTTGGTTTGGGCCTGTCCAAGCCCAGTAGTTATCTGGCTATCTATATAAGGAGGCCAGCCGCCTAGGGTTTAGTGGAGTTCAGAATTTTAGACAAAAACTATCGTGTGCTCCACCGTGTATCATCCCTCTGGGGAAACGACGCTGCCATGTTTATCAAATATATTGCTGTGAGGGTTCTTGTGTTCATCAAGGATTATCAGACTCAGGTTTGAGGCATGTTGATTATCTTCACGTTGCTTGCTGGATTCGTTCCTCTTCTTTAGGTGACGTTCTTCGCGTTGTTGGAAGATTTCTATCTGGATAGACTTGCTGTGACAGATCGGGACAAAACACCAAGGATCTTCGGCTTGATCCTTATCATCTAAGGTTGTAGATGTGCTATTGCCACTAGGGAGAAACCAACATTCTTGTGTCCAAGGACATTTGTTTTGTTTACATTACACACTTTGCTTACTGCAGTTATCTGTTGTTCGCAACTTAATACTCGAGGGGTGTTCGGATGATATCCCCGCGAGTGGATTATTAGTCATAGATGCACTTGGATGGCGGTCTATGTATTTTGTTGTAATACCCAGAGTAAATCTCATAGTGATCCTCGTGACATATGCACGTTATCTTTATTCTATCAATTGCCCAACTGTAATTTGTTTACCCAGCATGTTGTTATTTATCTTATGGAGAGACACCACTAGTGAACTGTGGACCCTGGTCCAATTTCCTTTACATTGCTATTACTGTTTACTTTTACTCGCACTGTTTGCTTTCTCGCATACTACTATTGTTTTCCACTTGATACGATCAATCCTTTGTTTACAGCAAACCGGTGAGATTGACAACCTCATCGTAAGTTGGGAGCAAAGTTCTTGGTTGTGTCGTGTGCAGGTTCCACGTTGCTACTAGTTGAAGATGCGCCAACAAGTATCGATTAACGGCGCCCTTGTTGGAGTGTCACTAAGCTAGCAAGCATCACCTTCTGAAGTTTGGCTTTTTCCTACTGGATCGACAAACCTTGGTTTCTTACTAAGGGAAAGACTTGCTACTATACTCATCATACCTTCCTCTTGGGGTTCCCAACTGGGTGATTATCCTGCCCGCATCAGGAAGCCGTGGATGCAGAGTGCCTTCAGCCACAATGTCCACACGTTGACCATTGCCGACCCGCATCGTCACCTCATTCCTCTCCAAGTACCGCTTATTCCTCAGATCCTGCTAGGAATTACAGATGTTAGCAACAGAACTGGTATCGAATACCCACATGTTACTACGGGCACTTGTAAGATAGATATCAGTTACATGTATATCAAATATACCTTTCTCTCTAGCAACAACCTTGTCGGCCTTTTTATCTTCAAGGTACTTGAGGCAGTTGTGCTTCCAGTGACCATCCCCTTTGCAGTAGAAGCAATTGACTCCAAGCTTTACCTTGGGCTCCCTAGGAGTACCAACAACATGTGTGTCATCCTTCTGAGGCTTCTTGCCCTTTGGACCCTTCGTCGACTTACCGAACTTCTTGAAGTCCATAGTCTTGTTGACCAGCAACACATTGTGCTCCTTCTTGATTTCCACCTCCATAGACTTGAGCATAGCAAACAACTCTGAAAGGGACTTTGACATCCCTTGCATGTTGTAGTTCAGGATGAATCCCTTATAGCTAGAGGGAAGCGACTGCAGCACGCTATCAATCGCAAGCTCGTCCGGAATCTGGCATTCCATGGTGTTTAGGCATTGAACTTAGCCAACATCTTGACCACATGCTCGCTCACACTTCTGTGTTCATCCATACAGGTGGAGAAGAACAGCTCGGAAGCTTCGTACCTCTCCGCCCGTGCCTGAGGTGCAAAAACGGCTTTGAGATCAGTGATTATCTCAAATGCCCTCATCTTTTCAAAGCTCTTTTGCAGATCAGACTCCATGGCGAACAACATTCCACTCTGGACAAACAACGTGTCTTCCACCTTGGTCAGGTAGACAGCCCGCTCGTCCTTGTAGGCTTCTGGCTTGGGTGCATCACCCACAGTGGCATCAAGAACATACCCCATCCTATGGGGAGCGAGGATGATCCTCAAAGTGCAAAACCAAGTAGTGAAGTTTGAACCGTCGGTTTTCAGTTTTTCTTTCTCAAGGAATGCACCTAGGTTGAAAACTGGGCGAGACATCTAAAATGGATTTGCAAAGACACTTAGACGTTGTTCATAAAATGAGTTTATTTTGCTTATTAATTCAAATTAATGCAAACTAGGTGAATGCCCACTTAAACTAACATCCCTCAAGTTGTTTTAGTGATTACACGATCCCAATTCACTACACCACCCCCGATCATCACGGCCGATGGTATAGCTGCAAAGGTAGATTGGGTCTTTTCAATCACAATCAACATGTGACTCGTGCTGAACCTTTTGGCCATCTGTGTTTTTGAGACCATGTCTGTACATGCTAGTGCTCGCCAACACAACCTTAGTGTATGTGCGGCACATAAATGGCTTTTACCCATGCCTATATGCAAACTTCGATATGCTTATCCCCGATTGTCATGGCCAGCTTTGTAACTAAGAACTTTGGTGGCAATTGCTCCACTAAGGGAAAACACTTTCGTTGGGATTTCTCATTGGAAGGATCATCTTAAAATTGCTACCGTTGCTATACTGATTAATATAAGCAAAGTTTAAGATTACCTTGCCCTTTTGCAAATTTTAAGTTAGACCCTTCTACTTATCTTTTGCAAGTTTTATGCGGCTGCTAGGGCTATGCAAGGAAGAAACACTTCTTAACCTATGAGCATGCAACCACAACGGTGATTCGCTAATTGTTTCTTAAAACCCCCGCTAAGGGCCCTCCATTGCAAAAATGATGTCCACTAAAGAGGAGAAACTGGCACCCGCCTAGCCCATTTGTACGATGCAAGTCGTACGTAAGTTGTGGAACCAGTCTCGCGTAAGATTGCGAGTAAGGTCGGTCGCGGGCCGCTTGCAATCCAACAATACCGCAGACATGAACAGATGCAAATAAAAGGGTAACAATAAGAAAATCAATGCCCGTATCCATGATGCGTTCTAACCGTACCAGTACAACTATGCATAGAACGGCTCTAATACCACTGATGGGATTCAAAGCAGAAAACAAAAAATTTCCTACACCCATAGCCCATGATCTATCTACATAGTTGAATAGTAATGGTAACAGTGATAGAATTCATACCCTTGAAGACCGAGTGCACGGGAACATTCCCGCACGAACGTTGTTTATGAAGACAATCGAAGCCGACCTCAAGGTCGTGTAGTCATACCAGTCAAAGAAGACCAGCACCGCACAAGTAGCTCTTCCGAGGGATTACACACGTATAGTGTATAGACATCGTCCGGGCTCCGGTCTAGTAGAGCAGCGGAAGAAGGTGGATTTGAACTGGAAATCCGGTAGCGGGATGGCATCCAAAACTAGAGGTTTCCTTCAACCCGCTGACACAGTTCCAAACGTGGGAACCAAGTCAGGAGGAAGAGAGGAGGAGGGAATGAATGAATCCAAGGAGCCCCTAGGGGTTTAAATAGTGGGGAGAGGGGGTAGGTGGCCGTCGGCCCTAGGGAAACCCTAGGCCGGCTGCCCCTCCCTTGGCCACCATCGGTCCCTAGGGGAAACCCTAGGGCACCTGGCCTGGTTGGCCCTGGCCGGCCTAGCCTACGGGCCTAGCCCATTTCCCTTTTCCATTTTTCTTTTCTTTATTAATTAATTAATTCACTTTTAATATTTAATTACTTTAATTAAATACTAAACACATTAATCAATTAATTCCTTGGCATAATTCCTTCTCTGATACAACTTCAATAAAGTTCAGAACGTTTCCGGTGTCTCTGGATCCTTTCCAATATTGCTCAGAACTTTTTCGGATACCTTCCTATAACTTCTAGTAATTCCAAATCTACCCCTAAGCATCATATACCCTTAAGTGTGACACCCTATGGGTCGAGGAACACGCCAGACATGATCGAGACCCCTCTCCGATCAATGACCAACAATCAATCTGGAAAACCGTGCTGATCCCTATGCATTCCACAAAACTCTTCGTTGATCCATAAATGCAGTATCCCATTCCCTTTGTCACGCGATACTAGATCTTGTCCGAGGTCAGATCACCGATATCACTATGACATGTTCACCCTCGTATGACAAGTCTTTTTACTCATCCATGACATTGCATCCTCCCTGACCTAGTCACACGCTTGCAAGCTCATAGATGCAATTGTCACCAAGTGGGCCCAGAGTATCTATCCATCACGTGGATGGAAAAATCCCGCTCTTGGTGCACACGCCTCAACCTACTCCTTTGGCATGCCCAAGAAACACCTTTTTAGTCACCCAGTTATGTGATGACGGTTGATGCAATCAAAGCAGCTTGCAGATGTAGTGATTATGTTGTGACCTCACGGTCTAAGGAATAGGTCACTTTGTTTCTTAGTTAGATGTAATATTGAGCTTTTGCAACTGATCTAAATTGCATTAATAGTGCTTTGGGTGTGTGTCTATCATGTCAAAACTTGACCTCAATGTTCATTGACGTATTTGCCCATGATCAGGAAACCTTGATCATCAGATGACACATGAGCTGGTTAGCTAGAGATAACCAGGGACCTGTTTACTTATATGCCACATATGTACTAATGTTTCCGCTTAATATAGTTATAGCATGACGTATAATATTTATGAACAAATGAGATATGGCACAAAAATACACTTTATTATTTGCCTCTAGGGCATACCTCCTTCAGATATAAAGATTTGCAAAGTACACATGGGTCTAAATGTGGCAGACCCATTGACTAAAGCTCTCCCCAAGGCAAAACATGATCAGCACCAAGACTCAATGGGTGTTAGATTCATCACTATGTAATCTAGATTATTGACTCTAATGCAAGTGGGAGACTGAAAGGAATATGCCCGAGAGGCAATAATAAAGTGGTTATTATATTATTCTATGTTTATAATAGATGTTTATTTCTCATGCTAGAATTGTATTAATTGGAAACATTAATACTTGCGTGTTTAATAAACTAAAGGGTTCCTAGTAAAGCCTTTCTTTTAACTAGCTCATTGATTAACCAATGATCAAGGTTTCCTGATCATGAACATTGGATGTTGTTAAAACCCAAAATAAATTTAGGTAATTTGGGGTTCTTTCAATGGTACCCGATCAGCCTGATTAACCCGGATGCCTAGCATCATAGGTAGTCATTGCAACAGCCCACTAGAAAAATCTCCACTTCTGGCCCAAGTCCATAGTCACTAACTACCTCACGTCACCTGCACATGCATGCCTGGGCATTCCTTTTTGATCCCGATCTAGATCTCGCGCATGTGTCTTATCCTCTCATCTCTCACCGCACGCGCACTTCCTTGTAGCCTCCGTCCGCCTCCGACTGCTGCTGCCTTCATGCTCGCCGACGGGCGCGGCGACTTCCTTCTCGACCTCTCCACGCAGCCTGCAGTGCTGGCCGCTGACACGCTCTTCTCTTCGCTCGCCACCGTGCTAGTCAGCGATGTTCGCCTCATTTGCTTCCCCACGATGTGTAGCCTTGGCCACCACGGCTAGCCACCGGCGCCCCTACCTCGGCTTCCCCAACCCACAGGCCAGGTCGTCGATGATTTACCCTTCCCCAGGCAGTCTGCACTTTGTAGTGCTTATACGAGTAAATCGGGAAAACCCGGACCCGAACCCGATTTTTCGGGCACCCCAAGTGTCGAGTTTAGAATTTATAGGGAGTATTTTGGGTGTTAAATCTAGGAACTCAAATTTCGAATAACCTGATAAACCCGACCCGATATTTTGGGTAAACCCAAACGCCCACCCTGATATTGAACTATCCAATTTACAAATGAGTTAATTGAGTAATTCAATGTTTCATAACTCCATAACCAAGCCTAGGTGTAACTTGTACTATTTTGAGTAATGTTGTCACACCTTATTCAATAGTATTCTAGTTGTACTATCTTATACTTATGTTGTTCAATTCACATAAGTCATTCCAAATTCTATTCATGCTCTTGTGAAGCATATGGATTCATCATTTATATCTTGGATAGTCCACCCTTTTCAAATCATTTTGACCTTACCATCCAACTCTCAACTCTATATCATGCCATATCTCTCTTATCATAGTATCTTAGTAAATCTAAATTGTTAAACCAACACTTTTCAATTGTTTGTCTTGTTTGATTATGTTTGGATTGTATGGTGTGTTTATGTTGTGTTATTTCTATGTTATAGCTTGTACGGAGAGCTACGTGCTTAGTTGAGATAAGTGAAACGATCGTGATCTTCAAAAAGGAAAGTGACACACATTCTTCTACCCACTTTTACTACTGCATTAGTGTTTTTCAGTAGTATGAATGATAGGTGGAATATTCAACTGTTTTACAAAGTGCTTAGATCCTAGTAGTGTATAGCCATCCTCAAACCCCACTTGTTAGGATCCTAAATACTTTGAATATTGATGCCATGCTATGATCACTTTGTTAAAGTTGTTTTGTGAACAAACTAAGAACTTCAACAAAAATGAATCACCTAGGTGGATTGGTTTGATAAGAGGAGGTGAAGTTGAGTGGGTTCTGGGACACATGCCTTGAGAGGATGTCTGCTCTGGGCGCACTTGGGATTGCTACCTAGGATTAAAGAGATTACCATGTCTTCTGTGTTTTAGAGTACTTACAGTGCAGCCTTATGACACTATGGGCTCTGTCTTGATTGAGTAAGGGTTCAACCATGAGTACTGACATGTGGTGGTAGCAGAATTGTAGGGGGTACGATCAGGCTAGTTTGGTTGAATTCTTCTTCAGAAAGGTCTTGTCTCATTCTATATGGGTAGAATGAGTCTTAAGGTGAAAGTGCACAACCCCTGCACGGTGTAAAACTAATCGATTAGCCGTGTCCCCGGTTATGGACAATTTGAGTCTCTAGACATGGAATGTACGGAAGAATCTCACCACCATTTCTGAATGATTTAAAATTTGACTAGAAACCCTTAGGTAGGAGCTCAGAGCCATGCACTCCGAGGGGTGGTGGTTTCTGTTGTTCTAACTTTGTTGAGTTTCGCCCAGAACTACATACCTAGCTAGTATGTACTGTATGGGGGTTATTTCGACCCTTAAAAATATAAAATTTTGTAAGAAAGTTTTGAGATGGAAAATGTAGGATAAAACTGACTTTATGCAAATTAGCCCATGAGATCCACCGGCCACATATCATGTAGTATAGTCTTTTCACAACAGCCACCAAATATGTGTCATTTGCTAGTATGTTGCTGTACTGACCCCTATTACTAGGGCTGCATATTCAAATGTGCAGGTTATTCAGTTGAGGTATGATTTGTAGGATCTTGAGTCTACATTCCAACATGTCTGCCTGTGGCACGTGATGATGATGGAGGCTCATTTCCACTTTGTTATTCTGCTATGATTTTGCAAGGTTTGAACCATATGTAACTGGATCAACATTATAATTTTTATACTATTGCAATCAATACCACATTTTGTACTGTGGTGCTATCAGTGATCTAGGGAATAGAACTTAACATAGGAGGTCTGCCTTTTTCAAAAGGTAGGGCGCTACAGGTGCACCCTTAGAGGATATCATCATAAAATTACAGAACTCAACTCATATAAGATTCTTTTAGACAGAGATTATAAATACACAACTCTGCCTACGGTGGCTCCCTGTAAACACCATTTGATCATATACTAGATTGCTAGCAGGATGTAGCGATCCTCCACCGCGGGGACGTGAAACTGGGTTTGTCGTGTGCCATCTCGCTCCCAAAATCTCCATCATCGCATTTCCCCGATCCAAAGTCCTTAATCTGAGGACATTACCGAGATTAACCCTCGTTAATTGGCGCCGACCGTGAGGATTGCGACGACTAGATTTCGTCATCCGGGCGAGATCCCTCAATCTCTCCAGCAACAAGATCGGCAAGTTTTGCGGCTTCATGCAATCACCACACTTAACAGTGGCTAGATCATATCTGATTATCGTTGACGTCCTCAATTTCCATCAAAGTCAAGTTGGCAGCTTCGGTGATCACCTGCGTCATCGAATCAGTACAAGAGGTCCCAAGTCGAAGAAAAAAAAACAGTTTATAGATGCCCATGTTCCAAGATCTGATTCCCATCTACAAAGTACGTACAAACAAGGGAAGACTCAAGACGTGGATATCGATTATTCTTAAAAAAGGCGCAGGTATCGAGGTCACAACTAGCTGAAAGCTATAGTTGACAACATCCATCTGCTGGTTAGGATCAAGATCGAATGGAATCTCATACACTGGGAATAAAATGATAGGGAGTCACTTCATCGGGCTAAGCAAGCGCTCAATTTTTTTAAACAGGAGGCTTGAAGAGTCCAACTTTGAATTAACAAAGCCATCAACAGGCCAGGATTACACGAGTACAAACGAACATAAAACAAAAACTAGGGATACCAATTATAGATACAAGCACAAACTGTGAAGAGCAAAAGACTAATAAAAGAAAAGAACTAGCAGAGCAAGGCCTAGGCTCGATCTACTAGTTCCTACAGGAAGAGCAAGTCTTTTGCTAAACACTGGCTCTTGTCCTAAACCTACCAGCACCGAGACGCCACATCGAAGGACTGCACAAAATCACACAAGCACCAATCTTGTAGCTAGACTCAGAAAGGACCACCAACACCCGAAGCAGCTGTATAACACCACTAAGAAGACGAGACCTCCAAAGTTCAATGGGGGAGCTTCATGGCAATGCCTCCAGGAAAGGGAACGGCGCTTGGGACATCATCATTGCCGGCACGAGACAGAGCCGCGCAAGCTTTTGTGGAAGCTCCAACCCTACCCCAATAAGCCCCTAAGGCTTTTCCCTAGTAGCCAAGCTAGCAGACGGCTGGTGAGAAAACACCAATGAGCCCCCATGGCAAGGCACCAACTCCGACAACCCCCTGGGCTCAAGAGCGGCCGACAAACCGGGGAACACACCATTTATAGGAAGCCGGGCTCACTTGATGCAAGGCATCAACACTAGAAGTTTGAGGAGGAACTCAGAGAAGACGCCAAATAGAGGAGTGCCAACAAATCCTAGGGGATAGGAATTCATTAATAGGATGAGGTCATGGTGATAAGGATCACACCGGTGATCCTTGAGTTTTGTCCCGATCTTTCACAGCGAGTCTACCCGGATAAATAATCTTCCAATAACGTGAAGAACGTCACCTGAAGACGAGGAAGAATCCAGCAAGCAACGTGATGATGAACACCACGCCTCAAACCAAAGCACGACAATCCTTGATGAACACAAGAACCTCCGCAGCAACTTTATTTGATAACACGGCAGCGCCGTTTCCCCGGAGGGATGATACACGGTGGAGCACACGATGGTTTTTGACTAAACAACTGAACTCCCTAAACCCTAGACTGCTGGCCTCCTTATATAGATGGCCAGAAAACTGTTGGGCTTGGACAGGCCCAAACCCAAAACACAAATAAATCTAAGTGGCCCACAACTAGACCTAGCTACGAAATAACATAGGCATGAATATAAATTGCTGACACAACCTTAGACTAATTATTACATATCATAGGTCGTCCTGGCGTGCCAATATGCAACGAGCTTCCCTCATCTTGGTGGAGTCCTGAAATTGGGCTTCACCTCCTCCGTCGTGCCCATATCATCCTCCCCTCCTTCAAAAAGCGTTGTCCCCAACGCGTGAGGGTCTGCTCGAAAGGGTGGCGGAATATCAATAGCACCACGCATATTCGCCGTCTTCAAGTCTTGCTTGCCGTCCTCACCACATCCTCCCTCTTGGCCTGCTCGACTTGATACAGCCCTAGGTGGTTGCACCTCTTTTCTTCGCCAAATAAACCTGTACTTAGGCGCCTCCACCTTCTTCTTCTCAATCCTTGCTGGAACCTTGCGTTGCTGAACATGAACTTGCTTAGCACGACCCTGCAAAGTAGTAATGCCTGGGCCACACAACTGACGAACATGTCCATCTTTGCCTGTATGCACACGCACTGCTGCTCCAACAAAACGTCTCTGAGGTGTTCTAACAAAACTGTGGCTGACTACCCGCGGCACCATATGCACCGGAACACGATCAGCACCACTGTCATCAGTCTGAACACCCATGTCAACACGAACTGGAAGTGGAACACATGGAATACATGCTGACATTTCCTTCCCTTCATCAATATGAGGCTTGACTTCAACCGGCTTGTCACTAACAAGAACAACTGGCTTGTCATCTACAGGCTTGGCTGAAACATTATCACCATCGATGCTTTTCGCATCATGCTCCTCATGCTGCGGCGTAGCTAGCCCAGATTTTGGCTTAGCCTTGCGCAACTTCTCCTTGTGTACCACCAGCTCAACATCAGACTTTATTTGATCATCCTGCATAGGTTTCAAAGTCCGCTGTTTGCCATCATGCATAAAGGAATATGTATTTGCTCTCCCAGCATGAGTAACATTGCGATCATACTGCCATGGACGTCCAAGTAATATCCCACACACCTCCAATGGCAACACATCGCACTCCACCTCATCAACATAATCATCAACTGTAAATGGCACACGTACCTTATGAGTAACCTTCAGCACACCGCAGCTATTCAACCACTCCACATGCTTAGGTTCAGGAATACGCCATGTGGACAACCCCAATGATGCCACCACAGCCCTACTGATGCCATTACAGTAACTACCGCTGTCAATAATCAGTTTGCATGCCTTCTCCTTGATGGTACACTGTGTTTGAAAAAGGCTGCATCGCTGATTCCTCCTTACCGCCTCATCACCATTGCACAATTTGTGAAGCTGTATACTCATACCTCTCAATGGTGTGTCATCTCCATCAACCTTGGCTTGTACCATTGGAACAACCGCCTTGTCTGATTCCACGGTCTTGTCCAAAAATCGAGTACGCGGAAATTGCTTAAAAACCTCCCAACGAGATGTGTCAAGTGTGATGCCCTTTGCGCACCGTTCTTCACGCCACCAACCAGCCACCTGCGTACCCACGCGCCGATGGGCAAGTACAAATTCAGTAAAACCGCCAAACTTGCTATCACGGGCACGACATTGTGCAAAGCCACGCTCCATGTGAGATTCCCAAGACTCATACTCTGCACACTTTGCAGCACTGTTCAAACTCCACGTGATTTTAGTTGCATCATACCGAAAACCAGACAAGATCTCTAAATAGTCACTGTAGATATCGTCCGCTTTGTCAGTCAACCGGACAGGTCTTGAACCCATACCGAAATATTGCTAGTATGCACAAAATACAGCAGTACAAGTATTGTTCCTGTTCTTCTACAGGTAAAATTTCTGCTGAAAACGTACACCAAATAGTGAACAAAGAAACACGGAGGCTGATACTCACACAAGACTGAGCTTGGATGCGCACAGGGCTGGATTCTGCAGGCAGCACGCGCAGGCGAGGAGCTGACGCGGGCCACAGGCGCGGCCAAGTCGCGCTGAAAGGCAGAGGTCGTCTGAGGTCGAGCGACCCGGGACGCCCCAGCCTCGAGTGCCTCTGCTCGCGTGCGCTGCCCCGGCTCGCGTCCTGTTCAGATTGGGCCGGCCCGCGTGGGATAGCAAGGCCGCGATCGAGAGCTCCAGGGACCTGCGGCTGCGGGCGATTCCTGGGCGAGCGAACCGCGATCGAGCGGCGATGTTCGATCGGATCTGGACGAAAAGATCGAGCGTTGCAGATTGTTTTTTTTTTCTCTTACTCGGTAGCGATCGGATCTCCTGAACAATCGATCAGTTTCCTTGCAGCAACAGACCTCGACGGAGCGGACTCTGCAAACCGAACGGATCTTGAGAGGAAAAACCTGTAGCCAACTCCTCAGCGATCGAAAATTACCGGAGAACAAACAGCTCGATCCTGACTTGCCACCAACGAATCGACAATCAGCACAACAGCGCCGAGGTAATCTATTACGTACTGGCCCTCTACGAACGCCAGAGCAATTTGCAGATCAATTCTTCCACCAAACAACTCCGCTACCAATATCTCCAATCTGACAACTGCCCGTATGATGAACAATCAGCAGAGCAATCTCGCCGTGAGCAACCCAGTAATCTGATACCACATGATAAGGTTCACACCGGTGATCCTATGAGTTTTGTCCCGATCTTTCACAGCGAGTCTACCCGGATAGATAATCTTCCAATCACGCGAAGAACGTCACCTGAAGACGAGGAAGAATCCAGCAAGCAACGTGATGATGAACACCACGCCTCAAACCAAAGCACGACAATCCTTGATGAACACAAGAACCTCCGCAGCAACTTTATTTGATAACACGGCAGCGCCGTTTCCCCGGAGGGATGATACACGGTGGAGCACACGATGGTTTTTGACTAAACAACTGAACTCCCTAAACCCTAGACTGCTGGCCTCCTTATATAGATGGCCAGAAAACTGTTGGGCTTGGACAGGCCCAAACCCAAAACACAAATAAATCTAAGTGGCCCACAACTAGACCTAGCTACGAAATAACATAGGCATGAATATAAATTGCTGACACAACCTTAGACTAATTATTACATATCATAGGTCGTCCTGGCGTGCCAATATGCAACGAGCTTCCCTCATCTTGGTGGAGTCCTGAAATTGGGCTTCACCTCCTCCGTCGTGCCCATAACACATGGCCCCGCTCCCAAGGGAGTAAACGGCATCCAAAGACATTGTCGTTGCCGGGAATGGCTAAAGCCTTTGCAAACCACCATCCTGGAATGACGTCCCGACCAAACTAGACAGCAAGAGGGAGCTTTTCAGATTCTGCCACCAGCACCCCACTAAGTGTTGGTGGCCGGCCATCTCCGGAGAGAACAAGATCTCGACAAACTGCCTAGACAGTTGTGAGATCTGGTTGGCAGGGAAAAAGACCACCCACCACCCACAAATCCCTGGCAAGAACCCAATCCAAGCTAGCAGCCAAGATCGGGAGTTGCACCTCCTGCTCCGCTCAAAGACGAGATGGAAGAAATGGATCTGCCACTCTAGGCCAACATAGATCCCATGCGACCCCACCAGATCGATCCCCCACCTCGAGGAAACCCCGAACTCTAGAACCACCCCAGATCTGCATGCACACCGGCCCCAACCAGCAGCAAGGCGGTGAATTCGGGCGTCCAGGGGCTGGCACTGGACCTGGAGGCGAGGGGGAGCACCAGATGCTTACCATTGTGCAAGGAGATGAGCTGTGGCCGACCCACATGAAGAACACCGTAGGAAGAGCCCCGCCACCGCCATCGGCCACATGAGCTTCATCAGTGGCGTCCTCCAGCAATGGCAAGGGGGGAGGAGGTGTAGAGGAGGTGGTGGCGGCATGGACTTGAGTTGCCACATGAGTCACCCCTCACGAGCGATGTGGGGGCCAAGCGTTTTGCGTTTGCTCCCCTTGTCAATAAGCTTGGCAACCTGCGACTTGTACGGTGCCCAACGGTGTCGGACAGAAACCAACAAGAAAGATCACATAAAAAAAGCTAAGTGACTAATCAGTTTTCCCAGAGGTGACAACCTTCAACGCATGATATATCATAGTGCGATCGAAGCAACAACATCAAGTACGAGATCCGATCGATCTCCGACTTTCAAGACTTTGTGGCTTTCTTGTACAGCCGCACGATAGAAAATCAAGACAACTTGGCTTGGCAATAAAAAAGTTGCATGCGCCTTGACGCGCCCAAGGATTTTAAGGTTCAAGCAAATCGGCAGGACACGAGAAACAAACGGCTAGCTGCTGAGACAACAAAGGAAATCAAGCGCGCACGCTTCAAAGCAAAGTATGCAAATATATCTAGCAGGGCTGCGCAGCATACTTCGTCATTGACACCTACGAGTCATCTATATTGACGTCTACGCTGCAGCCTACTTCATCTTCAATATCGTCGACTTCTTCTGACTTAAATTTGATGGAGTCTGTGGTGCATTTGTCTACGCAGATAACATCTGTGTTAACTACAGCTTGCCATGCTCAGAGGCTCATTATTGCGCACTCGCGCATTCAGCACCACTCGGGGGCTCGACATCACCTCATCTCTGTGTGCGGAAGCTCACGATCAAGACCTGTGATTTTTGTCGACATCAGCAACACAGCGATCCCAACAATGCTAGGGAGCTCGACAACAACGTTGCCTCCGACCGTGGCTGTAATTCTAAGATAGCAACTCGCCTACCTCTACATCCTCGACCACAGCCGCCTCTACGCCGCACCCAATAAAAGCTAAGCTTTCCTCTACCAAAATTCGATTGTTATTTACTTTTGCCACATCCGACACTGAGGGGGCTGCCATGCAAACTCACCCTACATATCATCGACTCCGAGCATCTGTTACCTCACATGCGAAAGCCTGAGTAGCTAATGACCCTCGTCAAGTCCTTGAAAACTTTGACTCAGTTGCAACCCAACTGATAGGTTGGCAAGGCACAGAGACCTTAGACGTCAGGCTAACCTAAAGGCTTAGCATATAGTTGCTATGCGATGAGTCATGCCACCACCAATAATATTACAATTTGCAAACACATATATGAAATTTTAAGTTGCGGCAAACGCATCAAGCAAATTACGTCTTGACCCGAGTAGCTGATCCAGCCGCAAAGGCATCAGGCTAACGAAAGGGTCTTATGTACGAACAATAAACTATACGAAAAACTTTGAGTTATATTTTACATACTGTATCATCATTACGGTCTGCAAACACAATGTTTTTTAAAGTGACAAAATATTTCACAACTCTTTATAATTTTTTGCAGTTTATAAGATTGACGATTGCGAGGAGTCGACAAATCCATCAAGTCCTCCAACAAGAGTTGAACTTCATCAATTGTCTCTTCGAGTGGTACAACTTGAGTCTATACCCAAATACAAGTACCCGAACATAGACTTGGGGGCTACTCCCATTGGGAGCGCTGGTCGCGCACCCGAAAATCCCAGCTTCTCCGTTGTGACAAATTCATCCATAGCATCGACTCCTGGCTACTTACAAGATGTTCACCGGGTCCTCCTAGGGGAGTCGATAGTTTCTATTCGCGTCCATAGACGCATGACTCGAGATGAATTTTCCTCGAGTGCTTCAAAAAATCCGAGATGAATTTTCCTCGAGTGCTTCAAAAAATTTGATATGAAATTTTCCTTGAGTATTTCAAAAAACCTGAGATGAGAAATTCCTCGAGTGCTTCAAAAGCTTGAGTGGATTACTTCCTCGAGTGGTACAAACAAGTTGAGTCTATGCCCGACTACAACTACCCAAACATAGAATTGGGGGCTACTCCCACTGGGAGCGCTGACCGTGCGCCCGATAGAAACACCAATTTGAAAGAGAATTCAACAAAAAGGTGATAAGGGGTGTCCCGATCTTCTCAGCGAGCGATGGCGATGATGATGATGGTAGATAGATAAACACCGTGTAGCGATGAACTCTCCCGCTCGAACCCTGATGCCAATGCAACAGCTCTCGAACCTTGTAGGATATTCACAACACCACGATCTTGCGCACGTAGCCGTCGACCATGAACGGTAGTTTGCAATCCACTAATTCCCAATGGAACAACAGATCACACTCAATTGTAGCTTGATAAACTCGATCACAAGTAATTTCAGAGGTTCTAAAGAGAAACAACTCCAAAATAGTTTTAACGTGGTCTAACCCTAACTATGGGGTCGTCCCAGGGCTTATATGGGCGGCTGGGGCGGCCAGGACTCGAGATAAAACGTATTCGACTCGAACTAGGATACATCCGTTCGGATCTGATCCGAGACGGGCCGGACTGTCCTGTGTTGGAGGGCAGGACTGTGCGGTGTTGGAGGGCAGGACTGTCCTGGGGTGACGCGCGCTACACCACAGAGGATGTCTGCCCTCGGGCGCACCTGAGGCCGGACTGTCCTATCTTGGAGGGCAGGACTGTCCTGGGGTGACGCGCGCTACACCACAGAAGGTGTCTGCCCTCGGGCGCACCTGAGGCCGGACTGTCCTGTCTTGGAGGGCAGGACTGTCCTGTGTTGGAGGGCCGGACTGTCCTGTCTTCTGGAACTGAAACTTGCCCTTCTTGATGATCTCCTTCTCTTTTATCGCGCCTTCCTCCCGCTCCTCCCTCGCGCAGATATTGGAAATCATCTTCTGGTGTTCCTCTTGCTGTGGCTCCTCGCTCCGTGCTACGCATTCCTCTCCAATGTACCTGATCATACAATAAGACAATGACTTAGGCAGTATAAAGTTCTCATTAAGTAACACATCAGGCTCATTAAGAAACAAGTTCACCTGTTGTTCTAGTAACTTAGCACGAGCTCTTGTAATGGGTCCAATTCTAATCTCATTGGACTGAACATCTTGTGTAGTAGTTGGTGGAGAAGGTGCAAGTATAGGGATGTCCTCATCATCTCCCCCCTCTTCAAAAGGCGTCGACCTCGACGCTCCAAGGTCTTCTCCATCATATGGTGATAAGTCAGCAACGTTGAAACTGTTGCTAACTCCACCAAACTCAGCAATAGGTATATCAATCGAGTAGGCATTATCATTTATTTTGGCTAACACCTTGTAAGGACCAGCACCACGAGGTTTTAATTTGGATTTCCTCAGCTTGGGAAACCTGTCTTTGCGCAAATGCACCCAAACCATGTCACCAGGCTGAAACAAAACCTTCTTCCTTGCTTGATTCCTTGTAGCAGCAACTTTCTGGCCTTTCTTCTCAATAGCCTCTCGAGTCTTCTCATGGAGTTTCTTCACATAATCAGCACGTTTTGATGCCTCCATATCAACTCTCTCATGTAAAGGTAGAGGCAGCAAATCAAGTGGAGTCAATGGCTTGAAGCCATACACCACCTCAAAAGGACAAAGCTGAGTAGTGGAATGTATAGCCCTATTGTAAGCGAACTCAACATGTGGCAAACACTCTTCCCACTCCCGCAGATTCTTCTTGATCATAGTCCTCAACAATTGTGACAAAGTTCTATTCACCACCTCCGTTTGACCATCAGTTTGGGGATGACATGTAGTACTGAACAGCAACTTGGTTCCAAGCTTCCCCCATAAGGTCTTCCAAAAGTAGCTCATAAACTTCACATCACGGTCAGAAATAATCGTCTTGGGTACATCTTCAGGAAATACATCACCAAAATCCTGCAAAACATTAGACACACCAAAAGAAATAGGGGTCATGTCGTTAGAAACTAAAACCTCACCCTTGTACATGAGCACAAGAGGCATGGCTGTAGGATCCTCACTAAATTCTCTCATATCTTCTTTGGTGGCTAAAATTAGTAGGTTATGCACTCCCTCACTTTTCGTTATATCATTCTTTGGTCGCTCATTTACATCACTCACAGCTACAAAACTCTCGCACTTATCATGATGTGCATCCTTCAAGTTCACCTCAATTTTTTGACGAGATTCATTGACAATCTGCTGTGGGGACATAGGCTGCAAGTTAATTTTCTTGCCCTTGAACTCCAAATGATATGTATTAGCTCGACCATTGTGCTACACATGGCGATCATATAACCATGGTCGACCCAACAATAAGTGGCAAACAGTCATAGGAACCACATCAAAATCAATAGAATCCTTGTATGGTCCTATCTCAAAATTTACACGCACCATATGGTTTACCTTCATCTCACCATTGTCACTCAGCCACTGTATATAATATGGTTTAGGATGAGGTAAATATGTCAAATTCAGCTTGGCACATAACTCCTTGCTTGCAAGATTTCTGCAACTACCTCCATCAATGATGACTTTGGAAGCTTTGTTTGGGCCAACTAGTGCTTTTGTTTGAAACAGATTGCAGCGCTGTGATTCAGAATTGGGCTGCACACTAAGAGCACGTGGAGTAACCACAATGGTAGGCGCATGGGTAGGATAAGCATCAAACTCTTCCTCACTAGCATCACCATTGTCTTCAGGACTATAGGGATCAATTTCATCTCCACTCTCATATTCACCATTGTCATTGACAAACATGACCTTGTTGTTGGGACACTTATTCTTAAAATGTCCTCTTCCTCCACAAGTATAGCACTCTTTATCACGAGCACGAGCTGTAGACATGATGGAACCCGAACTAGCAGCCGGCTTGTGTGCTGTAGAACCAGAGGAGGGTGTTGGTGCAGGCTTGGAGGCCGAAGTAGAGGCTTGAGGCCGGACTGTCCGGTGTTGGAGGGCCGGACTGTCCGCCGGTGCTGCCGGTGGCATCGCTGATGGTGGTAGCGAGGATCTTGCAGAAAACCGGCTTGTCGACGAATATCGAGCCCGCTCCCTAGCTTCTTCAGCTAGTTGTGCTTCGGTCTCTCGTGCATGATGCAACAACTCGGTCATAGTAGCATATGGGTGATGGCGCACAATGTTCTTAATAGGCAACTTCAAATTGTTGAGAAAACGCTGCAGAGTCATCTCAACTGATTCACGAACTCGTGCACGCTGCATAAGCATCTCCATCTCCATGTAGTACTCATCAACTGTCTTGCTACCTTGTGTTAACTTGGTGAGCTGGTTAAACACTGAGCGCAAATAGTTAGTGGGCACAAAACGTTGCCTCATAATTTCCTTCATCTCCCGCCATGAGAGCACAGGAACCTCATTATCGTCGCGTCTGTTTTGTATAATAGCATCCCACCAACGCAATGCATAGCCATCAAATTCGGAAGCAGCAAGTTTAACCTTCTTATCTTCGGTATAGTCTTGCAAATGCCACAACTTCTCAATCTTCAACTCCCATGAAAGGTAATCTTCAGGATCAAGTGAGCCATCAAACTTGGGAATTGAGAATTTTGGTTTGCTCAAGATATCATCATTTGCTGGTGGGATTACACGCTGAGCACGTCCCACAGGAGCAAAACCACGGCCAACACCAGGGGGATTGGCACGTCCCCTACCTCGGCCATTGTCTGGCTGTTGTTGGACCTCATCATTAACACTTCCATTATCTGCGTCCGCATGTTCAGCAGCATCATCAAATTGTTGTTGCCGCTGTTGCTCAAAGGCGTCTCGCAAAGCATCAATGGATAGCTGTAACGCGTTGACATTTGTATTGATTGTAGTCACTTGTGTTTGAATGTTGTTGACAGCTTTCTCAGTTTCGCCCAACTGGATTTGTACCCCCTGTACATCCTTTTCTAAAGAATCCGTGGTGCGAGTGAAAACTCCTGTCAAATGATCCCGTAAGGCTTCATATTCCCTCCAAGTGACTTTAGCAGTTTCTACCTTTTTCTGCATCACAACATCATCACTAGCAGACATGATTAGTAGATTAGTGCAAAACCAAAAATCGATATGGTGGCAAACTCTCTGCTCACACAAAGCTGACAAGAAAGTAGATCTTACCGCTCCAAAGCGAATAGTAGTGCTTACCAATTCGAAGCAAACGACTGATGCACTGATGTGATGAAGTGAATATCAAAGGTATAGAGGCGATCACAAGGCACACAGGTTATTAAAGGTGGAGCTGTAGGTATGGAGTCCTAACTACACCGCAAACCAATCCTAGTGCTGATCGTGAGACAATAACCCAAGGAAACACACACGTGGAGATAAAAGTGGCAAAGCAATTATAAAAACAAGAATATTGCAATGCACAAGAGAGACGCTAGTAATAGCTCAAAATAGACAGGCACAAGATTGCTCAACTACAAGTGCTATATAGAACCAGGCCTCAACAATCACCACAAGGATATTGCTCTTTTTCTTCTTGTATCTCTTTTTCTTTTCGCTTTTCTTTTTTTTTGATATACTTTTTCTCAACTATATGTCTCAACAGTAAAATAACTGAAACGATACTGGAGCAAAAATTCTGCAAGGGCCGGACTGTCTTGTGTGATATGGCAGGACTGTCCGGTCTGAATTCGGCCGAAAAATTGCACCTCGAAAACCTAATGAGCAGCCTGTCAGAGCACAGCAACTAGTCTCGTATGGGTACGTTCCTAGGCACGGATGCTGTAGAAAGGCTGTAGCTAAGTTTTGCAACAAGGGTATGCTATGTGGACTCGGTAAATTGATAAAAACTGGCGGAAACGATGATAAACGACTCAAGAACGAAGAACAAAAACGAAATTGTCAAAGGGAACCTAGACACTACGACTTTACCGGAAGAGATCGGATCAAAGACGTGACTACGACCAGCAACTAAGACTAGCAAACGATGCAATCTAGGCTATGACAAAACTAAACCCTAATATATTTTTTTGGCTTTTTCTGGATAGGACGAAAAACACTAAAACAATGGATGGATCTGTGGATGCTCACCGAGTAAAACTGGAAATCTGATACCAAGATGATAAGGGGTGTCCCGATCTTCTCAGCGAGCGATGGCGATGATGATGATGGTAGATAGATAAACACCGTGTAGCGATGAACTCTCCCGCTCGAACCCTGATGCCAATGCAACAGCTCTCGAACCTTGTAGGATATTCACAACACCACGATCTTGCACACGTAGCCGTCGACCACGAACGGTAGTTTGCAATCCACTAATTCCCAATGGAACAACAGATCACACTCAATTGTAGCTTGATAAACTCGATCACAAGTAATTTCAGAGGTTCTAAAGAGAAACAACTCCAAAATAGTTTTAACGTGGTCTAACCCTAACTATGGGGTCGTCCCAGGGCTTATATGGGCGGCTGGGGCGGCCAGGACTCGAGATAAAACGTATTCGACTCGAACTAGGATACATCCGTTCGGATCTGATCCGAGACGGGCAGGACTGTCCTGTGTTGGAGGGCAGGACTGTCCGGTGTTGGAGGGCAGGACTGTCCTGGGGTGACGCGCGCTACACCACAGAGGATGTCTGCCCTCGGGCGCACCTGAGGCCGGACTGTCCTGTCTTGGAGGGCAGGACTGTCCTAGGGTGACGCGCGCTACACCACAGAGGGTTTCTGCCCTCGGGCGCACCTGAGGCCGGACTGTCCTGTCTTGGAGGGCAGGACTGTCCTGTGTGGGCAGGACTGTCCTGTGTTGGAGGGCCGGACTGTCCTGTCTTCTGGAACTGAAACTTGCCCTTCTTGATGATCTCCTTCTCTTCTATCGCGCCTTCCTCCCGCTCCTCCCTCGCGCAGATATTGGCGATCATCTTCTGGTGTTCCTCTTGCTGTGGCTCCTCGCTCCGTGCTACGCATTCCTCTCCAATGTACCTGATCATACAATAAGACAATGACTTAGGCAGTATAAAGTTCTCATTAAGTAACACATCAGGCTCATTAAGAAACAAGTTCACCTGTTGTTCTAGTAACTTAGCACGAGCTCTTGTAATGGGTCCAATTCTAATCTCATTGGACTGAACATCTTGTGTAGTAGTTGGTGGAGAAGGTGCAAGTATAGGGATGTCCTCATCAAAAGGGATGAAGGAGAAGAAAATTTGAGCCTATGATCGACTACAAGTACCCGACCATAGCCTCGGGGGCTACTCCCATCGGTAGCGCTGATCGCGCACCCGATAAAGAATTACTTTGAGAAGACGATGAGTGAATAACAAAGAAGAAAATCTTCAAGTAAATTATCGGTGGTACACACTGATACGTCTCAAACGTATCTATAATTTTTGATGTTCCATGCTTATTTAGTGTTTTGTTACACTTCGTGGCGTTTTTATACATTTTCTGGAACTAACCTATTAACAAGATGCCACAGTGCCAGTTCCCTATTTTCTGTTGTTTTTGTGTTTCAGAAAAGTTACACAGGAAATATTCTCAGAATTGGACGAAACAAAAGCCAAACATCCAGATATTTAACGAAGCTTCCAGAAGACCAAAGAGGAGACGGAATGGGGCCACGGGCTGGCCACACAATAGGGGGGCGCGGCCCAGCCCCTGGCCGCACCCACCCATGGTGAGGGCGCCCTGGTCCACTTCTGATGCTGCCTCTTTGCCTATAAAGACCCCCCGTCGGGAAAAACCTAAAGCCCCGATCAATTTTCTAGAAACACATCATGATCCGCCGCCACCGTCGACCCGAGATCGGGAGGGTCCAGAAGCTCTTCCCAGCACCCTGCCGGAGAGGGGAATCGCCACCGGAGGTCTTCTTCATCACCATGCTTGCCTCCGGCGCGATGAGTGAGTAGTCTACCTTGGAGTATGGGTCCATAGCAGTAGCTAGATGGTTGTCTCCTCCACCATGTGCTTCATGTTTAGATCTCGTGAGCTTCCTTACATGATCGAGATCACCATTATGTAATTCTACATGTTGTGTTTGTTGGGATCCGATGAATATTGGTGTTATGATTAAGTTGATGTGCTGAATATTATCTTATGTTATCTTCATGTTGTTTATGATCTTGCATGCTCTCCGTTGTTAGTAGCTATCTTGGCCAAGTAGATACTAGTGACTCCAAGAGGGGGTATTTATGCTCGATAGTTGGGTTCATGCCTCTATTTAATTTGGGGGAGTGACAGAAACCTCTAAGGTTGTAGATGTGCTGTTGCCACTAGGGAGAAAACAACATTCTTGTGTCCAAGGAAATACGTTTTGTTTACATTACACACTTTGCTTAATGCAATTATCTGTTGTTCGCAACTTAATACTCGAGGGGTGTTCGGACGATATCCCCGCGAGTGGATTATTAGTCATAGATGCAGTTGGATGGCGGTCTATGTATTTTGTTGTAATGCCCAGAGTAAATCTCATAGTAATCCTCTTGACATATGCACGTTATCTTTATTCTATCAATTGCCCAACTGTAATTTGTTTACCTAGCATGTCGTTATTTATCTTATGGAGAGACACCACTAGTGAACTGTGGACCCCGGTACAATTTCCTTTACATTGCTATCACCTGTTTACTTTACTCGCACTGTTTACTTTCTTTCAAACTACTATTGCTTTCCACTCGATACGCTCATTCCTTTGTTTACAACAAACCGGTGAGATTGACAACCTCATCGTAAGTTGGGAGCAAAGTTCTTGGTTATATTGTGTGCAGGTTCCGCGTTGCTACTAGTTGAAGACGCGCTAACAAGTATCGTTAACGGTGCCCTTGTTGGAGTGTCACTAAGCTAGGAAGCATCACCTTCTGGAGTTTGGCTTTTTCCTACTGGACTGACAAACCTTGGTTTCTTACTGAGGGGAAACTTGCTACTGTGCTCATCACACCTTCTCTTGGGGTTCCCAACTGGTCGGTCATTTACATCATCAACACCGCGCCATCAAGCGAGTTTTCTGGCGCCGTTGTCGAGGAGGAAAAAGAAGACTTCTGCAAGGGGAGTTTCGCACGCACATCTTTTACTTTGTTTTAGTTTTGCTTTACTTTATTTTTACTTGCATCATTTTATCAAAAACACACAAAAATTAGTTTCCTTATAGTTGTTATTTTTACTTGTCTGCTCTTAGCTTTGCTAGAATGGCTACTCCTGAAAACACCAAGTTGTGTGATTTTACTAGCACTAATAATAGTGATTTTATCTGCACTCCTATTGCGCCACCTGCTCCTGCTGCAAATTTTTATGAGATTAAGCCTGCTTTGCTGAACCTTGTTATGAAAGAGCAATTTTCTGGTGCTAGTACTAATGATGCTGCAGCTCATCTCAACAATTTTGTTGAGCTATGTGAGATGCAGAAATATAAGGATGTAGAGAGTGATATTATTAAGCTTAATTTGTTTCCTTTTTCTTTGAGAGGAAAAGCTAAGGATTGGTTGCTATCTTTGCCTAAAAATAGTATTGATTCATGGGCTAAGTGTAAGGATGCTTTTATTGGAAGATACTATCCTCCTGCTAAGATTATAGCTTTGCATAGCAATATTATGAAGTTTAGCCAGTTTGATAATGAACATGTTGCTCCGGCTTGGGAAAGAATGAAATCTATGATCAAGAATTGCCCTACTCATGGACTGACTACTTGGATGATTGTCCAAACTTTTTATGCAGGACTGAATTTTTCTTCAAGGAACCTATTGGATTCAGCTGCTGGAGGCACTTTTATGTCCCTTACCTTGGGTGCCGCAACAAAGCTTCTTGACAATATGATGGTAAATTACTCTGACTGGCACACCGAGAGAGCTTCACAAGGTAAGAAGGTAAATTCTATTGAGGAAACCTCTTGCTTGAGTGATAAGATTGATGCTATAATGCTTATGCTTTCTAATGATAGAACTCATGTTGATCCTAATAATGTTCCTTTATCCTCTTTGGTTGCTCAAGAAGAGCATGTTGATGTAAACTTCATTAGAAATAATAATTTTAACAACAATGCTTATAGGAACAATTTTGCTAGTAACAATTATAGGCCGTATCCCTCTACCAATGGTAATGGCTATGGTAACTCTTATGGTAATTCCTCCAACAATACTAGGGCTGCGCCCTCTGAGCTTGAAGTCATGCTCAAGGACTTCATCGGTAAGCGAACTGCTTTTAACAAGTCTATTGAGGAAAAGTTAGGCAAAATTGATATTCTTGCTTCTAGAGTTTATAGCCTTGCTCATGATGTTGAACTTTTGAAACTAAAAGTGTTGCCTAATGATGTTAAAGAGAACAATACTTTTGCCACTGCTAATGCTATCCAAGTTAGAATTGATGAAAATGTTAGGATGTTAGCAGAATTGCATGCCAGGTGGGAAAGAGAAGATGAGATGGCTAGAAAGATGAAGGTATGTACCACTACTACCTCTAATGATGTTGTTCCAAATGCTAGCAATCCTCTTACTTTGTTTGGTGTAGAGAAAACTCCCACTCCTTGTGTTAAAAAGCCCAAAACTGCTAAAACTTTTTCTCAAAAGAGTGCTGAAATTTTTCGGAGTGTGGGAGATGATAGCTCTATTTCCGTTAATGATTTTGATGTTGATGGCTGCAATATATCTGAAGTTATTTTGTTCTTGCAAAAGCTTGCTTTGAGTCCCAATGCTAGTTCTTTAAATGTTGCTTTTACTAAGCATATTACCAATGCTCTCATGAAAATTAGGGATGAAAAGTTGAAGCAAAAAGCTTATATTCCCAAGAAGTTAGAAGATGGTTGGGAACCCATCATTGATATGCATGTTAATGGTTTTGATTGCCATGCTTTATGTGATCTAGGTGCTAGTATTTCTATTATTCCTAGAAAAATTTATGATATGCTTGATTTACCACCGCTTGAAAAATGTTATTATGATGTTCCTATTGCTGATGTTGCTAAGAAGAAACCTTTGGGAAGGATTAATGATGTTCTTATTATGTTTAACAATAACCCTATTCCCGTTGATTTTCTTGTTAGGGATGTTGAATGCAATGCTTCATGTCCTATTATTTTGGGAAGACCCTTTCTTCGAACTTTAGGTGCCATCATTGATATGAGGGAAGGCACCATCAAATATCAATTCCCACTCAAGGAAGGTATGGAACACTTCCCTAGGAAAAGGAAGAAATTACTTTTTGACTCTATTCTTAGAGCAAATTATGAGCTTGATGCTTCATCATTTGATATTACTTGATTTGCACTTTTTGCGCCTAGTTCAAAGGCGTTAAAGAAAAGCACTCTTGGGAGATAACCCATTGTTTTACTTTCAGTTCTTTTTCTTTTATTTGAGTCTTGGAAGTTATTACTACTGTAATAACCTCTCCTTATCATTTTTATTTCGTTGTTGTGCCAAGAGAAACCTCTAATTTGAGTGAGGTAAGATTTGGGGATGTTGCTGTCCTGAAACAGATTTCGGTGCTGCACCGTAAAAATTTGTGAAAATTCTCAGAATATCTTTTGACCTACGATTTCTTGTGCATATGCCCCAGGTTATATGCAAACTTTCATTAGTTTTACACTTTTTGATTTGAGAAACATAAAACCCTCTAAAAATTCGACCTTTGTGAGTTGTTCTGTTTTGACAGATTTCTGCCACTATTTGTGTTTGCCTCTCGATCGCTTTCTTTTTTAGTTCTTTTGATCATGGAACTTTTGGGGAAGTTGCTACAGTAGTATATGCTTTATATGTGGTGGTTTTGAGTTGAAATCTGAAGCAAAAAGGGGTTGATTCATTATTATGCTTACACTAATGTTGCTAATAGAATTGTGTTGAGTTTTGTATGAAAGAAGTTTTCAAGTGTAGGGATTGGCGAATGATGAGATGAGTTGAAGAATGGACAAAAGCTCAAGCTTGGGGATGCCCATGCACCCCAAGAAATATCCAAGAGGTACAAGAGTCAAAGCTTGGGGATGCCCCCGAGGAACCCCTTCTTCATCGGCAAAAATCAGGTCACCTTTCAACACACTATATTTTTATTGCTTCATGCACTATGCGTTTTTCTTGGAGCGTCAGTTGTTTTAGTTTATAGTTTTGTTTAAGTTTTGTTTGTTGCAATAAATGGTTGGACCCCAACAAATTTATTGTGGAGAAGTTGCCTTCTTTTCATTTGCCAAGAACACTCCGTTTTCACTCTTATCGTTCAACGAGTGTTCTCTTTTTCTGCTACTGCGTTTAGCTTTCGATTTTCGCCTTGATTTTTGTTCAGATCTTGTTATATCTTTGCATCAAGGTGTATTTTGACCTCTGGTCAATGTTGGTTTTCATCAAAAGAGTTGTTTTAAAAAGGTTCGAATGGTGTTGGAAAAGAGAAAAAGTTTCATGCAAAAAAGTGGTACAAAAAGGAGCTTGTGTAGACTGTGGCCTAGGCTTTTGCATGTCATGCTTGATGTCTTTTTGATAGTATGCTTAGTGGTTTTTCTGTAGCATGACTTGTCTCAAATGATTGAGATTGCTTAATGAGCCTTTGAAAAAATCATGTGTTGTTTTTATTATTTGGAAGCATTAATTTGGTTTTCTCCTTGATGCTTTATTTGGGTTGACTTGGCGCATGCTTACACATGTTTGACTCATACAAAGTCGCCATAAGCCTCTATGATCATTTATTTTTTGACTTTTGATGCCATCTTATGCTTCTTTTAATGTTGCTTTGTCGCTTTGCATGATTATGGCCGTTATTGCTCTCTTAGTTGGTCGCTCCAAGTCTTTTGCTATCCCTCATTTTGTACTGAGTATGAGCTCTACTCGTGCATCCAACTCCTAAAAACCAAGTTATTCCAATGTGTCCACCATACATACCTATTAGCAATTTGCTATTCCAAAGTACATTTGACTTGCTTTTATCTATCCTTCAAATTAAACTCTTTTTGGTGTTATGCGAAAATTGGTCAGTAAAGCTCTCACGAACCTGATGGCACACTTTACTTTTCTCGTTCTTAAAATTTTGACATTGTGGCTCTCTTATGTTGAGTTGTTATGCTTGCAAGTTGTAAGTTGGAAATTAGCCAAACCATGCCGTCATGGGGTAAGCTTTCAATATTGTACTTCTTATTTGAGTTGATATCATGATCTTTTGTTTATAGATACTCGTGATGTGAAACAAGTTGGGAATCTTGCGGGATCATGGAGTTCTTATATGTGTTAGAGAAATGCCTGGGCCGCTAATCTAAGCCATGCATAATTCATGGTGGAAATTTATAGCATGCCCATAGTGGACATTCTACGACGCATCTCAAAATAAAAAGCTATACCAATGGTAAATAAAAGAGATGTCGAGGTGTTCATTGTCTGTTTGTCTTGTCATTTTGATGTGGGCTTGTTCCATGTCATCGGGCAGGAGGTACCCCGTTGGCGGTTCTCGATGATACACATATATTTACAATGACAAGAGCTTGCTTGGGACTCTAAGTCGAGTAGCATGAGGTTTGGGTATTTGTACTTCACGGGACACGAGGTTTCCAACTTATGATTTGTCAAGCATATGCTTCATAATTGTACTCGCATTAACTTTAACCATTCAAGATGCTTATGATGGGGGCAATGAGAGCTCAAAGCTAGCAAGTACCATAATTTTTTAAGGTTTATAAAACTCGCAATCACTGCTTCCCTCTACGAAGGGTCTTTCTTTTACTTTTATGTTGAGTCACCACCTTCTATCTTTATGCACCGTCTAAGAGAGCATAGTTATCATTCTTAGTATAATGTGCATTGTCCCAAAGTTTATCATTGATTGATTCATGATTTTGGTTTCACTTGTTCTTAAATTATTTGTATCTAGTCGCCCTCTTAAACTTGAAGGTGTCCTATGCATTTATATTTTGCTATTCCATGATGTCGATGGATTTCGTGTCGCAAGAACACGGGGTACCACGCGACGGACCCAAAGATTCAAACGCAGGGGGCTGAATGTGGGAGATCTTGGATCGCAACGAAACACGGTGACGGAAGCCTCGAGCCGTTGAACGCACAACACACTGCAGAGAGGGACGCCGAGCTTTACCCAGGTTCAGGGCCCTCGTGGTGAGGTAAAACCCCTACTTCCTGCCTTTTTGTAATTACGATGCGACACCTCGCGAGGAGTACAAGGTCTTGGTTACAAAGCTCTAGCTGGCCAGAGGTTGAGGAACCTGCGTCCCCAACTAGCATCCTAAAGAAGATGAAGATTCGATCCCCTCTAAGGGGTGGCCTCCCCTCCTTTTATAGCGCCAAGGTCCTCCTTCCCCTTATCTTCTTGGGGAAGGGGTTGCCACACACGGCCAAGGAGGGAGGATAGCTGTAGACTTTATTCTTCTGTGGATGTAGTCTTCGTAGCGTAGTGCCGCCGGTCCACCAGAGTGGGTGGAGGAAGCTGACGTCTTCCTCTGGCGCCCTGCACCGTCCACGCTATTTTTAGGAGGGTGGCCAACAACCACTGTGCCGCTTTATGCAGGCACGGCAAAAGTTGGTCTCCTCCCTGTCGGGGGTAGCGTGGGCGGTACGCAGTCTTCTATCCTTTATCTTCTTGGTTTGCACGCAAACATGCTGAGCTGACGTGGACGTGGTCCCTCTCCTCACCAGCGGGACCTCGTGAGGAGGTCTTCTGGTCCTTAGCGGTTTTTGTCGTCGTTCTCCTCATGAGGTGCCTCCTCATGAGGGTCTTCTCAATAGCTTCGGTCGTAATTTCTCCCCTGGGTTGAAGATGGGCCGATGAAGAGGCCCAGGAGCAGGTGGACCGGGATACCCCGGTATCTAGAACACCGACAGTAGCCCCCGGGAGCCCGGCCCGCGAACGCGCCCTCTCGAGGGAGCGAAGGGCCGGGGGCCCCAGAAGCTGCTGGGCCCTCCAATGGCACATGTCAACCGTGCGGTCAGAGGACCATGTGAAGGAGCGGAGGTCATGGGCACGTGGCGCCCTTGCAGTTGGCGAAGCGAAGCGGCATGGAGATCGTGCGTAGTGGGTGGGGTAACGGGTGTTTTTTGAACCGTCGCGTCAAGGGCGACTTTTCGGAAACCGCGCCCTGGCCGCCCCCTTAAAGGCTTGGTAGAGAAGGCTCCTCCCCCTCTCCATAGCACATCGCCGCCGCCACCTCCCTTCTGAAGATCTTGCGCATCCAAACCCTCCTAGCCTCCAATCCTCCCGCTGCAACTCGCCCCCGCCCAGAGCCATGGCACCGCGTAGGGCTATCGGAGCAGCGAAGTCTTCTGAAGCTGTGCCGCAGCTGGCGGCGCCCGTGCTCGACTCCCGCATCAAGAGCAGCCGCGAGCTCCAGACCATTCGAGAGATGGTCGGGAGCAAGAACAACGAGTGGGGCGCCACCCGCATCTGGCACAGCCGCGCGCCGCGGGACACTCTGCCCGCGACGGCGCAGCCCTTTTTCCTCTTTTCCGTCTTCGCCGGCCTGGTGCCGCCGTTCTCCCCCTTCTTCCTGGCGATCCTGGAGACCTACGGGATCCAGGCCATCCACTTGCACCCCAAGTCCGTCACCTTGCTGGCGGTCTTTGCCTATGCCTGCGAGGCATGGATCGGCATCAAGCCGTTGGTGGCATACTTTTGCCACTTCTTCTCTCTCCGGTCCTCTGGGCTAAACCAGAGTTCCGGATGTGTCTCCTTCATCGCCACTGCCGGGACGGAGGGCGACTTCACCGACTTGAAGTGGATGAAGAGAGTTGAAGACTTTCGGAGCCGCTGGTTCTTCGTCGGCATCCTCGAAGAATTGGAGCTCTTCCTCGTCACCGGGATTCCCCCCGTCAAGCTTACCACCTGGGCCAGCGAGGCCCTTCCTGAGGAAGCCCTAAAGACGCTCCGCCCGTGAATCCGAGATCTCCGAAAGGCCGGCGTCACGGGGACCATGGTCGGGGTGGAGTTTGTCACCCGACGCATCGCCCCCCTTCAGGACCACCGCCGGGAGATCTGGAGGCACAGGGCTGGGGACGACCCCAGGCTTCACATCAGCGAGCTCAACGCCGACGCTCGGGAGGAGGTAATAAGAGCCTTCTTCTCTTCCGCCACCATCCCCACCATCCCGCGCACTGCCTTGCCGATCTACAATCTGGGCGCTCGGGAGACCAGCCGCGTTACGGCGGGGATCTTGAAGTTCAACACCTGGGGCCTGTTCCTCACCGACGGCATCATGCCTGGTCCCCTCCCGAGCGCACCAGCGGTGATATGGGCACGAAGGAGGAGGTGAAGCCCAATTTTAGGACTCCACCAAGATGAGGGAAGCTCGTTGCATATTGGCACGCCAGGACGACCTATGATATGTAATAATTAGTCTAAGGTTGTGTCAGCAATTTATGTTCATGCCTATGTTATTTCGTAGCTAGGTCTAGTTGTGGGCCACTTAGGTTTTATTTGTGTCTTGGGTTTGGGCCTGTCCAAGCCCAACAGTTTTCTGGCCATCTATATAAGGAGGCCAGTGTTAGGTTGATCTCCAGGACCGAGTCCAACGACTCGATCCACCCTTGCTCACGCGCCCTGATCGGGGGCGCCCAACCTCTTGATGGTTGGTGGGCCCCTGTCGCCAGCGCCATATAAAGAGGTAGGGGGGCCGGACGCACACGGTACGAGGTTCACCGTGCGCCACAGCCCCCCACCGACACAACCTACCGATCTAGGTTTTGTGCTAGGCCGACGGGAAGTCTCCAGCCGCCGCCACTCTCACCCTCCACGCTCACTCCGTCGCCCTCTCCGATGGCGACCGGCTCGGGCTCATCGAGCCAAGGTGCAGGTGATTCCTCTTCCTCTCCGATCTCTCCCTCTCTCTCTCAATGCTTTGTCCAGTGACACAGAAAAGGTACACTACCGAGTCTTTGATCTAGCCTAGCAATTCAACATTGGTATTAGAGCAACTAGACTAGATGGTTTCGGTAGAGATCAAGAAAGCAAATCCCCACCCACAGAACCCGATCCCCAAAGAAAATCAAAGGGGAAAAGAAAGGACTCACCGGCAGGGCCTCGGCTAGCCGGAAAAGTGCGCCGCCGGTTTCGGCCGCGCTTGTTCCTCTCGATTTCCATGAGCATCCGTTGGAGGCATGGGAAAGAAGAACCAGGGCAGTGGGAGCTCGTCTCCACCATGGCCGAAAGGGAAGAACCCCTCCGGGGGCAAAGGTCGGGCCACCACGGGCGAGACAAAGTGATGGGAAAGAGATCAAAAGCTAGAGAGGAAAAGAAGCGCCGGGGAGTGCATCATCCACCGCCGCCGCCGCGCTGAGCTCCGGCCATCGCCGGCGGCGCGCTGGCCGCGGGAATCGTCGGCCTCCGCACAGCCGCCATGCGGGAGAGAGACAGAAGAAGAGGCGGGGCTGGGGAACTCCGCCACGCCGGAAAAGGGGATGTGGCCGTCGCCGGCAACGGGCCGGCGGCGCGCCAGCCGCCGGAGCTCGAGCTCCTCCAGCCGCCGCTCGGGGGCGAGACAGAAAGTGAGGGCTAGGGTTTCTTCGACCTGACCGCTTCCGGAGTCGAGGTCGTTTTTGACCTAGCTACTAAGGCGCCCGACCGTCGGATCTAATCCGACGGCCAGGGACGAGCGACGTGCGCGCTGGCAGGCCGCGGGCCGCACTCGGGCTGGGCCGCAGAGAAGGCGGCAGATAGTATCTACCGCAGAGCGCGCCACGCACTCAAAGTGGGCCGTGGGCCACGGACGGCCACGGGCCGAAAGAGCTTCTCTGTAAATTTTATTTTATTTTCAGAATAGTTTTTATAGTTTTTGTTCAGTTTTGAGCAAATTTCTTAGAGTTTTTTCTATTCAATTTTTTCCAACGAAAATTTTGTTTAGAAAAATTCAAAAGTTACAGAAATTTTCTGAAAAGTTTAAAGTTTATGTATTTAATTCAGTTTCCGCTGCATATAGTTAAAGTAAATTGCTTAAATGCAATAAAGTGGTATTTAAATTTTTGAAAGATGTGATAAAGTGATTTTAAAAGGTGATTATGTTTCTGTTATTATATAACCAACGTTGTTAATAGCATGAGCATAATTTATTTATTACATGTTAAAAGGTGCATTTATCTCTACTTTTGCCCAACGGTAATATAGTTTTAATTGCACAAACAGTTGTATGAGTTGATCTATACCAACGTTGGATTAATGCATACAATTGTTTTGTTATCTCACATCTTTGTGAATTTCAGGAGGCTACAGTCTGATGAGTTGCCTCAAAGACGTTCCGACACTCAGGGGTGACAACTGCACTGAGTGGAGGAAGAAAGTTGATCTGGCTTTTGTCTGCGCTGAGGTTGACTGGGTTGTGGACACTCCACAGCCGGTCAAGCCGACAGAGCCAGTCAGAGATGCAAATGATGATGATGCTGCATGGGAAAAAAAGAAAAAGGACTTTGCTCCAGTGGAGCTGGCATATGTGCTAGAGAACCAAAAGTGGGTCAATGCAAACAAAAAGTGCATGGCCTTTATAAAAATACGATTGAGAACGCCATTGCGGGCTCAATCGCAGAGTGCACTTCCGTTGGGGAGTTTCTGGAAAAGATAAAGAGCCAGTTCACTGGCTCTTCAAAGGTGTATGCTACCCAGCTGCTCAAGCAGCTGGTCACAGAAAAGTACACAGGAGGTGCACATGGCATCAGGGAGCACATCTTGAGGATGAGCAACATGGCTTCTAAACTGAAGCCCATGGACGCTGATCTGGAATTAAAGCCTGCTCTGCTTGTTCACCTTGTCATGGCTTCATTGCCCAAAGAGTTTGATAACTTTGTTATCAACTACAACATGTCCCCTGATAAATGGGACATAGAAAAGATGATTGCCATGTGTGTACAAGAGGAAGATAGGCTTAAAGCCTCAAATGGTGGTTCAATCAACTATGTCAAGGACAACAGGAAAAGGAACTATCAGAACTTCCAGAACAGCAACCAAGGTTCTCCCTCTAAGCCATATGGCAAAGGTCCCCAACAGTATCATCAGCCCACTCTCCCAGTGGATAAAGACCAGTGTCTCCACTGCAAGAAGACTGGGCACTTCAAGAAAGACTGTCCAGAATGGCTCAAGTCCATAATGGCAAGGAAAGGTATAGATATAGTTTCTTTTGTTAATGAATCCCTGTATTCACAGTTTTCAAAATCTACTTGGTGGATTGACTCAGGTGCAACTGTTCATGTTGCTAATTCTTTACAGGGATTCCATTCGACAAGGACTATGAGAAGAAAAGAAAGATGCATTGAAGTTGCGAATGGAGTTCAAGCAGACGTGGAAGCTGTTGGCGACATCTCCTTGGAGTTAGCTGATGGTTTTTCGATTCTGCTTAGAGATGTGTTATTTGTTCCTTCACTTCATAGAAACTTAATAAGTGTATCACGTTTGGATAAAGACAGTTATGAGTGTTATTTTGCACACGGCGAGTGTGCCATATGGTTTAAAGATGCTTGTGTGGGTGTTGCTTTACTTCACAACGAGCTTTATTTGTTATCCTTACATGAAAAAGTGCATTCTGTATGTAATGTGAATGAACAAACTTCCTTGTCGAACAAAGAACAAAAGAAAAGAAAGAGAACTCATGACTCATCGAAGTTATGGCACTGTCGATTAGGCCATATTTCGAGGGGAAGAATCGAAAACCTCATTAAAAGTGATATTCTTCCTCCGTTAGAGTTCTCCGATATAGAACAATGCATAGATTGCATAAAAGGAAAGTATGTAAAGCAAATTATAAAGGGTGCAAACCGAAGTACAGCAACACTAGAAATAATCCACACTGATATTTGTGGACCATTTTCTGTGAAAAGTGTGGATGGCTATGACTCGTTCATAACATTCACAGATGATTACTCCCGATATGGTTATATTTATCCAATTAAAGAAAGGTCTGAAGCATTGGATAAATTTAAAATATTCAAAGCAGAAGTTGAAAATCAACATGATAAAAGAATTAAGATAGTCCGGTCCGATCGTGGTGGGGAGTACTACGGTCGACACACTCCATATGGTCAAGTACCTGGACCTTTTGCAAGGTTCTTACAGGAAAATGGAATAGTCGCCCAGTATTCTATGCCAGGCGAACCTCAGCAAAATGGAGTAGCTGAAAGGCGCAACCGTACTCTTATGGATATGGTGCGCAGTATGATGAGTTATTCCACCCTGCCATTGGGATTATGGATGGAGGCGCTTAAAACAGCCATTCACATTCTCAACAGAGTACCAAGCAAGTCGGTGCCCAAAACACCGTATGAGTTGTGGACAGGGAGAGTTCCCTCCCTGCGCCACTTAAGGGTCTGGGGGAGCCCAGCTGAGGCAAAAGTATTTAATCCAAATATTGCAAAGTTAGACCCCAAAACAGTAACTTGCCACTTCATTGGCTATCCTGACAGATCAAAAGGTTATCGTTTCTACTGTCCAGACAAATACACAAAGTTTGTAGAAACGAGACATGCAGTCTTCTTGGAGGACGAATTGATGAGGGGGAGCATGGTAGCTCAGAAAATTGATCTTGAGGAGAAGAGGGTGCATGCACCTAATCCGATGATTCAGGAGCCATTTTTCTCGCTACCTGTTGTGCCTGCACCAACAATCCCTGAGGTTGCCATGCAAGCACCTATTGTAACTCCACCCGTGACAACAAGGAGTGAAGTTTCGGAACCTGTCCGTCAGGAGCCGACTGAACCCTTCGTTGAGCATGAAAGGGAGCTGCAGCAGCCACCTCTAATAGATGTACCAGAAGTTGAGGTACATAATGAGACAGAAAATGAGGCCCTTAGAAGGTCCAAAAGAGTCAAGAAATCAGCTATTTCTACTGACTATAAAGTTTATAACACAGAAACAGTTCATATGGAAGGTGATCCCACCTCATATGAAGAAGCTATGGAAGGCCCCAACTCATCGAAGTGGCTAGAGGCCATGGAAGATGAAATGAGGTCGATGAGTTCCAACAATGTTTGGGACTTAGAGGAAATTCCCAAAGGAGCCAAAATAGTAGGCTGCAAATGGGTCTACAAAACAAAGTATGACTCTAACGGAAACATAGAAAAGTATAAAGCGCGTCTAGTGGCAAAAGGATTTACACAAAGAGAAGGGGTAGATTACAATGAGACATTTTCTCCGGTCTCATGTAAGGATTCCTTCAGAATCATAATGGCACTAGTTGCTCATTTTGATTTAGAGTTGCATCAAATGGATGTAAAGACGGCATTTCTAAATGGAGATTTAGAAGAAAAAGTGTACATGAAACAACCCAAGGGTTTTTTCATGGAGGGGAAGGAACACATGGGATGCCGTCTAAAGAAATCCATTTATGGATTAAAGCAAGCCTCTAGACAGTGGTATCTAAAGTTTAATGATACCATTAAAAGATTTGGATTTAAAGAAAATATCGAGGACAACTGCGTTTATGCAAAGTTTAAAAGTGGGAAATATATTTTCCTAATCTTGTATGTGGATGATATCCTGCTTGCTAGCAGTGATGTTAGTCTTCTGCGAGAAACAAAGAAGTTTTTGTCCTCAAACTTTGATATGAAAGATCTTGGTGAAGCTTCATATGTTTTGGGCATAGAAATTCACCGAGATAGGAAGAATGGAGTGTTAGGACTATCACAGAAGGCATATTTAGAAAAAGTTCTAATAAAGTATAATATGCATAAGAGTAATGCCACACCTGCTCCGATAGTTAAGGGCGACAGTTTTGGGGAATATCAATGCCCCAAGAATCAATATGAGATCGATCAAATGAAAGCAGTACCATATGCTTCGGCTGTTGGAAGCTTACAGTATGCACAAGTGTGCACTCGCCCTGACTTAGCTTTTATCACCGGGGTAATCGGTAGATATCAGTCAAATCCAGGCATAGAGCACTGGAAGATGGTAAAAAAAGTATTGCGCTATGTGCAAGGCACAAAAGACCTCATGCTAACCTACAGAAGATCTGATTCCCTAGAGATAAAAGGGTATTCAGATGCAGATTATGCGGGAGACAAAGATGAAAGAAAGTCCACAACTGGATATGTGTTCACTCTCGCAGGAGGGGCTATTTCGTGGAGAAGCTGCAAACAGACAATAGTTGCATCATCCACGATGTATGCCGAATTTATAGCATGTTTTGAGGCCACGAATCAGGTGTTATGGCTAAAGAAATTTGTACCCGACTTGAAAGTAGTGGATTGTATTGACAAACCAATAAAGATGTACTGTGACAACCAGCCTGCAGTATTTTATGCTCACAACAATAAGTCGAGTAAAGCTACCAGACCAATAGAAGTAAAGTATTATGTTGTGAAAGATAAAATCCAGGATCAAACTATAAGACTCGGGCATATAAGGACAAAGGATATGCTTGCGGATCCGCTAATGAAAGGCTTACCACCCAGTGTGTTCAAGGAACACTTAGCCGGCATGGGTTTAATGGCAAGCCTATGATTCCTGGATCATAAGAGGCCCAAAAGTAACAGAATTTGTTTCAAAACAGAAAAGTGTATAGTGGCTGTCTGATTCTTTCGGCAATTGAGCTGTGACGATGAAACATGCTCTATGTACTGATCTGTGATGAAACGAGTAAAGTATAAAGTATAAAGTTAAAAGTAAAGTTGAGATCAAGGGGGAGAATGTTAGGTTGATCTCCAGGACCGAGTCCAACGACTCGATCCACCCTTGCTCACGCGCCCTAATCGGGGGCGCCCAACCTCTTGATGGTTGGTGGGCCCCTGTCGCCAGCGCCATATAAAGAGGTGGGGGGGCCGGACGCACACGGTACGAGGTTCACCATGCGCCACAGCCCCCCACCGACACAACCTACCGATCTAGGTTTTGCGCTAGGCCGACGGGAAGTCTCCAGCCGCCGCCACTCTCACCCTCCACGCTCACTCCGTCGCCCTCTCCGATGGCGACCGGCTCGGGCTCATCGAGCCAAGGTGCAGGTGATTCCTCTTCCTCTCCGATCTCTCCCTCTCTCTCAATGCTTTGTCCAGTGACACAGAAAAGGTACACTACCGAGTCTTTGATCTAGCCTAGCAATTCAACAGCCAGCAGTCTAGGGTTTGAGGGAGTTCAGTTGTTTAGTTGAAAACTATCGTGTGCTCCACCGTGTATCATCCCTTCGGGGAAACGGCGCTGCCGTGTTTCTAATAAAGATTGCTGCGAGGGTTCTTGCGTCATCAAGGATTATCGAGCTGTGGTTTGAGGCGTGGTGATCTTCATCACGTTGCTTGCTGGATTTGTTCCTCTTCTTCAGGTGACGTTCATCGCGTTATTGGAAGATTATTTATCCGGGTTGACTCGCTGTGAAAGATCGGGACAAAATTGGAAGGATCACCGGCGTGATCCTTATCATGTGGTATCAGATTACTGGGTTGATCACCGCGAGTATTTCAGATTGATTGTTCTCTGGATTCTCTAGATTGATTTCCCCTAGCAGTATCCAGCTCAGATTGGTTTGTGTGTATTCTTCAAGGTGGCTGTTTTCATATCGATTGCTAGCATCGGAGTCGATCTCAGAGACGCAGGCCAGTTTCTAGTTCGGATCGCTAAAGAGGAGTCCAGGGAAGCAGATCCGATCGGGAGCATCGAGGCAGAGAAAAAGATCGCTGGTTCCTTTCATTGCTTGGCCAATCCGATCGGGATCGCTGAAAAGGCAAAAAAAAACAAAGGGGATCGATCCCGCGCCTGGGCCCGGAGCAGGTCTGCCCCCGAGCGAGTAGCCTCGCTCGCTTCGTGCGGCCACGCGCTGACCGCCTGGGATCGCTCGGCTAGTCGCCTGTGACTCACGCCGAAGCCAGACGAGCCTGCGCTTGCGCGCCCGCTGTTGGGCCGGCCCACCATCGCCAAGGGCTTCCGCCATCGCCCAATCTTTCTGGCGCTGGGTGAGGCGATCGGCCGATCGAGGCCTGGCGACGTTTCCGCTCGCGCGTGACCCCAGACCATCTCTGTGGTCGGCCGCCAGCAGCTCTTTGTTTTGTCAGTTCCGTCCGCTGGTTTTTAACTGCAATTTTCGCCAGATACTACTCAATACCAATAGTTGCAAGGAAAAGCACAGATAAAATTGTTCTGTATTGAGAAATCAGTGAAGGCTAGGACAAAATAGTACAACATGGATTCTTTTCCGGATGATTATTACGGCTATAAGTGTCGCCGTGGCAAGAAATCTAGCGATATTTTCAATGATTATCTGGACCTGCTGGATGGTGTTTTAGCATATGACGCATATGAGATCAATTGGCAACTGACCTATGATGCAACAGCTGAAGAGTATGAGTCATGGGAACGTCATATGCTACAGGGTTTCTACAGGTGTGCTACCTATGATCAAAACATGAATGATTCTAACCGTTTGGCTCTTGCGGACCGACGCGTGGATGCCAGGCTATACAGTTGGTGGCATAAAGTGTTGCAGGAGAAGAGCATTACCTCTGCAACTTGGGCGAATTTCAGAAAATTTCTGCGAGAGTGCTTTATCCCTTCTAGCACCGTGGTTCCTTCTCGAAAGCCCATGGTAACCGTAGAAGTGATTCAGCAGCCACCCAAGGTTGTGCATCGGATAGAGGATGTTGGCAAGAGCATAGCTCCTATACAGAAGGTCGCAACAGCTGTGACTACTCATGCGAAGTTGACAGTTGTTCCATTGCCGACAGTTAGCAAGGTGGTAGCCACGAATTCTGAATTATCAGCGGTTGATGTTGTCAAGGCTGATGTTGTGAAGGATATCGTGGAGGAGGTTGTACCATTGAGTGGGCTGAATATGCAACTCAAAAGAGTACATGATGAGACTTGCATGACAGCGGATAGAGGCCAGCGATGGAATTTATTTCAGGCGCAGTGCATAATCAAAGGCAAAGCATGCAAGTTGATGATTGACAGTGGTAGTTACTGTAATGGCATTAGCAAGGCGGTTGAGGAGGCTTTGGGTTTATCCACTTGGCGTATTCTAGAACCGAGGCATGTTGAGTGGGTTAATAGTTGCGGTATGCTGAAGATTACTCACAAGGTGCGTGTGCCATTTACAGTTGATGACTATGTTGATGAGGTGGAATGTGATGTGTTGCCATTGGAGGTGTGTGGACTGTTACTTGGACGTCCATGGCAGTATGATCACAATGCTATGCATGCTGGGAGAGCAAATACATATTCTTTCGTGCATGATGGCAAACAGCGGACTTTGAAGCCTATGAGAGATGATCAAATCAAGTCCGATGTTGTGTTGGTGGTTCGCAAGGTGATGAGGACATCCCTACTATTGTTCCATCTCCACTTCGTAATGATGACAAGCAAGTTGCTGCAAAGAAGAAGTCCAATGATGAAATCAGAATTGGACCTATCACAAGAGCTCGTGCAAAGTTAATAGAACAACAGGTGAATTTGCTCCTAATAGAATCTGATTATTTTGTTAATGAGAATTGTTTACTGCCTAAGTCTTTGTGTGTTTGCATACTCAGGTTCATGGGAGAAGAAGACATAGCACGAGGGAGCGAGGAGCTGGAGCAAGACGTGATGATCATGCACATGGACGCGAGGGAGGAGAGGGAGGCCGGCGGCCAGCATGAGGAGGAGGAGGACATCACGCAGGAGGCTGCATATGGCGCACCACCAAGTGTATGTGCACCATACACATAAGGCCTGCGCGCCTAGTTGGCTGCACCCAACCTTTGGGTCAGTTTGTATCACGTCCGGTTGAGTCGAACCAAGTTAGAGGACCAGGTCAGGTCGGCTGCCTTTGGGCCAGCCGCACCCCCCATATAATAAGTGCCTATTGCCATAGGAGAGGTTAGACCACGTTTTAGAAAAACCCTAGTTCTTGAGACTGCTGCAAGCATTCATCTGGAATTCTTGTCTCCAATTCGTTTCGATCTGGAGATTATATACTGCAAGTTAAGTGTGATCTGCTGTTCCATTGGGAATTAGTGAATTGCAATTATACCGTTTCGTGGTCGACGGCTGCGTTGCGCAAGTGTGTGAAGTCGTGAATATCCGAAGGGTAGAGAGCTGTTGCATTGGCATCAGGGATCTAGCGAGGAGAGATCATCGGCGACACCAAGTTATCTATCACCATCATCACCATTACCGCAAGCTTACTGAGAAGATCGGGCCACCCCATATCATCTTGGTATCAGATTTCCAGTGTTTCCTCGGTAAGCAATCCACCAGATCATCCGTAGTTTAGTTTTGATTTTCGTCCTATCCAGAAAAGCCAAAAAAAAAATTAGGGTTCATAGTATTGCCATAGCCTAGATTGCATCGTAGATTGGTTTTAGTTGCTGGTCGTTTTCCTTCTTTGATCCGATCTATTTCTTGTTCCGTAGGAGTCTAGGTTCTAGTCGGTTTTAGGTTTCGAGTACACTTCGATCGCTCGCCATCAGACAAAAGACGCGATCTGTCTGGTATCGCGCGTAGGAAGCGAACGCTCCCGATCAGACACCGCGCGACGTTTGTCTGGTCCAGCGCGTTGGCAAGCTTGCTCCGAGTCCTGCCGCGGCACGAGTTCTGTGCGTTCTTCTGCCGTGGTACAAATCCGAGTTTTTCTCGTTTTCCTTCAAAACCGAGTCCACATAGCGTACCTTTCTGCATCTTGTGACAAACATAGCCACAGCCTTTCTACTATACAATTGTGTAGGAGCTTACCTATTTGAGACTAGCATATCTTTGCTCCACGGGCTGCTCTGTTTAGGGTTTTCAAGTGCATTTTTGTCTGCCGTGCTGAAAAATCTTCGCGGTGCGACGTATTGTGGCCGAAAAAGAGAGAGGAGAGAGAAAAAAAAATGAAATTTACTGTACTCCGTGAATTGGTTTTATAAAGAGAAGTCAAAAAAAAGTGAAAAAAAAGAGCAAAGAGAGAAGAATCAAAAAACAGAAAAGTGAGAGGCCGAAGCATCTATCTAATTTGCTGCACTAGTAGATTGAGCAATCTTGTGCCTGTTTACATTGAGCATTGCTAGTGTCTCTCTTGTGCATTGCAACATATCCTGTTTTATAGTTGCTTTGCCACGTTTATCTCCACGTGTGTGTTTCCTTTGTGTGTTTGTTCACACGATCAGCACTAGGACTTGTCTTTGGTGTAGTTAGGATACCATACCTACAGCTCCACCATACACTCCTGCTTTGTCGTGTGATTGCTCTTATACCCTGGTATTCACTTCATCACATCCGTGCATTAGTCATCTATCCGAACGGGTACGCAGTTGCTATTCACTTTGGAACGGTAAGATTTCCTTTTCTTGTCAGTTTTGAGTGAGTTGTGAGTGTGCCACCAAAAAGATTTTTGATTTAGTGCACTAACCTACTAATCATGTCTGTTAGTGGTGTTGATGATGTGATGCAGAAAAAGGCTGATGATGCTACTGTTACATGGAGGGAATATGAAGCTCTCCGTGATCATTTGCAAGGGGTTATTACTAGATCCACTGAAAACATTGACGCTGATATTCAAGCTGTGCAAATGAAAGTAGATGCCACTGAAACTACAGTCAATGCTATGCAAGCGCAAGTCACTGCTCTCCAGACAAGCATACAGCAATTGACAACTTCCGTCAATGGGCTGCAGTGTAACTGTTGAGCAACGCCACCATGAGGACCATGGCGATGTTGATAGTGTCCATGGAGATAATGAACACATGATGGGCAACAATGGCCGCGGGCGTGGTTTTCCAGGACAGGGTCGGCCACCACCACCACCTGGTGCTCGGCGTGTGCCATTTCAGGAGGATGATGGCTTGGGCAAGCCCAAGTTCACGATTCCCAGATTTGAAGGTTCCACTGATGCGGAGGAGTACCTTACTTGGGAGCTCAAGATTGAAAAATTGTGGCGTTTGCATGATTACACTGAAGATAGGAAGATTAAGCTTGCTTCTTCAGAATTTGATGGTTATGCCTTGCGTTGGTGGGATAGCATTGTGACGGAAAGAAGAGATAACAACGAGCTTCCTGTTCTTACATGGCGCAATATGAAGGAGATCATGCGAGCTCGTTTTGTTCCCACTAATTACCTGCGTACTGTTTATGATAAATTGACACAGTTGAAGCAAGGAACCATGACCGTTGATGCTTATTACATGGAGATGGAGATGTTGCTGCAGCGTGCACGTGTTCGAGAGTCTATTGAGATGACCATGCAGCGATTTCTTCATGGGCTGAAGTACAACATCAAAGGTATTGTTAGGCATCATTCCTACAACAATATGAACGAGCTTTTGCATCATGCAAGGGAGGCTGAATCGCAGCTAGCTGAAGAAGCTCAAATCAAGGCACGATATACTCCTTCTGGGAGGTTCTCTAGCAGGGCGCCACACCAATCTGCAGCGCCTATGGAGGGTGCCACCAGAGGCCCCTCTTCTTCACATTCTCACCCAGCCTCCAATGCTTCTACTGCAAAGAAACCAGCAGCTCCTGCGCCTAGCTCTGGTTCCAACATGTCTACAGCTCGTAATAGAGATATGCAATGCCATACATGTGGTGGCAAGGGGCACTTCAAGCGAGAGTGTCCAAACAGAAAGGTGATGATTGTTAATGATGATAATGAGTATGAGACTGGAGATGACGCTGATCCGTATGATTCCAATGATGATGGTTACACAAGTGAGGGCGGCATGGATGCCTTTGCTTCTCCAGCGCCTACCATTGTTGTCTCGCGGCGTGCATTGAGTGTCACGCCACATGCTGATTCCCAGCGCTGCAATCTGTTCCAAACAAAAGCACTAGTTGGCCCAAACAAAGCTTGCAAAGTAATCATTGATGGAGGTAGCTGCCGCAATCTAGCAAGCAAGGAGTTATGTGCCAAGCTAAATCTGAAATATTTACCTCATCCAAATCCCTACTACATCCAATGGTTGAGTGATAATGGAGAGATGAAGGTAAATCATATGGTGCGTGTGAATTTTGAGATAGGACCATACAAGGATTCAATTGAGTTTGATGTGGTTCCTATGACTGTTTGTCACCTACTACTGGGTCGGCCATGGCTGTATGATCGCCATGTGCAACACAATGGCCGAGCCAATACCTATCACTTGGAGTTCAAGGGCAAGAAAATTAATCTACAGCCTATGTCACCGCAGCAAATTGTCAATGAGTCTGGTCAGAAAACAGAAGTGAAGCTAGAACAGCCACCTACACGAGAACATAATGTAATAGCTGTGAGTGAAAATATAACGAAAAGTGAGAGACTGTCTAGTTTGCTTATATTAGCCACCAAAGAAGACATGGTAGAATTTAGAGAGGATCCTACAGCCATGCCACTTGTGCTTATGTACAAAGGCGAGGTGTTAGTTTCTAATGATATGCATCCTGTTTCTCTTGGTGTTTCTAATGTATTGCAGGAGTACGACGATGTGTTTCCGGAGGAGGTGCCCGCAGGACTGCCACCATTGCATGGAATTGAGCATCAAATTGATTTGATCCCTGGTGCCACTCTTCCAAACCGTGCGCCGTACAGGACCAACCCCGAAGAGACAAAGGAAATACAGCAACAAGTACAAGCGCTTCTGGACAAGGGGTATATTCGTGTTTCTCTTAGCCCTTGTGCTGTTCCTGTTATTTTGGTGCCTAAGAAAGATGGTACATGGCGCATGTGCGTAGATTGTAGAGCTATTAATAACATCACTATTCGATATCGTCATCCTATTCCACGCTTAGAGGATATGCTCGATGAATTGAGTGGTGCTGCTATTTTCTCTAAGATTGATTTGCGTAGTGGATACCATCAAATTAGGATGAAAGAAGGGGATGAATGGAAAACTGCTTTCAAAACTAAATTTGGTTTATATGAGTGGCTAGTTATGCCTTTTGGTCTTACTAATGCACCTAGCACATTCATGCGCTTAATGAATCATGTTTTGCGAGAGTTTATTGGTCGTTTTGTGGTTGTATATTTTGATGATATACTTATTTACAGCCGCACTGAATCTGAACATTGTGAGCATATTAGACAAGTTTTGCAAGTGTTGCGTGATGCTAAATTGTATGCTAACCTTGAGAAGTGCACATTTGCAAAAGATAAAGTGATATTTCTGGGATATGTTGTATCTATGCATGGGGTAGAGGTAGATTCATCTAAAATTGAAGCAATTCAAAATTGGCCTACTCCCATGAATGTTAGTCAAGTACGAAGTTTTCACGGTCTTGCTAGTTTCTATCGGCGTTTTGTGAAAGACTTTAGTACTATTGCTGCACCATTGAATGAATTAACTAAGAAAGGAGTGCCTTTTGTATGGGGCGCTGCCCAAGATCATGCATTTGATGAGCTGAAACGTTTGCTTACTTCTGCACCATTGCTTGCACTACCAGATTTTTCTAAGCAATTTGAAGTTGAATGTGATGCTAGTGGTATAGGCATTGGTGGTGTGTTGATGCAAGAAGGTAGACCTATTGCTTATTTCAGCGAGAAACTTTCTGGTGCTAGACTGAATTATCCTGTTTATGATAAAGAATTGTATGCGCTTGTTCGAGTTCTTGAGGTTTGGCAACATTATTTGTGGCCAAAAGAATTTATCATACATTCTGATCATGAAGCTTTAAAATATCTGAAAGCTCAATCTAACTTGCATAGGCGCCTAGCTAAGTGGGTTGAGTTCATTGAGTCATTTCCCTACATCATCAAGTATAAGAAAGGGAAAGAAAATGTTGTTGCTGATGCTCTATCTAGGAAGAACATGTTATTGACGCATCTTGATGTTAAAATTCCTGGTTTAGAGAGCTTGTGTGATTTGTATGCCACTGATCATGATTTTGCTGAACCATATCGTTTGTGTATGCTTAGAACTGCATGGGACAAGTACCACATACATGATAGATTTTTGTTTCGTGCTAACAAACTATGTGTTCCAGAATCGTCGGTACGTTTGCTATTGTTGCAGGAATCACATGCTGGCGGATTGATGGGTCACTTTGGGCGTGAGAAGACGCTTCTCATGCTCGCTGATCATTTTTATTGGCCCAAGATGAGGCGTGACGTGGACAGATTTGTTAGGCGCTGCATTGTATGCAACACGTCCAAGTCCAAGCTGAAGCCTCACGGTTTGTATACACCACTACCTGCACCTACCACACCATGGGAAGATATAAGTATGGATTTTGTGTTAGGTTTGCCACGCACTAAAAGAGGTCATGATAGTATATTTGTGGTAGTGGATAGATTCTCTAAGATGGCACATTTTATTGCATGTCACAAAAGCGACGATGCGTCGCACATAGCTAATCTGTTTTTCAGGGACATTGTTCGCTTGCATGGAGTGCCCAAGACAATTGTTTCTGACAGGGACGTGAAGTTTATGAGCTACTTCTGGAAGACACTATGGGGCAAGCTGGGAACGAAGTTACTGTTCAGCACTACATGTCATCCCCAAACTGATGGTCAAACGGAGGTGGTGAATAGAACATTGTCACAATTGCTGCGAGCCATGATCAAGAAAAATCTGCGTGAGTGGGAGGAGTGTTTGCCACATGTTGAGTTTGCATATAACAGAGCGGTGCACACTACTACTCAGCTTTGTCCTTTCGAGGTGGTGTATGGTTTCAAACCAATCACACCACTAGATTTGCTGCCTCTTCCATTGCATGAGAGAGTTAATATGGAGGCATCAAAACGAGCAGATTATGTGAAGAAAATTCATGAGAAGACACGAGAGGCCATTGAGAAGAAAGGCAAGAACATTGCTGCTACACGAAACCAATCAAGAAAGCAAGTTTTGTTTCAGCCTGGAGATATGGTTTGGGTGCATCTGCGCAAGGATAGGTTCCCACAGCTGCGCAGGTCCAAGTTGAGGCCGCGTGGTGCTGGTCCTTACAAGGTGCTCGCCAAGATAAATGACAATGCCTACTCGATTGATATTCCTATTGCTGAGTTTGGTGGCGTTAGCAACAGCTTCAACGTTGCTGATTTGTCACCATATGATGGAGAAGACCTTGGAGCGTCGAGGTCGACGCCTTTTGAAGGGGGGGGAGATGATGAGGACATCCCTACTATTATTCCATCTCCACTTCGTAATGATGACAAGCAAGTTGTTGCAAAGAAGAAGTCCAATGATGAAATCAGAATTGGACCTATCACAAGAGCTCGTGCAAAGTTAATAGAACAACAGGTGAATTTGCTCCTAATAGAATCTGATTATTTTGTTAATGAGAATTGTTTACTGCCTAAGTCTTTGTGTGTTTGCATACTCAGGTTCATGGGAGAAGAAGACATAGCACGAGGGAGCGAGGAGCTGGAGCAAGACGTGATGATCATGCACATGGACGCGAGGGAGGAGAGGGAGGCCGGCGACCAGCATGAGGAGGAGGAGGACATCACGCAGGAGGCTGCATATGGCGCACCACCAAGTGTATGTGCACCATACACATAAGGCCTGCGCGCCTAGTTGGCTACACCCAACCTTTGGGTCAGTTTGTATCACGTCCGGTTGAGTCGAACCAAGTTAGAGGACCAGGTCAGGTCGGCTGCCTTTGGGCCAGCCGCACCCCCCATATAATAAGTGCCTATTGCCATAGGAGAGGTTAGACCACGTTTTAGAAAAACCCTAGTTCTTGAGACTGCTGCAAGCATTCATCTGGAATTCTTGTCTCCAATTCGTTTCGATCTGGAGATTATATACTGCAAGTTAAGTGTGATCTGCTGTTCCATTGGGAATTAGTGAATTGCAATTATACCGTTTCGTGGTCGACGGCTGCGTTGCGCAAGTGTGTGAAGTCGTGAATATCCGAAGGGTAGAGAGCTGTTGCATTGGCATCAGGGATCTAGCGAGGAGAGATCATCGGCGACACCAAGTTATCTATCACCATCATCACCATTACCGCAAGCTTACTGAGAAGATCGGGCCACCCCATATCACAAGGAGAAGTTACATAAAGCTAAGCCACAACCAGTGCTAGCTCAGGTGCAGCTTGAGGAGCATGCTGCGAAGAGCGTCAGTGGTGATATTGTTTCAGCCAAGCCTGTAGATGACAAGCCAGTTGTTCTTGTTAGTGACAAGCCGGTTGAAGTCAAGCCTCATATAGATGAAGGGAAGGATATGTCACCATGTATTCCATGTGTTCCACTTCCAGTTCGTGTTGACATGGGTGTTCAGACCGATGACGGTGGTGCTGATCGTGTTCCGGTGCATATGGTGCCGCGGGTAGTCAGCCACAGTTTTGCGAGAACACCTCGGAGACGTTTTGTTGGAGCAGCAGTGCGTGTGCATACAGACAAGGATGGACGTGTTCGTCCGTTGTGTGGCCCAGGCATTACTACTTTGCAGGGTCGTGCTAAGCAGGTTCATGTTCAGCACCGCAAGGTTCCAACAAGGATTGAGAAGAAGATGGTGGAGGCGCCTAAGTACAAGTTGGTTTGTATCAAGTCGAGCAGGCAAACAGGGAGGATGTGGTGAGGAAGGCAAGCAAGACTTGAAGACGGCGAATATGCGTGGTGCCATTGTTGATATTCCGCCACCCTTTCGAGCAGACCCTCACGCGTTGGGGGCAACGCTTTTTGAAGGGGGGGAGGATGATATGGGCACGAAGGAGGAGGTGAAGCCCAATTTCAGGACTCCACCAAGATGAGGGAAGCTCGTTGCATATTGGCACGCCAGGACGACCTATGATATGTAATAATTAGTCTAAGGTTGTGTCAGCAATTTATGTTCATGCCTATGTTATTTCGTAGCTAGGTCTAGTTGTGGGCCACTTAGGTTTTATTTGTGTCTTGGGTTTGGGCCTGTCCAAGCCCAACAGTTTTCTAGCCATCTATATAAGGAGGCCAGCAGTCTAGGGTTTGAGGGAGTTCAGTTGTTTAGTTGAAAACTATCGTGTGCTCCACCGTGTATCATCCCTCCGGGGAAACGGCGCTGCCGTGTTTCTAATAAAGATTGCTGCGAGGGTTCTTGCGTCATCAAGGATTATCGAGCTGTGGTTTGAGGCGTGGTGATCTTCATCACGTTGCTTGCTGGATTTGTTCCTCTTCTTCAGGTGACGTTCATCGCGTTATTGGAAGATTATTTATCCGGGTTGACTCGTTGTGAAAGATCGGGACAAAACTCGAAGGATCACCGGCATGATCCTTATCAAGCGGCCAGCTCGGAGCAGGACTCGGCAGCAAGGGGAACGGGGCCCATGGCCTCTGGAGATTTTGACGACGATGACGTGGAGTTCGGCGAGCGGTTGGCCCACCGGAGGCGTCCCGAGGGCACCGTGGTGCTCTCGGACTCCTCTGACGACGGCTCCGCCTTGCCGGACCAGCCCACCGAGGGAGACGTCGATGCGTCCTCCTCACGAGACCTGGAGGAGGAGGGGCGCCAAGCCCGCCTGGAGGCGGAGCACCGCTCCAAGTTCAACGACAAACGCGCCAGCCGGCAACCTGAGGCTGGAGCCTCCCATGGCAAGAAGCCGGCCGGCGAATCCTCCGCGCCCCCACCGCCGCCCTCTGCCCTTCCGAGCAAGAGAGGATGGGTGGAGCGAGATGCCTCATGAGTGTTCCTGCACAAAAATCTTTACTTCTTGGCTTACCTTTCCCCTAACCTCCTTCTCCCTTCTCCTCTCCAGGGATGCCGAGGAGAAGAAGGAAGAGAAGAAGAGGAGGAAGAAGAGGAAGACCAGACAGACCACGCCGGGCCCTGACCCGGCAGCCACTGCCATACCGACGATGCCGCCGTGCGCCTCCGGAGAAGAAGAAGATCGCGCATCCACAGACGCGTAGTCCGCCCTGGGAGCTGCCGCAGCTCCCAGCACGACCGAGCCCCCTAGCGCAGGGGGCACACCAGAGATTACGGGGGCAGCTCCTGCTGCCCCCTCTGTAGCCAGCACCACCACCACCCCGGAGGCACCCTCGGCAGGAATGGCCGCGCCATCCGGCACGAGGGCAGCCCCCGAGCCAAGCGGCGAGAAGAGGATGGCCTCCACCGAGTCGGGGCCCTCCAGAGCCCCATCGCCTCCCCTGCCAGAGATACTGGGGAGGCCCGCGAGGATCGCCGCTGAGCCCCACACCGCCGACCCATGGGCGGGGGTGCTCGCGGCCATGACCGGCGCCCTCCGAGACGAGGTCGTCAAGGCGCGCACTGCTGAGGAGGCGCGCATCGACGAGGGCTGGGCCCTCCTGCACCAAGCCACGGAGAGGTGCCATCTCCTGGACCAGCGCGCTGCCGAGGGCCGCGAGCAGGCGAGGAAGGAGGCGGAGGAGATCCGCGCCAGCGTGGCCGAGGAGGCCGAAGAAGCTCTGGCGAACGCCAGGGAGTCGGCGAGGGGGATCTTGGCCAGGGCGCACCACGAGGCCATGGAGATTATCTCTGAAGCGCACCAGAGGATCCCCTCCACCGTCGGGCCTCCCAACCCAGCCTTGGCTGGAGAGAAGGCCAAGCGGGCGGCTCAGCACCTCCTGGACTAGGCCAGGACCAATGCCGACGGCCTTCTCGCCAAAGCCCAGCAGAGACTGGACGAAGTCGAGGACCGAGAGGCCCTCCTCCATGCCCACGAGGAGAGCGCTGATTCCCGGGCAGAGAGCCTGAGCCTGCAAGAGGCTGGGCTCACCGTCTGAGAAGCAGAGGCTCGCGAACGCGAGCGGGAACTCCGCCTCCGAGAGGAGCAGCTCCATGCCCTCGAAGATCGGCTCAACAGGGAGCGAGAGGCCCTCGAGAGCCTAGAGGCAATGGTCAGCTAGTCCACCGCTGAGCTGACCCGGCACCAAGAGGCGCTGAACCAGCGTGAGGCTTCCCTCCAGGGAAGGATGGACCACATGCTGAACCACCGATGGGTGAACCAGCGATGGGTCAGCATGGAGCAGGAGTTCGAGCGGAGGCACATCGAGATCACCGAGGCGTGCCGCGCGGACTTCCGCTCCAAAACCGACGCCGCCCTGGTGAGGTACAAGCAGGGGCGCGAGACCCTGGAGCGCCAGGTCCGAGACCTGGAGGCTGAACTGAGGGGAGCGCACGAGGTGCGCCGGGGCGCCGAGTGCGCCCCGGCAGAAGCTGATGCCACCATCATCTCGCTCCGGCGCGACGTGCAGAGGCTTGAGGAGGAGAACTCGGCGACGGTCCTGCAGGTCGTGGAGGTCTCCAAAGAGCTCCAGGAGGCCAGGGACTCCGAAGCTGAAGCACGCATGCTACGCAGGCAGTGCGTGCAGATGTTCCACGGGTTTTTGGCCTGCGTCATGGCGACGGTGCACCGCCTGGGCATCCATGGGCTGGACCTACCCACCGTCCCTGAGGACGACGGGTCGATCATGCTCTTCTTCAGCTAGCTGGCTGAAGAGCTGGATGGCTGCTACCGGTTGATGGTGCCAGAAAATGAGCTGATGGCATGTGGTTGACGTGGGAGCAGATTGTCCTTGTGCGTGGTGAATAACCAGCCCGTTGGGAACCCCAAGAGGAAGGTATGATGAGTATAGCAGCTAGTTTTCCCTCAGTTAAGAAACCAAGGTTTAATATCGTTCAGGAGAGGAGAGACAATGACGACTGAAGGTGATGCGGAACCTGCACACACACAAACAAATACTTTGTCCCCAACTTGCGATGAGGTTGTCAATCTCACCGGTTTGCTTGAAACAAAGGTTATGAGCGTATCGAGTGGAAAACAATATAGTATACGAGTAAAGTAAACAGTGCGAGTAAAGTAAACAGGTGATAGCAATATGATGTAAATAGGACCGGGGTCCACAGTTCACTAGTGGTGTCTCTCCATAGATAAAATAACACATGCTGGGTAAACAAATTACAGTTGGGCAATTGATAGAATAGAGATAAACGTGATATGTCAAGAAGATCACTATGAGATTTACTCTGGGCATGACAACAAAATACATAGACCGCCATCCAACTGCATCTATGACTAATAATCCACTCCCGGGGATATCAATCCAAACACCCTAGAAGTATTAAGTTGCGAACAACAGATAATTGCATTAAGCAAAGTGTGTAATGTAAACAAAGCATATGCCCTTGAGCATATGAATGTTGTTTTCTCCCTAGTAGCAACAACACATCTACCACCTTAGAGGTTTCTGTCACTCCCCCAGGTGAAATAGAGGCATGAACCCACTATCGAGCATAAATACCCCCTCTTGGAGTCACTAGCAACTACTCGGCCAAGATAGCTACTAACAACGGAGAGCATGCAAGATCATAAACAACATAGAGATAACAAAAGATATAATTCAGTATAGCAACTTAATCATAAACACCAATATTCATCGGATCCCAACAAACCAAACATGTAGAATTACATAACGGTGATCTCAATCATGTACGGCAGCTCATGAGATCTAAACATGAAGCACATGGTGGAGAAGACAACCATCTAGCTACTGCTATGGACCCATAGTCCAAGGTAGACTACTCACTCATCGCTCCAGAGGCAAGCATGGCGATGAAGAAGACCTCCGGTGGCGATTCCCCTCTCCGGCAGGCTGCCGGGAAGAGCTTCTGGACCCTCCAGATCTTCGGGTCGACGGCGGCGGCGGATCACGTTGTGTTCTGGAAAACTGATCGGGTCCTTAGGTTTTTTCCGTCGGGGGGGTCTTTATAGGCGAAGGGGCAATGTCAGAGGAGGGGCCAGGCGCCCTCACGCGGGCCCGGCGTGGCCAGGGGCTGGCCGCGCCGCCCCTACGTGTGGGGCCCTGGTGGCCCCCCTCCTACTCCTCTTCGGATCTCTGGAAGCTTCCGGGTAAAATAAGACTTCAGGATGTGGTTTCGTCCAATTCCGAGAATATTTCCTGTGTATCATTCTGAAACACAAAAACAGCAGAAAACAGGAAACTGGCACTGTGGCAACTCGTTAATATGTTAGTTCCGGAAAATGCATAAAAGTGCCACTAAGTGTAACGAAACAATAGGCAAATGGTGTAAAAACAAGCATGGAGCATCAAAAATTATAGATACGTTTGAGACGTATCAATGGCGCGTCGGCCAAGGTCTTGGAGCTCATCGACACTGAGTGCCGGGAGCTCCAGGGGCTCGCAGGGACGCGGATCTTCTCCAACCTCCAGCGCCTCCGCCCTGACCTCAACCTAGAAGAAGTCCTGCAGAGGCCGTCGCGTCCACCGCCTGGAACTCCCGATCGCTCGGCGGTGGCCAGGGCGGGGCGGTTGGACATCGCCCTGCGATGGCTGCAGGCCATCTATGCCCGCCCTGGAGCGCCCGCCGCCGCGGACCAGGAGAGCTCCTCCAGCAGCGACACTTCGGGCTCAGCGAAGGGGCATCCTCAGGCTCCAGCCAAGGCACCGGCGATGACGAGGGCGACGCGGCGGCCGCCCAGTAAGCTCTTCCCAAACCTCCTCCAGAAGAAATGCATTAGCTGCACACTCGGCAGCCATCAGACATTGCCCTGCTGGGCCATTTTAAGTTGTAATCGTACTTAAGGCGTTGCTCGCCAAATTATCCTTATTTGCACCCTTGCGCATTTTTCCTCGCCTCGTCTTTGTCTGGGAAGTGTTCTACGTCGTTCGGGGGCCAGCCTCCAACTGGGACAGCAGCCTGACGCTTAGTATGCAGCTCGTGGTGCAAGGCTAGCGGGCGCTGGCACTCCAGAGGTGACTGTGATGGCATACAGGACTATCTCCCTGCAGCCCCCCTGGCGTCCAAACACGACAAAGGCGATTCCAGGAGAAGAAACACAAGGCCACAGACAAGAACATCAGAAGACTTGGTAAAATTTTGCACGAGTCGTGTGACCCTCGCGCGCTCATGTGCCTTCATTCGAGTGTCGCTCGAGAGGAGAGAGCACCATGGATCATACGAGGTGACTGTAGCGGGTCCCTTCCCTAGTCAGAGCTCGATCCGTTCTGGGTTTTGCGGGCCTGCTGTTTTCTGGGCGAAGGCCCCAGCGCGGACACCGTGCTCTGGTTCTTTCTCGAGAGGTAGACGAGCGAAAACTCATGTTCGCGTTAGGCCGCAGCCAGTCAAATTTGCAAGCTCAAATGGAGCCACGACTCACAATTTCGAGTAGATTTTGCAGATTAGAAAAAGTTAATGGCGAGTGAAGTTGCCATTACACTTTTCTTCCTTGCGTGGATGAAGGTTCCCCTTCCTCAGCCTAGGGCAAGGGGGTGACGACCCTTGAGCCCCCCTGCCCCATCTTCGAGCACCTGGGGACGGGGCCATCGAGGGCGGCGTAGGCCTACGCATCCTCTGGCTCAGGTCCCAGGGATGCGTATCTGTCGAGGAAGCACTCGCAGAGGTCCCTCCAGGACGAAATGGACCTTGGCGGCAGCCTGCAGAGCCACCGGCGAGGCTCTCCCTTTGTAGCCATCATGAACCAACTGGCCATGACACGCCCGTCGCCTCCAGCCGACCGAATACTGGCCGCGTATTGCTGCAAGAACCCCACGGGATCGGAGGTTCCATCGTAACGTGCACCAATATCCGGCCTGAAGCGAGTCGGCCACGTTGCGCGGCGAAGTGGCCCGGCGAGCGCCACAAAGCCCTCAAAGCCGAGGTCACCGACCGCTGGCTTACCCTCTCCAATGGCCTCCAGGCCATCGAGGACTTGAAGGCGTTCTTGGCGACGGCTCGCGTAGACAGCGCGAAGGCGAAGATGATGATGACGATCGTCACCCATGTCAAAGCAGATCTAGAAGAAAGCACACCACAGCCCCCTATCTGGCGCGCCAAATGTCGATGGATTTCGTGTCGCAAGAACACGGGGTACCACGCGACGGACCCAAAGATTCGAACGCAGGGGGCTGAACGTGGGAGATCTTGGATCGCAACAAAACACGGTGACAGAAGCCTCAAGCCATCGATCGCACAACACACTGCAGAGAGGGACGCCGAGCTTTACCCAGGTTCAGGGCCCTCGTGGTGAGGTAAAACCCCTACTTCCTGCCTTCTTGTATTACGACGCGACACCTTGCGAGGAGTACAAGGTCTTGGTTACAAAGCTCTAGCTGGCCAGAGGTTGAGGAACCTGCGTGCCCAACTAGCAGCCTGAAGAAGATGAAGATTCGATCCCCTCTAAGGGGTGGCCTCCCCTCCTTTTATAACGCCAAGGTCCTCCTTCCCCTTATCTTCTTGGGGAAGGGGTTGCCACACACGGCCAAGGAGAGAGGACAGCTGTAGACTTTATTCTTCCATGGACGTAGTCTTTGTAGAGTAGTGGCGCCGGTCCACCGAAGTGGGTGGAGGAAGCTGACGTCTTCCTCTGGTGCCCTGCACCGTCCACGCTATTTTTAGGGGGGGTGGCCAACAACCACTGTGCCGCTTTATGCAGGTACGGCGAAAGTTGGTCTCCTCCCTGTCGGGGGTAGTGTGGGCGGTACGCGGTCTTCTATCCTTTATCTTCTTGCTCTGCACACAAATGTGCTGAGCTGACGTGGACGTGGTCCCTCTTCTCACCAGCGCGGGACCTCGTGAGGAGGTCTTCTGGTCCTTAGCGGTTTTGGTCGTCGTTCTCCTGATGAGGCGCCTCCTCATGAGGGTCTTCTCAATAGCTTCGGTCGTAATTTCTCCCCTGGGCTAATGATGGGCCGATGAAGAGGCCCAGGAGTAGGTGGACCGGGATACCCCGGTATCCAGAACACCGACACATGAAGGACAAGCTGAAAACCATTTGCTATGTTTTTCCTTATGATTTGAATACACGTCTGACTTTCATTGTTTCATTTTCATGATCTTTCGTTTGTGTTATTCTTCATGTTATAACATGGTTGCTAAGTTTCTTTTATCAAGATTATATCTTTCATGCCCATGTTTTAAGTTCTTTTGATCCCAGCACTCAATGCTTACATAGATGATCAAGATTGTGTAGGTGCATGTCACCTCAAAAATTATTCTTTGTTATCACTTACCTACTCGAGGACGAGCAGGAGTTAAGCTTGGGGATGCTTGATACGTCTCAAATGTATCTATAATTTTTTATGTTCCATGCTTGTTTTTACACCATTTGCTTAGTGTTTTGTTACACTTCGTGGCGTTTTTATGCATTTTCCGGAACTAACCTATTAACAAGATGCCATAGTGCCAGTTCCCTGTTTTCTGCTGTTTTTGTGTTTCAGAAAAGTTACACAAGAAATATTCTTGGAATTGGACAAAACAAAAGCCGAACATCTAAATATTTAACGAAGCTTCTAGAAGACCGAAGAGGAGACAGAGTGGGGCCACGGGCTGGCCACACCATAGGGGGGCGCGGCCCAGCCCCTGGCCGCGCCCACCCATGGTGAGGGCGCCCTGGTCCACTTCTGACGCTGCCCCTTCGCCTATAAAGACCCCCCGACGGGAAAAACCTAAAGCCCCAATCAATTTTCTAGAAACACATCGCGATCTGCCACCGTCGTCGACCCAAGATCGGGAGGGTCCAGAAGCTCTTCCTGGCACCCTATCGGAGAGGGGAATCACCACCGGAGGTCTTCTTCATCGCCATGCTTGCCTTCGGCGTGATGAGTGAGTAGTCTACTTTGGACTATGGGTCCATAGCAGTAGCTAGATTGTTGTCTCCTCCACCATGTGCTTTATGTTTAGATCTCGTGAGCTGCCTTACATGATCGAGATCACCGTTATGTAATTCTATATGTTGTGTTTGGTGGGATCCGATGAATATTGGTGCTATGATTAAGTTGATGTGCTGAATATTATCTTATGTTATCTCTATGTTGTTTATGATCTTGCATGCTCTCCGTTGTTAGTAGCTATCTTGGCCAAGTAGATACTAGTGACTCCAAGTGGGGGTATTTATGCTCGATAGTTGGGTTCATGCCTCTATTTAATCTGGGGGAGTGACAAAAACCTCTAAGGTTGTAAATGTGTTGTTGCCACTAGGGAGAAAACAACATTCTTATGTCCAAGGACATTCATTTTGTTTACATTACACACTTTGCTTAATGCAATTATCTGTTGTTCGCAACTTAATACTTGAGGGGTGTTCGGATGATATCCCCGCGAGTGGATTATTAGTCATGGATGCAGTTGGATGGCGGTCTATGTATTTTGTTGTAATGCCCAGAGTAAATCTCATACTGATCCTCTTGACATATGCACGTTATCTTTATTCTATCAATTGCCCAACTGTAATTTGTTTACCCAGCATGTCGTTATTTATCTTATGGAGAGACACCACTAGTGAACTGTGAACCCCGGTCCAATTTCCTTTACATTGCTATCATCTGTTTACTTTACTTGCACTGTTTACTTTCTTGCATACTACTATTGGTTTCCACTCGATACGCTCATTCCTTTGTTTACAGGAAACCGGTGAGATTGACAACCTCATCGTAAGTTGGGAGCAAAGTTCTTAGTTGTGTTGTGTGCAGGTTTCGCGTTGCTATTAGTTGAAGATGCGCTAACAAGTATCGTTAACGGTGCCCTTGTTGGAGTGTCACTAAGCTAGCAAGCATCACCTTCTGGAGTTTGCCTTTTTCCTACTAGACTGACAAACCTTGGTTTCTTACTGAGGGAAAACTTGCTGCTGTGCTCATCACACCTTCTCTTGGGGTTCCCAACTGGTCGGTCATTTACATCATCAACACCGCGCCATCACACACCAGAGATATGGACTCGACATTCACTCCCATCGAGAGAGCGGATTGCGCACCCGATAAAAATAATTCAAGAACCCAATGATTTCGGCCATTGCATTAGCCAAATCAATGAAGGTACATCTTTTTAAAGATAGTTAAAGTACTTACTCGAACAAAGTTTTGGGTCCATCTTGCAAGTAAATGAATTAATGTTTGGAGACTCAACCCAAGTCTGCAACTTGAGTAGAGTCTCGAGGGCTACTGACGTGGGCATACCCTTCGGGTAGCCACAGATTAGAATATCTAGTCCGACCCATTATGGAGGTGGACCAGCACAAGGACTCGACAAGATTGAACCCGCATGATTAAATTGAATTGGAGATGAAGAAATGCAACTCCAATATCTATTTGACTAGGACATTTGTAAACCCTAGCTTGGTTGCATATATAAAGCCAGGCATGGGCACCCCTAGAGGACATCATCATAGATTACATAACTCAACTCATACAAGATATTTTAGACAGAGATTATACATACACAACTCTGCCTATAGCGGCTCCTTGTAAACACCATTGTGATCATATACTAGATTGCTAGCAGGATGTAGCGATTCTCCACCGCGGGGACGTGAACCTGGGTACGCTGTGTGCCACCTCGCTCCTGGAATCTCCATCGTCGCCTTTCCCCCGATCCAAAGTCCTTAATACAAGGACATTGCTGAGATTAACCCTCGTCAGTCATCCTTTCCATTAACCATCGATCTTATGTTCCCTCAAACCCCTTGAATCACAAAAGTCATAGCCTCACAGATAAATCTTGTTGCTTGATCAGTCGGGTTCTTGACCGTTATGTAAATGGATTTTATGATTTGTTGAGTAATGCTCTACTTACGATAGAAATTGTAATGATTAGCATTCACATTGGCATGTAGTTAGTAGGAGGGAGACATCATGGGAAATTCTCTCCTAGTCTAGTTGTACTAAAATTGTACCAAAGTCATCAGACGTTAGGAATTTCATATCGTAGTTAACGATGAGGCATACGTTGCTTTACCTTCGCCTGAAGAAGGAGCACGCGAAGGAGGAGAGGATGGCAGCTGCTTCTCGGGCACGGTTTCTACTTCACTCTGCGACAACCCCGCTTATATCCTCGGCTATCTGAAGGCCCCCCTCAACGCCATGAACGAGCACAAGGTGTGGCAGCACCACTTTCCATCGACATTAAGTGCTCGATGTGTGACATTGGCTTCTTTGTCGACCTCATGGGCAGCGATGAAGCATGTCCCAGCGGCTCCGGCGACGAAGCAAGTCCCAACGGCGCAGGCAAGGAGGAGGAGCTACACGAGTTAGATTTTGACTGGTTTTGGCACGCCCGCCGTGAGGACTAATAGGAAAATGATTAGTTTTTGTTTAAATTTTAGATTAATTCTTTAAAACTATGTAAAGTATCTTCAAATTTGACTACCATTTTAAATTTCTATTGGATTTTAACTTTTCCATAAATTTATATGGGGCCGCGACTGTGGTGGAGTGACCCCAAACACGGCAAAATGCTCTGGTGCCCCCTATTCGGCCGATTCCCCGCGTTAGTCATGTGTTGTTTGGGAAAGCAACTGGAGATGCTCTTACACATGCATCCAAAAAACACTCCCACGATTCCCCTATTCTGGCACCTTCCTTCACCCAGCTTCTCTAAAGTTGTTCCAACCAAAATGCTATTCTTCAAAGTATTCCTTCCCTAATTATACAAAATTAGCTATGCAGTAACGTTTCTATCACAAAACATGACATTCTTGTGTCATTTGTGTTCTGCACTTCTACTATGTATGCAAATCGCCATCCTACACAACAATGCCATATGAGTCCATCACCTATTTACTATACCACTTCTACATTTGGCAAACTAAAATATTCGCACAACTAACCAATTTTTGTCTTGACATGAACTACGCTAATGACATATCTCCCCTAGTTAGCTCATGCATCCAACAAATTAGAAGGGGCTCCCTAACTCAATCGTTGTTGCTTCATTAACAAAAGAAGTCTCCTCTTAAAATAATAAGCTACTGAAGTATTAGCTTCATGCTTAAAATAAAAGCTAGTGAAGTACTTCCTCCTTTTTATATGTGTAGCCACCATCAAATATACATTTTTTCAATATGTAAGACCACTAACACTAACCGTGAAAAATCAATTAAAGTGTCTAGAGTACACTCCTAGGATGGTGCTCATCTATATCTACTAGTTGAATGCCCGTGCGTTGCCACGAGTGCGACATTTTTTATCACACATGAAATTCATATAAAAACAATGCATGTAAAAACTCATGTGTATAAAAATTTGTAATTCCACTTTTCTTGAAATGTATTACAGTGAAGTTACCAATAAACAATCTGAAAAATATAATCGGGAGAATGTTGTATTTGCACTTTCTCGTAGTCATTTCCTTCTTTATATCACCAAACATTTCTTAAAATGGACAGACAAGAAAGAGTAATTGATGAATAAGAAAAATTACGTAGAGACAATTTGTCCCTCTCTCACATCAGAAATCCAACCCGAAAGTATAACATTAGGTGACAAAATATAAACGAAAAAATTTACTCTCCTCAAGTCTCCTTGCGCCTACTATGTGGCTCTATTTTATTGTCCAAAAAATCGACTCTCCTTGAGTCTCCTAGTCATATCATATGCTTAACATGGGTCACACACTCATTCAATGCCAGCTACAGGATCTTGCTAATGAGCATAAATCGGAGATGGAACACACATTTACTCAGGGTCCGTCTTCAGATCTCACGATGTGCACAGCTGGAAATGGAGCAAACAATCAACCAGCACTGACTTCCAGATAGTTTAAATGCCATATAGACAAACAAGGCATTTAGTTTTCTCAACCTTTCTGCCAATTATATACTTTCTTAAAGTAAAAGTAAATTTCTAGCTTTGTGAATACAAATTCAGTTTGCTAGGGAAAGACACTTCTCTTTGTAAACCCTATATAGTTCTTTGTCAAACATAATGTTTCCTTTAAACTTTTGTCAAGAGTAGGACACAGACACACTCTAAACACTAAAGCATATAATGTTGAATTGAATTAATTAAATCCAAACATATACATGCTAATAAATCAGAAAATATACTCCCTCTGTCCTTAAAAGGATGCAAAGATTTGTCTAACTTTAGACTTATCTATACACTAATTCACGTCTAGATACATCCAAATTTTTGACAAATATTTGACATCCTTTTAGGGATGGAGGGAGTATAAGAAACATATCTTACGTACGAACCAAGTTATTGTCTTCACAAATATAATTGTGGATCCATGTACTTCTAAAGTTATGCCAATCAGAGGACCCCTAAGCATGATTATACACCAAGAACAATTAGCACAACAGATCATGCTGTACACCCTTTCTTACCGTGCATATGAGAATTGAATTATTTCGTGGTACCTGCTTTAAGCCATGTCAATGCAGCAGACAACTTCTCAACTTGAAGCAACCTCTCTAACATATGGATGCAAACTATACTTGTGTTGAATTCTATTACCTCTAACATATGACAGACATCTCAGTGCACTCGCACCAGTGAAGTAGATTTGTTAAGAAAGAGGGGTGATGCATGTTCAGATAACTTGATAGAAATTCAGAGACCGGAGGAGGGGGCATGGGGGAATCAAAGTGTAGGCTCTCATCTATATACCATACAACAAAAGATATACAGGCAGAAGCTTCTAGCTAATACCTTGGCCTGATGGATCCATTCGGCCTTCCTATCATGTCTACTAGTGGTTATTATGTGATGCAGGAAAAAGATGGGGATACACCGGTGGTTTGGTCAGACTTTGTTGGACTGCGCACTCATTTGGAGGGGGTGTTGGATTGTTCTACTGCCGACGCTGTGACTGCACATCAGCAACTCCAGTTCAAAGTGCAAGGCACCGCAGATACTGTTCAAGCTATGCAAGCTCAATTCACTACTTTCCAGCATAGCATTGATCAGTTGAACCAATCCCTAGCGGAGCTGCGTCGACCCATGGTACCACCGCCTGTGTAGCCTGCTGCTGACTTTGTTGATGATGACAGTGTCCATGACAATGCCAATCTACTAGGCCCCAATGCTCGTGGGCGTGGTCTTGGACAACATGGTCGGCCCCCACATGGCATTGGTGCCCGATGTGTAATACCTGCTGAGGATGATTTTCTAGGGAAGCCCAAGTTCTCGATACCCAGATTTGATGGTGAAGCTGATGTGGAGGATTACCTCACTTGGGAGCTCAAGATCGACAACTTGTGGCATTTGCATGCTTACACTGAAGATAAGAAGATCAAACTTGCATCCTCAGAATTTGATGGTTATGCCCTGTGTTGGTGGGATAATATTTTGACACAATGATGAGCAGCTCATGAGCTTCCTGTTTTGCGATGGACAGAGATGAAGGAAATCATGCAGGCTCGTTTTGTACCCACCATTTATTTGCGTTCAGTTTTTGATCGATTGACACAGCTGAAGCAAGGATTTTTGATAGTTGATGCTTATTACAAGGAGATGGAACTGTTGATGCAGCGATCGCGTGTTCAAGAGTCTAGTCAGATGACTATGCAACGGTTTTTGCACGGACTCAGACTTCCTATCAAGAACATCGTCCGGCATCATACTTACAATGATATGAATCAGTTGCTTCACCATGCTATGGAGGCTGAGGCACAGCTTGCTAAAGAGGTGCAACAAAAATCTTGCTTTTCACCTGCCAGTCGATACACTGCCAGGGCGCCTTCTAGCCCTGCCCCAGCGCCACTTGAGGGGACTCCTACTCACCCCTCCTCGTCCACTAGGCCAGCGACCTCTGGAGCTCAGTCCAGACGTCCTGTTACCACACCAGCCGCTAGTTCTGGTTCGAGTGCCTCCGTGACTCATGCTACTGAGAAACTATGTCATACGTGTGGAGGCAAGGGACACTTTAAGAGAGATTGTCCCAACAACAAAGTGATAGTGGTTACTGAGAACGGATATGAGACCGGAGAAGATGCTGATCCGTTTGGTTCTGATGATGAAGGTGAAGATGCTTATGCTGACTCTTCTCCTATTATTATTGTCTCTCCATGTATGTTGAGTGTGCAGCCCAATATTGATTCTCAGTGCTGCAACCTATTTCAAACCAAGGCACTAGTTGGTCCCAATAAAGCTTGCAAGGTGATCATTGATGGCGGAAGCTGTCGCAATCTCGCTAGTAAGGAGTTATGTGCCAAGCTGGGTTTGAAATATTTACCTCATCCTAATCCATATTATATTCAGTGGTTAAGTGACAATGGTGAGATGAAGGTAAACTACATGGTACGTGTGAACTTTGAGATAGGGCCATATAAGGATTCTATAGATTTTGATGTGGTTCCTATGATGGTTTGTCATCTCTTGTTGGGTCGGCCATGGCTCTATGATCGACATATGCAACACAATGGTCGAGCCAATACTTATCACTTGGAGTTCAAGGGCAAGAAAATCAACCTACTGCCTATGTCACCGCAGCAAATTGTTAATGAATCTCGTCAGAAGACTGAAGTGAAACTCGAACAGCCACCTCCACGAGATAATGTAACAGCCATGAGTGATATAACGAAAAGTGAGGGAGTGCCCAACTTGTTAGTTTTAGCCACCAAAGAAGACATGAGAGAATTTAGTGAGGATCCTACAGCCATGCCTCTTATGCTCATGTACAAGGGCGAGGTCTTAGTTTCTAATGATAAGCAACCTGTTTCTCTTGGTGTCTCAACTGTTTTGCAGGACTTTGATGATGTTTTTCTAGCGGAGGTACCTGTTGGGCTACCACCATTACGAGGCATCGAGCACCAGATTGACTTGATCCCTGGCGCCTCCTTGCCCAACCGCGCCCCCTATAGGACCAACCCCGACGAAACAAAGGAGATACAAGCACAAGTGCAAGCTCTTCTGGATAAAGGGTACATTCGTGTCTCTCTTAGTCCTTGTGATGTTCCTGTGATTTTGGTGCCTAAGAAAGATGGTACATGGCGCATGTGCGTAGATTGTAGAGCTATAAACAACATTACTATTCGATATCGTCATCCTATTCCCCATCTCGAGGATATGTTAGATGAATTGAGTGGTGCTGCTATTTTCTCTAAAATTGATTTGCGTAGTGGTTACCATCAAATTCGCATGAAAGAAGGAGATGAATGGAAAACTGCTTTCAAAACTAAATTTGGTTTATATGAGTGGCTAGTCATGCCTTTTGGTCTTACTAATGCACCTAGTACATTCATGCGCTTAATGAATCATGTTTTGAGAGAGTTCATTGGTCGTTTTGTGGTTGTCTATTTTGATGACATACCTATTTACAGCCGCAATGAAACTGAACACTGTGCTCATATTAGACAAGTTTTGCAAGTGCTGCGTGATAATAAATTGTATGCTAATCTTGAGAAGTGCACATTTGCAAAAGATAAGGTCATATTTCTGGGTTATTTTGTTTCTAAGCATGGAGTAGAGGTAGATCAATCTAAAATTGCTGCTATTCAAGATTGGCCTACTCCCATGAATGTTAGTCAAGTACGAAGTTTTCACGGTCTTGCTGGTTTTTATTGTCGTTTTGTGAAAGACTTTAGTACTATTGCTGCACCATTAAATGAGTTAACGAAGAAAGGTGTTCCTTTTGTGTGGGGCGCAGCCCAAGATCATGCATTTGATGAATTGAAACGTTTGCTTACTTCTGCACCTTTACTTGCATTGCCTGATTTTTCAAAGCAATTTGAAGTTGAATGTGATGCTAGTGGTATAGGCATAGGTGGCGTTTTGATGCAAGAGGGTTGTCCTATAGCTTATTTTTCTAAGAAATTATCTGGTGCTAGACTGAATTATCTGGTGGCCAAAAGAATTTATCATACATTCTGATCATGAAGCTTTGAAATATTTGAAAGCACAATCCAACCTGCATAGGCATCTCGCTAAGTGGGTTGAGTTTATTGAATCTTTTCCATACATCATTAAACATAAGAAGGGAAAAGATAATGTGGTTGCTGATGCTCTATCTAGGAAGAATATGTTATTGACACAACTGGATATTAATATTCCTGGTTTAGAGAGTATTTGTGAACTTTATGCAACTGATCATGATTTTGCTTAACCATATCGTTTGTGTACTTTGAAATACGCTTGGGAGAAATATCACATACATGATGGGTTTCTTTTTCACGCTAACAAACTATGTGTTTTGGAGTCGTCTTTGTGTTTGCTCTTATTGCAGGAATCACATGCTGGAGGTTTGATGGGTCACTTTGGGCGTGAGAAGACATTACTCATGCTAGCTGATCACTTCTTTTGGCCCCGGATGAGGCGTGATGTGGACAGGTTTGTGCGGCGCTGCATTGTGTGCAACACATCCAAGTCCAAGCTGAAGCCTCACGGTTTGTATACACCACTACCTGCACCTATTACACCATGGGAAGATATTAGTATTGATTTTGTGCTAGGATTGCCAAAAACTAAACATGGTCATGATTCTATATTTGTGGTAGTGGATAGATTCTCTAAAATGGCACACTTTATTGCATGTCATAAGAGCGACGATGCATCGCATGTGGCTAACCTGTTTTTCAGGGATATTGTACGCTTGCATAGAGTGCCCAAGACTATTGTTTCTGACAGGGACGTCAAGTTCATGAGCTACTTCTGCAAGACCTTATGGGGAAAGCTAGGAACGAAGCTGCTGTTCAGCATTACATGTCATCCCCAAACTGACGGCCAGACCGAGGTGGTGAATAGAACTTTGTCACAGTTGTTGAGGACAATGATCAAGAAAAATCTGCGGGAGTGGGAAGATTGTTTGCCGCATGTGGAGTTTGCATACAACAGGGTGGTACATTCTACTACTCAGCTTTGTCCGTTTGAGGTGGTGTATGGCTTCAAACCTATTACACCACTAGATTTGTTGCCTCTTCCATTGCATGAGAGAGTTAATATGGAGGCATCAAAGCGAGCTGATTTTGTGAAGAAAATTCATGAGAAGACTCGAGAGGCTATTGAGAAGAAAGGGACGAATACTGCTGCTGCTCGCAACAAGTCAAGAAAGCAGGTTCTTTTTCAGCCCGGCGATATGGTATGGGTGCACCTGCGCAAGGACAGATTTCCTTTGCTTAGGCGTTCCAAGTTGAGGCCCCGAGGTGCTGGTCCCTATAAAGTGCTTGCAAAGATCAATGATAAAGCCTACTCGATTGATATTCCTATTGCTGAGTTTGGTGGTGTTAGCAACAGTTTCAACGTTGCTGATTTATCACCATATGATGGAGATGACCTTGGAGCGTCGAGGTCGATGCCTTTTGAAGGGGGGGAGATGGTGAGGACATCCCTACTACACAGCCATCTCCACCTACTGTTAATGATCCTATTACTGCTGATCAAGATAAGTCCAATGATGAGATTCGGATTGGACCAATTACTCGAGCCCGTGCTAAGTTGTTACAACAGCAGGTGAACTCACTCCTTGCTGAATCTGATATTTATTGTAATGAGAATTTTATACTGCCTAAGTCTTTGTTCATATGTATGATCAGGTTCATTGGAGATGAAGGGGTTCGACGGAGCAAGGAGATGCAACACATGGAGCACGACGTGGTGATCAAGCAAGAGAGCGCGAGGGATGAGAGGGAGGCCGGCGCCACAAGCATGGAGAACATCACCACATGAAGGAGATCGAGTCTGGATGAGCACGAGCACGTGATGGCGCACTAGGACTGCCTACGACAAGATGTCTACACGTGTCAGGCGCGCTACACACTTGGCCTGCGTGCTAAATTTAGGCCGAACCCATATATGGGTCGGTATGTACCCGTTTGAGTCGAACCGAGTCAATTTGGGCCCAAACCAGACATGTTTTGGGCCAGGTCTTTGCTGAGGACGCCCGGCCACCTATAAGTAGCCCTGGGCGCCCCCTCAATTAGGGTTAGACCACGTTTAGACTACAGATTATTTCGTTGAACTGCTGTAAGCATTCATCTAAATTCCTCCGCACCAATTCATCTGGATTTGGTGATATACTGCTGCAAGTTTAGTGTGATATATTGTTCCATTGGGAATTAGTAGATTGCAAACTACCGTTTCGTGGTCGACGGCTACGTGCGCAAGTGTGTGGAGTCGTGAATATCCTATAGGGTTTGAGAGCTATTGCATTGGCATCAGGGTTCAAGCGAGGAGAGTTCATCGGTGACACCAAGTTATCCCCGACAATCATCCGCTGCCATCATCACCATTGCATCGCTCACGAGAAGATTGGGCCACCCCATATCAGATACATGGCTGACACTTTAATGGTGTTATCTTTGTTGGGCCTTTACATGTTGGTACAATGTATCAATGGTAGTACCAATCTCAACTCATAAGAAATCACACACAGAGCATGAACATACTGAATAAAGCTAGCATGAAATTCTGGATTGGTTATACCTATGCCAACATTGTGTTTGGTAAACTTTCATGAAGAAGCGTCAAGCACAGCTTCTTCACCGAAGACAAATCCTTTAGGGAAAATTCAACCACAGTAGAGGCCTTCCTGCCAACAACTGCAGTAAGAGTTGCATGCTTATGGTAGTATCTCAGCTCCATTTTTGAGAAAATAATTAAGCTTATGGGCTTATTTTTAGTTAAGCAACCAGGAACTAAATTATCTTTCCACAATTTTCATCAGGCAGCTTGCAGATGTCACAAGCTTTGTGGATGGTAGAAGATGCCAGACAGTGAAGATAGAAGAGACCTGGAAATATAATAAAAAGGGTGTTACAGCTAGCCAAAGGTTACAAAGAGGGATAACACAAATCTGGTTATTCGACGTCACTAAATTTGTCTGTGTATCCATTTAACATCGCAGTTCTATTCTTATATTTGTAAATTGCTTTGATATAAATAGAATATAACTCCTTCCTTGATGCGAAGCTGCCATTATGCCTAAGAATTTCCTTGGGAGTATGTTCTTTTCCCACATTATTTGTGTCGTGGTTTCGTCAATAGATCTGCCATAGGGGTAGGTGTATGGCGGTTTGTGGAAGGGGGTGAACACGGCGGAGCAATCCGGGACGGTGGTAGCATGAGTTTACCCAGCTTCGGATCCCGCAATGGTGGCGAGATCCTACGTGCTGCTATAATTCACTATATGGCAACAAGTGCTCGGTTACAATGATGAGATTGGCTGTTTCGCTATGCGATTGGCCGTATCTAAGTTTTGGTATGCCTCAAGGGCTACTCCACGCTGGCTTATAAAGGCGCCTGGCGTGGGAATCATAATGGTACTGGAGCGGATACAATATGGAGTCCTAGACTAAGTCCTATGCGTGTACTACAAGGCAACCCACCATGGGCTTGTCTCCGGATCCGCCATGAGCTCCTGCGTCTAGTATCCGCCATGGGCATCCAGCAACTGGGCCGCCCGGTAGGCAATCCGACATACCACCCTAATGGGCCACCCTGGCTTGCTGGTTTAGGACTACGTCGCTGGTATACCCATTTGGTATATCCCCAATAGTAGCCCGAGGGAACTTCAAGATCGCCACCTCCATCCGCTATGCCTTGTTTTTGGTGAAGTCCATCCGCCATAGCTCGTCTTCTTTTTGCGTTTGGATGGCGGTTCTTGATGTTCCTCTTTTCTTCATGTCTCAATCCGCCGTAGATAGCGGGTGATGCGACATAGTTTCAGCTCAGCAAGATTTCTGGGATCCGTTGGATCATACCATAAAATCCGCCGTAACTTTTGCCACGTGGTTCCTTCTAGGGTAAGATTCACAGCATAAGTACCATTAATAAAAGTTACCGTTTTACCCTTAGACACGTGTCGTTGATCTAGGGTTTACACGTTTAGGATGAACGATGCTGATGGCAGGCATGAATCTCGAGGCTCGGGGCCTATATATACCCCGGCCACTCACTCCCAGCCAATTCACACCTCATTCTCCCCCCCTCCCGCACTCTCTATCCTTAGCGCCACCGCGAGAGCTCCGCGATCTCCGACGAGCCACCGCCCGGAACTCTTCACTGCCGGTCACTTTTCCGCTGGAGCAGCTCATCTAGGCGCAAAGCACATTTTGTAGCGGGAACCCACCTTCAGTCGCCATCAATCATGGATCCTAGATCTCCTGCCCATCATTCTTCCGATGCTGAGGAAGAAGACTCTCCCCTGCAGCAATCTGCTCACGCCCCCCACCCTCCAATGGCGGATTCTTATCCGGAGGATGTTACATCTGAAGCCGAAGAGGAGACGGTGGGGCAAGCCATGGAGGAGATGGCGGAAGAAGAAGGAAATGACGGCGAAGCCAAGGAAGAAGAGCTGGATAGCGAAGTCCAAGCCGAAGAAGAGCAGATTCCTAGAAACCTCCACGGGTACTGGGTAAAATGCCATATCTGCGATGCTCATGTCCAGGCCTTGGTAAGCGAGGGTACCGTGGCTCCTCAAGAAGAGTCCCACTGGCGGACTGATTTTAAAGCCCCGGTACCGGCCCCAAACCCTACTGAGATTTCAATGCTCAACTCTCACATGGAGAGGGGTTTTAGCATGCCGCCATCTCATTTCTTCACAAACCTCCTGAAATACTGCGGGCTGCAGCTCCCTCACATAGCTCCCAACAGCCTAGTGTCTGTGGCAGGTTATGCGGCCTTGTGCGAAGGATTCCTCGGAATTCGTCCCAGAGTAGATCTGTTCCAACTATTCTTCTCCGTGCGGGCCAACTATGAGAATGATGGGTTTCTTTGGACCTGTGGAACCATATGCTTTCTTCCTCAGAGGTCCAAAGAATATCCCTTCATCACACCTCTGGACTCCACCGTGGGATGGAGAGGATCTTGGTTCTATATGGCGGACAAGCCCGCGCCATCTCAAGACCGCGGTCTTCAACCTTTTGAAAACATAGCAGCACAGCCCCTCGACTCCTGGAAGCCCGTCAATGATGAATCCGCCACCCCCTACGTCAAGCTCCTCACACGGCGGATCGCCAAATTATCCAAAGATGGCCTCAAGGGAATTGATACCATCAACTGCTGGAAATCTCGGCGGATCCAGCCTTTACAGCATCGTGATCGCCTGATGCACGAGTATACTGGTGCAAAGGATGGCATGCGATGTTCAGAGGAAGAGCTAGACCCCAAGGTGGTTGATAAGCGCATCCGCTCCCTTATGAAGTCTCCAAGGAAGAAGCCCCTAAATTTTGGCATGGCTATGTTTGAGAATGGCAGCTGCCCTCCGGTTTGTCGCTTTTCCGCCATAGTACACATGATACCTTTGAATTTTTATGAGAGCTGACGTTTTCGGTTTCCCAATTTTTAGCTAAAATCGCTTGGTCCTACGGACTTTGCCCATCCCCTCCGCCGCTCCGCTCCAAAGCCTATCGCTGACGAGGAGGAGGTCCACTCCAGCGGAAACAAGGAGGAGACGGCAGGGGACGTAGATGACACAGCCCGCACGGTCAAGGTGAAGGTGGCTACCAAGAAGCGGGGTGGTAGCGCGAAATCTCGCGGTGGTGGCGGCAAATCCATCGATTCCCACCGTTTCGAAGCTCAACGCAGGGCGGAGCTAGAAACGCCATCCGAGACTACCGCTACTATCAACCTGCCGAAATCTAGGTAATCTTTCACTATCTCTTTCTTACTTCATTGTTGTTATTTCATTGCTAATCCTCTTTTGCTCAGAAGGAAGAAACCCATCGTCAGAGAGCCGCCATCCAAGCGTGCCAAGCCTTCCCCTGCCGCCGTTCTGCCGACCCCTGATGCAGCAACTCCCTCTCCTGCTCGTAATGATATTTACATGGAGGATGCTAGTGGTCAGTTTGGCTCGATGCCAGAAGCCAACCCAACGACTGAAGCTACGGCTAATGATGTCATTCAAAGTGAAAAGGCCTCTGGCTCATTCCAAGGTCACATGGCAGATGATTCTGTGGGGGGCAGCTCATTTTGGAAGCAGAAGCAGCTTGAGATCGTCGAGCTTATTACCAGCCAAGAAGATGCCAGCAATCAGCTATCCAGCGGTATTTCCGCTTTTGTAGAAAAAACATCAACAATGAAGAAGGTATGTATTGCTAGTAGCCCCCGAGCGCTATGGCGGATTTTCGTAGATAATCTGTTATGGTGCTCTAAGAGAAACTACCTTTAAATTTTTCATCATATCGCCCCCGAGCGCCGCCATACTTTAACTGCTGCGGTGCTCTTAGAGAACTTTAAGTTTTGACAGAATGAGTAGCCCCCCGAGCGTTATGGTAGATCTTCTGTCTAGCATAAAGCTCTAAGAAGACTTTAAAAAATCATCATGAGTAGCCCCCGAGCGTTATGGCGGATATCTGTCTGGCATAAAGCTCTAAGAAGACTAAGTTAAAAAATCATCATGAGTAGCCCCCAAGCGTTATGGCGGATTGTTGTCCGGCATAAAGCTCTAAGAGTGACTAACACATAACAATGGTTTATCAGAATTACAAGAAAGTTGTGGAGGACTTGGTCCAAGTTGTCAGCTCGCAAGAGAAGGAGCTGGCGGAAAAGAGTACGCTCGTGGCAGATTTGCAGAAGCAGCTCAAGAATAGCGGTAACTTTTCTTTTGCTTTTTGCCAGTTTGAGTACCTTTGTGCTAGCCGATCAATATTCTGCCATTATTTCCACCATGCAGATGCTGCCAAGCTGAAGTCCACTCTCGAGGGGGTGGAAAAGAGTCATGCTATTGCGATGGAGGGGTTGCAAACGCAGCTCCAGAAATCTTTGACCTCGAATACCCTCCTCGAAGAGAAACTCAAGGACCAAGAACGCCAAAACCGCCAGAAGCAGAAATAGGTGGAGGATCTCCGCAAAGCCGCCGCTGATTTTGAAAAGCGGCAGAAAGGCTTCAACGAGGTCCTTGACCATTTCCGGAAGACACTGCTAGGTAATGATGGCTCTCCATACTTTGCAGTTTTTGATAATATGCTGTGTCATTTTATGACGCTTTGCTTGTTTCCGCCATCCAGTTACTCTGGAGCAAGAAGAGGTGGATTGCGCCATAGGCTTGCGCATGGCCACAGACGCCGCGAAGAAGGAGCTGGATGGCCTTCTCAATGCTGGTCGTCAGGCATGTGGCAGCCTGCAGATAGCAGGTTTGTCTAACCTTACTGCCATTGGGCTAACCAAGAAACTCCTGCTCGTGCCTGGACTGGTGGCAGATTGGAAGCAGTCTTCCGCTCGGGGTGGTGCCAGAACTGCACTCACTTTGGCAAAGGCCCACTACCCCGAGCTGGACCTGGATCTGATCACCTCTGGCATCCCGGAGAGCGGCGAAGATGGAGCACCGGTGGACGAAGCTGCTATCCGGCAGAGCGTGCTGGGATACGATCAGCTATGTGCCTTGGGCACTCAGCTGAACGTATACTATGAAGCATACGATCTGCCCGGGTCTCCAAGCCAGGCTTCGGCGTTGGTCTTCGCAGCTACTGTAGGTGCTGATGGCGGTGATGACGCTACATCCGCTGTGCCGCCCTCCTGAGTTATACCCTGCAGTGTGGCAGGAAGAAACAATTGCATCAATTCGGCCCCTGAGTGGGTCTGTAAGTTAAACTTTTAAACTGTGTGTGTGCTTGTACTGTGCCTGATCTGCCTGTGGCAGATCAGAAAATGCTTTTAAACTTATGGCACAGTTTTATCAAGTCTTTGAAGTGTTCATGCGCGAAAAAACTGCCAGGCCTATTTTTATGCAACTTGCAGCAGTTTAACATGCCCAAAAAACAACACTTTGAAAAAATTCACGCGCAGGACTATGCAATCTACCATCTAGCTCTTTGTGCTTGAATTTTCGTGATATGGCAGAATCTTCGCACGAACAATCCACCAGGGCGATGATACTTAATAGCAACCATCCAAAACCCTAGCAGATAGCGGTTTGATCGCCAAGAAGTCACTACTCGGAAATCCACACAAAGAACATTAGGTGGAGACTAAGACACAGATATGCTACGCGGACCGCGTAATGGCGGATTTAAAAGACACAAGTGCAGAGCACAATTGCGCAAAGGTTCCATACGATCTAAATGAACAATAAAGGAGGTAAAAGACTCAGAAAAAATCAAGAGCGAACCAGAAGCTTTATTTCATTGATCATATAGAGGTGCCTATTACATAGCCTAGATAAGTGCTAAGTGTAGAAATGACATAGTTGTGTGATGTTCCATGGACGATCTATTCTGTCGTAGATATCGTCAGGGTCTCTTCGTTTGCGCTTCTTACTGGGGCGCTTATCTAGCTCGCGAACATCAATGAGGTAGTAGGAACCGTTCAGTAGAGCTTTGCTGATGACGAAGGGTCCTTTCCAAGGCGGGGATAGCTTGTGTGACTTCTGCTATTTGAGGCATAGCACCAAGTCCCCTTCTTTAAACGAGCGCTTGTGAACTTGGCGGCTGTGTTAGCGGCGGAGATTCTACTGGTAGATGGCGGATCTCTGGGCTGCTAGGTCTTGTTCTTCTTCCAGCAAGCCCACAGATAGTTGTCTGGACGTTTCTGCATCTTCCTCCTCATAGGCCTCGATGATACGTCTCCAACGTATCTATAATTTTTGATGCTCCATGCTTGTTTTTACACCATTTGCCTACTGTTTCGTTACACTTCGTGGCACTTTTATGCATTTTCCGGAACTAACCTATTAACAAGTCGCCACAGTGCCAGTTTGATATGGGCACGACGGAGGAGGTGAAGCCCAATTTCAGGACTCCACCAGGATGAGGGCAGCTTGTAGATTGGCACGCCAGGACGACCTACGATATGAGATAATTTAGTCTAAGGTTGTGTCAGCAATTTATATATCTGTTTATGTTATTCCGTGTGTCAGGTCATGTTATGGGCCACTTAGGGTTTTGTGTGTGTTGGGTTTGGGCCTGTCCAAGCCCAATAGTGTTCTGGCCATCTATATAAGGAGGCCAGCCGGTTAGGGTTTAGGGGGTTCAGAATTTTAGTTTACAAACTATCGTGTTGTGTTTTCTTGGTGAAGCATCCCTCCGGGGACGGCGATGCCGTTTATCGAATAAAGTTGCTGCGGAGGTTCTTGTGTTCATCAAGGATTGTCAGGCTTTGGTTTGAGGCCTGGTGTTCATCATCACGTTGCTTGCTGGATTCGTCCTCGTCTTCAGGTGACGTTCTTTGCGTTATTGGAAGATTGCTATCCGGGTAGACTCGCTGTGAAAGATCGGGACAAAGCTCATAGGATCACCGGCGTGATCCTTATCATGTGGTATCAGATTACTGGGTTGCTCACGGCGAGTATTTTCGGTTGTTGATCTGCGGATTATCTTTATTGGACAGTTTTCAGATCAGTTTGTTGGTGCACGAAGGGAAATAGCAGGAAGAGCGGATTGCATCGGAGGTTGAGGAAGCGCTGGGATCTCCTCCTTGGATCGGCTGTCTTCGCTATTCATGGCACTGTGCTGTTTTTCGTTATCCGGAATCTGAGATCCGATCGGAAGAAGACTGCACAGAAAAAGAAAAAATAATCGTCTGGCCGCGCGCGCCGAGGCACGGAGTGCGTCTGCGCTCTGGCGCCCTTTCCCCGCCGCGCCTGGCTGATCACGCGCACCCGTGCTGCTCATCAGCCTGGGCTGGCCCGTGTCCCGAGCGAGGCGCCTGGGCCTGGTAGCGTTTGCCCCGATGGTGTCCTCCTTTTGGGTTTCCGCTCCTGCCGATCTCTAGGTACATCCGATCGAGCCAGCTGAAGAGGCGCACCAGATCGGGATCGGCGGGATTCCTTCTGGCAGATCCGATCGATCCGGGAAAAAGACTCTAGCGAGACCACGCGCCCGCGAGCGAGGCTCGCGCCCGCGCCCCGACGGTTTGCCCGCGTTTCCTGGCGATCAGGCTCGCGGCCTTGTCGGCACCCTGGCCCCGCGCGTCGTTCACTCCGGCTAGGCACCTCTGGCGGGCCGGCCCATTACTACACCTGGCGATCGGATCGCCTCGACCTGGCCGCGTGTGGCGCTCGGAATCTATCGATCGGCTGCGCCTTACCACAGACGCGGTCTGGCCCCCGGCGACCGGTTTTCTGTCTGCTTTTTGCCTGGGACTGGATCGCTGTCAGGTAGGCACACTTAGGGGATCTGATTCCGTGCGTAAGCACAGAAGTAAAGGAGTGGAATTATTCTGCCGATTTTTAACTGTTGGACGGTTGCTTACAGCAGTTCCCTGATAATATTTCGGTATGGGTTCATCAAGGCCTGTCCGTTTGATTGACAAAGCGGACGATATCTACAGTGACTATTTAGAGATCTTGGCTGGTTTTCGGTATGATGCAACTAAAATCACGTGGAGTTTGAACAGTGCTGCAAAGTTCGCAGAGTATGAGTCTTGGGAATCTCACATGGAGCGTGGCTTTGCACAATGTCGTGCCCGTGATAGCAAGTTTGGCGGTTTTACTGAATTTGTACTTGCCCATCGGCGTGTGGGTACGCAGGTGGCTGGTTGGTGGCGTGAAGAACGGTGCGCAAAGGGCATCACACTTGACACATCTCGTTGGGAGGTTTTTAAGCAATTTCTGCGTACTTGATTTTTGAACAAGACCGTGGAATCATACAAGGCGGTTGTTCCAATGGTACAAGCCAAAGTTGATGGAGATGACACACCATTGAGAGGTATGAGTATACAACTTCACAAATTGTCCAATGGTGATGAGGCGATAAGGAGGAATCAGCGATGCAGCCTTTTTCAAACACAGTGCACCATCAAGGAGAAGGCATGCAAACTGATTATTGACAGCGGTAGTTACTGTAATGGCATCATTGGGGTTGTCCACATGGCGTTTTTCTGAACCTAAGCATGTTGAGTGGTTGAATAGCTGCGGTGTGCTAAAGGTTACTCATAAAGTACGTGTGCCATTCACAGTTGGTGATTATGTTGATGAGGTGGAGTGCGATGTGTTGCCATTGGAGGTGTGTGGGATATTACTTGGACGTCCATGGCAGTATGATCGCAATGTTACTCATGCTGGAAGAGCAAATACATATTCTTTTGTGCATGATGGTAAACAGCGGACTTTGAAACCTCTACAGGATGATCAAATAAAGTCTGATGTTGAGTTGGTGGTTCGCAAGGAGAAGTTGCATAAAGCTAAGCCACAACCAGGGCTAGCTAAGGTGCAACATGAGGAGCATGATGCGAAAAGCGTCGTTCGTGATATTGTTTCAGCCAAGCCTGTAGATGACAAGCCAGTTGTTCTTGTTAGTGACAAGCCGGTTGAAGTCAAGCCTCATATTGATGAAGGGAAGGATATGTCAGCATGTGTTCCATGTGTTCCACTTCCAGTTCGTGTTGACATGGGTGTTCAGACCGATGACGGTGATGCTGATCGTGTTCCGGTGCATATGGTGCCGCGGGTAGTCAGCCACAGTTTTGTTAGAACACCTCGGAAACGTTTTGTTGGAGCAGCAGTACGTGTGCACAAAGGCAAGGATGGACATGTTCGTCAGTTGTGTGGCCCAGGCATAACTACTTTGCAGGGTCGTGCTAAGCAAGTTCATGTTCAGCAACGCAAGGTTCCAGCAAGGATTGAGAAGAAGAAGGTGGAGGCCAGCCGGTTAGGGTTTAGGGGGTTCAGAATTTTAGTTTACAAACTATCGTGTTGTGTTTTCTTGGTGAAGCATCCCTCCGGGGACGGCGATGCCGTTTATCGATTAAAGTTGCTGCGGAGGTTCTTGTGTTCATCAAGGATTGTCAGGCTTTGGTTTGAGGCGTGGTGTTCATCATCACGTTGCTTGCTGGATTCGTCCTCGTCTTCAGGTGACGTTCTTTGCGTTATTGGAAGATTGCTATCCGGGTAGACTCGCTGTGAAAGATCGGGACAAAGCTCATAGGATCACCGGCGTGATCCTTATCAGATGATGCGGCGCCTCCCATGCTTGATAGTGCTTACTATGCTATTCCTGGTTATGTTGTTGCTGATACTATCAAGACACAATTTTTGTTCCTATTTCTACCACGCAAGGAAAAGATTAAGGAAGCAATCGGAGTGCAATATTGGTGGAGCGTGTTGTCCTTGAAGGAGTCCGGTTGGGGACCACCTAGCAGCATGTTGAAGATGTTGGCGCACCTACAAAAGAGTCTTTTCATTTTAGTGTATTGTTTTATTTTCTATTTAGGAAAAGTGGGTCTGCGTGTTTGAGTTTATTTTATTTTCATATTTTCGTTTTTGCTTGTAAGTCAAGTAATAGGGAGGTCGGCTGCAACTATAAAGCCAAAGGGGTGCGCACCAATGTAAGGGGGGGTTGAATTTTAGAGTTGAGAATACACAGGAAAAAGGTCCCATGTCGGGGGACACCAATATCGTTGGTTTTGCTTGCTGATTCGCAAGGATCTGTTTTGCAGTTCGTGGAGTAGATCTAATCTGCTCAACGACTGAGTTCATCTACCTTCTATCTTGATCGCCGTGAAAGATTGGGCCAAACCCCCTTCGGATCACGTTGATCCGTATCATCTTGGTATCAGATTCGTCGGGTTTCTCACGGCGGAATTTGTTGTTGAGATTGATTTGTTCTGCTAAGATTTATCTGCTGAGGAGGACTAGAAGTATTGTTGTGTTGCTGGAGCTACCGGGCAGATCGATTTCTCGAAATCCACGCCATCTACGTTACCTGATTCCGATCGAGCACTTTGTCCTGGATAGCTGCTGAGATCGGATCGCCCCAGATCGAGATCGGATCGCCCCAGATCGATTTTCCAGGAGTCCACCGCCTCCACGGGGCCCTGCAGCGGATCGAGATCGAGCCACAGCGGAAAAAAAAGACAGCGTCTGGCCACGCGCGCCGAGGCACGGATGATAAGGGGAGCATAGCTACTACTCCTACTATTTTACCACCTCCTTATGTTCTGAAGCTTGGACAATTCTGCTTTGAAGTGCCTCCACAAGATGATGTGAAGCCCAACTTTCGTACACCTCCAATGGAGTTTCATGTTCGCCGAGGTGCTGCAGCGAAGGATATTTAGTTGTTCTATTTTAATTAAGTTCGCGTCATGTTTTTATTTCAGTTTGGTTTTATTTGTGTGTGATGGTTTTGGGCCTGTCCAAAATCAAGTGTGTTTTGGCCATTTGGGCTTTTAGTTTGGTTTGGGGCCTAGCCCAGCCAAGGTAGCGTTCAGAGTCACCCATATAGGGTTATGGCAGCCACCTTGTATCGATCAGACTTGTTATTTTCGAGCTCAGAAAGAGACCAGAAAAGTCCCAATGTTTGGGGGCGCATATCGGTGTGTTTGCTTGCTGATCTTCGAGATCTGATGTTATACCATGCGTGGGAGTTGATTCCGGTCAGTTTCAACGCGAGGAATTGAAGAGAGATCAGTTTGATCTATTTCAGATTGAGTTCTCTTTGCTATCTTCTGTTCGTTTGATCGCCGTGAAAGATTGGGCCTAAAACCCCCTTCGGATCACGTTGATCCGTATCATCTTGGTATCAGATTCGTCGGGTTTCTCACGGCAGAATTTGTTGTTGAGATTGAATTTCTTGCTGAGATCTGCTGAAGTTTTTCATCATCTGCTGAGAAGAGTTGCTGAGATTTTTCTTCTGCTGGCGGTCCGTGTGTTGATCGCGACGCAATCCCTGCCGCCGCCATATAGTAGCCGATCCAATCTGCTGTTCACGGCTGCTCAGATCCCCGGAGCGCGTCGCTCGCCTCGACGCCAGATCGGCCGCCCAGCGCTGCTCCTGCCTAGCGCCCTTCGTGGGCCGGCCCATCTCGCCAGGTGCTGCCGCCTCGACCTCTTCGCTCGCCAGCCGCCTCGCTCGCCAGCCCGCCAGTCGATCGCTAAAGGCCGCCAGTTGATCGCCAAGGCTCCGCTCGATCGCTGCGCCGCATGATCGCCCTCGACACGCTCGCCCGAGGACAGAGCCTGTCTGGGGTCGAGCGAGCCTCGCGCGTCCGCGACGGGACTTCGGCACTTCGCCCGCATCATCGCCCAGGTTGTTCCAGCCGCCTCACGCGCCGGTTCGCCGCTCGCAATTGCTCAGGCCTCGCGCACATCTCGCATCGAGCTGCTCCGCTCGATCGCTGCGCCCGCGTCCCACCAGGTCCCTGCTCATCTTGTCTGACAATTGTTTTTTTTTTGCTATTTTTGTTTCCACACCATGGTGAACTCTATTGACGGAGAGAATTCCGTTGCTGCTGGAGAGAAGAAAGAGGAGCTTGTTCCACCGGTTTTTGCTGCAGATTTGGCTCCTAATGTTCGGGCTGGTTTTGATAGTACATGTGGTTTTATTATGCGGAGTCATGCCGCGTTGACCGCACAAATTGCACAGCTAGCTACCCGGATTGATGCAATGGGCGATGCTACTGCCCGTGCACCAGTGCAGCCCCCTCTTGCTGCACAACCTCGCGACGTGGTTCCACGCCGCCCTGCTGAAATTCATGATCATCGACACGTGGCAACCGCTTATGACGGAGAACTTGCCGATGACGCTGATTATGCACCACAACAACGACAGTTTGCTACTCGTCCTGCAGGTGCTCATCGTGTACAGCCACATGATCGTGACCGTCTTGGCCATGCTGGTCGTGTTCCACTTGATGATGGTGGTCTTGGACGCATCAAATTGTCCATACCTCCTTTTTCCGGTGACCGCGGACCTGATGATTATTTGGAGTGGGAGATGCGCATGGATCAGATTTTTGCTACTCATTATTACACTGAGGAGAAGAGACTTCAACTTGCTGCTGTTGAATTCACCGGTTATGTGCTGATTTGGTGGAATCAAATTCTGCGTATGCGTACTCGCCCAACATCATGGACAGGTATGAAAGATCTTATGCGACATCGCTTTGTTCCTGAACACTACAAGAGAGACATGTATAATAAGTTGCAGTAGCTCACTCAAGGTACTACATCTGTGGATGAGTATTATAAAGAGATGGAGTTGTTGATGATACGTACAGGGACAAGGGAGGATACAGAGGCCACGATGTCTCGGTTTTTGAATGGACTGAATTTTGAGGTGCGTGATCGTGTGGAGATGGTTTACTATCATGATCTTCAGGATCTTGTGCACCAAGCTGAGCGTGCGGAGCAACAAATCAAACGACGCCAAGCTGCCACACCTACAAAATCATGGCCTCGTTCTCATACCGAGGCTGCTGGTCCTAGTGTTCAGACGACACCTTCTACACGCTCTAATAGTGTTTCTCATAGCGTGGCACCCAAATCTGGGGTGTCCAAATCTGCATCTACGCAGTCCACAGCAAACATCGAGTGTTTTACTTGTGGAGGACGAGGACACATGAAGCGTGATTGCCCTAATAGAAAAAGGGTGATGCTCACACATGATGGCTATGTTTCTGCTAGTGATGATGAGAAAGCTGATGCGTCATCCAGTGAGGACTCTGAGGACAATCCTGAAGTGATCGTGGATGGTTATGCACTTGCTGCAAATTTAAAAAATCTCATGGTGCAACGTGTACCCGAAGATCGCATTCACGACCAAGGGCAGCGCTGGAATATATTTCAGACCCAATGCATCGTCAAGGACACAACTTGCAAACTGATTATTGATGGTGGCAGCTACACAAATATTGTTAGCAAGAGTTTGGTGGATTCTCTATCATTGCCTACATGGAAGCACCCGCAGCCGCATTGTGTTGAGTGGTTGTATAATTCCAGGAAGCTGAAAGTCACACATAAGGTGCGTCTGAAATTTTCAGTAGGTAATTATGAGGACACAGTGGTCTGTGATGTTTTGCCTATGGATGCATGTCATGTGCTGCTCGGAAGATCGTGGCAATTTGATAGGCGTTCCACTCATGAAGGCAGGTCCAATGTTTATTCCTTGTGGCATCAGGGGAAGCGTCATGTGTTGCAGCCTATGCTCGATAAGGATATCAAAGTGGACGTGCTTGCTGCTCAGAAAAAGGTCCAACACATTCAGGCGAAACCGAGGACGGTTTCCTTTCAAGTTGGGGGGGATGATAAGGGGAGCATAGCTACTACTCCTACTATTTTACCACCTCCTTATGTTCTGAAGCTTGGACAATTCTGCTTTGAAGTGCCTCCACAAGATGATGTGAAGCCCAACTTTCGTACACCTCCAATGGAGTTTCATGTTCGCCGAGGCGCTGCAGCGAAGGATATTTAGTTGTTCTATTTTAATTAAGTTCGCGTCATGTTTTTATTTCAGTTTGGTTTTATTTGTGTGTGATGGTTTTGGGCCTGTCCAAAATCAAGTGTGTTTTGGCCATTTGGGCTTTTAGTTTGGTTTGGGGCCTAGCCCAGCCAAGGTAGCGTTCAGAGTCACCCATATAGGGTTATGGCAGCCGCCTTGTATCGATCAGACTTGTTATTTTCGAGCTCAGAAAGAGACCAGAAAAGTCCCAATGTTTGGGGGCGCATATCGGTGTGTTTGCTTGCTGATCTTCGAGATCTGATGTTATACCATGCGTGGGAGTTGATTCCGGTCAGTTTCAACGCGAGGAATTGAAGAGAGATCAGTTTGATCTATTTCAGATTGAGTTCTCTTTGCTATCTTCTGTTCGTTTGATCGCCGTGAAAGATTGGGCCTAAAACCCCCTTCGGATCACGTTGATCCGTATCAACGGAGATTGTCTGCGCTCTGGCGCCCTCGCCCCGCGCTCTTGACGAGTCCCGGCAGCGGATCCCGGTTTCGATCGGAAGTCCCTTGCGGTACAGCGATCAGCCCACCTGCACGATCACTAGCGCCTTGCGCACGTGGGCCAGCCAACTTGGTAAACAGCGGACTTTGAAACCTCTACAGGATGATCAAATAAAGTCTGATGTTGAGCTGGTGGTTCGCAAGGAGAAGTTGCATAAAGCTAAGCCACAACCAGGGCTAGCTAAGGTGCAGCATGAGGAGCATGATGCGAAAAGCGTCGTTCGTGATATTGTTTCAGCCAAACCTGTAGATGACAAGCCAGTTGTTCTTGTTAGTGACAAGCCGGTTGAAGTCAAGCCTCATATTGATGAAGGGAAGGATATGTCAGCATGTGTTCCATGTGTTCCACTTCCAGTTCGTGTTGACATGGGTGTTCAGACCGATGACGGTGATGCTGATCGTGTTCCGGTGCATATGGTGCCGCGGGTAGTCAGCCACAGTTTTGTTAGAACACCTCGGAAACGTTTTGTTGGAGCAGCAGTACGTGTGCACAAAGGCAAGGATGGACATGTTCGTCAGTTGTGTGGCCCAGGCATAACTACTTTGCAGGGTCGTGCTAAGCAAGTTCATGTTCAGCAACGCAAGGTTCCAGCAAGGATTGAGAAGAAGAAGGTGGAGGCGCCTAAGTACAAGTTCATTTGGCGAAGAAAAGAGGTGCAACCACCCAGGGCTGAATCAAGTCAAGCAGGCCAAGAGGGAGGATGTGGTGAGGAAGGCAAGCAAGACTTGAAGACGGCGAATGTGCGTGGTGCTATTGTTTATATTCCGCCACCCTTTCGAGCAGACCCTCATGCGTTGGGGACAACGCTTTTTGAAGGGGGGAGGATGATATGGGCACGACGGAGGAGGTGAAGCCCAATTTCAGGACTCCACCAGGATGAGGGCAGCTTGCAGATTGGCACGCCAGGACGACCTACGATATGAGATAATTTAGTCTAAGGTTGTGTCAGCAATTTATATATCTGTTTATGTTATTCCGTGTGTCAGGTCATGTTATGGGCCACTTAGGGTTTTGTGTGTGTTGGGTTTGGGCCTGTCCAAGCCCAATAGTGTTCTGGCCATCTATATAAGGAGGCCAGCCGGTTAGGGTTTAGGGGGTTCAGAATTTTAGTTTACAAACTATCGTGTTGTGTTTTCTTGGTGAAGCATCCCTCCGGGGACGGCGATGCCGTTTATCGAATAAAGTTGCTGCGGAGGTTCTTGTGTTCATCAAGGATTGTCAGGCTTTGGTTTGAGGCGTGGTGTTCATCATCACGTTGCTTGCTGGATTCGTCCTCGTCTTCAGGTGACGTTCTTTGCGTTATTGGAAGATTGCTATCCGGGTAGACTCGCTGTGAAAGATCGGGACAAAGCTCATAGGATCACCGGCGTGATCCTTATCACAGTTCCTTGTTTTCTGCTGTTTTTGTGTTTCAGAAGTGATACACAGGAAATATTCTCGAAATTGGACGAAACAAGTTCCTGAAGTCTTATTTTACCTGGAAGCTTCTAGAGATCCGAAGGAGAGTAGGAGGGGGGCCACCAGGGCCCCACACACAGGGCTGGCGTGGCCAAGGCCTGGGCCGTGCCACCCTCGCGTGAGGGCGCCTGGCTCCACCTCTGACATCGCCCCTTCGCCTATAAAGACCCCCCGACGGAAAAAACCTAAGTACTCGATCAATTTTCCAGAACACATCGCGATCCGCCGCCGCCGTCGACCCGAAGATCGGGAGGGTCCAGAAGCTCTTCCCGGCACCCTGCCGGAGAGGGCAATCGCCACCGGAGGTCTTCTTCATCGCCATGCTTGCCTCCGGAGCGATGAGTGAGTAGTCTACCTTGGACCATGGGTCCATAACAGTAGCTAGATGATTGTCTTCTCCACCATGTGCTTCATGTTTAGATCTCATGAGCTGCCCTACATGATTGAGATCACCGTTATGTAATTCTACATGTTTGGTTTGTTGGGATCCGATGAATATTGGTGTTATGATTGAGTTGCTATACTGAATATTATCTTTTGTTATCTCTATGTTGTTTATGATCTTGCATGCTCTCCGTTGTTAGTAGCTATCTTGGCCGAGTAGTTGCTAGTGACTCCAAGAGGGGGTATTTATGCTCGATACTGGGTTCATGCCTCTATTTAACCTGGGGGAGTGACAGAAACCTCTAAGGTTGTAGATGTGCTGTTGCTACTAGGGAGAAAACAACATTCATATGCTCAAGGGCATATGCTTTGTTTACATTACACACTTTGCTTAATGCAATTATCTGTTGTTCGCAACTTAATACTTGTGGAATTCTCAGATTGATTCGCCACAAATGGATTATTAGTCATAGATGCAGTTGGATGGCGGTCTATGTATTTTGTTGTAATGCCCAGAGTAAATCTCATAGTGATCTTCTTGACATATCACGTTTATCTTTATTCCATCAATTGCCCAACTGTAATTTGTTTACCCAGCATGTGTTATTTATCTTATGGAGAGACACCACTAGTGAACTGTGGACCCCGGTCCTATTTCCATCATATTGCTATTACCTGTTTACTTTACTCGCACTGTTTACTTTACTCGCATACTCTACTGTTTTACACTCGATACGCTCATAACCTTTGTTTCAAGCAAACCGGTGAGATTGACAACCTCATCGCAAGTTGGGAACAAAGTACTTGGTTGTGTTGTGTGTAGGTTCCGCGTTGCTACTGGCCGAAGATGAGTCAACAAGTATCGTTAAATGGCGCCCTTGTTGGAGTGCTATTAAGCCAGTCTGCATCACCTTCAGTCGTTTGTCTCTCCTCTCCAAGAACGATAAACCTTGGTTTCTTAACTGAGGGAAAACCAGCTGCTATACTCATCACACCTTCCTCTTGGGGTTCCCAACGGGCTGGTCATTCACCACGCATCAAGCAATAGTTTTTCTGGCACCGTTGCCGGGGAGGAAGTAGAAGACTTCTGCGAGGGGAGTTTTCGCACGCACATCCTTTACTTTGTTATTGCTTTGCTTTACTTTATTTATTTTACCTGCATCGTTTTATATCAAAAACCCAAAAAAAATAGAATCCTTGGTAGTTGTTATTTCTTTACTTTTAGTTCATCATGTTGATCCCTAAGTACGTTCTGGAGGACCTCTCAGTAGGTAGTGCTTCGATTATTGGCAAAAGTAACATTGAGGAGTTCTTTAATCACATTAGTATGCATGAGGAAGTTGAGGAGAAATCTTTGGTTGAGCTAGCTCCTAGTATTGAAGTTGCTTCTGCTTATTTGATTCACATGTTGGAAACAAGGTTTGCTAGTCTTAATCCTTTTATGCAATACATGTTCCTTAAGCTCCATGAAATTGAGGATCCCGAAAAGAAAGCTTTTATCTTGGAAGCTTTGCGCCTAGAATTTAAAGATGTCGTTATTGAAGCTAGGAAAGTTCTTAAACGTTTTAATAAACTCGGTTCACCTATAAAGGTTATTTGTACTAACGATGAAGGAGCCGAAATACCTATACCTAGCAAGCTCTTGGGATTGTGTGAAGCTTTCGAAAATAATTTTGACTGGATCTGTCCCAAAAATATTTTTTGTGATTTGAGTGAACCAAAGCACGATCACAAAGGGTCTTCTAAAACTTATGTGGATGAAATACAATGCCTTATTGACAAGACCTCTGCAGTTGATCTTAATGCATCTTCTGAAAATACTTGATTCGCAATTTTCTGCGCCTAGCTCAAAGGTGTTAAAGAAAAGCACTCTTGGGAGATAACCCAATGTTTCTTTTCAGTACTTTTTCTTTTATTTGAGTCTTTGAAATCATTACTACTGTAATGACCGCTCCTTGTCTTGTTTATTTCGTTTTTGTGCCAAGAGAAGCCTCTAATTTGAGTGAGGTAAAGATTTGGGGATGTTGCTGTCCTGAAACTGTTTTCGGTGCTGCACCATAAAAATTCGTATAAATTCTCTGTATATCTTTTAGACCTGCGATTTCTTGTGCATATGCCCCAGGTTATATCCAAACCTTTGTTAGTTGACCACTTTTTGATTTGAGCAACAGAAAACCCCTCACAAATTCGACCTTTGTCAGCTGTTCAGTTTTGACAGATTTCTGCCAATATTCGTGTTTGCCACTTTATCGCTTTCTTTTGAGTTCTTTTGATCACGGAACTTTTGGAGAAGTTGCTACAGTAGTATTTACTATATATGTGGTGGTTTTGAGTTGAAACCTGAAGCAAAAAGAGGTTGATTATATGTTATGCTTGCACTAATGTTGCTAATAGAATTGTGTTTAGTTTTGTATGAAGGAAGTTTTCAAGTGTAGGGATTGGAGAATGATGAGATGAGTTGAAGAATGGACAAAAGCTCAAGCTTGGGGATGCCATGCATCACCCCAAGAAATATCCAAGAAGTACAAGCGTCAAAGCTTGGGGATGCCCCCGAGGCACCCCTTCTTCATCGGCAAAAATCAGGTCACCTTTCAAAACACTATATTTTTATTGCTTCATGCACTATGTGTTTTTCTTGGAGCGTCAGTTGTTTTAGTTTTCTTAGTTGGTTAGTTTGTTTGTTTGCTGCAATAAATGGTTGGACCCCAACAAATTTCTTTTGGAGAAGTTGCCTTGCTTTTCATTTGCCAAGAACACTCCGTTTTCATTCTTACAATTTCACCGGGTGTTCTTCTTTTTCCGCTACTACTTTTGGTTTTTGTTTTTGCCTTGATTTGCGTTCAGACCTTGTCATATCTTTTTATCAAGGTGTATTTTTGCCTCTGATCTTTATTGGTTTTCATCAAAAGAGGTGTTTATAAAAATTTCAAATGGTGTTGGAAAAGAGAAAAAGCTTTGTGCAAAATAGTGGTACAAGAAGGAGCTTGTGTAGACTGCGGCTTAGGCTTTTTCATGTCATGCTTGATGTATTTTTGATAGTATGCTTAGTGGCTTTGCTGTAGCATGACTTGTCTCAAATAACTGAGATTGCTTAATGAGCCTTTGAAAAAATCATGCGTTGTTTTTATTGTATGGAAGCATTATTTTGGTTTTCTCCTTAATGCTTTATTTGGGTTGACTTGGCGCATGCTCACACATGTTAGACTCTTACAAAGTCGCCAATAGCCTTTATGATCATTTAGTTTTTGACTTTTGATGCCATCTTATGCTTCTTTTAATGTCGCTTTGTCGCTTTGCATGATTATGGCCATTATTGCTCTCTTAGTTGGTCGCACCCAGTCTTTTGCTAGCCCTCGCCTTGTACTGAGTATGAGCTCTACTCGTGCATCCAACTCCTAAAAGCCAAAGTTTTCCAAAGTGTCCACCATACATACCTACTAGCAATTTGCTATTCCAAGTAAATTTGACTTGCTTTTATTTTCTCTTCAAATTAAACTCTTACCAGTGTTATGCGAAATTCGGTCAGTAAAGCTCTCAAGAACCGGAAGGCACACTTTACTTTTTCCTGTTCTAAAAAATTTGACATTGTGGTCTCTTATGTTGAGTTGTTATGCTTGCAAGTTGTAAGTTGGAGACTAGCCCAGCCATGCAGTCATGGGCAAGCTTTCAACATTGCACTTCTTATTTGAGTTGATATCGTGATCTTTTGTTTATTGATGCCCGCGGTGTGAAATGAATTGGGAATCTTGTGGGGATCATGGAGTTTGTATATGTGTTAGGGAAACGCCGGGCCGCTAATCTAAGCCATGCATAATTCATGGTGGAAATTTGCAGCATACCCATGGTGAACATTCGACGACGCATCTCACAATAAAAAGCTAAACAAATGGCAAATAAAAGAGATGACGAGGTGTTCATTGTCTGCTTGTCCTATCATTTTGATGTGGGCTTGTTCCATGTCATCGGGCACGGAGGTACCCCATTGGCGGTTCTCAATGATATGCATATATTTACAATGACAAGAGCCTTGCTTGGGACTCTAAGTAAAGTAGCATGAGGTTTGGGTACTCGTATTCACGGGGCACGAGGTTTTCAACTTATGATTTGTCAAGCATATGCATCATAATTGTTCTCGCATTAACTTTAACCATTCAAGATGCTTATGGTGGGGGCAATGAGAGCTCAAAGCCGGTAAGTACCATAATTTTTGAAGGTTATAAAACTTGCAATCACTGCTTCCCGCTACGAAGGGCCTTTCTTCTACTTTTATGTTGAGTCACCACCTTCTATCTTTATGCACCATTAAGAGAGCATAGTTGTCATTCTTAGTGTAATATGCATTGTCCCAAAGTTCATTGATTGATTCATATTGTTGGTTTCACTTGTTCTTAAATTATTTGTATCTAGTCACCCTCTTAAACTTGAAGGTGTCCTATGCATTTATGTTTTGCTCTCTTTGAAGGACAAGCTGAAAACCATTTGTATGTTTTTCCTTATGATTTGAACACACGTTTGACTTTCATTGTTTTATTTTCATGATCTTTTGTTTGTGTTCATTTGCATGTTTACAACATGGTTGCTAAGTTCTTATTATCAAGATTATATCTTCATGCCCATGTTTTAAGTTCTTATGATCCCAGCTCACAAATGCTTACATACATGATCAAGATTGTGTAGGTGCATGTCACCTCAAAAATTATTCTTTTGTTATCACTTACCTACTCGAGGACGAGCAGGAGTTAAGCTTGGGGATGCTTGATACGTCTCCAACGTATCTATAATTTTTGATGCTCCATGCTTGTTTTTACACCATTTGCCTACTGTTTCGTTACACTTCGTGGCACTTTTATGCATTTTTCGGAACTAACCTATTAACAAGTCGCCACAGTGCAAGTTCCCTGTTTTCTGCTGTTTTTGTGTTTCAGAAGTGATACACAGCAAATATTCTCGGAATTGGACAAAACAAGTTCCTGAAGTCTTATTTTACCTGGAAGCTTCCAGAGATCTGAAGGAGAGTAGGAGGGGGGCCACCAGGGCCCCACACACAGGGCTGGCGCGGCCAGGGCCTGGGCCACGCCACCCTGGCCTAAGGGCGCCTGGCTCCTCCTCTGACATTGCCCCTTTGCCTATAAAGACCCCCCGATGGAAAAAACCTAAGTACCCGATCAATTTTCCAGAACACATCGCGATCCGCCGCCGCCGTCGACCCGAAGATCGGGAGGGTCCAGAAGCTCTTCCCGGCACCCTGCCGGAGAGGGGAATCGCCACCGGAGGTCTTCTTCATCGCCATGCTTGCCTCTGGAGCGATGAGTGAGTAATCTACCTTGGACCATGGGTCCATAGCAGTAGCTAGATGGTTGTCTTCTCCACCATGTGCTTCATGTTTAGATCTCATGAGCAGCCCTACATGATTGAGATCACCGTTATGTAATTCTACATGTTTGGTTTGTTGGGATCCGATGAATATTGGTGTTATGATTGAGTTGCTATACTGAATATTATCTTTTATTATCTCTATGTTGTTTATGATCTTGCGTGCTCTCCGTTGTTAGTAGCTATCTTGGCCGAGTAGTTGCTAGTGACTCCAAGAGGGGGTATTTATGCTCGATAGTGGGTTCATGCCTCTATTTAACATGGGGGAGTGACAGAAACCTCTAAGGTTGTAGATGTGCTGTTGCTAGTAGGGAGAAAACAACATTCATATGCTCAAGGGCATATGCTTTCTTTACATTACACACTTTGCTTAATGCAATTATCTGTTGTTCGCAACTTAATACTTGTGGAGTTCTCGGATTGATTCGCCACAAGTGGATTATTAGTCATAGATGCAGTTGGATGGCGGTCTATGTATTTTGTTGTAATGCCCAGAGTAAATCTCATAGTGATCTTCTTGACATATCACGTTTATCTTTATTCTATCAATTGCCCAACTGTAATTTGTTTACCCAGCATGTGTCATTTATCTTATGGAGAGACACCACTAGTGAACTGTGGACCCCGGTCCTATTTCCATCATATTGCTATTACCTGTTTACTTTACTCGCACTATTTACTTTACTCGCATACTCTACTGTTTTACACTCGATACGCTCATAACCTTTGTTTCAAGCAAACCGGTGAGATTGACAATCTCATCGCAAGTTGGGAACAAAGTACTTGGTTGTGTTGTGTGCAGGTTCCGCGTTGCTACTGGCCGAAGATGAGTCAACAAGTATCGTTAAACGGCGCCCTTGTTGGAGTGCTATTAAGCAAGTCTGCATCACCTTCAGTCGTTTGTCTCTCCTCTCCAAGAACGATAAACCTTGGTTTCTTAACTGAGGGAAAACCAGCTGCTATACTCATCACACCTTCCTCTTGGGGTTCCCAATGGGCTGGTCATTCACCACGCATCAAGCACTCGACTCTTGGGGAATCATACTCGACGTCACTTGGCAGGATTACCTCTGCTCCGTAGACTAAGAAGAAAGGGGTGAGGCCCATTGATCTATTTGGCGTGGTCTGTAGACTCCATAGCACAGATGGCAACTCTTCTGCCCAGGCTCTAGCTGCTCGATGTAGCGGTGCTTCTAGGCGTGGCTTGATCCCTGACATGATTAGTCCGTTGGTCCTTTCAACTTGGCCATTGGACTGTGGATGTGCCACAGATGCAAGGTCAAGGCGGATTCCGTTGTGATGGCAGTATTCTTCGACTTCTCCCTGAGACAAGTTAGTGCCATTATCGGTAATGATGCTATGTGGGATGCCGAATCTAACCACAATGTCCTTGACAAACTTTAGGACAGTTTTGCCATCAAGTTTTCTGATGGGCTTAGCTTCTACCCACTTTGTGAATTTGTCTACCGCTACTAGGAGGTGCGTAAATCCCGAAGGTGCTATTTTTAGCGGACCCACCATGTCCAGCCCCCAGACCGCGAAAGGCCAAGTTATAGGCATCGTATGCAGTGCTGTGGCGGGCATGTGGGTTTGCTTGGAATACATCTGGTAGCCTTGGCAAAGCTCCAGGATGTGGTCTGCATCTGCCTTGGCTGTAGGCCAGTAGAATCCATGGCGGAATGCCTTAGCTACGAGGGATCTGGCGGCGGCGTGATGCCCACATTCGCCTTTGTGGATCTCTCTTAGTATCTCGATTCCGTCCACTTGGGATATGCACTTCATGAATACTCCCGAAGTACTTCGCTTGTAGAGCTGGCCATCGATGATGGTGTACGCTTTTGCTCTACGTTCGATTTGTCTCTTTTGGACTTCGTCTTTGGGTAACTTCTTGGTCGTCAGATACTCCAGGTAGGGCTCTGCCCATGGCGGGTTGCTTGGCAAAACTGCCATAACGGGGGAGCTTGCTAATTCCAGATTTTCTGGATCTACCATCTTGACCGATGGTATGTGCAGATGCTCGAGGAATACGCCTGGCGGGACTGCCTTGTGGCTAGACGCTAGCTTGGACAGGGTGTCGGCTGCCATGTTATCTTCTCGTTGTACGTGCTTTATGTCATAGCCGAGGAAACTTTTGGCCATCTCGTCCACTTCGTCTCTGTAGGCCGCCATGACTTCGTTCCGAGCCTTGTATGTGCCAGCCACCTGCTGAGCGATAAGGTCAGAGTCTCCACAACACATAATGTGTTGTACGCTGATCTCCTTTGCAACCCTTAGCCCGTGCAGTAGCGCTTCATACTCCGCAATGTTGTTGGTGGTGGGGAAGTAGATTTGGAGAACATAGCTGAGCTCATCTCCCTTAGGGGATTTGAGTGTCACTCCAGCCCCCGAGCCATGTAGCAGCTTTGAGCCATCAAAGTGCATCGCCCAATGCTCCGGTTTTGGGACGGGCGTAGTCTCCTGTGCTTCCTTCCAATCCGCCATGAATTCTGCCAAAGCCTAGGACTTGATGGCGGTGCGAGGCTTGTAGTCGATGTCGAAGGAGGCCAGTTCAATGCCCCACTTTGCAACTCGTCATGTTGCATCGCTGTTGTTGATGATGTCCTTCAGTGGAGCCTTGCTCACCACTGTGATTTTATGGTCATAGAAGTAATACCGTAACTTGCGGGAAGCTAGGAAAACTCCGTATGCCAACTTCTGGTAGTGAGGGTAGCACTGCTTGGATTCCGTCAGGACCTCGCTGACATAGTAGACTGGTCGTTGTACGCCGTACTCCTGCGCTTCTTCCTTGCATTCTACCACGATGACGATGCTGATGACCCTGTTGGTTGCCGCCATGTATAATAACATGGGCTCCTGGTCTTTGGGAGCTGCTAGGACTGGTGCAGTGGATATCACTCTCTTCAGATCCTTGAGCGCAGCGTCTGCCTCATCGGTCTAGACGAATTCGTCTGATTTCTTCATCAGCTTGTAGAGTGGCATAGCCTTCTCGCCAAGGCGACTGATGAATTTGCTCACTTCTGCCACCCAGCCTATGAGTCGCTGATACTCCAAGTTGATGTGGAAGATCAGAGGTCCTTGTGCGTGGTGAAGACCAGCCCGTTGGGAACTCCAAGAGGAAGGTATGATGAGTATAGCAGCTTGTTTTCCCTCAGTTAAGAAACCAAGGTTTATCGTTCAGGAGAAAAGCAGACAATAACGACTGAAGGTGATGCTTGCTAGTTTGCGACAGCTTCGGACAATTTATATATGGCGCCTCGTCCAAGCTTTGCTTGCTAGCTGCAACGCGGAACCTGCACACAAACAACCAAGTACTTTGTTCCCAACTTGCGATGAGGTTGTCAATCTCACCGGTTTGCTTGAAACAAAGGTTATGAGCGTATCGAGTGGAAAACAGTAGAGTATGCGAATAAAGTAAATAGTGCGAGTAAAGTAAACAGGTAATAACAATATGATGGAAATAGGACCGGGGTCCACAGTTCACTAGTGGTGTCTCTCCATAAGATAAATAACACATGCTGGGTAAACAAATTACAGTTGGGCAATTGATAGAATAGAGATAAACGTGATATGTCAAGAAGATCACTATGAGATTTACTCTGGGCATTACAACAAAATACATAGACCGCCATCCAACTGCATCTATGACTAATAATCCACTTGTGGCGAATCAATCTGAGAACTCCACAAGTATTAAGTTGCGAACAACAGATAATTGCATTAAGCAAAGTGTGTAATGTAAACAAGGCATATGACCTTGAGCATATGAATGCTGTTTTCTCCCTAGTAGCAACAGCACATCTACAACCTTAGAGGTTTTTGTCACTCCCCCAGGTTAAATAGAGGCATGAACCCACTATCGAGCATAAATACCCCCTCTTGGAGTCACTAGCAACTACTCGGCCAAGATAGCTACTAACAACGGAGAGCATGCAAGATCATAAACAACATAGAGATAACAAAAGATAATATTCAGTACAGCAACTTAATCATAAACACCAATATTCATCGGATCCCAACAAACCAAACATGTAGAATTACATAACGGTGATCTCAATCATGTAGGGCAGCTCATGAGATCTAAACATGAAGCACATGGTGGAGGAGACAACCATCTAGCTACTGCTATGGACCCATAGTCCAAGGTAGACTACTCACTCATCGCTCCGGAGGCAAGCATGGCGATGAAGAAGACCTCCGGTGGCGATTCCCCTCTCCGGCAGGGTGCCAGGAAGAGCTTCTGGACCCTCCCGATCTTCGGGTCGACGGCGGCGGCGGATCGCGATGTGTTCTGGAAAAGTGATCGGGTCCTTAGGTTTTTTCCGTCGGGGGGTCTTTATAAGCAAAGGGGCAATGTCAGAGGAGGGGCCAGGCGCCCTCACGCCAGGCTCGCGCGGCCAGGCCCCTGGCCGCGCCGCCCTGGCATGTGGGACCCTGGTGGCCCCCCTCCTACTCCTCTTTGGATCTCTGGAAGCTTCCAGGTAAAATAAGACTTCAGGAACTTGTTTCGTCCAATTCCGAGAATATTTCCTGTGTATCACTTCTGAAACACAAAAACAGCAGAAAACAGGGAACTGGCACTGTGGCAACTTGTTAATAGGTTAGTTCCGGAAAATGCATAAAAGTGCCACGAAGTGTAACGAAACATTAGGCAAATGGTGTAAAAACAAGCATGGAGCATCAAAAATTATAGATACGTTGGAGACGTATCAAGCATCCCCAAGCTTAACTCCTGCTCGTCCTCGAGTAGGTAAGTGATAACAAAAGAATAATTTTTGAGGTGACATGCACCTACACAATCTTGATCATATATGTAAGCATTTGTGAGCTGGGATCATAAGAACTTAAAACATGGGCATGAAGATATAATCTTGACAATAAGAACTTAGCAACCATGTTGTAAACATGCAAATGAACACAAACAAAAGATCATGAAAATGAAACAATGAAAGTCAAACGTGTGTTAAAATCATAAGGAAAAACATACAAATGGTTTTCAGCTTGTCCTTCAAAGAGAGCAAAACATAAATGCATAGGACACCTTCAAGTTTAAGAGGATGACTAGATACAAATAATTTGAGAACCAGTGAAACCAACAATATGAATCAATCAATGAACTTTGGGACAATGCATATCACACTAAGAATGACAACTATGCTCTCTTAATGGTGCATAAAGAAAGAAGGTGGTGACTCAACATAAAAGTAAAAGAAAGGCCCTTCGCAGAGGGAACACTACAAGAAATGTGTTGACTAGTGACGTTTTCATCATGACCCTAGAGAAAAGTGTCATAAAGTAGTGACGATTTTGTACCAGATCGTCATGGCCTAATTGGGGAGGCCACCAGCCCTAAAAATTACGATGATTTGAACCAAAAACGTCATAACCCAGTGGGCACAAAATCGTCATAACCTATCTCATGCAGCTTCAAACCTTATCCGGAGCCGCTTACGACGAAAATAGATCGTCATAATCACTAATTTAAAATATATTTGAAATGATTGGACTGCCACCTCATCAGTTTTGCCAACGTGTCGTCTACATGTATATTTACGCCTATGTGTAATATCCACGTGTTAATTTTTCTTATGTGGAGTATAGGACTCATTTTCTTACGTGGAGTGTAGGACCCATCCGTCATACACTTGAATTTCGTCAGACCAACCTGACACGTGGGTCCCACACGTCGGTCCGACCTGACACGCGGGTCCCACGTGGGACCGACCTGACACACGGGTCCCACACGTCGGTCGGACCTGATACGCGGGTCCCACGTGTCAGACCAACCTGACAAGTGGGTCCCACACGTCGGTCCGACCTGACACGCGGATCCCGCCTGACACGCGGGTCCCACGCGGGACCGACCTGACACGCGGGTCCCACGCGTCGGTCGGACCTGATACGCGGGTCCCACACGTCGGTCCGACCTGACACGCGGGTCCCACGCGTCGGTCCAGCCTGACACGCGGGTCCCACCGACCGGATTTGGAAGTGGTGGCAAAATGTTTAAACCCACGCGATGCTAGGATTCGAACCCAGGATCTCTCCATCCCGCGGAGCTTACCTTGCCACCAGGCTAAGGCAACGATGGTGTCCAATAAGCATGTTCTTTCTTTTTAAATAGAAGATTTCGGTATCTTGGGCCTGGGCCGCAACAGATAAAGGTCCATGTGACTTTTTTTTTCCTCTCTCTCTTTTCCATTTCTCTTAAGATCTTAACACAAAAGATTAGAAGAACATTTAAGACAAGGCCAAATAAATTCAAACAAACTTTGTAAATTCTATTTATTACATATATAATAACATCAAAACTTTTTCTCCACAAAAAAAATTAGAAAACAAAATTTAATCACTAAAATGCCATTATGGTGTATTTAAAATATGGTCAAAATGGCGGACATGATCCTTCTTAACAAGGTGTTGAATCTTGCAAAAATATTTATGAATCTCTGATGAAATAGATACTTGTGTACCTAAAAATGATTTTTATAAAAAAACATGAGCAAACTATAAAGCACCTGTAGTTCAAATGTGACCCGCTTCCAGCCGAATCGGCAGAATTTTGTCTAATTGTTTAGGGGTGGCTACAAAGCTTTTTCCATGCAAACAACTGGTGAATTGTGCATAAAATATGGTATAGTATCATTTAAAATTTGTTTGTTCTATTTTTGCTATATATTTTTGGTAGACGCTTCACACAAAAACCTATTTTTTGCACTAAGAAAATGAAAAATGATTTTTTTGTGTAACTAAAATTAAAACTTCCCAAAGAAATATTGTTTGTCATCCCAAGATACACATATGTGCACAATATGGGATCATTTGAACAAACTATGCTGTGGTTGTGGCCATAACTAGCTCATTTGGCTTGAAAGCCATAGAACTTCGTACGAGATAGCTCTTTTTTGTGAACATTTTTTCAAAATAGTTGCAATATTCTAAGTTTATTATTTTTCATGGCAACTAGGTCACATAAAATGACACAACACGAAGGATTTGTATTTTTTTGATTTTTTTTAAATTTCTTATGCCAACTTCAAAATGCGACCAAAACGACAGGCGTGACCGCTCCTAGGTCGGGATAGAATCTTGCCAAACTCTTGATGGATCTCTGATGAAATAGATACTTGTGTAACTAAAAATAATTTTTGTACAAAAACATGAGCAAACTATGAAGCACCCGTAGTTCAAATTTGACCCGCTTCCAATCGAATCGGCAGAATTTTGTCTATTTTTTGAGTGGTGGCTACAAAAGCTTTTCCATGCAAATAACTGGTGAATTGTGCATAAAATATGGTATAATATCATTTAAAATTTGGTTGTTCTATTTTTGCAACATATTTTTGGTAGACGCTTCACAAAAAAACCCATTTTTTGCACTAAGAAAATGAAAAATGATTTTTTTGTGCAACGAAAATTAGAACTCCCCAAATCAATATTGTTTCTCATCCCAAGATACACACATGTGCACATTATGGGGTTGTTTGAACAAACTATGCAGTGGTTATGGCCATAACTATCTCATTTGGCTTGAAAGCCGTGGAACTTCGTATGAGATAGCTCTTTTTTGTGAACACTTTTTTCAAAATATTTGCAATATTCCAAGTTTATTATTTTTCCTAGAAACTAGGTCACATAACATGACACAACGCGAAGGATTTGTATTGTTTTTATTATTTTTGAATTTCTTATGCCCATTTCCAAATGCGGCTGCCAAACTCTTTATGGATCTCTGATGAAATAGATAGTTGTGTACCTAAAATTGATTTTTATAAAAAATATGAGCAAACTATGAAGCACCCGTAGTTCAAATTTGACCCGCTTCCAGTCGAATCGGCAGAATTTTGTCTATTTTTTGAGTGGTGGCTATAAAAGCTTTTCCATGCAAATAACTGGTGAATTGTGCATAAAATATGGTATAATATCATTTAAAATTTGGTTGTTCTATTTTTGCAACATATTTTTGGTAGACGCTTCACAAAAAAACCCATTTTTTGCACTAAGAAAATGAAAAATGATTTTTTTGTGCAACGAAAATTAGAACTCCCCAAATCAATATTGTTTCTCATCCCAAGATACACACATGTGCACATTATGGGGTTGTTTGAACAAACTATGCAGTGGTTGTGGCCATAACTATCTCATTTGGCTTGAAAGCCGTGGAACTTCGTATGAGATAGCTCTTTTTTTGTGAACACTTTTTTCAAAATATTTGCAATATTCCAAGTTTATTATTTTTCCTAGAAACTAGGTCACATAACATGACACAACGCGAAGGATTTGTATTGTTTTTATTATTTTTGAATTTCTTATGCCCATTTCAAAATGCGGCCAAAACGGTGGGCGTGACCGCTCCTAGGTCGGGATCGAATCCTGCCAAACTCTTTATGGATCTCTGATGAAATAGATAGTTGTGTACCTAAAATTGATTTTTATAAAAAAATATGAGCAAACTATGAAGCACCCGTAGTTCAAATTTGACCCGTTTCCAGCTGAATTGATAGATATTTGTCTTTTTTTGATGAGTGGCTATATAACTTTTTCCATGCAAACAACTGGTGAATTATAGATAAAATATGATATAATATCATTTAAAATTTGGTTGTTCCATTTTTGCAACATATTTTTTGTAGATGCTTCACAAAAAAACATATTTTTTGCAACATATTTTTGGTATACGCTTCACAAAAGTTTATTATTTTTATGACAACAATTATTGGACCTATTATTTTATAAAACTCTTATGGTACAATTAAACATCCAATTTTTGAACAAACTATACCATTTTGCAACCTATTTTTGGTAGGTGACTAAAAAAAGATGCATTTTTGTTGCTACCTTCTTTCCAGCCAATCAAATGACCAGAATAAGCCTCCCACGGATCAGCCAATCAGACCATCTGAACCGTCGAACGACACCATCCGACGCCCCTCGTTTCTCTGAGAAAACACAAAGGAGAGCATCCCGATCAAAACCCTAGCCCACCGCATGTGCATCCCGATCCAAACCCTAGCCCAGTATTCTCCTCCCCTCTCCCAACTCCCATTCCCCCACCGCCGCCACCTCCTCTCTTCCCTTCACCGCGTCAGATCCCGAGCCACCCCGCGTCAGATCCTGCTACTGCCCTCCGGGAGAAGGACGGCCACAAGCGCAAGGTCTTCCGCATCGCCGACCACGTTCCTGCCCTCTCTCTCATCCCTTTTCTTCCTCCAACTCCTGCGCCGCTCACTCACCGCCCGCCGCCACAGGCCTCGCCGCCTCCTTCCGCGTTTCCGCCGAGGCTACTCGCCGCCGCTCACCGGATCCACCGCCTCCGTCGTCCTCTTCTCTACGCCGCCCCACTGGTCGCAGCGCTGCCACGGACCCTTCTGCCGCGACTAGGAGGTCCACAAAGGGCGCCATCCGGCCGCCGCGTAAACAAGCCCACATCCTTCCGACGATGGACTCGAGGCGCGGACCAAGGATCGGACGGACGCCGCCATCGACTCCACCTGGTATATCTCTGCCAAATCCCAATCTCGCTCGCTCCCCTTTCTTGTAAGATTCGATCCATTTCGCTGCCATGGAGGGTGGGGTTAACGTAGCTACCACCCGCAGCCTCACCTTCCGACGATGGACTCGAGGCGCGGACCAAGGATCGGACGGATGCCGCCATCGACTCCACCTGGTACCCTCCTCGGCGGTCTGCGAGCTCGGTTACAAGACCGTCCTCAAGACGCCCAGGAGCTCCAAAGGTATGAATCGCATCTCTGTTCTTATACGCAAATTATTTATGCTGGTTTGATCCGCTTTGGTGAATGGTAGGTTAGTCTGTTGGTTTACTCGGTTCTAACATCGGAAATGCAAAATTAATATGTTATGTTAACAGATCTGTGGCTTAGGTCTTGTGAGAATACCATTCTTTCAATTTCTCTGACTGTAACAGTAAGCTTGCTGAATAATATGCAGTAATAGCAACATAAAATGGCAGCTTAAATTATTTTCCAAGTAATTGTCGAAGACTCTGCTTCCAGCAATGCCAACTCTCTTGTTACCAGACGTCAGCAGTACTTGATTGATTTAGCAGATAATGATCAAAATATGGGAACTCTATAAGATGGTAAATGCAAGCAGAATATCATGTACACAAGATGGTACCTGCACGTTCATCTTGCAGGTTTTCATCTTCCATGTGTTCATCTTGCCGGTGTTCATCTTGCAGGTCCATTCAGGGAGCTGGTGTCTGCAGACGGAGGAGGCCAAGCTGCTCAGGATAGTTGAACTGCATTGTATGTCAGCTCACACTTCTCTTTTATCTCCAGTGATAATATTTGATCTGATATCCGCTTTGAACTGCAAGGCGTACTCTATTAGAAAGTTGTGGTGCCATCATGGTTGTGTGGATATGCGACTAGATGTACTATAACACAGTCCTGGCCGTGCTGGGGTTTGGGGTGAATACTCAAGCAGGAAGTGAAAAACATGTCTCCTTTCAATCATATTTGTGTGTTTTCTAGCCTTTGCTCTGTCAGTCTGTCTAGTTGCTTCCATTCAGAGTTGTTTAATCTCATGATATATGGTAATGTATACTGCTATGAATACCACTACTGAATATATAGGCTGAATATACTTGCTTTCTTGCTACTGTTGGTACTGAATATACTAGTATCAACGGTAGCAAGAAAGCAAGTATATTCAGCCTGTATACTGCTAGCAGAATACTGCTAGTATACTACTGATGTGTGTATACTGCTGTACTTATGCTACTGAAGCTGGTCATTTATAGTTCAAAGAGATTTTTTTGTTCATAGTAGTCTTGTAGAAGTTGAGTCTATTACTCTCCATTAACTCTCCATTAACTCTGTATCCTCTGTTCCTGTGTAGATAGTCTCGACCTTCGGCGATGGATTAGGCGTCGCTAGCGTACACATCGGCAGCGCTGGCGCTGCCCTCGGCAACATCTACCGCCACCTGCCCTACTACGCCGAGCCCATCGTCCAGCGCATCATCCTCCGTATCATCTTCATGGTCACCGTAAGCTTCATAACCTTGCTCTTTGCAGCTCCCCCTGTCATCTTCATGGTCCCGGTAACTTGAGAAGCTAATCTGCTTATTTTGTGTTATCTTTAATACCCCAGTGACTTTAATTATATCTATTATGTTACTCTGTTATTCTGTTAATTCTATGTTTAATACCCTAGTAACTAGTGCGAGTCTTAGTGCAAACGTAGTAAAGATATTTTCAGTTTCTGCTAATGGTAAAAAAATTCATTTCGGATTTATGCTAATGGTGCTAATATCCTGAGACTATCTACAGTTTGGTTTAACTGAACTTCTTTAGCTGTGCACTTGTGCTTGGAATCAACGCATGAGATGCTTTATAAAATCACAGTTTTTCCTTTGACAAAAAATAGCAGACAGTTTAGCACATGAAACTAACCACAAAAATTAGGTACACCAGCAGGCATTACTTCGTGATACAGAATAAGTGTCTTTATATTATATAATATGCATGAACTATTTTGTTCACCTCTGCTGGCTCCTGTACTGCTACTTGCTTATGTATAACTATTGCACTTGCTGATACCTGAAGTAATAGTCTAGTTGCATAACTGTTGCTGTGTCTTGGTGTTATTCGACCGCTGAGAAGCATTACATTGTTGCGCTTGTAGGGAACTATTCTCATGTGTCTTTATTTCAAACAGTTTTATTTGGTAAACTAAAATAAATTTCATCTCTTATCACAGCTTGGAGAAATTTGAAGAAGCTTGAAGCCACATGCAAGTTGCTGTGGCATTGGCGGAGGACAGAAATTTGAAGAATCTTGAAGCCACATGCAGGTTGCTGTGGCTGTGGCTAGAATGACATGCTTTGGATGCATTTAAGTGGATTTGCATGCTGTAGGATATGGTCATGTGGTGGATTTGCATATTTAGCTAGATTCAGTTCCAGCCTTGTATATTTTGTATGTATGGGAAATTTTGTAATGCTTGCAGAATTCTTTTTATCTATTCATTGTTTATTATCTAGTATTTAATTGTTGTAAAATCGTTGGAAAATAAGACCTAACCGGTGTGACCTGTCTGATAATAGAAACTGGCAGTGCGAAAATTAAGTCTGACAGGTGGGACCATCCTAATAAAAATTGACTGTAAAAGGCCTAGGCCCAAAATAGAAAAAGGATGTAAAAGGCTATATGGCCCAATAAAGATATTGACCTAAAGAAGGCCAAGGCCTAGCGAAAAAAGGCTAGAATTATTGGGCTTGGCCCATATAGATCATTGAAATGGACCGGGCTGATTTTAATTTACATGTCTGCCACGTGTGTGCCATGTGTATACCACGTTGGATTGCTGATGTGGCCTCCTGCCACGCATATGCCATGTCGGATTGCTGATGTGGCCTCCCCAATTTGTCCATGACGATATTATATCGTCATAAGCGTTATGACGGTCCAATATCGTCATAGACGATTATGACGATCTCAGTGAATTCGTCATGTTCGATCATCAACGACGCCCCGTTTTTGACAATCATTTTTTCGTCATAAAATCGTCATAGATCAACCATTATGACGATTTAGTGACGAATTTTGAGCGTCAGTAGTCAACACATTTCTTGTAGTGGAAGCAGTGATTGCAAGTTTTATAACCTTCAAAAATTATGGTACTTACCGGCTTTGAGCTCTCATTGCCCCCATCATAAGCATCTTGAATGATTAAAGTTAATGCGAGAACAATTATGATGCATATGCTTGACAAATCATAAGTTGAAAACCTCGTGCCCCGTGAATACGAGTACCCAAACCTCATGCTACTTTACTTAGAGTCCCAAGCAAGGCTCTTGTCATTGTAAGTATATGCATATCATTGAGAACCGCCAATGGGGTACCTCCGTGCCCGATGACATGGAACAAGCCCACACCAAAATGACAGGACAAGCAGATAATGAACACCTCGACATCTCTTTTATTTGCCTTTTGTTTAGCTTTTTATTGTGAGATGCGTCGTCGAATGTTCACCATGGGTATGCTGCAAATTTCCACCATGAATTATGCATGGCTTAGATTGGCGGCCTGGCGTTTCCCTAACACATATACAACCTCCATGATCCCCACAAGATTCCCAATTCATTTCACACCGCGGGCATCCATAAACAAAAGATCACGATATTAACTCAAATAAGAAGTGCAATGTTGAAAGCTTGCCCTATGACAGCATTGCTGGGCTAGAATCCAACTTACAACTTGCAAGCATAACAACTCAACATAAGAGACCACAATGTCAAATTTTAAAGAACAGGAAAAAGTAAAGTGTGCCTTTCGGTTCGTGAGAGCTTTACTGACCGAATTTCGCATAACACTGGTAAGAGTTTAATTTGAAGAGAAAATAAAAGCAAGTCAAATTTACTTGGAATAGCAAATTGCTAGTAGGTATGTATGGTGGACACTTTGGAAAACTTTGGCTTTTAGGAGTTGGATGCACGAGTAGAGCTCATACTCAGTACAAGGCGAGGGCTAGCAAAAGACTGGGAGCGACCAACTAAGAGAGCAATAATGGCCATAATCATGCAAAGCGACAAAGCGACATTAAAAGAAGCATAAGATGGCATCAAAAGTCAAAAACTAAATGATCATCAAGGCTATTGGCGACTTTGTAAGAGTCTAACATGTGTGAGCATGCGCCAAGTCAACCCAAATAAAGCATCAAGGAGAAAACCAAAATAATGCTTCCATACAATAAAAACAACGCATGATTTTTTCAAAGGCTCATTAAGCAATCTCAGTTATTTGAGACAAGTCATGCTACAGCAAAACCACTAAGCTTACTATCAAAAAGATATCAAGCATGACATGAAAAAGCCTAAGCCGCAGTCTACACAAGCTCCTTCTTGTACCACTATTTTGCACAAAGCTTTTTCTCTTTTCCAACACCATTTGAAATTTTTAAAGACACCTCTTTTGATGAAAACCAATAAAGATCAGAGGCAAAAATACACCTTGATGAAAAGATATGACAAGGTCTGAACGCAAATCAAGGCGAAAACGAAAACCAAAAGCAGTAGCAGAAAAAGAAGAACACCCGATTTTTAATAAGAGTGAAAACTAGAGCGTTCTTGGCAAATGAAAAGCAAGGCAACTTCTCCAAAGGAAATTTGTCGGGGTCCAACCATTTATTGCAGCAAACAAACAAACTAAACTAACTAAGAAAACTAAAACAACTGACGCTCCAAGAAAAACACATAGTGCATGAAGCAATAAAAATATAGCGTCTTGAAAGGTGACCTGATTTTTGCCGATGAAGAAGGGGTGCCTCGGGGGCATCCCCAAGCTTTGACGCTTGTACTTCTTGGATATTTCTTGGGGTGCTGGGCATCCCCAAGCTTGAGCTTTTGTCCATTCTTCAACTCATCTCATCATTCTCCAATCCCTACACTTGAAAACTTCCTTCATACAAAACTAAACACAATTCTATTAGCAACATTAGTGCAAGCATAACATATAATCAACCTCTTTTTGCTTCAGGTTTCAACTCAAAACCACCACATATATAGCAAATACTACTGTAGCAACCTCCCCTAAAGTTCCGTGATCAAAAGAACTCAAAAGAAAGCAATAAAGTGGCAAACACAAATATTGGCAGAAATCTGTCAAAACTGAACAGCTGACAAAGGTCGAATTTTTGAGGGGTTTTCTGTTGCTCAAATCAAAAAGTGTTCTACTAACAAAAGTTTGGATATAACCTGGGGCATATGCACAAGAAATCGCAGGTCTAAAAGATATACAGAGAATTTATACGAATTTTTACGGTGCAGCACCGAAAACAGTTTCAGGACAGCAACATCCCCAAATCTTTACCTCACTCAAATTAGAGGCTTCTCTTGGCACAAAAACAAAATAAACAGGATAAGGAGTGGTCATTACAGTAGTAATGACTTCCAAGACTCAAATAAAAGAAAAAGTACTGAAAAGAAAACATTGGGTTATCTCCCAAGAGTGCTTTTCTTTAACGCCTTTGAGCTAGGCGCAGAAAATTACGAATCAAGTAACATCAAGTGATGAAGCATCAAGCTCATAATTTGCTCTAAGAATAGAGTCAAAAAGTAATTTCTTTCTTTTCCTAGGGAAGTGTTCCATACCTTTCTTTAGTGGGAATTGATATTTGATAGTGCCTTCCCTCATATCAATGATAGCACATACAGTTCGAAGAAAGGGTCTTCCCAAAATAATAGGACATGAAGCATGGCATTCAATGTCCATAACAAGAAAATCAACGGGAACAAGGTTATTGTTAACCACAATAAGAACATCATTAATCCTTCCCAAAGGTTTCTTCTTAGCAACATCAGCAATAGGAACATCAAAATAACATTTTTCAAGCGGTGGTAAATCAAGCATGTCATAAATCTTTCTAGGCATGATAGAAATACTAGCACCTAGATCACATAAAGCATGGCAATCATAACCATTAACATGCATATCAATGATGGGTTCCCAACCATCTTCTAACTTCTTGGGAACAGAGGCTTTTTGCTTCAACTTTTCATCCCTACTTTTTATGAGAGCATTGGTAATATGCTTAGTAAAAGCAACATTTAAAGAAATAGCATTGGGAGTCAAAGCAAGCTTTTGCAAGAACAAAATAACTTCAGATATATTGCAGCCATCAACATCAAAATCATTAAAAGAAGTAGAGCTATCATCTCCCACACTCCGAAAAATTGTAGCACTCTTTTGAGAAAAAGTTTTGGCAGTTTTAGGCTTTTTAACACAAGGAGTGAGAGTTTTCTCTACACCAATCAAAGTAAGAGGATTGCTAGCATTAGGAGCAACATCATTAGAGGTAGTAATGGTACATACCTTCATTTCTCTAGCCATCTCATCTTCTCTTTCCCACCTGGCATGCAATTCTGCTAACAATCTAATATTTTCATCAATTCCAACTTGAATAGCATTAGCGGTAGCAAAAGGATCAGGCTTAGCAGACATTCTATTAACCAAAGAAGATTGCACATTAGACAATAATGAAATATCGGTTTCAGCTTTGGAAACCTTAGCTTGCAATTCAGGAATAGCTTTGTTTAAATTTTCAAGTTGATGACTAATAGTCCTCAACAGAGTTGATTGCTCCTCCATAGTCTTGGTGAAAGCCCTGTTCTGCTCATATTGCACCTGCATAAAATTCTTGGTAGCCTTTTCAAGTTCAAAAATTCTTTCTTCGCTAGACATTTTAGGTCTACCAAGATAGCTATTATCACCATTAGAAGGAAACGGCCTATAATTGTTACTAGCAAAATTGTTCCTATAAGCATTGTTGTTAAAATTATTGTTTCTAATGAAATTCACATCAACATGCTCTTCTTGAGCAACCAGAAAGGCTAAAGGAACATTATTAGGATCAACATGAGTCCTATCATTAGCAAGCATAGCCATAATGGTATCAATCTTATCATTCAAGGAAGAGGTTTCCTCAACAGAATTTACCTTCTTACCTTGTGGAGATCTCTCGGTGTGCCATTCGGAATAATTTACCATCATGTTGTCGAGTAGCTTTGTTGCGGCGCCCAAGGTAAGGGACATAAAAGTGCCTCCAGCAGCTGAATCAAGTAGGTTCCTTGAAGAAAAATTTAGTCCTGCATAAAAAGTTTGGATAATCATCCAAGTAGTCAGTCCATGAGTGGGGCAATTCTTTATCATAGATTTCATTCTTTCCCAAGCTTGAGCAACATGTTCATTATCAAACTGAGTAAATTTCATAATATTGCTACGCAAATATATAATCTTAGCAGGAGGATAGTATCTACCAATAAAAGCATACTTACACTTAGCCCATGAATCAACACTATTCTTAGTCAAAGACAGCAACCAATCTTTAGCTTTTCCTCTCAAAGAAAAAGGAAACAACTTGAGCTTAATAATATCACTATCAACATCCTTATATTTCTGCATCTCACATAGCTCAACAAAATTGTTGAGATGAGCTGCAGCATCTTCAGTACTAGCACCAGAGAATTGCTCTTTCATAACAAGGTTCAACAAAGCAGGCTTAATCTCATAAAAGTTTGCAGCAGGAGCAGGTGGTTTAATAGGAGTGCAGATAAAATCACTATTGTTTGTGCTAGTAAAGTCACACAACTTGGTGTTTTCGGGATTGGCCATTTCAGCAAAACGAAAGTAAACAAGTAAAAACAACTACCAAGGATTCTAATTTTTTTGGGTTTTTGATATAAAGCAATGCAGGTAAAATAAATAAAGTAAAGCAAAACAATAAAACAAAGTAAAGGATGTGTGTGCGAAAACTCCCCTTGCAGAAGTCTTCCACTCTTCCCCGGCAACGGCGCCAGAAAAGAGGCTGATACTCCAAGTTGATGTGGAAGATCAGAGGTCCTTGTGCGTGGTGAAGACCAGCCCGTTGGGAACCCCAAGAGGAAGGTATGATGAGTATAGCAGCTTGTTTTCTCTCAGTTAAGAAACCAAGGTTTATCATTCAGGAGAAAAGCAGACAATAACGACTGAAGGTGATGCTTGCTAGTTTGCGACAGCTTCGGACAATTTATATATGGCGCCTCGTCCAAGCTTTGCTTGCTAGCTGCAACGCGGAACCTGCACACAAACAACCAAGTACTTTGTTCCCAACTTGCGATGAGGTTGTCAATCTCACCGGTTTGCTTGAAACAAAGGTTATGAGCGTATCGAGTGGAAAATAGTAGAGTATGTGAATAAAGTAAACAGTGCGAGTAAAGTAAACAGGTAATAACAATATGATGGAAATAGGACCGGGGTCCACAGTTCACTAGTGGTGTCTCTCCATAAGATAAATAACACATGCTGGGTAAACAAATTACAGTTGGGCAATTGATAGAATAGAGATAAACGTGATATGTCAAGAAGATCACTATGAGATTTACTCTGGGCATTACAACAAAATACATAGACCGCCATCCAACTGCATCTATGACTAATAATCCACTTGTGGCGAATCAATCCGAGAACTCCACAAGTATTAAGTTGCGAACAATAGATAATTGCATTAAGCAAAGTGTGTAATGTAAATAAGGCATATACCCTTGAGCATATGAATGTTGTTTTCTCCCTAGTAGCAACAGCACATCTACAACCTTAGAGGTTTCTGTCACTCCCCCAGGTTAAATAGAGGCATGAACCCACTATCGAGCATAAATACCCCCTCTTGGAGTCACTAGCAACTACTCGGCCAAGATAGCTACTAACAACGGAGAGCATGCAAGATCATAAACAACATAGAGATAACGAAAGATAATATTCAGTACAGTAACTTAATCATAAACACCAATATTCATCAGATCCCAACAAACCAAACATGTAGAATTACATAACGGTGATCTCAATCATGTAGGGCAGCTCATGAGATCTAAACATGAAGCACATGGTGGAGGAGACAACCATCTAGCTACTGCTATGGACCCATAGTCTAAGGTAGACTACTCACTCATCGCTCCGGAGGCAAGCATGGCGATGAAGAAGACCTCCGGTGGCGATTCCCCTCTTCGGCAGGGTGCCGGGAAGAGCTTCTGGACCCTCCCGATCTTCGGGTCGACGGCGGCGGCGGATCGCGATGTGTTCTGGAAAAGTGATCGGGTCCTTAGGTTTTTTCCGTCGGGGGGTCTTTATAGGCGAAGGGGCGATGTCAGAGGAGGGGCCAGGCGCCCTCACGCCAGGCTCGCGCGGCCAGGCCCCTGGCCGCACCGCCCTGGCGTGTGGGGCCCTGGTGGCCCCCCTCCTACTCCTCTTCGGATCTCTGGAAGCTTCCGGGTAAAATAAGACTTCAGGAACTTGTTTCGTCCAATTCCGAGAATATTTCCTATGTATCACTTCTGAAACACAAAACGGCAGAAAACAGGGAACTGGCACTGTGGCAACTTGTTAATAGGTTAGTTCTGGAAAATGCATAAAAGTGCCACAAAGTGTAACGAAACATTAGGCAAATGGTGTAAAAACAAGCATGGAGCATCAAAAATTATAGATACGTTGGAGACGTATCAGTCACTATACGTCCTTCAGGTCATTAGGCCGGGAGATCTCGAGGATAGCCTTGATTTTCTCCGGGTTGACTTCAATACCGCGGTGGGAGACGATGAATCCAAGGAGTTGTCCAGCTGGTACCCCGAAGACACACTTCGTGGGGTTGAGCATCATATTGTATTTCCTTAGGTTGTTGAAGGTCTCCTGCAGATCCGCTATAAGGTCATCGTGCTTCTTGGACATGACGGCGATGTTGTCCACATATGCGTGGATGTTGCGTTCGATTTGATCCGCCAGGCACTTTTGCATAGTGCGTTGGTACGTTGCTCCTACGTTCTTCAGATCGAATGGCATTGTCACGTAGCAATATGTGCCATAAGGTGTTACAAACGAGGTAGCAAGCTGATCAGACTCCTTCATCTTGATCTGGTGGTAACCTGAGTAGGCATCTAAGAAACATAGCAGCTCCGATCCCGCCATCGAGTCAATGACTTGGTCAATGCGAGGCAAGGGAAAAGGGTCTTTGGGACAAGCTTTGTACAGGCCGGTGTAATCTACACACATGCGCAGAACCTTTGTGTTTTTTCTTAGGAACTAACACGGGATTTGCCACCCACTTTGTATGGATCACTTCTTTGATGAAGCCTGCTTTTAATAGCTTGGAGATTTCCTTTGCTATAGTGCGGCGTTTTTCATCTCTGAAGCGCCTCATTGCTTGTCTTACTGGCTTTGAGCCAGGAATTATCTGCAGGACATGCTCGGCGAGTTCCCTGGGTACACCTGTCATGTCAGATGGCTGCCATGCGAAGATGTCCCGGTTCTCATGGAGGAACTCGACGAGCGCGCTTTCCTATTTGGGGGATAGGTTTGTCCCTATTGAGGTGGTCTTGGCGGCATCGCCAGCGATAAGTTCCACCTGCTTTGTATCAACTGTAGGCTTGAAGGTGGGCAGGGAGGCGGATACTTCCTGTTTGGATGTCGGCATCTCTGTGGGGTCTGTGGCGGCATGGATTTCCGTGAACTCCTCGCCAAAGAACACTGCTTCCATGAACGCGACTTCTCCGTCCTCGCACTCCTTGGCCTTCCTGAAGCTGCCATAAACTATGATGATGCCATCAGGTCCTGGCATTTTCAGCTGGTTGTAGATGTAGCACGGCCTGGCGCGAAAGCTGTGGAAGGCGGGGCGGCCGAAGATCACATGGTATGTACTCTTGAAAGGGACCACCTCAAAGGTTATGGGCTCTTCGCGGTAATTATTTTCATCACCGAAGGCGACCTTGAGGGTGATGGACCCAAGGGAATTTGCTTGGCGGCCAGGAACCACTCCATAGAAAGTGATAGCACTATGGCGGAGTTGGGTCTTGGAAAGGCCTACCTTTGTCAGGGTTTCCACATACATGATGTTCAGGCTACTGCCGCCATCCATCAAACACTTGGAGAACTCGTAGCCTTGGATCAGGGGGTTAACCACCATGGCGTAGTATCCGTCCGGGATGTGCTCTGGGTGATCTTTGCGGCTCCATTGCACCAGCATCTCGGACCATCGGACATACTGGCGGACTTTAGGCACGGTGGCATTTAGGGAGCGCACGGCGGCTCGTTGTGCCTTATCTGTGGGGGGTCCAAGGAAGGTGTGAAATGCTCCCTTTTTGGTGCTCTTATATGGGTTACTCGTGCCAGCCCCACCCTCTGCCTTTTCGGCGGGTTTGGGCGCAGGGTCTTCGTCCATATCGCTGCTATCCTTGAACTCCTTTTCCTTGTCCGCTTTTCCTTTGCCATGAGGTCATTGTCGCCGGGTGCATTTGTAGCCAGCTTCTTGGTCCGCTTTGATGTCATTGACAAACTTGCAGTTTTGGTTGGTGTGATTGCACTTTCCCGAAGCATCCCGATGGGCGAAGCATGGCATGTCGTGGTATTCATCGTAAGACACAGGTGCAGCCGGCGCCGTAGCGGAAGCTGGGGAGCTTCGCGGCTGGCCGCTACTGGAACCTCGTCCCCGATCGCATTGGCTGCTCTGTCCCTTGTCTGAGAAGGTTGTGGCCACCATGTCTGGAGTTTGCTGCTCTTCTGGCGGATTCTTCCGTTTGTTGCTATTGTTCCGCTTTCCAGTATTTTGGATGGCGGAAGCCTTCAATGATCCGCGGGCGTCATCATCGGTGGCCGCGTAGTTGCTTGCAATGGTTATCATGGAATTTAGGGTTAGTTTCCCTTTGTTCCGTTCTCGTAGCAGGCGATGGCGGAGTAGTTGTCCTCTCTCCAAACTATCAATGAATGCGAGGATGGCGGATTTGTCAGTAACCCCTTCACAGGAGTTCTTCATATCCAGCCAGCGTGCGAGGAGGTCTTGTCATCCACTCATCGGCATCGTTGGAGGTGACCTATATTGTGAGGTCGCTTATAGGTACCCTCGAAGTTTTTAGTGAACGCAGTCTGCATATCAAACCAGGTTTGGATGGAATTTTCTGCCAAGTCGTTGATCCATTGTCGCGCTGTGCCGGACAGCATCAGGGGCAGATAGCGGACAACAACTGACAAGGGTATAGTTAATAGAGCCCGTTAGTTGAGTACCCCTGAGGCCCGTTTGGTTAGGCCCAATGGTAATGATAGTCGAATACGAGTTATTACCGTATGTCGATATTTGTAATCTGTATCGAGCCCTACCCGATCCTCGAGATCTGGCCACCTATATATAGGGGTCAGGAGGGGACGGTGTAGGGAAGATTGAAAGCAAGCCAGGTTGAACACCCAAGTTTACTTTTGATATACACATATTTCGACTAACTTTACCTTCGAGTTCATCCGACGCCCTATCTCCCCGATCCTAAGTCCTTCATCTAGGACATTTGTCGAGTTAACCCTCGTCAATTGGCGCCGACCGTGGGGACTCTGGGCGTTGGAATCATGAATTCGACGGCTTTTTTGCTTCTAGCCAACAGCAGATCAAAACTCGACGAAAGTCAAGAGACGGAGTTGACAATTGGAAGTTTCAGCATCCTCATCGGGCCATCGGGTTCATCCCGCCTCTCGGACTCGACGAAACCAGATCCATCGGCAAGAAAGCCCGAAACAGAGGAAACATTAGAGTCATCAGAAGGCTCTTCCAATGAGGTGAACTCGCAGGTCAGCTTAGAAAAAGCATCAATCGCAGAAGGCGACAAAATTGAGGAAAATCTCGACTCAGAAGAAAAAGCGTGTCAAACACACAACAACGCAAAGGACTTCGCCGGAGGAAGCAGCGGCGTCTCCAAAGTACATCAGTTATGCATCATTATCACTGAAGCAGAAGACGGAAATAACAGGGAAGGAAGCAAAAAGGTCGACAGGCAAGTCGACAAAGTGAAAGATCATAGCAAAAAGGAAAAAGAGAAAGTCCACGTCTCGGCTGGTGAATGGAGAATGATTACGTCAGCCATTAATCATGGTACATAAATACCCGAGGGATCGAGAAGAGAAGTTCTAATGGGATATCAGTATGCACTATACCAACACAAGAAGAAACTAAGGGAGGAAAGAGACATGATGTTTCAAGACAATAATAGTACATCAAGGGAAGAATACTGGGAAGACTATAGCGAAGATTCAAAATATAGCAGAGAAAGGCGTAGAGATCCAAAACACAACAGGGGGGTGAAAGCATGCGGCAGAGAAGAAGGGTACTCGAGGAGCCCCACCCCGCAGCTAGAAGAGGAGGAAGATGACCTGATACAAAAAACGCCAGAGGCAGCGTTGGTAGCAGCACAAGCGTATTTGCTAGCTACAAGACCAGAACATGGAGACCCGCGAGAAGGTATGCACCGAGCCGCGATACGAAGCCTTGGAATAGTAGAAGGTAAAATCAGGGAGCAAGCCCCAGAGGTGAAGTCGACAAGCTACAAGGGAAACGGCAAGGAGAAGTTCAGGTACAAGTACTCAAGCGACGACTATAGTGAATCATCAGAAGAGAAAAAGCGACAGAAAAGGAAGGAGGACGCCAGAAGTATAATAGCACAAGCTCGAGTAGATAAATCGCGGCATGCTTGGAGGGAAGAAAATTACGAAGACGATGATAAAGATATGGGTGCGTTATGCTTTACCCGCAGGGTTCGCAAAACGCGAGTACCCAAAGGATTTAAACTACCCCACGATCAGAACAAGTATGACGGGTCGCAGGAACCCACCTTATGGCTATCAGATTATCTACAGGCAGTGCAGATATTGGGAGGAACAAAGGCGACTGCAATGCAAAGTTTGCAGCTGCACCTCACCGGCGCCGCCCGGTCCTGATTAAACACCCTACCCGACGAATCCATTAGAAGCTGGGGGGAACTCGAAAGTCAATTCGCAAGAAATTTTCGTTCCACCTACAAGCGCCCAGCATCACTGGAAGAAGTTAAAGCATGTGTGCAGAAGAAAGGCGAAGCGCTACGATCTTATATACAACGCTGGAGTATAATCAAAAACTCAGCAGAGGACGTCTCCGATGAACGAGCAATAGACGCCTTTTCGGAAGGACTTCGTCGCTCAGATCTTGTGGAAGAAATAGGAAGAACAAGACCTACGACAGTAACTGAGCTAATGGAACAAGCCAACAAATTCGCTGATGGAGAGGACGCGTATAACAATAAAAGAGGACGTTCGCCAGAAGTCGACAGAATAAGTCGACAGAGGAGACGATACCGCAGCGGGGGTAACCAAGGAAGGCGAAATCAGGTAGCCGCAGGTTATATACTAGAAGAAGAGGAAGGGTACGAAAGTAGGAGGTTTCAGGCAAAAGGAACAGAAAAATCAAGATACTCTGGTCCTTCGGCTGAGGATATGCTATACGGACCTTGTCGAATCCACTACGCGTACCTCGACGGGAAAAGGGTTTCAAATCACCAGATGAAGGATTGCAGAACATTCCTAAGGTTGCAAGGTGCCATGGGCTCGAGCCAAGAAGGAAGGCAAGGAGAAAAACGTAGAAATCAAGGATATCAAACTCAAAGATTATCAAAGCACCTAGAGTCAAAAATATATATATCAGCCATGATTCAACCGGTGCCCAAGTCGAAAAAGAGCGAAAGAGCATATCCAGGCAAGTGAACCTAGCAATATCATCACCACCAGCTACCACAGAGTACCTACGATGGTCAGAGCAACCAGTCAAGTTCAGTAGAGCAGACCACCCACGGAAAGTTCCTAGGCCGGGCCACTCGCCTATGGTTCTAAAAGCGCAAATAGGAGGGTACGACGTCGGAAGAGTGTTCATGGATGCAGGGAGCGGCATAAACTTAATATATGCTAGAACACTGAAGGCTATGTGCATCTCACCGACGAGTCTAAAGCCAACAGATTGCTCTTTCCACGGGATAGTACCAGGAGCAGCAAACTACCCTTTGGGAAGAGTAGAACTCGACGTCTGCTTCGGCAGCAGCGAAAACTATAGAAGAGAGAAATTGGAGTTCGAAGTTATGGATTGGCCGTCACAATATCATGCAATCCTGGGGCGCCCAGTATTTGCAAAATTCATGGCAGTACCACACTATGCGTATCTCACGTTAAAAATTCCAGGGCCCAAAGGAACAATTACAGTACAAGGGAGCTTTGAAGTAGCCAACACATGCGACAGAGAATTCAACAAGATGGCGCAAACCTTCGGCATGACAGCAGAATATGAGAGATTAAAAGGAGAAACAGATCACAATGTGCTACCCGACGTTGGACGATCCCTGCCAGATAAGGCTTTCGACACAACGCAGGACTCAAAGAAAATTCAAGTTCACCCTACCGATCCAAGCAAGACAACATCAACTGCGGTGAACCTGGATCCCGCATAGGAAGGCGCGCTCGTCGAGTTCCTCCGTGAGCGCTGGGAAATCTTCGCCTGGTGTCCATCGGACATGCCAGGGGTTCCCAGGGAACTCGTCGAGCACGCACTTAATATAGATCCCAAGGCGAAACCAGTCAAGCAACCATTGAGGCGATTTGATGAGTCGAAGAGGAAGGCGATAGCATCAGAGTTACACAGGCTAGAAAACGCCGGATTTATCAGAGAAATCGAAACTTCGAGTTGGGTGTCGAACCCAGTCATAGTACCCAAGAAGAACACAGACGTACAAAGAGTATGTGTCGACTACACATCTCTAAATAAGCATTGTCCAAAGGATCCCTTCCCTTTACCCCGCATCGATCAAATAATCGATTCAACAGCGGGTTGCGCAAGGCTTTCCTTTTTGGACGCATATTCTGGCTATAACCAGATCAAGCTGAAGAAAGAGGACGAGGAAAAAACGGCCTTCATCACACCGTATGGGGTGTTTTGCTACCAAGTGATGCCATTCGGCCTAAAAAATGCAGGAGCAACTTATCAAAGGATGATGCAAAATTGCCTCGGGAGCCAAATAGGGCGCAACATACAAGTCTACATTGATGATGTAGTCATCACCACAAGGGAGGAGAAATCTTTAATCAGCGACTTGGCAGAAACTTTCGACAACCTGAAAAAGTACAAGCTTAAGTTGAACCCGACAAAGTGTTCCTTTGGAGTTTCAGCAGGACAACTTTTGGGGTTCTTGGTATCAGCACGAGGAATAGAGGCAAATCCAGAGAAGATTCAAGCAATTCTAACAATGGGGAAACCCACGAAACTCCACGACGTACAGAAATTAGCAGGACGCGTTGCGGCATTAAGTCGTTTCGTTGCTCGACTAGGGGAGAAGGCACTTCCTTTCTATGCAGTTATGAAGAAGTCAGACGACAAATTTGAGTGGACAGAAGAAGCAGACGCAGCGTTTGCGCAATTGAAAAAAGTGCTTTCCACGCCACCAGTGCTGGTCGCACCTAAAGAAAAAGAGCCACTACTATTGTACATCGCCGCAACCCATCAGGTGGTGAGTACAGTTCTAGTAGTCGAAAGAAGTGAAGAAGGCAAAGCTCATGGCGTGCAGAGACCGGTGTATTTCATTAGTGAAGTGCTATCTCCAACCAAACAGAGGTACCCACATTATCAGAAGTTAGCATACAGTGTCTTCACAACTGCACGTAAATTACGGCAGTATTTTACTGTGCACCCAATTATAGTGGTCAATGAAGCACCACTATCGAACATATTGAACAATCCTTTAGCGACGGGACGTGTCTCTTTGTGGGGAATCGAGTTATCTCCCATGGACATCACGTACGAAAAAAGGAAAGCGATCAAGTCGCAAATTTTGCCAGATTTTACAGCAGAGTGGCTCGAGCTGCAAAGCACGGGACCACCAGATTTATCGAGTACCTGGACAATGTACTTCGACGGTTCTAAGCGAGTCCAAGGCGCGGGCGCAGGAGTAGTATTGATATCGCCTCACGGCGACAAATTAAGATATGTCTTAAGGATGAGCTTTCCGCAGGCTTCTAACAATGAAGCGGAGTACGAGGCTTTGTTGCATGGAATGAAGATGGCTAAAGCTTGTGGAGCTACTCGCCTAAAAATATTTGGAGACTCTAACCTTGTTGTTCAGCAGGTTATGAGCAGGTGTGACACAATCAATGACAACATGATGGCCTACAAGAATTTGTATCATTATCTAGAAGGAACGTTCGATGGATGCGAAGTCTCTCACGTCAGCAGGAACAGCAATGAAGAAGCCGACACTTTAGCAAATATTGGATCACAATGCTTACCTGTACCATCTGGAGTATTTTGGGAAGAAATAGCGGAGAGATCAATAAAATGTGCTAAAAGTTCGACTACCGCAGCAGGCTCGGGGGCTACGACAGAACCAGAGGAGGTCATGATGATAGAAGAAACATGGATGCAGCCATATCTTGCGTACATGATAAACAAAAAACTACCAGAAGATGAAGTGGAGGCTAAGAGGATAACTCGAAGAGCGAAAGCGTTTGTCGTGTTGGAAGGAAAACTATACAAGAGAAGTATTACCGGCGTTTTACAGCGTTGTGTCACACCCCAGGAAGGGCAAGCAATATTGAAAGACATACACGGTGGAATATGTGGCCATCACGCCAGCAGCAGAGCAATAGCGGCAAAAGCTTTTCGAGCGGGATTCTATTGGCTAACAGCCATCGAGGACGCAAAAGATATAGTTCGAAAATGTGAAGCATGTCAAAGGTTTGCATCCAGACCACATGCACCAGCAGCGGAGCTACAAACAATACCATTATCCTGGCCCTTCGCACAATGGGGCCTTGACATGGTGGGAAAGTTACACAAATCTTGGCCAGGAGGGCATGTCTATATGCTGGTGGCAGTCGATAAATTCACCAAATGGGTGGAAGCGGCCCCTGTAACAACTCAAGATTCTACAGCAGCAATCAGCTTCATCAAGTCGATAGTTTTTCATTTTGGTGTACCACACAGTATCATCACAGACAATGGGACAAATTTTACTTCAAAAGAATTCAAAAGTTACTGCGAAGGATTGGGGATCAAGCTTAAATTTGCATCTGTGGCGCACCCGAAGACAAACGGGCAAGTCGAAAAAGCCAATGGCCTGATAAGTAGTGGAATAAAAAAGAGGCTTTTAGCACCTCTCGAGAAAGCCAAGAGCGCTTGGGTAGAAGAATTGCCCTCCGTTCTTTGGAGCCTAAGAACTACGCCCAATGCAGCAACTCAAGAAACTCCTTTCTTCCTGGTCCATGGCGCAGAAGCCGTGCTTCTAGTCGAAGTTACACACGAGGCTCCAAGAGTGACAGCATATGACGAGGCGACATCGACAGAAGCATTGCAAGACGACGTCGATGCGCTAGATGAAGCAAGAGACAAAGCATTAGAAAGGGCTACGCAATATCAACAAAGCTTACGAAACTACCATAGTGGTCGAGTTCGTCCACGATCCTTCGTGGTAGGAGACCTGGTTTTGCGACTTAGGCAAGATAGCCATGTGAAATTGGAGTCCCCTTGGGTGGGACCTTACATCGTCACGGAAGTAATACCAGGAGGAGCATATCGACTACAAGACAAGAAGACTGGGAAGGACGAAAGCAACCCGTGGAATGCAGAATAGCTACGACGTTTTTACGCGTAGACTAAATATAGAGGTATCAATATATTCGAGTTAGCCTTCTGAACCCAGAACATGAGGCCACAGGTCGGGTTCTTTGGGTTGAACTCGACAAAATTGTACGATTCTTGCGTTACTTCTCCGCTCGGGGGCTTCAACCCCTGGGTCGTACGAAAAAAATTATTATGACAAGATGGAGGTTTTTTCCTTATTATAAGGTTGTTTAGACAACCCGATGAATATTAATAGAATTTGGTTCATAAGAAGAACCCGATATTATTCCTACCTTTTTGGTTCGCAAAAGAGCCCAATATATGGAAAACATACCTCAGAACATAACTTGTTCTCATGGTACTAGCAAAAGACATCGAGTACTTGGACAATATTCATTACAGATAAGCATGGTAGCAAGGACATGATAAAAAGAAATTACATAAAAAATAGCAAGTCCTAATGGAAGTGGACTTCAAGCTTCGTACTCCTTCTGGCAAAGAGTGCCATCAAAGATCTTCACGTCGAACTTCGACGTCCCGATATGGAAGTCGAAGGCCATGAAGAAACCTTGGCGGATGTCATGGTCCTCCGCGAACTGCGACCAGCCTCCCCTGAAGTACTGCTCGCCGTCACCATCGTACCATACCTCCACCTCGTATGGGATGCCACCGCCAGATTGTTCACGGAGAACAGCTTCTCGCAGTTCGCGGCCATCCATAAACTTCGTAAAATTCAGCGGTAGTCGCTGAATCTCATGGCATTGCGCCATGGCAATGCAGAGGAAGGAGAAGATTTGAGAAGGAGCAGCGGGAGCGGCAGCCGCAGCAGGAGGAGGAACAGCAGGGCCTGGAGTGGCGCTGGTCACCTTAGGCTTGTTCTTGCTACCAGGTGGGCGGCCGGGACGACGCTTAGACGGAACGTCAGAAGAAGTTCCTACGGCGGCCGGCGTGGTCTTCTTGTTCTTACTTCCACGAGGGCGACCCCGACCTCGTGGGGCTACCGGGGAGCCGAGGGTCAGACGAGAACCCTGAGCATCAGCCATGAGCACAATGGAGAAACCTCGGAAAAATCCTAGATGGAGGAAGAAGATGATGCGGCGGAGGAGGAGTCTGATTAGGGTTTCTTACCTTAATCAGCAGGCGCTTTATTTATAAGCACATATTATTGGGCCTTCGGGCTACAGCAAAGCCCGTGAACATAATTTACAACAGGAGTTAAATTCTGCGCACAGCAGACGATAATATCAAAGAAGAAGGGAAAAAAAGGGGGAGAGATTATGCGATGTGAAAACCTCGACTTGGACTCGGGGGCTCGTCAAATAATAAGAGGTCCACAGAAGAAAGAAGAGCTAAACTTTGAGCCTATGCTTGACTACAAGTCGCCAAACATAGCCTCGGGGGCTACTCCCATCGGGAGCGCTGAGCGCGCACCCGATAAAGATGAGATGATCAATATTGAAGATGCAGAAGGATAAGCATATAAAACTTCGACTACGTAGTCCACAAATTGAAGATTAGAGATTACTCCCATCGGGAGCGAGTTTTATGGTTGCAGAAACCCGAATATTTTCAGTCGAAATTTGGCTGCGACATAAGATTGCGTTATCGCAACAAAACTCGAATGCCGTGATTTATTATGAAGGTAAGACCCCGGGATCCGTCCTGTGTGGCCTGGTATACGCACATGGATGCGCTCTGCTGGTATGTATCCGTGTCTACGACGCGAAGAAAATCCTGGTGGACGCACTGGGTACCTTGAGAACCACTGGGATTCTTTTTTTGTAAGTCCTAAATGCGGCAAAAGAATGGGTTTGACCGGTATCCCGAATTCAAGTCCAAGGGGATTGAATTTGAAGTAGGTGACAAGTATCTGTTCCGGCAGTTAACTGACCTCTTGATCCGTCAGAGTTGTCAGGCTTGTTCATCGAGACCCCTTGCGAGCAAATTGTTATCAATATAAGTCGAAAGACCAAGTCGAAGATTTGAAGATAAAGCCGAAGAATTGATCAAGTCGAAGATTTGAAGATTAGAGATTCAACCTGAATCTGCAATTCTGGTAGAATCTCAGGGGCTACTGACAAGGGTATAGTTAATAGAGCCCGTTAGTTGAGTACCCCTGAGGCCCGTTTGGTTAGGCCCAATTGTAATGATAGTCGAATACGAGTTATTACCATATGTCGATATTTGTAATCTGTATCGAACCCTACCCGATCCTCGAGATCTGGCCACCTATATATAGGGGTCAGGAGGGGACGGTGTAGGGCAGATTGAAAGCAAGCCAGGTTGAACACCCAAGTTTACTTTCGATATACACCTATTTCGACTAACTTTACCTTCGAGTTCATCCGACGCCCTATCTCCCCGATCCTAAGTCCTTCATCTAGGACATTTGTCGAGTTAACCCTCGTCAACAACATTGGGTGATCCCCCTGCGAACTGCACTGCGTTGAAGTAGTCTTGTAGCCAAGTTAAGGGCCTGTCGACTCTGTTGTACTGGCGGATGTTTTTCTCGATCTTGAATCCATGTGGGATGGGCTCATCACGGATCCGCTGTCCAAAGCACCTCGGACCGAGGATGAAGGCTGTTTGAGACTTGGCAATCTCGTTTAAGTGGGTACGCGCGTCGTATGGCTTCTTGTCCTATGGATCTTTTCGGGAGGCGTGTGACCTGGCTGGGCCGCCACCACCACCACCGCCACCATGAGGGCTGCTTGGTGGGGATGGTGAAGGGTCACGATGTTTACTCTCGACGTCCTGCGATGGATCTCTGCAACTGCGGCGGCTTCCCTCTGCTCTTTGTGGAGATGGGTCATCGTCATGGCGGCGGGAGCCTTGCCCTTTGTCATCGCGGCGGCGCGAAGAGCGATGCTTATCTTTGTCACCGCTGCGGTGCACGCCGTCCTCATGGCGAGATGGTTCCCTATGCTTGGACCCGCCATCTCAACTGGTTTCTCGTCGTGGCGGCTCGTCTCTCTGGCCAGCGTCACGACTCCTTCCCCGCTTGCCATCATTGTCGCGTATGACAATTCCTCCCCATGGGATTTCGAACGTCGTGTACTTTGGTGATGGCATGTTGGACTTATGGCGGGGCGGGGCCTTGTCTTGGTGGTATCCATAAGCAGGATAGTTCTTGTGGGGCGGCGATGGATTCCTTTGCTGGCCTTTGCCATGTGGTCTATCGTCAGAGGATATTGGGATGGTGTTTGCCCTGTTGCGAGCTTCTCTTCTTCGGGCCTCTGAGGATCCGGTATGAGATTCGTTATCAGGGCGGGCTCCATGGTTGCCGTCACCCCGGGCCTTGGAAGCAGTACTGGACCGGCATAGCGCAGGGTCAGATTCAAGCCTTCGTGAAGATGTAGCTTTCTCCTGCTGCACCAGTGCCTTGGTCATGAGTTTTACCGATGTCTCTAGGGCTGCCGGGCTTTGGTTATTTTCCAATAGCTCCTTGGCGGCCACGATGTTTTCAATGGGCGTAGCCCTGACTTCATCGCGGTTCTTGTCCACGTACGGCGGATTCTTGATGTACATCTTAGCCAGTGTTTCCGCGGTTGGCACGGTGAACTCAAGGTTTCGTGCTAACTGTGGGTCGCCGCCTTCGTTGATTTGGTTCTGGATGAGAGTAACATACTTCTCCTCCATGTTCCTTGCGCGTTTAAGCATGTCTTGAGCTCTAGCAATGTCGCCATCCAGCTTTTAGCCCATCTTCTCGACTCGTTTTGCTTCTTTAAGGATAGCTCGCCTCTTCTGCTCGAGATCGTTCACGTCTCTGACATAGTCAGGGCTGATTGGGTCTCCTAGAGTTTTGTAGACGACCTTGTCCATCGAAGTCGTGAAGTCTTTCGGGTGATGCACCACGGGGATGGTGGGTTGCAGAGGCCTAGGTCCGCCCTGAATCTCGGGCAGTTGTTCCGTGGCGGGATCAGCGGCTAGTGGCGGGTTACCCTGCTCTTTGCCGGCATCTCCATCATGGGCTGCCTAAGATGGCAGATCACCGGTTGTCTGCCCAGCGTCATCTCCTTTGTTGGTCATGAACACCTGCTTGGCTGCTGCTTTCTGCTCTTCTAGTGCTTGCTGAGCTAATTCCGCCTCGATCCTTCTCATGGCGGCGTCATAGTGATCAGAGTCGTAGCCTTTGCTATCACAGTCATCCGATTCACCACTTTCGTTAAGTGCCTCTAGGATGGATTCACCTGGGCTGTCATCTCCATTGGAGGCAGATCCCGAAGTGGTTCCTGCGAAAGCAACAAGGCAATACAGCGATGCCTCTAACGCCAGATTGTTCATGGCGGATTCACAGCGGTCATCCACCACTTCCTCCACCTCTAGGGCGGGTTGGGTGGGATTGTTTTTTAGATCTGATCTAGATAACTTGGAAAGTTCCAGATCAGATGATTCCTCCTCCGTATCCAGCTCGAAAGCGGTTCGTTTGGGGGTTTCAGCCATACCAATCCGCTGGAAATTAGTTTCCGTGGCGGGGGTAAGGTCCATTTCTCCGATGAAGATGTGGCTGTCTCCGATCGGAACGACGGTAAGTCGGGTAGGGTCTTCTCTAGCCGGCACCTAGAGGTTATCCGCTGGGACGATGGGGAAGCCGAAATCGTAGAGGACACGCCCGATGGCGACGGTGTCGCCGATGCCTGTAAAGGCGGATCCCGCCTGGATCCGCGCTCCTGACGCGTTATGCCCCACGATGGGCGCCAACTGTTGTGGTTTCGTCAACAGATCTGCCATAGGGGTAGGTGTATGGCGGTTTGTGGAAGGGGGTGAACACGGCGGAGCGATCCGGGACGGTGGTAGCAGGAGTTTACCCAGCTTCGGATCCCGCAACGGTGGCGAGATCCTACGTGCTGCTATAATTCACTATATGGCAACAAGTGCTCGGTTACAATGATGAGGTTGGCTGTTTCGCTATGCGATTGGCCGTATCTAAGTTTCGGTATGCCTTAAGGGCTTCTCCACGTCGGCTTATAAAGACGCCTGGCGTGGGCATCATGATGGTACTGGAGCGGATACAATATGGAGTCCTAAACTAAGTCCTATGCGTGTATTACAAGGCAACCCGCCATGGGCTTGTCTCCGGATCCACCATGAGCTCCTGCGTCCAGTATCTGCCATGGGCTTCCAGCAACTGGGCCGTCCGGTAGGCAATCCGCCATACCACCCTAATGGGCCACCATGGCTTGCTGGTTTAGGACTACATCGCTGGTATACCCATTTGGTATATCCCCAACAATTTGCGAGCCAGATACGATCAATAATCCTACTAAGCTAGTATAAAATTGCCGACACTTATTTCCGATCGGAGGGAGTATTTTGTATAAGTCGGTGGAAAATATCATCTGACAATAAACTAAACTCAAACCAGCAGTGAAGACCAATGATACAGATTATCTTGCTATAATATCATCAACCTCTTGTTGATTAGGATAAAAAAACAGAGTAGATCGAGCGCAATAGACTGAAATTAGAAATATTAAATTGCTCAGCAGACCAATCAATCAGCTCTTCATCTGCATGGTGATGTCCATTTTATTTTTATTTCTCTAGTATATCGCTACACCATATGAGGCCTCGATGCCGCTAACTGTAGGACCGCATACCTCCCGCAACCAAATCGTGGAAATCAACCAAAAAATTTGTTCAAGATTCAGATCAAAAAGGAAGCACGGAAGCAAATCGCACATGCAATTCCACCATGAACCTGAACAAGAAAGGGAATCTCCACGCCAGCCTCCACGGCCGGATCCGGGTTCTGCACATCTTGATCTGCCTCTGCTTGTGCGGTTCTGTTGGCGCCGCCGATGGTCTTCCCACGACGGTTGGAGGGGACAAGAGACTTGGACGTCGAGGAAGACGGGATGTGGAGGAGACTGCAGGTTCAAGGACGACGGGGGAGGCCCATCCCTTCTCTCCGGACTCCGGGCACCACCACCTGCCATGAGAGAAGAGAGGAAAGAAGGTGTTATGTGCTGCCCCATAGCCGGAACCAGAACAAGCATAGACTCAACAGTGCTTACCTAGATAGTCCACAGCAGCAACGACAGACGTTAATGAAGATGTACCAATGGCACTCTGCCAGGAAGCGGCAGCACCCGCGGTGAAGACCAGGCGACGGACAATGACCGCACCCTGTGTGGAGGCAGCAACGCCCATGTTGAAGACCCATCAGTGGCAGATCCCTGTGACGGGGTGGGATATGGGTATCCTACACCTCGCCACCAGTAGGCGGGCCAGATCGTCGGGGAGGCTGGTCGGCGGCAGCATCCAGGAGCGGATCAAGGCATTCGTGCAGGGGAGGAGGATCGTTGGGCTTTGCCCAGTTGGCGCCTGCGGGACGACAGTCTTTGTGGTGGTCTCCTAATTGTTGTGATTCCTTGATTGTATCCTTTCCTTGATTGTCTCCTAATTTATTACTTCCTTAACTGGCGCAGTGGTGTATTCGGTGGGTGTTTTTTTAACGCATTTTTTGTTTTATAAGGGCAAAGCAGGAAATCAAATGATATATGTCGAGTGAGTGGTTTCACCACAACTCGAAACCAATAGTAATAAAGATAAAGATAAAGATAAAGATATAAAGATACCAATATAAAAAGGCCTAGAGGGGGCAGAACCAACGCATCACTACCGTACAGCTTACGATCGACGTTCAATATTACTTCCGCTTTTCATGGTAAACCACTGTCCGCTCGCTCGACAAGCCCACGATCCCCTATAATTACGCACGCGCTAATTAATCCCCTCGAGCAGCCCCCCTTTTTTATCGATTATCGAATGGCTAATCTCACGAGCGCTCGTCGCCGGCGCCCCTGTCGTCCATCGCTGCCGCCCTGCCTCCACTCCCGCGGCGCTACACGCTGTTGTCGTCCTGCCCGCCCTCGCTCCGCTAATCAAGCCCCGTCAGCCCTGCTCGCGAACCGTCTCCCTCACAGGCGAGTCCGTCGCCTCTGCCGCTTCCACGCACGCCGGCGCCTCCTTGCACGCGAACCCGCCTGCGCTGTGACCTGTGACCCTGCCCGCTGCACTGCACCCCCTGGCCTCCACCGCCCCGACCCTGGGTCGCTTCTGATTCATGCATGTAGGTGACCTTAAGGCCGCGGAGCACCTGATTCGTGTATGGAGTCGAGACGCTGAGACAGCGGCGCCTCACAACACCTGTTTCGTACCTTTTAGTGCCTTTGACGGATGTCTTATTGGCAAGGTAAATGATCCGTTCTTAACAATGCATTGCGATCAGCATGCCACGAGATATAAATGATTGATTGATTTGATGTGTCGGTTCATTTGTTTTGTCTTGTTCCAATCAAGAGTTTTTAAGATTCTGAATAGTTTTCTTGACCTCAGAACTTTTGTTGTTCAGATTGAGATGTCATTTGCAACTAATTATAGGATTACTCCATCAGCGAGAAGTCTCTTTTTCAGTGCAAAATATTTGTGCTACATTAGCTGCAATGTCATATTTGATCTTGGATATTACTGTAGTTTTTGGAGTTCTGATTTAATTGGCATGACCATACAGGTAGGTGACTTTGTTGCACAAGCACATGCTTTCACATTATTGTTTCATTAATTTCCATTCACGTAGGTAAAAGTTTGTACGTACCCTCTCGTTTAGGGTTTCTCTACTCCGGAGGCGTCCCTGGCGCCCCGTGAGATCGTTCCCATCCCAATCTAATCTACTACCCCAATTCGTCCTCGTTTCCTTCTCATATGTTCCTCGCTAGGAAATCCTCCCCCTAACCCTATTGGTTGCGGTCCTGTACTGGTTTTTGACAGAATTTTCGCGGGACGCCCCATGGCGACCAGTGATCACGGGAGCTCATCAGGGGCGATTGCGGGGAAAGAGTCTGAGATCGACGACCTGTTGAAACATTTGGATCTTCGGGATGATGAACTTGAAGAGGTGGTGGTCAGAGTAGATAAGGCAAAGGAGTACCAGATGGTGGCGCGTTGGCTGGCAGTCGCAAAAGTGCATACAACTCGATCCTTCAGTTCTGAAGCGCTTTTTGGCAAGATGAAGGCAGTCTGGAATCTCTCTCGTGATCCGATCTGTAGAGAAGCAGGTGAGAACTTGTTTGTTTTTCAGATGCATTGTCTAGGAGATTGGAAGAAGGTTGTGCATCAGGGACCCTGGACGTTCTGTGGCTGGGCTGTCCTCATTGAGGACTACGATGGCAAGGAGGACCCTGAGAAGATCTCCTTTGGGGGCTTGTTTGTCTGGGCACAAATTCATGGAATCCCGGAGCTTTACAGGAAACCTGATGTGGTTGATGATCTGGCTCGGCGTGTGGGTAAGACTAGGGAGGTGCAGATGTTTCCGAAGCTGTTTTACGAGGGGAATTATGTCCGTATCTGCGTGATGATTGATGTCAATAACAGTCTGAAACGTGTTGTTAGTCTGAACGTGGAAGGCGAAGGCAAGAAGTGGTGTTTTATCAAGTATGAGAAGGTGCCTTTCTTCTGCAAGCATTGCGGTCGCATCGGCCATAATCATGAAGAATGCGGTGATGGTGTTTGGTCGATCAAGGAGATGCAGTATGGTGATTTAATGCTAGCGATGCGGAGAACAAATCCCCCCCTCCGGAACCACGTCCTTTTGGTCCTCGGGGTCATGGGGGCAGATCACCTAGAGGCCCGGCAACCTTTCAGCCGCATAAGCGATCATCGGAGGAAGCAGCATTGGATGACAATTCTGAGGAACTTGAAGACTCAGCTACTAGTCCGATGAAAACCAAACCAATGGAGGCAGATGAGGAGGTTCATGACCCTACAAATGTGAAGAGGAATTTAAACTTTGACGAGGTGAACCCATTCGGCTCCGCGGATACTATAACTACTGATCCAAATACTATTGTGGTCCCTCCCCCTCCGCCGGCCTACATGGACCCTCGTGATTGCGCGAAACAACAGAAGACATGCCCTACAACTGACTTGGCAACATCGGCGGCCTTCGGCACAGAGGACCGCCGGGCCCAATGACGACATTAAGATGGAACAGTCGTGGCTTAGGGCAGGCTGCAACCGTTCAAGAACTGGTCTGCCTAGTGCAGACATATAAGCCCAGCCTAGTCTTCATCTGTGAAACTAGGCAAAGCAAGGTTAGAGTGGAAAATTTGAAATTCCGATTAGGTATGAAAGGCTGTTTCCAAGCGAAAAGAGAGGGGAAAGGTGGTGGCATTGCTCTGTATTGGATGGAAGAGGTGACCATTGACCTCCTATCGTTCAGTAATCGCCACATTGACGTTCAGGTCAGTGGGGGCCCTTATGATCACATGTGGTGCGGTACCTTTGTGTATGGAGAACCAAAAGCTTCTGATCAACACAAGATGTGGGATGCAATCCATGCTATTAAACCAAACTCTGATAAACCATGGCTAAGAGCATCTCCAGCCGTTTGGGCTCCCCAGGCCGAAATTTGGCGCTATTTAGCGCCAGATGGATGAAAAATTCGGCGTGGGGAGGCCCATTTTCCCAGCGGCGAGCCCAGGGGAAAATTCGAATTCAAACAGAACTAGACGAAAAAGTTCAAACTTAGGTGAAATTTAGAGATATTCAATACATATAGGTGAGTTTTTACATATATAGGCCGAATTCGTAATATATTTGAATTCGGCCTAACCTAAATAAAAAACACGCGTTCTACATGCCGAAATGGCGGTAGAAACGCGTGTAGTCGCCGTCGTCGTCGTCGTTGGAGTCGCCGCCGTCGTCCTGCGGTGGCGCCTGCTAGCTGCTCTGGCCGCGGCTGTACCCCTGTCCAGCATCGCCGAAGCGTGGCGGCGTAGGCCGGTACAGGTCGTCGTCGCTGGAGTCCTCCAGCTTGACGACCGGCGCGTCTCTGGCCGGTTGTGCGGCGGCTTCGGCGCGGCATCGTGCCTGCGCCAGGTCGAGCAGCCGCCGCTGCTGCTCTGCCTGCTCCCTCTCCTAGTCCTATCTAGACTAGGCGAGCGCCGCGTCCATCGGCATGGAGTTGTCGGCGGGGACGAGGTCGGCGAGGGACTTGGCGATCGCCTCGCGGAGCGCCGCGTGCTCGGCCCGCGCGGCCTCCGCGTCGGCGAGGTCAGATGCGGCCGCTGCGTCCTGCTTCCTCGGCTTCCGCTTGCGGCCGCGCAGCGGTGGCGACGAGGTGCGCGCCCCCTCGCGAATGACGAGGGCGCCGCTGCTGCGCCTTGGCGGTGCGGACGACGACTCCTGCTTCACCGTCCTCAGCGTCGATGCCGACGACCGTGATGCCAACCTTGACGCCGACCCGGAGGAGCGGGATGCCATCTGCCATGCCATCCACGAGCTCCCGCGGTGGTCCGACAGCGTCGGTGGCTGTGGCGGCGGCATCTCGAGGACGGGCGAGTTGCCGCGCTTGATGTGCGCGAGGACGGCCTCGAGGGTGTGGCCCGTCGCGCTCCACCAGTGGCGGCGGCCGACGGCGTTGTTGCACGCAGGAGGAGGGGGAGGGCCGTTGTACGAAGCGAGTTCGCGTTCGTACCTGCGACGGAAGAATGCCGTCCACGCCTAGTAGTTGTCCGGGTAGAAGCGCGGCTCCGCACGCTGCTCGTCGCTCATCCCCTCAAGCACCTCGTCGATGGCGGGGTCGAGGGCGGCGCCCACTGGCGGTGGAGGGATCAGGATGCCCCCCGCGCTCAGGCGCCAGCCTCCGGGCGTGCGGAAGTTGGGCGGCGCCGGGTAGCCGGCCATGTAGAGCAGGCGGCCCTCCCACTGGTGCAGGGAGAGCTGGCCGAAGCCATTGTTGGCCGCGCCATCGCCGGAGCCGTAGTCCGCCATTGCTTGCCAGGTTTCGTTGGAGACTGGACTGGGGAGAAGGGGGTGAATGCGGCCAGACGCGGGGTAGGCCGTGATAAATAGGCGGACGCGCATTAACTCGTCTCACCGCGTGGCTGCACGTCCGTCGGCAGCAGGCTTTTACAGCACGCGGAAGACGATGTGCAGGAAGATGATGATGCGCGGAAGACGATGTGATGAGGATGACGACCGCCCTCTCTCGCCGACAAGTCGGGGCCACCAAACGCACAGGAACTTTCCTCGCCATTTCCCGCGTATTTGTTTTGTCCGGAGTCCCCAAGCGTGCCCCGGGGGGGCGAGGATGGCCTGGCCTTGCCAGATGGATGAAGGCCCAAATCCGGGCAAAAACGAGGAACCTGGGCGCGACTAGGCCTTTTTCGCCGTCCGGATGAAAAAAAAGGCTGCCGGGGGCCTCGCTGGGTCCATGGCTAGAGATGCTCTAATGATGGGGGACTTCAACGAGGTGATGTGGCATGAAGAACACCTCTCCAGATCGGCCCGGCCTGAAATTCTTATGCGTGATTTATGCGAGGTGTTATCTCATTGTGATCTTCATGATGTGGGTTTTATCGGGTTACCATGGCTTTCGATAACAAGCAGAAAGGAGACCGCAATGTTAAAGTCCGTCTCGATCGTGCAGTGGCTTCCCCGGCATGGTCGTCTATGTTCCCTGAACACCGTTTGCGTCATCTTGTTTCTTCCCGCTCGGATCATTGTCCAATATTGTTATCGGCCGATACAGATACTAATGTCAGACCTGACCGCCCTATCCGGCGATAAGAGATTGTCTGATGAGGACATCCCATCTATTGATACACCCGTTGCACCTATAGCGGAACACATACAAGGACCTATCACTCGAGCTCGTGCCAAGCAACTTAACTATCAGGTGCTTTTGTTTCTTGGAACTCTTTCTCACATCCATGAGAATATGATGATTCCTAAATCAGATATGTTTATTACTCTTAGGAATGATGGACCTAGCATGGATGAGAGGGACAAGCATTGGAGCATGATCGTGCATGGAGATGACAGCAAGTGTTTGAGGATGGAAGAAGATGCCACGAGTGGAGATTTCAGAACTTTGAAGCCACCATAATGATGGATGAAGACTTGGATGAAATATACAAAGAGCTACTTCATAAATTCGTCCATAGATAAATATGGTGTTGTGTCACTTTTATTTTTGGGCCAGGCCCATGTAATTTTCGCAGCAAATAAGACAGCCATATTTAGGAGTCCGAATTTGAGGAGAAAAGGCCTGGTATGGTTCCGTTCGACCACCATACCCATGGCTGGTCACACCCCTACATATTCCTCCTCAAATACCCCCTGTAGCCGTCATTAGAACTCGAATTTTGTTTAGACTAAGGTTTTTCATTGCTCCAACTACGAGATCGACTTTTGAGGCCAATCGCCCAGAAGAAGACCGCCTATTCGAAATCCCACCTTTTGAATAAATCATACATCTTTCATCCGTAATTTCTTGATTGCAGTATTAGTTCTTACTTGTTCTCGATTTCAGGTAGGAATTAAGACCCTCGCTGGTCAGGCTAATCGTGCATCCGCAAGATCGGCAACTCCCGGAGATTGTCCTAGCGATTGTATAGGCGCACGAGCTTCGCACGTATAGTCGGATCGTCAAGCACGAACTCCACCCACCAAATCGACATATCAAGATCTCATCGAAAGATCAGACACCTTTGCCCTATCAAGTGGTATCAGATTTCAGGTTGCTCGGTGAGATTTAATGTTTTCGTAGTCTAGATTGCATCTGTGTTCATGCCTATAAACCACGAAAAAGCCAAAAATACAATTAGGGTTTAGATCATCTCGTCCCATAAACCATCCGAGCCTTTGCATTGTCTTTTCAGTTTGCATTGTTGAATTTGTGTCTGCATCCGCGTGTCGAGTTGCTGGTCTTAGTGTCTGTTCCATTAGAGTTTTGAGTTCGAATCACCATAGTCACGCCGCCGCCGCACGCTTGCACCACCGCTCCACCATATCATTCCACCACCACGCCATATACTTCCGCCACCGCCTTCACATTAGGTTTTGTTTGTTCCTTCCAATTTCATCCGTGCCTTTTTCAGAGTCTGTGAGTTAAGTTTTGGTCGCCAGGCAAAAAAAAGTCCAAAAAAAAATTTCGGAAAAAAATGTCAAATCCGCATCCAAGTCGGTTTGACCTGATTCCTACTAGTCCAGTCCGAATTTAGTCCGAATTGGACAGTTTCGTCAGTTTTTGACAGTTTTCGTAAGAACTCTGTTTTCGACGTGCGACCACTCAAAATGCTCAGCACAAAAAGTTCTATCTAGCCACAACAACTTTGTGGTTGTGCGGCCTTCGGAGCGCTCAGAATTCTCCAAAAGAGTCCGGGAAGGTCGAGTTTTTGCCCTCTGAAGTTTCAGACCTGGAAATTTCTGCAGATCTTCACTTATATCTTGCTTTTGAGCAGTTTCTTTCTGCTTGTTGTGCCGCGCCGTGACTTCTCAGTGTTCTCGGCTCACGTCTCTAGCACGGGCTAGCCTAGGACCAGCACAGTACCGTTGTTGAGCATTCTTTCAATATTGCATTACTGTTTTGATATTTGCTGTTTTTGCTACCATATAAGCCTTCCTACAGCTCCACATATTTCTGCACATGTTTTGTATCGACATCTGGTAATCGCTTTGTGCAATTTTGGGAGTCGCTGATCTTTGCTAGTTGCATATCACCTTCCTCCTGTTTGGTAAGAACTTGTAAGAGCTTTATATACTGCTTGACGAATTACGCGTGATTCCACCATATTCCGTAGTGCGTAGGTATATATATTTGTGCTTGCTTCTATGCTAACCATGATAGGAACCATGAAGGATGATGTTGATCCAGAGAAGATGACTAGTGTAGAGTTGCATGCCCACTTCAACACCAAGCTCGACGCCAAGTTCCAGGAAGTCCTGGCCTGTTTACCACCACAGCCACAGCCGGGCATCCACGCACCACGTGCTCACCGCGTTCCTCTCGTACCGCCATCTGCGGGTACCATTATAGCTGCGGCAGCAGCTGAGGCGGCCACCCAGGATGGATATGCTGCTGGCGAGGGGGAAAACGAGTTCGAAGATGAAAATGAGCTCGAGGAGGACGAGGTCCAACAACCTGCACCTAGCCGTCCGCGGCAATACAACCGCAAGGCTCGTCCACCTCCACGTCCGGTACGTGATGATGAACATGTTGCCAAACTGAAATTAAATATTCTGCCATTTGAGGGTAGATATTGTAACATCCCAAATTTTCAAATATAAAATTTTCATCATACATTCATGGCATATTGCATTTCAAGATCTTTTCCAAAGTTTTAAATCTTACTCCTTCAAAGAATATTGTTTTCAAATGCCTTTATCCCCAAATTTTAGAAACAAAAGGTTCAGAAAGAAAGCATTTTAAAAATGAATTCCATTAGTTATGGAGCTATTTTATTTCCCCCTAGTAAATTTTTTTTTGAAAACCAAATATTGGGAGGTTATTATTAAAAATTTAACTTCCTAGTTACTTGGACTCTATATTTAAAAATTCTCACAATTTATTTTCTTTTCCATCACATCACTAAACCTCAGATTTATAGGTTCAGAACACACTCCTTAAAGACCAGAAGTGGTCAGCCTTGATTTTATTCAAATCTGAATAAAATAGCCCTTTCAATATTCAAAACAAAAATCTGAAATAAAAGAAAAAGAAAGCAGAACAAAAAAAATAAAAGAAAGAAGCCTGCAGCCACTTGGGCCGCACCCGGGAAGCCAGCCGGCCCAACTCACCCCGGACCAGCCCAACCCGCTCCCCCTCCCCTCTCTCTCCGACAGCTGGGTCCCACCTGTCATCACCCTCCCCGTTAATCTCTCCCTCTCTCTTCACTGCCAGTAACCTCGCCGGCGTTACTACCCCCGGCGTTACTCGCGCCTTAACTAGCCATCAAGACCTCTCCTATAAAGCCCCTCGCCCCCTCTCCTTTCTCGCCCTTCCTTCCCTCGTTTTTACGCCGCCGGGCTGCTCGAATCGCTCGCCGGAGCTACGGGATTCCGCCACTGGAATCCGTCAGAAACCAGCACGGTGATAAGACCCTGACCCTCCTCTCTGTTCCTCGTGCATCCTCTCTCTCCCGCGCTTCTACTGAGGCCTTTTCCCGATGAAATCTTGCAGTAGAACGAGACCACCGAAGCCGCCGTCGTCTCTAGCCGCACCTCATCGCCGTTACTGGAAGAGATCGAGGTCGCCGACCACGGATTCGAAATCACCGTCGTTTGCTGAACGCCGTCCACCACTCCATCGCCGACAATCATCACCGGAGCAAGCTCGCCGTCGACCACCTGGACAACCTCGTCGGACCTTGCCTCGCCGGTGAGCCTCCACTGTTCCTCTTCATCTCCAACCCTCAGATCTGCATCGCACGGCTAAGATTAGAATTGAATCCCGAAACGGCATCGACCAATGACGTCGCGCCACGTCGCGGCCAGTCAGCCCTCCCCTAGTCAAACCAGTCACTCGTTTTCAAATTCGAAATTTAAATCTCAGTTTTGCTGCTGCATCTTGTAATTTCGATAGAAAATAAAATACTTAACCAAAAATTACAAATAATACCTCGTTGAAATCCTTGGAATGAGTAGAATCCAGTAATACAATAAAACTTGTTATTTCATGGGTTCATTTTGAATCCATCATCAGATCTGAATCAAACCTTCGATTTCGTATTAAATTCATAACTTTTGTTCTATAAGTCCAAATGCTACAATTTGTAGTCTATGGAATCCTTGGAACATATAGAACACTCCAGAAGCAAAAGTTTTCAAAGTTGATATGTGCACAAACTTGCTACTGTTAAATATGTTCAAATCACCATTTTCATTACCATTTGTTTTCTAAAAACTATTTTTGAGTGAAACCACTTGCAGTGGCTTCAAGTTACTGTCAACTAACCAGTGGTAGCTCAAACTTATTTTTGCAGTACAGTACGAAACCAAACCTATTTTCAAAAGTGTTACCCTATTGCATCAACTGAACTTTTGTTAATGCCTTGTTATTTATTTAATAAAATCCTTTCTAACACCACACTTGTTTTCAAAAGCCTCATGTTCCATCCTATACAACATCTCACACACCCACTTAGTGTGTGAAATTAAAATGACCTTTGCATACATGCATACATGCATACATGTCTATGATTGTCATTAGAAATAGATTATTGATTGCTTGAATGTTTGGATTGAATAGATTTTGAGGAGCAAGGCTACTATTGTGACTGTTGTGAGTGTGCAGGCTGTTACCAAGGCAAGTGACACACATGTCCCTTACCCATTTTACTTATGCATTAGTATATTCACCTCTTGTAGTATGCATGATAGGTGATTTATTCAACTGTTTTATCAAATGCTTAGATCCTAGTAGCGTGTAGCTATCCCTCAAACCCCACCTGATAGAATGCTAAATACTTTGAAAAATAGTGATGCCATGCTAAGATCACTTGAAAAGTGTTTTGTGAACAAATTAAGAACTTCAACTAAAATGAAACACCTGGGTGGATTGGTTTGATAAGAGGAGGCGAGGTAGGTGGGTTCTGGGACGCATGCCTCGTTAAGAGGATGTGGGTTCAGAATACCGCTCGGGATGGCCACCCAGGAACAAAGAGATGGCTATGTCTTCCATGCTTAGTGTACTTCTAGTGCAGCCTTATGACATTATGGGCTCTGTCTTGACTGATTAGATGTGGGAGTGCAACTTGTGTGCAAGAAGATGGTGGTAGCTGAATTATAGGTTGGGAACGAATCTTGCCAGTTAGTTGTCCTCTCCTCTAAAAGGTCTCGTTTCATTTTATGTATGGGCATAAAATGAATCGTAAGGTGAAAGTGCACAACCCCTACAGGGTGTCAAAACTAATCGATTAGCCGTGTCCTCGGTTATGGACAATTGAGTCTCTAGACATGGAATGTACGGAAGAATCTCATCACCGTTTCTGAATGACTAAAATCTGTCTAGAAACCCCTAGGTAGGAACTAAGGACTATACACTCCGAGGGGTGGTGGTGCCTGAGGTTCCAACTTTGTTGAATTGCGCCCAGTGCTACATAACTTGCAACTATGTAGTATTTGGGGGTTATTTTGACCCCTTTGAAAATTAAAATCTTCGAGATAAAATCTTGACTTTAAATAGGACAAAATTGGCTTTATGCAATTTAGCCTAGAGATCCACCAGCCAAATAGCATGTAGCTAGTTCTTTCACAACTGCCACGAAATAAGTGTCATTTGCCAATACATCATTGTACTGACCCCCATTCATGGGGCTGCATAATCAGATGTGCAGGTTCTTCTGATGAGGAGTGAAGTGTTAGGATCTCGAGTCTACATACCAACATGACTGCCTGTGGCGCATGCTGATGATGGAGGCTCGCTACTATTTTAGTTTCTGTTGTGTCAAGTTGAACTCTGTTATTTGTTTCAGTCCGTGAGACCAAAGACTTGTATTAATTTGTGAGACTTATGTATCTAGATCTGCGTGTAATCTTGATACTATGCTATGATTTCTATATTTTGTTTTGTGGTGCTATCATTGATCTAGGGAATAGCACATAACACAGGTGTTCCATCTTAATCCAAAGGTGGGGCGTCACAAAATGGTATCAGAGCATAGTGTTGCCAGTAGAATCGAGACCCTAGGATTGGAAAACCTTAGGACACAATTTTTTTTTAATGTTATACAAAATGATCATGATCTTATTATCTTAACCATTTCATTCTTACTTGTATTTCTCTTCTTGTTCTGATCATTCCCTCTTCTTTTCAAATGTTGTAGATGGACACCTACGACGAGAGAGTGGTAGCTGGTGGGGGAAACTACCTTTTCTTGGAGGTACTGCTTGACCTCACCACCCAGCTTCAGATACCACCTCCAGTTTTCTGTGGGAAGATGCAGTACAAGGAGTATGGCATGGAGAAGTGGTTAATCCAAACCACTATCCAAGGAAGACTTGATGAAGAAGGAGAGTCCACGATGGAGTACACCGAAGCATATGTGGACTGGAGGTTTTCGGTGGAGATTGCCATGCAGGGCGCCATCGCCCGCATTCGCCACAAGTACAGGACTCTCATTCCACGTCCCTCAGCTTATGGGATGATTGGAGAGCGATCTGTTGGAGGACATGTTCTGGATCGCAGAGGCCAGGAGTTCCACTCCCTTCTGAGAGGCTACCTCACCGAGAAGGAGCGCTGCTCAGTCAATCTGGAAGACATGCTGAAGAAGCAGATTATTAACCAGGACCAGTTCAGAGATCTCATGGATCTTGCCACCAAATAGATCATGGAGACTGAATCTGCTCTCATGATGATGGATGAAAAGAAGACTCAACTGGAGAACAAGCTCAAGATTGTTGAAGGACCCTTGCAGTTAGGCGGAAAGATTCTCCAAGATGACATCTGGTCTCATCTTCTAGAGAAGACCTTACTGCTGCAGTATGACAACCTGCAGAAGTTGGGAGATGAGAAGAAGCAGATTGAGGAAGTCAACAATGAACTTAAGTCTGAGAATGAGAAGCTAAAGGTGAGGCTTGCTGAGTTAGAAGCAAGTAAGAAGGAAGAGGAATCCGAGGAAGAAGAGGATCCCGAGGAGAGACTCGTGTATTCCTCTAGTGATGGTCTACCCTATGAGGAATGGGAAGCCAAGGCACTGAGAGACCTCAAGAAGGCAGAGCGTCGAGACCCTCTACGCCTCTCATGCCTCAAGAGGGTTAAGAGAGGCTAGTTGACCACCATCATCGTCTTGTACCGCTTACGTTAGCACGTTTGTATTGTCTTACCGTGTTGGTATGACAGTACCATCTATCTTTTACTTTTTGAACTCATAGTACTTACTTCCAAACTTGTCAAGCCGTGTGCTTCAGTTTAAAGCTTTTAAATCAAAGGTTGTATGCCAGTTTATTGTTTGTGGTTGGCTTGTTGTATTGTGCATGGGTAGGATTTTTCTCCTCTAGCTTTATCTGTCTAATACTCAGCTATGCTATCAATTACCCCAGATGCCGCCTCGCCGTGCCAACAACAACAATGGGAATGAGAATGAGAACAACGACACCAATGCGGCAATTCAGCAACTAGTGGCAGCTCAGGCCCAACTGATGCAAATGATGACCCAGTTCTTCCAGACAAATGCGAACAATAATAACAACAACAATAACAATCCTCCGCCACCACCGCCGCCACCCCCACCCCAGGTGGATAGGTTGGCAAGGTTTCTGAGACTGAGACCCAACAAGTTCTCATCTGCTACAGAGCCAATAATAGCTGATGACTGGCTGCGTTCAGTCAGCAAGGATCTGATCACCTGTGAATGCACTGACGCTAAAAAGGTGCGCTTCACTGCTCACTTGCTGGAAGGACCAGCAGCTATGTGGTGGGAGTCATACCAGGTTACACATCCAATAGATGGTCTGGACTGGAACACCTTCAGAGAAGGCTTTCGTACTACCCACATATCCTCAGGCACTATAAATGTGAAGAAGGAAGAATTCTGTGGTCTGCGTCAGGGTGGAAGAACTCTGAAAGAGTACATGGATGACTTCTGTGCTCTGTGCAGGTATGCACCTGAAGATATTGATACTAATGCAAAGAGGAAGGAGAAGTTCCTCAGCGGGCTCAAGGGAGAACTCAAAACACCCCTGTCAGTGGCCTATGCTCCAAATTATCAGTCTCTACTTGATCAGGCCATCACTCTGGACAACAACATCAAGAAAGAGGAGAACCGTAAAAGGAAGTTTAGTAACAACAAGAACCATGTGGAACCCTTCCACAAGAAGCACCACTCATCTGAGAGCAGTGGTCATGGCAACTTTCACAAGCATGGGAATCGTTTCAACAAAGGAAACGGTAATCACTTCAGCGGTCATAAGCACAACGAAGGATTCAAGGGAAATAGCTCCAGTGGACTTCACGGTGGACACAACGGTCAGCATCGCCACAACACTGAACCCAAGAAGGATCTCTCGGGCGTCATTTGCTTCAAGTGCAAGAAGCCTGGTCATTATTCCACCAGCTGCCCAGAAAACAAGACCGTTGAGCCTGCTAAGCCCAACCCATTCCAGAAGGGCCAAGTGAACCACCTCAATGTGGAGGAAGTGATGAATGAACCTGATGCAGTGATGGGTATGTTCCCTCTAAACTCATTTACAGCCTTAGTTTTGTTTGATACTGGGGCATCTCATTCATTCATATCAAGAACTTTTGCAAACAAAAATGGGTTCCCTACTGAAACCATAGGAAAAACCATTAAAGTAAGTTCCCCTGGTGGAGAATTGATAGTCAACGCTGGTTGCAGGGACCTGATTATGGAAATTGGTAAATATAAGTTTCCAACCCATTTAGTAATTCTAGACTCGCAGGGTTTAGATGTAATCTTGGGCATGGATTGGATGACTACCTATGGAGGAGTCATAGACTATGTGAATAGAGCAATTACACTCACCACCCCAGAAGGGAGAAGAATTAGATACAAATCTCAACTGGATTTTAATGATATTAGGCTAAACCATCTTAAGGGGGTTAGCCTAGACGAAGTGCACATAGTGAATGAATACCCAGATGTATTCCCTGAAGAGCTACCAGGAATGCCACCTGATAGAGATGTAGAGTTTCTTATCGATCTGCTACCAGGCACAGGCCCAATAGCAAAGAGACCCTATCCTATGTCCACCGATGAGTTGAAAGAACTCAAGAAACAGCTAGCAGAACAGTTTGGAAAGGGATTCATTAGAGAAAGTTCGTCATCATGGGGAGCGCCAGTCCTGTTTGTTGAGAAGAAAGATAAGAGTCAGCGTTTAGTGATGGACTATCGTTCGTTGAATGAAGTGACCATAAAAAACAAATATCCACTACCAAGAATCAATGATTTGTTCGATCAGTTGGAAGGAGCTAGCGTGTTTTCCAAGATAGATATTAGATCTGGATACTTTCAGCTCAAGATTAGAGAACATGACATTCCCAAGACAGCTTTCGTCACTAGATATGGCTCTTATGAATATACGGTGATGCCTTTTGGTTTAACCAATGCACCGTCATACTTCATGAGCATGATGAACAAAGTGTTCATGGAATTTCTAGATAAGTTTGTCGTTGTCTTCATTGACGACATACTGGTCTACTCAAAAAGCAAAGAAGATCATGAAAAGCATCTACGTGCAATATTGGAGAAACTCCGAGAACACAAGTTATATGCTAAATTCAACAAATGTGAGTTTTGGCTCAATGAAGTAGGATTCCTTGGACACATCATATCCAAAGAGAGAATTGCAGTCGACCCAGCCAAAGTGACCGCAGTAACAGAATGGGAACCACCCAAGAATGTTGGGGAAATTCATAGTTTCTTGGGATTGGCCGGATACTACCGGAGATTCATTGAGAACTTTTCAAAGATAGCTAAACCAATGACTGAGTTATTAAAGAAAGAAAAGAAATTTGAATGGACTGAAGCTTGTGAGAACAGTTTTCAAGAGTTGAAAAGGAGATTGGTGTCTGCACCCGTTCTGTGCTTACCAGATATAGAGAAGGAGTTTCAGGTGTATTGCGACGCTTCTCGTCAAGGTCTAGGAAGTGTGTTGATGCAAGATGGCAAAGTGGCAGCCTATGCTTCTAGACAACTCAAGAAACATGAACTCAACTATCCAACTCATGACCTTGAGTTAGCCTCAGTAGTTCACGCCTTGAAGACTTGGAGACACTATTTGATGGGAAAGAGATGTGAAGTATTTACTGATCACAAAAGTTTGAAGTACATCTTTACTCAGAAAGACCTCAACATGAGACAAAGAAGATGGTTAGAACTCATCAAAGATTTCGATTTGAGTTTGCAATACCATCCTGGTAAAGCAAATGTAGTAGCTGATGCCTTGAGCCGCCAGGCCTATGTGAACTGTCTATCAACAGAAGTGTTGCCAGAAGATCTGTGTAGGGATCTGAGAGACCTCAGCTTGGAGGTAGTACCACAAGGTCACGTAGCATCGCTAGTAGTGCAACCGACCCTGATGGACAGAATACGCCAAGCTCAGAAAAGAGATAAAGAGATAGAGAAGATCAAAGAAAACATGAGGAAAGACAAAGCTAAAGGCTTTAGCGAAGATGAACAAAGAACTATCTGGTTTGAGAAACGTATCTGCGTACCTGACGACCCTGATATTAGAAGATTGATATTCCAAGAAGCCCATGAAACCCCATACTCAATTCATCCTGGTAATACCAAGATGTACATAGACTTAAAAGGAAGATTTTGGTGGAGCAATATGAAAGGAGACATTGCCGAATATATAGCTAAATGTGATGTGTGCAGTAGAGTAAAAGCTGAACATCAGAAGCCAGCTGGACTACTTCAACCACTGAAGGTGCCGGACTGGAAATGGGATCAAATTGGCATGGACTTCATCACTGGACTACCTCGCACAAAATCAGGGTATGACTCAATCTGGGTCATAGTCGATCGTTTGACCAAGGTAGCTCATTTCCTACCAGTGAAGACCACTTACACTAGTGCAAAGTTAGCTGATATCTACATGAAGAGGATTGTAAGCCTTCATGGTGTTCCCAAGAGCATCGTGTCTGATAGAGGAACCCAATTTACCTCTCACTTCTGGAAGTAACTTCATGAATCACTTGGAACTAGGCTAGAATTCAGCACAACATTCCACCCACAGACAGATGGGCAAACAGAAAGAGTAAACCAGATTTTGGAAGATATGCTGAGAGCATGTGCTCTGGACTATGGGTCTAGTTGGGATGACAACTTGCCTTACGCAGAGTTTTCCTACAACAACAGCTATCAAGCCAGTATTGAGATGGCACCATTTGAAGCCTTGTACGGCAAGAAATGTACTACACCTCTACTATGGAGTGGTGTAGGAGAACGAAGTTTCTTCGGACCTGATATCATACAAGAGGCTGAAGAAAAGGTCAGATTGATCAAGGATAGGTTGAAAATAGCTCAATCTCGTCAGAAGAGCTACGCGGATAGCAAGCGTAGAGAGATCATCTATGAAGTTGGAGACAGAGCATATCTCAGAGTGTCACCCCTTCGTGGTATTAAGAGGTTTGGTATTAAGGGTAAGTTAGCACCCCGATTTATAGGACCATTCAAAGTCTTATCCCGCAAGGGAGAAGTAGCCTATGAATTGGAACTACCCGAAATTCTTTCGGCTGTACACGACGTGTTCCACGTGAGCCAGCTAAAGAAATGCCATCCAGAGATGTCAGAAACACCGTTAAACGATACGGTACCCCTTGAGGAAGTTCAACTAGAAAGTGATTTGACTTATGAGGAGAAACCTGTTAAGATACTCGAGACAGCAGAAAGAACTACACACACCAAAACCATCAAGTTCTGCAAAGTACAGTGGAGTCACCACACTGAAGAGGAAGCCACTTGGGAGTGTGAAGATACCCTTCGAGAAGATCACCCACACCTATTTGCTAGCCTTTCCGAAGCTCGAGGGCGGGCTTCATCTTAAGGGGGTTAGTCTGTAACATCCCAAATTTTCAAATATAAAATTTTCATCATACATTCATGGCATATTGCATTTCAAGATCTTTTCCAAAGTTTTAAATCTTACTCCTTCAAAGAATATTGTTTTCAAATGCCTTTATCCCCAAATTTTAGAAACAAAAGGTTCAGAAAGAAAGCATTTTAAAAATGAATTCCATTAGTTATGGAGCTATTTTATTTCCCCCTAGTAAATTTTTTTTTTTTGAAAACCAAATATTGGGAGGTTATTATTAAAAATTTAACTTCCTAGTTACTTGGACTCTATATTTAAAAATTCTCACAATTTATTTTCTTTTCCATCACATCACTAAACCTCAGATTTATAGGTTCAGAACACACTCCTTAAAGACCAGAAGTGGTCAGCCTTGATTTTATTCAAATCTGAATAAAATAGCCCTTTCAGTATTCAAAACAGAAATCTGAAATAAAAGAAAAAGAAAGCAGAAAAAAAAGAAGCCTTCAGCCACTTGGGCCGCACCCGGGAAGCCTGCCGGCCCAACTCACCCCGGACCAGCCCAACCCGCTCCCCCTCCCCTCTCTCTCCGACAGCTGGGTCCCACCTGTCATCACCCTCCCCGTTAATCTCTCCCTCTCTCTTCACTGCCAGTAACCTCGCCGGCGTTACTACCCCCGGCGTTACTCGCGCCTTAACTAGCCATCAAGACCTCTCCTATAAAGCCTCTCGCCCCCTCTCCTTTCTCGCCCTTCCTCCCCTCGTTTTTACGCCGCCGGGCTGCTCGAATCGCTCGCCGGAGCTACGGGATTCCGCCACTGGAATCCGTCAGAAACCAGCACGGTGATAAGACCCTGACCCTCCCCTCTGTTCCTCGTGCATCCTCTCTCTCCTGCGCTTCTACTGAGGCCTTTTCCCGATGAAATCTTGCAGTAGAACGAGACCACCGAAGCCGCCGTCGTCTCCAGCCGCACCTCGTCGCCGTTACTGGAAGAGATCGAGGTCGCCGACCACGGATTCGAAATCACCGTCGTTTGCTGAACGCCGTCCACCACTCCATCGCCGACAATCATCACCGGAGCAAGCTCGCCGTCGACCACCTGGACAACCACGCCGGACCTTGCCTCGCCGGCGAGCCTCCACTGTTCCTCTTCATCTCCAACCCTCAGATCTGCATCGCACGGCTAAGATTAGAATTGAATCCCGAAACGGCATCGACCAATGATGTCGCGCCACGTCGCGGCCAGTCAGCCCTCCCCTAGTCAAACCAGTCAATCATTTTCAAATTCGAAATTTAAATCTCAGTTTTGCTGCTGCATCTTGTAATTTCGATAGAAAATAAAATACTTAACCAAAAATTACAAAAAATACCTCGTTGGAATCCTTGGAATGAGTAGAATCCAGTAATACAATAAAACTTGTTATTTCATGGGTTCATTTTGAATCCATCGTCAGATCTGAATCAAACCTTCGATTTCGTATTAAATTCATAACTTTTGTTCTATAAGTCCAAATGCTACAATTTGTAGTCTATGGAATCCTTGGAACATATAGAACACTCCAGAAGCAAAAGTTTTCAAAGTTGATACGTGCACAAACTTGCTACTGTTAAATATGTTCAAATCACCATTTTCATTACCATTTGTTTTCTAAAAACTATTTTTGAGTGAAACCACTTGCAGTGGCTTCAAGTTACTGTCAACTAACCAGTGGTAGCTCAAACTTATTTTTGCAATACAGTACCAAACCAAACCTATTTTCAAAAGTGTTACCCTATTGCATCAACTGAACTTTTGTTAATGCCTTGTTATTTATTTAATAAAATCCTTTCTAACACCACACTTGTTTTCAAAAGCCTCATGTTCCATCCTATACAACATTTCACACACCCACTTAGTGTGTGAAATTAAAATGACCTTTGCATACATGCATACATGCATACATGTCTATGATTGTCATTAGAAATAGATTATTGATTGCTTGAATGTTTGGATTGAATAGATTTTGAGGAGGAGCAAGGCTACTATTGTGAATGTTGTGAGTGTGCAAGCTGTTACCAAGGCAAGTGACACACATGTCCCTTACCCATTTTACTTATGCATTAGTATATTCACCTCTTGTAGTATGCATGATAGGTGATTTATTCAACTGTTTTATCAAATGCTTAGATCCTAGTAGCGTGTAGCTATCCCTCAAACCCCACCTGATAGAATGCTAAATACTTTGAAAAATAGTGATGCCATGCTAAGATCACTTGAAAAGTGTTTTGTGAACAAATTAAGAACTTCAACTAAAATAAAACACCTGGGTGGATTGGTTTGATAAGAGGAGGCGAGGTAGGTGGGTTCTGGGACGCATGCCTCGTTAAGAGGATGTGGGTTCAGAATACCGCTCGGGATGGCCACCCAGGAACAAAGAGATGGCTATGTCTTCCATGCTTAGTGTACTTCCAGTGCAGCCTTATGACATTATGGGCTCTGTCTTGACTGATTAGATGTGGGAGTGCAACTTGTGTGCAAGAAGATGGTGGTAGCTGAATTATAGGTTGGGAACGGATCTTGCCAGTTAGTTGTCCTCTCCTCTAAAAGGTCTCGTTTCATTTTATGTATGGGCATAAAATGAATCGTAAGGTGAAAGTGCACAACCCCTGCAGGGTGTCAAAACTAATCGATTAGCCGTGTCCTCGGTTATGGACAATTGAGTCTCTAGACATGGAATGTACGGAAGAATCTCATCACCGTTTCTGAATGACTAAAATCTGTCTAGAAACCCCTAGGTAGGAACTAAGGACCATACACTCCGAGGGGTGGTGGTGCCTGAGGTTCCAACTTTGTTGAATTGCGCCCAGTGCTACATAACTTGCAACTATGTAGTATTTGGGGGTTATTTCGACCCCTTTGAAAATTAAAATCTTTGAGATAAAATCTTGACTTTAAATAGGACAAAATTGGCTTTATGCAATTTAGCCCAGAGATCCACCAGCCAAATAGCATGTAGCTAGTTCTTTCACAACTGCCACCAAATAAGTGTCATTTGCCAGTACATCATTGTACTGACCCCCATTCATGGGGCTGCATAATCAAATGTGCAGGTTCTTCTGATGAGGAGTGAAGTGTTAGGATCTCGAGTCTACATACCAACATGACTGCCTATGGCGCATGCTGATGATGGAGGCTCGCTACTATTTTAGTTTCCGTTGTGTCAAGTTGAACTCTGTTATTTGTTTCAGTCCGTGAGACCAAAGACTTGTATTAATTTGTGAGACTTATGTATCTGGATCTGCGTGTAATCTTGATACTATGCTATGATTTCTATATTTTGTTCTGTGGTGCTATCATTGATCCAGGGAATAGCACATAACACAGGTGTTCCATCTTAATCCAAAGGTGGGGCGTCACAGATATAATCCTGATGCATATCTCACTTGGGAATTAGAAGTAGAGCAACATTTTGCATCTTTACGCTATCCTGAGCATTTGCGTGTTAGTGCTGCTACATGTGAATTTATAGATTTTGCTTCTATCTGGTGGTCTGAACATTGTCGAGTCAATCATGCTAATATTCCTGCTACTTGGCTTGGTCAAAAACATGCCATGCGTACTCGTTTTATACCTCCACATTATCAACGGGACTTGCTTAAAAAATTAGCTCGTTTAGAACAAGGAAAAAATTCCGTATAAGAATATTATCAAGAGTTACAAACGGGCATGATTCGTTGTGGTATTGTAGAGGATAATGAAGCTATGCTTGCACGTTTGTTTAGTGGTTTAAATAAGGAGATTCAGCATATTTTAGACTATAAGGAGTACAACACTATTACTCATTTATTTCATCTTGCTTGCAAAGCTGAACTTGAAGTGCTGGATCATCAACCATCATGGAGAAGAGCTAATATTTCTGCAGGTCGTACTTCTTTATGGTCTGCGCGCCAATCAGCTCCACCTTTTCGTGGGGATGCACCAGGCCCTTCCACCTCCAGGTATACCACGCCCACATCAAGAACGCCACCTGCTCCTGCTCCATCACCATCTGCTGGTCCGACACGGAGTTCTTCTTCCATGGCCTCCACAGGGAAGACTCGCGACATTCAATGTCGCAAATATTTTGGGTTTGGTCACATCAAAAAAGAATGTAGAACCAAACGTGTGATGGTGGTGCGTGAAAATGGCAAATATGACTCTGCGAGTGATTTTGATGATAATACATTGGCACTTATTGTTGCACGTGATGGTGCCAATTCTGATTCTGACAAGGAGACGGAGGTAATGGGAGCTGAAACTGCTGATCAATACAAGAGTTTAGTTGCACAACGTGTCTTGAGTGTGCAATTGAGCGAAGCGGAGCATGATCAACGCCACAATTTGTTTCAAACAAGAGGCGTTGTTAAGGAGAGAGCTATCCGGATCGTCATTGATGGAGGGAGTTGTAACAATCTGGCTAATATTGACATGGTGGACAACGACCTCATCCCTATTACATTCAATGGTTTGAGAGCTCCCGTAAGCTCAAGGTAACAAGAACTGCACGCGTGCATTTTACTATTGGTACCTATTCAGATTTTGTTGATTGTGATGTTGTACCTATGCAAGCTTGTTCTTTGTTACTTAGTAGACCATGGCAATTTGATAGAGAATCTGTACATAATGGTAAAACTAATCAGTATTCTCTTATACATGCTAGCAACAAAATTGGACTTAAACCCATGACTCCGGAATAAATTTTGAAAGATGATCTTGCTAGAGCTAGTAGATTAAAAAATGAGGAAAAACATACGAGTGAGAATCAGATTATTGCTGCAGATTTTGTCCCCCCTAAGCATACTTCTAAATCTGATTCTAACCATGCTATCAAAATTCGTTTGAAGAATCCTTGTTTACTTGCTAGCAAATCTGATCTTGCTGAAATTGATGTGAATATTACTCCATGCTATGCCATTGTTTACAAAGAAGTTCTGTTTTCATTTGAGGATATGCCTCCTTCTTTGCCACTTGCGGTTGCTAACCTTTTACAGGAATACATGGACATTTTCCCACAAGATGTTCTACCTGGACTTCCACCTATTCGTGGAAGAACACCAAATTGATTTGATTCCAGGAGCTTTGCTGCCCAACCATGCGCCATATCGCACCCATCCTGAAGAACCAAAAGAGATTCAACGACAAATCCAGAGTTTATTGGACAAAGGTTATATTCGTGAGTCTCTTAGTCCATGCGCTGTTCCTATTATTTTAGTACCTAAGAAAGATGGTTCTTCGCGCATGTGTACTGATTGTCGAGCTATTAATAATATTACCATTCGATATCGTCACCCTATACCTCGTTTGGATGACATGTTGGATGAGTTGAGTGGTTCTATTATGTTCTCTAAAGTTGATTTGTGTAGTGGTTACCACCAAATTCATATGCAATTAGGAGATAAATGGAAAACAGCTTTTAAAACTAAGTTCGGTTTATATGAGTGGTTAGTAATGCTGTTCGGTTTAACTAATGCACCTAGTACCTTTATGAGACTGATGAACAAAGTTTTACGTGCTTTTATTGGTCGTTTTGTGGTGGTATATTTTGATGACATTCTCATATATAGCAAATCTTTAGAGGACCATTTGGATCATTTACGTGTTGTTTTCAATGCTTTACGTGATGCACGTTTGTATGGTAATCTTGAGAAGTGCACCTTTTGCACAAATAGAGTTGCTTTTATTGGTTATGTTGTTACAGAACAGGGAATTGAAGTTGATCCAGCCAAGATTGAAGCTATTGAGAATTGGCCGCAGCCCAAGACGGTCACACAAGTGAGGAGTTTTCTTGGCCTCGCTGGGTTTTATAGGCGCTTTGTCAAAGATTTTGGTTCTATTGCTGCGCCATTGAATGAGCTCACAAAGAAGGATGTGCCCTTTGTTTGGGGCGAGGCACAACAAGACGCTTTCATGATACTGAAAGATAAGTTAACACATGCTCCATTACTCCAACTTCCTAATTTTAATAAGACGTTTGGACTTGAATGTGATGCTAGTGGAATTGGTTTGGGAGCTGTGTTATTACAAGAAGGCAAACCTGTAGCATATTTTAGTGAAAAATTGAGTGGGCCTAGTCTGAACTATTCTACTTATGATAAAGAATTATATGCGCTGGTTCGGACATTAGAAACTTGGCAACATTATTTATGGCCTAAAGAATTTGTTATACATTCTGATCATGAATCTTTGAAGCATATTCATAGTCAAGCAAAACTGAATCGTCGCCATGCAAAGTGGGTTGAATTTATTGAATCTTTTCCTTATGTTATCAAACACAAAAAGGGTAAAGATAATGTTATTGCTGATGCTTTGTCGCGCCGCTATACTATGCTATCTCAGCTTGACTTCAAAAAATTTGGGTTGGAAACTATAAAGGAACAATACTTGCATGATGCTGAATTTAAAGATGTGTTGCAAAATTGTAGAGATGGTAGAACATGGAACAAATTCATCCTTAATAATGGATTTGTGTTCCGTGCTAACAAACTATGCATCCCAGATGGTTCCGTTCGTCTTTTGTTGTTACAGGAGGCGCATGGAGGAGGATTAATGGGACACTTTGGTGTCAAGAAGACGGAGGATGTTCTTGCTGCACACTTCTTTTGGCCACACATGCGGCGAGATGTTGAGAGATTCATGGCACGCTGCACTACTTGTCAAAAAGCTAAGTCTCGCCTTAATCCACATGGTTTATATATGCCTCTTCCTGTTCCTAGTGTTCCTTGGGAGGATATTTTGATGGACTTTGTTTTGGGATTACCTCGTACACAGAAGGGGAGGGATAGTACTTTTGTTGCTGTGGATCGGTTTTCTAAGATGGCACACTTTATTCCTTGTCACAAGACCGATGATGCTGCGCACATTGCTGATTTGTTTTTTCGTGATATTGTTCGTTTGCATGGTGTGCCAAATACTATTGTTGCTGACTGTGATACTAAATTTCTTAGCCACTTTTGGAGATGTTTATGGGCTAAGTTGGGGACTAAATTGTTGTTTAGTACTACATGTCATCCCCAAACTGATGGACAAACTGAAGTAGTTAATAGAACTTTATCTACTATGTTGCGGGCTGTTTTAAAGAAGAACTTAAAATTGTGGGAAGAGTGTTTGCCTCATATTGAATTTGCTTATAATCGTTCACTGCATTCTACCACAAAGATGAGCCCTTTTCAGATTGTCTATGGTTTTGTTCCACGTGCACCTATTGATTTGTTGCCTTTACCATCTTCAGTGCAAAATAATTTCGATACTACACAGCGTGCTGAATTGATTTTAAAATGCATGCAACTACTAAATACAACATAGAACGCATGAATGTTAAGTATAAAGTTGCTGGGGATAGAGGACGAAAGCATGTTGTGTTTGAGGTTGGTGATCTTGTTTGGTTGCATTTGCGCAAAGATCGTTTTCCTGATTTGCACAAGTCTAAGTTAATGCCACGTGCTGATGGTCCTTTTAAGGTGATAGAGAAAATCAATGATAATGCATATAAACTTGAGCTTCCTGCAGATTTTGGTACGGTAAGTCCTACATTTAACATTGCAGATTTGAAGCCTTACTTCGGTGAAGATGATGAGGTTACATCGAGGATGACTTCAATTCAAGAAGGGGAGCATGATGAGGACATCCCATCTATTGATACACCCGCTGCACCTACAGTGGAACACATACAAGGACCTATCACTCGAGCTCGTGCCAAGCAAGTTAACTATCAGGTACTTTTGTTTCTTGGAACTCTTTCTCACATCCATGAGAATATGATGCTTCTTAAATCAGATATGTTTGTTACTTTTAGGAACGATGGACCTAGCATGGATGAGAGGGACAAGCATTGGAGCATGATCGTGCATGGAGATGGCAGCAAGCGTTTGAGGATGGAAGAAGATGCCACGAGTGGAGATTTCAGAACTTTGAAGCCACCATAATGATGGATGAAGACTTGGACGAAATATACAAAGAGCTACTTCATAAATTCGTCCATAGATAAATATGGTGTTGTGTCACTTTTATTTTTGGGCCAGGCCCATGTAATTTTCGCAGCAAATAAGACAACCACTTTTAGGAGTCCGAATTTGAGGAGAAAAGGCTTGTTAGGGTTCCGTTCAACCACCATACCCATGGCTGGTCGCACCCCTACCTATTCCTCCTCAAATACCCCCCGTAGCCGTCATTAGAACTCGGATTTTGTTTAGACTAAAGTTAGCCATTGCTGCAACTACAAGCTCAACTTTTGAGGCCAATCGCCCAGAAGAAGACCGCCTATTCGAAATCCCATCTTTTGAATAAAGCATACATCTTTCATCCGCAATTTCTTGATTGCAGTATTAGTTCTTACTTATTCTCGATTGCAGGTAGGAATTAAGACCCTCGCTGGTCAGGCTGATCGTGCATCCGCAAGATCGGTAACTCCCGGAGATTGTCCTAGTGATTGCATAGGCGCACGAGCTTCACACGTATAGTCGGATCGTCAAGCACGAACTCCACCCACCAAATTGACATATCAAGATCTCATCGAAAGATCGGACACCTTTGCCCTATCATTGTCTGGGAGAGAGATCCACCCTTATCTGCTGCAGTCGAAGAGGCTTGGTCCAGGCGTGTCCCGGTGGCTGATCTGGGTGATGTGGCTGCCTCTCTTAGCTCTATGATGTCTAATCTATACTCCTAGAAGAGGGAGCACTTCAAATCGGTTCCTAGGGAAATTGAGAAAAAGAGAGCACAACTGGAAGCATTGCATTACAGGCTGCTAATGATAATGCTAGTGTGTTAATTAGGACGGTCTTGGAGAAAGAGATGGATGAGCTCCTATACCGTGAAGAAATTCTTTGGATGCAATGGTCCAGAATTGCGTGGCTGAGAGAAGGAGACCGGAATACAAAGTACTTTCACAGACGCGCTTCTTGGAGGAAAAAGAAGAATAAGATCCGCAAATTGAAGTGGCCTAATGGTTCGTGGACCTGTGATTCAGCGAAGATGGAGGGTTTAGCCACTGACTTCTTCCAATCGCTTTTTACCCATGATGAAGCTGTGAACCCCAATATAATTACTGACCTGGTTTCACCTAGCATTACTGATGACATGAACAGTAATCTTTGTGCCCCGTTCTCTGATAAAGAGATTAGTGATGCCCTTTTTCAAATAGGACCCCTAAAAGCCCCGGGACTTGATGGTTTTTCGGCGCGTTTTTTACAAAGGAATTGGGATCTTCTCAAGGTGGATGTCATTCTTGCGGTTGAAAAATTCTTCTCTCATGGGGTGATGCTAGAGGGAGTTAATGATACAACAATTATGCTTATTCCGAAAAAGGATGATCCTGCAGAGTTAAAGGATTTTAGACCCATTAGCCTATGTAACGTCATCTTCAAGGTGGTCTCAAAATGTCTTGTGAACCGGTTGCGGCCTCTGCTTTAGGATATTACTGCTCCCATGCAAAGTGCTTTTATCCTAGGTCGTCTTATTACAGATAATGCTTTTATTGCCTTCGAGTGTATTCATGCTATTCAAACTGGCCCGGCTGCTCGTAGGAAGTTTTGTACGTACAAATTGGATATGGCTAAGGCCTATGATCGTGTGAACTGCCAATTTCTGGAAGGAGTTTTAGCGAAGCTGGGCTTTCATAGTCAATGGGTACAGTGGGTGATGGCGTGTGTCACCACTGTGCGTTACTCAATTCGCTTTAACGGAAATATGTTGGACTCCTTCACTCCATCCCGCGGTATCCGCCAAGGTGATCATCTTTCACCGTACCTCTTTCTTTTTGTTGCCGACGGCCTGTCTTGTCTTATCAGAAAAGAAATTGAAATAAACTCACTCCGGGAGTTCCATATTTGTTGAAGAGCGCCTAGCATATCGCATCTCCTCTTTGCTGATTATAGTATTCTTTTCTTTGAAGCATCGGTGGAGCATGCTTTGGTTGTAAAATCTGTTCTTGATCGCTATGAAGAGGCTACCGGTCAGCTTGTTAGTTTGGGAAAGTGCTCAGTCATGTATGGTGATGGTTGTACTCAGGACACACAAGATCAGTTAAAGAATATTCTGAAATATGAAACTGAATGCTTCGAGGAGAAGTACCTTGGCCTGCCCGTCCTAGAAGGGAGAATGTCTAAAGGAAAGTTCAAGTCCACAAAAGGGAAATTTTCTAAGCATGCTAGTGATTGGTCAGAAAAATACATGTCCTCTGGTGCTAAAGAAACTCTTATCAAGGCTGTTATGCAATCTATCTCGACCTATGCCATGGGGGTGTTCAAATTTCCCTTCGGCCTGATTGATGAGCTGGAGCAAATTATTCGTAATTTCTGGTGGGGCGACGAGGAGAACAGAAGGCGAATGCATTGGCATTCTTGGGAAAAGTTGGTTCGGCCAAAATCTCAAGGAGGCATCGGTTTCCGTGATCTTCGGGTCTTCAACCAAGAACTTTTAGCTCAGCAAGCTTGACGCCTGCTCAAATTTCCTAACAGCCTGTGTGCCCGCCTCCTTAAAGCAAAATATTATCCTTCAGGCAATCTTCTGGACACTGCCTTCATCCAGCAACAATCTCAGTCATGGCAGAGGGTTTTGCACGGGCTGGAACTGCTCAAAAAGGGGATTATCTGGAGAATTGGTGATGGATCTAAAGTAAGAATATTTTGTGATAACTGGCTCCCGAGACTGCATGCGATGAAGGTAGAGGGTAGAAGAGGTACCTCAAGGAAACGTTGGGTGGTTGATCACATTTCTCATGATTCACGGACGTGGAATGAGGCTGCTGTCCATGATTGTTGCCATCCTCGAGACGCTGATGTTATTCTGAGTATTCGATTGTCTGCTCGTGTTTCTAAGGACTTTCTAGCTTGGCATGGTGAGAGGAACGGGATGTTTTCGGTTTGCTCTGCATACCGTATTGGAATGGCAACGAAACAGGCGGCCTATGATCATGGTCAATCAAGTTCAGAGTCGGATGGTGTTAGGCGCATCTGGGAACTGATTTGGAAAGCTAAGGTTCCTAAAAAATTATGCATTTTTGCTTGGCGATCGGCAACAGGATCACTAGCAGTCCGGCTAGGGCTACACCAGCGTATGCCCAACATTAGCCTGGTGTGTGCGATTTGTGGTATGGGAGTGGAAGATGATCACCACGCACTTGTAGACTGCACGTTGGCCAGAGCTCTGCGCCATGAGTTACGGAGTGTTTGGTCCCTACCTTCTGAGGAGGTTTTTATGGTCAATGGGAAAGAGTGGCTACTCCACTTGCTCAGTAACACTTCGGTAGGGCAAAGGTTATCTTTCTCCTGTGGCGCGCTTGGCATCATAGGAATAATATTGTACCCGGTGATGGGAAGGTTTCAATCTCAGCTTCGGTTTCTTGTCAAACTATCTGACTTCGTTTTCTGCTGCTCAGCTGGGCACCCCAAGCTCTACATGCGATAATGGCGCCTCTTGGGTTGCGCTGGAGGTCGGTTCTTTGAAAGCAAATGTTGATGCCAGGTGGGATGCTCACTCCAAAGATGTTGGGCTAGGTGTCATTGTACGGGACTGGCTAGGTAAACTCGTGCTGTCGGAATGGAAATTCATCCCAAACTGTGGTAGTGCAGAGGAGGCTGAGATTCTGGCTTGTCTTGAGGGCCTAAAACACCTGATCAATCTGCGGCAATGGCCAGCCATGGTAGAAAGCGACTGTCTTAGAGCAATTCAGGCCTTTACGTTGGATTCTCCTAATTGTTCGTGGAGCTGGCCTCTTATCTTGGAAGGGCGTGAATTGTTGCGTGTTTATAGTGAAATAGGTATCTCCAAAGCTGAGCGTGCTTGTAATAGTGTTGCGCATGTCCTGGTGCAGCTTGGTAAAGCTGGCTTTAGTGGCTCCCTTAGTTTAGACGCTCCTGACTATGTAAAGGAGCTGGTTTCTTCTGAGATGATGTAATCTTTCATGTACTCTGCGGCAGCAAATTTTCAGACGCACTCTTTTCCTTACTAGGGTACCTAAGGGGACTGGAAGGTTTTTAATGAGGCGGGCTTGCTGCTTATATATTGGAAAATTCAAAAAAAAATCCATTCACGCAGGTGAAAATTCAGTTATCTAATTCTGATATTGACAACTTCGAAATGCTTTAGGGGTCATCCGTTTAATAGTTCATGTGATTCGAATTCACTTCCTTTGTGACTCCTATTTTTCAATTATGGATGACCTATAAGTTTCCAAAGAAATCTATCAATCTCCATCTCCATCTCCATCTCCACTACTTATAAAGGCACAAACATGTTGGGATACAATCAATCACATCCATCCAACACATACCATCTAACGGTCTACAGTGCTCCAATGTTGAGCTCAACTCAACACTTTTTCAAATCCCGCAACTTACCTATAGCGATCAATACCTCTTCACAATCAATAGCGATCAATACCCCGCGATCGTCTCCTCAAACTGTGCCCAAAACTCTGGATCACGTCACTCACACGGTGCGCCATCACGCCACCGCAACCACCCCGTCTGATCTCGCACGCAGGCGCCCTCCACCTCCATGCCTGCTGCTGCCACACGCAGGAGTCCTACACAGCTGCCGCTGCCACACGCAGGAGTCCTACATGGCCGCCGCTGCTGCACGCAGGATTTCTCCACCGCCGCCTGGTGTCATGTCGCACGCATGCGTCCTCCATGCCTACCGCTGCCACACACAGGAACCCTCCATGGTCGTTACCGCCGCAGGCAGGAGTCCTCCACGGCCGTCGCTGCCGCATGCAGAAGCCCTCCTCCACCGCTGCCGCCTTAGGAGTCCTCCACGGCTACGGCTGCCGCAGGCAGGAGTTCTCCACCGGTGCAGTCTCACCTGCACGTACAGCCGATTACTCAGGATAAACGGCGATCCATCAACAATCAAGTAAGAATTACATGCACCTATGATGCGAATTGTACAAGCCATATCGAAATCTCACTTTCTGTATCAAGCCATCATCTAATTGCTTATAGTAATGCACATGCGGTCTGGGAAAAATAATAAGCAGATTCCATAGCAAACATTGAACTTGGAATTGAGCGAATTCGTATTCCTGTAGCAACATAGGACCGTCAAGTAATATTCACCATCTTTCTCAGGATCTCTTCTAGCTCGGCCTATCTTATGACCGATTTTCTATCACCATCTTTATATCAGGCCATGCTAAGCATAGAGTTTCTATGGCCGATTAATTAGTGAATTATCTCAGCATTGAAGTCTAGGAGTATACAATTCAATAAGAGCCTAATAGACAATGTGTCCACTTCCTATTTGATAATATTATATCTACATCTGTGGATCCATGGAGAAGCCAACGCCAACTAATTTTCAGTGATCCTAAAGCCCATGTAAGAACTCAACTCCATCATTGGTATATTTTTCTCGGGTACAATGAAACAATCTCACAAAAAGAGTGCTAAATACAAAATTACCCAAACATCCATTGATGAAAACAAATAACCATAAGAGTGATACATGTCTATATTTTACCTTGATGCTCTGTACATTTTTAGCAGATGGGATTATTTGGATTTAGCACTTTTTGATACTAAGTAGCTTGCATATACTACATGAAGCAAAATACTTGATAAAGACTTGTTTGCCCGATCTTTCATGATGCACTTCCTGATCTGATAGATCTCCCAATCACGTGAGCAGAACGCGCGACCTGAAGATTGGGGAACACCAATCCTGCGAGCAACTCGACGATGAACGATGAACCTCACGCTGAATCAACATGCCAACAGCTTGACAATCCTTGACAGATTCAAGGACCTTCGCGCACACAGGATTACTCCCGACAATTCAAGAACTCTCTTGTCTTTATTGATAGATAACTAGACGAACGTCCGAGACGCCGTCACACACGCCGATCCCAGAGGGACGGTGATAACTTGAACTAAAAGTTCTACATAATTTTCTGCCTCCCTAAACCCTAGCCGCCCAGCCTCCTTATATAGGCGGCCAGAAAACTATTGGGCTTGGACAGGCCCAAACCCAAAACATAAAATAAAACCTAAGTGGCCCACCACGTGACCAGGCTAAGAAATAACATTAACATAGATACAAATTAATGACACAGCCTTAGACTTAATTATCACATATCGTAGGTCGTCCTGGCGTGCCAATCCTCATCATCCTCCCCTTCTTGGAAAGGCGTTGTCCTCAACACCGGAGGGTCTTCTCATAAAACATGGCGTCAAATCTGCAATATTGCCACTGTCCATCTTCAAGCCTTGTTAGCCTGCCACACCACACCTCCCTCTCAGCTAGCTTGACTTGCCCTTGGCGCCACTTCCATTGTCGGCGCCACCAACCTGATTGAGACACAAAACAATCCTCTGATTGCAATCTCAAAGCACACCTAGCAGATCACCCAAAACAAACAAAACAGACTCCTGCATGCCATGGGTCCAAATAAGCTGAGTATGCCTGCTGACGCAATCTAAAATTCGGAACGAACCGAGCACATCACCCGAAACAAACCGGACAATTCCTGCACACTAAAGGTCCAAATGAGCTGAGTACGCCTCGTCTTCAAAATCAAAACCAGTGTCTTTTTTTCCTCCTTTTATCTTCACGCAAAAGATTGAACGAACTGAGTTGACACGTATGGAAACAACTCCAATCCAAGTTCAATACAGTACACGTGATTGCATCCTTTTTTGTATGCTGTGCTCCACGCGCAGCTTACTTTCTTCTTCCATTCCTTTTCTGCACGTCCACATTAAACTCCACCAAATCCTGACAGACTTTGCTCTTTCTTTTTAATTGCTCCTATCCTTTGTTGGCCCGCACACATTGTACCAAAGAATTTCTGATCGAGCTGATTTCATCTTCAACCAAACGAGATCTGATCTAAAAAAATCGAACCTGCCCTCCACGTAAAATGCAAAGCCGGAGCAAATAACTGAAAAGATATCGATCACGAACTCAACCGCCTGGAAAAACAAATCCGACCCGCACCAAACTTTTCTTCATCCTGCAGCGAATTTCTTTTCTTGTTGTTTCCTTTCATGTGTGGCCAGACTCCACGTGCTATAATTTTGTTCCAAATTCTTTCCTCTTCTGCATGTACCAATCCGGACCGAAACATGCCAAACCTGGGCGAGAACGCCAGGGGCGCGGGGGTGTTGTGCGCGATCAGGCGCGGGCGAGCGATCGCTGGGTGACAGACGTCCTCCGTCCCCAGGCGCGCGCGGCGAGCGCACTTTTTTTTTGCCTTGCGATCGGCCCAAAATGGATGGCCTAGACTCTGAAAAGATCGATCCAGCATATTGATCTGGGATCGAATGAAACAACTTCCGAATACCTAGATCGATCGATGTCCAGCGATCTGAACCAAAACCTTCCAAGTCGCTCCGAACAAAATCGATCTGGTAGAACTCGCCAAGAAGAAAATCCATCACGACTAGTAAATCTGCCGATTGGAAATCGATCTGTATGAGTTGCACGCACTCATGTATCCTGCAGGGACTCGTCCGGCCGAAGAAATCCACGCGATCGAGCTGCCTGGCAGTGGCCAAACAGGCCAGGCCAAACATGCCCACGCGTTGCCCTCCTCCAGCTGCTCCTCCCCTCTGTGTGGCCGTCGCCGACAAAGCAAACGACCAGCAGCAAAACTTCTCCAGCTGCCTTGCAAATCTCTTCCTCCAACAAACCTTGCTGACTAACAGATCTTTCGATCAGCCCGTCGACAACAACTTTGCACCGTGATCAACCTAGAGCTCTGATACCAAGATGATGAAGACTATTTGCCTGATTTTTCACGATGCACCTCATGATCCAATAGATCTGATAAGATCTTCCAATCACGTGAGCAATACACGTAACCTGAAGATGGGGAACGTCAATCCTGCGAGCAACTCGTCGATGTAGACGAACCTCATGCCGAATAGATGAATCCAACGAGCAACTCGGTGATGAACAACGAGCCTCACGCAGCAGCATGACAATACTTGAATAACAAGCACCTTCATGCAAAACAATATATTGGATAACTAGACGAACGTCTGAGACGCCGTCACACACGCCGATCCCAAAGGGACGGTGATAACTTGAACTAAAAGTTCTACATAATTTTCTGCCTCCCTAAACCCTACCCGCCCAGCCTCCTTATATAGGCGGCCAGAAAACTATTGGGCTTGGACAGGCCCAAACCCAAAACATAAAATAAAACCTAAGTGGTCCACCACGTGACCAGGCTAAGAAATAACATGAACATAAATACAAATTAATGACACAGCCTTAGACTTAATTATCACATATCGTAGGTTGTCCTGGCGTGCCAATCCTCATCAATACTGAACAAAATATGCTGCGCAAGGATTTGTGTAATAATAATAACTTGAATATACTACATGAAGCAAAATAATCGGCTTTGAAGATGGAGAAATGTTCCTTGTTTAAATACAAAAATATACCATCCGGCAAACGAGGATGGTATGCTAGACTCTCTGATGAAAAGAAAGCTGAATACCTGAACAAGCTACGCGTATCCCGTCAGCAAAAGAAAGCTGCAGCTGCTCTGGCTGTTAATGTGGATGAACCCATCTTCTTTGATTGGGTATGTTGGTCCTATAGCTTTTACAGATCTAATGAAGTATATTGCCAGGAGGTAATTCATCTTTCATCTTTTTTTCCTTTTACTCCTAACCTGAGTATGACCTCTCTGACATTTGCTCATACTAACATGCTTGTCTACTATGTGCAGGTGATAATACAAGTGGAGCTGTAAACCCCACTGTTGTTGATGAACCATTGCAACAAAATCTTAAAGGAAAAAACTGATAAAGGATGGTACACAAAACTTTCTGATGAAAAGAAAGCAACATACCCGTAGAAGCTACGAATATCTCGCTGACAAACAAAAGGTGCCGCTCTCAGTGCAAATGTGCCTAAGCTTGGAGCGTCAAGACTATTAGTGGCAGTGACTGGTATGGACAATAATTACTTCCTAACGTCAAGACTATATCTAAACTCCTGCTAATACAATACTTTTGCTTTAGATAATGTCAAAAAAAATTTCTTTAGATAATAGTCCAGTAATAGCAAATTTAGAGGCAAGTTTGTACTATGTAAAACCAAAATTAGTGATGTACTGCTCCTGCTCTAATTGCAGCTTTTGGTAAAATAAAAAATACTGATGCTTCTACTTGGTAACTCTCAAGTGAACATTTATTATATGATAGTGTTAGCTCTCCTGCTAATGGTCTACTTAGCAGATATATAAATAAGATAATAACAGAGCATTACTTCATGAAAATTTAACGCACATAGTTCATCTTCTAAGTGTAGAAATAACTAATCTTTCTATAATTAATACATTGTCTTCAATTTGATTTTGATTATGTCTTTGCTACTGACAGGGAAGAGGGATGCCAAATTCTACTGAATCTTTCTATAATTAATTGCAGTAGAGATATGTAACGATTTACCTCTCATCCTGCAATCATATACATCACAACTTCACAATTAATGTTCAGTTTTTGTACTATTGAAATATCTTTGAAAATATTTTGCATTTCTCAAAGGTATATCTTGTATCCAAAACTCGATTTTACCAAAGATTGATTTGATGTGATGCTTGCACTACATTTCAGGAAAACTGCTATGTCCATTTTTTTGACAAACCATGAAAAAATCTGACCAGGAGAGTTTCTAACACGCTGCTCACTTACCTGTCACTGCCACAGTGAATCTTGCTGTATTTAGCGTGTTCAGCTCAACAGACCTGACCTGGTAATAGACCTGACCTAATAAGTTCATCAGAAATTTTGATCACACTCTTTTCTCACAGAATTGTTATTGACTTTATAGATAGATGGTTCAAATGATCACTTTTTTTCCATTATCTTAGCCTAGATTTGGATTTGTTTCGATTAATCTATGACGTGATAGCCACAGTATATCAATGTGTCGGTTGCATAGGTGCAAACATCTTTATGTTATCATAATATTATGGTATATGTCTATTCGCTGGTGAGTTGAGCTTGCACATATCATACCAAGCCAAACCTCCTGTGGTGCTAGTAACTTCTCAAACCTACAATATACAAACACAATCATGTAAGTTTGAAGTAGAAGCATGCTATCTACCTTACTACTGCTTCTTATCTAACTGAATATATGTAACACGTTCACTGAATCAAAGAAAATATTATGCTTCAAATGCTCTGCTCAAGCTACTCAAATTTTGTTGCAGCATGGCATTTTAATAAGATTCTCTTACATGTGGATTTCCTCTTCAAGCTCTTTCTAATGTAAGCCTTATGAAAACATGCCAGCTTAAGCAAACCCATAAATACATTGCATAATAAGCTGTAGTCTAGAAACATAAATCATTATGTAGACACGAAAGAACTCAACAATGGAAGGGGCTGCATATAGAAAATTGCAGGAACCATAAAAATTGTATCAAGTGGACTGAATTATTTTTCATACTACAGAGAACATGTATAACAGGGGAGAAGATCCGAGACATACAATGATCGATGCCTAAATTCAGCTTTGTATCAGCCATCAGATTTAAGGACATGTTACTTGTTTTGAACTAATCAACATAGACCTAGGAATATGATTACAAAGAAAATTTTACAGCATCATCTAAAATTTATTTTTACTTCGCACGGATGTGTATTTGTACAAGTTGTAGAAGCAGTCAAGTTTTGATTTTAGTGTACTAGAGTCACGCATAGACAGAGAGAGAGAGAGAGAGAGACGAACCTGCTCTTGTCGGCGAGGCGGACCGTGAGCCTAGAGAAGGAAGGATCACATCATAGAGGAGGCCGTGAGTGATGAACACGGATGGGAGCAAGCTGGAGAGGAGCATCCATTGGTAGCGAGCCCGGCCAGCGGGATGCAGGTGTGGTAAGCCACGTTGAAGACACCAGATGGGGGAGGGAGCTCATTGGCGGCGGGGAGGGACTAGGGAGCTCATTGGTGGCGGGGAGGCCGCGCCTGTGAGGAGAGCAGGCCTACGCAGAGCCACCAGCGGTGCTGGACGCGACCACGGATCCGGTGAAGACGAGGTCCGCCCCACCACCTCTGTTGGCGCCTCCCGCTGGGTCACCTGGCCTTCCATGAGCGCTGCCTGTTCTCCATTCGACTGAATGAAGAAGGAGGAGGAGGCCGCTCAGGCCAGTGATAGGGAGGCAGGGGACCGTTGGTCCAGTCCCGTCGCCGGCGATGGGGGAGAGGCAGGGATAAAGTGAGTGACGCTTTATTCTTTTTTGACGAGAAGAATAGAGTGAGTCGGTCATCGGTTGTGCGTGGGGTAAGACTGAGAGCGAGGTCGGTGTGTCGGACGTTTCGGCCTTCCTGTGTGCGTGGTCGTGGCCGTGGGCTTATCTTTTCCCTCTTATACGATCTTTAGAAAAGAAAAGTTCGTTTTCCCCTAAATACAAGACATCAGTTTCAGAAAAATATTAACTTTGAAGGACATTTTTTTTGAAGAATGATTGTCCTTACAAGTATCGGCCGTTGGACGTGTTGGGTTACAGAAAAACATTACGGTTATTGATAACTAAAATTTGTTCAATATTCTATATATATTATAATTGTTTTATTGGAAATATATTAAATTTTGTATTATCAGAAATTCATAATCATGCAGGTCATATGTAGTCTGTAGATGTTAAATTTCATGGAATACTTCACAGGGATATTTTTTCCGGCACTCCTGAACATGTATATTTGCATTGTATCATGCTACTTATTTGACGATTATCATTACTTAAAAACTAACTATTATTGCACATTAAAGTGGCTTGGAAAAACTCGCTAAAATGAAAATAAAATTTGAAATGTTTTTATTATAAATTATAATACGTGCATTGCACGTGCACGCTTACTAGTTGTTAGCAGATAGACAAACTGAGTTGGTTTTCAAAATAAGAATACGCAAATATTTTTTTTTGTAGTATCACTATGAACTCAAATAGTACACTCATAGTTAACTTTCTAAAATCATGTATTGTTCTTGTATCTCTCAAAGATATGAACGCATTAGATTTTATTTTGATTTGGCATTTTCCAACGGTTGCACAATCCGAATAATTTACGTATGTGTCCCATGCAAATTTCGTGTTGGCAAATTTGACAATCTATTCTTGAATTTGACTTTCACTTGGTTGAATCGGAATCAACATCTTCGAACAATGATTCTTTTGTGCATAATCATGTTATTGCCGATGGTGAAACTTAAGTTGATAAGGTGTATGGACAATTCTTTTTATCAATCGTAGATCATGGATGAGGGAACTAATTCTAATTGCTCCATATTGTGACAATGATGTATATTTTTCATCATATTATGTTATTTATATTTTACATGACAAAATAAAAATGTATATTCAAGTTGGGATATACTTCAAAACACATGCATTATACGTGCAAGATTACTAGTTAATGCAAAAGAGACCACACGCAACACATTTACTATTTATTAGTCTGAAATATGAGAGCATTTCTATCGCGTCCCACCTTTGGACTAAGGTGGAATACCTGTGTTAAGTGTTATTCCCTGGATCACTGATAGTACCATAGTACAAAATATAGTATTCTTTGCAAAGTATCAAAGATTACAACGCAGATCCAGATACACAAGTCTTTAAAACCTTACAAACTAGCTTAGTCCCATGGACTAGCATAAATGATAGAGTTTAACATAACATAAACACAACGGAAACTAAAGTGGCAGTCTCCATCTTTACCATGCGCCACAAGCAGACATGTTAGAATGTAGACTCGAGATCCTATCAATTACTCTTCCTCAGAATAACCTGCACATTTGAATATGCAGCCCCATGAATGGGGGTCAGTACAATGATGTACTGGCAAATGACACATATTTGGTGGCTGTTGTGAAAACATCTAACTACATGATATTTGGCTGGTGGAGTTCTGGGCTAATTTGCATAAAGCCAATTTTATCCTATCATTTTCCAAATCAAAACTTTTTAATCATTCAGAAAGACTTTGAAGGGGCACATGGTTAAATCCACCATGAGCACCAAAGTCACCTGGTTAAATCCACCATGGTGACCCCATAAGGTTAAATCCACCACTTGGTCCTGAGACTGTTTCTAAACAAGTTTTAATCATTCTGAAAAGGTGAGGAGACTCTTCCATACATCCATGTCTAGGAACTCAAATTGTCCATAACCAGGGACATGGCTAAGATCTTAGTTTTTAACTCTGCAGAGGTTGTAAACTTTCACCTTAAGACCCATTCTACCCAGAGAGAAGAATGAGACAAGATCTTTCAGAAGGAGAGATCAACCATACCAGCAAGACCCATTCCCACCTACAATTCTGCTACCATCCCATGTCTTGCAAACAAGTTGACCCCTCACGACTTAATCAATCAAGATAGTGCCCATATTGTCATAAGGCTGCACTGGAAGCTCACTAAAGCAAGGAAGACATTGTAGTCTCTTTGTTCCTAGGTGGCAAACCGCAAGTGTACTAACTCTTAGGTCTTCACCACATACCATGGTTGAATCCTCCAGGTATGTGGCCCCAAGTAGCCACTCAATATAACCCATGCAATGCCATCCCACCCAGGTGTTTCATTGGGTTGAAGCTTAAGTTTTCAAAACTACTCATCAACCTAAAGAACAAGCATTAGCATCATTTTCCAACTAATGCTACAACCTAATAGGGGTGGTTTCAGGGGTGGCTATACACTACTAGGATCTAGCATTGCAAAACTTCACTTTGAGAACCAACCTATCATGCATACTACTAGAAAAAAAACATTAATGCATATAGTAAAATGGGTAGAAGCATGTGTGTCACTTGCCTTGGAAACAACCAGCACACTCACAGCAGTCACAACAGTAGTTCAGCTCCTCTTCACAATCTAAACAAGCACAGATACACAGATGTAAACACACTAGTTCTATCATGGCAACCATAGACATGTATGCATGCATGCAAATGACCATTTAATTTCACACATATTATTTTTGTGTGAAAATGTTGTATTTAGGATTCTCTGATGTTTAAAAAACATGTGTAAGGTTAGGGTAGCTTTTTAAACATTTAGAATGCATTAGGGCAATTATAGACATTTTAAACTAGGGTTAAATGCCTCCAAAATTGGTTCTGGTTTGGAATTGTTTTGAGAAAAATTTGTTGTGAACCTACTGGATTGGGTACTGTAAAACAAAGCTCCTGCAATTGGTTTCATTAAAAAATCATTTGTAGAAAACAATTTATGAGCAAAATAGTAGTTTGAATGAATTTGAGTGCACCAATTTTGTGCACATAACAAGTTTGGGGTTTTCTGGTTCTAAAATGTTCTATAGGTCCAGAGGATTCCATAGACTACCAAAATATAAAATTTAGATGTGCAGAACAATATTTGGGAATTATTTTGTGCAAATAGGCATTCAAAGCCATTTGAAATTCATTTCAAAATTTTATGCAGTAACCATGCAATGTTTCTCCATATTTGGATTCTACACAATTCTAGAATTCCAGGGATATAAAATTTGTAATTTTTGGACAGGTAAATTATTTTCTATGCATTTTACAAGATCTAGACAGAAACGGGAATTTGAAATTCAAATTAAAATCAGATTTGACCGGGGGTTTGACTGACTAACGGAGAGGCTGACTAAACAATGACGTGGAGCAATTCTAGTGGTCGATACCGATTCGGAAGGGGTTTCTAATCTCAGCCCTACACTCTCGATCCAACGGATAGAAGGGGAAAAAGGGGGAGAGGCTCACAGGCGGCTAGGTTTTCCGGCGAGGGTGCTGCTAGAGTTGACGATGGCGATGGTTCCGGTGATCTTCGATGAATAGGAAGGCATGGACGAGGTGCAGGAAGTCACGGCGGGCTCGGAGGTGCGGTCGGCGTCGTCGCTTGCGTCCTGCAGTGCAGGGGCCGGGCGACTGGAGGTGGTGCGGGGCGTCGGTGGCGTCGGGCGATGATGCGTGCGCCGATTTACTACGAAAAAGAATAGGTCGAAGGCGTCAGGGGACGCGCTAGGGGAGAGAGAGAGGAACCGGAGGGAGGGCGCGGGGTAGCTCTACCGCGCCGAAATCAGCAAAGGTCGACCGCGGCGTCTGCGGGCTTCGGTGGAGAAAATCGGCCAGCCTTGCGGCGTCTCGATGGGGGAAAAGAAGGGAGACGAGTGAGGAGGGGGAGGGGATCTTATAGGGAGCTTCAGGGAGGCCGTTGAGGGCTCGGGACGTGCGGAGGGGAGTGGGGAGGTGGGCGCGTGCGCGCGGAGAAATCGGTCGGAGGTTGAAGGAGCTCCTGACAGGAGGGGTCCACCTGTCAGGGAGAAGAGAGAAAAAATAAAAAAAATAAAAGGGGGAAGAGGGGGTGTGCTGCGGGCTGAGGCTGGCTGGGCTGGCTTGCTGGGCGGGCCCAGTTAGGTTGTTGCCCCTTTTTTGATTTTTTTTTTCTATTTTCTGCCATGGAATCTAGTTTGGTATTTGGGGTTCAAAAAATATTTGAATTCAAAAAATTTGAATTGGTAAAAATTAAATAACAACTTAGGGTGTTTGGAAACCCTAAAATGTACTGTTTGGTGTATTTCCTTTTTGTAACTTTATTTTTGTAATTCAAATTTGGCTCCCATAGCTTTAAAGCTTATTTTAGAAAATGCAACCTTCTAATTTTGAATTTTGTTTCAAAATTTAATGAAGTTGTGCAATGATGAGTATGCATGTTTGCTGACTTTGAATTTGAAAACTTGAGATGTTACAATATTATGCTAGTTATAGTCATTATGATTTGTTTGTACTGAAATACTCCCTCCGTCTCGGTGCATAAGTTCTGTGCAAGATCATCATTTTGACAAATATAACCTAAATTTTATAATATAAAAATTATACCATTAGAAAGTACATCATTTGAAGTTTTCAGTGATATGTATTTTTGTAGTATATGACCTAAATTACGTTGGCCAAAATAACTACTTAGAGACACGCGCAGGACCTATACACCGGGACGGAGGGAGTATAAATTTATGGCCTTATATATAAAAACAGAAGGGGGTATTAGATTCACGCTTCTAACTAATCGCACAAGCCAATGTTCCTAATTATATCCATTTGATGGTGAATTGGAGATCTACTATTTTAAAAGGTGCTTACTACTCCAAATTAAATGTTTTCTTATATACGAACACAAGCTACGAAAGGATTGAGAAAGTCATAAACATGCCGATGGATTGGAGTTGGATGCCCAGGGAAAACTCAATCTCAATCCCATGAGTCACATGCACCATTTTTCATGGTTCCGGGGAAGAAGCTGCAACATAACAGGTGGCATATGGTGTGAACTAGCCCTAACAGGTGTACTAGTGTACTAAGCAACATATTACCCGTCCGATTCTGTACCAAGCGTCTTGATTGACGCGGAAGCATCGACCCGTCTATTTTGGGAAACGGCCCCGCAAATTGCCCCGCTCCACAAAAATTCCTGCCACTTTTCAAAATTCACCCGCAGCCTCGTCTTCCTCACATTGGTGTTGACCCAATCTCCTTCTAATCTTTGATTCTTAAATTCTGTTGGAGGTGGATCTGCGACATACCGTTGGACAAACGTACTCCGGGAATCAGAGCGCATGCAGAATTGCAGATTCATGTTCAACATGAATTTGTGTGCAGCTCAATTAACTGTCGCCGGAATAAGAGCGATGAAGAATTGCAGATTCACCCGTTTTGCAGCTTCCACGAGCGTGCCACCTTCAGCTAGCAGCCGGCAATCTATGGCACCAAGACGACCACCGGCAGCCCCTGGCATAGCACCACGGGGAAATATAGGAGCGCCGCCGTCTCGTGTAAGAAGACTAGGTGATGAGGATTGACACGCTATTATGATCTACGACACGAAATAATTAAGTCTAAGGTTGTGTCATCCATTATATCTATGTTCATGTTATTTCTTAGCTAGGTCATGTTATGGACCGCATAGGTTTTATTTTATATTTTGATTTGAGCCTGTTCAAGCCTAATAATTTTCTGGCCGCCTATATAAGGAGGCTGGGCGGCAAGGTTTAAAGAAGGCAGATAATTATGTATAACTTTATGCTCTCACGTGTATTCCATCCCTCCGGGGTTGGCATGTTATGATGGCGTCTCCGACGTTCGTCCAATTATCCAGTATATTGTGTTTTGCGTGAAGGTGCTTGTTATTCAAGTATTGTCGTGCTTCGGCGTGAGGCTCGTTGTTCGTCATTGAGTTGCTCGTTGGATTCATCTATTCAGCGTGGGGTTCGTCTACATCGACGAGTTGCTCACAGGATTGACGTTCCCTCATCTTCAGGTTGCGTGTATCGCTCACGTAATTGAGAGATTCATTAGATCCATTGGATCAGGAGGTGCATCGTGAAAGATCGAACCAAATTATCTTCATCATCTTGGTACCAGAGCGCCAGGTTGATCATGATGCAGTTGTCTTTGATCTGCTAGGCAACCAGGTTTTTGGCGGCGATTTGTTCTAGTTTTGTTTTCAGATCCACGAGTTGATTTTCTTGGTTGCGTGGAGGATAGGATTTGTTCTTGGCGACACTTTGGTACAGGATCGCTGGGTCTTAGTTGAAGTTCCCGTCAGCCTCGGTTTGTCCTGCTCAATCTCCAATTCCGTCGAGGCATCGACACATATTGAATTCCACCGTGATAGCTGGTTCGGAGTCCAAGTCAACCACGTCTGGATCGGGATCGAGCGTGTTCGATCACAGAGTCCCGGCCGGACACGACTCTTTGGGCCGATCGTCAGATCGCTTCTTCTTTTATAGATCGGATCGATATTAGTAAAATAAATTATCGCGTTGGCTCCGAGCGCGGCATCACGGAGGATGTATGTCGTCATACGAGACCATCCTCGATCGCCCTGCACGCCGTACGGCAGCCGGTCTCTCACCTAAACGGATAGGATAGTTTCCGTATCAAATCCGTCACCGAATCCGTTTTTAAGAATCCATATCCGATTTATAGGAATCCGGCGGATAAGGATATCCGATTCCGAATCGAACACCCGGATACGGTATAGAATATGGTATGCAAAAAAGCATAAAATATGGGTTATCCAAAAATTAATTAGGATAATCCAATGGTTTTTTACCGAATAATCCGATTATTTTCCAAAAAGGTTAAGATTATATAGCACAACTAGTAGTTAGTAATGTGCCGAGTCGTTAGCTAATCATTCAACTCACTTACATAGTCATTGTACAATAGATATTATAGGTTTATTTGGTACTAGGCTACTCAAACTTGTGTAGATGTTAGCTTAGGTCATGTGTACATGTTATATTTATTTATTTTATTATGTTGCCATTTTTTTCTTTGTATTCTTAGTCGTATGGTTATTAACTAATTTTAAACGTACCGATCCGATCAGTTTTGTTTCCGCCCCGAATCCGCTCCATTTCTGCTCCGAATCCGTGATCATATATATCCGTTTTCGAATCCGCATCCGGTCATTATCCGCTCCGCTCCGAATCCGATGAAAACACATGATAGAGGATATGGTAAAGGCAAAATCCAATCCGATCCGATCCGCTTACATCCCTACTCGCCTGCCTCGCTGATGAGGACATCCTACTACATAGCCATCTCCACCTACTGTTGATGATCCTATTGTTGCTGATCAAGATAAGTCCAATGACGAGATTAGGATTGGACCAATTACTCGAGCCCGTGCTAAGTTGTTACAACAGCAGGTGAACTCACTCCTTGCTGAATCTGATATTTATTGTAATGAGAATTTTATACTGCCTAAGTCTTTGTTCATATGTATGATCAGGTTCATTGGAGAAGAAGGGGTTCGAGGGAGCGAGGAGATGCAACACATGGAGCACGACGTGGTGATCAAGCAAGAGAGTGCGAGGGAGGAGAGGGAGGCCGGCGCCACAAGCATGGAAAACATCACCACGTGAAGAAGATCAAGTCTGGATGAGCACGAGCACGTGATGGCGCACTAGGACTGCCTATGACACGATGTCTACACGTCTAAGGCGCGCTACACACATGGCCTGCGTGCTAAAATTAGGCCGAACCCATATATGGGTCGGTATGTACCCGTTTGAGTCAAACCGAGTCAGTTTGGGCCCAAACCAGGCATGTTTTGGGCCAGGTCTTTGCTGAGGATGCCCGGCCACCTATAAGTAGCCCTGGGCGCCCCCTCAATTAGGGTTAGACCACGTTTAGACTAAAGAATACTTCATTGAACAGCTGTAAGCATTCATCTGAATTCCTCCGCACCAATTCATCTGGATTTGGTGTTATACTGCTGCAAGTTTAGTGTGATCTGTTGTTCCATTGGGAATCAGTAGATTGCAAACTACCGTTTCGTGGTCGACGGCTATGTGCGCAAGTGTGTGGAGTCGTGAATATCCTACAGGGTTTGAGAGCTGTTGCATTGGCATCAGGGTTCAAGCGAGGAGAGTTCATCGGTGACACCAAGTTATCCCCGACAATCATCCGCTGCCATCATCACCATCGCGTCGCTCACGAGAAGATCGGGCCACCCCTTATCATCTTGGTATCAGATTTCCATGGTTTACTCGGTGAACATCCACAAATCCATCCCTGCAATTCGTTTTTGTTTTCAATCCTATCCAGAAAAAGCCAAAAAAAATTAGGGTTCTTAGTTTCTGCCATAGCCTAGATTACACCGTTCTTGAGTTTTAGTCGCTGATCGTCCTTTCGCGTATCTTTTCTACCAATTTGTCGGAGTCTAGGTTCATCAATCTTTTCTGCAACTTCGTTTCGAATTTAGATCTTGTTTGGAGTATCTTTGATCGTCATCTTCTTCCTTGGTTCCTGCGAGCTGTTCACGCTACAGCCTGCAGATCGGATCGGCAATCAAAAAACAAAAAAAAACAACCGCTGGCTACCACTCCTCGAACGAGTCCCGATCGTTCCTGCTGGGAAATTCCATCGGGCCGGTTGTTGTCTGCTCGCGAGCCATAGCCTCCAATCCCGATCTGCAAAAGTCAATCAAAAAAAAAAGATCCGATCGCTCTAGCTCGCAGTACCAGATCGATCAGCAAAGTTTAAAAAAAAAAGAAGTAACGACGCCGCTCGCCCGAGCCCAGACAGGCTCCGCGGTCGCGCGCGCGCTTGCATCGCTAGGCGCTGGGGCGGTGTCGCCCGACCCCAGACAGCCTCTGCGGTCTAGCACCAGATCGGGCCAAACAATTTTAGGCCCAAATTCGAGTTAGTAAAAAAATATATATATATAGAAAAAAGGGGACGTGTACTGCACACAAGCCGCACCTATATTAAAAAAAGAGACAAACTACTTTGTCTGTTTCGCGTCGCCGTCGCGCTGTCGTGTGTTTCCGGCGTCGTATATCTCTGCCGCGACACGTTTTTTGTCGATTTCTCTTCCGCGATAGCGTGTTACCACTGTGTCCACATAGCGCCCTTTCTACACAATTTTGATCGCTTTAGCTACAGCCTGTCTACAGCATCGTGTTAGGAGCTTACCCATACGAGACTAGCTATTTCATGCTCATCAGGCTGCTGCTGCGTGCGCAATCTTGTGCCTGTTCGTCGAGCCAGTGCTAGCGTCTCTCTTGTGCATTGCAACACGAGCTATTGTGCGTTGTCACTTATATCTCTTGAGCTCTTTTTCAGAGTTGCTTTGCCTCGCTTATCTCCACCGTGTGTGTTTCGTGGGTCTTGTCATACGATCAGCACTAGGACTTATTTGCGGTGTACTTAGGATACCATACCTATAGCTCCACCATATATTCCTGGTTTGTCGTGTGATCGCTCTTATACCCTCGGTATTCACTTCATCACATCCGTGCACGCGCTTGATACTTTGTTCTGGTACGCACTACTATTCACTTTGGAACGGTAAGATTACCTTTTCTTCTCAATTTTTGAGTGAGTTGTGAGAGGCACCACACGTTTTTGATTTCGTGCACTAATCTACTAATCATGTCTACTAGTGGTTATGATGTGATGCAGGACAAAGATGGGGATACACCGGTGGTTTGGACAGACTTTGTTGGACTGCGCACTCATCTGGAGGGGGTGTTGGATTGCTCTACTGCCGACGCTGTGACTGCACATCAGCAACTCCAGTTCAAAGTGCAAGGCACCGCAGATACTGTTCAAGCTATGCAAGCTCAGTTCACTACTTTCCAGCACAGTATTGATCAGTTGAACCAATCCCTAGCGGAGCTGCGTCGGCCCATGGTACCACCGCCTGTGCAGCCTGCTTCTGACTTTGCTAATGATGACAGTGTCCATGACAATGCCAATCTACTAGGCCCCAATGCTCGTGGGCGTGGTCTTGGACAACATGGTCGGCCACCACATGGCCTCGGTGCCCGACGTGTAATACCTGCTGAGGATGATTTTCTAGGGAAGCCAAAGTTCTCGATACCCAGATTTGATGGTGAAGGTGATGTGGAGAATTACCTCACTTGGGAGCTCAAGATCGACAACCTGTGGCGTTTGCATGCTTACACTGAAGATAAGAAGATCAAACTTGCATCCTCAGAATTTGATGGTTATGCCCTGCGTTGGTGGGATAATATTCTGTCACAACGACGAGCAGCTCATGAGCTTCCTGTTTTGCGATGGACAGAGATGAAGGAAATCATGCAGGCTCGTTTTGTACCCACCAATTATTTACGTTCAGTTTTTGATAGATTGACACAGCTGAAGCAAGGATTTTTGACAGTTGATGCTTATTACAAGGAGATGGAACTGTTGATGCAGCGATCGCGAGTTCAAGAGTCTAGTCAGATGACTATGCAACGGTTTTTGCACGGACTCAGACTTCCTATCAAGAACATCGTCCGGCATCATACTTATAATAATATGAATCAGTTGCTTCACCATGCTATGGAGGCTGAGGCACAACTTGCTGAAGAGGCGCAACAAAAATCTCGCTTTTTACCTGCCAGTCGATATACTGCCAGGGCGCCTTCTAGCCCTGCCCCAGCGCCACTTGAGGGGACTCCTACTCGCCCCTCCTCGTCCACTAGGCCAGCGACCTCTGGAGCTCTGTCTAGACGTCCCGCTACCACACCAGCTGCTAGTTTTGGTTCGAGTGCCTCCGTGACTCGTGCTACTGAGAAACTATGTCATACGTGTGGAGACAAGGGACACTTTAAAAGAGATTGTCCCAACAACAAAGTGATAGTGGTTACTGAGAACGGATATGAGACCGGAGAAGATGCTGATCCATTTGGTTCTGATGATGAAGGTGAAGATGCTTATGCTGACTCTTCTCCTATTATTGTTGTCTCTCCACGTACGTTGAGTGTGCAGCCCAATATTGATTCTCAACGCTGGAACCTGTTTCAAACCAAGGCACTAGTTGGTCCCAATAAAGCTTGCAAGGTGATCATTGATGGCGGAAGCTGTCGCAATCTCACAAGTAAGGAGTTATGTGCCAAGCTGGGTTTGAAATATTTACCTCATCCTAACCCATATTATATTCAGTGGTTAAGTGACAATGGTGAGATGAAGGTAAACTACATGGTACGTGTGAACTTTGAGATAGGGCCATACAAGGATTCTATAGATTTTGATGTGGTTCCTATGACGGTTTGTCATCTCTTGTTGGGTCAGCCATGGCTCTATGATCAAAATGTGCAACACAATGGTCGAGCCAATACTTATCACTTAGAGTTCAAGGGCAAGAAAATCAACCTACTGCCTATGTCACCACAGCAAATTGTTAATGAATCTCATCAGAAGACTGAAGTGAAACTCGAACAGCCACCTCCACGAGATAATGTAACAGCCGTGAGTGATATAACGAAAAGTGAGGGAGTGCCCAACTTGTTAGTTTTAGCCACCAAAGAAAACATGAGAGAATTTCGTGAGGATCCTACAGCCATGCCTCTTGTGCTCATGTACAAGGGCGAGGTCTTAGTTTCTAACGATATGCAACCTGTTTCTCTTGGTGTCTCAACTGTTTTGCAGGACTTTGATGATGTTTTTCCGGCGGAGGTACCTGCTGGGCTGCCACCATTATGAGGCATCGAGCACCAGATCGACTTGATCCCTGGCGCCTCCTTGCCCAACCGCGCCCCCTACAGGACCAACCCCGACGAAACAAAGGAGATACAAGCACAAGTGCAAGCTCTTCTGGATAAAGGGTACATTCGTGTCTCTCTTAGTCCTTGTGATGTTCCTGTGATTTTGGTGCCTAAGAAAGATGGTACATGGCGCATGTGCGTAGATTGTAGAGCTATAAACAACATTACTATTCGATATCGTCATCCTATTCCCCGTCTCGAGGATATGTTAGATAAATTGAGTGGTGCTACTGTTTTCTCTAAAATTGATTTGCGTAGTGGTTACCATCAAATTCGCATGAAAGAAGGAGATGAATGGAAAACTGCTTTCAAAACTAAATTTGGTTTATATGAGTGGCTAGTCATGCCTTTTGATCTTACTAATGCACCTAGTACATTCATGCGCTTAATGAATCATGTTTTGAGAGAGTTCATTAGTTGTTTTGTGGTTGTCTATTTTGATGACATACTTATTTACAGCCGCAATGAAACTGAACACTGTGCTCATATTAGACAAGTTTTGCAAGTGCTGCGTGATAATAAATTGTATGCTAATCTTGAGAAGTGCACATTTGCAAAAGATAAGGTCATATTTCTGGGTTATGTTGTTTCTAAGCATGGAGTAGAGGTAGATCAATCTAAAATTGCTGCTATTCAAGATTGGCCTACTCCCATGAATGTTAGTCAAGTACGAAGTTTTCACGGTCTTGCTGGTTTTTATCGCCGTTTTGTGAAAGACTTTAGTACTATTGCTGCACCATTAAATGAGTTAACGAAGAAAGGTGTTCCTTTTGTGTGGGGCGCAGCCCAAGATCATGCATTTGATGAATTGAAACGTTTGCTTACTTCTGCACCTTTACTTGCATTGCCTGATTTTTCAAAGCAATTTGAAGTTGAATGTGATGCTAGTGGTATAGGCATAGGTGGCGTTTTGATGCAAGAGGGTCGTCCTATAGCTTATTTTTTGAGAAATTATCTGGTGCTAGACTGAATTATCCTGTTTATGATAAAGAATTGTATGCACTTGTTAGAGTTCTTGAGGTTTGGCAACATTATTTGTGGCCAAAAGAATTTATCATACATTCTGATCATGAAGCTTTGAAATATTTGAAAGCACAATCCAACCTGCATAGGCGTCTCGCTAAGTGGGTTGAGTTTATTGAATCTTTTCCGTACATCATTAAACATAAGAAGGGAAAAGATAATGTGGTTGCTGATGCTTTATCTAGGAAGAATATGTTATTGACACAACTTGATATTAATATTCCTGGTTTAGAGAGTATTTGTGAGCTTTATGCAACTGATCATGATTTTGCTGAACCATATCATTTGTGTGCTTTGAAAAACACTTGGGAGAAATATCATATACATGATGGGTTTCTATTTCGAGCTAACAAACTATGTGTTCCGGAGTCGTCTTTGCGTTTGCTCTTATTGCAGGAATCACATGCTGGAGGTTTGATGGGTCACTTTGGGCGTGAGAAGACATTACTCATGCTAGCTGATCACTTCTTTTGGCCCAGGATGAGGCGTGATGTGGACAGGTATGTGCGGCGCTGCATAGTGTGTAACACATCCAAGTCCAAGCTGAAGCCTCATGGTTTGTATACACCACTACCTGCACCTATTACACCATGGGAAGATATTAGTATAGATTTTGTGCTAGGATTGCCAAAAACTAAACATGGTCATGATTCTATATTTGTGGTAGTGGATAGATTCTCTAAAATGGCACACTTTATTGCATGTCATAAGAGCGACGATGCGTCGCATGTGGCTAACCTGTTTTTCAGGGATATTGTACGCTTGCATGGAGTGCCCAAGACTATTGTTTCTGACAGGGACGTCAAGTTCATGAGCTACTTCTGGAAGACCTTATGGGGAAAGCTAGGAACGAAGCTGCTGTTCAGCACTACATGTCATCCCCAAACTGACAGCCAGACCGAGGTGGTGAATCGAACTTTGTCACAGTTGCTGAGGACAATGATCAAGAAAAATCTGCGGGAGTGGGAAGATTGTTTGCCGCATGTGGAGTTTGCATACAATAGGGCGGTACATTCTACTACTCAGCTTTGTCCGTTTGAGGTGGTGTATGGCTTCAAACCTATTACACCACTAGATTTGTTGCCTCTTCCATTGCATGAGAGAGTTAATATGGAGGCATCAAAGAGAGCTGATTTTGTGAAGAAAATTCATGAGAAGACTCGAGAGGCTATTGAGAAGAAAGGGAAGAATACTACTGCTGCTTGCAACAAGTCAAGAAAGCAGGTTCTTTTTCAGCCCGGTGATATGGTATGGGTGCACCTGCGCAAGGACAGATTTCCTTTGCTTAGGCATTCCAAGTTGAGGCCCCGAGGTGCTGGTCCCTATAGAGTGCTTGCCAAGATCAATGATAATGCATACTCGATAGATATTCCTATTGCTGAGTTTGGTGGTGTTAGCAACAGTTTCAACGTTGCTGATTTATCACCATATGATGGAGATGACCTTGGAGCGTCGAGGTCAAGGTCGACGCCTTTTGAAGGGGGGGGAGATGATGAGGACATCCCTACTACAGCCATCTCCACCTACTGTTGATGATCCTATTGTTGCTGATCAAGATAAGTCCAATGACGAGATTAGGATTGGACCAATTACTCGAGCCCGTCCTAAGTTGTTACAACAGCAGGTGAACTCACTCCTTGCTGAATCTGATATTTATTGTAATGAGAATTTTATACTGCCTAAGTCTTTGTTCTTATGTATGATCAGGTTCATTGGAGAAGAAGGGGTTCGAGGGAGCGAGGAGATGCAACACATGGAGCACGACGTGGTGATCAAGCAAGAGAGCGCGAGGGAGGAGAGGGAGGCCGGCGCCACAAGCATGGAGAACATCACCACGTGAAGAAGCTCAAGTCTGGATGAGCACGAGCACGTGATGGCGCACTAGGACTGCCTATGACACGATGTCTACACGTCTAAGGCGCGCTACACACATGGCCTGCGTGCTAAAATTAGGCCGAACCCATATATGGGTCGGTATGTACCCGTTTGAGTCGAACCGAGTCAGTTTGGGCCCAAACCAGGCATGTTTTGGGCCAGGTCTTTGCTGAGGACGCCCGGCCACCTATAAGTAGCCCTAGGCACCCCCTCAATTAGGGTTAGACCACGTTTAGACTAAAGAATACTTCGTTGAACTGCTGTAAGCATTCATCTGAATTCCTCCGCACCAATTCATCTGGATTTGGTGTTATACTGCTGCAAGTTTAGTGTGATCTGTTGTTCCATTGGGAATCAGTAGATTGCAAACTACCGTTTCGTGGTCGTCGGCTACGTGCGCAAGTGTGTGGAGTCGTGAATATTCTACAGGGTTTGAGAGCTGTTGCATTGGCATCAGGGTTCAAGCGATGAGAGTTCATCGGTGACACCAAGTTATCCCCGACAATCATCCGCTGCCATCATCACCATCGCGTCGCTCACGAGATGATCGGGCCACCCCTTATCACTCGCGGTAGAGCCTGGAATCTTTGAATGCCTCGATTACTTGGGAATGGATTGTTAGCTTCTGCGATCTTGACTAGAAAAGAAAGGAAAGGAAGAATGGAGTTTGGCGGAGATCTTTGGTGGTGCATGGTGCCCAGCTGGCAGAAAAAAATGGTTTGATAATATTTGGCTGTTTGGGCGCATTCACGTACAGAAAGGAGAATTTGGTACAGGTTTAAATTGGAATCAGCGTAGGTCAGCTCTGCGTTTGCATCTCCGATGTCTCTGTACATGTTTGGCACAATTATTTTTAGAGATGGTGCACATCTGATTGTGGTGCAGATTCGCAAACACAAAGGAAGACACTGGTTTTAGTTATCACAGGTGGCAGACTGAGTCATTTGGATCCTTGGAGTCTGTTTTGTTTGTTTTGGGTGATATGCGAGTTGTGCTTCGATATTGCAGTCAGAGGATCGTTTGTGTCTCTATCAGGTTGGTATGTTGGTGGCGCCGAAGACTAAAAGGCGCCAAAGACAAGTTAAGCTAGCCGAGAGGGAGGATGTGGTGTGGCAGGCTGGCAAGACTTGAAGACGGATAGTGGCAATATTACTGATTTAACGCCATGTGCAAGACAAGACCCTGCGACGTTGAGGACAACGCCTTTCGAAGAAGGGGGATGATGAGGATTGACACGCTAGGACGACCTACGACACGAAATAATTAAGTCTAAGGTTGTGTCATCCATTATATCTATGTCCATGTTATTTCTTAACCAGGTCATGTTGTGGGCCGCTTAGGTTTTATTTTATGTTTTGGTTTGGACCTGTCCAAACCCAATAGTTTTCTAGCCTCCTATATAAGGAGGTTGGGCGGCTAGGGTTAGAAGAGGCAGATAATTATGTAGAACTTTATGTTCCCACGTGTGTTCCATTCCTTCGGGATTGGCATATTGTGATGGCGTCTCCGACATTCGTCCAATTATCCATTATATTGTGGTTTGCATGAAGGTCCTTGTTATTCAAGTATTGTCGTGCTTCGGCGTGAGGCGCGTTGTTCGTCATCGAGTTGCTCGTTGGATTCATCTATTCAGCATGAGATTCATCTACATCGACGAGTTGCTCGCAGGATTAACGTTCCCTTATCTTCAGGTTGCGTGTATCGCTCACGTAATTGGGAGATTCATTAGATCCATTGGATCAGGAGGTGCATCGTGAAAGATCGGGCCAAATTGTCTTCATCACTGGGAGTGCAGATTTGTTTGGGTTGTCTAGGAATTTACAGCAAAAGGAGGGCCTTCATGTAAAATTTACCTGCAATCGAGTACTTGCCCATCCGCTTTGATCCGGAGACTCAGTTCTACATCCGATGGTCGAGGTTGATTAGTATATTAGAACACCTGTTGAGGTTATTTCATAGCATACGTCCTCAACAAAACGAGTCTACTCGAAGAAAGAAGAAAGCCAAAAAAATTAGCAGCATGCATTACGAGGGCAGTTAGCATGTGTGATGTCCTTGTAAGACTAATTACACTTAGAGTAACTTAAGTGGTAATATTATATTTTTTAAGATAGAATGGTGATATGGCAGATCATTGATTGAAGAGAGAATGGCTTGTGGTAACTAACTATGTTGCCATAATATCACATATCCCAAGATAAAATAGTCTATAACTTAATAAATAACACACCACATATAAGTTATTACTAGTTACATGCAATGGGTTAGTTGTAAAATTGTAATCTGTTTTTCCTAGTTACATGCGGTGGGTTAGTTGTGAAGAAATCACAACCGACGAGATATACTCCCTCCGTTCTGAAATATAAAGATATTTTAATTTTGTGAAGTGAATATATCTAGACATTTTTTAGTATATAGATTCGAATCTATACACTAAAAGATATCTAGATACATTAGCTTCATAAAGTTAAAACATTTTATATTTCTAAACGGAGGGAGTAATAGGTAATCTTTTCTGTATGGATCGGTCACGTTCTTTCTTATAGGATCGCCATATTTTTAGAGCGGAGGGTTATTAGGTGCGGTAGTATATTGTTTGTAATTTATTAGAAGTATAACAACGCTGGACACCGTTTTTACTTTAATACTAATAAAGACTATGTATATACAGTGACACTTATACGCTACTCCCTCCGTTTAAAAATATAAGATGTTTTAGCTTTGTGAAATAAGTGTACTTAAATCTTTTATATAGATTTGCTCGAATCTATACACTAAAAGACGTCTAGATACACTCACTTCACAAAGATAAAATATCTTATATTTCTAAACGGAGGAAGTACCTACTAAGAGATATGTGCTCGAATGAAATGCAAATGTTGTACTCCTTCTGACCCATATTATTTTTCACTAATACAGATGTATCTAGCATTAAAATGTATCTAAATACATTCGTATTAGTGAAAAGTAATGTGGGTCGGAGGGAGTACCTTTTACAATCAGTACCAAACTATACAGCGATGGCTGGAGTTGGAACCTCGGGCAATCCGCTCTGGCCGTTCAGCACAACGACCTTCCCCTCAGAGTCCACGTCAACAATGGCAGAATCGCCTTCCTTGACCTCCCCAGCCAAGATCTTCTCCGCGAGGCTGTCCTCCAGCAGCCTCATGATCGCCCTCCTCAGTGGCCGTGCTCCGTAGCTAGGGTTGTAACCTTCATCGACAACCCGCTCCTTGAACTTCTCGGTGACCTGCAGATTGATCTCCTTCAACTTCAGCCTAGTGAAAACCTCCTGTAGCATGATGTCTGCGATCTCTTTGACTTCCAGCTTGGTCAGCTGCCTGAACACGATCATCTCGTCAAGGCGGTTGAGAAATTCAGGGCGGAAGTACTGCTTCATCTCCTCGACGACCAAGCTCTTGATCCTGCTGTAGCTGGTGTCCTTCTCGTCAGATTCAAGGTCGAACCCGATCTTACGCCCTCCCTTCTCGATGACGCTGCTTCCCACGTTTGATGTCATTATGAGAAGCGTGTTCTTGAAGTCCACTGTTCTCCCCTTACTGTCAGTTAACCTTCCGTCTTCCAGGATCTGGAGCATCATGTTGAACACATCCGGATGTGCCTTCTCAATCTCATCAAAAAGCACAACGCTGTAAGGCCGGCGTCGAACTGCCTCAGTCAACTGGCCACCCTCAGTATATCCCACATAGCCTGGTGGTGAGCCAATCAACTTGGACACTGTATGCCTCTCCATGAACTCACTCATATCGAGTCGGATCATGGCTTCTTCGGAGCCAAAGTAATACGATGCAAGAGTCTTCGCAAGCTCTGATTTCCCAACACCAGTTGGACCTGCAAAAATGAAGCTTGCAATTGGTCTGTTGGGGTTCTTGAGTCCGACACGAGCACGGCGAACGGAGCGACTTATTGCTTTCACAGCCTCATCTTGGCCAATCACACGCTTATGCAATGTCTCTTCCATCTTAAGAAGTTTATCAGATTCGTCGGTTGAGACTTTTTCCACTGGGATACCAGTCCATGATGATACAATGTGCTGGATATCTGATTCATGGACCATTGGCCCAGTCTCTCCTGACGCAGTTTCTGCTTTGATCATCTCCTTGCTCTTGTCAATCAGGGCTGTTATCTGGGCCTTCAATTCCATTTCATGATCTCGCAATTCTCCAGCCTAATGGCATACAATTGACAGACACATAACTTAGAAGTTAACATGTACATCAAAGGAAAATGCAAATTTACAAGGAGTTACATCCAGATAGTAGAGATCATCGACACAGATGAATTAACAAATAGTAGTTTACATAAAGTAGAGAGAAGGCAGGTTCAAGGATACCAATAGCCTCTCAACATGTAGTGATAACTACTGAGTGGCAAAAATATTATAAGTATTTTTACCATCATGATATTACCACATTAGATTGAAACTTTCTTCACAAATAAGAGAACAAAAACTAATGGACGAGAATTCCTAGATAACCTGGAATTATGTATCATCTTCCAATTATATCAATGAACTTCCTTGACAAATTAGCCATGGTGGATAAAAATCCCATAGTAAGTATTTAATTGCTCTGGTTGTTTTACGAGAAGAGAATTTTAAATCTAGCAGTTCAACAAAGCTGAGATACCTTTTCAAAATCCTGGCCACGGACGGCCTCATTTTTATCCTTTGTTATTTGCTTAAGCTCCTTGTCAAGCTCTCTGGCTTCCTCAGGAACCTACATAAATTATCCAGTGTTAAATTCCATGTGAACCATGTGTGTACAGTAGCACAAGGGTGATGGATGTATGTGCATCCAAAAAACAACAGCATATGACCCATTCTTTCTTTACCTGGGCATGTCGAAGCCTTACACGTGAACCTGCTTCATCGATCAAGTCAATTGCTTTATCTGGAAGGAAACGATCACTGCAAACAAAACAATTTCTGGGGTGATTAAAGGATACAAGATATATACATAAGATCCAGACAAAAAAACAGTAGTTTTCTCTGACATTTTTTGAAGTCTTGGAATACCATAGATACCATATAGATCACATACCTGATATATTGATAAGATAGCTTAGCAGCTGCAATCAAAGAATCATCAGTGTAACGGAGTTTATGATGGATCTCATATCGTTCCCGAAGCCCTCTGAGAATTTCTATGGTCTCATCAACTGATGGCTCTGGTACCTTTACTGGCTGGAAACGCCTTTCTAATGCTGGGTCTTTCTCAACATGCTTCCTGTATTCATCAAGTGTGGTAGCTCCAATACACTGAAATTGAAACAGAATTAATTGTGTAAACATTTCAGTAAAAGAATATAAAGGCTGTATGCATCTTTTCGATTGCAGAGGTGATGCAGCCCAACATTATGTCATCACCATGTCAACATCAAAGGTGACTTCCTTCCTCTTTGTGAATCCAATTCATCCCCATATGAACGGTATACTACCGCATGCTCCATATTATGACCATGCTAGGTTCACATCGACGCCTATGGGATCAAGGGAGAAAGCCATGGAAGCTCTAGGACTCAAGACCGACACGGCCTACACGTGGAAGAGGAGAAGGAAGAGAGGAGGCTGGACCGGTCTTAGCTCCGGTCCAACCGGTCCATAGACCGACGATCCAGTCCGGACCGGTCCAGACTCCGGTCCGACCGGCCCCACCACCGAAGCTCCGGTCTCCAATCCGGTCCGACCGGTCGGTCCCGCAACAGATAGACTCCACCTACCCCCTTGTATGCCTTAAATACCCCTCATTAGTGGCTACCTATATATAGGCCCCCACCCCCACCTAGTGGAGAGAGATATGATGAAATGATGAAACTATCCCTATGTGGATTAGGGAAACCCCCTCCTTAGATTTCCAATCTATTGTATCAAAGGCTACTCCTAATCTGGATCTTTTTCATTCTAGTAATTCTATCAATTGAGGATCTCTTGCTTTGCAACTCTATTCTCGATTGATCTTTTACTCTTTGGAATTCTATTCAGGTTTGGCGATCTTTTGCAAGGGATTCTACCTTTTCATCTTTGTCATGCAATTCTATCGAGTTGGTGGTTCGAGCCAACGAGTACAACCGGATTTGTGTGCATGTGTTTGTATCGTGTTCTTCGTGTTCGTCCACCACCCCGCGAATCCCCTCTGCAATCACACTCCTCTTGGTCAAATTGCGTGAAGATCGGCACCACAAGAGGTCAACACCTCTATCATATGGCATCAGAGCAAAGGTTGCCACGAATTTAACCCCCATCCCCTACAATTTTGCCCCCAAATTTTTTTTTGAAAAATACCCCAAAAAATAGCTCGAATTTAGATCTTTTGATTTGTTGAGTCTTTTGTGGTTTTGATCCACATATCTATTGTCTTAGGTGCTGATCTACATTCCCTCAAATTTTCTATCCCCAATTCCTTCAAGTTCGACCGGAATCGACGATTTTCCAATCGATTTTTTGAGTTCGGAATCAAGAGTTTCGCACGAACTAGCCCGGTGGCGGCCCAGCCGGTTTCCGCCTAGCCCCTGAGCACCCCGCCCTGGCTCCGCTCAGCGCCCGCCTTGCTCCGCCTTGCCACCTGCTCCACCAGCGCGCACCACCCGCCCCAGCTCCGATTGGCCGCCACCACGCACACGCACCCATCTCCATCGCCCCAGCTCCACCCTGCAGGCCCACCCTCTCACACCCGCACGCCTCCGCCCAGCGCCTCGACCACGCACAGCTCCCGAGCACCTCTGCCGCCAGCAACAACCAGGCGCCGCCACCAGCCCACTCCACCAACACGCCCGCGCCGCCCCTGTTTCGCTTCAGCCCGCCCGACTTCGCCATGCGCGCGCAACCGCCGGCCCAACACCTCGCCACGCGCCCGCTCTGCTCCGCTCAGGGACGAACCCGCCCACCGCGCACATGCCTCCACCTATCTGCTTGCCACCGCTCCAGCGCAGCCACCGCCCCCGCCCCTGCTCCGCCCGTTGCCACGCGCACCACCGAGCCACCGCAGCATCGAGCTCGCCCCATGCCACCGTGTCCACTCAGACCGCCGCCGACCCACCGCACCACCCCAACGCCCAAGCTGCGCCACCGTCCAAGACTACTGTTGCGCCCCTAGCCACCAGGTGCCCCACCAGCAACTCACCGCAGCACGGCTCCATGCGCAGAAAACTCCGTCGCCGGCAATAGCACCTGGCAATATCCGGCCATTTTGACACCAAATTTTGACAGCAATTTGACAACTTTTGAGAGCCCATTTTGACTCAAATTTTTGGGCATTAACCTTTGTGTTAGAAATTCGGTTTTGAGTGCCTTTGTTTGGGACAAATAATTCCGCACCTACATCAACATCTCGACGACGGCATCGGCACCCCGGATCTCCAAGCGGTTCTTTGACACCACCTTCATCGACATCATAGCAAGTTTTGTGTTTTGATACCGCCTAACCTTTTCATCTAGGTATAACTTGCTCGACCCTTGTTACGGTCTCTCTTGTGTTGGCGTGACACCGAGCTAATAGTCTTCGTTAGGACCATTTTTGTTACTTGCTCACTTCCTTGGTCACGCTAACCCCACTGCATCTTGTTGTGTATGTTTCCGTGTTTCCTTGACGTAGATCATCGTTCTTGACATTTGACTTTGGATTTTACCCACATTCGACAATAGACTTTTCCTTTGATTTTTTTCATTTGCAATCCACTTCAGTACCTACCACCATATAAAGTTTTTATCCTTTTGCGTGTGTTCTTGTGTGTGTGTGAGTACATACCGGTTGTTCTCTAACTTGAACCATTTTCTCGATTTTGTTGTGAGTTTTGACCTTTTTGGTAGTTTTCCTAACCTTCCACCATACACCTTCCCCTAGTGAGTGCCATGTCTCGCCACGAGATGAAGCTATACTACGCCAAGTTGGATGCCCAATTGGCCAAGATGACCTCTCAAGACAAGGCCGCTTGTAAAGCATACTTCAAAAACCTTGATCCCATGTGAGGATGAGAGCCAAATACACGTTGAGAGCAAGAGTGATACACCACATGAGTTGAGTGAGGACATTTTGATTTCTAACAACTTACCTCTACTTCTCTTGTGTTGTCTTCTTCTTTGCTAGATTGCTTGGATAATGATGACGTTCTTATATGTGAGATGAGTGAATCCACTATATGTTAGAGTGAGCGCGTCCACTTCGAGAGCATGAGTGATACACTAAGCTAGTTGAGAGTGGTAGTTCATAGGTCAAGTGGGGCCATTTTGATTTCTAACAACTTACCCTCTACCTCTAGTGTGTTCTCTCATGTTGCAATAGGTTCCATGGATGACAAGACTCCAATCTTGGAGAAGATATACATGGTGCATACACATGATGATACCACACCATGCTTACAAGATGATGAGTACTTCGGCCACATGGAGTCTCCTACTTCCACAACACCTACCTCAAATGAGTGCGACTATAAAGGTAACAACATAGGTGTTGATGATGCCATGATCCCACTAGTGGACATGATGATTTGTGAGTGCTTGCATGTTATGGATGATGCTATTGACATAACATATGCCCCTTTCATATTTCCATATGATGCCTTGCCTTTACATAATGTTGAACATGTGGAATCCTTTGATTGTGATGATATCTCCATGAACATGCCATTATATGAGTGTTTCACCTTCCCTCCCACTGCATGCAATATGTTGAACAATTGCTCTTTTCCATGTACTGCTTGCACTAATGACAATGATGCTTGTGTTGAGACAACCTTGTCGAACAATTAATGTTTCTCTAGGTTTGTCGACAACAAGGACAAAATTTTGAAGATGTTTTGTGCCAGATGCTTGCAATTTTCTCCCATTAATGCAACCAAAATGTTGAATAATTGCTCTTTCCAATGCTTGGTTTGCAATAATGTTAATATACTTGTAGATGAGATTGTCCCCATAGCTTTCTCAAATAATGGAGATTTTGTCTATTCACATAATAAACATGTTCAAAATTATATCTTACATAATCACCATGAGTATTATAATATCCTGCTTGATGCTAATGATGATGTGCAAACAAAGAGATGCATCATGATGGATGATGTTTTCATCTACCATGCACACACGTTGTTTTTGTTATCTATTGTGTGTGTAGGAACAAGGACTACAACGTCAACCTCGATTGAACATGAGTTGACGAAAAGAGCTCTTGAGAGCATCATACATGTGAGTTCAAGATCAAACCCGGATCTAATACCTCTCACATAATAAACATGTTGAAACATTTCTCTTCCATATGGTTTCTTTGCAAGCATGTTGATAATATTTGTGTCATTTGTGACAATCATGCTCCCATGATCTTAAATATTCATGTTTTATGTGTTGCAACAAACATGTTGAACAATTTCTCTTTTCATATGTTTTGTGTGCAACCATATTGCTATATTGGATGACTTGTCACATGTGTTACCACTTTGAATCGGTGTTGCATCCAACAAGTTGAAAAATTGCTCTTTCTTTTGGTTTGGTTGCATACCCACTTGTGATAATGATGTTGACATGAACTTTTTGATGAAAATACAAATACGATGAAAACATGCTCTTTCCGATGGTTTGTTTGCACACATGTTGATGACGATTTCTTGCACATAGACCTTGCATATGCATTCTCTTTGATATACATGTGTTGTGCTAATTGTGTTGTGAACAAGAATGAACATGTCTTTGATGATGTGCTCCTTTATCACACACACATATTTTGCTTAGTTTTTGCTATATGAAGGTACAAATATCCATCTCCCTTCTCTACATGATGATGATGAGTTTTCGTCGAGGACGACTCTTTTTGAAGCGAGGGGAGATGATGCAGCCCAACATTACGTCATCACCATGTCAACATCAAAGGTGACTTCCTTCCTCTTTGCGAATCCAATGCTAGGTTCACATCAACGCCTATGGGATCAAGGGAGGAAGCCACGGAAGCTCTAGGACTCAAGATCAACACGGCCTACGTGTGGAAGAGGAGAATGGAGAGAGGAGGCTGGACCGGTCCTAGCTCCGGTCCAACCGGTTAACAGACCGAAGATCCATTCCGGACCGGTCCAGACTCCAGTCCAACCGGCCCCACCACCGAAGCTCCGGTCTCCACTGCGGTCCGCGACAGATAGACTCCACCTACCCCCTTGTATGCCTAAAATACCACTCATTAGTGGCTACCTATATATAGGCCCCCACCCCCACCTAGTGGAGAGAGAGATGATGAAATGATGAAACTATCCCTATGTGGATTAGGGAAGCCCCCTCCTTAGATTTCCAATCTATTGTATCCAAGGCTACTCCTAATCTGGATCTTTTCCATTCTAGTAATTCAATCAATTGAGGATCTCTTGCTTTGCAACTCTATTCTCAATTGATCTTTTAATCTTTGGAATTCTATTCGGGTTTGCCAAACTTTTGCAAGGGATTCTACCTTTTGGTCTTTGTCTTGCAATTCTATCGAGTTAGTGTTTCGGGCCAATGAGTACAACCGGATTTGTGTGCATGTGTTTGTATCGTGTTCTTCGCGTTCGTCCACCTCCCCGCGAAACCCCTCCGCAATCACACTCCCCTTGGTCAAATTCGTGAAGATAGGCTACCACAAGAGGTCAACACCTCTATCAAGAGGCCAGGGGTTTGAGCCTCCTTGTTGAAATAAAGTAAAAGAAAGTAAATACAGATTCAATTTTATGGAAGGATAGCACAGGCTTGATATGTTCAACATAAAGAAAACATGAGAGTGGATTCTGTGCTCACGTGGGTACGTACACACCCCCTTTTAAATTTTTGTTCAAGACATATTAACCCATTTTTAGTTTGTTTTCCTAGTAGAGCATGGGATTCTGGTGTACAAAAGTGGTTTCAGAATTTTGATTTGAAATTTTTTTCATCAAAGTCAACTCATAAATAGATTTTTTGTTGACTTTTTGTTTTTTGGGTTGACTTTGACCCAAAAAAAATTCATATAAAAAATTTGAAACCACTTTTACACAGCAGTATTTCGTGTTCTACTAGAAAACCAAGCTAAAATAGATTAATACATTTTGAATCAAAAGTTGAAGGGGGGTGTGTAGGTACCCACGTGCACACCGTTTTGTTTTCGAACCTCATCGTCATACCTGTAGTTCTCCTCTTGCTAATGCTGGCTTTAAGATATTAGCAGCATCAATTGCACCTTCAGCAGCTCCTGCTCCTATGAGGGTGTGAACCTCATCAATGAAGAGAATTATCTCATCGCTCTGCTTGATTTCTTCCATCAGTTTCTTCAACCGTTCTTCAAATTCTCCACGGTATTTCGTACCAGCAACAAGAAGTCCCATGTCCAGGGTAATGACCTGAAGTAAATGATTACCAAGATGATCAGTCACTGGCAATATCTTCAAAACAATGCAAAAACACCACCACACAAAATGGTAACTATCAAGTATGGTACCGATAATATCCCATACATTCTTTTCAGCATATCATTATCTGTATGAAGTTTCCTATTGTCATTAACAAATTACCAAGCGATTGCATTTGTTCCCTGCATTAGTTGTCTGAAGGAAGTTCACATAAGTTCTCTTTTAGCTTATATAAGTCTGTGCATTAAATTTTAGTTAAACAAAATTTTGAGATATACTTGTGGGGAAAGTTCTATCCCTCCATTAAAAGCAATATGTGAATAGTGGTAGTCACGTGAAATAAACTATGAAGCACACCAGCTCAAGTAGAACAGCATAGAGAAACACAATGCAGTTACAAGAAGCATCACATACATAAAAAACAAAGCCTTAAGGTAATATAATCTGTGCACACTTCACAGAAATGAGAGAATCAATTGATAGAGCAAACATTAGGATCAAGAAATCATACCTTCTTCCCCTCTATCGTCTCAGGCACATCGCCACTTGAAATGCGTTGAGCAAGCCCTTCTGCAATTGCTGTCTTCCCAACACCAGGCTCTCCAATTAAGCACGGATTGTTCTTTGTCCGTCTTCCCAAAATTTGGACGACGCGTTCAATCTGTGGTTCCCTTCCAACAACAGGATCTAGCTTTCCCTACAGTGATTATCAAGCTAAACAATTAGGCCTGAACTAGTGCTTATTACGTCAATGTAGAAGAAATGTATTACCTCCTCTGCTAATTTTGTTAAATTAGTTCCGTACTCCTCAAGTGTTGGCATCTTATTACCACTACTTCCTCCGCCAACTCCAGCACCAACAGCTTCTGTTGTCTCACCAATCATTCGGACAACCTATAGGTGCATAACATTTGTGACAACGAGCTAAGAAGCCGTTCTTGCTTCTCAAACAGGATAAAGCAATTTCAGATATTGTTTACCTGTGTACGAATATTGCTTGGGTCAGCACCAAGAGACTCAAGTACACGGGCTGCCACACCTTCACCCTCACGAAGTAGTCCAAGAAGCAAGTGCTCAGACCCAATATAATTGTGTCCTGGAAAGATGAAGGCATCAGCTCCGGAAAACATCTAATCTTCTAAGTAGTTTCTTTAAATAATTATGAGAAAATCAGATGCACCAGGTGGAAGAATTTACATTATGAATAAATATAACTGCAGCTAGCTCAGTTGTGATCACTCAGGCTAGTACAAATTTATGTATTTTGTCCAATACTTGTAAGGTGTAGCTGAAAGTAGTCAGGTAGCTCAATGTTCTCAGACAACAGACATATTTTAGACTTACAAAATGAAGCAACAATGTAGCCAGTAGAAGCGTAACGAGAAGACGGTGCACTGAATAATATGTTGGTGACTTCCGCTTGAATTGTTAGCATAATGGACACGAAAAGAGTGTGACTTCATCAAATGGTTACAATAATAAAATATTTATTATCACTCAAAAACTCAGAACCCTTCTGCTATCAGTTGCACCTGTCTCAATTTGAGTCACTGGAAATGAATAAATTCAGCTGCTCGTTGATGAATACTTAAGCTGTAACTTAGGGTTAACAGATACTCAGGTAGCTAAAAAAATGTGGTCCATTTCTTGGCAACAGAGATGCAACTATCCTTTTATTAGCTTTCAGTTTGTCTAGCAGTAATGTAGGAATGACAGAAAACAAGAATTTAAATAAAATGGATCCAAACTATAGAAAGCACTCTTGACGGACATACCTAGTTGGCGAGCTTCTTCCAATGATAGCTCTAAAACACGTTTTGCGCGTGGTGTGAACGGTATTTCAACAGCGACAAAACCATTCCCTCTACCGATGATCTTTTCCACTTCCACGCGGGCATCCTTAAGGTTGATACCCATTGACTTGAGCACCTTTGCAGCAATACCAGTGCCTTCTCCAACCAAACCCAATAGAACTTGCTCGGTTCCGACAAAATTGTGGCCCAGGCGCCTTGCTTCCTCTTGTGCCAGCATGATGACCTTTATAGCTTTCTCTGTAAACCTCTCAAACATGGCTCTGGTTACAAAACGAGAACGTCTTCCTCGTCTAGAGGATCTGTAAGATGCAGCTGTCGATCTGAAGTTGGAGGAGGGCATGGCTGTGAAGCTATATGCTGATCTTGGACCAGTAAACGTTGTCATCCTTACAGCATGGTTCAACGACATTGCCAGAATTGAGGTAGGCCTCCTGGTTCCATCAGACTTCCTTGCACGGTCTGCGAAAGTCGTCCCAAGAGCAACCGGCAGGACTAAGGTCCCTGCCATGGTCAGAAGTAGCTGCCCCAAACCTGTGCAAGATTTAAATACACACAAGTAGTCAGAAACCATTCTAGAAGTTGATCCACAAGGAGAAGGTGAATGGTCTACGTTTCAACAAGACAACAACAATAATAAAAGTAAATGTTTTGTTTATCGTTAACACCTCATGCATCACACCTCCAAGAAAAAAAAGAAACAGTAACTCCTAAGCTTCATAATGAACTATTTTTGTTACTGTAAATCATCAACAGCTACTAGTCCACAGAAGGCTGATGTCCTTGACAAACTATACAGTTACAGGTATGGCGCTGCCCAAGGAATAATTTCTAGCTCCTACAATTTCAAGGGGAAGAGTCTGAGTTCCCTCGTCGGTTAATTGAGATCGCTGGCGCAGTTGGAACTCGCCGCGGCATCAATAGATGAATGCTACAACGAGATCGACTATGGCATCCTTACCCGGAATCAAAACTGAAAACGAAGTTCTTGAATTCCCCAACTTTCAAGAGAACATCAGGGGTTCCACCACCAAGGATCACACTAAACGCGAAATCCTGGCGTTGGATAATCGATACCGCAACCCAAAAGGCAGAGAGCAATTACCGGACCCAAGAAAGAGAAACTCTAGATATAGATAGGGAAACCATCGGTAAGAGCTGCTCACCTGCGAGGAGAAGGGAGAAGGAAGAGCGCGGCCTTGTTTGTTTCTCCTCCGAGGAGATAAGAGGGGGAGAAGAGGAGAGTCGCTTGGTTGGGGGTGCCCAACAAGCAAGCACAGAATCGCTCCTTCCTTAGTTTGGCCTTATTCTGGCTGATTCTTTTCACCGTCTCTTTTATTTTTCACCTCTATTTTCTTTATATATTTCTGAATCTGAGGGGAAGGAAATTTTGACAAGTCATGCATTTACCTGCCATGAACAGCGGAGATATTTTTTTGGCATCACAGATATTTCCCCTCTCGTGAGAACAGAATCTACAATTGGTTTTGGTAAACTGTTGTGTAAATAGAGAAAAGGCTACAGCTTGGTTCAACAAATTTTGACACATCTGATTTTTTTCATTTAAAACAATGGAAAATCTGCAGCAGACATCTTGGTTCAGACATGGCAACAAGGTGTCAGTGTAACAGCCGGTAAGCAACATTTTGCAATCAGTTCATTTCATAGTTTTGCTGCATGTAGTCCTTTTTTTCTTCATTATTTTGTGTTGCGTCATCTATGATCTTGGTGAAAAAAACATATGTGATGAAATGTAGAAACAGTGGAAATTCCTTGCGACTCTTTTATACTACGTCTGTTCCAGTTTATATGATGATTTGGCTAGGCTAATTAGCCTACCTAAAATGTCTTATGATATGGAACAGATTTAGTAGTATAGCATCGGCGGAATTCTGATTTTTTTTATCTGAACCAATGTAAAACTCCGTAAATTTCTACTGGTCTCAGTTAGTTGTCAAGCATGCCAAGCAACGTAGCAGACCACAAAACAATGAAGTATACAAGTGGCCATTGTACTGGACTTGCTGTAGCAGATACAACCATACATCTTTGCGGACATTCTTTAGTTGAGAACTAGATCATGTTGGCGCGCGTTGCTGCGCCCGTCTATTTTGAAAATGAAACAGTCAGAATTTGCATAAATGTATGGACACACAAAACATTAAAATTAACTTACGTATTGCATTTTTTACCATCTCTATCTCAAATACACCTTGTTTACTTCTTTTTAGTGTATTAGATTTGAATGGTCATAATTACAATATATTTTGTTAGCGAAAACATCTTTGTTCTCAACCTTAGTCTCAAATGACTAAATATCCTCCGAGGACTCTACAGCCCAAATAAAGAATCTCCTCGAGCCCAACTCGTCGATATGGAGCAAGGATCTAGAATTGTTGTGCACTCTCATAATCCACTGTGTACGGTGAGATTGGTGATTGGTAGGCATCTCCAGTTTGATTGCTTGAACTGACGGAAAAGGGTTGAACAAGGAGACATGTTTGTTCTGGGCTGCTGCATGAAAATGGTAGTTGTAGTAAAGATGCTTGGACCGGTGTCGATGGATTGAAAAAATAGTCACAAAATATAGGTATTGGAAGCTGAAGGATAGGCTGTGGATAATCCAATAAAGTCTCTCAGATGCAGTTCTTCAATATCCGGTACAGAGGTAATGCCTCTCTTTGCTGAAGATTATCTATCTGACAGAACCAAATTTGAGGAATGACAAATATAATCAGCGCATACGACCAACCATCTTACAACATGATGTAGACTGAAAAAATGGCAAAATACAGAAAAGAAGTGGCACAATGATCTCCCAAAACCAAAAGGCACGATTATCAAAAGAGTACTAACAGTTAGAATTGTATTCAATCACAACACATGATTTAGTTTCCAGGTCAACATTAAAACATAAGCTTTTCAATTTTGCTGGTGCTTCAAAAGAGCCGAATACAATGTCTAAAAATGTTAAGAATTCTTGGAAAATAAATTTTAAAATGGGAAGACAGCTTGTAAAAAGTACTCACCTTTTTATATCTTGCCCCCACAGGGGATGATGGTCCATTAATTGACGGGGTTGCTCTGCATTTAGCAGCTTCTGTTGCTTGATGATCATGAACGAAAGGGTGACCCTGTAACCGTGTTGCACAGAGGCGTTGCAGTGTATCATATTTTCATTTAGCCACAAACTGAGGAAATCTTTTCCTTAAGAACAGACCTTCTCAAAGTATTTACTCAAAGCGCTGCAGTAGATTCAGTCATTTTCCTGAAGTGTTGAAGCAATGAAAATGATTTGGTGCTTATTTGAAATAAAATAAGGCATTAATAAATGTCCAAGTATCCAACTAACAAAAATAATTGCAAACGAAAACCATCGATATGGATCACTCATAGCAAACAACGCAATTGAAAAATGGTACATTTAGCTAAACATAGGAAGTCAAATACAAAGTTATCTTCAGTGTAACATTGGTACATAGTATTATGTTGCTAGGGTAGAGAAATTCTCAATGTTACATGGGTCTAAGCTTCAGAACAGAAAATGCATACTCCTATATGATGACACTGACTATTCTCAAACTAAAGTTCCTTGCGTCAATGTTCTTCCAGAAGTCAAGATTCAGACAACAAATAGGAAATATCCAGGATGAAGGCCTCCACAAACTTGACACTGGAACACCCCATCATCCAAGGAAGAAAAACAAGAAACATTATACAATTTCACAAAACCCAGACAAGTCAGTTCCGAAAGTAAAAGAGATAACAAGTAGAAAAGTTCAGAAGCGTTTCATATCATACCATGAACGCACTTAAGAACCGCAAGTTGAAGTAGGAACTTACTTTATTTTGGATGAATACTCTTTGATAATATCGTTATCAACTGAAACCTCTCCTCCAGTTTTGCTATCTTCAAGGTCGTTGAGATCATTTTGTCCAACTTTCTACATAAATGTGGCACAATTTATGCACAAAGAGTTATTCAGATAGATATCATGCAACTACATAGTAAGATCACATATTATACTCCATGGTTCCAGAATCTGATAATTAAGTGTATAATGAACTGTTTTACAAACTATGAGGGGAGCTCGTTCTGTCTGATACAACTGATAAACCAATCAACAACTGAATTTGTAACAAGTGAAAAGAAAATATGCATGGAGGGTTGGGAGGGAAGGCGAACCTTAACCTCAAGCACATCATCGCAACAATTCGTGCAGCGCAGAGCGGCTGGATGAAAGGCGGCTGAAGAAGCGATAGTGCCATTCCCGAGTTACCTTTCAATCATCAATGGAAAAGGATGGTAACTCGGGAGCGTTTGAAAGTCAGCGATATATAGAATATATAAAGTAGATGTAACTCTCATGTCACTCTCAAGCAAAGAAAGGAAAATTTAAAAAAATTGAAATGGTAGCAATATAAAATAGAATTCAAATAGTTACAGATTTATCAAGAAAAATTAATGATGTTGCCATAGAGTATAAAACCAGATAAAATGCGAACAAGCACGCAACCTAAATATAGCACACCAATAAGGAAGAACAATGCCTATAATGGTCGTTTCAAGGGCAAAAGTTATAGTGCTTCGATCACAAACATTATATTGAAATTCCAACCCCATGTTCTAAAAATAGCCAGGTCTTACTCGATGTCTTTGCTCGGCGTAGATGACAATGACAATGACAATGATCACATACTCTGCCTTTATGTCAATGACGATTCAAAATATGACATCATAATTTGGAAATCGAAGAATAGAAAATAAAACCTACCTAGCAGTATAATGTAATGCCAGGAAAATATGTACCTTACATAGTTGTTCTCTTTGGTAAAACACACACTTTAATGGTTGTCGATCTCAATTTACAAACAAAAACATCCATGACAGACCTACATGAGTCATGGAAGGTGTTCCTTTATCTTTGTTTTTCAGAAATTTTCAATGCAATAACGAATCCAGTAATTCTAGGTACATAACATGATATAGCAGATAAAAAAGATGCCAGAGTAATTTCAAAGCTAATAGGATTGCCTTCGCTGTTGTGTCGCAGCTGTGTTTACATATGGTGACAATCAAAACTGAGTAATACTCAATATACTATGGAAACATCACTCTTTCTAGAATCAGTCCTTATTAACTTTTCATGGAGGTAGGAGAGGTCTGAAGCCACCAACGGCAGTAGCTGCAATTCCTATGAAGTTAGGCTATCAAAACTAAGGTAACCTATGAGAGGAGAGCTCGCGAATGGTAGAGTAGACTCGTAATCGTGACTTCGCGAGATTGAACTCAGCCAGAGGGAGAAATTGAACGAATTGGAACCTATGGCCAGGCTAATTAAACTTAAATTTATGAGAACTTTTCGCCTAACAATTGGGAAAACAACCGATTCCCGTGAAACTAAACAAGCGATAGATCGGACTGAGACAGCAGATCATCATCTGCTCGTAGCAAGCTGAGGAACCTTCTAGTTCTAGCTTACCTCGATTTGCACGCCTGCAGAGTCGATTCCAGCTTGATTAGTTTGTTTGTGACTTCGAAGAGGCGGCGGCGGGTGGCGGAGGAAGGGCCTCGCTCGCCGAATCGCCTCCCCTCCGGCTTCGCGTCGACACCAAACTGTTCGGTCATCATCGTCGTCCACCATCAGTCCATCACCATGCCACTCTCTCCCTCTCACTATCTTCTCTGTCTCCTCTCTATCCGCGACGAGAACGGCAGCGGCGACGCACCTAGGGTTCGCCCAGGCCATGGGTGGGAGGAGCGTGGGGTGTGGCCGTGTGGGGAGGTGGGCGTCGGTCGAGTCCGCTCCAATTTTGTGGATGTCGACGTGGCCATATCAGAACCGTCCGTATAGAATCGAACGGGAGGCCTCCGATTTGACGCACAGAGTAGCCGCCCTTGGGACATTTGGCCCAGTAGCAGCCCATGCGGAAAAAAGAGTGCATCGGACGGCCTAAAATGAGCAAAATTCACAATCTGATGGCTAAAATCGCTGATAGCCCGAGAGCACTCTGTGATGTCCCAGTTATAATGTCCCTAATTACATATACAAAATAGTGAGCTACCATGGTGGGTAGCTATCCATGCCCAACGATGTCAACCATCTGTTTTTTTTTTTTTGCGGGTAAAACCAGACCTTTATTAATCAGAAGGGAGTACAGAAAGTTCAGACTCAAGCACCTGACGAACACAATCAGGGCTTGATCCTAACCAGACCATCGATTTATGTTCAGCTCTTGCCATATTGGCAAGGCAATGACTACTCCTCACCTGACTACGGTCCACTTTTACAAATTTACACACTCTATAGTTTTTAGCTAACCTTTTGATATCAGCAATAAGATGCATAAATGGAGAACGGTCTTGTGTAATTGATGTAGCCGCTGATTTCAAAAAAGAGCAATCCGTTTCGACAATGATTGGCAAGTCTGAATGTTGAAAGCCAAGTTCCAAGCCTTCAAGACATGCCAGCAGTTCCGCTTCCAAAGCTTCTTCACATGATAGGATCGATCGACGGGCACAAAATATGACTGCACCGGCATCATCTCTGAGAACCATGCCCGTGCCCGCAGAACCATTCTCTTTTTTATAGGAGCCATCGATCGTTAGCTTGACCCAGCCAACTGGAGGTTTGCTCCAAGCTCTCGTCAGAATTTTCTTAGTGTCCGCCTTGGTTGAGGCTGCCGAAGACAACACCACCGGCTGTTTCCCTCTAATGATTTGATCGGTGGGAGAGCTTCTGATAGATTTCAGAGTATCCACATAGCTACACAAAAACCTCCGTGAACTTTCAGTGGAAGGACAAGGTTTATCATGTGTTATCTCATTCCTCTCATACCACGCTCGCCAAACTACCAAGAGTGCACAGTCAATCATCTGATCAGGAACCTTGTTAATTATAGAGCGAAACCAGGACGCCGAAGTGAATTGGATATTCATAACCCCACACTTGCCTGCCCAACATTTTCCCACCTAGCCTCTATCCATCCAACATCATCAATCCGGATCCCCCACGAGGAGGCACGAAGCATGCTCCACATAGGGCAGAGGCATGGATGCACGGCCCACCCTCCTTCCCCGAAGCCGATGCTAGCCGTTAGCGAAGAGCTCCGTGGTATGGTCTGGATGAAGCATCGAGGAACCAAATAATGTCAAAAAATCACCATGGATCTGATTCCCTCAAAACGGTTAACCAAATCAAGATCGCACGGTATAGCAAATTATGAATAAAAAAAGAATGGCCACATGATCTGGATTAGGACAACACCATGTAAAAAACCAACATGGGATTTGGATAAGGAACACCGAAAATTTCAGATCGGACGAAGCAATCCACATCGAGAAAAATAACGCGGACGAGCTCCACACAGGGAGGAGGCGCGGCAGCTCTTGACCTCCCCGTACCTCCTGTGAGGCGGTGGTAGAGGGTCTGTTGGCCCGACACCGGCACAGGTGGAGCTCGAATGATGGTAGGGTGCAGGAAGGAAGGGGCCGACGCGCAAGGAGGCTGGCCGGCACGCAGAGAGGAAGGGGTCGGCCGACGCGTGCAGAGGAAGGGGTCTGCCGATTGCGCGCTGTTCGAGCCAAGGCCCGGAGGCGCACGGGTGGAACTCGGCCTTCCGATTCTTCCCATCACGGCCTCCCGAGCGATGGCCTCGACTCGCCCGACGATGGGTAACGGAGAGATGGAGGAACACCCACAACCAAATCGAGCCTGCCCACGACCAAATTGGGCCTCTCATACGTCTCAAACGTATCTATAAATATTAATGCTCCATGCTTATTTATACACCATTTGCTTTGTGTTTTGTTACACTTCGTGGCGTTTTTATGCATTTTCTGAAACTAACCTATTAACAAGATGACACAGTGTCAGTTCCCTATTTTCTGCTATTTTTGTGTTTCAGAAAAGTTACACAGGAAATATTCTCGGAATTGGACAAAACAAAAGCCGAACCTTCTATTTTTAACGAAGCTTCACGAAGACCGAAGATGAGACGGAGTGGGGCCAGGAGCCAGGCTCACCACCAGGAGGCGCGGCCCAGCCCATGGCCGCGCCGCCCTACGGTGAGGCCAGCTGGCCCCACCTCTGACGATGCCCTTTCGCCTATAAGTTCCCCTCGACGGGAAAAACCTAGGGGACGAATCTCTTTTCCACGAAACATACTGCAAGCCGCCGCCATCACTGTCGCGAGATCGGGAAGATCCTAGAGCTCTTCCCGGCACCCTGCCAGAGAGGGGAATCCCTGCTGGAGGCCTTCTACACCACCATGGTCATCTCCGGAGTGATGTGTGAGTACTGAGTAGTCTACCTTGGACTATGGGTCCATAGCAGTAGCTAGATGGTTATCTCCTCCACCATGTGCTTCATGTTTAGATCTTGTGAGCTGCCCTATATGATCAGGATCATCTTTATGTAATCATACATGTTGTGTTTGTTGGGATCCGATGAGTATTGGTACTATGTTAAGTTGATGTGCTGAATATATATCTTTATGTTATCTCTATGATGTTTATGATCTTGCATGCTTTCCGTTGCTGGTAGCTATCTTGGCCGAGTAGATGCTAGTAACTCCAAGAGGTAGTATTTATGCTCGATAGTTGGGTTCATGCCCCTATTTAATCTAGGGGAGTGACATAAACCTCTAAGGTTATAGATGTGCTGTTGCCACTAGGGAGAAAACAACATTATTGTGTCCAAGGACATTTGCTTTGTTTACATTACGCACTTTGCTTAATGCAATTATCTGTTGTTCGCAACTTAATACTCAAGGGGTCCTCGGACGATTCCCCGTGAGTGGATTTTTAGTCATAGATGCAGTTGGATTACGGTCTATGTATTTTGTCGTAATGCCCAGAGTGAATCTTATAGTGATCCTCATGACATATGTACATTATCTTTACTCTATCAATTGCCCAACTGTAATTTGTTTACCCAACATGTGTTATTTATCTTATGGAGAGACACCACTAGTGAACTGTGGACCCCGGTCCAATTTCCTTTACATTGCTATACCGTTCTTTTACTCGCACTGTTTATTTTCTTGCATACTATTATCCTATTACCACTCGATACGATCAATCCTTTGTTTACAGCAAACCGGTGAGATTGACAACCTCATCGTAAGTTGGGAGCAAAGTTCTTGGTTGTGTTATGTGCAGGTTTCACGTTGCTGCTGGTGGAAAGCTACACGTCGACAAGCAGTTTATCTGGCGCCCTTGTCCGGAGTGTCACGAAGCTAGCAAGCATCACGTTCTGAAGTTTGGTTCTTTCTCCTACTGGTTTGATATACCTTGGTTTCACAATTGAGGGAAGACTTGCTGTTGTGCTCATCATACCTTCTCTTGGGGTTCCCAACTGGTCGGTCATCTATATCAATACCGCAACATCAACACGTTTTCTGGCGCCGTTGCCAGGGAGGAAGAAGACTTCTGCAAGGGGAGTCTCGCACGCACAATCTTTTACTTTGTTTTTGTTTTGCTTCATTTTATTTTTGCTTGTATAGTTTTATCAAAACTACAAAAAAATAGTTTCCTTTATAGTTGCTTTTATTTACTTGCTTTTAGTTTTGCTAGAATGGGTACTCCTAAAAACACCAAGTTGTGTGATTTTACTAGCACCAAAAACAATGATTTTATCTGCACTACTATTGCACCACCTGCTCCTGAGGCAAATTTTTATGAGATCAAACCTGCTTTGTTGAATCTAGTTATGAAAGAGCAATTTTCTGGTGCTAGTTCTGATGATGATGCAGCTCATCTCAACAATTTTGTTGAGCTATGTGAGATGCAAAAGTATAAGGATGTAGTTGGTAATATTATTAAGCTTAAGTTGTTTCCTTTCTCTTTAAGAGGAAGAGCTAAGGATTGGTTGCTATCTTTGCCTAGAAATAGTATTGATTCTTGGGATAAATGTAAGGATGCTTTTATTGGAAAATACTATCCTCCTGCTAAGATTATAGCTTTGCGTAGTGATATTATGAAGTTTAGACAGTTTGATAATGAACATGTTGCTCAGGCTTGGGAAAGAATGAAATCTATAATAAAGAATTGTCCCACTCATGGACTTACTACTTGGATAATTGTCCAAACTTTTTATGCATGACTGAATTTTTCTTCAAGGAACCTATTGGATTCAGCTGCTGGAGGCACTTTTATGTCCCTTACTTTGGGCGCCGCAACTAAGCTTCTCGACAACATGATGGTAAATTATTCTGAGTGGCACACCGAGAGAGCTCCACAAGGTAAGAAGGTAAATTCTGTTGAGGAAACCTCTTCCTTGAGTGATAAGATTGATGTTATTATGCTTATGCTTTCTAATGATAGAGCTCAAGTCGATCCTAATAATGTTCCTTTGGCCTCTTTGGTTGCTCAAGAAGAGCATGTTGATGTAAACTTCATTAGAAATAATAATTTCAATAACAGTGCTTATAGGAACAATTTTGCTAGCAACAATTATAGGCCATATCCTTCTACCAATGGTAATGGTTATGGTAACTCTCACTAGTAGAAAACGGGCCTTAGGCCTGGACCCTTTAGTCCCGGCCTCCATCTGGGCCGGGACTAAAGGCCCGGCCACGTCGCCCCAAATTCGCCAGCCGCCCGGGAGGCTTTGGTCCCGGCCCGTTACGAGCCTTTAGTCCCGGTTTGAGACACAAACCGGGACTAAAGGGCTATGCGCTGGGCGGCCCGCATGTGCGCCCCCTTTAGTCCCGGTTTGTGTCTCAAACCGGGACTAAAGTACTCTGCCTATATATATGGCCCCTGCAGCCCCTCTCTCCCCTCTTGCATTTTTTTGGATGAAAGTGTGTGAGTGTGTGCTAGCTCTCCTTTTTGCTTGGATGCACTAGAGGTGTTTGTTGAAATGTTTGTTAGAGCGATGCCGCTTCAGTTCACCGAACACAACTACGATATGAGGTGCCCGAGCCACGCTTAAGCCTCTTCCTCTTTATTTCCACTTATTCTAAAAGGTTAGCAACTATATTTCCTCGTTTAGACCGTGCGGTACTAATTTTTAGGATCGTGATTGTGTTTGATATACTGTTGCATGACGCAGATGAGCCATCCATGGATGTACGGTGATCGACGCACCGCCGCTTACAGAGAAGGCGTGCATTCTTTTCGAGATGCGGCCGATGCGAACAAGCATGGTGGTGGCTATATGTTTTGTCCATGTGTTGAATGTCGGAATGAGAAGGACTATACTTCCTCAAGAGTCATTCAGAGCCACCTGCTTCGGTCCGGTTTTATGTCGGGCTATAATGTTTGGACCAAGCACGGAGAAAGAGGGGTTATGATGGAAGACGACGATGAAGAAGAAGAGAACGATGATGACAACTACCGATCTATGTTCCCTGAGTATGCTGATACCGCAATGGAAGACAATGAAGAAGAAGATCAGGGTGCAGAACGGGAACCAGATGAGCCCGCTGATGATCTTGGCCGGGTCATTTCTGAAGCACGGCGAGGCTGCGACACAAAAAAGGAGAGGTTGCAGTTCGAGCAGATGTTACAGGACCACAACAAATTGTTGTACCCAACTTGTGAAGATGGCCAGAAGAAGCTGGGTAGCACACTGGAATTGCTGAAGTGGAAGGCAGAGACCGGTGTGACTGACTCGTCATTCGAAAAGTTGCTGGTACTGATGAAGAAGATGCTTCCAAGAAAGAACGAATTGCCCGCCAGCACGTACGAAGCAAAGAAGCTTGTCTGCCCTCTAGGATTAGACGTGCAGAAGATACATGCATGCCCTAATGACTGCATCCTCTACCGCGGTGAGAAGTATGAGAATATGGATAAATGCCCGGTATGCACTGCATTGCGGTATAAGATCAGAAAAGATGACCCTGGTGAGATTGAGGGCGAGCCACCCAGGAAGAGGGTTCCTGCCAAGGTGATGTGGTATGCTCCTATAATACCACGGTTGAAACGTCTGTTCAGAAATAAAGATCATGCGAAGTTGTTGCGATGGCACATGGAAGATCGTATGAAAGACGATAAGTTGAGGCACCCCGCTGATGGTCGGCAGTGGAGAAAAATCGAGAGAGAGTTCCCGAGATTTGCAGGTGACGCAAGGAACTTATGGTTTGGTCTGAGTACAGATGGCATGAATCCTTTTGGGGAGCAGAGTTGCAGTCACAGCACCTGGCCCGTTACTCTATGTATCTACAACCTTCCTCCTTGGTTGTGCATGAAGCAGAAGTTCATTATGATGCCAGTGCTTATCCAAGGTCCAAAGCAACCCGGCAACGACATTGATGTGTACCTAAGGCCATTAGTTGATGAACTTTTACAGCTGTGGGCCGAACCAGGTGTACATGTGTGGGACGAGCACAAACAAGAGGAATTTGACCTTCGAGCGTTGCTTTTCGTAACCATCAATGATTGGCCTGCTCTTAGTAACATTTCAGGACAGTCAAACAAGGGATACAATGCATGCACGCACTGTTTAGATCAGACAGAAAGTATATATCTGGACAAGTGTAGGAAGAATGTGTACCCGTACAATCGTCGTTTTCTTCCGCCCAAGCATCCCTTAAAGAAAAAAGGCAAGCATTTCAATGGCAAGGCAGAACCCCGGGGGAAGCCTGTCATCCGTACTGGTGCTGAAGTATTTGATATGGTCAAAGATTTAAAAGTAATCTTTGGAAAGGGTCCTGGCAGCCAACCTGTTCCTAACGGCCCTGATAAGCGCGTACCCATGTGGAAGAAGAAATCTATATTTTGGGAGCTACCCTATTGGGAAGTCCATGAGGTCCGCTCCGCAATCGACGTGATGCACCTGACGAAGAATCTCTGCGTGAATATTCTAGGCTTCTTGGGCTTGTATGGGAAGTCAAAAGATACACCGGAAGCACGGGAGGACCAGGAACGTCATAAAGGAAGAGATGGCATGCATCCAGGGCAGTTTCAAGGGCGTGCCAGCTACGCTCTTACTAAGGAAGAGAAGGAAATCTTCTTTGAAGTCCTTTTCAGTATCAAGGTCCCGACTGGCTTCTCGTCGAATATAAAGGGAATCGTAAATATGAAAGACAAAAAATTCCAAAACCTAAAGTCTCATGACTGCCACGTGCTTATGACGCAATTGCTTCCGGTTGCATTGAGGGGAATTCTACCGGAAAATGTTCGCCTGGCAATTGTGAAGGTATGTGCATTCCTCAATGCAATTTCTCAGAAGGTAATCGATCGAGAAAGTCTATCAGGGTTACAGATTGATGTGGTCCAATGTCTGGTCAGCTTTGAGTTGTTGTTCCCGCCATCCTTCTTCAATATAATGACACACCTCCTAGTTCACCTAGTCGAAGAGATTAGAATTCTCGGTCCTGTATTTCTACACAATATGTTCCCCTTCGAGAGGTTCATGGGAGTCTTAAAGAAATATGTTCGTAACCGTGCTAGGCCAGAAGGAAGCATCTCCAAGGGCTATGGAACAGAGGAGGTCATTGAGTTTTGTGTGGACTTTCTTCCTGACCTTAAGCCGATTGGTGTTCCTGAATCTCGGTATGAGGGTAGGCTGACAGGAAAAGGCACACTAGGAAGGAAAGCAAAAGTATGTATGGACGGGCATTCTTTCTCTCAAGCACACTACACAGTTCTACACAATTCCACCGTGGTGGCTCCGTATATCGTGAGACACAAGAATATTCTACGCTCCGAAAACCCGGGGAAGACTGACTCTTGGATTAAAGGGGAACACGAGAAGACTTTCGGCAGTTGGTTGCAGACACATCTCATGAATGATGACACCGTTGGAGATCAGCTGTACTATTTGGCCAGGCCACCATCTTCTACGATATGTACTTTCCAAGGGTACGAGATAAATGGGAATACATTTTACACGGTTGCCCAAGATAAAAAGAGCACCAACCAAAACAGTGGTGTCCGCTTTGATGCAACAGACGAGAATGGGCACTGTTTGGAAACATATTACGGGTACATAGAGGAGATATGGGAACTTGACTATGGACCTACTTTTAAGATCCCTTTGTTTCGGTGCAAATGGGTGAAGCTGACAGGAGGCGGGGTAGTTGTAGACCAAAAGTACGGTATGACAACAGTGGATCTCAACAATCTTGCGTACATGGATGAACCATTCGTCCTAGCCAACGATGTCGCTCAGGTTTTCTATGTGAAGGACATGTCTACAAAAACGAGAAAAAGAAATCAGCAAAAGAAGACATCGTCCGATGAGCCAAAGCGCCACATAGTTCTTTCAGGGAAAAGAAACATCGTGGGAGTAGATGACAAGACAGACATGTCAGTAGATTATAATAAGTTTCATGAAATTCCGCCCTTCAAAGTGAAAACTGACCCAAGCATCCTACTGAATGATGAAGATTCTCTATGGCTACGACCCAGAAGAAAACAGAAATAATAGATAGGAATGTTGGTGCAATAATGTAATAATGTATTAAACCTTTTATGTAATGCATGATGAAGATTCTCCATGGCTACGACAGACACGGTTACACCGCTCTTTAGAAAAAAAGCCTTCGTAAACAAATTTTGTAGAAGAAAAAAACCTCCTGAGTGTTTCATCATAAAATTAGATGAAACAGCAAAGATTGAATTTTGGTTCATCTTGACCAGTGGGTAAATTGCCAAAGAAACAAACAGAGCTATCACAAGCACCACGAATAGAACATTTCATACCGAACGCCACAACACTGGATCCTAGACTTCTAGATTTAACTCAGGCCGCCACCGCATAAAACTCACGCATAGTTCAAACTAAACTAAACTAGACTTCTAGATTTAACTCAGGCCGCCACCGATGGATCTCGTCCTGCGCAACAACAAATCCCTTGTATGGATCGGTCAAATTCTCAAATATACAAAAAGAATATTAATAAACATAGTTTTTAATTGAAAATGGCAAAATAGTTAATAGTTTGGATAGTTAAAATAATTAATTTTTAAAATAGAAAATAGTTTTGAATTATTTATTCAATTTCAAACACTTTTCATTTTCATAGTTTTGTCAAATTCTCAAATATACAAAAAGAATATTAATAAACATAATTTTTAATTGAAAATGGCAAAATAGTTAATAGTTTGGATAGTTAAAATAATTAATTTTTAAAATAGAAAATAGTTTTGAATTATTTATTCAATTTCAAACACTTTTCATTTTCATAGTTTTTTCAAATTCTAAACTATACAGAAGTTATTCAATTCAAATTTCAAATAAAATAGTTTTGAAATGAAATCTGAAAAAAATCATAACTGGCGCGCATTTATTTCACCTTTAGTCCCGGCTGGAGTAACCAGCCGGGACTAAGGGGGGGGGGGGGCTCGGGCGCGAACTGGAACCGCCCCCCCAAAACCCTTTAGTCCCGGCTGGGGGCTTAAACCGGGACTAAAGGCCCCCCTTTAGTCCCGGTTTAAGCCCCCAGCCGGGACTAAAGGGCTGGGGTATATAAGCCCGCCCCTTCCTCCTCTCTTCTTCCTCCCGGACTTAGCCATTTGCAGGAGTCGACGACGCGCGCGAGGAAGCTCTGCCGCCGATCGTTGCGGCTGCGCGAAAACTCGCCGGCGCCACCGAGCCCCGCCGCGCCGCCCGCCACCAAGCCCCGCCGCCCGCCGCCCTCCCACGCGCGCTGCCCGCCGCCCTCCCGCGCGCGCCGCCCGACGCGCCACCGTCTGCCCTCACGCGCGCGCCGCCCGCCGCCCTCCCGCGCGCGCCGCCCGACGCGCCACCGAGCCGCCGCGAGCCCCGCGCCACCCCGACCACCTCTCGGTGAGCCCTGCGCCACCCCGACCACCTCTCGGTGAGCCCGCCGGCCAAATAGAATAGAAATAGCAAATAGAAATAGAGTTAAATATAAATAGAGTTAATTAGAAATAGAATTAAATAGAAATAGCAAATAGAAATAGAGTTAAATAGAATAGAAATAGCAAATAGAAATAGAGTTAAATAGAAATAGAGTTAAATAGAATAGAAATAGCAAATAGAAATAGAGTTAAATAGAAATAGAGTTAAATAGAAATAGCAAATAGAAATAGAGTTAAATAGAAATAGAGTTAAATAGAAATAGAGTTAAATAGAATAGAAATAGCAAATAGAAATAGAGTTAAATAGAAATAGAGTTAATTAGAAATAGAATTAAATAGAAATAGCAAATAGAAATAGAGTTAAATAGAAATAGAGTTAATTAGAAATGGAGTTAAATAGAATTATTTAGATAGATATAGTTAGAATAGAATTATTTAGATACATATAGTTAGAATAGAATTATTTAGATAGATATAGTTAGAATAGAATTATTTAGATATACATATAGTTAGATAGAATTATTTAGATAGATATAGTTAGAATAGAATTATTTAGATACATATAGTTAGAATAGAATTATTTAGATAGATAGTTAGAATAGAATTATTTAGATACATATAGTTAGAATAGAATTATTTAGATAGATATAGTTAGAATAGAATTATTTAGATAGATATAGTTAGAATAGAATTATTTAGATAGATATAGTTAGAATAGAATTATTTAGATAGATATAGTTAGAATAGAATTATTTAGATAGATATAGTTAGAATAGAAATATTTAGATACATATAGTTAGAATAGAATTATTTAGATAGATATAGTTAGAATAGAATTATTTAGATACATATAGTTAGAATAGAATTATTTAGATAGATATAGTTAGAATAGAATTATTTAGATACATATAGTAGAATAGAATTATTTAGATAGATATAGTTAGAATAGAATTATTTAGATACATATAGTTAGAATAGATTATTTAGATAGATATAGTTAGAATAGAATTATTTTGCATCATATATAGTTTGTTAGTTTATTAGTTAATTAATCAAATGTTCGTTTTTTGCAGAACTATGGATCCACATAGCAGGAACCTCGAAGAGGAAGAACTTATCGAAGATATAATCTTAGACGCCCCCGACGTTGAACCTGCAGAATCTCCGTCGTCATATCTAAACCCCTTCGGAGATGGAATGGAGGTTGATCGACACGAAGATGAAGCCGATGGGGCCGGAGATAGCTCCAATGATGGAGAAGGTGATAGCTCCACTGATGGAGAAGCCGGTGGAGAAGCCGGTGGAGAAATAATAAAGTCCGGCGAGGTATACATATGAAGTTCGACAATCACTTGTAATATGTGAATAATATTGGAGATAGCTCTATATTGTGTACATATACATTCATTTGACGAATGTTTCTCCCTCTTAGGCCTCCACATCGAGCAAAGCTACGAAACGAGGCCCGACTAAAAAGTTGGACGCACGGACGCATTACACCTTTGAGGTGATATTGCCTACGGGCGAACCAAAGCTTCCTAAGAATGCTGCTGACACATTCAAGAAGCAATGCGGAGTTCTCGTTAGGGATCACGTCCCGATCAGCGTTCGGGAGTGGAACAAGCGCAAAGGGGCAGCCGATAGTGACTATGTCGCCGAAAGGTACAAAGATAATCTTTGGAATGATATCATGTCACATTTCAACCTGCCAGAATGTGAGAATGAAGACGCCGCAAAAAAACTGAGGGCCAAAGTCAAGCAGTGGACTCTAAAGAAGATGGCCGAACTGTTCCGTAGCTGGAAGAAGAAGCTATGGAAAGACTATCTGAAGACAAAGAAAGTGCCAGTATTCGAGGGGTATCTAGCCAAGCAGGCGAATCACTGGAAGGCATTTCAGGAGTACAAGCAGTCAGAAGATGCCAAGGCATTATCAGAAAAGAACAATAAAAATGCCGACAAGAAGAAATATCACCACACGCTGGGGCCAGGGGGCTATGAGACTGCCATCCCAAAGTGGGATAAGAAAGAGCAAGATCTGCTAGCTAAAGGCATCGTACCTGAACCCATCCGTGATGAGTGGGAAATGAGAGCAAGGAATTGGTTCCTTGCGCATGGTGGTTCGTACGACGAAGAAACAGGGGACCTCATCTGCAGTGGCGGTCTTAGGATACCCAGGGAGAATTGGAAAAAGATAGTGAAATAAATTAAAGAGGGAAAAAGACAGTTCACTGCAGATAGAGAGAAAGATTTGCTCACACTGGTCCTCGGCAATGACGAACATGGAGGACGAACGCGAAGCTTCGGTCCTTCTTACCCGTGGTGGCTTGGGTTTGCCAGAGACCAAGACACTTACAGAAGCCGGGCGAGAGCAAAGAAGCGATAGCAGGATGAGGAGAATGACAAGTTCAACCAGTTGCTTGCCAGGCTTAACGAGCAACAGAAGCAGATCGACGAGCTTAGAGGAGTAGCGCGCCAGGAAGATCCTGGACTCGATATTATCGGCGCCCCATCTAAGCGGAAAAGCAGCGTGGCTGAATCTGAGGCCCCGCCCGACGATGCACGAAGAATGATAGAGGGCGGTCCCGGCTACCCCGTGGATGGAATCAAGGAGTCAACATCATGTGAACTCCATCAGAAATTCAAGAACATATCCATGAAGGTGGCCGTCGGACAAGCTTTACCTTCTGGCCCTGATGCACGCTGGCATGGCCGTGAGATTCCAGCTGGCTTTGCTAAAGTCGGGGTGGATGAAATCATGGCGGGGTTTCATGATATGGAGCTCGACATGGCTGGACCCGAAGATGAGAGGACACTCGGAGAAGTACTGGGTGGAGTCATCCTATGGGACAAGAACTACATCAAGCTTCCAGGCTCGGCCCCAAGGACAACACCGCCTCCGAGTCGTCGCAGGTCACCTACACCTCCATCACCTCCAAGCCCTCCACATGACGACGGCCACCACAACACGAGTCCATCTCGATCACCGCCGCCGGACTTGGGTCGGCCGTCTCCGCCGCCACCCGCTAAGGATACTAAGCGGAAGCGTGCCAGCAAGAACGCTCCGTCCATGAGTTCTAAGCGACGGAGCTCCCCAAAGCGCAAACTGTCGCCCCTCCCAAAGGTACCTCATGCTAATCTTCCTATCAGACCTTATGATCGTACCGACGAGGAAAACGCCAGGATAGCAAAGGAACATTATGATGCGCAGATGAAAAAGAAGGAACCCGAGCCCCGCCCGGAATACACCGAGAAGCAAATAGCATATGCAAAATACTTCACGACCCTTCCATCACAGTATGAGTTACACCATAAGCCTGACGACTATACACGTACATTGCAGAAGGAAGGGAAAAAGAGCAGGTCACGTGCAAGTGCAAGTGCAAGTGGGAGCAAATCAAGTTCAACTACAAGCAAAATAAGATCAGACGTTCCTCAGCTTGGACAACAGGCCAAACAGTCGATCCCACCCCTCAGGGTGTTACCCGAGAATGTTCCCTCTCTGGTGCAGGGGCAAGATTTGGGATTAGCAAAGAAGTGGGCGGATGAATGGGGTATCCCGGTTGAAGTCATTCTGGCTTCCCAAGACGACGTGGTACCCAAGGCTGTGGTAGCCCCTAAGCCACAGTTTGTCATGGGAGCGCCTTTGGTCAGCAAAGATAAGTTTGATGATCTCCCAACAAATATGCGTTACTTGCATACATGGTACTTAAGTGAATCAAATAAAGGGAGAACGATGATCGTGGCGCTTGTCCCACGGGAGTACTACGGCCGTCCCGAAGACATCCATATCGACTTTGATGAACTCTTCCAGATGTACAATGCTGACGCCCTCGACAAATCGCTTATGAGTTGCTATTGTCTGTAAGTTTTTCAATTCGTTGTCTACATATAACTTGTTCAGTTATTTCAATTCATTGTCTACATATAACTTGTTCAGTTATTTCAATTCATTTTCTACATATAACTTGTTCCGTTCTGACTTGTACTCTATTATGCAGAATGAAGATTCTGGAATGTAAAAGTAGGAACATCCACAATATTGGGTTTATTGACCCAGATAAAATACATATATCGACGCTAACTGATAACCCCAAGGAGACGGAGGAAAACCTTCTAAGGTTTCTAACAGATCAAAATTTCTGTGACCACATATTGTTTCCATACAACTTCAGGTGAGGGTCTTACTGTGTTGTGTCCATTCACTTATGAGTGTAATTGATAAGTTACTGACACATATATATATACATGTGCAGCTACCACTGGATTCTGTTGGACATTCAAATTGATAAGGGAAGAGTTGATGCCTTCGACCCATTATCGAGACCCTTGGAACAGTTCCAAAGCCTGCAGGACATGCTCCAAGGGTAATTTCAATCATTCTTGTGCTCTATCGGTCTCTTTCGATGATTTTCTGATATATCAATTAATGAAAAACTTAGCAAATCATTTTCCTTGTCGGGCAGGGTTTGGAAGCGGTTCAAGTGCGTGACTCCCGGTATCCGGCATGAGAAGCTGACCTTTAGAGCGGCTCAGGTAAGTAGTAGTATGATATACTTCTATTTTCAATACATTTGTAATGCTAGATTATTATTTTGATTATATATATTCTATTCTCGTAAAGTGCGACCAGCAGCCACGGGGGACGCATCTATGTGGATACTATGTTTGCGAGACCATTCGCACGTTTACCTCTGAGCACAAGGATTACAGATACGATGTAAGCAATAAACATTCACACCTCTATTTTTACTCGTCATTCTTTGTTATCATGATTGATATTCATATTCATCTCCTCTTCTTATATAGTACACGGCCATGCGGGAGAAGTACCTACCAGAGCAACGCGCGATTGCTGTTGCAGAGGAGCTAGCGGCCTTTCTGAGGATAGAAGCTATAGACGACAAAGGACGATTTAGTGTAGCTAGGGGCCATTACTGATGTTGGTCCATGTAATCGAATAGACGGGCTCTTGTCCCGATAATTCTGATCTCCATATAATTGTATATATATGCTCGCTTGTAAGATAAGTTAATCTTATATATATGCATAAACTAATTCCCGAACACCAAGGCACCAAACGGGGCATCACGTTAATCCCCCACGTAAAACCCTAAAACCCCTAAACCCTAAAACCCTAAAGCAAAAAACAAAAATCTGCAGATGCCCTTTAGTCCCGGTCTGTGTTACAAACCGGGACTAAAGGTCCTGGCCCTGATTCGCTCCGAGGTGCCCACGTGGACACCCTCCAGTCCCGGCTGGTAAGCGGGCCGGGACTAAAGGTTCAGGCTTTAGTCCCGCGGCTGGGGTCCCGGTTTACAAACCGGGACTAAAGCCCCTTACGGGTCGGGACTGGAGGCCCCGTCCCCACTAGTGTCTTATGGTAATTCCTCCAACAACACAAGGGCGCGCCCTCTGATGTTGAAGTCATGCTCAAGGACTTCATCGGTAAGCAAACTGCTTTTAAGAAGTCTGTTGAGGAAAAGTTAGGCAAAATTGATATTCTTGCTTCTAAAGTTGATAGCCTTGCTCTTGATGTTGAACTTCTAAAACTAAAAGTGTTGCCTAATGATGTGAAAGAAAGCAATACTTTTGCCGCTACTAATGCCATCCAAGTTAGAATTGATGAAAATATTAGGATGTTAGCAGAATTGCATGCCAGGTGGGAAAGAGAAGATGAGATGGCTAGAAAGATGAAGGTATGTACTATTACTACCTCTAATGATGTTGATCCAAATGCTAGCAATCCTCTTACTTTGATTGGTATAGAGAAAACTCCTACTCCTTGTGCGAAAAAGCCCAAAACTGCAAAAACTTTTTCTCAAAAGAGTGCTGAAATTTTTAAGAATGTAGGAGATGATAGCTCTATTTCTTTTAATGATTTTGATGTTGATGGCTGCAATATATCTGAAGTTATTTTGTTCTTACAAAAGCTTGCTTTGAGTCCTAATGCTATTTCTTTGAATGTTGCTTTTACAAATCATATTACAAATGCTCTCACAAAAACTAGGGAGGAAAAGTTGAAACAAAAAGCTTCCATTCCCAAGAAGTTCAAAGATGGTTGGGAACCCATCATTGATATGCATGTTAATGGTTTTGATTGCCATGCTTTATGTGATCTAGGTGATAGTATTTCTATTATGCCTAGAAAGATTTATGACATGCTTGGTTTACCACCGCTTGAAAAGTGTTATTTTGATGTTCCTCTTGCTGATGTTGCAAAGAAGAAACCTTTGGGAAGGATTAATGATGTTCTTATTATGGTTAACAATAACCTTGTTCTCATTGATTTTCTTGTTATGGATGTTGAATGCAATGCTTCATGTCCTATTATTTTGGGAAGACCTTTTCTTCGAACTGTAGGTGCCATCATTGATATGAAGGAAGGCACCATCAAATATCAATTCCCATTTAGGAAAGGTATGGAACACTTCCCTAGAAGGAGGAAAAATTACTTTTTGACTCTATTCTTAGAGCAAATTATGAACTTGATGCTTCATCATTTGATATTACTTGATTTGCACCTTTCTGCGCCTAGCTCAAAGGCGTTAAAGAAAAGCACTCTTGGGAGATAACCCATTGTTTTATTTTCAGTACTTTTTCTTTTTATTTGAGTCTTGGAAGTTATTACTACTGTAATAACCGCTCCTTATCCTTTTTATTTCGTTGTTGTGCCAAGAAGAACCTCTAATTTGAGGGAGGTAAGATTTGGGGAAGTTGTTGTCCTGAAACCGATTTCGGTGCTGCACCGTAAAAATTTGTGAATATTCTCAGAATATCTTTTTGACCTGTGATTTCTTGTGCATATGCCCCAGGTTATATCCAAACTTTCATTAGTTTTACACTTTTCAATTTGAGCAACAGAAGGTCATTGAAAAAATCGACCTTTGTCAGCTGTTCTATTTTGATAGATTTCTGCCACTATTTGTGTTTGCCTCTCGATCGCTTTCTTTTTGAGTTTTTTTTATCACAGGACTTTTGGGGAAGTTGCTACAGTAGTATATGCTTTATATGTGGTGTTTTTGAGTTGACACCTGAACCAAAAAGGGTCGATCTACTATTATGCTTATGCTAACGTTGCTAATAGAATTGTGTTAAGTTTTGTATGAAGGAAGTTTTCAAGTGTAGGGATTGGAGAATGATAAGATGAGATGAAGAATGGACAAAAGCTCAATCTTGGGGATGCCCATGTCACCCCAAGAAATATCCAAGAGGTACAAGCGTTAAAGCTTAGGGATGCCCCCGAGGCACCCCTTCTTCATCGGCAAAAATCAAGTCACCTTTCAAAACACTATATTTTTATTGCTTCATGCACTATGCATTTTCTTGGAGCGTCTTTACTTTTGCTTTCAGTTTTGTTTTATTTTGTTTGCTGCAATAAATGGTTGGACCCCAACAAATTTCTTTTGGAGGAGATGTTCTCATTTTTCATTTGCCAAGAACACTCCGTTTTTTCACTCTTATCGTTCAACGAGTGTTCTTTTTTTCTAGAACTGCGTTTAGCTTTCATTTTTCTCCTTGATTTTTGTTCAGATCTTGCTATATCTTTGCATCAAGGTGTATTTGGACCTCTGGTCTATGTTGGTATTCATCAAAAGAGTTGTTTTAAAAAGGTTTGAATGGTGTTGGAAAAGAGAAAAAGTTTCATGCAAAAAAGTGGTACAAAAAGGAGCTTGTTTAGACTGCGGCTTAGACTTTTTCATGCCATGCATGATGTTGTTTTGATAGTATGCTTAGTGATTTTTGCTGTAGCATGACTTGTCTCAAATGACTGAGATTGCTTAATGAGCCTTTGAAAAAATCATGCATTGTTTTTATTATGTGGAAGCATTTATTTGGTTTTCTCCTTTGATGCCTTATTTGGGTTGACTTGGCGCATGCTTACAACATGTTTGACTCCTACAAAGTCGCCATAAGCCTCTATGATCATTTGGTTTTTGAATTATGATGCCATTTTATGCTTTTCTTAATGATGCTTTGTCGCTTTGCATGATTATGGCCGTTATTGCTCTCTTAGTTGGTCGCTCCCAGTCTTTTGCTAGCCCTCATTTTGTACTGAGTATGAGCTCTACTCGTGCATCCAACTCCCAAAAACCAAGTATTCCAATGTGTCCACTATAAATTCCTATGCATGGTATTTGCAAGCCATTCCAAGTAAAATTTTCATGTGCTACCTTTTAAAAAACCTTCAAAATACTTATCATTTTGTGACACTGTTTTCAGCTCATGGGGACGTAGTGGTCGGATTTGCTATCTTCCATATTGTTTTATTCCAAAAAAAAGAGAAAAAAGAAAAGAAAAAAAGGCACTCCTCCATGGTATGTGAATGTTGGTGGGCACCCGATGGAATCGGTTAGCCATGGTTTGAGAAAGGAAAAAGGTGGGGAGGAGTGCCAAGCTTTATAAAAGAGCACCAAAATGCCAATCTCTCTCAAAAACTTGCTTCACTTTTGTATGGAAGATAGTAAGAACCCCATTGCCAGTCGTTGACAAAGACAACCACCTCTCAAAACCAATTTTTATCTCTCTATTTTACAAATGAAAAGCTCTAGCACATGTTTAATCACTGCTTCCCTCTGCGAAGGGCCTTTCTTTTACTTTTATGTTGAGTCTCCACCTTCTACCTTTATGCACCGTCTAAGAGAGCATAGTTGCCATTCTGAGTATAATGTGCATAGTCCCAAAGTTTATCATTGATTGATTCATGATTTTGGTTTCACTTGTTCTTAAATTATTTGTATCTAGTCGCCCTCTTAAACTTGAAGGTGTACTATGCATTTATGTTTTGCTATTCCATGAAGGACAAGCTGAAAACCATTTGCTATGTTTTTCCATATGATTTGAACACACACTTGACTTTCATTGTTTCATTATTCATGATCTTTCTTTGTGTTCCTTTTCATGTTATAACATGGTTGCTAAGTTCTTATTGTCAAGATTATGTCTTTTATGCCCATGTTTTAAGTTCTTTGATCCCAGCACTCAATGCTTTACATAGATGATCAAGATTGTGATGGTGCATGTCACCTCAAAAATTATTCTTTTGTTATCACTTACCTACTCGAGGACGAGCAGGAGTTAAGCTTGGGGATGCTTGATACGTCTCAAACCTATCTATAATTTTTGATGCTCCATGCTTGTTTATAAACCATTTGCTTTGTGTTTTGTTATACTTTGTGGCATTTTTATGCATTTTTCGGAACTAACCTATTAACAAGATGCCACAGTGGTAGTTCCCTGTTTTTTGCTATTTTTGTGTTTCAGAAAAGTTACACAGGAAATATTCTCGGAATTGGACGAAACAAAAGACAAATCTCCTATTTTTAACGAAGCTTCGCGAAGACCGAAGATGAGATGGAGGGGGGCCAGGAGCCATAATCACCACCAGGGGGCGCGGCCCAGCCCCTGGTCGCGCTGCCCTACGGTGAGGCCAGCTGGCCCCACCTCTGACGATGCCCTTTCGCCTATAAGTTCCCCTCGACGGGAAAAACCTGGGGAACGGATCTCTTTTCCACGAAACATACTACAAGCCACCGCCATCACCGTCGCGAGATCGAGAAGATCCAGGAGCTCTTCCCGGCACCCTGCCAGAGAGGGGAATCCCTACCGGAGGGCTTCTACACCAACATGGTCGCCTCCAGAGTGATGTGTGAGTAGTCTACCTTGGACTATGGGTCCATGGCAGTAGCTAGATGGTTGTCTCCTCCACCATGTGCTTCATGTTTAGATCTTGTGAAGTGCCCTACATGATCAGGATCATCTTAATGTAATCATACATGTTGTGTTTGTTGGGATCCGATGAGTATTGGTACTATGTTAAGTTGATGTGCTGAATATATATCTTTATGTTATTTCTATGATGTTTATGATCTTGCATGCTTTCCGTTGCTAGTAGCTATCTTGGCCGAGTAGATGCTAGTAACTCCAAGAGGGAGTATTTATGCTCGATAGTTGGGTTCATGCCTCTATTAAATCTGGGGGAGTGACAGAAATCTCTAAGGTTGTAGATGTGCTGTTGCCACTAGGGAGAAAACAACATTCTTGTGTCCAATGACATTTGGTTTGTTTACATTACACACTTTGCTTAATGCAATTATCTGTTGTTCGCAACTTAATACTCAAGGGGTCCTCGGACGATTCCCCACGAGTGGATTTTTAGTCATAGATGCAGTTGGATTACGGTCTGTGTATTTTGTCGTAATGCCCAGAGTGAATCTCATAGTGATCCTCATGACATATGTACATTATCTTTACTCTATTAATTGCCCAACTGTAATTTGTTTACCCAACATGTGTTATTTATCTTATGGAGAGACATCACTAGTGAACTGTGGACCCTGGTCCAATTTCCTTTACATTGCTATACCGTTTTACTTTTACTCGCACTGTTTACTTTCTTGCATACTATTATCCTATTACCACTCGATACGCTCAATCCTTTGTTTACAGCAAACCGGTGAGATTGACAACCTCATCGTAAGTTGGAAGCAAAGTTCTTGGTTGTGTTGTGTGCAGGTTTCACGTTGCTGCTGGTGGAAAGCTACACGCCGATAAGCAGTTTATCTAGCACCCTTGTCCGGAGTGTCACGAAGCTAGCAAGCATCACCTTCTAAAGTTTGGTTCTTTCTCCTACTGGTTTGATATACCTTGGTTTCACAACTGAGGGAAGACTTGCTGCTGTGCTCATCATACCTTCTCTTGGGGTTCCCAACTGGTCGGTCATCTATATCAACACCGCACCATCAGCCTCCGGTCGGCCAAATTGAGCCAGCGATGCAAGGTCACGACCGGCATGGGAGGAGAGCTGGGGAGCTCGCGACCTGTCTTTGCGCGGAGGGCACCTTGTGAGCTCACGTCCTGACTGCAGCAATTGGACTAGGGGAGCTGTTGTCCGTCGGGATATGGTCGAGGGCGGCGGGGACTGGCGGCGTTTTGGTTGGGAGGTGCCATCTAGGAGCGGGACGGTGGCTTTGCGCTGGATTTGGAGTGGGGAATGTGGGGTTGGTGACAAGGTCGGTCGGGAAGGCACCAACGATATTATGGGTGTTTTTCCTCCGTTAAGTCAGTTTGTGGTGCAGATTGCCTTATAGGCCTGATCCAACGGCTGGCTATGGGTGCGTAGCTACCACTGGTGGTAGCAAATCTGCATTGAATTACATATTTGCAAGCTTGGCTTTTCATACATATATCATGTTGCTTATTTTCGAAATCGCTGAGTAATGGTAAAAGATCAAATGAAAACGTGAGCTAGCTGATGATCACCAGCGGAAACCTGACTCGAAACAAGTATCGACAACTTAGAGCATCTCCAACAGGCGTTCTATACGGCGGGAGCGCTATAAAAACCATCGGTTTAGCGCGTTGGAGAGAAAATTGTGTCCTCCAGCAGGCTCTCTTAACGTGCGCGTGCTGTAAAAAAAATTGCATGAGGCATTTTGCTCTATCCAAGGGGTCATATATTGCGCGTCGGCTGCAGAGCGCGCTACCGGTCAACTCGCGCGCGAACATCCAACCACTAGGAAATTTCACCCGCGCCCGTGCCCTCTCTTTCCCCATTCCTCCATCGGTGCCATTGCCGCGCCTATTTGCCACCGGAGCAATGTAGATCCGCCGCCTCCGCACCTCCCCATGGCTGTCCCGAGCGTGCCACCGACACAGCTGACATGACTGCGAGCACCACGCCTTGCCAAGGTCGATTCGGCACCGCACCTCAGTCGATTTGGCGGCGCTCCATGCTGCCGGCTGCGGTGCGCTAACCGACGGCGACCATGACCTCTTCAAGCCAAGACACAACTTGGCGCACCCTAGGTGTTCAACAGAATCCTCGCAAGGTATGTGCCGCCACCGATGCACCCTTTTTTGCTTGTTTTTTAGTTTATTGCTAGTAGTAGTGAGTTCATTTTTACATGTTTGTAGAGCTCATCCTACGATTCATTCGACGATGAATTCGATATTGAGGAAGAAGAGAACATCTCCAGGTTATTTGATATGGGCACGACGGAGGAGGTGAAGGCCAATTTCAGGACTCCACCAAGATGAGGGAAGCTCGTTGCATATTGGCACGCCAGGACGACCTATGATATGTAATAATTAGTCTAAGGTTGTGTCAGCAATTTATATTCATGCCTATGTTATTTCGTAGCTAGGTCTAGTTGTGGGCCACTTAGGTTTATTTGTGTTTTGGGTTTGGGCCTGTCCAAGCCCAACAGTTTTCTGGCCATCTATATAAGGAGGCCAGCAGTCTAGGGTTTAGGGAGTTCAGTTGTTTAGTCTAAAACTATCGTGTGCTCCACCGTGTATCATCCCTCCGGGGAAACGGCGCTGCCGTCTTATCTAATAAAGTTGCTGCGGAGGTTCTTGTGTTCATCAAGAATTGTCGTGCTTTGGTTGGAGGCGTGGTGTTCATCATCACGTTGCTTGCTGGATTCTTCCTCGTCTTCAGGTGACGTTCTTTGCGTTATTGGAAGATTTATCTATTGGTTTGACTCGCTGTGAAAGATCGGGACAAAACTCAAGGATCACCGGCGTGATCCTTATCATGTGGTATCAGATTACTGGGTTTATCACTGCGAGTGTTTTCTATTGATTGATCTGCTGATTGTTCATCATACGAGCAGTTGTCTGATTGGAGAAATTAGAGCAGATCGCTGTTGAAGTTTTCAGATCAGATTGTCTTCAGGTTCTTCCTTGGAGGTTTTCAGATCAGTGCGATTTGCTTTGGGTTTTCAGATCCGATCCTGCCAGAGTTCAGGCGGTGGCCAGATCTGATCGCTAGTGGAGGCAGTCCAGATCCGATCGCTGCTGGTTTGATCTGATCGCAAAGTTTAAAAAAAAGGGGCAATCCAATCGCCGCCGCCTAGGGACACGCGCTGGGCGTGTACGAGCGCGGGGCTCCTCGCTCGATCGCACTCCCGGGTGGAGACCGATCAGCTCTCCCTAGTGGGCCGGCCCAACTACCCGTGGACGATCCGGCCTGGCATCGCATCGCCCCTGGCCGAGTCGCTCGCGCTCGCTAGTCTGCGGCAGTTCGCGTGCTCGCGCGTGACCCCAGACGATCTCTATGGTCTGGCGTCCAGCAGCTCTTCGTTTTGTCAGTTCAGTTTGCTGGTTTTCACTCCAAATTCAACAGATACTAATTAATATCAATAGCTTCCAGGAAAAGCACCGGTGAAATTGTTTTGTATTGCAAAATCAGTGAAGGCTGGGTTTGGTACACATGTTATTTCAGATTTTGGTGTGACGGACCAAGAGGCACCAGATGGATTCTTTTCCGGGTGATTATTACGGCTATAAGTGTCGCCGTGGCAAGAAATCTAGCGATATTTTCAATGATTATCTGGACCTGCTGGATGGTGTTTTAGTATATGATGCATATGAGATCAATTGGCAACTGACCTATGATGCAACAGCTGAAGAGTATGAGTCATGGGAACGTCATATGCTATAGGGTTTCTACAGGTGTGCTACCTATGATCAAAACATGAATGATTCTAACCGTTTGGCTCTTGCAGACCGACGCGTGGATGCCAAGCTATACAGTTGGTGGCATAAAGCGTTGCAGGAGAAGAGCATTACCTCTGCAACTTGGGCGAATTTCAGAAACTTTCTGCGAGAGTGCTTTATACCTTCTAGCAACGTGCTTCCTTCTCGAAAGCCCATGGTACCCGTAGAAGTAATTAAGCAGCCACCCAAGGTTGTGCATCGGATAGAGGATGTTGGCAAGAGCATAGCTCCTATACAGAAGGTCGCGACAGCTGTGACTACTCATGAGAAGTTGACAGTTGTTCCATTGCCGACAGTTAGCAAGGTGGTAGCCACGAATTCTGAATTGTCAGCGGTTGATGTTGTCAAGGCTGATGTTGTCAAGGATATCGTGGAGGAGGTTGTACCATTGAGTGGGCTGAATATGCAACTCAAAAGAGTACATGATGAGACTTGCATGACAGCGGATAGAGGCCAGCGATGGAATTTATTTCAGGCGCAATGCATAATCAAAGGCAAAGCATGCAAGTTGATGATTGACAGTGGTAGTTACTGTAATGGCATTAGCAAGGCGGTTGTGGAGGCTTTGGGTTTATCCACATGGCGTATTCCAGACCCGAGGCATGTTGAGTGGGTTAATAGCTGCGGTATGCTGAAGATTACTCACAAGGTGCGTGTGCCATTTACAGTTGATGACTATGTTGATGAGGTTGAATGTGATGTGTTGCCATTGGAGGTGTGTGGACTGTTACTTGGACGTCCATGGTAGTATGATCACAATGCTATGCATGCTGGGAGACCACTACATATTCTTTCGTGCATGATGGCAAACAGCGGACTTTGAAGCCTATGAGAGATGATCAAATCAAGTCCGATGTTGTGTTGGTGGTTCGCAAGGAGAAGTTGCATAAAGCTAAGCCACAACCAGGGCTAGCTCAGGTGCAGCATGAGGAGCATGATGCGAAGAGCGTCAGTGGTGATATTGTTTCAGCCAAGCCTGTAGATGACAAGCCAGTTATTCTTGTTAGTGACAAGCCGGTTGAAGTCAAGCCACTTATTGATGAAGGGAAGGATATGTCAGCATGTATTCCATGTGTTCCACTTCCAGTTCGTGTTGACATGGGTGTTCAGACCGATGACGGTGGTGCTGATCGTGTTACGGTGCATACGGTGCCCCGGGTAGTCAGCAACAGTTTTGTTAGAACACCTCGGAGACATTTTGTTGGAGCAGCAGTGCGTGTGCATACAGGCAAAGATGGACGTGTTCGTCAGTTGTGTGGCCCGGGCATTACTACTTTGCAGGGTCGTGCACAGAAGGTTCATGTTCAGCAGCACAAAGCTCCATCAAGAGTTGAGAAGAAGAAGAAGGTGGAGGCGCCTAAGTACAAGTTCATTTGGCAAAGAAAAGAGGTGCAGCCACCCAGGGCTGTATCAAGTCGAGCAGGCCAAGAGGGAGGATGTGGTGCGGAAGGCAAGCAAGACTTGAAGACGGCGAATATGCGTGGTGCTATTGATATTCCGCCACCCTTTCGAGCAGACCCTCACGCGTTGGGGACAACGCTTTTTGAAGGGGGGGAGGATGATATGGGCACGACGGAGGAGGTGAAGCCCAATTTCAGGACTCCACCAAGATGAGGGAAGCTCGTTGCATATTGGCACGCCAGGACGACCTATGATATGTAATAATTAGTCTAAGGTTGTGTCAGCAATTTATATTCATGCCTATGTTATTTTGTAGCTAGGTCTAGTTGTGGGCCACTTAGGTTTATTTGTGTTTTGGGTTTGGGCCTGTCCAAGCCCAACAGTTTTCTGGCCATCTATATAAGGAGGCCAGCAGTCTAGGGTTTAGGGAGTTCAGTTGTTTAGTCTAAAACTATCGTGTGCTCCACCGTGTATCATCCCTCCGGGGAAACGGCGCTACCGTCTTATCTAATAAAGTTGCTGCGGAGGTTCTTGTGTTCATCAAGAATTGTCGTGCTTTGGTTGGAGGCATGGTGTTCATCATCACGTTGCTTGCTGGATTCTTCCTCGTCTTCAGGTGACGTTCTTTGCGTTATTGGAAGATTTATCTATTGGTTTGACTCGCTGTGAAAGATCGGGACAAAACTCAAGGATCACCGGCGTGATCCTTATCATTATTGGTTTGCCGCACCAACAAGAAGCCAAAAATTGGTGGCTTGGTTTTTGGTGGACAGAATTTGTGGAGGGAATAGATTGAAGGCCACAACAAGTTGACGCAGATGTATTTCAATGAAAATCTGACATATCTCGAGAGCTATTTTCATCAGCGTTTTCGGATGAGCATCAACTTGTTCAAGCACATCGTGATGGTGGTGATGAAGTTTGACCGGTTCTTTGATCAGCAGAGGAATGCCGCCGTAGAACTTGGCATAGCACCTATCAGGTGACCGCTGCCTTGCGTATGTTGGCATACAGTATACCGGCAGATCTAGTTGATGACAACTTGGCCATGGGTGATAGTAGGGCTATCATGTGTGTCAAGAGCTTTGCCGTCGCAATTGTGCATGTGTTCGGCTCCACAAACCTGAGAGCCCCCAATGTTGAAGACACGTCTAGGCTTTTGGAGTTCACCAGGAACCAAGGGTTTCCAGGTATGCTTTGGCTCAATTGATTGTATGCACTGGAGTTAGAAGAATTGTCCGGCGGCGTGACATGAACAATTCAAAGGGCATAAAAAGTATGCCACTATAATCCTTGAAGCAGTCACCAATCGTGAGACTTGGATTTGGCATCCATTCTTTGGAATGCTCGGGTCGTGCAATGACATCAATGTTCTTCAACAGTCATCACTAATGACAAGGATTGCATTGCGTGAAGGTCCAGTGGTGGAGTTTGAAGCAAATAGGCACAAGTACAAATACGGCTACTTTCTTGCCGACATTATCTACCTAAGGTGAAAACATTTGTGAAGCCGGTTATTCAACCCAAAGGTACGAAACAAACCCAATTTCACAATGCATAGGCGACGGCTAGGAAAGATGTGGAGAGAGCATTTGAGATTTTGCTAGCCCAATTTGCTTTTGTGAGAGGACTGGCAAGATTTTGGGACCAAAGAGTGCCTTTGGTATATTATGAATGCTTATGTCATCATGCATAACATGTGATAAGGGGTGTCCCGATCTTCTCAGCGAGCGCGATGTAGATGGCGATGATGGTGATGAAGATAACTCGAGTGTCGCAGAGAACTCTCCGGCTAATCCCTGCTGCCAGCGCAACAGCTCTCAACCCTTTGGATATTCGCAACGTCACACGCTTGCGCACGTAGCCGCCGACCACGAAGCGGTGATGCAATATACTAATTCCCAATGGAACAGCAGATTACACTCAGACTTTCAGTAGAACGAACACCAGATCGATACGAATTGGTGTGAATAATTTTAGAGGAACACTTGGTTCTGTCTAGAAACTAGGGTTTTGTTTAAACGTGGTCTAACCGACTTGAGGGGGCGCCCCTGGCTACTTAAGGGAGGCTGGGGCGTCCTCAACATGGACCTGGCCCAAAACCAACCTGGTTTGGGCCCAAACTGACTCGGTTCGACTCAAACGAGTACATACCGACCCATACATGGGTTCGGCCTATTTCTGGCACGCAGGCCATGAGTGTGGCGCGCCTTAGACGTGTAGACATCGTGTCGTAGGCTGTCCTAGTGCGCCATCACGGACTCTCTCATGTCGACTTGACGTTCCGGTGATCTCCTGGTGCGCCTGCCTCCCTCTCCTCCCTCGCGCACTTGATCATCAAGTCTTGCTCTTATTGCTGCGACTCATCTCCTCCTCGTGCAACGCTCATGTTATCAACAAACCTGATCATACATAGATGCATAGACTTAGGCAGTATAAAGTTCTCATTAAATAAAAGATCAGGTTCGATTAAGAGTGAGTTCACCTGTTGTTCCAATAGCTTTGCACGTGCTCTTGTAATTGGTCCAATCCTAATCTCATTGGACTTCTTCGCAGCAACATCTTCATCAAAAGGAGTAGGAGATAATGGTGGTGTAATAGGGATGTCCTCATCATCCTCCCCCCCTTCGAAAGGCGTCGACCTCGACGCTGCAAGGTCTTCACCTTCATACGGTGTCAAATCAGCAACGTTGAAACTATTGCTGACGCCATACTCAGCTGTAGGAAGATCTATCTTGTAGGCATTATCATTGATCTTGGCAAGAACCTTGTAAGGACCAGCACCACGGGGCAGCAACTTGGACTTACGTAGCTGTGGAAATCTATCCTTGCGAAAGTGAACCCAAACCATATCACCGGGCTGAAACAATACCTCCTTCCGCTTCTTGTTTGCACGATCTGCAGTATACTTGCCTTTCTTCTCAATAGCCTCTTTAGTCTTCACATGTATCTTCCTCACAAAATCTGCTCTCTTTGATGCCTCCATATTGACTCGCTCTTGAATAGGAAGAGGCAACAAATCAAGTGGCGTAATGGGTTTGAAACCATAGACCACCTCAAAAGGACATAGCTGCGTGGTAGAGTGAACCGCCCTGTTATATGCAAACTCCACATGCGGCAAACAATCTTCCCACTCACGCAGATTCTTCTTGATCATGCATCGCAGCACTGTTGAAAGTGTGCGATTTACCACCTCCGTTTGACCATCAGTTTGGGGATGACATGTAGTGCTGAAAAGTAACTTTGTGCCCAGATTTCCCCAAAGTGTCTTCCAGAAGTAGCTCATAAACTTCACATCACGATCAGAGACAATTATCTTGGGTACTCCATGCAAACGTACAATGTCCCTGAAAAACAGGTTAGCAATATGCGACGCATCGTCGCTTTTGTGGTAGGCAATAAAATGAGCCATTTTTGAAAATCTGTCCACTACCACAAATATAGAATCATGGCCTCTTTTAGTCCTAGGCAAACCTAATACAAAATCCATGCTAATGTCCTCCCATGGTGCAGTAGGTGCAGGTAATGGAGTATACAAACCGTGAGGCTTCAGCTTGGACTTCGACTTGTTGCATGTAATGCAGCGCTTGACGAACCTGTCCACATCACGCCTCATCCTAGGCCAATAAAAGTGATCAGCGAGCATGAGTAGCGTCTTCTCACGCCCAAAGTGACCCATCAAACCGCCGGCATGTGATTCCTGCAACAATAGCAAACGCACGGACGATTCTGGAACACATAGTTTGTTAGCACGAAACAAAAACCCATCATGGATGTGATATTTATCCCATGCTTTCCCACCAGTACACATACTATATGGCGCTGAAAAATCATGATCAGTAGCATATAAATCACACAAGCTCTCTAAACCAGGAACCTTAATGTCTAATTGCGTCAACAACATGTTCTTCCTAGATAGAGCATCAGCAACCACATTGTCTTTACCCTTTTTATGTGTAATTATGTAAGGAAAAGACTCAATAAACTCAACCCACTTAGCAAGACGCCTATGCAAATTAGATTGAGCTTTCAGATATTTTAAAGCTTCATGATCAGAATGTATGATAAATTCTTTTGGCCACAAATAATGTTGCCAAACCTCAAGAACTCTAACAAGCGCATACAATTCTTTGTCATAAACAGGATAGTTCAACCTCGCACCACAAAGTTTTTCAGAAAAGTAGGCAATAGGCCGACCCGCTTGCATCAACACACCACCAATACCAATGCCACTAGCATCACATTCAATCTCAAATTGCTTATTAAAATCTGGTAGTGCAAGCAATGGTGCAGAAGTTAATAAACGTTTCAGTTCATCAAAAGCATGATCTTGGGCTGCGCCCCATACAAATTCAACACCTTTTTTAGTTAACTCATTTAAAGGTGCAGCAACAGTACTAAAGTCTTTCACAAAACGGCGATAAAAACCAGCAAGACCATGAAAACTTCGTACTTGACTAACATTCATGGGAGTAGGCCAATTTTGAATAGCTTCAATTTTAGATGCATCTACCTCTACTCCATGCTTAGAAACAACAAATCCCAGAAATATGACCTTATCTTTGCAAAATGTGCACTTCTCAAGGTTACCATATAACTTAGCATCACGCAACACTTGCAAAACTTGTCGAATATGATCACTATGTTCAGATTTATTGCGGCTGTAGATTAATATATCATCAAAATACACAACCACAAACTTGCCAATAAAATTTCGCAAAACATGGTTCATTAATCTCATGAAGGTACTAGGTGTATTAGTTAAACCAAATGGCATGACTAACCACTCATATAAACCAAATTTTGTTTTAAAGGCAGTTTTCCACTCATCCCCCTCTTTCATCCTAATCTGATGGTAACCACTACGCAAATCAATCTTAGAGAAAACAGCAGCACCACTCAACTCATCAAGCATATCATCCAAGCGCGGAATAGGGTGACGATATCGAATAGTGATGTTATTAATAGCTCTACAATCTACACACATGCGCCATGTACCATCTTTCTTAGGAACTAGAATAACAGGAACAGCACAAGGGCTTAAGCTCACACGAATATAACCTTTGTCGAGTAGCGCTTGCACTTGTTTCTGAATCTCCTTAGTTTCTTCTGGGTTGGTGCGGTAAGGAGCGCGGTTTGGCAAGGTGGCACCAGGGATGAAGTCAATCTGGTGCTCAATGCCGCGCAAAGGGGGCAAACCAGCAGGGACCTCCTCTGGAAACACATCGTCAAATTCCTGCAAGACACTAGAAACACCAAAAGGAAGAGGAGTCATGTCGTTAGAAACCAAAATCTCACTGTAGGATCCTCTCTAAATTCTCTCATATCTTCTTTGGTGGCTAGCAGGACTAGAGAATTCATTCGCTCACTTTGGTGTGGCTCTCTCGATGTGGCTGGGTGGCTCTCACTCACCGAGGTAATAGTCTCTCGTCTAGCTACTCTCTCATTCTCATGTTCTAAGTTCACTTCAGTTTTCTGACGAGATTCATTTACAATATGCTGTGGAGACATAGGCTGCAAGTTAATTTTTCTGCCCTTGAACTCCAAATGATAAGTGTTGGTGTGGCCATTGTGTAACACGTTGCGATCAAACTGCCATGGGCGGCCCAACAAGAGGTGACAAACCGTCATAGGAACCACATCAAACTCAATGGAGTCCTTGTATGGTCCAATCTCGAAATCAACTCGCACCATGTGGCTGACCTTCATCTCTCCATTGTCGCTGAGCCACTGGATATAATATGGATGCGGGTGCGGGATGTATTTCAGTTTCAGCTTTGCACACAACTCTTTGCTAGCAAGGTTGCGGCAACTACCACCATCGATGATGAGTTTGCAAGCTTTGTCTGGTCCAACAAGTGCTTTAGTTTGGAACAAATTGCACCGCTGACTTTCAGATGTAGGAGACACATTGAGCACACGCTGCGAGCAAACTATGTTATTGGCGGTGGAAGGATAGGCATCAACACCGTCATGACCAAAGTCATCATCATCGGAACCATCCGGATCAGCATCATCACCTGTCTCGTACTCATTGGTGTCCTCATTGACAGTCATCACTTTTCGGTTGGGGCAATCCCGTTTAAAATGACCCTTTCCACCACAAGTATGACACTCCATATCACGATTACGTGCTGTAGACATGTTCGAACCTGTACCACTAGCAGCAGGTGCGGATTTCTTTGCATTGGCATCAGATCGCGACGATGAAGGAGCACGAAAATCTGAACGAGAACTTGGTGTGGGTGCAGCAGTGTAACAACCCAAATTTTTGGAAAATAGAAATAAATGGATTTATTAAAATACCAAATTTTGGAGACAACAAAAACTTTTATTTTAAATACAAGATGAATTTCTTGTCTTTTAAAACCTGTGAATTTGAACGTTTGCTCCCATGCTTCAAATAATAGGAGTATGAAAAAGGTTTGAAATCAAATCCTTTGAGCCCAAATTTTTAAATAAGGATTTTTGTGAAATTGAAATAGTTTACTCACTATTAAATTTTGTGTATGGTTACATGCTAAACCCATTTGGGTCAATGGCCAAACCAAAAATTAAGTCAAGCAATCACAAACAAATAGAAAGAATCAAGAAAGTAAACCGCAACACAAAAACCTAAGTAAGAAAAGAGGAAGTAGTGATCTTAAAAAAAAATTACTGATTACACTACATTACCCCTTTGTACTAAGAAATTCTTGAATTGGACCATCATGCATCTCTCCACCACAACTAAGAACAAGTTACAAAGAATCAAATACAATAAAGTCTGAAACAAAAATCAACTTGGAACTCTACTTAATACTCTACCAAGTTTGAATTCAAATAAGAGGTCATTTCCCAACTCCCTCTCATCTACAAGAAAACCAACCCCTTTGGACCAAGATTAAAACCTTTTGCACTTCATATTGCATGTATGCATAGAATGTCAATATAGATCTTTTATGATTTCATGTGGGTTTTAATCTGTTGGGCAATGATTAGTTAATTCAAACTTAACCAATAGAAGCATTAGAGAAGAACCACAAAGATCAAAAGAACCAGAAGCAAGAGAAATAAAGAAAAAGAGAAGAAAAGATGATCTAGAAAAAGTTAACCACTACCCTACTTTGGACCTTTAGAATAAGAAATCTGTAACTCAAGCAAAGGTGTGGTCAGTTAGTTGAGCTTAACCAAGTTACATACTAACTCAACCAACAAGAATCTACTCAAAATTCAAACCAGAGCATCACTCAAACTTCAACCAAAGTTTGAATCTGAATCATATGACAACCCCAAATTCAAAATAGCCCTGGAGCAGAACACCACCTCTTGACCTAACAAAAATTGTTTTAGAGTCCCTATCCAATATAATGACCAACCCAATTGGAAATTTTCAAAAATTCGAATTTTGATTTCATGCGGGCATTTCAACAAACACTTGGTGGGCAGAAATCTAGAAAAATCGAATCCACTGTTGGCAACAGTGGCTGGCAGCCCTAGCCCTAGTCTCTGACCTCCAAGCAGTGCCCTGGACTCCCCTTGGTCGATTCCTTGTCTCCCCTGCACAAGCACCGGCCGTGAGACATGGATGGCATGGAAGAAGAGCACACCGGACCCCTACCATGCCCCCCTCTGAACCAGACCATCTCAGCCCCTCCCATCGCGCCAGGACACTCCTACAGCACGCCACAGCACCCCGCCGAAAGCCCCGACCGCCCCTCTCCTCCGTTAGCCGACACCGGCCGCGCTCTCCCCGCAGATCCCCTCGCCCCGTGCTCCCTCTCCCGCCTATATAAAGCCGCCATTCTTCCCTGAAAAGGTTCGCGCCACCTTCCTCTACCTCCCAGACAAGGTCCCAAGCTCCCTCTCCCTCTCGTTCGAGCTCCCCCGACGACGCCGCTCCGCAGAGCGCCTCCCGTTCCCGGCGTTCCAGAGCCTCCCGCGAGCTGCCGCCTGGACTAGGTGGAGGAGGAGAAGCTCCTCCGCCGCCTAGACACCCTCGCCGCCGGTCTCCGCCCCCGCCGGTGAGCTCCCCGACCACCGCCCTCCTCCCAGTACTCTCCCTCGTTCCCGTCCTGTAGCACGAGGAAGATGACCCCGATACCGATTCGATTCCTGACCGGTGGGCCCCTCCGGTCAGGCCCCTTTTCTTTTTTTCCCCCGCGCACCCAGGAACCCCCCGGTTGGGCCAGCCCAGTTCGGTCTGGTCTGCTCCCAGCCCAGCCAGCCTGTGTGTCTGGCCCGGATTAAAAAAAAAAGGGATTTTCGATTTTTGATTTTTGAAAAAAACCATTCAGATGCTTTCGTATATTTAATTTTCCCGGAGATCTACCGATCCAAATCTAGCAAATGAATATGTTTTGGAAACCTTAGAACATAAGATATCCAATAAAAGTGGTTTCAATACAATTAGATTTACATAATAATTGCAGTAAAAATAACAAAACAGGAGCTTTTCCAATTTAGAAAATCCATATCAATTCAAATAAAATTCCTAAAAATATAAATCCAACTCTAGAAATTCATAATTAGTGATACCCATCTTCCTGCAGCATTAGATCTAATTTTTGAACCCTTTAAATCAAATGCTATTTACCCATATGGTTAATAAGCATTTGCCATATAGGATTTTATTAAACTCAATTCTATAATCGAAATTTTTATGGAACCTTTATGGTTAAACCACATTTCCAAATAACTATCTATAGGTATGGATCTTAGTCCATGTGTACTTGTAGGAAGTATTTGGAAATTTAATCCTACATGATAGTAATTAGAAACTCAAACTTGCACACATATTTAAAAATCAATGGAAATGATATGAAACCAATTCAAATCAACCACGTTTCTAAATATTGATCTATAACCTTTGATCCCATTCAACTAGGATCTATAGACTCTATGTGGGAATTCAAACTTGATCACTAAAAAGTTGCAAACTAGAAATGGCTTCAATAAAAGAGAAATACTATAAATCCTATGAATCCTCTTTGATTGAACCATGATCTCGAGTATCTACATTTGTCCATGACCTTGGTCAATAAGGACTTGCAGGAGATATTTTCATAATCCAAAACAAATAAACCCTACTTAGATACAACAACTCAATAATCTCATCCATCGGAACTCAATTATCTTCGAAACCACTCTCCATAGACTTCTTAGATCGCTCCCCTTACCCCAAGTATCCTTATTTGCTTGAGTATGTGTTGCTTGTAAATTGTGTGGTGATTGTATGCTTATTTGATTTTCGACGATTAGACGACAATGAGAGTAAGGAGAATGGATCCTGAAGTCAACCAAGAAATGGAGATGGAGATCAATCAATCAAAGATAAAGATGAAGACTATTTTGACTTTGCCAACCAAGGCAAGCCATCTTTTGATTCATACTCCCACTACCTAGTTTTAACATTGCATTCTACTTGTTTTAAGTAAATTGCATGATTGAATTGCTAGAGTAGAATGATAGAAGTATAGTGATATCTTGTTTAGCAAGAGCATCAAGCTGAGTTTATCCAATCATAGTTAGTAGTATCATCACTCCATGTAGTTGCTTAGTCGCTAATAATATTGAGGCCATCTATAAGGGGAACTCTATTTGAAAAGTGGTGACTTGAACTTGAAACTTGAATTGGAGATTGCCCCTATATAATGGCTTATGAAAGAAATTAATCTTGACTAAGAACTATGAAATGTATTTCTAAATGACAACGAGTGATGTACTATGGGAGCCAATTATACCGTACGACCACACTACCCCTATATGGGAAGGGGCTTAATCCGTAGCTTGTTTATCTTAGTATGGGAGGCCTTGTATCAAAGCTTCATGGAAGGACACCGTGAGCGGTTACTTCTGGACCAGGTGGATTCCACTAACCCGGCACCCGGGATGGGCAGAACTAGAGGCGCCGGAGCGGGAGTTCCGTATCCCGGGCTCTAGGGAAGGATCCTATACTAGGGTGAGCAAGTGAAAGGTTTTGTTTGATTATCTGAACCTCGCATACTTTGTGTATGTCGAACCGTGGGTTTCTCCCGGCAGATGTATCGAATCTTGTGGGTAAAGTGTACCCCTCTGCAGAGGTTTTCAAACTATTCGAATAGCCGCGTCCGCGGTCATGGACGGTTGGCAAGCTGTGCCTGGCTTTTGTCAATAATGAAAACAACTTATGGTGAACTTGGTGAATGACATGAATTGAATTGACTTGACTTGACCTTGATGTTGACACTCTTGAAATTCCTCTTTAGATTGAACTTAGAGAACTAAACCTCTTTTCTACCGATGAACATTCTTGGGAAACAAACTAGCTTTTTGGCAAACTAAACCTAGTGCTTAGTCCACCATATCAACCATGCATATCTCTCTCCTCACTTTGTTTATAAGATGGTTTGCGAGTGCATCCAATGTACTCACGGCTGTGTCCCTGGCTATCAACTTGGCCAGACTTGAAGGAGCAAGATCAAGAAGGAAGGACTCATGGACGACTTTGCGAATTAGGCTCGTTTCCTACTGTCTGCTTTGCCTGTGCGGTTGAAGCTTGACAATATGGACCCAAAGTGTTATTCCGCTGCATGTTGATGTATTGTAAGGTTTGGTCTGTGCGACCACCGATGTAATCCCCTTTATTTACTATTAATGTCTATGACTGTGATATCAACTACGTTATGTAAATCACAACATTGATTCTGGGATTGTGATGGATTACATAACGGGCACTTCGAATTTTTTATCAAATTTGAGGTCGTCACAAGTTGGTATCAGAGCCTAGGCTGACTCTAGGAAACCCTAGTTAGCATGGTCGTTAGAAAATGATACCCCTAATATCACCAGTTTGGTATCAGGACTATCATGACCTTAGGAGACCTTAGTTAGCATGGTCGTTTGCTAAGAAAGTGATAGGTTGACAAAAAATTATTTCTACCAAAGAAATTTATTTGCTTTGGTACCCAAAGCCCAACTTATACTCCCATCTTATTCACTTCAAATATCTTACACTCTCAACTTATACTCTCAAGAGATTTTGACAAAGAATTTATTTACCTCCTTAATTACAAAGTCCTTTCGAATATTTGTTTTACTCTATTCCTCATCTACTTCAAATATATGCTATGGTCGATAAACCAACCTATGACCGAAGGACTTTTGGATCAAAAGATTAGGGACTCAATATTTTTCAAGACTTCAACCTTGGATGTCAACTACGACCGCTACCATCAAAAGAGAGTCTCTTCACCTGATCCAGAAATCTTCCAACAAGAGTCAACCCTATGAGACAAAGACTTCAAGAGCAAAGAAAGAGTGATCAAAAATGATGAAGACCCAGCAAACCTTTTGACCCACAGGATTTATAGGAAATGCTCAGTTGTTTTCATTAAGCTGCCCTTACCTCACGATTATTAAGTGTGCTTAGTTCCTTGTGTGTCTGAATGATTGATTTGTTTTGAGATGTGTTGCTCATATGCCCTCCAGCAACATGTAGCAACCACTTTGAAAACTTGTTTGCTCAAAAATGTTTTTGGTCTTTCTGGCCCAACATAAACTCTGAAAAATTACCAACCCCATGTGAGAAACATTTTGAAAACTTTCCCTGTCATCTACGACCCGTAATCGAAAACCCATTACTACTGAAGATAACCTCAACATCTGCATGAGAAGGAAGAAACTTTTCCGGAATACCCTGAAGCAACTCTTCCAACCAGAAGGCATGAAGAGAAGAAAAATCAAACATCTAGAATTAGCCACAAGGTACAAGTTGCTAGTAGCTATAAAGTTAGTATGAACAAGTTGGATCAAGTTGTTGGAGCACCAATCAAGAAGAAGACATTTTTTTTGGGTAAGAAGAACCCTTAGTCGGCTTAGTTTGGTACAAGTAGGCTAGTTGATCTCTTTGTAAAACAAGAACGAGATCGCAAGACCCTTTTTAATGAAAGACTATGGTTAAATCTAGAAGATTTTGGTTTTTGAAAGTGGGATTGATTGTTGAAATTGCTATGTGATTGATGACGATGTGTTTTTGGCCCGTATGGCCTTATCACATTTTGGGTGTACCCAATCTTTCTATCTTGATAGGAATCAATATACACTCCATCTCTTATCTGGTAATCTCAGTTCTCAATTTATTTAAATCTTAACTTATGAATCTCGGGACGAGATTCTTTTTAAGGGGGGAAGATTGTAACAACCCTAATTTTTGGAAAATAGAAATAAATGGATTTATTAAAATACCAAATTTTGGAGACAACAAAAACTTTTATTTTAAATACAAGATGAATTTCTTGTCTTTTAAAACCTGTGAATTTGAACGTTTGCTCCCATGCTTCAAATAATAGGAGTATGAAAAAGGTTTGAAATCAAATCCTTTGAGCCCAAATTTTTAAATAAGGATTTTTGTGAAATTGAAATAGTTTACTCACTATTAAATTTTGTGTATGGTTACATGCTAAACCCATTTGGGTCAATGGCCAAACCAAAAATTAAGTCAAGCAATCACAAACAAATAGAAAGAATCAAGAAAGTAAACCGCAACACAAAAACCTAAGTAAGAAAAGAGGAAGTAGTGATCTTAAAAAAAAAATTTACTGATTACACTACTTTACCCCTTTGTACTAAGAAATTCTTGAATTGGACCATCATGCATCTCTCCACCACAACTAAGAACAAGTTACAAAGAATCAAATACAATAAAGTCTGAAACAAAAATCAACTTGGAACTCTATTTAATACTCTACCAAAGTTTGAATTCAAATAAGAGGTCATTTCCCAACTCCCTCTCATCTACAAGAAAACCAACCCCTTTGGACCAAGATTAAAACCTTTTGCACTTCATATTGCATGTATGCATAGAATGTCAATATAGATTTTTTATGATTTCATGTGGGTTTTAATCTGTTGGGCAATGATTAGTTAATTCAAACTTAACCAATAGAAGCATTAGAGAAGAACCACAAAGATCAAAAGAACCAGAAGCAAGAGAAATAAAGAAAAAGAGAAGAAAAGATGATCTAGAAAAAGTTAACCACTACCCTACTTTGGACCTTTAGAATAAGAAATCTGTAACTCAAGCAAAAGTGTGGTCAGTTAGTTGAGCTTAACCAAGTTACATACTAACTCAACCAACAAGAATCTACTCAAAATTCAAACCAGAGCATCACTCAAACTTCAACCAAAGTTTGAATCTGAATCATATGACAACCCCAAATTCAAAATAGCCCTGGAGCAAAACACCACCTCTTGACCTAACAAAAATTGTTTTAGAGTCCCTATCCAATATAATGACCAACCCAATTGGAAATTTTCAAAAATTCGAATTTTGATTTCATGCGGGCATTTCAACAAACACTTGGTGGGCAGAAATCTAGAAAAATCGAATCCACTGTTGGCAATAGTGGCTGGCAGCCCTAGCCCTAGTCTCTGACCTCCAAGCAGTGCCCTGGACTCCCCTTGGTCGATTCCTTGTCTCCCCTGCACAAGCACCGGCCGTGAGACATGGATGGCATGGAAGAAGAGCACACCGGACCCCTACCATGCCCCCCTCTGAACCAGACCATCTCAGCCCCTCCCATCGCGCCAGGACACTCCTACAGCACGCCACAGCACCCCGCCGAAAGCCCCGACCGCCCCTCTCCTCCGTTAGCCGACACCGGCCGCGCTCTCCCCGCAGATCCCCTCGCCCCGTGCTCCCTCTCCCGCCTATATAAAGCCGCCATTCTTCCCTGAAAAGGTTCGCGCCACCTTCCTCTACCTCCCAGACAAGGTCCCAAGCTCCCTCTCCCTCTCGTTCGAGCTCCCCCGATGACGCCGCTCCGCAGAGCGCCTCCCGTTCCCGGCGTTCCAGAGCCTCCCGCGAGCTGCCGCCTGGACCAGGTGGAGGAGGAGAAGCTCCTCCGCCGCCTAGACACCCTCGCCGCCGGTCTCCGCCCCCGCCGGTGAGCTCCCCGACCACCGCCCTCCTCCCAGTACTCTCCCTCGTTCCCGTCCTGTAGCACGAGGAAGATGACCCCGATACCGATTCGATTCCTGACCGGTGGGCCCCTCCGGTCAGGCCCCTATTCTTTTTTTCCCCCGCGCACCCAGGAACCCCCCGGTTGGGCAAGCCCAGTTCGGTCTGGTCTACTCCCAGCCCAGCCAGCCTGTGTGTCCGGCCCGGATTAAAAAAAAAAAAAGGGATTTTCGATTTTAGATTTTTGAAAAAAACCATTCAGATGCTTTCGTATATTTAATTTTCCCGGAGATCTACCGATCCAAATCTAGCAAATGAATATGTTTTGGAAACCTTAGAACATAAGCTATCCAATAAAAGTGGTTTCAATACAATTAGATTTACATAATAATTGCAGTAAAAATAACAAAACAGGAGCTTTTCCAATTTAGAAAATCCATATCAATTCAAATAAAATTCCTAAAAATATAAATCCAACTCTAGAAATTCATAATTAGTGATACCCATCTTCCTGCAGCATTAGATCTAATTTTTGAACCCTTTAAATCAAATGCTATTTACCCATATGGTTAATAAGCATTTGCCATATAGGATTTTATTAAACTCAATTCTATAATCGAAATTTTTATGGAACCTTTATGGTTAAACCCCATTTCCAAATAACTATCTATAGGTATGGATCTTAGTCCATGTGTACTTGTAGGAAGTATTTGGAAATTTAATCCTACATGATAGTAATTAGAAACTCAAACTTGCACACATATTTAAAAATCAATGGAAATGATATGAAACCAATTCAAATCAACCACGTTTCTAAATATTGATCTATAACCTTTGATCCCATTCAACTAGGATCTATAGACTCTACGTGGGAATTCAAACTTGATCACTAAAAAGTTGCAAACTAGAAATGGCTTCAATAAAAGAGAAATACTATAAATCCTATGAATCCTCTTTGATTGAACCATGATCTCGAGTATCTACATTTGTCCATGACCTTGGTCAATAAGGACTTGCAGGAGATATTTTCATAATCCAAAACAAATAAACCCTACTTAGATACAACAACTCAATAATCTCATCCATCGGAACTCAATTATCTTCGAAACCACTCTCCATAGACTTCTTAGATCGCTCCCCTTACCCCAAGTATCCTTATTTGCTTGAGTATGTGTTGCTTGTAAATTGTGTGGTGATTGTATGCTTATTTGATTTTCGACGATTAGACGACAATGAGAGTAAGGAGAATGGATCCTGAAGTCAACCAAGAAATGGAGATGGAGATCAATCAATCAAAGATAAAGATGAAGACTATTTTGACTTTGCCAACCAAGGCAAGCCATCTTTTTATTCATACTCCCACTACCTAGTTTTAACATTGCATTCTACTTGTTTTAAGTAAATTGCATGATTGAATTGCTAGAGTAGAATGATAGAAGTATAGTGATATCTTGTTTAGCAAGAGCATCAAGCTGAGTTTATCCAATCATAGTTAGTAGTATCATCACTCCATGTAGTTGCTTAGTCGCTAATAATATTGAGGCCATCTATAAGGGGAACTCTATTTGAAAAGTGGTGACTTGAACTTGAAACTTGAATTGGAGATTGCCCCTATATAATGGCTTATGAAAGAAATTAATCTTGACTAAGAACTATGAAATGTATTTCTAAATGACAACGAGTGATGTACTATGGGAGCCAATTATACCGTACGACCACACTACCCCTATATGGGAAGGGGCTTAATCCGTAGCTTGTTTATCTTAGTATGGGAGGCCTTGTATCAAAGCTTCATGGAAGGACACCGTGAGCGGTTACTTCTGGACCAGGTGGATTCCACTAACCCGGCACCCGGGATGGGCAGAACTAGAGGCGCCGGAGCGGGAGTTCCGTATCCCGGGCTCTAGGGAAGGATCCTATACTAGGGTGAGCAAGTGAAAGGTTTTGTTTGATTATCTGAACCTCGCATACTTTGTGTATGTCGAACCGTGGGTTTCTCCCGGCATATGTATCGAATCTTGTGGGTAAAGTGTACCCCTCTGCAGAGGTTTTCAAACTATTCGAATAGCCGCATCCGCGGTCATGGACGGTTGGCAAGCTGTGCCTGGCTTTTGTCAATAATGAAAACAACTTATGGTGAACTTGGTGAATGACATGAATTGAATTGACTTGACTTGACCTTGATGTTGACACTCTTGAAATTCCTCTTTAGATTGAACTTAGAGAACTAAACCTCTTTTCTACCGATGAACATTCTTGGGAAACAAACTAGCTTTTTGGCAAACTAAACCTAGTGCTTAGTCCACCATATCAACCATGCATATCTCTCTCCTCACTTTGTTTATAAGATGGTTTGCGAGTGCATCCAATGTACTCACGGCTGTGTCCCTGGCTATCAACTTGGCCAGACTTGAAGGAGCAAGATCAAGAAGGAAGGACTCATGGACGACTTTGCGAATTAGGCTCGTTTCCTACTGTCTGCTTTGCCTGTGCGGTTGAAGCTTGACAATATGGACCCAAAGTGTTATTCTGCTGCATGTTGATGTATTGTAAGGTTTGGTCTGTGCGACCACCGATGTAATCCCCTTTATTTACTATTAATGTCTATGACTGTGATATCAACTACGTTATGTAAATCACAACATTGATTCTGGGATTGTGATGGATTACATAACGGGCACTTCGAATTTGTTACCAAATTTGAGGTCGTCACAAGCAGGCCTGGGTGTGAAACGGCTGCCTGAAGTAGTACGAGCTTTAAACTGAGCTTCTTCGGCAAACTGTGCTTCAGCTTCACGTGCATGATGTAGCAGCTCATTCATATCACGATACCGATGATGCCGAACAATGCTCTTGATATTATACTTCAAACCATGGAGAAAACGCTGCAAGGTCTGCTCAAGAGGCTCACGAACGCGAGCTCGTTGTAGAAGCATCTCCATCTCCATATAATACTCATTAACGGACAGCGAGCCTTGCTTCAATTGCTGTAACTTATCAAAAACTGAGCGGAGGTAGTTATGCGGAACAAAACGAGCCCGCATCACTTCCTTCATATGGCGCCAAGTTATAATGGGCAGCTCGTTGTTTTCTTGACGTGTTTGCACAACGCTGTCCCACCATCGCAAAGCATAGCCATCAAACTCTGAAGAAGCAAGCTTGATTTTCTTGTCCTCCGTATAATCATGAAGACGCCACAACTTCTCTATCTTCAACTCCTATGTGAGGTACTCTTCAACATCAGTACCACCCTCAAATTTGGGAATAAAAAACTTTGGTTTACCCAAGCCATCATCCTGCTGAAAAGGAACGCGCTGGGCACTAACGGGAACAAAACCACGGCCACGAAAAGGAGGACCATTGCCTCAACCATTACCACGACCGGCTGCAGCAAAATCCTCATTGTCGCCATGAGCACTCTCATCATCAGCATCAACATGTGGTAGGGGTCGCTGCTCAACAGTAAGACGCAGCGCATTGACAGATTGTGTCAATGCCTGGATGCTAGTTTGGAGATCATTGACTTGCACTTGCATATTATTAACAGTAGCATCAGTGGCTTCTACTTTCATTTGGACAGCTTGAACATCAGAATCAATAGCGTCAGTTGTTCGTGTTATTATTCTTTCCAAATGATCACGAAGAGCTTCATACTCCCTCCATATGACAGGAGTATCATCAGGTTTTTTCTGCATCACATCAACATCACTAGCAGACATGATTAGTAGGTTAGTGCACAAACAATAAACGGGTGGTGGTTACGCTCACAACTCACTCAAAACTGAAAGAAAGAGGTATCTTACCGTTCCAAAGTGAATAATAAATGCTTACCACTCGTAGAGACTGAAACGTGCACGGATGTGATGAAGCGAATACCGAGGGTATAAGAAACTATCACACGACAAACTAGGCTATATGGTGGGGCTTGGTATGGATACCTAACTACACCGAAATACAAGTCCTAGTGCTGATCGTATGACAAAGACCCACGGAAACACACACGGTGGAGATAAACGGGGCAAAGCAACTCTGAAAAGTGAGCTCAAAAAGATATAAGTGACGACACACAGTAGCTCGTGTTGCAATGCACAAGAGAGACGCTAGCACTGGCTCGACGAACAGGCACAAGATTGCGCACACGGCAGCAGCCTGATGAGCACGAAGTAGCTAGTCTCGTATGGGTAAGCTCCTAACACGATGCTGTAGATAGGCTTTAGCTAAAGTGATCAAAATCGTGTAGAAAGGGTGCTATGTGGACACAGTGGTAACACGCAGTCGCGGATGAGAAATCGACGAAAAATATGTCAACGGCAGAGATGTACGACGCCGGAAACACACGGCAGCACGACGGCGACGCGAAACGGACAAAATAGTTTGTCTTGGCGGCGAGCTGGGGCGCTTGACCCCAGACAGCCTCCGCGCGCTGGCGCGAGCAGGCGCGGGACGCGCGAGCGCTGCGGCCGCTGGAGCCCAGACAGGCTCCGTCCCTGTGCGCGAGGCGCGCTGCTTTTTGTTTTTGTTTTTTTTTACTCCTTTTTTTTTTTGCACTGAATCAGATTGGGCCAGCAATCGTGGGCTGGCTTGGCGCCTGGACTGCGCTCGCTAGCGCAGCGCTCGTCGCTGGGGCGTGCGGGACGCTCGCCGGCTGGGCGCGCGGGACGCTCGACCCTAGACGGTCTCCGTCCTGGGGCGCCGAGTGGGCGGCTGTTTGCTTTTTTTTTTTTTGCTACTAGCGATCGACTCCAGGGAAAGATCTGATCTGAGCGTGACCAAGCTGGACTCCAAACAAACGTGCAGACTAAGGAAGAAGAAGAAGATCAAAGAGGGATCAAACAAAGATGAAATCTGAAACGAAGATGCAGAAAAGAACGGGGATCCTAGACTCCTACAGATTTGATGAAAAGATACGCGAAAAGACGATCAGCTACTAAAACCAGTACCTCGATGCAATCTAGGCTATGGCAAGAACTAAGAACCCTAATTTTTTGTGTGGCTTTTTCTGTATAGGACAAAAACAACAACGAATCTACGGGGATGGATTTGTGGATGCTCACCGAGGAAACGCTGGAATCTGATACCAAGATGATAAGGGGTGTCCCGATCTTCTCAGCAAGCGCGATGTAGATGGCGATGATGGTGATGAAGATAACTCGAGTGTCGCAGAGAACTCTCCGGCTAATCCCTACTGCCAGCGCAACAGCTCTCAACCCTTTGGATATTCGCAACGTCACACGCTTGCGCACGTAGCCGCCGACCACGAAGCGGTGATGCAATATACTAATTCCCAATGGAACAGCAGATTACACTCAGACTTTCAGTAGAATGAACACCAGATCGATACGAATTGGTGTGAATAATTTCAGAGGAACACTTGGTTCTGTCTAGAAACTAGGTTTTTGTTTAAACGTGGTCTAACCGACTTGAGGGGGCGCCCCTGGCTACTTAAGGGAGGCTGGGGCGTCCTCAACATGGACCTGGCCCAAAACCAACCTGGTTTGGGCCCAAACTGACTCGGTTTGACTCAAACGAGTACATACCGACCCATACATGGGTTCGGCCTATTTCTGGCACGCAGGCCATGAGTGTGGCGCGCCTTAGACGTGTAGACATCGTGTCGTAGGCTGTCCTAGTGCGCCATCACGGACTCTCTCATGTCGACTTGACGTTCCGGTGATCTCCTGGTGCGTCTGCCTCCCTCTCCTCCCTCGCGCACTTGATCATCAAGTCTTGCTCTTCTTGCTGCGACTCATCTCCTCCTCGTGCAACACTCATGTTATCAACAAACCTGATCATACATAGATGCATAGACTTATGCAGTATAAAGTTCTCATTAAATAAAAGACCAGGTTCGATTAAGAGTGAGTTCACCTGTTGTTCCAATAGCTTTGCACGTGCTCTTGTAATTGGTCCAATCCTAATCTCATTGGACTTCTTCGCAGCAACATCTTCATCAAAAGGAGTAGGAGATAATGGTGGTGTAATAGGGATGTCCTCATCAACATGATTATAGAGGATGATCGTGGCAACCATGAAGATCATACCCACTATGAATTGATGGGGTTCCCATGCAAGTGAGGAGGACCCCACATAGGGTGGCCCATTTCATTGCCTCGTATCATTCCATTCGGTCCAATGATACACATGATGGGCTTCAAAAAGATCTCATAGAAGAATGATGGAAATAGAATGGACAACAATAGTTTGTATAGTTATTGTATTGTTTGAAAACAATATGTTGTATTGTTGATGAACAACTTGTTGTATTCCTTGGTGAACAATTTGTTGTACTTGTTGTAGTATTTGCTTGTGTTGTAATAATAGGCAAATTTTATAGTATCTTTTACTCCTCTAGAGAGGAAGGAGTATACTTTTCACACAGCGGTCACGATTGAACGACGTAGTTTAGGCCCGACACCCAGAAAGACATATAGATAATGAAAAAAAAATCAAATTAGCAGTATTCATCCCTGTCCAGCAATTAACCAGTATCGAGCAGAGACGCTACCGCCTTGCTCAAGCAGAGACGGACATTAAACAGACACGCCGCCGCCGCATCGAGCAGAGACGCTGCCGCCTTGCTCACTTTGCCGCGGCCGCGTCGAGCAGAGATGCTGCCGCCTCGCACACTCCAACTCCACAGCCATTGGTGACTCTGCCGCCTCCATGTCGCACAAGGTTGATCTGCTCCGCCGCCATGTCCATCAACAACCAACGCGATGCACAACAGGTAGCAATGCCACTGCCACTACATCGAGGATGGCGCCGCCTCATGTACTCCATCGCCACACACCAGAGAGAATCAATGATCTTTCCCATATGTACAACTACAAGATATTGTTTTGTTCGTGGGCATCAATGACAGTTCCTGTGGAAACTTGGAGATTTGATGTAGCTGCTCAGCTTTTCAAGTAACTTGTCAGCTAAGGAGGGGTTTTGGTAATCACGCGGTGCGCGCTGTGCGGCGTTCTGCAAATGAGGCGGCACATTTGCTAGCTAAGTTGGGTTGCAAAAATAATGCTTGTAATGTGTGGTTCGGAGTTGCTCTAGCCAGTATTGTGAACCAGCTTGTTCTGGACTCGTCTTTTTAATATATTGTAGCCGTTAATTCTCAAAAAAAGTAACTTGTCAGCATAAAAATTCTCCCTCCATTGCGTGCCATGATTGGTCATTTGCTTCATATGATGTGTGTCTTTCGCGGGAACTCGCTAGAGAGCGTGAACTGCCACTGCTAGAAGATGGAGCGTGAGGAAATCCCATGCGCACATGTGATTTGTGTTCCGAAGAACTTTGGCTTGCGAGACATGCCTCGCAGCTATGTTGCCGTGAGAATGTGAGATGGACGATGTAAGCTAAAGATGGATTTGAACCTGAGATAGCTAAAATTTTATTAAGTGATGTCCACTTTTGGCTGCAGCCTCGATGTGTCTGTTGCATGATGTCCATTGAAGAGGTCATAGGTGCATTTGATTTAGTCCTTAATGTTGCCTCGTCAGTATTAGCTGTGAAATCTTCCATTAATCAACTTCCATAGCAGTGTATGCGGGCATATTTTGCGTTTAGAGCTTTCAAGCCTTGCATTTTTATTAGCCTAGTCCTACTTTAATGCATATATTCACTCCTTTTTATTCAGGTACATTGACTGGATGTTGCTCCTCATGTGGATTCTTGATCACTGGTTATGCCTTGGCTAGCTAATCTAGTCTCCACTACTTATAAAGGCACAAACATGTTGGGATACAATCAATCACATCCATCCAACACATACCATCTAACGGTCTATAGTGCTCCAATGTTGAGCTCAACTCAACACTTTTTCAAATCCTGCAACTTACCTATAGTGATCAATACCTCTTCGCAATCATCTCCACTACTTATAAAGGAACAAACATGTTGGGATACAATCAATCACATCCATCCAACACATACCATCTAACGGTCTACAGTGCTCCAATGTTGAGCTCAACTCAACACTTTTTCAAATCCCGCATCTTACCTATAGCGATCAGTACCTCTTCGCAATCAATAGCGATCAATACCCCGCGATCATCTCCTCAAACTGTGCCCAAAACTCTGGATCACGTCGCTCACACGGTGCGCCAACACGCCGCCGCAACCACCCCGTCTGATCTCGCACGCAGGCGCCCTCCACCTCCATGCCTGCTGCTGCCACACGCAAGAGTCCTACACGGCTGCCACTGCCACACGCAGGAGTCCTACACGGCCGCCGCTGTTGCACGCAGGATTTCTCCACCGCCGCCTGGTGTCGTGTCGCACGCAGGCGTCCTCCATGCCTACCGCTGCCACACGCAGGAGCCCTCCACGGCTGCTACTGCCGCAGGCAGGAGTCCTCCACGGCCGGCGCTACTGCATATAGAAGCCCTCCTCCGCCGCAGCCGCCGCAGGAGTCCTCCACGGCTACGGCTGCCGCAGGCAGGAGTTCTCCACCGGTGCAGTCTCACCTGCACGTACAGCCGGTTACTCAGTATAAACGGCGATCCATCAACAATCAAGTAAGAATTACATGCACCTATGATGCGAATTATATAAGCCGTATCAAAATCTCACTTTCTGTATCAAGCCATCATCTAATTGCTTATAGTAATGCACATGTGCTCTGGGAAAAATAATAAGCAGATTTCGTAGCAAACATTGAACTTGGAATTGAGCGAATTCGTATTCCTGTGGCAACATAGGACCGTCAAGTAATATTCACCATCTTTCTCAGGATCTCTTCTATCTCAGCCTATCTTATGACTGATTTTCTATCACCATCTTTATATCAGGCCATGCTAAGCATAGAGTTTCTATGGCCGATTAATTAGTGAATTATCTCATCATTGAAGTCTAGGAGTATACACTTCAATAAGAGCCTAATAAACAATGTGTCCACTTCCTATTTGATAATATTATATCTACATCTATGGATCCATGGAGAAGCCAACGCCAACTAATTTTCAGTGATCCTAAAGCCCATGTAAGAACTCAACTCCATCATTGGTATATTTTTCTCGGGTACAATGAAACAATCTCACAAAAAGAGTGCTAAATTCAAAATTACCCAAACATCCATTGATGAAAACAGATAACCATAAGAGTGATACATGTCTATATTTTACCTTGACGCTCTGTACATTTTTAGCAGATGGGATTATTTGGATTTAGCACTTTTTGATACTAAGTAGCTTGCATATACTACATGAAGTAAAATACTGAACAAAATTTGCTGCGCAAGGATTTGTGTAATAATAATAACTTGAATATACTACATGAAGCAAAATAATCAGCTTTGAAGATGGAGAAACGTTCCCTGTTTAAATACAAAAAGATACCATCCGGCAAACGAGGATGGTATGCTCGACTCTCTGATGAAAAGAAAGCTGAATACCTGAACAAGCTACGTGTATCCCGACAACAGAAGAAAGCTGCAGCTGCTCTGGCTGTTAATGTGGATGAACCATCATCTTCTTTGATTGGGTCTGTTGGTCCTATAGCTTTTACAGATCTAATGAAGTATATTGCCATGAGGTAATTCATCTTTCATCTTTTTTTCCTTTTACTCCTAACCTGAGTATGACCTCTCTGACATTTGCTCATACTAACATGCTTGTCTACTATGTGCAGGTGATAATACAAGTGGGGCTGTAAACCCCACAGTTGTTGATGAACCGTTGCAACAAAATCTTAAAGGAAAAATTGATAAAGGATGGTACACAAAACTTTCTGATGAAAAGAAAGCAACATACCCGTAGAAGCTACGAATATCTCGCTGACAAACAAAAGGTGCCGCTCTCAGTGCAAATGTGCCTAAGCTTGGAGCGTCAAGACTATTAGTGGTAGTGACTGGTATGGACAATAATTACTTCCTAACGTCAAGACTATATCTAGACTACTGCTAATACAATACTTTTGCTTTAGATAATGTCAATAAATTTTTCTTTAGATAATAGTCCAGTATTAGCAAATTTGAAGGCAAGTTTGTACTATGTAAAACCAAAATTAGGTAAAATAAAAATACTGATGCTTCTACTTGGTAACTCTCAAGTGACCATTTATTTTATGACAGTGTTAGCTCTCCTTCTAATGGTCTACTTAGCAGATATATAAATAAGATAATAACAGAGCATTATTTCATGAAAATTTAACGCACATAGTTCATCTTCTAAGTGCAGAAATAACTAATCTTTCTATAATTAATACATTGTCTTCAATTTGATTTTTATTATGTCTTTGCTACTGACAGGGAAGAGGGATGCCAAATTCTACTGAATCTTTTATAATTAATTGCAGTAGAGATATGTAATGATTTACCTCTCATCCTGCAATCATATACATCACACCTTCACAATTAATGTTCAGTTTGTGTACTATTGAAATATCTTTGAATTTTTTTTTGCATTTCTCAAAGGTATATCTTGTATCCAAAACACGATGTTACCAAAGATTGATTTGATGTGATGCTTGCACTACATTTCAGGAAAACTGCTATGTCCATTTTTTTTGACAAACCATGAAAAAATCTGACCAGGAGAGTTTCTAACACGCTGCTCACTTACCCGTCACTGCCACAGTGAATCTTGCTGTATTTAGCGTGTTCAGCTCAACAGACCTGACCTGACCTGATAAGTTCATCAGAAATTTTGATCACACTCTTTTCTCACGGAATTGTTATTGACTTTATAGATAGATGGTTCAAATGATCACTTTTTTCCCATTATCTTAGCCTAGATTTGGATTTGTTTCGATTAAATCTATGACGTGATAGCCACAGTATATCAATGTGTCGGTTGCATAGGTGCAAACATCTTTATGCTATCATAATATTATGGTATATGTCTATTCGCCGGTGAATTGAGCTTGCACGAGTCATACCAAGCCAAACCTCCTGTGGTGCCAGTAACTTCTCAAACCTACAATATACAAACACAATCATGTAAGTTTGAAGTAGAAGCATGCTATCTACCTTACTACTGCTTCTTATCTAACTGAATATATGTAACACGTTCACTGAATCGAAGAAAATATTATGCTTCAAATGCTCTGCTCAAGCTACTCAAATTTTGTTTGCAGCATGGCATTTTAATAGGATTCTCTTACATGTGGATTTCCTCTTCAAGCTCTTTCTAATGCAAGCCTTATGAAAACATGCCAGCTTAAGCAAACCCATAAATACATTGCAAAATAAGCTGTAGTCTAGAAACATAAATCATTATGTAGACACGAAAGAACTCAACAATGGAAGGGGCTGCATATAGAAAATTGCAGTAACCATAAAAATTGTATCAAGTGGACTGAATTATTTTTCATATTACAGAGAACATGTATAACAGGGGAGAAGATCCGAGACATACAATGATCCAAGTGAACTAACAATGCCTAAATTCAGCTTTGTATCAGCCATCAGATTTAAGGACATGTTACTTGTTTTGAACTAATCAACACAGACCTAGGAATATGATTACAAAGAAAATGTTACAGCATCATCTAAAATTTATTTTTACTTCGCACAGATGTGTATTTGTACAGGTTGTAGAAGCAGTCAAGTTTTGATTTTAGTGTACTAGAGTCACGCATAGACATAGAGAGAGAGACGAACCTGCGCTTGTCGGCGAGGCGGACCGTGAGCCTAGAGAAGGAAGCATCACATCGTAGAGGAGGCCGTGAGTGATGAACTCGGATGGGAGCAAGCCAGAGAGGAGCGTCCGTTGGTAGCGAGCCCGGCCAGCGGGATGCAGGTGTGGTAAGCCACGTTGAAGACACCAAATGGGGGAGGGAGCTCATTGGCGGCGGGGAGGGACTAGGGAGCTCATTGGCGACTGGGAGGCCGCGTCTGTGGAGGAGAGCAGGCCTACGCAGAGCCACCAACGGTGCTGGACGCGGCCACGGATCCGGTGGAGACGAGGTCCGCCCCACCACCTCTGTTGGCGCCTCCCGCTGGGTCACCTGGCCTTCCATGAGCGATGCCTGTTCTCCATTCGACTGAATGAAGAAGAAGGAGGAGGCAGCCTCCCAGGCCAGTGATAGGGAGGCAGGGGACCGTTCGTCCAATCCAGTCGCCGGCGATGGGGGAGAGGCAGGGATAAAGTGAGTGACGCTTTTTTTCTTTTTTGACGAGAAGAATAGAGTGAGTCGGTCGTCGTTGTGCGTGGGGTAAGACTGAGAGCGAGGCCGGTGTGTCGGGCGTTTTGGCCTTCCTGTGTGCGTGGCCGTGGCCATGGGCTTATCTTTTCCCTCTTATACGATCTTCAGAAAAGAAAAGTTCGTTTTCCCCTAAATATAAGACATCAGTTTCAGAAAAATACTAACTTTGAAGGACATTTTTTCGAAGAATGATTGTCCTTACAAGTATCGGCCGTTGGACGTGTTGGGTTACAGAAAAACATTACGGTTATTGATAATTGAAATTTGTTCAATATTATATATATTATAATTGTTTTATTGGAAATATATTAAATTTGTATTATCATAAATTCATAATCATGCAGGTCATATGTAGTCTGTAGATGTTAAATTTCATGGAATACTTCACAGGGATATTTTTTCTGACACTCCCGAACATGTATATTTGTATTGTATCATGCTACTTATTTGACGATTATCATTACTTAAAAACTAACTATTAGTGCACATTAAAGTGGCTTGGAAAAACTTGCTAAAATAAAAATAAAATTTAAAATGTTTTTATTATAAATTATAATACGTGCATTGCACGTGCACCCTTACTAGTACGAGTAAAGAGCTATGGATATGTAATGAGTACTTGTGCAGTTTTGCTATGTTGCCTAAATTAAAGCCTACTAGCTTGGTGTTTTGAGGGGGCATATAGAATGCACTAGGAACGTTAGGTGTACTAATGTACTAAGCATTCTCAGCCATACGATTGGAGATCGGTGGTCCATATATAAAATGGGACAACTCATATACACTTTATAATAAACCCCTATGGATATGCTATTTTAGCGAAAGAACGTGGGTTTATTTGGGATGCACAAAAAATTCTCCTATAGCTGAGCATAGTTGCAAAGCATTTTACCAATACGTTTTTGCTGTTTCACTTTCTCCAGAAAAACTAAGTACATTTCATATTAATTTTGCAAACATTTTACTATGTTTTTGTTGTTTTACTATTCTCAGAAAAACTAAGTATATTTCATATTAATTTTGCAAAATATTTAGCATTTCGCCTTGTCTAATGTTTGCACAAATTTCATAGAGATTATGTTCACGTTTCTTATGAAGCATATATTTCACATAATTTTAATATCGGTTTCACTCATGTCTCACATGTTCATCAGAGTCAAACACGATGCAGTATATGAAGGAGATATGCCCTAGAGGCAAATAATAAAAGTATATTTTTTATGTCATATCTCATTTGTTCATAATATTAGATGTCATGCTATAACTGTATTAAGCGGAAACATTAATACACGTGTGACGTATATGGAAAAAGTTCCTAGTTAACTCTAGCTAACCAGCTCATGTGTCATCTGATGATCAAGATTTCTGGGTCATGGGCAAATGCGCCAATGAACATTGAGGTCATGTTGGATATGCTGGACACGCACCCAAAGTACTATTAATGCAACTAGATCAGTCATAAAAGTTCAACACTGCATATAACTAAGAAATAAAGTAATCAATTCTTTAGACCATGAGGTCACTACGATAATCACTACATCTGGAGGCTGCTTTGATTGCATCAACCGTCTTCATGTAACTGGTTGACTGAAAAGGTATATATTGTGTATGCCAAAGGAGTAGGTAGAGGAGTGTGAAAAAAGAGCTGATATGGGGTGGCCTTCGGACACCACCGCATCATTCGCGTCAACAACATCCACACTCAAGTCCAACATCATCGAGGCGTGGAAGAGAAGGAAGAAGAAGAACCACCGGAAAGAAGCTTGGAAGCGCCACAAGAAGAGGCGGCAGCTGAAGCTGGACCGGCTAAAGCCGGTCCCAAACCGGCTAAAGCCGGCCACACCGGCTATAGCCGGTCTACCCGAGTCAACTCTGCTTTGGCCTTGAAGCCACCTATGTTATCTACCTCCCTAGTGACCAAACTACCCCTAGCTCATGGCTGCCTATATATATGGGTCACTCTCCCCCTCCCTAAGATAGAGATGAATTAAGATAAGAATTGGCATGATGCCTCCTCCCTTGTGGGAACCCAACTAGATCTACATCTAGAAATAACCCTCTTTATTTGGGATCTCTTCTATTTGGGGAATTCTACCTTGATTTGGATCTCTTGCATACAAGAGTGTGTAATTCTATCCAATTGATTGGTCTCTTCCCGAATTGGAATTCTATTCCAAGCATATCAATCTCTCACAAGGAATTCTACTCTTGGAGTCTCTTCCTTGTGATTCTATTGAGTTGGTGAATCGGACCAACGAGGACAACCGGTGTGTATCTTGTGTGTGTGTATTTGCCCTTCGATTTGTGTGTCGTGTTCATCATGTTCTTTGTGTTCTTCGTGTTCATCCTCTTCCCCTGCCACAAGTCTCATGAATCCGTGAAGATCGGGCCACACCCAAGGGGTCAACCCCTATCATATGGCATCAGAGCCAAAAATCCTATCATATGGTATCAGCAGCTTTTGGTTGCCACGGATTTACTCTTGTTTGTGATTTCCACCATAAATTTAGAAAATACAAAAAATAGCCCCAAAATTGTCTCGAATTTTGATCTATAGATTTGTTGAGATTTTATGGTTTGGATCCATAGATTTGATGTCTTGGGTGTTGATCTGTATTGCCACAAATTTTCTAGCCCCAATTCCTCTTATTTCTCCCAGAATCATCGATTTTCTATCCGAATTTTTGCCCAAATCGACGAACTCCTCGAGCAGGATTTCTCGAAAAATTGCAAGCCGGAAAACCCGGCCCACAGACCGGCTAAATCCCGCCACAGGCTAAAGCCGACCCATAGACCGGCTAAAGCCGGCCCATAGTCCACATTGCTCCTTCGACGCGTCCTCGCCTTGCTCCGCATCGCCCGATCATCTCCAGCTCGCTCTCACATCACGTGCCTCCACAGCTTTCCTTGCCAAGCCGGCACAGTACCCCACGGCAGCGCCTCCCGCCCCGCCCAGCTCGCCAATCCTCCTCCGCGCTCTAGCTCCTTCCCGCCGCCCCACGCGCCTACGCGCAGGCCCTGCGCCAGCAGAAGCACGACCGCCCCCGCTCGCTCCTCTTCCGCCCACACCACACAGCAGCTTGGCCGCAGCAGCTCGAGCCCGCCCCAGCACCTCCCGCTCGCACACCGTCTCCCAGCTCGGCCCTGCAGCGCCCCAGCTCGGCCCTGCAGCGCCCCAGCTCCAACCTGCCCAGCAAGCCACCACGACTTGCTCGCCCTGCAGCACCTAGCCCACCCCCGCCTGGCCCCATCCCGCGCTCGCCCGCTAGACGCCGCACACGCTCCCCGCTCAGCCTCCACGCCAGCTTGCTCCGGTCGCAGCGCGACACTTCGACAGACACCGGCAATAGCCGGTCCAAACCGGCCAAAGCCGGCCTACAACTGCCCAGCTCGTTTTGACACCACATTTTAACACCATAATACCCCTTTTGACATTCATTTGACCCTTTGACATAAAATCCGGCGTTATCTTGACACAAATTTTGACAACATTCGTGAGTCCTTTTTGCCCCAATTTTTTGGGGAATTGACGAGTGTGTTCAGATTTCGGTTTTTGCGTGCCTTGTTCGTGCCAATAATAGCGCGCCTACATCAACATCGCGATGATGGCATCAGCACCCCAGAACTTCGACTAGTCTTTTGACTCCATCTTCATCGACATCACCACAAGTTGTGTGTTTTGACACCGCCTAACCTTTGCATAGGTATAACTTGAACCACCTTTGTAACCCCTTTTCTTCCTTTGTGTTCCTATCCTATTGAGAGTGGCTTTTCGAGTGTTGCGAGGCATTGCACAAGTGTCACGACCGTGAGAGGGTTTGTGTGTGTGCGTAAGTTGAGCAGAGCTCCAAAGCAAGCTCGGTGAGAAAGATACACAAAAGAATAAATAGCCATTGTGTGACATACATAGATAGCAAATAAGCTTTTAAGCATTGAAACACAAAATACCAAAAAGAGTGTGTGTTCCACCGATACAAAGGAGTTCAAAGCTTGTAAGCACAAAGAGAGAAAAGAGAAGAGTGGCATCTTGTGCAAATCTTGTTGCCTCTTTCTTATGCAACCAAGCTACGGTCTCTCTTGCGTTGGCGTGACATCGAGCTAATAGTATTCGTTAGGACCATTTTATTTCTTGCTCACTTCCTTGGCCATGATAACCCCATTATATCCTTTTTTGTATGTTTCCGTGTTTTCTTGACGTAGATCATCGTTCTTGACATTTGCCTTTGGATTTTACCCACATTTGACAATAGACTTTTCTTTTGATCTTTTCGTTTGGCATTTCCACATTTCTTCCCATCCACTATATAGCCTTTTTGCGTGTGTTCTAACTTGTGCACCACGGTTGTCCTTCAGTGTTTCATCCATTCAATAGTTTCTACGGGAAGTGTTCTAATTGTAGTCTTCTAACCACCTCACTTTCCACAATATACTTTTAGCTTTGTGACCATGTCTAGGGATGAGTTCGACGCACGGCGCACCGCCATGGACAAAAAGCTCGCCGACTCCTACCGACAACTTGATGACCATCACCTTGCCATGGACAAACAATCCGCCTCCATCAACGCCATGCTTAACTCAAGGTTCGATGACGTCGACGCAAAGCTTCAACAACTTCTTCATCAAAGTCACCACTCGAAGTCGCGATCATCAAGATCTTCACGCTCCAAACATGGGGATAAACATGAGCGCTATCGACAACCTCACCCTCAAGAGCATGGTGCAAACCATCGACAACATCTTGATAGCCTATGTGAGAGGAAGAAACCAACCCCACGCAAGGATGAGAGCCACATACACATTGAGAGCAAGAGTGATACACCACATGAGTTGAGTGAGCACATTTTGCTTTCTAACAACTTAACCTCTACTCCTCTTGTGTTGTCTTCTTCTTTGCTAGGTTGCTCGGATAATGATGACGTCCTTTCCATGGAGATGAGGGACTCCACTATATGTGAGATGAGTGAATCCACTATATATGAGATGAGTGAATGCACTATATGTGAGAGTGAATGCTTCCACTTTGAGGGCATGAGTGATACACCGAGTGAGACAAGAGTGGTAGTTGATAGGTCAAGTGAGGCCATTTCGATTTCTAAAAACTTATCCTCTACCTCGAATGTGTTTTCTCATGTTGCAATAGATTCCATGGATGACGAGACGCCAATATTGGAAAAGATGTACATGGTGCATACACTTTATGATAATACACCATGCTTAGAAGATGATGAGCATATCGGCCACATGGAGCTACCTACTTCAACAACACCTACCTCAAAGGAGTGCAACTACAAAGGTAACAACATAGGTGTTGGTGATGCCATGATTCCCCTAGTGGATATGAACATGCTAAGCTATGAGTGCTTCACTTTATCTCCTATTGCATGCAATATGTTGAACAATTGCTCTTTCCCATGTATTGCTTGCAATGATGACAATGACACTTTTGCTGTGACAACCTTGCCGAATAATTGCTCTTTCCCTAGGTTTGTCGACAACAAGGATAAAATTGTGAACATGTTTTGTGCCCAATGCTTGCAATATTCTCCCATTACTGCAACCAAAATGTTGAACACTGATGCGTGGTGAATGACCAGACCGTTGGGAACCCCAAGAGGAAGGTGTGATGAGTATAGCAGCTAGTTTTCCCTCAGTTAAGAAACCAAGGTTTAATGTCGATCTTGAAGAAGAGAGACGGTGACGACTGAAGGTGATGCTTGCTAGTTTGCGACAGCAGCGGACAATTTATATATGGCGCCTCGTCCAAGCTTTGCTTGCTAGCTGCAATGTGGAACCTGCACACACACAAACAAATACTTTGCTCCCAACTTGCGATGAGGTTGTCAATCTCACCGGTTTGCTTGAAACAAATGTTATGAGTGTATCGAGTGGAAAACAGTAGTAATATGCGAGTAAAGTAAACAGTGCGGGAAAAGTAAACAGGTGATTGCAATATGATTAAAATAGGACCGGGGTCCACAGTTCACTAGTGGTGTCTCTCCATAGATAAATAACATGCTGGGTAAACAAATTACAGTTGGGCAATTGATTGAATAAAGATAACGTGATATGTCAAGAAGATCACTATGAGATTCACTCTGGGCATTACAACAAAATACATAGACCGCCATCCAACTGCATCTATGACTAATAATCCACCCCCGGGGATATCATCCGAACACCCCAAAAGTATTAAGTTGCGAACAACAGATAATTGCATTAAGCAAAGTGTGTAATGTAAACAAAGCATATGCCCTTGAGCATATGAATGTTGTTTTCTCCCTAGTAGCAACAGCACATCTACCACCTTAGAGGTTTCTGTCACTCCCCCAGGTGAAATAGAGACATGAACCCACTATCGAGCATAAATACCCCCTCTTGGAGTCACTAGCAACTACTCGGCCAAGATAGCTACTAACAACGGAGAGCATGCAAGATCATAAACAACATAGAGATAACAAAAGATATAATTCAGTACAACAACTTAATCATAAACACCAATATTCATCGGATCCCAACAAACCAACATCATAGTATTACATAACGGTGATCTCAATCATGTAGGGCAGCTCATGAGATCTAAACATGAAGCACATGGTGGAGAAGACAACCATCTAGCTACTGCTATGGACCCATAGTCCAAGGTAGACTACTCACTCATCGCTCCGGAGGCAAGCATGGCGATGAAGAAGACCTCCGGTGGCGATTCCCCTCTCCGGCAGGGTGCCGGGAAGAGCTTCTGGACCCTCCCGATCTTCGGGACGACGACGGCGGCGGATCGCGATGTATTCTCGAAAACTGATCGGGCCCTTAGGTTTTTCTTGTCAGGGGGTATATATAGGCGAAAGGACGATGTCAGAGGGGGGACCATGCCCCCTCACACGGGGCTGGCGCGGCCAGGGGGGTGGCCGCGCCGCCCCTGTGTCTGGGGCCCACGTGGCCCCCCTCCGTCAGGTCTTCGGATGTTTGGGAGCTTCCCCGTGAAATATGACTTCAGGAACTTGTTTCGTCCAATTCCGAGAATATTTCCTGTGTATCACTTCTGAAACACAAAAACAGCAGAAAATAGGAAACTGGCACTGTGGCACTTCGTTAATAGGTTAGTTCCGGAAAATGTATAAAAATGCCACTAAGTGTAACGAAACAATAGGCAAATGGTGTAAAACAAGCATGGAGCATCAAAAATTATAGATACGTTTGAGACGTATCAAGCATCCCCAAGCTTAACTCCTGCTCGTCCTCGAGTAGGTAAGTGATAACAAAAGAATAATTTTTGAGGTGACATGCACCTACACAATCTTGATCATATATGCAAGCATTGGTGAGCTGGGATCAATAGAACTTAAAACATGGGCATGAAAGATATAATCATGACAATAAGAACTTAGCAACCATGTTGTGAACATGCAAATGAACACAAACAAAAGATCATGGTAATGAAACAATGAAAGTCAAACGTGTGTTCAAATCATAAGGAAAAACATACAAATGGTTTTCAGCTTGTCTTTCAAAGAGAGCAAAACATAAATGCATAGGACACCTCAAAGTTTAAGAGGGCGACTAGATACAAATAATTTAAGAACAAGTGAAACCAACAATATGAGTCAATCAATGAACCTTGGGACAATGCATATCACACTAAGAATGACAACTATGCTCTCTTAATGGTGCATAAAGAAAGAAGGTGGTGACTCAACATAAAAGTAAAAGAAAGGCCCTTCGCAGAGGGAAGCAGTGATTGCAAGTTTTATAACCTTCAAAAATTATGGTACTTACCGGCTTTGAGCTCTCATTGCCCCCATCATAAGCATCTTGAATGGTTAAAGTTAATGCGAGAACAATTATGATGCATATGCTTGACAAATCATAAGTTGAAAACCTCGTGTCCCGTGAATACAAGTACCCAAACCATGCTAATTTACTTAGAGTCCCAAGCAAGGCTCTTGTCATTGTAAGTATATGCATATCATTGAGAACCGCCAATGGGGTACCTCCGTGCCCGATGACATGGAACAAGCCCACACCAAAATGACAGGACAAGCAGACAATGAACACCTCGACATCTCTTTTATTTGCTATATTGTTTAGCTTTTTATTGTGAGATGCGTCGTCCAATGTTCACCATGGGTATGCTGCAAATTTCCACCATGAATTATGCATGGCTTAGATTGGCGGCCCGGCGTTTTCCTAACACATATAAAAACTCCATGATCCCTACAAGATTCCCAATTCATTTCACACAGCGGGCATCCATAAACAAAAGATCACGATATCAACTCAAATAAGAAGTGCAATGTTGAAAGCTTGCCCCATGACAGCATGGCTGGGCTAGAATCCAACTTACAACTTGCAAGCATAACAACTCAACATAAAAGACCACAATGTCAAATTTTTAAGAACAGGAAAAAGTAAAGTGTGCCTTCCGGTTCGTGAGAGCTTTACTGACCGAATTTCGCATAACACTGGTAAGAGTTTAATTTGAAGAGAAAATAAAAGCAAGTCAAATTTACTTGGAATAGCAAATTGCTAGTAGGTATGTATGGTGGACACAATGGAAAACTTTGGCTTTTAGGAGTTGGATGCACGAGTAGAGCTCATACTCAGTACAAGGTGAGGGCTAGCAAAAGACTGGGAGCGACCAACTAAGAGAGCAATAATGGCCATAATCATGCAAAGCGACAAAGCGACATTAAAAGAAGCATACGATGGCATCAAAAGTCAAAAACTAAATGATCATGAAGGCTAATGGCGACTTTGGAAGAGTCTAACATGTGTGAGCATGCGCCAAGTCAACCCAAATAAAGCATCAAGGAGAAAACCAAAATAATGCTTCCATACAATAAAAACAACGCATGATTTTTTTCAAAGGCTCATTAAGCAATCTCAGTTATTTGAGACAAGTCATGCTACAGCAAAACCACTAAGCATACTATCAAAAAGACATCAAGCATGACATGAAAAAGCCTAAGCCGCAGTCTACACAAGCTCCTTCTTGTACCACTATTTTGCACAAAGCTTTTTCTCTTTTCCAACACCATTTGAAATTTTTAAAGACACCTCTTTTGATGAAAACCAATAAAGATCAGAGGCAAAAATACACCTTGATGAAAAGATATGACAAGATCTGAACGCATATCAAGGCGAAAACGAAAACCAAAAGCAGTAGCAGACAAAGTAGAATGCTCGATTAATAAGAGTGAAAACTAGAGCATTCTTTGCAAATGAAAACAAGTACATCTCCTCCAAAGGAAATTTTGTTGGGGTCCAACCATTTATTGCAGCAAACAAACAAACTAAACCAACTAAGAAAACTAAAACAACTGACGCTCCAAGAAAAACACATAATGCATGAAGCAATAAAAATATAGTGTTTTGAAAGGTGACCTGATTTTTGCCGATGAAGAAGGGGTGCCTCGGGGGCATCCCCAAGCTTTGACGCTTGTACTTCTTGGATATTTCTTGGGGTGATGCATGGGCATCCCCAAGCTTGAGCTTTTGTCCATTCTTCAACTCATCTCATCATTCTCCAATCCCTACACTTGAAAACTTCCTTCATACAAAACTAAACACAATTCTATTAGCAACATTAGTGTAAGCATAAAATATATTCAACCTCTTTTAGCTTCAGGTTTCAACCCAAAACTACCACATATAAAGTATATACTACTGTAGCAACTTCCACAAGAATTCCATGATAAAAAAGAACTCAAAAGAAAGCGATAAAGTGGCAAAAACAAATATTGGCAGAAATCTGTCAAAACTGGACAGCTGATAATGGACGAATTTTTGAGGGATTTTCCGTTGCTCAAATCAAAAAGTGTTCAACTAAGAAAAGTTTGGATATAACCTGGGGCATATGCACAAGAAATAGCAGGTCCAAAAGATAAACAGAGAATTTTCACGAATTTTTACGGTGCAGCACCGAAAACAGTTTCAGGATAGCAATAACCCCAAATCTTTACCTCACTCAAATTAGAGGCTTCTCTTGGCACAAAAACGAAATAAACAAGATAAGGAGCGGTCATTACAGTAGTAATGACTTCCAAGACTCAAATAAAAGAAAAAGTACTGAAAAGTAAACATTGGGTTATCTCCCAAGAGTGCTTTTCTTTAACGCCTTTGAGCTAGGCGCAGAAAATTGCGAATCAAGTAATATCAATGGATGAAGCATCAAGCTCATAATTTGCTCTAAGAATAGAGTTAAAAAGTAATTTCTTTCTTTTCCTAGGAAAGTGTTCCATACCTTTCTTTAGTGGGAATTGATACTTGATAGTGCCTTCCCTCATATCAATAATAGCACCTACAGTTCGAAGAAAGGGTCTTCCCAAAATAATAGGACATGAAGCATGGCATTCAACGTCCATAACAAGAAAATCAACGGGAACAAGGTTATTGTTAACCACAATAAGAACATCATTAATCCTTCCCAAAGGTTTCTTCTTAGCAACATCAGCAATAGGAACATCAAAATAACATTTTTCAAGTGGTGGTAAATCAAGCATGTCATAAATCTTTCTAGGCATGATAGAAATACTAGCACCTAGATCACATAAAGCATGGCAATCATAACCATTAACATGCATATCAATGATGGGTTCCCAACCATCTTCTAACTTCTTGGGAACAGAGGCTTTTTGCTTCAACTTTTCATCCCTAATCTTTATGAGAGCATTGGTAATATGCTTAGTAAAAGCAATATTTAAAGAACTAGCATTGGGAGTCAAAGCAAGCTTTTGCAAGAACAAAATAACTTCAGATATATTGCAGCCATCAACATCAAAATCATTAAAAGAAATAGAGCTATCATCTCCCACACTCCGAAAAATTTCAGCACTCTTTTGAGAAAAAGTTTTGGCAGTTTTAGGCTTTTTAACACAAGGAGTGGGAGTTTTCTCTACACCAATCAAAGTAAGAGGATTGCTATCAGTAGGAGCAACATCATTAGAGGTAGTAATAGTACATACCTTCATCTCTCTAGCCATCTCATCTTCTCTTTCCCACCTGGCATGCAATTCCGCTAACAATCTAATATTTTTATCAATTCCAACTTGGGTAGCATTAGCGGCAGCAACAATATTGCTCACATTCACATCATTAGGAAACACTTTTAATTTCAGAAGTTCAACATCATGAGCAAGGCTATCAACTTTAGAAGCAAGAATATCAATTTTACCTAACTTTTCCTCAACAGACTTGTTACAAGCAGTTTGTTTACCGATGAAGTCCTTGAGCATTACCTCAAGCTCGGAGGGCGCGGCCCTAGTGTTGTTGTAGGAATTACCATAAGAGTTACCATAACCATTACCATTGGTAGAAGGATACGGCCTATAATTGTTACTAGCAAAATTGTTCCTATAAGTATTGTTATTAAAATTGTTGTTTCTAATGAAATTCACATCAACTTGCTCTTCTTGAGCAACCAAAGAGGCCAAAGGAACATTATTAGGATCAACATGAGTCCTATCATTAGCAAGCATAGCCATAATTGTATCAATCTTATCACTCAAGGAAGAGGTTTCCTCAACAGAATTTACCTTCTTACCTTGTGGAGCTCTCTCGGTGTGCCATTCAGAATAATTTACCATCATGTTGTCGAGTAGCTTTGATGCGGCGCCCAATGTAAGGGACATAAAAGTGCCTCCAGCAGCTGAATCAAGTAGGTTCCTTGAAGAAAAATTCAGTCCTGCATAAAAAGTTTGAATAATCGTCCAAGTAGTCAGTCCATGAGTGGGGCAATTCTTTACCATAGATTTCATTCTTTCCCAAGCTTGAGCAACATGTTCATTATCAAACTGAGTAAACTTCATAATATTGCTACGCAACGATATAATCTTAGCAGGAGGATAATATCTACCAATAAAAGCATCCTTACACTTAGCCCATGAATCAATACTATTCTTAGTCAAAGACAGCAACCAATCTTTAGCCTTTCCTCTCAAAGAAAAAGGAAACAACTTGAGCTTAATAATATCACTATCAACATCCTTATATTTCTGCATCTCACATAGCTCAACAAAATTGTTGAGATGAGCTGCAGCATCTTCAGTACTAGCACCAGAAAATTGCTCTTTCATAACAAGGTTCAATAAAGCAGGCTTGATCTCATAAAAGGTGGTAGCAGGAACAGTTGGTGCAATAGGAGTGCAGATAAAATCACTATTGTTCGTGCTAGCGAAGTCACACAACTTGGTGTTTTCAGGAGTACCCATTTCAGCAAAACGAAAGTAAACAAGTAAAAACAACTACCAAGGATTCTAATTTTTTTGGGTTTTTGATATAAAGCAATGCAGGTAAAATAAAATAAAGTAAAGCAAAACAAATAACAAAGTAAAGAATGTGTGTGTGAAGAACTCCCCTCGCAGAAGTCTTCTCTCTTCCCCGGCAACGGCGCCAGAAAATTAGCTTGATGCGTGGTGAATGACCAGCCCGTTGGGAACCCCAAGAGGAAGGTGTGATGAGTATAGCAGCTAGTTTTCCCTCAGTTAAGAAACCAAGGTTTAATGTCGATCTTGAAGAAGAGAGACGGTGACGACTGAAGGTGATGCTTGCTAGTTTGCGACAGCAGCGGACAATTTATATATGGCGCCTCGTCCAAGCTTTGCTTGCTAGCTGCAACGTGGAACCTGCACACACACAAACAAATACTTTGCTCCCAACTTGCGATGAGGTTGTCAATCTCACCGGTTTGCTTGAAACAAAGGTTATGAGTGTATCGAGTGGAAAACAGTAGTAATATGCGAGTAAAGTAAACAGTGCGGGAAAAGTAAACAGGTGATTGCAATATGATTAAAATAGGACCGGGGTCCACAGTTCACTAGTGGTGTCTCTCCATAGATAAATAACATGCTGGGTAAACAAATTACAGTTGGGCAATTGATAGAATAAAGATAACGTGATATGTCAAGAAGATCACTATGAGATTCACTCTGGGCATTACAACAAAATACATAGACCGCCATCCAACTGCATCTATGACTAATAATCCACCCCCGGGGATATCATCCGAACACCCCAAAAGTATTAAGTTGCGAACAACAGATAATTGCATTAAGCAAAGTGTGTAATGTAAACAAAGCATATGCCCTTGAGCATATGAATGTTGTTTTCTCCCTAGTAGCAACAGCACATCTACCACCTTAGAGGTTTCTGTCACTCCCCCAGGTGAAATAGAGACATCAACCCACTATCGAGCATAAATACCCCCTCTTGGAGTCACTAGCAACTACTCGGCCATGATAGCTACTAACAACGGAGAGCATGCAAGATCATAAACAACATAGAGATAACAAAAGATATAATTCAGTACAGCAACTTAATCATAAACACCAATATTCATCGGATCCCAACAAACCAACATCATAGTATTACATAACGGTGATCTCAATCATGTAGGGCAGCTCATGAGATCTAAACATGAAGCACATGGTGGAGAAGACAACCATCTAGCTACTGCTATGGACCCATAGTCCAAGGTAGACTACTCACTCATCGCTCTGGAGGCAAGCATGGCGATGAAGAAGACCTCCGGTGGCGATTCCCCTCTCCGGCAGGGTGCCGGGAAGAGCTTCTGGACCCTCCCGATCTTCGGGTCGACGGCGGCGGCGGATCGCGATGTATTCTCGAAAACTGATCGGGCCCTTAGGTTTTTTCTCGTCAGGGGGTATATATAGGCGAAAGGACGATGTCAGAGGGGGGACCACGCCCCCTCACACGGGGCTGGCGCGGCCAGGGGGGTGGCTGCGCCGCCCCTGTGTCTGGGGCCCACGTGGCCCCCCTCTGTCAGGTCTTCGGATGTTTGGGAGCTTCCCCGTGAAATATGACTTCAGGAACTTGTTTCGTCCAATTCCGAGAATATTTCCTGTGTATCACTTCTGAAACACAAAAACAGCAGAAAATAGGAAACTGGCACTATGGCACTTCGTTAATAGGTTAGTTCCGGAAAATGTATAAAAATGCCACTAAGTGTAATGAAACAATAGGCAAATGGTGTAAAACAAGCATGGAGCATCAAAAATTATAGATACGTTTGAGACGTATCAAACACTTGCTCTTTCAAATGCTTGGTTTGCAATAATGTTAATATGTTTGACGATGAGATGGCCCCCATAGCTATCTCAAATAATGAAGATTTTGCATTTCCACATGATAAGCATGGTTTCACACATTCATTGCATAATCACCATGAATATCATAATATCTTGCTTGATGTTAATGATGATGTGCAAACAAAGAGATACATCATGATGGATGATGTATTCATCTACCATGCACACACGTTGGTTTTGCTATCTTTTGTGTGTGTAGGTACGCGAAAAACAACGTCAACCTCGATTGAGCACGAGTTGGCGAAAAGAGCTCTTGAGAGCATATTACTTGTGAGTTCAAACTCGAACTCCACCCGCTTACCCTTCACATGCTTTGCATCCAACATGTTGACCACTTTCTCTTCCATATGGTTTCTTTGCAAGCATGTTGATGACTTTTGTGACACTGGTGACATTCATGCTCCCATGATATTGAACATTGATTCTTTATGTGCTGCAACATACATGTGAAACGATTTCTCCTTCTTTTGTTTTGTGTGCAACCCATTGCTATATTGGCCATGACTTGTCACATGTGTTACCGCTTTGAGTTCATTGGTGTTGCATCCAACAAGTTGATAAATTGCTCTTTCTTTTGGTTGGGATGGATAACCACTTTTGATAATGATGTTTTCTTCTACTTTTGTATGAATATGATTTGTGTTGCAACAAATATGATGAAAACTTGTTCTTTCCTATGGTTTGTTTGCACACATGTTGATGATGATTTTGACATCTTACCATATGTGTTTTTGCCAAACTCTCCTCTTATTGCTTCGAGGATGTTGACTACTTGCTCTTTCCAAAGCCATGAGCGCAATAATATGCATATCTTTCAACATGAGATGGACACCATGGTCTTCTCAAATTTTGATGGAGTTTTTGTGTTCCCACATTTGGAAGATGTTCAAACAATTTGCTTACACATCGACCTTGCATATGCATTCCCTTTATTATACTTGTGTTGTGCTAATTGTGTTGTGAACAAGAATGGACATGTCCTTAATGATATGGTCCCCTATCACGCACACAAATACTTTGCTTGGTCTTTGTTGTGCATAGGTACACGTGGATATTATTGGTGGATGCGCTCCCATGAGTGGTTTCAATCAAACACTTCTACAACGAGAGCACATCAACAACTTTGTAAGGTGACCTCCTTCTACTCGCGAACTCATTCAATAAACTCTAAGAATTGGCTACTCTTTGAGTGTTGTTTCGCTTTGCTTGTGACCTTTGTAGGCCTCATGGAAGGTGAACGACCATGGAAGAGTTGCCAAACCGATATTCGCCAGTACGACCACATGGCGCACTCCAAGTACAATCGCCTACATCTACCTCCCCTACATGATGATGTTGAGTCAACGTTAGGGACGACGTTCTTTGAAGCGGGGGAGATGATACAGGGTGGCCTTCGGACACCACCGCATCATGTGCATCAACAACATCCACACTCATGTCCGACATCATCGAGGCGTGGAAGAGAAGGAAGAAGAATAACCACCGGAAAGAAGCTTGTAAGCACCGCAAGAAGAGGCGGCAGCTGAAGCTGGACCGGCTAAAGCCGGTCCCAAACCGGCTAAAGCCGGCCACACCAGCTATAGCCGGACTGAACACTGGCTATAGCCGGTCTACCCGAGTCAACTCTGCTTTGGCCTTGAAGCCACCTATGTTATCTACCTCCCTAGTGACCAAGCTACCCCTAGCTCGTGGCTACCTATATATATGGGTCACTCTCCCCCTCCCTAAGATAGAGATGAATTAAGATAAGAATTGGCATGATGCCTCCTCCCTTGTGGGAACCCAACTAGATCTACATCTAGAAATCACCCTCTTTGTTTGGGATCTCTTCTATTTGGGGAATTCTACCTTGATTTGGATCTCTTGCATACAAGAGTGTGTAATTCTATCCAATTGATTGCTCTCTTCCCCAATTGGAATTCTATTCCAAGCATATCAATCTCTCACAAGGAATTCTACTCTTGGAGTCTCTTCCTTGTGATTCTATTGAGTTGGTGAATCGGGCCAACAAGGACAACCGGTGTGTATCTTGTGTGTGTGTGTTTGCCCTTTGATTTGTGTGTCGTGTTCATCGTGTTTGTCGTGTTCTTCGTGTTCATCCTCTTCCCCCGCCACAAATCTCGTGAATCCATGAAGATCGGGCCACACCCAAGGGGTCAACCCCTATCAAGAGCGAGATTTGTCCATCCACGTGATGGATAGATACTCTGGGCCCACTCGTTGACAGTTGCATATACAAGCTTGCAAGCATGTGATTAGGTCATGGAGTATGCAATGTCATGAAACAAGTTGAAAGACTTGTTAGACGAGGGTGAACCATGATATGGAGATATAGGTGGTCTAACCTTGGACAAGATCTAGTATCATGAGACAAAGGAAATAGAATACTGAGTTTACGGGATCATCGAAGAGTTTCATGGAATACACAGGGATCGCATGGTTTTCCAGAACCCCATGTTGACCATTGATCCGGAGAGCAATCTCAATCATGTCTGGGTATTCCCCGACCCATAGGGTGTCACACTTAAGGGTATATGACGCTTAGGGGTACGTTTGTAATTACTGGAAAGTGACATGGAGGTATCCGGAAAGGTTCCGGGCAATATCGGAAAGGTTCCGGACTTTATCAAAGTTGTATCGGTGAAGGAATTATGCCAAGGATTAATTAGTTAATAACTTAATATGTTTAGTATTTAATTAAAGTAACTAAATATAAAAAAAATGGGAAAAAGGGAAATGGGCTAGGCCCATAGGCTAGGCCGACCAGGCCGACCAGACCCCAAAGGCTAGGCGCCCTAGGGTTTCCCCTAGGGGCCAGCGGCGGCCAGGGTGGGGCGGCCGACCTAGGGTTTCCCTAGGGACGACGCCACCAACCCCCTCTCCCCACTATATAAACCCCCCTGGGGGTCTTGGCTCATTCATTCCCTCTTCTTTCTCTCTTCCTCCTGGTTTGCCTCCCACGTTTGGAGTTGTGTCAGCAGGTTGATGGAAAAGCTCCTGTTTTGGACGCCGTCGCGCTGCCGGATTTCCAGCTAAATCCACTTTCTTCCGCTGCTCTGCTGGAATGGAGCCCGGGCGACGTCTATGCATTGTACGTATGTAATCCCTTGGAGGCGCTGCACGTGTGGCGCTGGTCTTCTTCGACTGGTAAGACTACAGGACCTTGAGGTTGGCTTAGGTTGTCTTCAACGACAACGTTTGTGCGGGAATGTTCCCGCGCACTCGGTCTTCAAAGGTATGATACCGCCGCTGTTACCATTACTGTTCAACTACGTATATAGATCATGTGCTATGGGTTAGAGGAATTTGTTTTTGTTTTCTGCATCGAATCCCAACAGTGGTATCAGAGCCGATCTATGCATAGTTGTTATGTACGGTTTAGAATGCATCATGGATGCGGGCGTTAATTTTCTTATTGTTACCCTTTTTATTGCATCTGTTCATGTTTGCGGCATTGTTGGATTGCAAGCGGCCCGCGACCAACCTTACACATAATCTTACGCGAGAATGGTTCCACGACTGACATACGGCTTGCACCGTATAAATGTGGCTTGGCGGGTGCCAGTTTCTCCTCTTTAGTGGACATGGGTTTTGCAATGAAGGGCCCTTAGCTAGGATTAAAGAAACAATTAGCGAATCACCATTGTGGTTGCATGCTCATAGGATAAGAAGCATTTCTTATTTGCATAGCCCTAGCAGTCGCGTAAAATTTGCAAAAGATAAGTAGACGGGTCTAACTTAAAATTTGCAAAAGGGCAAGAGTATCTTAAAATTTGCTTATATTAATCAATATAGCGACGGTAGAAATTTAAGATGATCCCTCCAATAAAAAATCCCAACGGAAGTGTTTACCCTTAGTGGAGCAATCACCACTAAAAATCTTAGTTATGTGACCTCACGTGACGATCGGGGGCCATATCGAAGTTCACATATCTGATGGGTTCGTAGCATAGAAAACAAAAATTTTCCTACGCATGAACACAAAACTAGCCAAGATCATCTACGAGATGGAAGCAACGATTAACTAACCCTCAATGACCGGAAGCGGGGATTATGTTCCCGCACAAACGTTGCCGATGGAGACTCGACGAAGACGCACGTAGTTGACGTAGTCATTCGCTTGACGTAGTGGTTCACTTGACGATCTTGAGATCGTGTACACGGCGCCACAACCGGCAGCGCCTTCGTACTCGGTCACACGTACGGCTTGTCGTCGTCTCCTCCACGCCCTCGGTCTAGTGGGGCAGCGGAAGAAGGGATCCGCCGGACACTCCAACACCACTTCAACTAAGTGTATGAAATCGAACTATAATTTCGGCAGAGCTTCGCTAAGCAATGTCGACGGTGGAGCAACAACTATGGGAGGAAGGAATGGGATCAAGAAGTGTGAGAAGAGGGAGAAGAAGGCTCCTTTTATAGGAGAGGAGGTGGCAGCCCCTTCTTTATAGTGGCAACCCCCTCTTCATGGTGGTAACCCCCTCTTCATGGTGGTAACCCCCATTTTAATTTTGCATGACATTCATGCTAATTAAAACTCACACTAATTGAATTAATAAAACATTTTTATTTCTTTAATATTTGTTAATTCAATCAATTAACAAACATTAACAAAAAACCCCTTGAGATATTTCGATATGCCAAAATAGTTTCAGCATTTTTTTGAAACAACCCTCATGTTGTCCTATAATTCGATCGGAGTATCGTATCCACTCAAAAACGATGGCAAACTTTAAGTGTGTCACCCTACGGTTCGTGAATAACATGGACATGATCGAGACTCCTCTCCGATCAATAATCATCAGCGGGATCTGGAAATCCATGACGACTCCCACTTACTCAACGATGAACTAGTGATCATGTGAACCAATAACAAACATAGTTAATTCCTTTTGTCCCACGATATTATTACTTGTCCGAGATCCGATCATTTGGTATCAACCATACCTAGTTCGATCTTGTTCCCGACAAGTCTCTTTACTCATTCCGTGATAATGCATTCCCGTGACCTAGTCACATGCTTGCAAGCGATTCCAATGCAATATCACCGAGAAGGGCCCAGAGAATATCTTTCCATCATCCGGATGGACAAATCCCACTCTTGATCCATGAGCCTCAACTAATACTTTTAGAGTACCCAAATCAACCTTTATAATCACCCTGTTATGGTGTGACGTTTGATATCATCAAAGTACCCTTCCGGTATCAGTGATTAACATGATCTCATGGTATAAGGATTAGAACTACTTCGTATGAGCTTGATATAACAATAAAACTTGATGACTTGATCGTATTGCTATTCGTACTATGGGTGTGAGTGTTCATCACATCATTCTTCTAATGATATGACCTCGTTATTAACAACATCCAATGTTCATGATCAGGAAACCTTGATCATCAATTAATCAACGAGCTAGTATAAAAGAGAGGCTTTACTAGGAACCTTTTTAGTTTATTAATCACATAAGTATTAATGTTTCCGATTAATACAATTCTAGCATGAGAAATAAACATTTATCATAAACATGGAATATGATAATAACCACTTTATTATTGCCTCTCGGGCATATTCCCTTCAGTCTCCCACTTGCACTAGAGTCAATAATCTAGTTGATACTTGCGTATATAACACTTATGGCATTCACGTGTTATACATACGCGTTGCATGTGGTTAATCTGATCTCCAGATCTGACACTTTCAGTTCTGTGTGTATTTGCATGTCTTTGCGTCTCTACGCATCACTCATTCTCAAATGAGATATTTGGGTATAAATTTGGTCCTTAGGTGAGACCTTAGTTCCTTTAGCTAAAATCATGTTGTCACTATTGTCGCACAATAGATCTTCACAGTAATAGCCAGTTTGGAACTACACCTAGTTTGATAACAAACTTCTTGACACAAATGCCCTCTTTTGCTACTTCTAAAGCAGACATATACTCAACCTTTGTTGTAGAATCCATCACAATGTCTTAACTTTGGAACTCATCCAAATCCATCATGGAACTTCCTTCCATTACATTGTGCCACCTAAACATATAGCTAAAATTGAGATAAACTTAATTTGTATCTTGTGACAAACTTAGTATCAATGTAACACTTTACAATGAACTTTGTGTCACTTCGTCGTACATAATATATATCCTTAGTCCTTCCAAAGCACATAAGGATATCCTTACTATTGTCCAGTGATCATCTTATGACATTTATCACTCTGGTATATACTCATAACATTTAGAGCATAGGACATGTCTGGATATGTACATATCATGGTATACATGATCGATCAAATCATTCATGTGGCTTCACTCATCAAGTGTTAAAAACACCTGAATCTTGTTTCAACCTCTTCCATGCGACAAGAACTTTTCTTGTCGTTTCCATATTGAACTTCATTCAATATTTCATCTATGTACTTTGGCACAACCATATTGGTACCTCGATCTATCTACATAGACATCGGTACCCAATATTTTGGTTTTGCCTAAGTCTTTCAGTGAAATCTAATTTTAATGAAATTCTTAACCTATGTCAATAAAAGATACATCATTTCCAATTAACAATATGTCTTCTACATAATGTACTGAAAATATGTCTCAACGCTCCCACTTAATTTCTTGCAAATGCAAGCATATTCATCATATCTGATGAAACTAAACCTTTTTATTATTTCATCACGGTGAATATTCCAACTCCGCGATGCTTGCTTCAACCATTGAAGTTTGCATGCCTTTTAGCATCCTTTGAATATACAAAACCCATTGGACCATGTCATGTACATGTCCTAGGTAACCATTCTATTAGAAGAATGTTGTCTTGTTTGTTCAACTAACATATACCAAACTTGGCATATGTAGTGGTTGCTACAGTAATCCGTCCAGATAAAATATCGCTATGAAAGATCAAATCTTGTCACAGTCAACTCCTTGAACATAATCGTAAACAGTTTTAATGATATGTCGACTATTTCATAGATGTTAAACATCCTTGTCTGTCTTTATAGATCCTAACACACTCACTAGGCTTTATGCCTTTCTGAGGGTCTTCCAAGTTCAGAAACTTGGTTTGTCGTGTACGGAACTATCACGGAAGTTTATGGCTTCTAGCCATTTGACGGAGTTAGGGCCCATCATCGCTTCTTTGCATGTAGTCGGTTCATCATTGTCAAACAATAATGATCTATTCTCAAATCTAACTATTTGATTGTTACCCGACTCACACGGTTCAATAGGAACTTAGATCTACGTGACCACAACCTTGGAGGTACGACAGCCATGCGCATTGTGGCCGCCTCCGGGACACTTCTGGCACTGCGCTACTCAGCACATATAGCTTAGGTTCAATAACCCAATCAAAGTTCTATTGTCCTCCCACTTAACTTTTCGCGAAAAATTCCTTCTTAAGAAACTTGATGTTTTCAGCGACAAACACTTTTGTCTTAGGAGGAATACCCAACAGTTACTTTGGGATAACCTACAAAGACGCATTTATCCGACTTTGGTTGTAAACATTTTACATATGCCTAGCATACCAAAATTTTAGAAAAGACAACTCGGGTTTTATCCCATGCCATAGCTCATATGGTGTCATTTCAATGGATCATGATGGTGCTCTTTTCAGTGTAAAAGCGGTAGTCTCTAAAGCTTTATCCTTAAAATATAATGGCAGTTTTATAGATGACACCTTTGATCCAACAATGTCAAACAAAGTTTGATTTCATCTCTCGAACAATCCATACTCCTATGGTGTTTCGGGAAATACAAGTCTATGGAACGATTCCTCAACTTTGAGGTGTTTGCTAAACTTGTAACTCAAATATATTCCTTTATGATCCAATCATAAATTCTTTATTCTCTTGTTACAATGGTTTTCAACTTCATTTAGAAATACTTTGAACATTTTTCAAATATTTCATACTTCTTCCTTATCAAGTAAATATACACATATATCTACTCAAATCCTTGGTTAAAGTAAATGAAGTTCAAAGATCCACCACACACGGCTACACATAATGGACAATATACATCAACATGTACAACGTCCAATAAGTTAGTCGTCCGTTCTTCTTTGGCCTACAAACGGAGTTTTAATCATCTCTAGGAAATTTTCACAAGTGTCAATTGATTCAAAATCAAAAGGACTCCAAAATTCCATCAACATGGAGTTTCTTCATGTTTACTTTCCAATATGATTTAAAAGGTGGTGTCACTCATAAGTGATCTTCTAATCATTTGTCTTGAGACACTTTTACCATCAGTGTTATGGATGTGATTTCTCCAACAAGATAAGCGTTCATTCATCTTTTATGAATGCGGTAATAATTTGAACAACCATTGTTCTCATAATACCATAACAAAATAACAATTATTAAACCAAATCTTGAAGGCTAGATTTAATTCCAACGAAACACAATAACACTTTATTTGTTTTCAATGAGAATCATCCCATATTCATTTGCTAGTTAATTAGGCCATTGTAGTTTTTGTATTGCGTTGTTCTGTATGATAGTTCATACCAACCAATTTAGTATCAAATACCCAAGAACCACATTGTTTTAACAAGCAACGAATACACCCATAACATGTATATCTTCTATATACCTGAGCTAGACATTTCCAGTCTTTCCTTTTCCGCCAGAATAAATTTCGGATTCTCTTTTAGCAATTCTTTTCCTTCTAGAAGAATCTATTAACATCAATAGTGGCGCCATTCACATGGCACATAGTTCAAGGAATGATTAGTCAAACAGTAATACCCTTGGACTCACACTTTGAAGTAGATCACCATAATAAAATATTTGGCGTTCTTCCAAATTCCATTCTTTAGTAATCTTTTAATGTAGTAAACATTTTACCGACATCTTGTATTCATCCTATCATGACAACTTTCATGATCAAGCTATTATAGCTCATGAGGATGAATTGTGAGTATAATGCTAGTTCCCAAAACCTTTTTAGGAGATCTAGACGGCTAGCGTCTCTAATCTTCGCAAATTCTCATACAATACGAGAACATGTGTCTTACTAAATTATACTCTATCACATTGCAACCAAACATTATTTCAGATATCAAAATATCTTCCACATATGATAGTTTATGAAACAATTCTTTCAGCTCCTAGATAACCTTGATACTAAAAACAACTTTTGAATATCAAGGATCATGGAGGCAAGTGTGATACTTAGATACTAACACTGGAATTGTTACTCTTGATTTAATACTACTTATTAAATTTTATCGAGTAAACAAGGTTTGCTAAAAGTTTGCAATAGAACTTTAAACTTTAGATTGACATTCAAACAATACGATACCAGTTCGTAAAGTTAACATCCAGAATTTTATAGTTATATTATCTCAATTATAGCTAATCGCAAGGTAGTGAACGGATGCCAATGACTACAACAAACTATGCAAATTCACTTTTATTTAGTTCATGATAAATTGAGTTATATAATTCAAAATTACTAAGTGAACTCCCACTTAAAAACAACATCCCTCTTAGTTTTCTTAAGTGATTACACGAACCAAATTCACAATACCGCAACCGATCATCACGGGCAACGGCATAGTTTCAAAGGCGAACATCACCATGTTCATCATATCAACCATATGACTCGTGCTTAACCTTTCGGTTTGTGTTCTGAGGCCATGTCTGTACATGCTAGGCTCACCAAGTAGAACCATAGCACTCGTGTGTGTAAAACTGTCTTACACCTGTCGTATGTGAACGTAGATTCTGTCACACCCGATCATCACGTGGTGTCTTGAAACGACGAACTTTCTTGACGGTGCATGCTATGGAAGAACACATTTTTATCTTGATATTTATGTGAGAGGGATCATCTTATAATGCTACCGCGCGATCAAATCTAAGCAAAATAAGATGCATAAAAGGATAAACATCACATGCATATATAATGTGATATGATATGGTCCTTCACGCATTCGATCTCCATCTTATGCGCCATGGCATGATCTCCATCATTCCACCGGCGTAGCACCAAGGTCCATGGTGCACCACCTTGGTTGTCTTCCTCCATTACAATATATCGCTTGGATATATATATTCGGCACGCAGGCCATAAAATGAAAAAGACAACCATATGGCTCCTGCCGGTTGTTTATAACTTACAAAAAAGGATCATTGCATACAATTTGTAACATAAACAATTTAACCATATCACATCACATGCCCTGCAAAAACAAGTTAGACGCTTCTAATTTGTCTCGCATATTTTACGTGGTTTGGGGCTTTCTAGGAGGAACCGTTCTTACCTACAAACATGTAACCACAATGGTGATAAAAATATTATTAATGACTCTTTGTAAAATAGATCATAACTATAGTGGGAGAAACGTGCACCCGCAAAGCCACATATGCCGAAGCATGTCAAGTGTGGGACAATTCTCGTGAACGCGGTCACGTAATGTTAGTCTCGGGCAGCTTCAATCCCACTATGCCACTGTGATCCAATAATACAAAAATAGCAATAACATGATCATCGACGCCCACATCTCCATGTGTTCTAATCGTGCATACCAACTACGCATAGAGATGGCTCTGATATGACTGATGGGTTCGTAGCATAGAAAACAAAAATTTTCCTACGCATGAACACAAAACTAGCCAAGATCATCTACGAGATGGAAGCAATGATTAACTAACCCTCGATGACCGGAAGCGGGGATTACGTTCCCGCACAAATGTTGCCGATGGAGACTCGATGAAGACGCACGTAGTCGACATAGTGGTTCACTTGACGTAGTCGACATAGTGGTTCACTTGACGATCTCGAGATCGTGTACACGGCGCCACAAACGGCGGCGCCTCCGTACTCGGTCACACGTACGGCTTGTCGTCATCTCCTCCACGCCCTCGGTCCAGCGGGGCAGCGGAAGAAGGGATCCGCTGGACACTCCAACACCACTTCAACTAAGTGTATGAAATCGAACTATAATTTCGGTAGAGCTTCGCTAAGCAATGTCGACGGTGGAGCAGCAACTATGGGAGGAAGGGAGGGGATCAAGAAGTGTGAGAAGAGGGAGAAGAAGGCTCCTTTTATAGGAGAGGAGGTGGCAGCCCCCTCTTCATAGTGGTAACCCCCTCTTCATGGTGGTAACCCCCTCTTCATGGTGGTAACCCCCTCTTCATGGTGGTAACCCCCATTTTAATTTTGCATGACATTCATGCTAATTAAAACTCACACTAATTGAATTAATAAAACATTTTATTTCTTTCATATTTGTTAATTCAATCAATTAACAAACATTAACAAAAAACCCCTTGAGTTATTTTGATATGCCAAAACAGTTTCAGCATTTTTCTGAAACAACCCTCATGTTGTCCTATAATTCGATCGGAGTATCGTATCCACTCAAAAACGACGGCGAACCTTAAGTGTGTCACCCTACGGTTCGTGAATAACGTGGACATGATCGAGACTCCTCTCCGATCAATAATCATCAGCGGGATCTGGAAATCCATGACGACTCCCACTTACTCAACGATGAACTAGTGATCGTGTGAACCAATAACAAACATAGTTAATTCCTTTTGTCTTGCGATATTATTACTTGTCCGAGATCCGATCATTTGGTATCAACCATACCTAGTTCGATCTCATTCCCGACAAGTCTCTTTACTCGTTCCGTGATAATGCATTCCCGTGACCTAGTCACATGCTTGCAAGCGATTCCAATGCAATATCACCGAGAAGGGCCCAGAGAATATCTTTCCTTCATCCGGATGGACAAATCCCACTCTTAATCCATGAGCCTCAACTAATACTTTTAGAGTACCCAAATCAACCTTTATAATCACCCTATTATGGTGTGACGTTTGATATCATCAAAGTACCCTTCCGGTATCAGTGATTAACATGATCTCATGGTCTAAGGATTAGAACTACTTCGTATGAGTTTGATATAGCGATGAAACTTGATGACTTGATCGTATTGCTATTCATACTATGGGTGTGAGTGTTCATCACATCATTCTTCTAATGATATGACCTCATTATTAACAACATCCAATGTTCATGATCAGGAAACCTTGATCATCAATTAATCAACGAGCTAGTATAAAAGAGAGGCTTTACTAGGAACCTTTTTAGTTTATTAATCACACAAGTATTAATGTTTCCGATTAATACAATTCTAGCATGAGAAATAAACATTTATCATAAACATGGAATATGATAATAACTACTTTATTATTGCCTCTCGGGCATATTCCCTTCAATATCGGCATGGGTACAAGCCATATATGTGTCGCACATATGCTAAGGTGATGTTGGCGAGCCTAGCATATACAGACATGGCCTCAAAAACACGGTCACTAAAAGGTTAAGCACAAGTCACATGTCGATTGTGATTGAAATGACCCAGTCGACCTTTGCAGCTATATCATCTCACGTGACGATCGGGGGTGGTGTAGTGAATTGGGATCGTGTAATGACTAAACAACTTGAGGGATGTTAGTTTGAGTGTGAGTTTGCATAGTTTGCATTAATCTGAATTAATAAGCAAATTGAACTTGTATTATGAACAAATGTCTAAAGTTTCTTTGCAAAATCCATTGTAGATGTCTTGCCCTGTTTTCAACTTAGGTGCATTCCTTGACAAAGAGAAACTGAAAACCGATGGTTCAAACTTCACTAGCTGGTTTTGCAATTTAAGGATCGTTCTCTCTCCCCATAGGACGGGGTATGTTTTTGATGCCGCCGTGGGTGATGCACCTGTTGAGCGTGTAATTTGGTTACAATATATTTATAGGCCAAATTAATTTAAGGTTTAATTAAATTAGTTGATTGATTATTTGTTTAAGTGCGACAGGGATTTTGCATGTACCAGAAGCTACATCGAGCATGTCCTACATATACTCAGGAACGTTTTTGAGCTACAGGTGCTAACTAGGACAAGTCGTGGTAATTAAGTTCTGAACGCCAAATTGTGCAAAGCCAAGCTGAAGGAATTTTACAAAGCTTGTGAAGATATATGTGATAAAAGGTGCAGCAGCAAATTCATGGATATCACGTAATATCGATCGGATTAGCACTATGGCCAGATATTTTATTCTTTGTGGGCCAAGTTGTATTGGTATATCAGCCCAGTTTAAACTTTGTTACGTACTACTACAGATTAGGAAGTCTAGAGGTTACCGAATCAAATCACAATCGGTTCTAGAGTTCTCTATTTGTAAACGCCAAGTCCGGCGTGCCTATATATCAGGCCGTGGCCGATTGAAGGAGCCTCATCCAATCGATCTATTCACAAAATACACATCTACTTTTTTACGTACTGTTTCTTTATCGTTCTCTCTTTATCGTTCTTATTTGCCATGCCCTAGCATCCCTAGGGTTTGGTCGATCTTTGCCGTTTTGTCCTGAAAAACGGTCGGTTCTCCTCCACGAAAGCGAGGGGATCTTTGTTGCTTTGCTCGGAAAGCATCCGTTCGTCGTCACGAAAGCACGGCGATTATCCTGGTGTTGCGCGACAGTTTTGCGTGCTAACACAATTGGCGACTCCGCTGGGGACGAAGTATCGAGCGGTCTCCGGCCCGTTCCTGCTACGTAAAGAGCGTCATCAAAAAGCTGCAGTCTACAACGGTAACATGAATTCTCAATCTTCTTTTGTAGATGCAAATAATTCTTATGCTGAAGTTGCTAGATTTTTTAATATGAATACTGTATCGCCTAGCCCTAATTCTTGCTATGTGCAAACGCCGATTCAAAATAATCTGCATCCTTCAACTTGTTATAATTTTGACAATTTGCAGCATGTATATATGAACTCTCATGCATCGGCAACCCCAGAAGTTTATATGCCGATGAATAACGTGATGAGTTCAGTTAACCAATATGAAACATCCAATGTTATAAATTTCAATAGCATGCAAAATAATGTTTCATCCTTTTATTCATCGGCAAATAATTTACAATATTTTGGTTCACCTTCGCACATGCCGATGGACAGAGAAATTAGCCATAATACTACTAATTGTTTGAACAATTATTCTCAACCATCGTATGCTGCACCTTATGTTACTAACTTTTCAGCACCATATGCAACTCCAAATACTCATTATTCGGCTGCACACCTTCACAATACTTACGGCCGAATAAGTGAAAATTCAATAGAAGATCATGTGCCTTCTTCTAATACTGTAGCATGTGGTACACCCCCTAAACAACTGCAGAATTTCGGTAACACCCAATTGTCATTGCAAAAAAATACTGAAAGATTCGAGGGGAGAACATCAGAGGAGTGGGCTGATTTATATCTGAAATCTTGTGAAAATCTTGCAAAAAAGCTTATCGAAGTCAGAGCTATGGGAGCCAACCAGCAGAAAAAGGGTGACTCGGTCAGTACGGCTAATTTGGCTAAGGCTGAGTTGAACAATGCACGTGCTGATTCAAATCAACAAAAGATGGCTGACACGTTTGCCACGACCGACTTAGTTCAAGCCGAATTAAATTTTGGTAAAGCTAAGTCGGACACACACGCCGAGTTTGTCAACCCGGTAGATACAAGTTTCGCTGAGCAAGAACATGGTGAATGTGAAACAGCGGTGCTTGATTTTTCTAGATGTGAGGGAGCTTTCATGTTGCCCTATGAATTCCGTGCCAAAGAAATTGAAGAGGATCAACAAAAAGAAAATATAGCCGAACCATCTTCGGTTGAAGAAGAGCATCAAAGTGAAGAGGCACATGATCAAAAAAAGAAGGAAGACAAGACGTTGGAAAATCAGCAAGATGCAGGGCAAGATATTGTTCAGGTCATGCAACCATCGAACTCTCCCAACCTCTTTATAGAGGTGCAATCGGCCAGTGATAAAGGACGATTGATATTTACAGAAAGTCCTATGACAAAAGTCGATATTAATCCTTTTCCTATCAATGCAACTGATTTTGAGAATAAGAAAATAATTATTCGGTCAGATCAGGCCGAATCTACCAAAGAGAAAAATGTTGCCATTGACGATAGTGCTGCACCGAGGATGATCAAACCGAAAAGTCCAGAAATAGGAGTGCAGAAAGTCGATGAAAGAAAGAGAAAATCAGCTCCAAAGGTAATGTCGACTGTTAAACAATTGTTGGAAAAATACAGTTCGCATAAGGCCAACAACGTGTTTAGTCGGCTTGGAGGTGCTAAGCGTCTTAGGTTCCCTTCTCGACTCGGGGGGCATGAGCGCTAGCGAGAAAATTTATATAAACAGCGACCTTATTTTCCAGTATATCCTCCGTGGGGCTTCAGTTCATGGGTGCCATATCGTACAAGGCCGGCAAGTTATTTTAAGCTGAGTGGGATTTCATCGAGGCCTATGTTCAGACAATACTTGAATGAGAAAAGGGCTCAGATCAATCCGGAAACTGGACCACGTGATGCCATTGTAGTTCGTGGTGATAGTGAGAAGCCATTTTTGGGAACTTTCAGTCGGCAAGGAAGACAATATGAAGATGGCAATAATTATAACAGACACCACAAGTTTGCGTGGATGCCTGTGAAATGTCTTGAACCTAAACCCATGAAAAGTTCAGATGTTACAGATACTTCTCATGGTCTGAAACACAAGGAATCAAAAACAGTTGGCGTTGACTGTGGCGTACAACAGCAGCAACAAGGATCTGGTATAGTTCAGAAAAAAGTTACTGATGGAGAGAAGGATGGTATGCTGCAACAGATTGGACCTGATCAATTTGCAAAGGAGGCTAGTCTGAATACTCACGTACAGAATTGTAAGGATCAGGCACCAAGCGAGTTTACTAGTACAGGTAAGAAGGTTGAATCGGCTAGCATGCATGCCGTTTCAGCTAGTTTATCCCCAAGGGTTGTCAGGTTTGGCACTAGTACATGTACGCTGCGCCGAGATTCACCCGTCGTGTTTTCTGGTACTAGTCAGAATGTTGATTCCGTTGTCACACATACTAGTTCAGCTATAAGAAGCATTGCCACAAGAATGTGCACGAATTTGCCTCTTGTGAGTTCTAGTGCTAATACATATACACGACATGGGGGATCAAATAGTAGAGTCAGTCAAAACACTAGAGCTGTTGGCGTGTCTAATCAGCAGAAAAATATTTCAGCTAAGGATGGAATGGTTGTCCGAAACACACGTCATTATAGGACGAGAAACTTGGGGGGCAACAAAATTAAGTCAGTAGCACCAGGAACTAAACCAGGACCTCAATGGTGTCCGACAGGAATCACGTCTACCCAAAAACGACGGTTGCAGTGTCTGCGAGCATCGGAAATCCGAGAAGAGACAGCCAAGAAAAGGTGGGATGAGTGGTTCAGTCAAGATAGACAAGTGGTGCCTCTTAAGATAACTTGGAAGAAAAAGCATATCATAGCGGAGGAAAATAGAAATATGGATGACATGGTTCTTGATGGAATTTCAGAAAATACATGATATGGGGTGGCCCGATCTTCTCGTGAGCGATGCGATGGTGATGATGGCAGCGGATGATTGTCGGGGATAACTTGATGTCACCGATGAACTCTCCTCGCTTGAACCCTGATGCCAATGCAACAGCTCTCAAACCCTGTAGGATATTCACGACTCCACACACTTGCGCACGTAGCCGTCGACCATGAAACGGTAGTTTGCAATCTACTAATTCCCAGTGGAACAACAGATCACATTAAACTTGCAGTAGTATAATTCTCCCAATCGATGAATTGGCGAGAGGAATTCAAGATGAATGCTTGCAGCAGTTCAACAAGAGTATTTTGTCTAAAACGTGGTCTAACCCTAATTAAGGGGGTGCCCAGGGGTACTTATAGGCAGCCGGGCGACCTCAGCAAAGACCTGGCCCAAAACATGCCTGGTTTGGGCCCAAACTGACTCGGTTCGACTCAAACGGGTACATACCGACCCATATATGGGTTCGGCCTAATTTTAGCACGCAGGCCATGTGTATAGCGCGCCTTAGACGTGTAGACATCGTGTCGAAGGTAGTCCTAGTGCGCCATCACGTGCTCGTGCTCATCCAGACTTGATCTCCACTTGTCTCTCGATCGCCGTCCTCCCTCTCCTCCCGCTGGCGATCTCTTGACAGATGACATACCTAAATACAACATAGTACATCGCTTTAGGTAGTATATAATTCGGAGATATCAAAACATTCTTTTCAACTAGGAAAGAATTCACCTTATAATAATCATCAATTAGACTCAATATTTCCTTCCAGCTCAAACACTCAAAATCAGCATGATCCATGATTATATCCTCATCATCCTCCCTTTCTTCAAGAAAAGCCGTCCTCGGCTTTGGGTAAGCTGGAAGTGGTAGGAACAAAAAGAACAACGTGTACGCAGAGTATGTGTATACATAACATGTTGTATTATTTTTGTTCACATGAAAAATATGTCGACTATACATCAAGCAACTTAAATTGCAGGTATAAGTGAAGTACAAAGAATCATCATAATGGTGAAAAACAAAGAGATATATAGTCTTATTGTTCAGTATCAAATTCAGTTTTCGCAAAGAAGTTCTATGATCAAATTTGTGATGCACTAAATTAAACCAATCCAAAAGATATGTAAATATAATTGGTTTAGACCATGCTTCAACTGCGCTACTCTGATTATTATAAACAAGTGATGAATTTACACAAATATCATCAACAATATGGGCATGATCATTATGTTTGGCAGATAAGAAGCAACTCAAATTGCAAATATAAGTAATGGGTAGATCAGTAGCACACTTAGTACAAACATGTTGAGACAAACACATTGAATATAGCAAATCAGATTCTGAACTAACAAGATTGGAACAACCCAGTTGAGGTAAATCAATTATGTGAGACTGGAACACATCAAGTATACCAGCATACATCATACTATTTTGAAAATTAACCATTGTCCCATAGCAAAAACACTTCGACACATAGTATATAGGACTGAAAACAACAAGTTTCAGTTCATTAATACTATCACAGGTTATGCATATGTTATCGACAAGAAAATTATCATTCATGCTATATTCACCAATCAAGTTAAACATGAAGCAATAGGCATGTGTGCTAGAATTCAAATATGAAATTTCAGAAATCTTATTCATAGCACAACACAAACTAAGAGGTTCTTTTAGCATGATGGAATACACAATGTCATTCGATGGTATTCTAGCAAGTACTTCCTTATGTGTCAGCACTACCACATGATCAAAATTCGAAATCAAATTATCACATGATGCTGAAACATTAGTGCAAGATAAATCACTAGAAGGAACCAGCAAAGGAGTAGACTCACAAATATTATCCATAGCTGCTGGTTCTGGTTCCAAATCAGTACCTATGTCAATGACATGCTCCTCAGAAGAAGTAGGCACTGGAACATCCTCCTCAAGTGATAATGCACAAAGCGGTGATGCAGGTTGTAAAATAGGCGGCTCCCTTTCTTCAAAAGCAACCTGCATATCACAAGAAACAACACTAGGAGTAGACAGAGTTACATTAGTTGAAATATCCTCACATATCCTATCGTCGACTACTCTTGTGTTTTGATTTTTGCTCATACTCTCAAAGTGTATGCTCTCAACCTCACGTTTGGTGGAATCACACAGCTCACTTTTTATAACACTCTCACTCAATTTGGCTATGTGGCTCTCATTCTCACATGGGTTGTGAAGCACACCATGGTCAAGATGGCAAATAATGGGACTGCCACCATCCATCATGACCTTGTGCTTAGGCGACAAGCAGAACTCCTTTGTCCTCTCCTTGCGAAGAAGATGATTCTTATGAAACTGTTCAGCTGTTAGACGCAGCCAAGCATGCCGCTGCTTATTCCACTTGAACGAAACTGTCGGCCTATCACGACAAGGCTGAGCATGATAGGTGTGAAACCAAGGATAACCCAACAGAATATGACAAGATTCAAGTGGCATTGGGGATACACCACAACGAATAACCTCGGTATGCCCTCTGTAAGTAACAGGAACGTCGGCTATGTGTGAAATCAGCAAGGTGCCATATGAGGAACACAAGAGGTATGGCGCTGTACTAGCATGTGTGGCTAGGTGCAACGTCTCGACGACCTCAATGCTGATTAAATTGATGGTAGAGATGTGATCAATGGTGGTTGCAACACATCTATCTCCAATCATCACACCATGGTGAAAGAGACCATCACCGTCAAAGTTTCCACGTTCTTCCTCCCAAAAAGTGGCACTACAATATCTGTGGTGGAAAAAATGATATATGCCAGCCTCCACAGTATCCATAACGTCATCTGCCATAATTAGTGCAGCAACAAATATGTATATATGGTGAAACACTCTACGCACTCAAAACTGACAAGAAAAGGTGAATCTTACCGTTCCAAGGTGAATAGCGATGCTTACCAAATCGGATAAACGACCAATGCACTGATGTGAAGAAGTGAATACCGAGGGTATAAGAGCGATCACACGACAAACCAGGAAAATATGGTGGAGCTGTAGGTATGGTATCCTAAGTACACCGCAAATAAGTCCTAGTGCTGATCGTATGTCAAGACCCCCGAAACACACACGGTGGAGATAAGCGAGGCAAAGCAACTCTGAAAAAGAGCTCAAGAGATATAAGTGACAACGCACAGTAGCTCGTGTTGCAATGCACAAGAGAGACGCTAGCACTGGCTCGACGAACAGGCACAAGATTGCGCACACGGCAGCAGCCCGATGAGCACAAAGGAGCTAGTCTCGTATGGGTAAGCTCCTAACACGATGCTGTAGATAGGCTGTAGCTAAAGCGATCAAAATCGGGTAGAAAGGACGCTATGTGGACACAGTGGTAACACGCTGTCGCGGCAGAGAAACCGACGAAAAATATATCAACGGCAGAGATGTACGACGCCGGAAACACACAGCAGCGCGATGGCGACGCGAAACGGACAAAGAAGTTTGTCTTCTTCTTTTTTTAATATAGGTGCGGCGTGTGTGCAGTACACGTCCCTTTTTTCTATTTTTTTTTCTGATTTGGACTTTGGCAGATCGGAACAGGATATACGTGCGCGAGCAGATTTTTTTGCTTTTTTTTTGAACTAAAACAAACCGACCAAGTGCCTTGGGCTGAGCCTGACACTGGAGGCCAGACGGCCTCTGCGCTCGCGCGAGCGCTCCCACGCGCTAGCGATGGCGAGCGAGACTCGTTCGCTTGGTCCTTTTTTTTTTGCTTTTACTAATCAAGTCAGCCTGTATGCTTGGGCCGGCCCAGGCGTTGGACACCAGACGCCGTGCGCACGTGGGCGAGCCGAGCGAAGCCAGAAGCAGCGCGCCAGGGGTCAGACCATCTCTGTCCCTGGGCGAGATCGAGAGTTCCCGCGACCCAGCAATCACGCACCCGCACGGAGGTTGTCTGGGGTCGGGCGCGGGGCTGCTCGAGACTCTTTTTTTTCCCTGGAAAACGATCCGACTGGTTGCAGCGCTCGATGCAGATTGGATCGGTTCTTGTGCAGAAAAGAACTCCACACAGCCGCCGACCGTAAGAAGAAGATGAAGATCAACGAGGGACCAAATGAGATTGAAACTCGAATCTAAGATGCAGAAAAGATCGGTGAACCTAGACTCCTACAAATTGGAAGAAAAGAAACGCGAAAAGACGATCAGCGACTAAAACTCAAGAACGGTGCAATCTAGGCTATGGCAGAAACTAAGAACCCTAAATTTTGTTGGCTTTTTCTGGATAGGACTAAAAACAAAAACGAATTGCAGGGATAAATTTGTGGATGCTCACCGAGTAAACCGTGGAAATCTAATACCAAGATGATATGGGGTGGCCCGATCTTCTCGTGAGCGATGCGATGGTGATGATGGCAGCGGATGATTGTCGGGGATAACTTGGTGTCACCGATGAACTCTCCTCGCTTGAACCCTGATGCCAATGCAACAGCTCTCAAACCCTGTAGGATATTCACGACTCCACACACTTGCGCACGTAGCCGTCGACCACGAAACGGTAGTTTGCAATCTACTAATTCCCAGTGGAACAACAGATCACACTAAACTTGCAGTAGTATAATTCTCCCAATCGATGAATTGGCGAGAGGAATTCAAGATGAATGCTTGCAGCAGTTCAACAAGAGTATTTTGTCTAAAACGTGGTCTAACCCTAATTGAGGGGGTGCCCAGGGGTACTTATAGGCAGCCGGGCGACCTCAGCAAAGACCTGGCCCAAAACATGCCTGGTTTGGGCCCAAACTGACTCGGTTCGACTCCAACGGGTACATACCGACCCATATATGGGTTCGGCCTAATTTTAGCACGCAGGCCATGTGTATAGCGCGCCTTAGACATGTAGACATCGTGTCGAATGTAGTCCTAGTGCGCCATCACGTGCTCGTGCTCATCCAGACTTGATCTCCACTTGTCTCTCGATCGCCGTCCTCCCTCTCCTCCCGCTGGCGATATCTTGACAGATGACATACCTAAATACAACATAGTACATCGCTTTAGGTAGTATATAATTCGGAGATATCAAAACATTCTTTTCAACTAGGAAAGAATTCACCTTATAATAATCATCAATTAGACTCAATATTTCCTTCCAGCTCAAACACTCAAAATCAGCATGATCCATGATTGTATCCTCATCAATACAAGTGATACACCTACTGATCTGGATATTGATAAAGGCGGATAACCCGACATGCATCATGTTGACAGAGGCATCGGTTGAGTTGCAACATAGTGAGATATATTATTCGACCGATGCTAGCAATAAGTGGCTGCAAAGGAGCACCGATGAATTTCGTTCCGGAAAGAGCAATATGCATGAGATAACTAAAGATTTTATGAAGCTTGGACATCGGTTGACCTACTTGAACAAATAGCTATTAGTGATGCAAGCATTTCAATGACTATATTTGTTAATGCTAATATGGAAGCCGATAAAAACAACAAGTATACAGTTATCGGCATAGTCTTTGGCGTATGAAGACGACGAGAAGGAATACATCATTGCATATCCAGGACGTCGCTTGCTCGAAGCAAAAATCGGTATGTGTTTACTAAACAGTAATGCATGTACAATAGTTTCGCATTATCCACTTTCTAGTGTATGTGTACAAACAACCGATTCTTAGTGATAGGATTGCATGAAAATAGAATATCACTTTGCATATAAATCGCTGCATGCTATGAGGGGTATTGCCGATTTTATTGTTTTAATTTTACCCAACAATATTGTTTATAAAACATCAGTCTGCTTAGAATATCCTTGTACAAATAGCTAAGCTGAGTGTGAAGCTTTACAGTTTGGTTTGCAAAATTTAGTAGATATGGGTGTAAAGAATATAGATGCTTATGGAGATTCGCTTCTGGTAGTACAAAAAATAATAGGTGAATTTCGGTGTTTTGATTGATTACGAAATATCTATTTAGACCGATGTTCAGATATAGTTATCTCTAGATACTTTCACGTTCAATCATATACTTAGGGAAGAAATTTCTAGAGCTTATTACTTAGAACAGCAAGCATCTGGTCATTATGTTGGCAAGGAAAAGGACAATTATACTAGAGAGACCGATGCTGGCTGTTGTCAAGAGTGAAACGAGCATGCTAGCTGTGAGTTCAGTGCATGGTGTAGCTTTTTATTGTGTTGGTTCAACATCAGCGGCTAGCGGTACATTGCAAGCATAATTCGGTACCTGATTCCCAAATAACCGAATTTGCGAGAGTAGAACCAGCTGACTGAGAGTTCTTTTTGGTTAATTATTTAAAGGTCCAGGTCCACCAAGAGATAGGAAAATTCGGCGAAAAGCTTTAAAATGTACTTTGTTGAGTGATGAGTTGTATCGCCGAACAATAGAGGTTCACTTTTGAAGTGCTTGGATTCTCATCACTCTAGAATATCTATGGGTGAGGTGCATGAAGGAATATGCAAGATACATCAGTCGGCTCATAAAGTGTGATGGTTATTAGAATAAGTGAGTTTTTATTGGCCGACTTTGTCACTAGATTATTATTTTTGCACTAAAAGGAGTGTGACCTATTGGGGTTATAAATACAAATTCGTCAAATGGTCGCCGAGTTGTGAAGGCTTATATAGAGTTGTAGAGAGTGTTCCTAAAAATCCATAGCTTGTACAATCTTTACAGGGAAAGATTCAAAAAATGTCTCAATGAAAAATGTTAGAAGAGGTATTATTCCAGCAGGTCCATGTAGGCATGAAGAAATTATGGCCAATATCTTATTTGAAATATCGCCCTAAGAAAAAGTTAGCCGATATATTATTCATATCGCCATAAGAAAAATTGGCTGATGTGTCTTTGAATATCGCCCTTAGCAGAACAGAAGGTTTGTTGGAGGCGTTCCTTCAGATATCGCCTTAAGCAATTATACGGCCGGTGAAATGATCAACATCGTCCTAAGGTACTGTTACATGTTTTTGATCAATACAATTGTACCAAAAACAGGGGGGCATGTGTTGAGCGTGTAATTTGGTTACAATATATTTATAGGCCAAATTAATTTAAGGTTTAATTAAATTAGTTGATTGATTATTTGTTTAAGTGCGACAGGGATTTTGCATGTACCAGAAGCTACATCGAGCATGTCCTACATATACTCAGGAACGTTTTTGAGCTACAGGTGCTAACTAGGACAAGTCGTGGTAATTAAGTTCTGAACGCCAAATTGTGCAAAGCCAAGCTGAAAGAATTTTACAAAGCTTGTGAAGATATACGTGATAAAAGGTGCAGCAGCGAATTCATGGATATCACGTAATATCGATCGGATTAGCATTATGGCCAGATATTTTATTCTTTGTGGGCCAAGTTGTATTGGTATATCAGCCCAGTTTAAACTTTGTTACGTACTACTACAGATTAGGAAGTCTAGAGGTTACCGAATCAAATCACAATCGGTTCTAGAGTTCTCTATTCGTAAACGCCAAGTCCGGCGTGCCTATATATCAGGCCGTGGCCGATTGAAGGAGCCTCATCCAATCGATCTATTTACAAAATACACATCTACTTTTTTACGTACTGTTTCTTTATCGTTCTTATTTGCCATGCCCTAGCATCCCTAGGGTTTGGTCGATCTTTGCCGTTTTTTCCTAAAAAACGGTCGGTTCTCCTCCACGAAAGCGAGGGGATCTTTGTTGCTTTGCTCGGAAAGCATCCGTTCGTCGTCACGAAAGCACGGCGATTATCCTGGTGTTGCGCGGCAGTTTTGCGTGCCAACAACACCCAAGCCCGAAGCCTCCAAGGATGAGTAGGCTGTCTACCAGACTAAGGTGGAAGACGCCTCATTCGTCCAGAGTGGAATGTTGTTTGCCATGGAGTCTGATGCGAAAGCGTTTTGAAAAGATGAGCGCATTTCAGATAATAACTGATCTCAAAGCCGTTTTTGCACCTCAGGCACGAGCAGAGAGGTACGAAGCTTCCGAGCTATTCTACTCTACCTGTATGGATGAACACAATAGTGTGAGCGAGCACGTGGTCAAAATTTCTAGCTACGTTCAACGCCTGAACGCCCTAGACTATGAGATTCTGGACGAGCTTGCGATTGATACGGTGCTGCAGTCGCTGCCCTAGCTACAAAGGATTTGTCCTGAACTACAACATGCAAGGGATATCAAAGTCCCTTTCAGAGTTGTTTGCTATGCTCAAATCTGCGGAGGTGGAGATCAAGAAGGGGCACAATGTGTTGATGGTCAACAAGACTACGGACTTCAAGAAGTCCGGTAAGTCGACAAAGGGTCCAAAGGGCAAGAAGCCGTAGAAGGATGGCAAGCGTTTTGCTGGTCCTCCTAGGGCGCCCAAGGTAAAGCCTGGAGTCAAGTGCTTCTACTGCAAGGGAGATGGTCATCGGAAGCGCAACTGCCTATAGTACCTTGAAGACAGGAAGGTCGGCAAGGTTGTTGCCAAAGAGAAATGTATATTTGATATACATGTAATTTATATCTATCTTACAAGTGCCCGTAGTAACACATGGGTATTCGATACTGGTTTTGTTGCTAACATTTGTAATTCTCAGCAGGATCTGAGGAATAAGCGGCACTTGGAGAGGAATGAGGTGAAGATGCGGGTCGGCAACGGTGAACGTGTGGATGTCCTGGCTGAAGGCACTCTGCATCTACGGCTTCCCTCCGGGATGATATTAGTTTTAAATAAATTTTATTACGTTCCAGCTTTGAGCATGAATATTATCAGTGGGTCTCGGTTATCGCGAGATGGTTACCACTTTTAATCTGTAACAAACGATTGTTCCATTTCTAAAGATGGTGTTTTCTATGTTCATGCGCCTGATCGTGATTGTTTATATGTTTTGGATCTTGTTACACATATTGACAGTGTGGATGTTAAGAGATGCAAACATGGTGATGATAATACCACAAACTTAAGAGGGATCGATTCTCTCTTCGAGGGGGTATGGTATACTCTCGGAGTGCGAAAGAATTTGACATGATCTCTTTTGATCTATTGCTTGTTGGGAATTTGTGAAATGAAACAACTAAAACCCTAGTTTAACTTGTAAATTCAAATATGAATTTGAATTATGAAAAATTGAATTAATGATTGAAAGGTACACTTAGAAAGGATAAACATTAATAAAGAAATAAAGCTTGGACTTTATTGATCATCAACACATTATACATTATCTTTACAAAATTCTGGAATAAAAGAATAATTACAAACTTTGAATGAAGAAAAGAAAATTACAACAAAGAATAGAAAGAGTACAAATACATTTATTCCTAAAAACTACACATCTTCTTTCTTTCTTTTCTTCTTCTTTTCCTTTTGGCACCTGCAAGCAAAGACTTAAAAAGAAACACAGCCAAAGGGGTAAATAGCAAGTGGCAGTCAAAAACAATGCCACTGTAGATAATCATCAAGCCATTCGAGCTTATCACCAAAGCTTCCCAGGAAAATATCCCAGGCCAGCTGAGCAGGGCAAGCAAGCCCACAGCAGATCACTCATCAAATGCATGGGCAGAGGTGTCAAGCCCCCAGGTAACAAAGGCAGGTATAAAAACATCACAGGAGGTGAATTTGCTCGGCCAAGAACACCAGCCGACCAAGGACACCACCATCACACCACCACCAACATCACACCAAGAACATCACCACAGCTGAGACCACATCACCATCACAGAATCACCACCACACAATCTACCCTGCTCATGAGTTGAGCAACAGGGAAGATTTACACCACCAGCACACCATCAAATCAACCAAACCATCAAAGCCAAAGACCAACATGGTTACTTAGTTCAACTAGGAACTAGGTCAAGCAGCTCGGAGGAGCAGGCTTGCCACAAGAAGCAGGAAATCAGAAATATCCAGAAGAACAAGCTACTCTTCAGCAGCAGGTTATTGTTAAACCACAGCACACATAAGTGCTAGGAGAAAACTCACAAGTTTATCTCCCAGGTAGACTGCACAGAGCACAGCCACATAAGAATCAAGCAAAGCTTGATGATAAAAGAGCTTTGGTCATCACTTGGATGTCCAGGAGGCCATGACCTTGAAGACAAGGCCATCCACAACACCTACTCCACAACACACAATCTTACTTGGGAATTTCTCAAAGGAAATACTCATAGAAATAATAACAAGGACAGGAGTGGCACATGGGTTGCCTAGACTATCAAGACAAAGACCTAAACCTAGAAATCCATCAGCTTTGTCAATAAGATTGATCAAGTTTAAGTAAGCATCTGGGAAAAGTGGACAGGGACACTTTCAATCAAATAAGCCACCAGCAGATCACCACAGAGGGTGATCTACTCTCAAGAGCACCAGCTTAGCAGCCAACACCCACAGCAACTGTGCACACCTCAAGGAGGCATCACAGTGAAATAGATAGCCAGAGGCTACCGCAAGAACCACAACAGCATCCACTAAACTTAGCATCACAGCCAGGATTAACCAAGCTCAACAGAAGCTAATTTGCATCACTGAACCAGCATAGCAGTGGCACTGCAAGAACGTGTAGTGAAGCTGTTACACCACAACTAATTAAACAGCAACAGTCAGAGATAACTAACACATAGTTATCCATGCACTTGGTGCACATGATCAAGATTAGCCACTAGGAAGCTCTCAGTCAACTAAGCAATAGCAAGAACTGAATAATTAAACAGTAGAGACACATCTCAACATTCAGTTTGATTTCCAGCAAATTGAAGCAGTTAACTGAAACCAGTAAGCTTCAGTTAAAAGTGTTAACTGAAGCTATGTTTGAAACTAACAGTAGCAGCTAGCACACACATATTCAAGCTCTAACTGCAATATTAATTGACAAGGAGTGATCACAGAGCTTGAATCACACACATCTTAGCAAGCCCCAATTCCATAGCACGAGAGCAAGTATAGGGTAGAAACCCCAGGCATCTGAGAGGTGGAGCATGGCCAGAGCAAGCTCCAGGAGGGTGCAGAGAAGGTTAGAAGAGAGGGAGAACTTACTCGACGCCAAGGAGGTACCACCGTGGCATGGCGAGGCAGTGCCCGCGTGGCCACGACGGCACCGATCCAGGGGAAGGCGCCGACGACACGTCGGCAAGGCACCACACCCACTAGCACCAGATCTCACTGAGGGGAAGGCCAAGCAACTCGAGACACAGCTCAAGGTCACCATGGCCGAGATCCAAGGCAGGAGCGTCATCGCGAGATCTATCGATTGTCACCCATCTCGACGGCTAACTCCGGCGGAGGTCATCGGAATCAAGCACGGTGGCAGCGGGGCGACGCAGTCGCCAGAGCACGGGCGAGAGGAAGGAGAGAGGCGAGCGAGGGGGAGCAGTCGGTCGGTTTGACCGATGCCACCTAATCGGGTTCGACCAGGTAGGCCGGCGCCGATAGGTGAGCCAGGCCTGACAGTTGGGCCAGGCTGACAGGTGGGGTTTTGAGAGTTTTTAACCAATTCTAAAAACAAAAATTAAATAGAGAATAAATAGGTTTTTGGAAAAACCTTTTAACACCAAATAAAAAGCAGAAAAAGAATCTTGATATTGCAAAATAACTCTAAATGATTTTTGAGCTTTTCAGCACATAAATAGTGATTTTATGATTAAGAAAGGAATTGTTCATAATTGAATTATGAAGTTTTCTTTTAGAGGAAAAACTTCTGGAAATGTTTTAAATGAGAAAATTAAAAAAATTAAAAGACAATAACATCCTTGAATTAAAATAAAGTAAATCCATTCAAGATTTTGATGATCGCGACTTCAAGCGGTGACTTTGATGAAGAAGTTGTTGAAGCTTTGCGTCGATGTCATCGAACCATTTGTTCATGTGAAGGCTGAGGTCAGCGATGTTCTTGTCGGTGGCGCGGCGGTGGTCATCAAGTTGTCGGTAGGAGTCGGCAAACTTTTTGTCCATGGAGGCTCGTCGTGCATTGAACTCATCCCTAGACATGGTCACAAAGCTAGAGGTATATTGTGGAAAGTGAGGTGGTTAGAAAACTACAATTAGAACACTTCCCGTAAAAACTATCGAATGGATGAAACACCCAAGGACACACGCAAAAGGCTATATAGTGGATGGGTAAGAAATATGTGGAAATGCCAAACGAAAAGATCAAAAGAAAAGTCTATTGTCAAACGTGGGTAAAATCCAAAGGCAAATGTCAAGAACGATGATCTACGTCAAGAAAACACGGAAACACACACAAAAAGATATAATGGGGTTACCGTGACCAAGGAAGTGAGCAAGAAACAAAATGGTCCTAACGAAGACTATTAGCTCGGTGTCACGCCAATGCAAGAGAGGCCGTAGCTTGGTTGCATAAGAAAGAAGCAACAAGATTTGCACAAGATGCCACTCTTCTCTTTTCTCTCTTTTTGCTTACAAGCTTTGAACTCCTTTGTATCGGTGGAACACACACTCTTTTTGGTATTTTGTGTTTCTATGCTTAAAATCTTATTTGCTAACTATTGATGTCACACAATGGCTTCTTCTTCTTTTGTGTACATTTCTCACCGAGCTTGTTTCGGAGCTTTGTTCAACTTACGCACACACACAAACCTTCTCACGGTCGTGACACTTGTGCAATGCTTCGCAACACTCGAAAAACCACTCTCAATAGGATGGGTACACAAAGGAAGAAAAGGGGTTACAAAGGTGGTGCAAGTTATACCTATGCAAAGGTTAGGCAGTGTCAAAACACACAACTTGTGGTGATGTCGATGAAGGTGGAGTCAAAAGACTAGTCGAAGTTCCGGTGCGCCGATGCCTTCGTCGCAATGTTGATGTAGGCGCGGTATTATTTGGCATGAACAAGGCACGAAAAAACTGAAATCTGAACACACTCATCAATGCCCGAAAATTTGGAGCAAAAAGGACTCACAAAAGTTGTCAAAATTTGTGTCAAGATAATGCCGGAGTTTTGTCGAAGGGGTCAAATGGATGTCAAAAGGGGTAATATGGTGTTAAAACGGGAACAAAATGTTGTCGAAGCGGTGTCAAAATTAGGACAGATGTAGTCCGGCTTTAGGCAGTATTGATCGATGTGGGGCGCGACGGCCGCCAAGGCGTTGAGCTGGAGCTTGGAGGTGGTCGGAACCATCTGATACCATATGATAAGGGATGACCCCTTGGGTGTGGCCCGATCTTCACGGATTCACGAGATTTGTGGCGGGGGAAGAGGATGAACACGAAGAACACGATGAACACGATGAACTCGACACACAAATCGTAGGCAAACACACACACACACACACAAGATACATACCGGTTGTCCTCGTTGGCCTGATTCACCAACTCAATAGAATCACAAGGAAGCGACTCCAAGAGTAGAATTCCTTGTGAGAGATTGACTTGCAAGGGATAGAATTCCAAGTGGGGAAGAGACCAATCAATTGGATAGAATTACACACTCTTGTATGCAAGAAATCCAAATCAAGTTAGAATTCCCCAAATAGAAGAGATCCCAAACAAAGAGGGCGATTTCTAGATGTAGATCTAGTTGGGTTCCCGCAAGGGAGGAGGCATCATGCCAATTTTTATCTTAATTCATCTCTATCCTAGGGAGGGGGAGAGTGAGCCATATGTAGCCGGTGTTCAGTCCGGCTTTAGCCGGTGGGGCCAATGTTAGCCGGTGTAGGACCGGCTTTAGCCGGTCCAGCTTCAGCTGCCGCCTCTTCTTGCGGTGCTTCCAAGCTTCTTTCTAATGGTTCTTCTTCTTCCTTCTCTTCCACACCTCGATGATGTCGGACTTGAGAGTGGATGTTGTTGATGCACATGATGCGATGGTGTCCGAAGGCCACCCCGTATCAACTTGCCTTGGGTGGCTTGTCCCTGGTTGTCTTCGAAGTCTTCAAAATCTCCTTCCTCGAACTCATCAACAGTCGGTTCTATCGCCGCGAAAGAAAAATGGATGCAAATAAGCATACAAGCATACATACCAAGCTAGCAGTACATACTCACACAATACTTCAATCACCCACAAATTTTTACTTAAGTTTTGCTTTACAAAAAGGGGTTGTCAATAGCTAGGGTTCCAAGTGGTTGCATAGAACAATTTGTTTCTACACCATTTTAGTTAAGCAAACAAGGTGCAAGGATCTAATGACTAATTAAAGGCATAAATGATACTAAACTACTGTATTTTGATTTTAAAGGAATTACTATAACAAACTTGAAACAAAACTGCTAGAAGATTTTTATTACAAAACAACAAAATAAGTACTATACACAAATAAGCACTAATATGGAATTTAGACAAAAATCACCAAGGCAAACTGCAGGGGTGCTAGTACTAATAGGTAGAGAACAAAATTTAAAGATTTTTGGCACAGGTTTCATTAAAATTGGACATAGGGTTTAGAAATTATTTGAATTGGAAGTTTGTAGTAATTGAAAAAGGATTAAGCAATTTCCTGAAAAAAAATCTGGGCGAACCGAATCCTAAGTGGGCCAGGCGGACAGATTAGGCTGGCCCAACAGCAGACAGGCGCTACGGGAAAGGAAAAAAATGCTGACTGACAGGTGGTGTCCGTCTATCGGTGCCTAATAAAACCCGAAGGGGTATCTTGTCATCTGGACCGTTGGTTTTAAGAGCATCCCACGACCATCGTTCATCTTCTCCATTATAACGCGCGCGCGACGAAAACCCTAGCGAGTTTGTATTGGAGCGGCGGGACTCACCGGGGAGGGCTGGCGGACGGTGGCGGAGGTTCAGAGAGGGTCGGTGGGGCGGCGGCGGGTCCAGGCGGGTCCGACAGTACTTTAGGTCGAGTAGGGGCATCTCCACAAGGCCCCTCGGTCGGCGTCTTCTCCGCAGGTGCTCCCCAAAGACGCTCGTGGGCGGCGGATGCAGCAGGCTCTGGACACAGATATGAAGGGGAATGGAATCAGCATAGGTAAGAGATGCTAGAGGACAAAAATGGGGAGGAATGGTGGCTGAAAACTCTAGCAACCTTCCTCGCCACCGATCGGCTACCGAGAGCTTGCTCTTACTTTTCCCTATGAGAGGGAGAAGAAAGCGGCATTGTAGCGCTCTGGTGGAAGGGAGGGAGTGGAGTGGTGGGGTGTGAGGCGAGAGTGGGTCGCCGGGGGGTTTTATAGGGGTGGAGCGCTTGGGTGGTGCTCGGGGTGGTGGCAGCAGCCAATCCTCGCGCGAGGGCAGATGTCAGCGCAGGGTCGTGGGCTGACGTAGGGGTGCGGACGTCAGCAAGGGAGGGACGCTAGGGCTGGCTTGGGCTCAAGCCTCTTCCTCTCCCGGTGAAACAACCTGCAGCTCTAGGAGCATGACAGGGCGCTAGTCTTGGTCAATTGGCCTCCTCTTGATCAGTGGAACACGCAGGGATGAGAGGGAGAGATCACCACGGGTTTTGGTGGGCTGGGCTCTTTGGCTATGAAGGAAATCAGAGAGAAAAAGAGAGAGAAGTGGGCTGGCCCTAAAATTATTTGAACCAAACAAGGCTGAAATTTGTAATTAGAAAGAAGTCCAAAATTTGCAAAGAGGTTTGATGTGTTACAAATTTTGAAAAAGGAAACTTATGAAAGTTTCAGGTGGTGAACAAAAAGATGTTCCCAAAAAAAAGAGAAAGAAAGAGAGGGGTAATAAGTTAGGGAAAAAACTACCCATAAGGTGGAGGATTTATAAAGACAAATTCAGGGACAATATTCAAAATTTGAATAGGGCATGAGATAAAGAGTTTTGGCCATGGAAAGATTTTTGGGGTGGTGGGTTTTTATTTCAAGACCACAATAAAAAGGAGAGGGGAAGTTTTTAGTTGGTCCAAGAAAAAGGTGCTTGGACAAATATTTAGAGGTGGAAGCTAGCTAGGGTTTTCGCTTACAAGGGTCAAGGTGGCCATCAAAAGCTATTGATCCAAACTAGATTCCACAAGTTGCAAACATGAAATCAAATAAGGACACATACATAGTGAACATTCATCAAAGAAATAAAAGTTTTTGTTGGCTCCAAAATTTACACATCTCACCCACACCACAAGTTGTCTTGGTTTACAAAAGTGGGTTGTTACACTATGGGTTAGAGAATTTTTTTTGTTTTCTGCATCGAATCCAACAGTATAAATATTTTTGTAACTCATATGTAAGTTTTATTAAATTATCGAACCATATGTACAAAAGAGTGGTTATGAGAAGTTTCATAACTATTTTATTTGAGTTTCAAAAAAATGAAATTTTAGTTTTCAAAACACATTCAACATTAATCTTATTTTAAAGAGCTAACAGAGACTAAGAGGTTGGTGAAAACGATCCTGAACCAGATATGTGGGGACCCCGGCATACCACTCCGGGATTCCCGTTATGCATACAATTCACGATCCCAGGAGACCATCGTGAATCCACATAACAGAGTTGGCATTGCAGATTACATCATCCATTACATAACGAGTATTAAAGTCTTACATAAGCCGCTTGGCTGAATATAAATGCCACGTAGGGCAAGTTCAACTGACACACTTATTCATGAAGTAGCAGCGGATACATGCAGCGTAGTCGACCCAAGTCAGGCTTACTACCCTACAGGCAACTGACCGGGAAATGATTCCTAATTCGCACCGGCGTCATCATACTCCTCATCATCCTCCTCATAGTCATCGCCAAAGTATGGCCAAGTTAATAGACAGGGACAAAGCCGTGAGTACATTTTGGAATTGTACTCGCAAACCATCTAGGAGAGAAACATTTACATGCTATATGGCTGTAGCAAGGGTTGGCTTGGCTTTAATGAAACTATAAACTAGCAAATTTTCTGTGTTGACATAGCATGTCTTACGACATTTCTATATCCTTATTAAAGAAGACTTTTACAAAGACTCTTTAGTAAAATCTCTAGGAAAGGGGGAAACTCATTTTCAAGATAAATCGGTAGTCAATCAGACATGACCACCTTAAGTCGTCGGCAGTACCCTCCAAGTACTCCGACCCACCCTCGTACCACGGCAGTACCCTCCGAGTACTCCGTCCGGTACCAACTCCAGTTTTTGGAAAACACTTTTGTAAACCAAAACCCAACATAGGTTAAGTATGACCATTCCAACCATCCATGACCGAGGACTAGGCTATTCGAATAGATTACACTCTGCAGAGGTTGTACACTTTACCCACACCATCCGATAAATTCACCGGGATACCACCACGGACCGTCATACACAAGTATGCGAGGTTCGGATAATCTATCAAAGCCCTCCATCTATCTACCTTAGTACGGGTGCCTACCCTATGGAGTTTACCTCCCCGGCACATCCCGGCAGTACCTCCTCTAGAGCGTAGCTCCGGCGCCATGGCGGGAGAACCCAAGTGTCTTCCATCGGCTCGGGATATGCCGTGATATGTGTTGACCCTCGTTTGGCATCAACCCGGATTCCGGGGTCCTACAGACCCTTATATAGTTGTGAGGCCCCCCGCACTTAAGCAAATAAACTTCAAACTAAGCCCCGTCCCATACCGGGGTAATGTGGTTGCATGGGTGACGAGGGTTAACTCGACAAATGTCCTAAATGAAGGACTTAGGATCGGGGAGATAGCAACTACTAGAGATTCCGGGATCGAGATTGGCACATGATGTACCCAGGTTCACGTCCCCGCGGTGGAGGATCGCTATATCCTGCTAGCAATCTAGTAGATAATCACAATGGTGTTTACATGGTGCCGCCGTAGGCGGAATATTGTATCTAGTCTATGTCTAATCTATCTTGTATCTCTAATATTGCTTGTCTATGATATTCGATGTCTATGAGATATCTTATCTGATGTCCCTCTAGAGGCACCCCTGCATGGCTTTATATATGCAACCGGGCTAAGGTTTTACAAGAGTTCTAGTCGAATACGGATTAGAGTCTTTTTTCTTCTACTCCAAGTCATCTTCGAGTCCTTGTACTTGTCCACCTCCTTAATGGGCCGGGCCCGGTATACTAATCCGCGGGTACCCAACGGGCATACCCACGTCAGTAGCCCCCGAGACTCAATTCGAGTTGCAGACTCGGGTTGAGTCTCCAAAACTTCAAATCTTCAATCTTCAAATGCTTCAATCTTCGACTTCTTGAATTTTTGACTTCAATTCTTCGACTTCCAGAAATCTTTGATTTATTCACTTTTTGATTTCAATTCTTCGACTTCCTGAAATCTTCAGGTTCTTGAATCCGCTCTCCCGATGGGAGTAAATGTCGAGTTCATGGACTCGAAATTTTCTTCCTCATTCTCCTCAAAGTGATTCTTCATTGGGTGCGCGACCAGCGCTCCCGATGGGAGTAGCCCCCGAGGCTATGGTCGGATACTTGTAGTCGATCATAGGCTCCAATCTTGCTCTTCTTCATCTCTCTTTTGTCGAATTCTTTTTCGAAATTAACTTTCTATTGGGTGCGCGGCCAGCGCTCCCGATGGGAGTAGCCCCCGAGTCTATGTTCGGGTACTTGTAGCCGAGCATAGACTCAAATTGTACTACTCGATGAAGTTCGGCTCCTGTTGAAGGACTTGATGATTTTGTCGACTCCTGCAGAAAATATGAATAATTATGAAATACTTTGTCTCTCGAAGAAATATTTGTGCTTGTAGATTGCCATGATGATGATGTAGTATGTAAAATAAAAACTTGATTTTTTTGTGCAATTTTTTTGCTCGTACGTAAGACCCTTTCGTTAGCCTGATGCACTTCATGGCTCGATCAGCTACTCAGGTCATACGTAAATCGATGCGTGTGCCGCATTTGAATTTCAAGATACTTGCTAAGTCTTTTCATTAGCCTGACGCCCAAGATTTTGGCCTTGCCAACCGTTAGTCGAGCTTCATGCGACTGTAAACTAAATTGACATGTATTCGACAAGGAACACAAGCTAGCCACTAGGGCTTTCACAATTTTTTCGAAGTCAATGATATGCAAGATGATTGTTCATAGCGGAGCCCCCGAGTGTTGGGTGCGACGAAATTAAATAATAATCGACTTCTTGGAAGCGGAGAACTTAGCTTTTATCGGTGCGGCGTGGACGGCGCGGCGTAGTCGACGATGACGTAGTCGAGTTGTTGTCGTAGAATCACAATCACGATCGGAGGCGAAGTTGCTGTCGAGCCCCCGAACGCTGTTGGAATTGTCATGTTGCTGATGTCGACGAAATCGTAGGTCTTGAGTATGATTTTCCGCATTCTGGGGCGAGTTGATGTTGAGCCCCCGAGCGTTGCCGATAGTTTGCGCGAGTGCGTGGCGGCGAGCCCCCGAGCGTAGCAAGCCGGAGTCGACGAAGTTGAAGACGATGTAGTCAAAGTATTTTCCTCCGGGTTGCTAGATCAGCCTCGTAACTCGCCTCCGAATATGTAGCTTGATGATCTTGTTTTCTGTATATGACATTGTGTATCTTGAATTTTCACGCTTCTCAGACCGTGATGGAACTTGCTCCAGGTAACAGAGATCGATCCGGCTTCGAAAATCAATGTCGGTTGCTGCCAGTCTCCCCTTTGTTTTCTTCTTGTACTCGGATTAAAACATCTTGGTACCTTGAATCATCCACGTAATCCTCCTGGCCAGCTATCTTCACGTGAAATCGTCCTTCCCTTGATTCTTGTGCAAGTACATGGAGTCCAATGCTTTCTTGACTAGTACTACTCAACGTAGAGATCGAGACTTTTTTTGGATAACATCATTGAGTTCTGGTTAAAACATTGCGGCTTCCAGCGACCGCGATTTATTGGACGCATGTGATGTCGCCCTCTTCGTTGGGACCTGATCTCGATTTTGTAGACTCGACGATGCAGGCGCATATGCGTATCTGTACGTAGGCTCCGGTATAGCTGCGCAAGGCCGCGGTGATGAATCGGCTTCTCACTGATGTCGAGCTAGATCTGTCAACGTTGATGAAGCCTTCCAACAACGAAGCAGATGATTTTCTCAGATGCGATCTGTTGAAGCGATTTTGGCTGTTGCTGCAATCGGCAGCTGAAAAATCTGCTGATCTTGTCAACGAAAAAAGTTGAAGGATCCCGCCCGGATGACAAAATCCAGTCGCCGCGATCCTCACGGTCGGCGCCAATTGACGAGGGTTAACTCGACAAATGTCCTAAATGAAGGACTTAGGATCGGGGAGATAGCAACGACTAGAGATTCCGGGATCGAGATTGGCACACGATGTACCCAGGTTCACGTCCCGGCGGTGGAGGATCGCTACATCCTGCTAGCAATCTAGTAGATAATCACAATGGTGTTTACATGGTGCCGCCGTAGGCGGAATATTGTATCTAGTCTATGTCTAATCTATCTTGTATCTCTAATATTGCTTGTCTATGATATTCGATGTCTATGAGATATCTTATCTGATGTCCCTCTAGAGGCGCCCCTGCCTGGCTTTATATATGCAACCGGGCTAAGGTTTTACAAGAGTTCTAGTCGAATATGGATTAGAGTCTTTCTTCTTCTACTCCAAGTCATCTTCGAGTCCTTGTACTTGTCCACCTCCTTAATGGGCCGGGCCCGGTATACTAATCCGCGGGTACCCAACGGGCATACCCACGTCAACGGGAGTAATTGGTTTGGCGAACACTTATACACAATGCCATTTTTCAGAAATCTCCCAACTCCTTCACCTCCCATGTCCAACTCCATGTTTATAAAACCATTTGTAAACATCTCAATGGAGTAGCATCTACTCCAAGGTGTTCGAAAACATTTTCAAAAATCTTTCCAGAGAGTATTCCCAATCCTAGAGTTTTTGGCTCCACTACAAGTTTTCCAAAGACTTCGATGCTAATCATCAAGTCTCTACTTTCAGGGGTATTGAGTAGGTGTCAAAGGTGTCATCCTTAAAGATGATATCAAATCGACTTGTGGAGCTAAGTTGCCAACTATTGCTATATAGGGAACAATAGCAATATAGAAAGATTATGCATAAATAAAAAGTAGTAGAATAAACCATGCAATGTGAAGTATTAGGATTCAGATATGCAACAAATAGATGGCTTACCTTGGTTGGCTTGTCCCTGATCTCCTTCCTCTTGATACTCAAATACCTCCCCTTCCTCCGCACAATCGTTGTTCGATTCTATCGCCGGAAAATAAACAACAACATACACACAATAAGCATTCATGCATTCATGGATCACTCTCAAGGCAAACATCACACAACTCAAGCATTGAGTATCAGAAGCAAACATGTTTCAGATATCTGAACCAATATCTAATTTACCAAAGAATAAACTACCATAATAATAGCAAGCAATTTCTATTTGCATAGTAATACTTAATCACAAACAAACAACTTGCAGGTATCATGGTTAATCAAAACATGGCACCTAGCACCCTTACAGATAGCTAACAACATTACAGAAGCAACACAATTGGAATCAATCCAAAAGATTAAAAAGGTGAATTAATATGAATTTCCTATTCCCATTAATCACTAGAATAGCAATAGAATTACCTAAAACTTTCTATAGGTCCTAAAATTCTAACAGAGACCATTCTAGAAAGCTAATGAAATGTACAACACACCAGAAGTGGAATCACCCCAAAATAATTATTCTGCTGTGCACAATAAATAAATTAAGGCAGAAAACTAATTTTACCAAAATAATTACTGCAGGCAATACAATGCTCCTAAAATAGTAAATGCAGTTCCTATAGTTCAGTATAATAGCAAGGTATCACTGAAAATTCGAATCACCAATTTTCATTTCACTAAACAACATATTTGCAAATATGAGTGCAAATCAATAGATCTACACTATTTAATCATCAGATAATATTTAAGGCCCTAAAAATTGAACATGCAGTACCAGTGGCTAGACAATATTGCATGGATCATAAGAAAATTTGAATCAGAATTTTCTGAGGTCTAAAAGATTTTCTAAACATTTTTGTTTGCAGCAGTTATTAACTAAACAGAATAAGCATAGGGAAAAAAAATAAAAGAGGCCTGATAAAGATCAAAGGGGATGATCCTCGAGTTTTATCCCGATCTTTCACAGCGAGTCTACCCGAATAGAAATCTTCCAATAACGTGAAGAACGTCACCTGAAGACGAGGACGAATCCAGCAAGCAACGTGATGATGAACACCACGCCTCAAACCAAAGCACGACAATCCTTGATGAACACAAGAACCTCTGCAGCAACTTTATTCGATAAACGGCATCGCCATCCCCGGAGGGATGCTTCACCAAGAAAACACAACACGATAGTTTATAAACTAAAATTCTAAACTCCCCTAAACCCTAGACTGCTGGCCTCCTTATATAGATGGCCAGAAAACTGTTGTGCTTGGACAGGCCCAAACCCAAAACACAAATAAACCTAAGTGGCCCATAACATGACCTGACACACGAAATAACATAAACAGATATATAAACTGCTGACATAACCTTAGACTAAATTATCTCATATCGTAGGTCGTCCTGGCGTGCCAATCTGCAATGAGCTTCCCTCATCTCGGTGGAGTCCTGAAATTGGGCTTCACCTCCTCCTTCGTGCCCATATCATCCTCCCCCCTTCAAAAAGCATTGTCCCCAACGCATGAGGGTCTGCTCGAAAGGGTGCGGAATATCAAAATTAGCACCACGCATATTCACCATCTTTAAGTCTTGCTTGCCTTCCTCACCACATCCTCCCTGTTGGCCTGCTCGACTTGATACAGCCTTGGGTGGTTGCATGATGAGGACATCCCTATTACACCACCATTATCTCCTACTCCTTTTGATGAAGATGTTGCTGCGAAGAAGTCTAATGAGATTAGGATTGGACCAATTACAAGAGCACGTGCAAAGCTATTGGAACAACAGGTGAACTCACTCTTAATTGAACCTAATCTTTTATTTAATGAGAACTTTATACTGCCTAAGTCTATGCATCTATGTATGATCAGGTTTGTTGATAACACGAGCGTTGCACGAGGAGGAGATGAGTCACAGCAAGAAGAGCAAGACTTGATGATCATGTGCGCGAGGGAGGAGAGGGAGGCAGGCGCACCACGAGATCACCAGAACATCAAGTCGACATGAGAGAGTCCGTGATGGCGCACTAGGACAGCCTACGACACGATGTCTATACGTCTAAGGCGTGCCACACTCATGGCCTGCGTGCCAAATTAGGCCGAACCCATATATGGGTCGGTATGTACTCGTTTGAGTCGAACTGAGTCAGTTTGGGCCCAAACCAGGTTGGTTTTGGGCCAGGTCCATGCTGAGGACGCCCCAGCCTCCCTTAAGTAGCCAGGGGCGCCCCCTCAAGTCCCTTAGACCACGTTTAAACAAAACCCTAGTTTCTAGACAGAACCAAGTGTTCCTCTAAAATTATTCACACCAATTCGTATCGATCTGGTGTTTGTTCTTCTGAAAGTCTGAGTGTAATCTGCTGTTCCATTGGGAATTAGTAAATTGCATCACCACTTCGTGGTCGGCGGCTACGTGCGCAAGCGTGTGACGTTGCGAATATCCAAAGGGTTGAGAGCTGTTGCGCTGGCAGCAGGGATTAGCCGGAGAGTTTACAGCGACACTCGAGTTATCTTCATCACCATCATCGCCATCTACATCGCGCTCGCGGAGAAGATCGGGACACCCCATATCATCTTGGTATCAGATTCCAGCGTTTACTCGGTGAGCATCCACAAATTCATCCCCGTAGATTCATTTTTGTTTTTGTCCTATACAGAAAAAGCCACAAAAAAAAATTAGGGTTCTTAGTTTCGCCATAGCCTAGATTGCATCGAGGTACTAGTTTTAGTCGCTGATCTTCTTTTCGCGTATCTTTTCATCCAATCTGTAGGAGTCTAGGACCCTCATTCTTTTCTGTATCTTCGTCGCGGATTTCGTCTTCGTTCGATCCCTGATTGATCTCCTTCCTGCCGGCGGCTGTGCACTTGTTCTTCACGCAGTACTCGTTTGAGCAAAGATCCGATCGGAATAGCTAAAAAAAGCAATGAGTCCAGGCCGCCTACGTTGCCTGGATCGCTAGTTTGATTTGCACGTTGCGTGTACCTGATCGGATCGCACAAGTCAAAAAAAAAAACACAGCACGCGCTGGACTAGACAAAGTGGGTTTTCTGTCTGGTATCGCGTGTCCGCGGTGCACGATCTCCGTCAGACATTTTGCGAACTTTGTCTGGCCTCGCGCGTAGGCTTTTGTCTTCCAGGCCAGGCCAGCTCGTTTACTTAAAAAAAAGAGACAAACTACTTTGTCCGTTTCACGTCGCCGTTGCGCTGCCGTGCGTTTCCGGCGTCGTATATCTCTGCCGCGACACGTTTTTTTGTCGATTTCTCTGCTGCGACAGCGTGTTACCACTGTGTCCACATAGGGTCCTTTCTACATGATTTTGATCGCTTTAGCTACAGCCTGTCTACAGCATCGTGTTAGGAGCTTACCCATACGAGACTAGCTACTTCGTGCTCATCAGGCTGCTGCCGTGTGCGCAATCTTGTGCCTGTTCGTTGAGCCAGTGCTAGCGTCTCTCTTGTGCATTGCAACACGAGCTACTGTGCGTTGTCACTTATATCTTTTCGAGCTCACTTTTCAGAGTTGCTTTGCCCCATTTATCTCCACCGTGTGTGTTTCTGTGGGTCTTTGTCATACGATTAGCACTAGGACTTGTATTTTGGTGTAGTTAGGTATCCATACCAAGCCCCACCATATACCCTGGTTTGTCGTGTGATAGTTTCTTATACCCTCGGTATTCGCTTCATCACATCCGTGCACGTTTCAGTCTCTACGAGTGGTAAGCATTTATTATTCACTTTGGAACGGTAAGATACCTCTTTCTTTCAGTTTTGAGTGAGTTGTGAGCGTACCACCACCCGCTTATTATTTGTGCACTAACCTACTAATCATGTCTGCTAGTGATGTTGAGGTGATGCAGAAAAAGCCTGATGATACTCCTGTCATATGGAGGGAGTATGAAGCTCTTCATGATCATTTGGAACGAATTATAACACGAACAACTGACGCTATTGATTCTGATATTCAAGCTGTCCAAATGAAAGTAGAAGCCACTGATGCTACTGTTACTAATATGCAAGTGCAAGTTAACGATCTCCAAACTAGCATCCAGGCGTTGACACAATCTGTCAATGCACTGCGTCTTACTGTTGAGCAACGACCCCCAACACATATTGATGCCAATGACGCGAGTGCTCATGGCGACAATGTGGGTTTTGCTGCAGAAGATCGTGGTAATGGCCGAGGCAATGGTCCTCCTGTTCGTGGCCGTGGTTTTGTTCCCCTTGGCACCCAGCGAGTTCCTCTTCAGCAGGATGATGGATTGGGTAAGCCAAAGTTTTCTATTCCCAAATTCGAGGGTGGTACTGATGTTGAAGAGTACCTCACATGGGAGTTGAAGATAGAGAAGTTGTGGCGTCTTCATGATTATACGGAGGACAAGAAAATCAAGCTTGCTTCTTCAGAGTTTGATGGCTATGCTTTACGATGGTGGGACAGCGTTGTGCATACACGTCAAGAAAACAACGAGCTGCCCATTATGACTTGGCGCCATATGAAGGAAGTGATGCGGGCTCGTTTTGTTCCGCATAACTACCTCCGCTCAGTTTTTGATAAGTTACAGCAATTGAAGCAAGGTTCGATGTCCGTTAATGAGTACTATATGGAAATGGAGATGCTTCTACAATGAGCTCATGTTCGTGAGCCTCTTGAGCAGACCTTGCAGCGTTTTCTCCATGGTTTGAAGTATAATATCAAGAGCATTGTTTGGCATCATCGGTATCGTGATATGAATGAGCTGCTACATCATGCACGTGAAGCTGAAGCACAGTTTGCCGAAGAAACTCAGTTTAAAGCTTGTACTACTTCAGGCAGCCGTTTCACACCCAGGCCTGCTGCACCCACACCAAGTTCTCGTTCAGATTTTCGTGCTCCTTCGTCATCGCGATCTGATGCCAATGCAAAGAAATCCGCACCTGCTGCTAGTGGTACGGGTTCGAACATGTCTACAACACGTAATCGTGATATGGAGTGTCATACTTGTGGTGGCAAAGGTCATTTTAAACGGGATTGCCCCAATAGAAAAGTCATGATCGTCAATGAGGACACCAATGAATACGAGACAGGTGATGATGCTGATCCAGATGGTTCCGATGATGATGACTTTGGTCATGACGGTGTTGATGCCTATCCTTCCACCGCCAATAACATAGTTTGCTCGCAGCATGTGCTGAATGTGTCTCCTACATCTGAAAGTCAGCGGTGCAATTTGTTCCAAACTAAAGCACTTGTTGGACCGGACAAAGCTTGCAAACTCATCATCGATGGTGGTAGTTGCCGCAACCTTGCTAGCAAAGAGTTGTGTGCAAAGCTGAAACTGAAATACATCCCGCACCCGCATCCATATTATATCCAGTGGCTCAGCGACAATGGAGAGATGAAGGTCAGCCACATGGTGCGAGTTGATTTCGAGATTGGACCATACAAGGATTCCATTGAGTTTGATGTGGTTCCTATGACGGTTTGTCACCTCTTGTTGGGCCGCCCATGGCAGTTTGATCGCAACGTGTTACACAATGGCCGCACCAACACATATCATTTGGAGTTCAAGGGCAGAAAAATTAACTTGCAGCCTATGTCTCCACAGCATATTGTAAATGAATCTCGTCAGAAAACTGAAGTGAACTTAGAACATGAGAATGAGAGAGTAGCTAGACGAGAGACTATTACCTCGGTGAGTGAGAGCCACCCAACCACATCGAGAGTTCCACACCAAAGTGAGCGAGTGAATTCTCTAGTTCTGCTAGCCACCAAAGAAGATATGAGAGAATTTCGAGAGGATCCTACAGCCATGCCACTTGTGCTTATGTACAAGGGTGAGATTTTGGTTTCTAACGACATGACTCCTCTTCCTTTTGGTGTTTCTAGTGTCTTGCAGGATTTTGGCGATGTGTTTCCGGAGGAGGTCCCCGCTGGTTTGCCCCCTTTGCGCGACATTGAGCACCAGATTGACTTCATCCCTGGTGCCACCTTGCCAAACCGCGCTCCTTACCGCACCAACCCCGATGAAACTAAGGAGATTCAGAGACAAGTGCAAGCGCTACTCGACAAAGGTTATATTCGTGTGAGCTTAAACCCTTGTGATGTTCTTGTTATTCTAGTTCCTAAGAAAGATGGTACAAGGCGCATGTGTGTAGATTGTAGAGCTATCAATAACATCACTATTCGATATCGTCACCCTATTCCGCGCTTGGATGATATGCTTGATGAGTTGAGTGGTGCTGCTGTTTTCTCTAAGATTGATTTGCGTAGTGGTTACCATCAGATTAGGATGAAGGAGGGGGATGAGTGGAAAACTTCCTTTAAAACAAAATTTGGTTTATATGAGTGGTTAGTCATGCCTTTTGGTTTAACTAATGCACCTAGTACATTCATGAGATTAATGAACCATGTTTTGCGAAATTTTATTCGCAAGTTTGTGGTTGTGTATTTTGATGATATATTAATCTACAGCCGCAATGAATCTGACCATAGTGATCATATTAGACAAGTTTTGCATGATTCTCAGCTTTATGGTAATCTTGAAAAGTGCACATTTTGCAAAGATAAGGTCATCTTCCTTGGATATGTTGTTTCTAAAAATGGAGTAGAAGTCGATGCTTCTAAAATTGAAGCTATTCAAAATTGGCCCACTCCCACGAATGTTAGTCAAGTACGAAGTTTTCATGGTCTTGCTGGTTTTTATCGCCGTTTTGTGAAAGACTTTAGTACTATTGCTACACCTTTAAATGAGTTAACTAAAAAAGGTGTTGAATTTGTATGGGGCGCAGCCCAAGATCATGCTTTTGATGAACTGAAACGTTTATTAACTTCTGCACCATTGCTTGCACTACCCGATTTTAATAAGCAATTCGAGATTGAATGTGATGCTAGTGGCATTGGTATTGGTGGTGTGTTGATGCAAGAGGGTCGGCCTATTGCCTACTTTTCTGAAAAACTTTGTGGTGCGAGGTTGAACTATCCTGTTTTTGACAAAGAATTGTATGCGCTTGTTAGAGTTCTTGAGGTTTGGCAACATTATTTGTGGCCAAAAGAATTTATCATACATTCTGATCATGAAGCTTTGAAATATCTGAAAGCTCAATCTAATTTGCATAGGCGTCTTGCTAAGTGGGTTGAGTTTATTGAGTCTTTTCCTTACATAATTAAACATAAAAAGGGTAAAGACAATGTGGTTGCTGATGCTCTATCTAGGAAGAACATGTTGTTGACACAATTAGACATTAAGGTTCCTGGTTTAAAGAGCTTGTGTGATTTATATGCTACTGATCATGATTTTTCTGCGCCATATAGCATGTGTACTGGTGGGAAAGCATGGGATAAATATCACATCCATGATGGGTTTTTGTTTCGTGCTAACAAACTATGTGTTCCAGAATCGTCCGTGCGTTTGCTATTGTTGCAGGAATCACATGCCGACGGTTTGATGGGTCACTTTGGGTGTGAGAAGACGCTACTCATGCTCGCTGATCACTTTTATTGGCCTAGGATGAGGCGTGATGTGGACAGGTTCGTCAAGCGCTGCATTACATGCAACAAGTCGAAGTCCAAGCTGAAGCCTCACAGTTTGTATACTCCATTACCTGCACCTACTACACCATGGGAGGACATTAGCATGGATTTTGTATTAGGTTTGCCTAGGACTAAAAGAGGCCATGATTCTATATTTGTGGTAGTGGATAGATTTTCTAAAATGGCTCATTTTATTGCCTGCCACAAAAGCGACGATGCGTCGCATATTGCTAACCTATTTTTCAGGGACATTGTACGTTTGCATGGAGTACCCAAGACAATTGTCTCTGATCGTGATGTGAAGTTTATGAGCTACTTCTGGAAGACACTTTGGGGAAAGCTGGGCACAAAGTTACTTTTCAGCACTACATGTCATCCCCAAACTGATGGTCAAACGGAGGTGGTAAATCGCACACTTTCAATAGTGCTGCGATGCATGATCAAGAAGAACCTGCGTGAGTGGGAAGATTGTTTGCCGCATGTGGAGTTTGCATATAACAGGGCGGTTCACTCTACCACGCAGCTATGTCCTTTTGAGGTGGTCTATGGTTTCAAACCCATTACGCCACTTGATTTGTTGCCTCTTCCTATTCAAGAGCGAGTCAATATGGAGGCATCAAAGAGGGCAGATTTTGTGAGGAAGATACATGTGAAGACTAAAGAGGCTATTGAGAAGAAAGGCAAGTATACTGCAGATCGTGCAAACAAGAAGCAGAAGGAGGTATTGTTTCAGTCCGGTGATATGGTTTGGGTTCACTTTCGCAAGGATAGATTTCCACAGCTACGTAATTCCAAGTTGCTGCCCCGTGGTGCTGGTCCTTACAAGGTTCTTGCCAAGATCAATGATAATGCCTACAAGATAGATCTTCCTACAGCTGAGTATGGCGTCTGCAATAGTTTCAACGTTGCTGATTTGACACCGTATGAAGGTGAAGACCTTGCAGCGTCGAGGTCGACGCCTTTCGAAGGGGGGGAGGATGATGAGGACATCCCTATTACACCGCCATTATCTCCTACTCCTTTTGATGAAGATGTTGCTGCGAAGAAGTCCAATGAGATTAGGATTGGACCAATTACAAGAGCACGTGCAAAGCTATTGGAACAACAGGTGAACTCACTCTTAATTGAACCTGATCTTTTATTTAATGAGAACTTTATACTGCCTAAGTCTATGCATCTATGTATGATCAGGTTTGTTGATAACACGAGCGTTGCACGAGGAGGAGATGAGTCGCAGCAAGAAGAGCAAGACTTGATGATCAAGTGCGCGAGGGAGGAGAGGGAGGCAGGCGCACCACGAGATCACCAGAACATCAAGTCGACATGAGAGAGTCCATGATGGCGCACTAGGATAGCCTACGACACGATGTCTATACGTCTAAGGTGCGCCACACTCATGGCCTGCGTGCCAAATTAGGCCGAACCCATGTATGGGTCGGTATGTACTCGTTTGAGTCGAACTGAGTCAGTTTGGGCCCAAACCAGGTTGGTTTTGGGCCAGGTCCATGCTGAGGACGCCCCAGCCTCCCTTAAGTAGCCAGGGGCGCCCCCTCAAGTCCCTTAGACCACGTTTAAACAAAACCCTAGTTTCTAGACAGAACCAAGTGTTCCTCTAAAATTATTCACACCAATTCGTATCGATCTAGTGTTTGTTCTTCTGAAGGTCTGAGTGTAATCTGCTGTTCCATTGGGAATTAGTAAATTGCATCACCGCTTTGTGGTCGGCGGCTACGTGCGCAAGCGTGTGATGTTGCGAATATCCAAAGGGTTGAGAGCTGTTGCGCTGGCAGCAGGGATTAGCCGGAGAGTTTACAGCGACACTCGAGTTATCTTCATCACCATCATCGCCATCTACATCGCGCTCGCTGAGAAGATCGGGACACCCCATATCATTGCACCTCTTTTCTTCGCCAAATAAACTTGTTCTTAGGCGTCACCACCTTCTTCTTTGCAACTCTTGATGGAGCTCTTTGCGGCTGAACATGAACCTTCTTAGCACGACCCTGCAAAGTAGTAATGTCGGGGCCACACAACTGACGAACACGACCATCTTTGCCTGTATGCACACGCACTGCTGCTCCAAAAAAATGTCTCTGAGGTGGTCTAACAAAACTGTGGCTGACGACCCGTGGCACCATATGCACCGGAACACGATCAGCACCACTGTCATCGGTCTGAACACCCATGTCAACACGAACTGGAAGTGGAACACATGGAATACATGCTGACATATCCTTCCCTTCATCAATATGAGGCTTGACTTCAACCGGCTTGTCACTAACAAGAACAACTGGCTTGTCATCTATAGGCTTGGCTGAAACAATATCAGCACCGACGCTTTTCGCATCATGCTCCTCATGCTGCACCTTAGCTAGCCCTCGTTGTGACTTAGCTTTATGCAACTTCTCCTTGTGAACCACCAACACAACATCAGACTTGATTTGATCATCACTCATAGGCTTCAAAGTCTGCTGTTTGCCATTATGCAGAAAGGAATATGTATTTGCTCTCCCAACATGCATAGCATTGATACTGCCATGGACATCCAAGTAACATCCCACACACCTCCAATGGCAACACATCGCACTCCACCTCATCAATATAATCACCAACTGTAAATGGCACACGTACCTTATGAGTAACCTTCAGCACACCGCAGCTATTCAACCACTCAACATGCTTAGGTTCAGGAATACGCCATGTGGACAACCCCAATGATGCCACCACAGCCTTACTGATGCCATTACAGTAACTACCGCTGTCAATAATCAGTTTGCATGCCTTCTCTTTGATGGTGCACTATGTTTGAAAAAGGTTGCATCGCTGATTCCTCCTTACTGCCTCATCACCATTGGAAAATTTATGAAGCTGTATACTCATACCTCTCAATGGTGTGTCATCTCCATCAACCATAACCTTGGCTTGTATCTCTGGAACAACCATCTTGTCCAACTCAATGGACATCTCCAAAAATCGAGTACGCAAAAATTGCTTGAAATCATCCCAACTAGATGTCTTACTTTTGATGCCTTTCGTAGACCTGTCATCGTTCCACCTACTAGCCACATTTGTATCCACTCGCCGGTAGGCAATAACATATTCCATATGACCACTAAACTTGCTATCAAGTGTACGACATCTTGCAAAACCGCAGACCATATGAGATTCCCAAGTCTCATATTCTGCGAACGTTGCGGCACTGTCCAATCTCCACTGAATTTTGCTTGCATCAAATGAGTAGCCGACCGCAATATTAAGATAGTCCTGGTATACATCATCAGACTTATCAGTTATGCGAGTAGGCTTTGACAAACCCATATCTGAAAATACTGCTCTACACTTTGTCCGTCATGCAGAAAAAATTGCACAAAAATTTGTTCCAAACTGAACGCTTAGAACCAGACACGCAAGCACCCAGTGTCTGATCACTAGTGATCACAGCCAACACGCTAAACCAGACACTCAAGGACCCGGTGTCTGAGCACTAGCAATCATAGCCAATAAAATAAAACGAGCTGAAGTAGTAGTCCAACGATCTTGCAGATCCGACAGGCGATCGTTCCCACGCAGATGTTCCGACAGGCGATCGCGCCCAGATGTTCGTCGATCGACACCGCTGCTTGGCGCGATCACCAGCGGCGTAGTTGGGCCGGCCCGTTACTGATATGTCTCCAACGTATCTATAATTTTTGATGCTTCATGCTTGTTTTTACACCATTTGCCTAATGTTTCGTTACACTTTGTGGCACTTTTATGCATTTTCCAGAACTAACCTATTAACAAGTCGCCATAGTGCCAGTTCCCTGTTTTCTGCTATTTTTGTGTTTCAGAAAAGCTACACGGGAAATATTCTCGGAATTGGACGAAACAAGTTCCTGAAGTCTTATTTTTCTCAGAAGCTTCCAGAGATCCAAAGAGGAGACAGAGAGGAGCCACAGGCCACCCTCACACCAGGGCGGCGCGGCCTGGCCCCTGGCCGTGCCCCCTATGTGTGAGGCATCCTCGGTCCACTTCTGACGATGCCCCTTCGCCTATAAAGACCCCCCGATGAGAAAAACCTAAGTACCCGATCAATTTTCCAGAAACACATCGCGATCCACTGCCGTCGTCGACCTGAGATCGGGAGGGTCCAGAAGCTCTTCCCGGCACCCTGCCGGAGAGGGGAATCGCCACCACAGGTCTTCTTCATCGCCATACTTGCCTCCGGAGCGATGAGTGAGTAGTCTACCTTGGACTATGGGTCCATAACAGTAGCTAGATGGTTGTCTCCTCCACCATGTGCTTCATGTTTAGATCTCATGAGCTGCCCTACATGATTGAGATCACCGTTATGTAATTCTACATGTTTGGTTTGTTGGGATCCGATGATTATTGGTGTTATGATTGAGTTGCTATACTAAAATATATCTAATGTTATCTCTATGTTGTTTACGATCTTGCATGCTCTCCGTTGTTAGTAGCTATCTTGGCCGAGTAGTTGCTAGTGACTCCAAGAGGGGGTATTTATGCTCGATAGTGGGTTCATGCCTCTACTTAATCTGGGGGAGTGACAGAAACCTCTAAGGTTGTAGATGTGCTGTTGCTACTAGGGATAAAACAACATTCATATGCTCAAGGGCATATGCTTTGTTTACATTACACACTTTGCTTAATGCAATTATCTGTTGTTCGCAACTTAATACTCATGGGGTGTTTGGACGATATCCCCGTGAGTGGATTATTAGTCATAGATGTAGTTGGATGGCGGTCTATGTATTTTGTTGTAATGCCTAGAGTAAATCGCATAGTGATCTTCTTGACATATCACGTTTATCTTTATTCTATCAATTGCCCAACTGTAATTTGTTTACCCAGCATGTGTTATTTTATCTATGGAGAGACACCACTAGTGAACTGTGGACCCCGGTCCTATTTTCATCATATTGCTACCACCTGTTTACTTTACTCGCATTGTTTACTTTACTCGCATACTTTCACTGTTTTCCACTCGATACGCTCATACCCTTTGTTTCAAGCAAACCGGTGAGATTGATAACCTCATCGCAAGTTGGGAACAAAGTATTTGGTTGTGTTGTGTGCAGGTTCCGCGTTGCTACTGGCCGAAGATGAGTCAACAAGTATCGTTAAACGGCGCCCTTGTTGGAGTGTTATTAAGCCAGTCTGCATCACCTTCAGTTGTACTGTCTGCTCTTATCCTGATCGACATACCTTGGTTTCTTACTGAGGGAAAAGACTTGCTGCTGTGCTCATCATACTTTCCGCTTGGAGTTTCCCAACTGCCTGGCCATAATAATCATCAACTACACGCCAGACATCAAGCCCTTTTTCTAGCGCCGTTGTCGGGGAGGAAGTAGAAGACTTCTGCAAGGGGAGTTTTTCGCACACACATCCTTTACTTTGTTATTTGTTTTGCTTTACTTTATTTATTTTACATGCATCATTTTATCAAAAACCCAAAAAAATTAGAATCCTTGGTAGTTGTTTTTACTTATTTGCTTTTAGTTTTGCTGAAATGGCTAATCCTGAAAACACCAAGTTATGTGACTTTACTAGTACAAACAATAGTGATTTTATCTGCACTCCTATTGCGCCACCTGCTCCTGCTGCAAACTTTTATGAAATTAAGCCTGCTTTATTGAACCTTGTTATGAAAGAGCAATTTTCTGGTGCTAGTACTGAAGATGCTGTAGCTCATCTCAACAATTTTGTTGAGCTATGTGAGATGCAAAAATATAAGGATGTAGAAAGTGATATTATTAAGCTCAAGTTGTTTCCTTTTTCTTTGAGAGGAAAAACTAAGGATTGGTTGCTGTCTTTGACTAAGAATAGTATTGATTCATGGACTAAGTGTAAGGATGCTTTCATTGGTAGATATTATCCTCCTGCTAAAATTATATCTTTGCGTAGCAATATTATGAAGTTTAGTCAATTTGATAATGAACATGTTGCTCAAGCCTGGGAAAGAATGAAATCTATGATAAAGAATTGCCCCACTCATGGACTGACTACTTGGATGATTGTCCAAACTTTTTATGCAGGACTGAATTTTTCTTCGAGGAACCTATTGGATTCAGCTGCTGGAGGCACTTTTATGTCCCTTACCTTGGGCGCCGCAACAAAGCTACTTGACAACATGATGGTAAATTACTCTGAATGGCACACCGAGAGAGCTCCACAAGGTAAGAAGATAAATTCTGTTGAGGAAACCTCTTCCTTGAGTGATAAGATTGATACCATTATGGCTATGCTTGCTAATGATAGGACTCATGTTGATCCTAATAATGTTCTTTTAGCTTCTTTGGTTGCTCAAGAAGAGCATGTTGATGTGAATTTCATTAGAAACAATAATTTTAACAACAATGCTTATAGGAATAATTTTGCTAGTAACAATTATAGGTCGTTTCCCCCTAATGGTGAAAATGGCTATCTTGGTAGACCTAAAATGCCTAGTGAAGAGAGGTTTTTAGAACTTGAAAAGGCTACCAAGAATTTTATGCAAATGCAATATGAGCAAAATAAGTTGTTTACTAAGACTATGGAGGAGCAATCAGCTCTGTTGAGGACTATTAGTCATTAACTTGAAAATTTAAACAAGGCTATTCCTGAGTTGCAAGCTAAGGTTTCCAAAGCCGAAACCGATATTTTATCTTTGTCTAATGTGCAATCCTCTTTAGTGAATAGAATATCCGCTAAGCCTGATCCTTTTGCTACTGCTAATGCTATTCAAGTTGGAATTGATGAAAATATTAGATTGTTAGCAGAATTGCATGCTAGATGGGAAAGAGAGGATGAGATTGCTAGGAATATGAAAGTTTGTACAATTACTACCTCTAATGATGTTGCTCCTAATGCTAGCAATCCTCTTACTTTGATTGGTGTAGAGAAAACTCTCCTTGTGTTAAAAAGCCTAAAACTGCCAAAACTTTTTCTCAAAAGAGTGCTGAAATTTTTTGGAGTGTAGGAGATGATAGCTCTATTTCCTTTAATGATTTTGATATTGATGGCTGCAATATATCTGAAGTAATTTTGTTCTTGCAAAAGCTTGCTTTGACTCCCAATGCTAGTTCTTTAAATGTTGCTTTTACTAAGCATATTACCAATGCTCTCATGAAAATTAGGGATGAAAAGTTGAAACAAAAAGCTTCTATTCCCAAGAAGTTAGAAGATGGTTGGGAACCCATCATTGATATGCATGTTAATGGTTTTGATTGCCATGCTTTATGTGATCTAGGTGCTAGTATTTCTATCATGCCTAGGAAGATTTATGACATGCTTGACTTACCACCGCTTGAAAAGTGTTATTATGATATTCCTATTGCTGATGTTGCTAAGAAGAAACCTTTGGGGAGAATTAATGATGTTCTTATTGTGGTTAATAATAACCTTGTTCCCATTGATTTTCTTGTTATGGACGTTGAATGCCATGCTTCATGTCCTATTATTTTGGGAAGACCCTTTCTTCGAACTGTAGGTGCCATCATTGATATGAGGGAAGGCACTATCAAATATCAATTTCCACTCAAGAAAGGTATGGAACACTGCCCTAGGAAAAGGAAGAAATTACTTTTTGACTCTATTCTTAGAGCAAATTATGAGCTTGATGCTTCATCACTTGATGTTACTTGATTCGCAATTTTCTGCGCCTAGCTCAAAGGCGTTAAAGAAAAGCACTCTTGGGAGATAACCCAATGTTTTATTTTTAGTACTTTTTCTTTTATTTGAGTCTTGGAAGTCATTACTACTGTAATGACCGCTCCTTATCCTTTTTATTTCATTGTTGTGCCAAGAGAAACCTCTAATTTGAGTGAGGTAAGATTTGGGGATGTTGCTGTCCTGAAACTGTTTTCGGTGCAGCACCATAAAAATTTGTAAAAATGCTATGTATATCTTTTGGACCTGCGATTTTCTTGTGCATATGCCCCAGGTTATATCCAAACTTTCATTAGTTGAACACTTTTTGATTTGAGCAACAGAAAATCCCTCAAAAATTCGATCTTTGTCAGCTGTTATGTTTTGACAGATTTCTGCCAATATTTGTGTTTGCCGCTTAATCGCTTTCTTTTGAGTTCTTTTGATCACAGAACTTTTGGGGAAGTTGCTACAGTAGTATATGCTATATATGTGGTGGTTTTGGGTTGAAACCTGAAGCAAAAAGAGGTTGATTATATGTTATGCTACACTAATGTTGCTAATAAAATTGTGTTTAGTTTTGTATGAAGGAAGTTTTCAAGTGTAGGGATTGGAGAATGATGAGATGAGTTGAAGAATGGACAAAATCTCAAGCTTGGGGATGCCCATGCATCACCCCAAGAAATATCCAAGAAGTACAAGCGTCAAAGCTTGGGGATGCCCCCGAGGCACCCCTTCTTCATCGGCAAAAATCAGGTCACCTTTCAAGACACTATATTTTTATTGCTTCATGCACTATGTGTTTTTCTTGGAGCGTCAGTTGTTTTAGTTTTCGTTGTTAGTTTAGTTTTGTTTGCTGCAATAAATCGTTGGACCCCAAGAAATTTCTTTTGGAGAAGTTGCCTTGCTTTTCATTTGCCAAGAACGCTCTAGTTTTCACTCTTATCCAAAACCGAGAGTTCTTCTTTTTTCTGCTACTGCTTTTGGTTTTAATTTTCACCTTGATTTGCGTTCAAATCTTCTTATATTTATTCATCAAGGTGTATTTTTGCCTCTGATCTTTATTGGCTTTCATCAAAAGAGGTGTTTATAAAAAGTTCGAATGGTGTTGGAAAAGAGAAAAAGCTTTATGCAAAAAAGTGGTACAAGAAGGAGCTTGTGTAGACTGCAGCTTAGGCTTCATGTCATGCTTGATATCTTTTTGATAGTATGCTTAGTGGTTTTGCTGTAGCATGACTTGTCTCAAATAACTGAGATTGCTTAATGAGCCTTTGAAAAAATCATGCGTTGTTTTAATCGTTTGGAAGCATTATTTTGGTTTTCTCCTTGATGCTTTATTTGGGTTGACTTGGCGCATGCTCACACATGTTAGACTCATACAAAGTCGCCAATAGCCTCTATGATCATTTAGTTTTTGACTTTTGATGCCATCTTATGCTTCTTTTAATGTCGCTTTGTCGCTTTGCATGATTATGGCCATTATTGCTCTCTTAGTTGGTCGCTCCCAGTCTTTTGCTAGCTCTCGCCTTGTACTAAGTATGAGCTCTACTCGTGCATCCAACTCCTAAAAACCAAGTTTGCCAAAGTGTCCACCATACATACCTACTAGTAATTTGCTATTCCAAGTTAATTTGACTTGCTTTTATTTTCTCTTCAAATTAAACTCTTACCAGTGTTATGCGAAAATTGGTCTGTAAAGCTCTCACGAACCGGAAGGCACACTTTACTTTTTCCTGTTCTTAAAAATTTGACATTGTGGTCTCTTATGTTGAGTTGTTATGCTTGCAAGTTGTAAGTTGGAGACTAGCCCAACCATGCAGTCATGGGCAAGCTTTCAACATTGCACTTCTTATTTGAGTTGATATCGTGATCTTTTGTTTATGGATGCCCGCGGTGTGAAATGAATTGGGAATCTTGTGGGGATCATGGAGTTTGTATATGTGTTAGGGAAATGCCTGGGCCGCCAATCTAAGCCATGCATAATTCATGGTGGAAATTTGCAGCATACCCATAGTGGACATTCGACGACGCATCTCAAAATAAAAAGCTACACAAATGGTAAATAAAAGAGATGTCGAGGTGTTCATTGTCTGCTTGTCCTGTCATTTTGATGTGGGCATGTTCCATGTCATCGGGCATAGAGGTACCCCATTGGCGGTTCTCGCTGATACGTGTATACTTACAATGACAAGAGCCTTGCTTGGGACTCTAAGTAAAGTAGCATGAGGTTTGGGTACTCGTATTCACGGGACACAAGGTTTTCAACTTATGATTTGTCAAGCATATGCATCATAATTGTTCTCGCATTAACTTTAACCATTCAAGATGCTTATGATGGTGGCAATGAGAGCTCAAAGCCGGTAAGTACCGTAATTTTTGAAGGTTATAAAACTTGCAATCACTGCTTCCCTCCGCGAAGGGCCTTTCTTTTACTTTTATATTGAGTCACCACCTTCTATCTTTATGCACCATTAAGAGAGCATAGTTGTCATTCTTAGTATAATGTGCATTGTCCCAAAGTTTTCATTGATTGATTCATATTGATTGGTTTCACTTGCTCTTAAATTATTTGTATCTAGTCGCCCTCTTAAACTTGAAGGTGTCCTATGCATTTATGTTTTGCTCTCCATGAAGGACAAGCTAAAAACCATTTGTATGTTTTTCCTTATGATTTGAACACACGTTTGACTTTCATTGTTTCATTTTCATGATCTTTTATTTGTGTTCATCTTCATGTTTATAACATGGTTGCTAAGTTTTTATTGTCAAGATTATATCTTTCATGCCCATGTTTTAAGTTCTTTTGATCCCAGCTCACAAATGCTTACATATGTGATCAAGATTGTGTAGGTGCGTGTCACCTCAAAAATTATTTCTTTTGTTATCACTTACCTACTCGAGGACGAGCAGGAGTTAAGCTTGGGGATGCTGATACGTCTCAAATGTATCTATAATTTTTGATGCTCCATGCTTGTTTTTACACCATTTGCTTAGTGTTTCGTTACACTTCGTGGCATTTTTATGCATTTTCCGGAACTAAACTATTAACAAGTCGCCACAGTGCCAGTTCCCTATTTTTTGCTGTTTTTGTGTTTCAGAAAAGCTACACAGGAAATATTCTCGGAATTGGACGAAACAAGTTCCTGAAGTCTTATTTTTCCTGGAAGCTTTCAGAGATCCGAAGAGGAGACGGAGAGGGGCCACAGGCAACCCTCACACCAGGGCGGCGCGGCCTGGCCCCTGGCCGTGCCCCCTATGTGTGAGGCCGCCTCGGTCCACTTCTGACGATGCCCCTTCGCCTATAAAGACCCCCCGACGGGAAAAACCTAAGTACCCGATCAATTTTCTAGAAACACATCGCGATCCGCCGCCGTCGTGGACCCGAGATCGGGAGGGTCCAGAAGCTCTTCCCAGCACCCTGCCGGAGAGGGGAATCGCCACCGGAGGTCTTCTTCATCGCCATGCTTGCCTCCAGAGCGATGAGTGAGTAGTCTACCTTGGACTATGGGTCCATAGCAGTAGCTAGATGGTTGTCTCCTCCACCATGTGCTTCATGTTTAGATCTCATGAGCTGCCCTACATGATTGAGATCACCGTTATGTAATTCTACATGTTTGGTTTGTTGGGATCCGATGAATATTGGTGTTATGATTGAGTTGCTATACTGGAATATATCTTATGTTATCTCTATGTTGTTTATGATCTTGCATGCTCTCCGTTGTTAGTAGCTATCTTGGCCAAGTAGTTGCTAGTGACTCCAAGAGGGGGTATTTATGCTCGATAGTGGGTTCATGCCTCTACTTAATCTGGGGGGAGTGACAGAAACCTCTAAGGTTGTAGATGTGTTGTTGCTACTAGGGAGAAAACAACATTCATATGCTCAAGGGCATATGCTTTGTTTACATTACACACTTTGCTTAATGCAATTATCTGTTGTTCGCAACTTAATACTCATGGGGTGTTCGGACGATATCCCCGTGAGTGGATTATTAGTCATAGATGCAGTTGGGTGGCGGTCTATGTATTTTGTTGTAATGCCTAGAGTAAATTGCATAGTAATCTTCTTGACATATCACGTTTATCTTTATTCTATCAATTGCCCAACTGTAATTTGTTTACCCAGCATGTGTTATTTTATCTATGGAGAGACACCACTAGTGAACTGTTGACCCCGGTCCTATTTCCATCATATTGCTATCACCTGTTTACTTTACTCGCACTGTTTACTTTACTCAAATACTTTCACTGTTTTCCACTCGATACGCTCATACCCTTTGTTTCAAGCAAACCGGTGAGATTGACAACCTCATCGCAAGTTGGGAACAAAGTATTTGGTTGTGTTGTGTGCAGGTTCCGCGTTGCTACTGGCCGAAGACGAGTCAACAAGTATCGTTAAACGGCGCCCTTGTTGGAGTGTTATTAAGCCAGTCTGCATCACCTTCAGTTGTACTGTCTGCTCTTCTCCTGATTGACATACCTTGGTTTCTTACTGAGGGAAAAGACTTGCTGCTGTGCTCATCATACTTTCCGCTTGGAGTTTCCAAACTGCCTGGCCATAATAATCATCAACTACACGCTAGACATCAGTTACACTATTGGCCAGGGAGGTAGGCCGCGATCGCCGACGCGGGGAGTAGCGACGCGCGGGGTCGAGCGATCCCCTCGATCGCGAGATCACGCCGAAGGCTAGACAGCCTCCGCGATCAGGCGCACGCGGGGTGTTGTTTTTTTTTCATGTTGTACCAATCGGATCTGCAGGGTATCGTAGATGGTATGGACTCCCACGAAACGATTACAGCGATCGGAAAATCTAGAGCAATCTGTTTTGTCGTAGCGATCGGATCTGCAGTAGCATGGACGAGATGGACTCTTGCAGATCAGTCGACCGGAAACGGAATGAGATCGAGTAAGAACTCTCTCGATACCAGCAGACTCCGACGACAATCCAATCTCAGTCCTAAACTGAAACGGACCCAGCTAGAACACGACTGCTTGTCAATCTCGCCAACTTGTTCTTCCAACGAAGCAGCAAATCACCTTCGATGAATTAACCCGCAACTCCTCAATGATCTGAAGAACCACGCGAGGAAAAACAACCACAATCTGATTTGTGCAGCCGAAATCAATCTCCACAAACAATAGCGCCATCAAAAGATCAATCTCGCCGTGAGCAACCTAGAAATCTGATACCACATGATAAGGATCAACGAGGATGATCCTCGAGTTTTGTCCCGATCTTTCACAGCGAGTCTACCCGAATAGAAATCTTCCAATAACGCGAAGAACGTCACCTGAAGACGAGGACGAATCTAGCAAGCAACGTGATGATGAACACCATGCCTCAAACCAAAGCACGACAATCCTTGATGAACACAAGAACCTCCGCAGCAACTTTATTCGATAAACGGCATCGCCGTCCCCGGAGGGATGCTTCACCAAGAAAACACAACACGATAGTTTGTAAACTAAAATTCTGAACTCCCCTAAACCCTAGACTGCTGGCCTCCTTATATAGATGGCCAGAAAACTGTTGTGCTTGGATAGGCCCAAACCCAAAACACAAATAAACCTAAGTGGCCCATAACATGACCTGACACACAAAATAACATAAACAGATATATAAACTGCTGACACAACCTTAGACTAAATTATCTCATATCGTAGGTCATCCTGGCATGACAATCTGCAATGAGCTTCCCTCATCTCGGTGGAGTCCTGAAATTGGGCTTCACCTCCTCCTTCGTGCCCATATCAAGGCCGGATCTGGCCGGGCCTTGCTAGACCTGGGCCAGATCGGCCCGCTAGTTCGCCGGCCAGCCCGGCTCCGACCGAATCGGTACGGGGGCGCCTCGGCCGTCTGATTAGGAGGCAGGCGATGGCAGATCGCGGTCGTCATCGCCGTCCTCTGCATGCAGGCGCACGGGGCGGCTTCGGCTAGGGTTTCACAGGAGAGAGCTCACCGAGGGACGGCTGGTGGTCGGTGGCGGTCGGATCAACGGCGGAGCTGTTCAGGAGATGAGGGGTGACCAATGGACGTGCATGCAAAAGAGATGGTGCTCGCGGGGGTGTCGACGATGTCTCGATAAGCTTCAGTGATGGTCGGCGAAGTCAACGGCTACGGCCTGCCACGGGAGTAGAAACAGAGGGGGTAAGATCCAGAGGGTGGAGGCAAGTTTCGAAAAGCAAGGAGAGGGCAGAGACTCCGGCTAGATTGACTGCAACCTTCACCATCGCCGTCGACGATCTAACCGAAGCTCTCAAGCTCCCCAGCGACAGACTTGTCTAGGCTTCACGGCGGCGAGGTCCTGTAGACAAGTGAGAGCGGAGAGTGGGGCAAATGAGAGGGAGGAGGGGGTTTCTAGAGGGGTTCTCAACTTATAACTGCAGGCGTGAGCTCGGTCTAGGGTGGACATCGGCGGACGCGATTGGGCATCGTGGGCGGCGTGCTGGGGCGGCATCGTGAGGGGGGCAGGCAGGCGGTGTCGTTGGCTAGCCGGTTCAGGCGCGGCACGGGCAGATTCAGAGCAGCTGGGGGCGAAATGGTGTGTCGTGGGGGCGTGTCGGTGTGTCGCGGTGCAGGGCGAGGGTGGCGTGATGTCGAGGGCTCGATGCCGTGCAGGTGCGTGCGTAGAGCGGGGCTGGATGAGGCGCAGGTGCACGGGAACGGCACACGTGCACTAGGCGCGCTAGGCGGCTCAGCGGCGCTAGTCTGACATGGTCAGGGTGCGTCGCACGGTCGGCCTCGGTCCGATCTACCTCGTGGAATTGATCCAGGGGTTCCAGGCTAGGCTGGTGGTGAAGTGATGGAGCAGGAGGTGGTTGGTGGCGTCCTGCCCAAACGTGGCGTCCACAGTGGGCAATGGCGATGCCCTGGGCGGCGTGGGGTGGCTGGGTCAGTCTCTGCAGGGTGGGGTCGAGCTAGGGGGCCAGCAGGATGGCGTCCATCGATTGGGGGTTGGCGGCAGCAGTCGTGGTCAAAGCAGAAGAGGGAGAGGGAGGGGTTCTGGCAGGGTGGCCTCGGGCTTCCCTTCTTCCCTCGATGCCAAGCAAATAGGATAAGCAGAAAAGAGTTTTGAAGATCCCTTGACTCCAGAGAGAGAGATCCCCAGTAGATCCCCTTCCCTCCCTTTGGTCGGCTTGCAAGAGAAGGAAAAAGAGAGAGGGAAGAGATTAAGCAAAGGCTAGGGTAACTTACCCGAATTCAAATTTTAAATTTGAATTAAATCAAACTAGATTTGAAAATCTCTCAAAATAGTCTGCAGAGGTTTTAAACATGATCAAGAAGTCATGGCCAAAGTTTGGAGAATTTTGAAATAGCTAAGCTAGGGTTTTGGAGATGCCTTTAATTTCGGATAAAGGAGCAAAAATAAAAGAAAAGAAAAAGGTAGGTGATGAGTTTTAAGCCAAGAGGCTAACTAGGATCTTTGGTACAAGTAAGATGATCCTAGGGTAAAAATTCCATGCATAAAATCATAGCACTAGTTCTTAGTTCCTAATGCACCGGAGATTAAAAGATAGCATGGCAAAAATTCACACACACACACAAGCACATGAAATCATAGACAATCACACACATGAAATCATGAATGTTAGCACACAAACTAAATGATCACCAAAAGTTTTTAATTCACCCAAGACAAAGTATATAACCAAAGGTTTTAATTTGGTCTACAAAAAGTGAGGTGTACAGACCTTCCCCCCTTAAAAAGAATCTCGTCCCGAGATTCGGTAGCTAAGCGTGAAGTAGTTCGGGAAACTCTCATCAGAGATAATCCTCATGTTCCCAAGTAGCTTCGTCTTCGGTGTGGTTACTCCACTGGACCTTGTACATCTTGATCTTGCATCTACGGGTGAGGCGGACGTCCTCTTCAAGAATGCGAATGGGTCTCTCCCGATAAGTGAGGTCAGAGTTTAGGTCGATGGAGTTGTGGTCGATCTCGGTGAAGGTCTCAGGCTTGTTGGGAACTTGAAGGCATTTGCGGAGTTGCGAGACATGAAAGACATCATGGAACTCAGATAGCTCGGCGGGCAGCTCTAGTTGGTAGGACATCTCCCCACGGTGTTCTAGCATCTTGAAGGGACCAATGTAGCGGGGTGCAAGCTTACCCTTAACATGGAAGCGTTGCATACCCTTGAGTGGTGTCACTCGAAGGTAGACAAAATCTCCCACGCTGAAGGTAACGGTCTTCTCTTGGAGTCGGCATAACTTTTCTGCCTGGATTGGGCTGCCTTCAAACGATTCCGAATAAGCTGGACTTGCTCCTCGGCCTCCTTAATGATATCAGGGCCAAAGATTTTCCTTTCTCCCATTTCAGACCAGTTGAGAGGGGTACGGCACTTGCGTCCGTAGAGAGCTTCAAAAGGGGCCATTTGCAAACTAGCTTGGTAACTATTATTGTAGGAAAACTCCGCAAACGGCAGACAGTCTTCCCACTTGGTTCCATAAGATAGAACACAAGCTCGCAACATATCTTTAAGGATTTGGTTTACTCGTTCGGTTTGTCCTCCAGTTTGTGGGTGATAAGCGGTGCTGAAGGATAGCTTGGTGCCTAAAGCTTCCTGGAGTTTTGCCCAAAATCGCGAGGTGAACTGAGGGCCTCGGTCTAAAACTATGGTCTTGGGAACACCATGAAGACTGACGATGTGGGAGATATACAACTCGGCTAAACAGTTCCCATGGTCAGTGGTCTTGACGGGGATGAAGTGGGCGACCTTGGTGAGGCGGTCCACAATGACCCATAAAGAGTCGTGTCCCCGATTGGATGTCGGTAGCCTAGTAATAAAATCCATCCCGACTTCGTCCCACTTCCATAGGGGCACTTTCAAGGGCTGCAATAAACCTGTGGGCCTTTGATGCTTGGCCTTGACGCGCTGACAGACGTCGCACCGGGCAATATAGGAGGCTATTTCTCTCTTCATGCCGTGCCACCAAAACCGTTCCTTTAAGTCTTGGTACATTTTGGTGCCTCCGGGATGAATAGAATAGGGAGTATCATGGGACTCTTTTAGAATGATTTGCTTCAACTCCTCGATGCTAGGGACGCATAGGCGGCCATTATACCATAGCACACCTTCCTGGTCGATTGAAAATCCAGGTACTTCCTCTCGTCCTATTCTACGTTTAATACCTTTGATACTCTCATGACCCTTCTGAGCTTCCTTGATCTGGTCAAAGAGAGTAGGTCGGACTTCAAGGTTTGCCAAGAAACCATGGCTTACTAGCTCAAGTCCAAACTTCTCGAACTCCTCGCATAGGGTTGGTTGGCTGGTCTTCAGCACGGTATTTAGGGAACAGGGCTCTCGGCTGAGGGCATCGGCGACCACATTCGCTTTACCGGGATGGTAATGAATTCCTTGGTCATAGTCTTTGATAAGTTCAATCCATCTCCTTTGTCTCATGTTCAACTCCTTCTGGGAGAAGATGTACTTCAGGCTCTTGTGGTCAGTGTAGATCTCACAACGGTTCCCCATAAGATAGTGTCGCCATGTTTTGAGGGCATGGACAACAGCGGCAAGCTCAAGGTCATGGGTAGGGTAATTTAGCTCGTGAGGGCGCAATTGACGGGACAGGTAGGCGATAACTTTGCCATCTTGCATCAAGACACTTCCAAGACCAAGCTTGGATGCGTCGCAATAGACAGCGAAGCTCTTGGTAATGTCGGGCATGGTTAGAATGGGAGCTATCACTAGTCTCTTCTTAAGCTCTTGGAAACTCTGCTCGCACTTCCCAGTCCACTCAAACTTCTTATCTTTCTTGAGCAGCTGAGTCAACGGGTGTGCGATGCTGGAGAACCCTTCTACAAACTTCCGGTAATACCCGGCTAGTCCAAGGAATGCTCGGACTTCGGTGGGGTTGGTTGGGGCTTTTCTTTCCATGATGGAGGTGATTTTTGAGGGGTCAATGGATACTCCACCAGCTGAGAGTACATGGCCTAGGAATCCAACTTCTTTCATCCAAAACTCACATTTGCTGAACTTGGCATAAAGCTGGTGTTTGCGCAGGGTTCCCATCACTAGCCGCAGATGTTCTGCATGCTCTTCCTCGGTCTTAGAATAGACCAGGATGTCATCGATGAAGACCACCACAAACTTGTCGAGGAACTTCATGAATACCTTATTCATGAGATTCATGAAGTAGGCCGGGGCATTGGTTCGGCCAAAGGACATGACGGTGTACTCGAATAGGCCATAGCGAGTGGTGAAAGCGGTCTTGGGAATATCGGACTCTCTGACCTTCAGCTGATGATATCCAGTGCGGAGATGAATCTTGGAGAACACTTTGGCTCCATTCAGCTGATCGAATAGGTCTTCAATCTTCGGGAGTGGGTACTTATTCTTGATGGTCACTTCGTTGAGTTTACGGTAATCCACACACAGTCATATGGTACCATCTCGCTTGTCCACAAATAGAACAAGCGATCCCCAAGGCGAAGCGCTGGGACAGATAAGGCCTTTGCTGAGCATGTCAGCAAGTTGCTTCTTTAACTCCTCAAGTTCTTGGGGGTTCATACGATAGGGTCGCTGAGCAATGGGAGCTGTTCCAGGAATCAACTCTATCATGAACTCGATATCCCGGTCAGGGGGCATACCTGGCAATTCCTCAGGGAAGACATCGGGGTACTCACATACCACCGAAACTTGATCAAGAGTCGGCCCAGAGACAGACTTCTTGTAGTAGGCTTTGCGGGATGCCATGGTTGCAACGTGCTCAATCTGAACCCCAACTGCTGGTCACGGTTATGGCTTTTCGAGCACAATCAATGTGCCCCTGGTACTTGGACATCCAGTCCATTCCAAGTACCACATCCAATCCTTTTGTGCCTAGAACAATCAAATCCGCTTGGAACTTCTCACCGTAGAGTTCTACTGGGACATTTCTGCAGGACAGCTGGGTCTTGACCGATGACCCAGGGATTTGTACTATCATGAGTCTATCCCTGCGACTAGGTTTCAATCTACCCTTATCCACGAAGTTCTCCGTGACAAATGAATGTGATGCGCCAGAATCGAATAGAATTTTTGCAGGCACGGAGTTGACGAGAAACGTACCAAGCACAATATCGGGTGCCCCTTTAGCTTCAGCTGCATTGACATGATTCAGGCGGCCTCAAGCAACATTGGCTTGACTCTTCGGGTTCCTCCCAGGGGGTCCACGGCCTTGACCCTGATTGGGTCGCGGCGCGCTGAGGCTCGGCGCAGAAGGTTTCTTCAGGGGGCACTCCTTAGAGAAATGCCCTGGCTGGCCACAAGTATAGCAGCCACTTCCTTGGCTGCGGTTGGTGGGGTTGAAGGTGTTGTGGTTTCCTCCAGAAGGATTCCCGCTGGTGGGGTGGTTGCTTGAGTATTGGCGGTTGGGGTTATTGGGCCTGGGAGCTTGAGAGGCGAACCTCTGAGGTGGTGGCGCAGACCTTGATGGGGGCATGCTGCGGGACCTTTGACTGCTTGATCCACCCTGACTCATCATCCTTCTCTTCCGGCTTTCGCGGGCAGCTTTGTTCTTGTCTTCCACCATGATAGCAGCATCTACCAGAGCTTCTAGGTCATTGTAAGGCACAACGACCAGATAGGGTTGCAGGTCTTCCTGAAGTCCATTCATGAAGTGTTCCCTCTTCTTCTCGTCCATGTCGATGTCATTAGGGGCATACCTCCCCCAAGTAGTGAACTTGTCGAGGTACTCGGTGACACTCATACCACCTTGCTTGAGGTTGAGAAACTTGCCGCGCATGATCTTGATAAGTCCGGAGGGAATATGGGCCTTGCGGAACTTGGTCTTGAAGGCTTCCCAAGTCATTACTTGGCCTTCGGGCTGCATGGCGCAGATGTTCTCCCACCATGCACTCGCTGCTCCTGCTAGGAAATGGGTGGCGTAGAGCACCTTCTCGTTCTCTCCAACTCCCGCATATTCAAGCTTGTTCTCGATGGTGCGGAGCCAATCGTCGGCGTCCAAGGGCTCGGTGGACTTGGTGAAGGTTGGAGGGTTGGAGTTTTGGAAATCCCTAAGCTTGTTGCGGGGTTCCTCGTCATCATTGCCACCATGGTTGTTGTGGTGGGTGGCAATTTGTGCAAGGTTTATCGATCAGGAGAAGAGCAGACAAACGACCGAAGGTGATGCTTGCAAGCTTCGCGACAGCTCCGGACAATTTATAGGGCGCCTCGTCCAAGCTTTGCTTTGCGAGCAGCAATGTGGAACCTGCACACACACAACCAAGTACTTTGTTCCCAACTTGCGATGAGGTTGTCAATCTCACCGGTTTGCTTGAAACAAAGGGTATGAGCGTATCGAGTGGAAAACAGTGAAAGTATGCGAGTAAAGTAAACAGTGCGAGTAAAGTAAACAGGTAATAGCAATATGATGGAAATAGGACCGGGGTCCATAGTTCACTAAGATAAATAGCACATGCTGGGTAAACAAATTACAGTTGGGCAATTGATAGAATAAAGATAAACGTGATATGTCAAGAAGATCACTATGCGATTTACTCTGGGCATTACAACAAAATACATAGACCGCCATCCAACTGCATCTATGACTAATAATCCACTCACGGGGATACCGTCCGAACACCCCATGAGTATTACATTGCGAACAACAGATAATTGCATTAAGCAAAGTGTGTAATGTAAACAAAGCATATGCCCTTGAGCATATGAATGTTGTTTTCTCCCTAGTAGGAACAGCACATCTACCCCCTCTTGGAGTCACTAGCAACTACTCGGCCAAGATAGCTACTAACAACAGAGAGCATGCAAGATCATAAACAACATAGAGATAACATAAGATATATTTCAGTATGGCAACTCAATCATAACACCAATATTCATCGGATCCCAACAAACCAAACATATAGAATTACATAACGGTGATCTCAATCATGTAGGGCAGCTCATGAGATCTAAACATGAAGCACATGGTGGAGGAGACAACCATCTAGCTACTGCTATGGACCCATAGTCCAAGGTAGACTACTCACTCATCGCTCCGGAGGCAAGCATGGCGATGAAGAAGACCTCCGGTGGCGATTCCCCTCTCCGGCAGGGTGCCGGGAAGAGCTTCTGGACCCTCCCGATCTCGGGTCGACGACGGTGGTGGATCGTGATGTGTTTCTGGAAAATTGATCGGGTACTTAGGTTTTTCCCGTCGGGGGGTCTTTATAGGCGAAGGGGCATCATCAGGAGTGGACCGAGGCGTCCTCACACATAGGGGGCATGGCCAGGGGCTGGGCCATGCCACCCTGGTGTGAGGGTGGCCTGTGGCCCCTCTCCGTCTCCTCTTCAAATCTATGGAAGCTTCTGGGAAAAATAAGACTTTACGAACGTGTTTCATCCAATTCCGAGAATCTTTCCTGTGTAGCTTTTCTGAAACACAAAAACAACAGAAAACAGGGAACTAGCACTGTGGTGACTTGTTAATAGGTTAGTTCCAGAAAATGCATAAAAGTGCCACGAAGTGTAACGAAACATTAGGCAAATGGTGTAAAAACAAGCATGGAGCATCAAAAATTATAGATACGTTGGAGACGTATCAGCTTGCTGATTCGCAAGGATCTGTTTTTGCAGTTCGTGGAGTAGATCTAATCTGCTCAACGACTGATTTATCTTGCTGTCTGTTTGATCGCCATGAAAGATTGGGCCAAACCCCCTTTGGATCACGTTGATCCTTATCATCTTGGTATCAGATTCGTCGGGTTTATCACGGTGGAATTTGTTGTTGAGATTGATTTGTTCTGCTGAGATTTATCTGCTGAGGAGGACTAGAAGGATCGTTGTGTTGCTAGTTCTTTCTTGGAGTTTCCTTCGTTCTCGCCTTGGTTCCGATCGATTTGTCCACCGCATCAACGCTTTCCTACAACAGATTGCTACTCCAGCGTATAGATCCGATCATTGCTCATCAAAAGAAAAACAAACCGAGGATATCGCTCTGCGTGCCATCGCGCCTGACGGGAGAGGATGTCTGGGGTCGAGCGAGGCTCGCCCATGCCCGCGCCCCGTCGGGACTCGCCCGCGTGCTTGGCGCTCCCGCGCTCGCCATAGTGGGCCGGCCCATTGGCCACGCCCAGCGATCGGGATTGAGCAGGTTGCTCGCCTCCACCTGACCACAGAGATGGTCTGGTCCCCGGCGACCGTGGTTTCTGTTTGAGCCTGGGATCGATCGCTACTGCATGTTTTACTTCAGGTGGTCTAGTCAAATTGATTTGCTGGCAAAGCAAAGGACAGATTTGATACGTGAATTTTGGATAGATTTGCTGAACTGATTTGTACAGGCGGATTGCTGAATTCGACTGCTATTTTCTCTGAAGATGCCTGGTTCTATCATTGTTGAAAATTCTGCTGGTGCAGCCTCAAAGGCAAAGGAGGTTACCCTCCCGGTGTATGCAGATGATCTCGCCGACAATGTCTGTGCTGGTTTTGATAACACCTGTGTTTACATCAAGGACTGTAGAGATGCTTTGGAGGAAAGGTTAAATAGAAAATTAGAGGCCATCACTAGTAGGCTCGATGCCTTGACGGATAATCTTATTAATCCGTTGGCGCGAGAAGATCCCCATCATGCTGCTCCATTATGGGATGTGCCACCACAACAAGATGGACATGTTGATGTTCTTGCTCGCCGTCCCGTTTCACCAGTACATGGAGGTGTTGCTGCTGATTTTGAGGATGATGTATGCACCACGACAGCCTCACTTTGATGCTTGTCGTGCAACTGCTGTTTGTGTTTTTCCTGTTGATCGAGGTCGTGCTGGTCATGCTGCTCGTGTACCATTGGATGATGGTATTGGGCGTGTTAAAATTTCGATACCACCATTCTCTAGCACAGGCAGTCCTGAGGATTATTTGGAGTGGGAGATGTGCATGAATCATATTTTTGCAGCCCACCATTACACAGAGGAGAAGAAGATTCAACTTGCTGCTATTGAGTTCTCTGGTTATGTACTGATTTGGTGGAGCCAAATTTTGCGTATTCCCAATCGCCCAACATCGTGGAAAGGTATGAAAGAACTCATGCGGCGTTGTTTTGTTCCTGAACATTACAAGCAAGAGATGGACCATAAACTGCAGCGGCTCACTCAAGCGAATATGTCTATTGATGCATACTACAAGGAGATGGAGTTGCTAATGATACGTATAGGAACTACAAAGGACCCCGAGGCCACGATGTCGAGGTTCTTCAATGGTCTGAATGTTGAGGTGCAAGATCGTGTGGAGATCAAGGTAGTCAGAGTCAGGATTCAGAGTCAGATCGATTTTTCTCCGACAGAATTGAGTCGTAGAATCGAATCATAGAATTCTGGATTCTACTAGATTTTTCAGCCAAGAGTTTATCCATGCAGAAATTTTGTATGCCAGTATAGAAAACGTGAAAATACTAATCATTAAAATTTCTAGCAATATGGTTTACACTAATATATCCAAAAAAAGTAAAGAGAACTCACTAGTGTAAGTTTTTCAATAAAAATACAATGTATAATTAACCCTTCCATGTAATTACTGTTGAGACCTTGGTGAGAGCATACACAAAGTATACTATGTGTGGTATTGCAAGTGAAATGGCTTGGGAGGTTGACATAGTATACTACTATAGTTAAGAGGATGACTCAACTAATCATTCAGAATCAGTAAAGTCCATAAAGAGGATCGAGATTTTGCAATATTGTATAGGATTCTATGATTTGGATCGGGACTCAACATGGATTCTATTAGATTGGGATTCATAGTGGGATTTGGATCGACATGATGTTGTAGGGTCGTAAAATCGTAGGATTCCAGGATTTGGATCAGGATTCTGACTACCTTGGTGGAGATGGTGGTCTACTATAATATTGAAGACCTTGTGCACCAGGCTGAGCGTGCCGAGCAACAACTCAAACAACGCCAAGCTGCAGCCCCTGCAAATTCATGGCATCGATCCCATACCGAGGCTGCTGGTCCTAGTGTTAAGACGACACCTTCTACACGCTCTAATAGTGTTGCTCATAGCGAGGCACCCAAATCTGGCATGTCTAAAACTGCATCTACGCAGTCCACCGCAAACATCGAGTGTTTTTGATGAGGACATCCCTATTACACCACCATTATCTCCTGCTCCTATTGATGATGAAGATGTTGCTGCGAAGAAGTCCAACGAGATTAGGATTGGACCAATTACAAGAGCACGTGCAAAGCTATTGGAACAACAGGTGAACTCACTCTTAATTGAACCTCATGTTTTATTTAATGAGAGCTTTATACTACCTAAGTCTATGTATCTATGTATGATTAGGTTTGTTGATAACACAAGCATTGCACAAGGAGGAGACACGTCGCAGCGAGATGAGCAAGACTTGATGATCAAGTGCGCGAGGGAGGAGAGGGAGGCAGGCGCACCCGGAGATCACCAGAACATCAAGTCTACATGAGAGAGAGAACAAGATGGCGCGCTAGGACAGCCTTCGACGCGATGTCTATGAGTCTAAGGCGCGCCACACTCATGGCCTGTGTGCCAAAATAGGCCGAACCCATGTATGGGTCGGTATGTACTAGTTTGAGTCAAACCGATTCCGTTTGGGCCCAAAACAGGTTGGTTTTGGGCCAGGTCTTTGCCCAGGTCGCCCCAACCCCTTTAAGTACCCCTGGGGCGCCCCCTTGTGTCGTTTAGACTATGTTTAGATTACCCCCAAACATCATAACGAAATTGCTTGTAAGCTTTCCTCTGAAATCATATATTCCTCTGTGTTTCGCTCGGAATATCTACCCCACTCCAAGTTTGTTTCGATCTGGAGTTTTGCTACTGAGAATTCAAGTGTGATCTGCTGTTCCATTGGGAATTAGGAGATTGCAGAACCGCTTCGTGGTCGGCGGCTACGTGCGCAGGTGTGTGGTGTCTCGAATATCCATAGGGTTGAAGATCTGTTGCATTGGCAACGGGGGAACAGCCGGAGATTTCGTGTGCGTCTCACAGATTATCTACCAAGTTATCATCCATCTACATCGGCTCACTGAGAAGATCGGGCAACCCCTTATCATCTTGGTATCAGATTCTAGCGTTTACTCGGTGAGCTTCCACAAATTCATCCCCGTAAATTCGTTTTTGTTTTTGTCCTATCTAGAAAAAGCCTACAAAAAAAATTAGGGTTCTTAGTTTTGCCATAGCCTAGATTGCATCGAGTTACTTGTTTTAGTCGCTGATCGTCTTTTCGCGTATCTTTTCTTCAAATCTGTAGGAGTCTAGGATCCCCGTTCTTTTCTGCATCTTTGTTTCGGATTTTGCCATCGTTTGGTCCATCTTTGATCGCCTACTTCTTCCATATAAGCCGGTGGCTGTGTACGTTTTTCCGGAGAAGAACTCGATCGAGCTAATACAGATCCGATCGGAATAGGTAAAAAAAATATATATATTTCGATCGCTGCCTTGGTTGGCGCTGGACCTCAGAACCAGTCTGTGCTCTAGCGTGAGCTTCTATCAATTTTTTTTTCCTTTTCCTCTTTGCTATTTCTCTTCTCTGAGTCCACATATTGTCCTTTTTCTTTGTCAGCCTTTAGTAAACCTTTCTTGGTGTCTAGAACCATCCTACGAGACTAGCGTGCTTAGTGCTCTACGGGCTGCTCTGTTCCGCAATCTTGTGCCCGTTTTTGTTGAGCCATTGCTAGCGTCTCTCTTGTGCTTTGCAACACCGAGCGTTCCACCGACATACCTCAACTTTTTGAGCTCATTTTCAGAGTTGCATTGCCCCATTTATCTCCACCGTGTGTGTTTCCGTGGGTCTTTGTCATACGATCAGCACTAGGACTTGTACTTTGGTGTAGTTAGGTATCCATACCAAGCCCCACCATATACCCTGGTTGTCGTGTGATAGTCTTTCCCTCGGTATTCGTTACATCACCTCCGTGCACGTTTTTGCCTATACAAGTCGGTAAGCTCTTCTATTCACTTTGGAACGGTAAGATACCTCGTTTCTCTCAGTTTTGAGTGAGTTGTGAGAGTTCCACCATACACCTATTTTTGTTTGCACTAACCTACTAATCATGTCTGAGTCTGATGCTGTGCAGCAAAAAAAGGATCCAAATGAGGTCGTGCGTTGGAATGAATACGAAGCTCTTCGTGATACTTTGTCGAAGAGGTTCAATGCTGTTTGTGATAGTTTACATGACGATGTGCTTGCTGTTGACAATAAGCTGAATGCAACACATGATATAGCCACTGCAACACAAGAAACTGTGACCACAATTCAGCGTTCTATTGCAGATTTGACACAAGCTGTGCATACCTTGCAAGCTTCGTTTGATCGTCCACCTCACCAGCAACCACATGATCCTGAGGCTGCTGCGAGTGTCCAGGGTGACAATCACGCACATGATGACGCTACTGCTGCAGCAGCTGCTGGTCGTCGTGACGGTTTGCTTCTTGGTGGTCACGGTGGTCGTGGGAATGGAGGCCGAGGTGCTGGTATTCCACCTGGTCGTGGTTTTGCTCCTATCGGCGCACGTCGTCGCTTTGATGATGATTTTGCTCAACCAGCCAACCGTGATGATGATGGGCTGGGCAAACCGAAGTTCACTGTACCCAAGTTTGTTGGTTCTACTGAGGTGGAAGAGTACCTCAATTGGGAGCTGAAGGTGGAAAAACTATGGCGCATGCATGAGTACACCGAGGATAGAAAAATAAAATTTGCATCTTCAGAGTTTGATGGATATGCATTGCTTTGGTGGGATAATATTGTCCAGTCCAGGCTTGAAGCTCGAGAGCCACCTATTACTACATGGAGGGGTATGAAAGAAGCGATGCGTGCTCGTTTTATTCCCCGCAATTATATTCGTTCTCTCTATGATAAATTGACAAATTTGAAGCAAGGTCTTAAGTCTGTTGATGACTATTATCAGGAGATGGAGTTGATTATGCAGCGTGCTAGGGTGCGCAAACCAGAGGAACAAACAATGCAGCGTTTTCTTGTTGGTTTAACTTACAATATTCGACGCATTGTTCGGCATCACCAATACTTTGATATGACAGATTTGCTTCATCAAGCACGTGAGGCAGAATTGACATTGGCTGAAGATGCTAAATTTGGACCTCGCTCTACAGCAAGTAGAGGTCGTTTTTCCCCACGGACAGACCCTAGTGTGCCTACCTCTAGTGGTACTTCTGGATTCCGTGGTAATGCTTCCTCAAAACCTGATTCAGTTATTTCCAATGCCAAGAGAACATTACAACCTGCTGCAAGTGGTACTGGTTCCTCCAACTCTATAGCAAGAAATAGGGATATGAACTGTCATACATGTGGTGGCAAGGGTCACTTCCGGCGAGACTGTCCCAATAAAAAGGTTATGTTGATAAATGAGGAAACTGAAGAGTATGAGACAGGTGATGATGCTGATCCCAATTCGGATGAGGAGGATGATGATATGCTCTATGGTGATGCGTCATCACTGCCTACCATTGTTTGTTCGCCTAAGGTGCTGAGTGTGAGCCCAGATTCTGCAGAACAGCGGTGTAATTTGTTTCAAACAAAAGCTGTTGTTGGTCCTGGCAAGGCGTGCAAGGTTATAATTGATGGTGGGAGTTGTCGCAATTTGGCTAGTAAAGAGCTCTGTACAAAACTGAAGCTCAAATATATCCCGCACCCCAATCCATATTTTATTCAGTGGCTCAGTGATAGCGGAGAGATGAAGATCAGCCACATGGTGCGTGTTGAGTTTCAGATTGGACCATATAAAGACATGGTCGAGTGTGATGTGGTTCCTATGACAGCATGTCATTTGTTGTTGGGCCGCCCATGGCAATATGATCGTGATGTCCGTCACAATGGGAAAGCCAACACATATCAGTTACATTGGCGTGGCAAGGATGTTACCTTGAGACCTATGACACCGCAAGCTATTGTAAATGAATCTCGTCAAAAAATTGAAGTAAATCTTGAAAAAGAGAGTGAGAGAGTAGATAGACGAGAGCCTACACTTCCGGTGAGGGAGAGCCACAAGCCAAATCTGAATGGTAAAAGTATGAGTGAGGGAGCGCATTCCTTAGTAATGTTAGCCACCAAATCTGATCTGAGAGAGTTTCGTGAGGATCCTACAGCTGTTCCTCTTGTGCTTATGTACAAGGGTAACATTTTGGTTTCTAACGACATGACCCCTCTCTCTATTGGTGTTTCTAATGTGTTACAGGAATTCAGCGACGTGTTTCCGGACGAGGTGCCTGCAGGTTTGCCACCTTTGCGAGGCATTGAGCATCAAATAGACTTGATTCCAGGAGCATCGCTGCCCAACCGAGCACCATACCGCACCAACCCCGAGGAGACAAAAGAAATTCAGAAACAAGTACAAGCGCTTCTCGACAAAGGTTATATTCGTGTGAGCTTAATCCCTTGTGTTGTTCCTGTTATTCTAGTTCCTAAGAAAGATGGTACCTGGCGCATGTGCGTAGATTGCAGAGCAATAAATAACATCACTATTCGATATCGTCACCCTATTCCACGCTTGGAAGATATGCTTGATGAATTGAGTGGTGCTGCTGTTTTCTCTAAGATTGATTTGCGTAGTGGTTATCATCAAATTAGGATGAAAGAGGGGGATGAGTGGAAAACAGCCTTTAAAACAAAATTTGGTTTATATGAGTGGTTAGTCATGCCATTTGGGTTAACTAATGCACCTAGTACCTTCATGAGATTAATGAACCATGTTTTGCGTAATTTTATTGGCAAGTTTGTGGTTGTGTATTTTGATGATATATTAATCTACAGCCGCAATGAATCTAAACATAGTGATCATATTCGACAAGTTTTGCAAGTGTTGCGTGATGCTAAGTTATATGGTAACCTTGCGAAGTGCACATTTTGCAAAGATAAGGTCATATTTCTGGGTTTTGTTGTTTCTAAGCATGGAGTAGAGGTAGATGCATCTAAAATTGAAGCTATTCAAAATTGGCCTACTCCTATGAATGTTAGTCAAGTACGAAGTTTTCACGGTCTTGCTGGTTTTTATCATCGTTTTGTGAAAGACTTTAGTACTATTGCTGCACCTTTGAATGAGTTAACTAAGAAAGGTGTCGAATTTGTATGGGGCGCAGCCCAAGATAATGCCTTTGATGAGCTGAAACGTTTGTTAACTTCTGCACCTTTGCTTGCACTACCAGATTTTACTAAGCAATTTGAGATTGAATGTGATGCTAGTGGCATTGGTATTGGTGGTGTTTTGATGCAAGAGGGTAGGCCTATTACCTATTTTTCTGAAAAACTTTGTGGTGCGAGGTTGAACTATCCAGTTTATGATAAAGAATTGTATGCACTTGTTAGAGTTCTTGAGGTTTGGCAACATTATTTGTGGCCAAAAGAATTTATCATACATTCTGATCATGAAGCTCTGAAATATCTGAAAGCTCAATCTAATTTGCATAGGCGTCTTGCTAAGTGGGTTGAGTTCATTGAGTCTTTTCCACACATAATTAAACATAAAAAGGGTAAAGACAATGTGGTTGCTGATGCTCTCTCTAGGAAGAACATGTTGTTGACACAATTAGACATTAAGGTTCCTGGTTTAGAGAGTTTGTGTGATTTATATGCTACTGATTATGATTTTTCAGTGCCATATAGCATGTGTACTGGTGGGAAAGCATGGGATAAATATCACATCCATGATGGGTTTTTGTTTCGTGCTAACAAACTATGTGTTCCAGAATCGTCCGTGCGTTTGCTATTGTTGCAGGAATCACATGCCGGCGGTTTGATGGGTCACTTTGGGCGTGAGAAGACGCTACTCATGCTCGCTGATCACTTTTATTGGCCTAGGATGAGGCGTGATGTGGACAGGTTTGTCAAGCGTTGCATTACGTGCAACAAGTCAAAGTCCAAGCTGAAGCCTCACCGTTTGTATACTCCATTACCTGCACCTACTACACCATGGGAGGACATTAGCATGGATTTTGTATTAGGTTTGCCTAGGACTAAAAGAGGCCATGATTCTATATTTGTGGTAGTGGACAGATTTTCTAAGATGGCTCATTTTATTGCCTGCCACAAAAGCGACGATGCGTCGCATATTGCTAACCTATTTTTTAGGGACATTGTACGCTTGCATGGAGTTCCCAAGACAATTGTCTCTGATCGTGATGTGAAGTTTATGAGCTACTTCTGGAAGACACTTTGGGGAAAGCTGGGCACAAAGTTATTATTCAGCACTACATGTCATCCCCAAACTGATGGTCAAACGGAGGCGGTAAATCGCACACTTTCAACAGTGTTGCGATGCATGATCAAGAAGAACCTGCGTGAGTGGGAGGATTGTTTGCCGCATGTGGAGTTTGCATATAACAGGGCGGTTCACTCTACCACGCAGCTATGTCCTTTCGAGGTGGTCTATGGTTTCAAACCCATTATGCCTCTTGATTTGTTGCCTCTTCCTATCCAAGAGCGAGTCAATATGGAGGCATCAAAGAGGGCAGATTTTGTGAGGAAGATTCATGTGAAGACTAAAGAGGCTATTGAGAAGAAAGGCAAGTATACTGCAGATCGTGCAAACAAGGAGCGAAAGGAAGTCTTGTTCCAGCCCGGTGATATGGTTTGGGTACACTTTCGCAAGGACAGATTTCCACAGCTCCGTAAGTCCAAGTTGCTGCCCCGTGGTGCTGGTCCTTACAAGGTTCTTGCCAAGATTAATGATAATGCCTACAAGATAGATCTTCCTATAGCTGAGTATGGCGTGAGCAATAGCTTCAACGTTGCTGATTTGACACCATATGAGGGTGAAGACATTGCTGCGTCGAGGTCGACGCCTTTTGAAGGGGGGGGAGGATGATGAGGACATCCCTATTACACCACCATTATCTCCTGCTCCTATTGATGATGAAGATGTTGCTGCGAAGAAGTCCAACGAGATTAGGATTGGACCAATTACAAGAGCACGTGCAAAGCTATTGGAACAACAGGTGAACTCACTCTTAATTGAACCTCATGTTTTATTTAATGAGAGCTTTATACTACCTAAGTCTATGTATCTATGTATGATTAGGTTTGTTGATAACACAAGCATTGCACGAGGAGGAGACGCGTCGCAGCGAGATGAGCAAGACTTGATGATCAAGTGCGCGAGGGAGGAGAGGGAGGCAGGCGCACCCGGAGATCACCAGAACATCAAGTCTACATGAGAGAGAGAACAAGATGGCGCGCTAGGACAGCCTTCGAGGACCATGCGAAGATGCGGAGTCGTGGGCACGTGGCACCCTCGCAGTTGGCGAAGTGAAGCGGCATGGAGATCGTGCGTAGTGGGTGTAGTAACGGGCATTTTTGAACCGTCGCATCAAGGGCGATGCTTTGGAAACCGCGCCCTTCCTGCCCCCTTAAAAGCTTGGCAGAGAAGGCTCCTCCCCCTCTCCCACAGCACATTGCCGCCGCCACCTCCCTTCCAAAGATCTTGAGCACCCAAATCCTCTTAGCCTTTGATCCTCCCACTGCAACTCGCCCTCGACCCAAGCCATGGCACCGCGCAGGGCCACCGGAGCAGCGAGGTCTTCTGAGGCGGCGCCCCTGCTTGACTCCCGCATCAAGAGCAGCCGTGAGCTCTAGACTGTCCGAGAGATGGTCGGGAGCAAGAACAATGAGTGGGGCGCCACCCGCATCTGGCACGGCCGTGCACCGCGGGACACTCTGCCCGCGACGGCGCAACCCTTCTTCCTCTTCTCCGTCTTCGCCGGCCTGGTGCCGCCATTCTCCCCCCTTCTTTCTGGCGATCCTGGAGACCTACGGGATCCAGGCCATCCACCTGCATCCCAAGTCCGTCACCTTGCTGGCAGTCTTCGCCTATGCCTGCGAGGCATGGATCGGCATCAAGCCGTCGGTGGCGTACTTTTGCCACCTCTTCTCTCTCTGGTCCTCTGGGCTGAACCAGAGTTCCAGCTGCATCTCCTTCATCGCCACTGCCGGGATGGAGGGCGACTTCATCGACTTGAAGTGGATGAAGAAAGTTGAAGACTTTCGGAGCCGCTGGTTTTTCATCGACATCCTCGAAGAATTGGAGCTCTTCCTCGTCATCGGGGTTCCTCCCGTCAAGCTCACCACCTAGGCCAGCGAGGCCCTTCCTGAGGAAGCCCTAAAGATGCTCCGCCCACGAATCCGAGATCTCTGGAAGGCCGCCGTCACGGGGACCATGGTCGGGGTGGAGTTTGTCACCCGACACATCGCCTCCCTTCAGGACCACCGCTGGGAGATCTGGAGGCACAGGGCCGGGGACGACCTCAGGCTTCACGTCAGCGAGCTCAACGCCGACGCTCGGGAGGAGGTAATAAGAGCCTTCTTCTCTTCCGCCGCCATCCCTGCCATCCCGCGCGCTGCTCTGCCGATCTACAATCTGGGCGCTCGGGAGATCAGCCGCGTTACGGCGGGGATCTTGAAGTTCAATGCCTGGGGCCCATTCCTTGCCGACGGTGTCGTGCCCGGTCCCATCCCGAGCGCGCCAGCGGCCAGCTCAGAGCAGGACTCGGCTGCAAGGGGAATGGGGCCCACGGCCTCCGAAGATCTTGATGACGACGACGTGGAATCTGGCGAGCGGCTAGCACGCCGGAGGCGTCCCGAGGGCACCGTGGTGCTCTCAGACTCCTCCTCCAACGGCTCCGCCTTGCCAGACTAGCCCACCGGGGGAGACGTCGACGCGTCCTCCTCGCGAGACCTGGAGGAGGAGGGGCGCCAAGCCCGCCTGGAGGCGGAGCGCCGCTCTAAGTTCAACGACGAACACGCCAGCCGGTGACCTGAGGCTGGGGCCTCCCACGGCAAGAAGCCGGCCGGCGAATCCTCCGCGCCCCCACCGCCACCCTCTGCCTTTCCGGGCAAGAGAGGATGGGTGGAGCGAGATGCCTCGTGAGTGTTCCTGCACAAAAATCCTTACCCCTTGACTTACCTTTTCCCTAACCTTGTTCTCCCTTTTCCCCTCCAGGGACGCCAAGGAGAAGAAGGAAGAGAAGAAGAGGAGGAAGAAGAGGAAGACCAGACAGACCACGCCGGGCCCTGACCCGGCAGCCACTGCCACATCGGCGATGCCGCCGCGCGCCGTCGGAGAAGAAGAGGATCACGCGTCCACAAACACGCAGTCCACCCCGGGAGCTGCCACAACTCCCAGCACGACCGAGCCCCCTAGCGCAGGGGGCACACCAGAGACCACGGGGGCAGCTCCTGCTGCCCCCACTATAGCCAGCGCCACCACTACCCCGGAGGCGCCCTTGGTGGGAATGACCGCGCCGTCTGGCCCGAGGGCAGCCCCCGAGCCAAGCGGCGAGAAGAGAATGACCTCCATCGAGCCGGGCCCCTCCAGAGCCCCATCGCCTCCCCTGCCGAAGATAAAGGGGAGGCCCGCGAGGGTCGCCGTAGAGCCCCACGCCGTTGACCTATGGGCGGGGGTGCTCGCGGCCATGACCGGCACCCTCCGAAATGAGGTCGTCAAGGTGCGCACTGCCGAGGAGGCGTGCATCGACGAAGGCTGGGCCCTCCTGCACCAAGCCATGGAGAGATGCCATCTCCTGGACCAGCGCGCCGCTGAGCGCCGTGAGCAGGCGAGGAAGGAGGTGGAGGAGATCCGCGCCAGCACGGCCGAAGTGGCCAAAGAAGCTCTAGCGAACGCCAGGGAGTCGGCGAGGGGGATCTTGGCCAGGGCGCATCATGAGGCCATGGAGATTATCTCTGAAGCTTGCCAGAGGATCCCCTCCACCGTCGGGCCTCCCAACCCAGCCTTGGCCGGGGAGGAGGCTAAGCGGGCGGCTCAGCACCTCCTGGACCAGGCCAAGACCAATGCCAACGGCCTTCTTGCCAACGCCCAGCGGAGACTGGACGAAGTCGAGGACCAAGAGGCCCTCCTCCACGCTCGCAAGGAGAGCACTGATTCCCGCGCGTAGAGTCTGAGCCTGCAAGAGGCTGGGCTTGCCGTCCGAGAAGCAGAAGATCGTGAACGTGAGTGGGAGCTTCGCCTCCGAGAGGAGCAGCTCCACGCCCTCGAATATCGGCTCAACCGGGAGCAAGAGGCCCTCGAGAGCCGGGAGGCAATGGTCAGCCAGTCCACCGCTGAGCTGGCCCAGCACCAGGAGGCGCTGAACTAGCGCGAGGCTTTCCTCCAGGGAAGGATGGACCACATGCTGCACCAGCGACGGGTCAGCATGGAGCAGGAGTTCGAGCGGAGGCGCATCGAGACCACCGAGGCATGCCGCGCGGACTTCCGCTCCAAAACCGATGCCGCCCTGGTGAGGTACAAGCAGGGGCGCGAAGCCCTGGAGTGCCAGGTCTGTGACCTGGAGGCAGAACTGAGGGGGCGCACGAGGTGCGCCGGGGTGCTGAGCGTGCCCTGGTTGAAGATGATGCCACCATCAACTCGCTCCGGCGCGACGTGCAGAGGCTTGAGGAGGAGAACTCGGCGATGGTCCTGCAGGTCGTGGAGATCTCTCAAGAGCTCCAGGAGGCCAGGGACTCCGAAGCTGAAGCACGCATGCTGCGCAGGCAGCGCGTGCAGATGTTCCGCGGGTTCTCGGCCCGCGTCATGGTGGCGGCGCACCGCCTGGGCATCCACGGGTTGAACCTACCCACCGTCCCCGAGGATGGAGCCTCCACCGCCCGGCACCCCTGACCGCTTGGCGGTGGCCAGGGCAGCGCGATTGGACATCGCCCTGCGACGGCTGCAGGCCATCTATGCCCGCCCTGGAGCACCCGCCGCCGCGGACCAGGAGAGCTCCTCCAGCGGCGACACCTCGGGCTCCGGGGAGTCCGGCAGTGAGGAAGCTGAGGAGGATGACGACGGAGCGATGGTGATGAGGACATCCCATCTATTGATACAACCGCTGCACCTACAGCGGAACACATACAAGGACCCATCACTCGAGCTCGTGCCAAGCAACTTAACTATCAGGTACTTTCGTTTCTTGGAACTCTTTCTCACATACATGAGAATATGATGCTGCCTAAATCAGATATGTTTGTTACTCTTAGGAATGATGGACCTAGCATGGATGAGAGGGACAAGCATTGGAGCATGATCGTGCATCGAGATGGCAGCAAGCGTTTGAGGATTGAAGAAGACGCCACGAGTGGAGATTTCAGAACTTTGAAGCCACCATAATGAAGGATGAAGACTTGGACGAAATATACAAAGAGCTACTTCATAATTTCGTCCATAGATACATATGGTGCTGCGTCACTTCTATTTTTGGGCCAGGCCCATGTAATTTTCGCAGCAAATAAGACAGCCACTTTTAGGAGTCCGAATTTGAGGAGAAAAGGCCTGTTAGGGATCCGTTCGACCACCCAACCCATGGCTGGTCGCACCCCTACCTTTTCCTCCTCAAATACCCCCCGTAGCCGTCATTAGAACTCGGATTTTGTTTAGACTAAAAGTTAGCCATTGCTGCAACTACGAGCTTGACTTTTGAGGCCAATCGCCCAGAAGAAGACCGCCTATTCGGAATCCCACCTTTTGAATAAAGCATACATCTTTCATCCGCAATATCTTGATTACCGTATTAGTTCTTACTTGTTCTCGATTTCAGGTAGGAATTAAGACCCTCGCTGGTCAGGCTGATCGTGCATCCGCAAGATCAGTAACTCCCGGAGATTGTCCTAGCGATTGCATTGGCGCACGAGCTTCGCACGTGTAGTCGGATCGTCAAGCACAAACTCCACCCACCAAATCGACGTATCAAGATCTCATCGAAAGATCGGACACCTTTGCCCTATCAAGTGGTATCAGATTTCAGGTTGCTCGGTGAGATTTACTGTTTTCATAGTTTAGATTGCATCTGTGTTCATACCTATAAACCACGAAAAAGCCAAAAATACAGTTAGGGTTTAGATCATCTCGTCCCATAAACCATCCGAGCCTTTGCATTGTCTTTTTAGTTTGCATCGTTGAATTTGTGTCTGCATCCGTGTGTCGAGTTGCTGGTCTTAGTGTCTGTTCCTTTAGAGTTTCGAGTTCGTTTCACCTTAGTCCCGCCGCCGCCGCACGCTTGCACCACTGCTCCGCCATATCCTTCCACCACCACGCCATATACTTCCGCCACCGCCTTCACATAAGTTCTTGTTCGTTCTTCCCAATTTCATCCGTACCTTTTTCAGAGTCCGTGAGTTAGGTTTCGGTCGCCAGTCAAGAGGAGGAAGAAGAGCAAAAAAAAAAAAAAAAAAAGTCAACTCCGCATCCAAGTCGGGTTGACCCATTCCTACTAGTGCATTCCGAATTCAGTCCGAATTGGACAGTTTCGTCAGTTTTTGACGGTTTTCGACAACAAACTTCAACTGGCCATAACTTTTGCATACGAACTCCGTTTTCGACGTGCGACCACTCAAAATGCTCGCAGCGAAAAGATCTATGTGACCACAACGTTGTTGGGCGACACTCAGAACTCCCAAAAAAGGCCGGGAAGGTAGAGTTTTTGCCCTCCGAAGTTTCGGACCCGAAAATTCCTGCAGATCTTGCCTTATTTCTTGCTTTGGGGCTGTTTCTTTCTGCTTGTGGTGCCACGCTGTGACTTTCTTAGTGTTCTCGGCTCGCGTCTCTAGCTCGGTATAGCCTAGGACCAGCACAGTACTGCGGTTGAGCATTCTTTCAGCTTTGCATTGCTGTTTTGATACTTGCTATTTTTTTGCTACCATATAAGCCATCCTACAGCTCCACATATTTCTGCACGTGCTTTGTATCGACACCTGGTAATCGCTTGTGCAATTTTGGGAGTCGCTGTTCTTTGCTGGTTGCATATCACCTTCCTCCTGTTGGGTAAGAACTTGTAAGAGCTTTGTATACCGCTTGACGGATTACGCGTGATTCCACCATATTCCGTAGTGCATAGGTATATATATTTGTGCTTGCTTCCACGCTAACCTTTACAGGAACCACGAAGGATGATGTTGATCCAGAGAAGATGACTAGTGCAGAGTTGCATGCCCACTTCACTCGGCTGTTGGTGGGCTGTGCACAAGATGTGGACACACGCTTGGGTGATGTTGATTCCAAGCTTTCTGATGCGATGGACAAGATTGCTGGCCTTGAGGCATCTTTCAACACCAAGCTCGATGCCAAGTTCCAGGAAGTCCTGGCTCGTTTACCAGCCCAGCCACAGCCGGCCGTCCCTGTACCACGTGCTCGCCGCGTTCCTCTTACAGCTGCGGCAGCTGCTGCGGCCGCTATGGAGGCGACCACCCAGGATGGATATGCTGCTGATGAGGGGGAAAACGAGTTTGAAGATGAAAATGAGCTCGAGGAGGATGAGGTCCAACAACCTACACCTGGCCGTCCGCGGCAATACAACCGCAACGCTCGTCCACCTCCACGTCCGGTACGTGATGATGAACATGTGGCCAAGCTGAAATTAAATATTCCACCATTTGAGGGTAGATATAATCCTGATGCATATCTCACTTGGGAATTAGAGGTAGAGCAATGTTTTGCATGTTTACGCTACCCTGAGCATTTGCGTGTTAGTGCTGCTACATGTGAATTTACAGATTTTGCTTCTATCTGGTGGTCTGAATATTGTCGAGTCAATCATGCTAATGTTCCCGCTACTTGGATTGGTCTAAAACATGCCATGCGTACTCGTTTTGTGCCTCCACATTATCAACGGGACTTGCTTAAAAAATTAACTCGTTTAGAACAAGGCAAAAATTCTGTACAAGAGTATTTTCAAGAGTTACAAACTGGCATGATTCGTTGTGGTATTGTAGAAGATAATGAAGCTATGCTTGCACGTTTCTTTGGTGGTTTAAATAAGGAGATTCAGCATATTTTAGACTATAAGGAGTACAATACTATTACTCGTTTATTTCACCTTGCTTACAAAGCTGAACTTGAAGTGCAGGATCGTCAACCATCATGGAGAAGAGCTAATAATTCTGCAGGTCGTACTCCTTCATGGTCTGCGCGCCAATCAGCACCACCGTCTCGTGGGGATGCACCAGGTCCTTCCACCTCCAGGTATACCACGCCGACGTCAAGAACGCCACCTGCTCCTGCTCCTGCTCCATCACCATCTGCTGGTCCGACACGGAGTTCTTCTTCCATGGCCTCCATGGGGAAGACTCGCGATATTCAATGTCGCAAGTGTTTTGGGTTTGGTCACACTGAAAAAGAATGCAGAACCAAACGTGTGATGGTGGTACTTGAAGATGGCGAATATGACTCTGCAAGTGATTTTGATGATGATACATTGGCACTTATTGCTGCACGTGATGGTGCCAATTCTGATTCTGACAAGGAGATGGAGGTAATGGGAGCTGAAACTGCTGATCAATATAAGAGTTTAGTTGCACAGCGTGTCTTGAGTGTGCAATTGAGCAAAGCTGAGCATGATCAACGCCACAACTTGTTTCAAACAAGAGGCGTTGTTAAGGAGAGAGCTATTCGGATCATCATTGATGGAGGGAGTTGTAACAATCTGGCTAGTATTGACATGGTGGAGAAGCTTGCTCTACCCACACGTCAACGACCTCATCCATATTACATTCAATGGTTTGAGAGCTCCCGTAAGCTCAAGGTAACAAGAACTGCACGCGTGCATTTTACTATTGGTACTTATTCTGATTTTGTTGATTGTGATGTTGTACCTATGCAAGCTTGTTCTTTGTTACTTGGTAGACCATGGCAATTTGATAGAGAATCTGTACATAATGGTAAAACAAATCAGTATTCTCTTACACATGCTGGCAAGAAAATTGGACTTAAACCCATGACTCCGGAACAAATTTTGAAAGATGATCTTGCTAGAGCTAGTTAATTAAAAAACGAGGACAAACATAAGAGTGAGAATCAGATTATTGCTGCAGATTTTGTACCACCTAAGCATTCTTCTAAATCTGATTCTAACCATGCTACTGAAATTCGTTTAAAGAATCCTTGTTTACTTGCTAGCAAATCTGATCTTGCTGAAATTGATGTCACTATTACTCCATGTTATGCCATTGTTTGCAAAGAAGTTCTGTTTTCATTTGAGGATATGCCTCCTTCTTTGCCACCTGCGGTTGCTAACCTTTTGCAGGAATACATGGACGTTTTTCCACAAGATGTTCCACCTGGACTTCCACCTATTCGTGGGATAGAACACCAAATTGATTTGATTCCAGGAGCCTCGCTGCCCAACCGTGCGCCATATCGCACCAATCCTGAAGAAACAAAAGAGATACAACAACAAATCCAGAGTTTATTGGACAAAGGTTATATTCGTGAGTCTCTTAGTCCATGCGCTGTTCCTATTATTTTAGTACCTAAGAAAGATGGTTCTTCGCACATGTGTACTGATTGTAGAGCTATTAATAATATTACCATTCGATATCGTCACCCTATACCTCGTTTGGATGACATGCTAGATGAGTTGAGTGGTTCTATTATGTTCTCTAAAGTTGATTTGCGTAGTGGTTACCACCAAATTCGTATGCAATTAGGAGATGAATGGAAAACAGCTTTTAAAACTAAGTTCGGTTTATATGAGTGGTTAGTAATGCCGTTTGGTTTAACTAATGCACCTAGTACCTTTATGAGACTGATGAACGAAGTTTTACGTGCTTTTATTGGTCGTTTTGTGGTGGTATATTTTGATGATATTCTCATATATAGCAAATCTTTAGAGGACCATTTGTATCATTTACGTGCTGTTTTCAATGCTTTACGTGATGCACGTCTGTATGGTAATCTTGAGAAGTGCACCTTTTGCACAAATAGAGTTGCTTTTCTTGGTTATGTTGTTACAGAACAGGGAATTGAAGTTGATCCAGCCAAGATTGAAGCTATTGAGAATTGGCCGCAGCCAAAGACGGTCACACAAGTGAGGAGTTTTCTTGGTCTCGCTGGGTTTTATAGGCGCTTTGTCAAAGATTTTGGTTCTATTGCTGCGCCATTGAATGAGCTCACCAAGAAGGATGTGCCCTTTGTTTGGGGCGATGCACAACAAGAGGCCTTCATGATACTGAAAGATAAGTTAACACATGCTCCATTACTCCAACTTCCTGATTTTAATAAGACATTTGAACTTGAATGTGATGCTAGTGGAATTGGTTTGGGAGGTGTGTTATTACAAGAGGGCAAACCTGTAGCATATTTTAGTGAAAAATTGAGTGGGCCTAGTCTGAACTATTCTACTTATGATAAAGAATTATATGCGCTGGTTCGGACATTAGAAACTTGGCAACATTATTTATGGCCTAAAGAATTTGTTATACATTCTGATCATGAATCTTTGAAGCATATTCGTAGTCAAGCAAAACTGAATCGTCGCCATGCAAAGTGGGTTGAATTTATTGAATCTTTTCCTTATGTTATCAAACACAAAAAGGGTAAAGATAATATTATTGCTGATGCTTTGTCGCGCCGTTATACTATGTTATCTCAGCTTGACTTCAAAAATTTTGGGTTGGAAACTATAAAGGAACAATATTTGCATGATGCTGAATTTAAAGATGTGTTGCAAAATTGTAGAGATGGTAGAACATGGAACAGATTCGTCCTTACTGATGGATTTGTGTTCCGTGCTAACAAACTATGCATCCCAGATGGTTCTGTTCATCTTTTGTTGTTACAGGAGGCGCATGGAGGAGGATTAATGGGACACTTTGGTGTCAAGAAGACGGAGGATGTTCTTGCTGCACACTTCTTTTGGCCACGCATGCGGCGAGATCTTGAGAGATTCGTGGCACGCTGCACTACTTGTCAAAAAGCTAAGTCTCGCCTTAATCCACATGGTTTATATATGCCTCTTCCTGTTCCTAGTGTTCCTTGGGAGGATATTTCGATGGACTTTGTTTTGGGATTACCTCGTACACAGAACGGGAGGGATAGTATTTTTGTGGTTGTGGATCGGTTTTCTAAGATGGCACACTTTATTCCTTGTCACAAGACCGATGATGCTGCGCACGTTGCTGATTTGTTCTTTCGTGATATCGTTCGTTTGCATGGTGTGCCAAATACTATTGTTTCTGACCGTGATACTAAATTTCTTAGCCACTTTTGGAGATGTTTATGGGCTAAGTTGGGGACTAAATTGCTGTTTAGTACTACATGTCATCCCCAAACTGATGGACAAACTGAAGTAGTTAATAGAACTTTATCTACCATGTTGCGGGCTATTTTAAAGAAGAATTTAAAATTGTGGGAAGAGTGTTTGCCTCATATTGAATTTGCTTATAATCGTTCGCTGCATTCTACCACAAAGATGAGCCCTTTTCAGATTGTCTATGGTTTTGTTCCACGTGCACCTATTGATTTGTTGCCTTTACCATCTTCAGTGCAAAATAATTTCGATGCTACACAACGTGCTGACTTGATTTTAAAATTGCATGCAACTACTAAAGACAACATAGAACGCATGAATGTTAAGTATAAAGTTGCTGGGGATAGGGGACGAAAGCATGTTGTGTTTGAGGTTGGTGATCTTGTTTGGTTGCATTTGCGCAAAGATCATTTTCCTGATTTGCGCAAGTCTAAGTTAATGCCACGTGCTGATGGTCCTTTTAAGGTGATTGAGAAAATCAATGATAATGCATATAAACTTAAGCTTCCTGCAGATTTTGGTACGGTAAGTCCTACATTTAACATTGCAGATTTAAAACCTTACTTCGGTGAAGAAGATGAGGTTGCGTCGAGGATGACTTCAATTCAAGAAGGGGAGCATGATGAGGACATCCCATCTATTGATACAACCGCTGCACCTACAGCGGAACACATACAAGGACCCATCACTCGAGCTCGTGCCAAGCAACTTAACTATCAGGTACTTTCGTTTCTTGGAACTCTTTCTCACATACATGAGAATATGATGCTGCCTAAATCAGATATGTTTGTTACTCTTAGGAATGATGGACCTAGCATGGATGAGAGGGACAAGCATTGGAGCATGATCGTGCATGGAGATGGCAGCAAGCGTTTGAGGATTGAAGAAGACGCCACGAGTGGAGATTTCAGAACTTTGAAGCCACCATAATGAAGGATGAAGACTTGGACGAAATATACAAAGAGCTACTTCATAATTTCGTCCATAGATACATATGGTGCTGCGTCACTTCTATTTTTGGGCCAGGCCCATGTAATTTTCGCAGCAAATAAGACAGCCACTTTTAGGAGTCCGAATTTGAGGAGAAAAGGCCTGTTAGGGATCCGTTCGACCACCCAACCCATGGCTAGTCGCACCCCTACCTTTTCCTCCTCAAATACCCCCCGTAGCCGTCATTAGAACTCGGATTTTGTTTAGACTAAAAGTTAGCCATTGCTGCAACTATGAGCTCGACTTTTGAGGCCAATCGCCCAGAAGAAGACCGCCTATTCGGAATCCCACCTTTTGAATAAAGCATACATCTTTCATCCGCAATATCTTGATTGCCGTATTAGTTCTTACTTGTTCTCGATTTCAGGTAGGAATTAAGACCCTCGCTGGTCAGGCTGATCGTGCATCCGCAAGATCAGTAACTCCTGGAGATTGTCCTAGCGATTGCGTTGGCGCACGAGCTTCGCACGTGTAGTCGGATCGTCAAGCACAAACTCCACCCACCAAATCGACGTATCAAGATCTCATCGAAAGATCGGACACCTTTGCCCTATCAGATGGAGTCCAGCAAAGGGGTGTCCTCAGGCTCTAGCCAAGGCACCGACGACGACGAGGGCGACGAGAAGGCCGCCCAGTAAGCTCTTCCTAGACCTCCTCCTGAAGAAATGCGTTAGCTGCACACTTGGCAGCCGTCCGACATTGCCCTGCTGGGCCTTTTTAAGTTGTAATCATACTTAAGGCGTTGTTTGCCAAATTATCCTTATTTGCACCCTTGCGCATTTTTCCTCACCTCGTCTTTGTCTGGGAAGTGCTCTACGCCATTCGAGGGCCATCCTCCGAGCGGGACAGCAGCCTGACGCTTAGTATGCAGCTCGTGGTGCAAGGCTAGCGGGCGCTGGCGCTCCAGAGGTGACTGTGACGGCATACAGGACTATCTCCCTGCAGCCCCCTCGCGTCCAAACACAACAAAGGCGATTCCAGGAGAAGAAACACAAGGCCGCAGACAAGAACAGCAGAAGACTTGGTAAAATTTGCACGAATCGTGCGACCCTCGCGCGCTCATGTGCCTTCATTCGAGTGTCGCTCGAGAGGAGAGAGCACCATGGATCGTATGAGGTGACTGTAGCGGGTCCCTTCCCTAGTCAGAGCTCGATCCATTCTGGGTTTAGCGGGCCTGCTATTTTCCGGGCGAAGGCCCCAGCGCGGACACCGTGCTCCGGCTCTTTCTCGAAAGGCAGACGAGCGAAAACTCACGTTCGCGTTAGGCCGCGGTCAGGCAAATTTGCAAGCTCAAACGGAGCCAAGACTCACAATTTCGAGTAGCTTAAGCAGATTAGAAAAGGTTAATGGCGAGCGAAGTTTGCCGTTACACTTTTGTTCCTTGCGTAGATGAAGGTTCCCCTTCCTCAGCCGAGGGCAAGGGGGTGATGGCCCTTGAGCCCCCTGCCCAATCTTCAAGCACCTAGGGACGGCGCCACCGAGGGCGGCGTAGGCCTACATGTCCTCTGGCTCAAGTCCCAGGGATGCGTATCTGTCGAGGAAGCGCTCGCAGAGGTCCCTCCAGGACGAAATGGACTTTGGCGGTAGCCTGCAGAGCCATCGGCGAGGCTCTCCCTTTGTAGCCATCATGAACCAACTGGCCATGACACGCCCGTCGCCTCCAGCCGACCGAATACTGGCCGCGTATTGCTGCAAGAACTCCACGGGATCGGAGGTTCCATCGTAGCGTGCACCAATATCCGGCCTGAAGCGAGTCAGCCATGTTGCACGGCGAAGTGGCCCGGTGAGCGCCGCGAAGCCCTTGAAGCCGAGGTCACCGACCACTGGAGCACCCTCTCCAATGGCCTCCAGGCCATCGAGGACTTGAAGACGTTCTCGGCGACGGCTTGCGTAGAAAGCGCGAAGGCGAAGATAGTGATGACGATCGTCACCTATGTCGAAGCAGATCTAGAAGAAAACACACCACAGCCCCCTACCTGGCGCGCCAAATGTCGATGGATTTCATGTCGCAAGAACACGGGGTACCACACGACGGACCCAAAGATTCGAACGCAGGGGGCTGAATGTGGGAGATCTTGGATCGCAACGAAATACGGTGACGAAAGCCTCGAGTCGTCGAATGCACCACACACTGCAGAGAGAGACGCCGAACCTTACCCAGGTTCAGGGCCCTCGTGGTGAGGTAAAACCCCTACTTCCTGCCTTCTTGTATTACGACGCAACACCTCACGAGGAGTACAAGGCCTTGGTTACAAAGCTCTAGCTGGCCAGAGGTTGAAGAACCTGCGTGTCCAGCTAGCAGCCTGAAGAAGATGAAGATTCGATCCCCTCTAAGGGGTGACCTCCCCTCCTTTTATAGCGCCAAGGTCCTCCTTCCCCTTATCTTCTTGGGGAAGGGGTTGCCACACACGGCCAAGGAGGGAGGACAGCTGTAGACTTTATTCTTCCGTGGACGTAGTCTTCGTAGAGTAGTGGCGCTGGTCCACTGGAGTGGGTGGAGGAAGCTGATGTCTTCGCCTGGCGCCCTGCACTGTCGACGCTATTTTTTAGGGGGTTGCCCAACAACCACTGTGCCGCTTTAGGCAGGCACGGCGAAAGTTGGTCTCCTCCCTATCGGGGGTAGCGTGGGCGGTACGCGGTCTTCTGTCCTTCATCTTCTTGCTCTGCGCGCAAACGTGCTGAGCTGACGTGGATGTGGTCCCTCCCCTCAACAGCAGGAGCTCGTGAGGAGGTCTTCTGGTCCTTAGCAGTTTTGGTCATCATTCTCCTCATGAGGCGCCTCCTCATGAGGGTCTTCTCCAATAGCTTCGGTCGTCGTTTCACCCCTGGGCCGAAGCTGGGCCGTTGAAGAGGCCCAGGAGCATGTGGACCGGGATACCCCGGTATCCAGAATACCGACAGTCGCTGGCCCCGTTGGCTCGCCACCGCAGCCGGCGTCACCTCCGTGCATAGCCTCTTCCTTGACCAGGGGCTGCGCCCTCGTCCACGGCGTCTTGTCGATGTCCAGGAGCTCGACGTCCTTGCCGCGTCCTCTTCGTCAACAGGGGGCTCCAACCGCGCACGCCTGCAGCCTCGACATCACCAGCGGCGCCTTGGCGCATCTTCCTCGACAAAAGAGCTCTGGAACCGTTGCCCGCAGCCTTGCTGCCGGCATATCCTACGGCTTCCCAGCACCCTACGATGGTGCTGCTGCCTCTCTTTGACCAGGGGCTCACTCCGCGTCGCCATGCCTCGCGGAGGCGACCACGCCCAAGCTCATCCGTGGCTGTGCGCACCTTCGCCCAGCGCCCAGGACACACGTCACTGCGCCGCACAAATGGCTCCGGTCTAGGGGCTCAGCCTCCCTAAACTTTACATTGCGCTCGACTCTGTCTACTGCAAGCTCCTCGGCAACCGCGCCACTTGCCCCCGCCGTGCCTGCGCTTGATCCACCGGCGCGCTTGCGCCTGCATGTGCGCTCCCGCCTGACATTGATGAGGACATCCCATCTATTGATACACCCGCTGCACCTACAGCGGAACACATACAAGGACCTATCACTCGAGCTCGTGCCAAGCAACTTAACTATCAGGTACTTTTGTTTCTTGGAACTCTTTCTCACATACATGAGAATATGATGCTGCCTAAATCAGATATGTTTGTTACTCTTAGGAATGATGGACCTAGCATGGATGAGAGGGACAAGCATTGGAGCATGATCATGCATGGAGATGGCAGCAAGCGTCTGAGGATGGAAGAAGATGCCATGAGTGGAGATTTCAGAACTTTGAAGCCACCATAATGAAGGATGAAGACTTGGACGAAATATACAAAGAGCTACTTCATAAATTCGTCCATAGATAAATATGGTGCTGCATCACTTTTATTTTTGCGCCAGGCCCATGTAATTTTTGCAGCAAATAAGACAGCCACTTTTAGGAGTCCAAATTTGAGGAGAAAAGGCCTGTTAGGGTTCCGTTCGACCACCATACCCATGGCTGGTCGCACCCCTACCTTTTCCTCCTCAAATACCCCCCGTAGCCGTCATTAGAACTCGGATTTTGTTTAGACTAAAGTTAGCCATTGCTGCAACTTCGAGCTCGACTTTTGAGGCCAATCGTCCAGAAGAAGACCGCCTATTCGGAATCCCACCTTTGAATAAAGCATACATCTTTCATCCGCAATATCTTGATTGCTGTATTAGTTCTTACTTCTTCTTGATTTCAGGTAGGAATTAAGACCCTCACTGGTCAGGCTAATCGTGCATCCGCAAAATCAGTAACTCCTGGAGATTGTCCTAGCGATTGCATTGGCGCACGAGCTTCGCACGTGTAGTCAGATCGTCAAGCACGAACTCCATCCACCAAATCGACATATCAAGATCTCATCGAAAGATCGGACACCTTTGCCCTATCAAGTGGTATCAGATTTCAGGTTGCTCGGTGAGATTTACTATTTTCATAGTCTAGATTGCATCTGTGATCTTACCTATAAACCACGAAAAAGCCAAAAATACAGTTAGGGTTTAGATCATCTTGTCCCATAAACCATCCGAGCCTTTGCATTGTCTTTTCAGTTTGCATCGTTGAATTTGTGTCTGCATCCGCGTGTCGAGTTGCTAGTCTTAGTGTCTGTTCCATTAGACTTTCGAGTTCGATTCCCCATAGTCATGCTGCCGCCGCACGCTTGCACCACCGGTCCACCATATCCTTCCACCACCACGCCATATACTTCCGCCACCAACTTCACATTAGGTTTTGTTCATTCCTTCCAATTTCATCCGTTCCTTTTTCAGAGTCCGTAAGTTAAGTTTCGGTCGCCAGGCAAGAGGAAGAAGAAGAGCAAAAAAAAAAAGTCAAATCCGCATCCTAGTCGGTTTGACCCGAATACTACTAGTCCAGTCCGAATTTAGTCCGAATTGGACAGTTTTGTCAGTTTTTGACAGTTTTCGACAGCAAACTTCAATTGGCCATAACTTTTGCATACGAACTCCGTTTTTGACGTGCGACCACTCAGAATGCTCAGCACAAAAAGTTCTATCTAATGCGGCCATCGAAACGCTCAAAATTCCCAAAAGAGTCCGGGAAGGTCGAGTTTTTGCCCTCTGAAGTTTCGGACCCAGAAATTCCTGCAGATCTTCACTTATATCTTGCTTTTGAGCTGTTTCTTTCTGCTTGTTGTGTCCCGCCGTGACTTTCTTAGTGTTCTCGGTTCTCGGATCGCGTCTCTCGCACGGTCTAGCCTAGGACCAGCACAGTGCCGTGGTTGAGCATTCTTTCAACATTGCATTACTGTTTTGATATTTGCTGTTTTTGTTACCATATAAGCCTTCCTACAGCTCCACATATTTCTGCACGTGCTTTGAATCAACACCTGGTAATCGCTTTGTGCAATTTTGGGAGTTGCTGATCTTTGCTGGTTGCACATCACCTTCCTCCTGTTTGGTAAGAACTTCTAAGAGCTTTGTATACCGCTTGACGGATTACGCGTGATTCCACCATATTCCGTAGTGCATAGGTATATATCTTTGTGCTTGTTTCTACGCTAAGCATAACAGGAACCACGAAGGATGATGTTGATCCAGAGAAGATGACTAGTGCAGAGTTGCATGCCCACTTCACTCGGCTGTTGGTGGGGCGTGCACAAGATGTGGACACACGCTTGGGTGATGTTGATTCCAAGTTTGCTGATGCCATGGACAAGATTGCTGGCCTTGAGGCATCCTTCAACACCAAGCTCGACGCCAAGTTCCAGGAAGTCCTGGCTCGTTTACCACCACAGCCACAGCCGGGCGTCCATGTACCACGTGCTCGCCGCATTCCTCTTATACCGCTATTTGCGGGTACCGTTACAGCCACGGCAGTTGCTGCGGCCGCTACGGAGGCGGCCACCTAGGATGGATATGCTGCTGACGAGGGGAAAACGAGTTCAAAGATGAAAACGAGCTCGAGGAGGACAAGGTCCAACAACCTGCACCTGGCCGTCCACGGCAATACAACCACAACGCTCGTCCACCTCTGCGTCCGGTACGTGATGATGAACATGTGGCCAAGCTGAAATTAAATATTCCGCCATTTGAGGGTAGATATAATCCTGATGCATATCTCACTTGGGAATTAGAAGTAGAGCAACGTTTTGCATGTTTACGCTACCCTAAGCATTTGCGTGTTAGTGCTGCTACATGTGAATTTATAGATTTTGCTTCTATCTGGTGGTCTGAACATTGTCGAGTCAATCATGCTAATATTCCTGCTACTTGGCTTGGTCTAAAACATGCCATGCGTACTCATTTTGTACCTCCACATTATCAATGGGACTTGCTTAAAAAATTAGCTCGTTTAGAACAAGGCAAAAATTCCGTACAAGAGTATTATCAAGAGTTACAAACGGGCATGATTCGTTGTGGTATTATAGAGGATAATGAAGCTATGCTTGCACGTTTCTTTGGTGGTTTAAATAAGGAGATTCAGCATATTTTAGACTATAAGGAGTACAACACTATTACTCATTTATTTCATCTTGCTTGCAAAGCTGAACTTGAAGTGCAGGATCGTCAACCATCATGGAGAAGAGCTAATAATTCTGCAGGTCATACTTCTTCATGGTCTGCACGCCAATCAGCTCCACCTTCTCGTGGGGATGCACCAGGTCCTTCCACCTCCTGGTATACCACGCCGACGTCAAGAACGCCACCTGCTCCTGCTCCATCACCATCTGCTGGTCCGACACAGAGTTCTTCTTCCATGGCCTCCACGGGGAAGACTCGCGACATTCAATGTCGCAAATGTTTTGTGATGAGGACATCCCATCTATTTATACAACCGCTGCACCTACAGCGGAACACATACAAGGACCCATCACTCGAGCTCGTGCCAAGCAACTTAACTATCAGGTACTTTTGTTTCTTGGAACTCTTTCTCACATACATGAGAATATGATGCTGCCTAAATCAGATATGTTTGTTACTCTTAGGAATGATGGACCTAGCATGGATGAGAGGGACAAGCATTGGAGCATGATCATGCATGGAGATGGCAGCAAGCGTTTGAGGATTGAAGAAGATGCCACTAGTGGAGATTTCAGAACTTTGAAGCCACCGTAATGAAGGATGAAGACTTGGACAAAATATACAAAGAACTACTTCATAAATTCGTCCTTAGATAGATATGGTGCTGCGTCACTTTTATTTTTGGGCCAGGCCCATGTAATTTTCGCAGCAAATAAGACAGCCACTTTTAGGAGTCCAAATTTGAGGAGAAAAGGCCTGTTAGGGTTCCGTTCGACCACCATACCCATGGCTGGTCGCACCCCTACCTTTTCCTCCTCAAATACCCCCCGTAGCCGTCATTAGAACTCAAATTTTGATTAGACTAAAGTTAGCCATTGCTGCAACTACGAGCTCGACTTTTGAGGCCAATCGCCCAGAAGAAGACCGCCTATTCGGAATCCCACCTTTTGAATAAAGCATACATCTTTCATCCGCAATATCTTGATTGCTGTATTACTTCTTACTTGTTCTCGATTTCAGGTAGGAATTAAGACCCTCGCTGGTCAGGCTGATCGTGCATCCGCAAGATCAGTAACTCCCGGAGATTGTCCTAGCGATTGCATTGGCGCACGAGCTTCGCACGTGTAGTCGGATCGTCAAGCACGAACTCCACCCACCAAATCGAAATATCAAGATCTCATCGAAAGATCGGACACCTTTGCCCTATCAAGTGGTATCAGATTTCAGGTTGCTCGGTGAGATTTACTGTTTTCGTAGTTTAGATTGTATCTGTGTTCATACCTATAAACCACGAAAAAGCCAAACATACAATTAGGGTTCATCTCGTCCCATAAACCATCCGAGCCTTTGCATTGTCTTTTCAGTTTGCATCGTTGAATTTGTGTCTGCATCCGCGTGTCAAGTTGCTGGTCTTAGTGTCTATTCCTTTAGAGTTTCGAGTTCGAATCACCATAGTCCCACCGCCGCCGCACGCTTGCACCACTGCTCCACCATATCCTTCCGCCACCACGCCATATACTTCCGCCACCGCCTTTACATAAGTTTTTGTTCGTTCCTCCCAATTTCATCCGTGCCTTTTTTAGAGTCTGTGAGTTAGGTTTCGGTCGCCAGTCAAGAGGAAGAAGAAGAGCAAAAAAAAAAGTCAAATCCGCATCCAAGTCGGGTTGATCCGTTCCTACTAGTCCAGTCCGATTTCAGTCCGAATTGGACAGTTTCGTTAGTTTTTGACGGTTTTCGACAGCAAATTTCAACTGGCCATAACTTTTGCATACGAACTCCGTTTTCGACGTGCGACCACTCAAAATGCTCAGCACGAAAAGATCTATGTAACCACAACAAAGGCCGGGAAGGCTGAGTTTTTGCCCTCTGAAGTTTCGGACCCGAAAATTCCTGCAGATCTTCACTTATGTCTTGCTTTGGAGCTGTTTCTTTCTGCTTATTGTGCCACGCCGTGACTTTCTTAGTGTTCTCGGCTCGCGTCTCTAGCACGGTATAGCCTAGGACTAGCACAGTACAGTGGTTGAGCATTCTTTCAACGTTGCATTGCTGTTTTGACATTTGCTGTTTTTGCTACCATATAAGCCTTCCTACAGCTCCACATATTTCTGCACGTGCTTTGTATCGACACCTGGTAATCAATTTGTGCAATCTTGGGAGTCGCTGCTTTTTGCTGGTTGCATATCACCTTCCTCCTGTTTGGTAAGAACTTGTAAGAGCTTTGTATACCGCTTGACGGATTACGCGTGATTCCACCATATTCCGTAGTGCGTAGGTATATATATTTGTGCTTGCTTCTACGCTAACCATGACAGGAACCACGAAGGATGATGTTGATTCGGAGAAGATGACTAATGCAGAGTTGCATGCCCACTTCACTCGGCTGTTGGTGGGGCGTGCACAAGATGTGGACACACGCTTGGGTGATGTTGATTCCAAGTTTGCTGATGTCATGGACAAGATTGCTGGCCTTGAGGCATCCTTCAACACCAAGCTCGACGCCAAGTTCCAGGAAGTCCTGGCTCGTTTACCACCACAGCCACAGCTGGGCGTCCATGTACCACGTGCTCGCCGCGTTCCTCTTATACCGCCATCTGCGGGTACCGTTGCAGCCACGGCAGTTGCTGCGGCCGCTACGGAGGCGGCCACCCAGGATGGATATGCTGCTGACGAGGGGAAAACGAGTTCAAAGATGAAAACGAGCTCGAGGAGGACGAGGTCCAACAACCTGCACCTGGCCGTCCACGGCAATACAACCGCAACGCTCATCCACCTCCGCGTCCGGTACGTGATGATGAACATGTGGCCAAGCTGAAATTAAATATTCCGCCATTTGAGGGTAGATATAATCCTGATGCATATCTCACTTGGGAATTAGAAGTAGAGCAACGTTTTGCATGTTTACGCTACCCTGAGCATTTGTGTGTTAGTGCTGCTACATGTGAATTTACAGATTTTGCTTCTATCTGGTGGTCTGAACATTGTCGAGTCAATCATGCTAATATTCCTGCTACTTGGCTTGGTCTAAAACATGCCATGCGTACTCATTTTGTACCTCCACATTATCAATGGGACTTGCTTAAAAAATTAACTCGTTTAGAACAAGGCAAAAATTCTGTACAAGAGTATTATCAAGAGTTACAAACAGGCATGATTCGTTGTGGTATTGTAGAGGATAATGAAGCTATGCTTGCACGTTTCTTTGGTGGGTTAAATAAGGAGATTCAGCATATTTTAGACTACAAGGAGTACAACACTATTACTCGTTTATTTCACCTTGCTTGCAAAGCTGAACTTGAAGTGCAGGATCGTCAACCATCATGGAGAAGAGCTAATAATTCTGCAGGTCGTACTCCTTCATGGTCTGCGCGCCAATTAGCTCCACATTCTCGTGGGGATGCACCAGGTCCTTCCACCTCCAGGTATACCACGCCGACGTCAAGAACGCCACCTGCTCTTGCTCCATCACCATCTACTGATCCGACACGGAGTTCTTTTTCCATGGCCTCCATGGGGAAGACTCGCGACATTCAATGTCGCAAATGTTTTGGGTTTGGTCACATCGAAAAAGAATGCCGAACCAAACGTGTGATGGTGGTGCTAGAAGATGGCAAATATGACTCTGCGAGTGATTTTGATGATGATACATTGGCACTTATTGCTGCACGTGATGGTGCCAATTCAGATTCTGACAAGGAGATGGAGGTAATGGGAGCTGAGACTGCTGATCAATACAAGAGTTTAGTTGCACAACGTGTCTTGAGTGTGCAATTGAGCAAAGCTGAGCATGATCAACGCCACAATTTGTTTCAAACAAGAGGCGTTGTTAAGGAGAGAGCTATCCGGATCATCATTGATGGAGGGAGTTGTAACAATCTGGCTAGTATTGACATGGTGGAGAAGCTTGCTCTACCCACACGACAACGACCTCATCCATATTACATTCAATGGTTTGAGAGCTCCCGTAAGCTCAAGGTAACAAGAACTGCACGTGTGCATTTTACTATTGGTACCTATTCAGATTTTGTTGATTGTGATGTTGTACCTATGCAAGCTTGTTCTTTGTTACTTGGTAGACCATGGCAATTTGATAGAGAATCTGTACATAATGGTAAAACTAATCAGTATTCTCTTACACATGCTGGCAAGAAAATTGGACTTAAACCCATGACTCCGGAACAAATTTTGAAAGATGATCTTGCTAGAGCTAGTAGATTAAAAAACAATGACAAACATAAGAGTGAGAATCAGATTATTGCTGCAGATTTTGTACCCCCCTAAGCATTCTTCTAAATCTGATTCTAACCATGCTACTGAAATTCGTTTGAAGAATTCTTGTTTACTTGCTAGCAAATCTGATCTTGCTGAAATAGATGTCAATATTACTCCATGTTATGCCATTGTTTGCAAAGAAGTTCTGTTTTCATTTGAGGATATGCCTCCTTCTTTGCCACCTACGGTTGCTAACCTTTTGCAGGAATACATGGATGTTTTTCCACAAGATGTTCCACCTGGACTTCCACCTATTCGTGGGATAGAACACCAAATTGATTTGATTCCAGGAGCCTCGCTGCCCAACTGTGCGCCATATCGCACCAATCCTGAAGAAACAAAAGAGATCCAACGACAAATCCAGAGTTTATTGGACAAAGGTTATATTCGTGAGTCTCTTAGTCCATGCGTTGTTCCTATTATTTTAGTACCTAAGAAAGATGGTTCTTCGCGCATGTGTACTGATTGTCGAGCTATTAATAATATTACCATTTGATATCGTCACCCTATACCTCGTTTGGATGACATGCTAGATGAGTTGAGTGGTTCTATTATGTTTTCTAAAGTTGATTTGCGTAGTGGTTACCACCAAATTCGTATGCAATTAGGAGATGAATGGAAAACAGCTTTTAAAACTAAGTTCGGTTTATATGAGTGGTTAGTAATGCCGTTTGGTTTAACTAATGCACCTAGTACCTTTATGAGACTGGTGAACGAAGTTTTACGTGCTTTTATTGCTCGTTTTGTGGTGGTATATTTTGATGACATTCTCATATATAGCAAATCTTTAGAGGACCATTTGGATCATTTGCGTGTTGTTTTCAATGCTTTACGTGATGCACGTTTGTATGGTAATCTTGAGAAGTGCACTTTTTGCACAAATAGAGTTGCTTTTCTTGGTTATGTTGTTACAGAACAGGGAATTGAAGTTGATCCAGCCAAGATTCAAGCTATTGAGAATTGGCCGCAGCCCAAGATGGTCACACAAGTGAGGAGTTTTCTTGGTCTCGCTGGGTTTTATAGGCGCTTTGTCAAAGATTTTGGTTCTATTGCTGCGCCATTGAATGAGCTCACAAAGAAGGATGTGCCCTTTGTTTGGGGCGATGCACAACAAGAGGCCTTCATGATACTGAAAGATAAGTTAACACATGCTCCATTACTCCAACTTCCTAATTTTAATAAGATGTTTGAACTTGAATGTGATGCTAGTGGAATTGGTTTGGGAGGTGTGTTATTACAAGAGGGCAAACCTGTAGCATATTTTAGTGAAAAATTGAGTGGGCCTAGTCTGAACTATTCTACTTATGATAAAGAATTATATGCGTTGGTTCGGACATTAGAAACTTGGCAACATTATTTATGGCCTAAAGAATTTGTTATACATTCTGATCATGAATATTTGAAGCATATTCGTAGTCAAGCAAAACTGAATCGTCGACATGCAAAGTGGGTTGAATTTATTGAGTCTTTTCCTTATGTTATCAAACACAAAAAGGGTAAAGATAATGTTATTGCTGATGCTTTGTCGCGCCGCTATACTATGCTATCTCAGCTTGACTTCAAAAATTTTGGGTTGGAAACTATAAAGGAACAATACTTGCATGATGCTGAATTTAAAGATGTGTTGCAAAATTGTAGAGATGGTAGAACATGGAACAAATTCATCCTTACTGATGGATTTGTGTTCCGTGCTAACAAACTATGCATCCCAGATGGTTCCGTTCATCTTTTGTTGTTACAGGAGGCGCATGGAGGAGGATTAAGGGGACACTTTGGTGTCAAGAAGACGGAGGATGTTCTTGCTGCACACTTCTTTTGGCCCTCTTGATTGCACCCATAACAAATTACCTTGGGCCTCTGACAATCCCTTGCAAAGTGTCCTTTGGCTCCACATGAATGACAGATAACTCCACCTCTAGGATTTCCTCCTCTAGCCCTAGGTAGCATTCCCCGATTCTGCGGTCGCAGCTTGAAACTAAGATCTGTAGTTGGTTTATTGATTGGATACTTCCTAGGTTCCAGCTTTGCCTTGTTCTACAATTCCTCTTGAACTTGCTCGAAATCATCCTCCATAGTGATAGCTGCGTCAACAAGCTCCTAGAAATCCGCTGCCTTTAACATTCTCAGCTACATTTTTGCCATTGGATGTAAACCTCTCATGAACTTTTTCTTCCTCTTCTCATCTGTATTCACCTCACCGGAAGCATAACGTGATAAGAGGGTGAACTCCTTGACATATCTCATGATAGTCTTGTCTTTCTGTTCTAAATTCTCAAACTCCCTTCGCTTTAATTCCATGATGCTTTCAGGCACATTTGCCTCCCTGAACTTTCTCTTGAACTCCTCCCAGGTGAATACCCTTCCTGGAAGGTGTATGGCCACTATATTGTCCCAGCATGCCGCCCCTGGCCCGCATAGCAGATGCGTAGCATATCTAACCTTCTCTCCGTCAATGCAGTTTATGATGTTGAGCTTCCTCTCGCAGTCAAGCAACCAGTCTTCAGCATCCATTGGTTCCTGAGCCGTCGCAAATGGAATTGGTCTTGTATTCAGAAAGTCTGCCAGTGAGACTCCGTGCACTCCTTCATTCTGACCTTCTCGGTTGCGTTCCATCACATCCTTCATCATCTTAGTCTCACATTCAATGAGCATACGCTGACATTCATCCGCCATCCTCATGTATTGAGCAAAATCCTGTTGTGTCAGAAATGGTGGTGGTAGTGGTAATGGTTCCCTTGCCGCTGCATCGGCTGCCTCCTTAGCCTTGGCTTCAGTCTCCATCCTCTGTTGTTCAGACTCTTCACCCACTACCATCGCCATTTTATGCCCTAACCCTGTTACATCAAGCGAAACTCATAGTTACATCATGCTCGAGCTTTCGGAGCTCAACTTCATGCACACAGGTAGTCACACAATAAAATCCAAATAAACATAGCCAAATCACACCAAACATATACCATATATATACATGAGTAAAAGCAACATAGTGTTACATGTCTCATCGCTTCGTGAGTAACTACACTCACTATTCAAACTACGAAAGAAAAATACTAGATATTACACATATGGTACATATGTTACACAAGCATAACGCCTCCATCTCGGTGGTGGTCCTCTACGAGTAGTCGCACTCCCGGTATATCCCTGGTGTCCAAACGGTAGCTCGTGAAGTCCTCTTGAGTGTAGCAGGGGCATAGGATGACTCCGCCGGTGTATAGCTGAAATCAGGTGTAGTACCTAAGTTGAAATCAGTCATCCCCAGATAACTGCTCAACAATGGGTACACACTATCAGTGGCACCCCTCTCCATCTTTGGCCTCGAGCATTCTCCATGCTCCATATGGATAGGCATCTCTCCCTCTGAATCTGACCCTATGTCTATGGGCTTTCCCACCACGTCTCCAGTGTGGTGAACAACCCTGAACTGACTCGTTACCTCCTCATCCGAGTCGCACGGAATCGGATCTCCGGCCGTCCCCTTATACTCACCAAATCGCCAACCCATGGAGTTTCCTCCAAAACTGTCATCATGGGGCATTCCCCATGACTCCATCCCTGCCTCGTATCCGGCTCCAGTCGAGCCATGTGCGAAATGTGCTGGTGGCATCTCCGGTTTGGCCTCGGGCTCGAACTCCCGCTCCTCGGGATCGACCTCCTCCTCTAAAGTGATAAAATCTCCAGTCGAGAAGGCTGGAGTAGGTTCCTATGGTGGTCTAGAAGTCTCCCCCGTACACCATGGAGTCGGTGTCAACTCAGTGATCTCCTCCACTAGACTTTGTATCTCACTAACCAAAGCTCTGTGCACGTGATAGAACATACTAAGCAGATGCTTACACCTGTCCATGTGCTCTGCTGCGGCATGTGGGTGTTTCTTTGCAAACTTGTAGCTATGCCGACGAGGGTCTTCTCCCTCCTTGTGGTGTGGGATGTGCGTGAACTTAGTACCCAATAACTTCTTCGTTTTGCGTTCATGAATATCAGTTATGGCCATCAGGGCTGCTATCTTATAAGCTACACTAACCGTGCGTGCCTCTCTAGCTGGCATGATCACGCTCATGCCCAATTTGGCACAGAGCATGATCCCTACCCTATAATTCTGAAAGACTCTACCCTCATAATAAGCGTACTTCTTGACAGGGATACGGGTTTCACACCCGCACTGATGTAAGATGCCTCGTAGCATGTCGGATAAATTTCCATCATACTCATCCAGAGTCACGTCCCAAAATTGCACGATCCTAGACGGGTTTGTGCTTGCCATCCTGGTAGTATATAAGAGATATTAATTAGTACATAATGCATCATAATAGTAACAATAAAGAATTGTAACACTAAAAAGTATGACTTTGTTATTCTCAAGTGAATAACGTCATGACTGTTTTAGAGCACTCTTTACTATTCCTATTTGCCTCCTACAGGTCGTTCCCATTTACTAGGCGTCCAACCTAAGGTCAAAGCTTTTGCTCTGATACTGATGAGGGTTAACTCGGCAAATGTCCTAGATGAAGGACTTAGGATCGGGGGAAGAACAATGAGTAGAGATTCTGGGATCGAGATTGGAACACGATGTACCCAGGTTCACGTCCCCGCGGTGGAGGATCACTACATCCTGCTAGCAATCTAGTATATGATCACAATGGTGTTTACAGGGTGTCGCCGTAGGCGGATTTGTGTATCTAGTCTATGTCTAATCTATCTTGTATGCTCTATCTTGCGATGTCGATCTATGAGATATCTCTCGAGGAGAGCCCCTGTGATAAGGATCACGCCGGTGATCCTTGGAGTTTTGTCCCGATCTTTCACAGCGAGTCTACCCGGATAAATAATCTTCCAACAACGTGAAGAACGTCACCTGAAGAAGAGGAACGAATCCAGCAAGCAACGTGATGATGAACACCACGCCTCAAACCACAGCTCGATAATTCTTGATGAACACAAGAACCTCCGCAGCAACTTTATTAGAAACACGGCAGCGCCGTTTCCCCGGAGGGATGATACACGGTGGAGCACACGATAGTTTTCAACTAAACAACTGAACTCCCTAAACCCTAACCTGCTGGCCTCCTTATATAGACGGCCAGAAAACTGTTGGGCTTGGACAGGCCCAAACCCAAAACACAAATAAAACTAAGTGGCCCATAACATGACCTGACACACGAAATAACATGAACAGATATGCAAACTAATGACACAGCCTTAGACTTAATTATCTCATATCGTAGGTCGTCCTGGCGTGCCAATCTGCAACGAGCTTCCCTCATCTTGGTGGAGTCCTGAAATTGGGCTTCACCTCCTCCTTCGTGCCCATATCATCCTCCCCCCCTTCAAGAAGCGTTGTCCCCAACGCGTGAGGGTCTGCTCGAAAGGGTGGCGGAATATCAACAATGGCACCACGCATATTCGCCGTCTTCAAGTCTTGCTTGCCTTCCTCACCACATCCTCCCTCTTGGCCTGCTCGACTTGATACAGCCCTAGGTGGTTGCACCTCTTTTCTGCGCCAAATAAACTTGTGCTTAGGCGCCTCCACCTTCTTCTTCTCAAACCTTGCTGGAACCTTGCGTTGCTGAACATGAACCTGCTTAGCACGACCCTGCAAAGTAGTAATGCCTGGGCCACACAACTGACGAACACGTCCATCTTTGCCTGTATGCACACGCACTGCTGCTCCAACAAAACATCTCTGAGGTGTTCTAAGAAAACTGTGGCTGACTACCCGCGGCACCATATGCACCGGAACACGATCAGCACCACCGTCATCGGTCTGAACACCCATGTCAACACGAGCTGGAAGTGGAACAGATGGAACACATGCTGACATATCCTTCCCTTCATCCATAAGAGGCTTGACATCAACCGGCTTGTCACTAACAAGAACAACTGGCTTGTCATCTACAGGCTTGGCTGAAACAATATCACCATTGACGCTCTTCGCATCATGCTCCTCAAGCTGCACCTGAGCTAGCCCTGGTTGTGGCTTAGCTTTATGCAACTTCTCCTTGCGAACCACCAACACAACATCAGACTTGATTTGATCATCTCTCATAGGCTTCAAAGTCCGATGTTTGCCATCATGCATAAAAGAATATGTATTTGCTCTCCCAGCATGCATAGCATTACGATCATACTGCCATGGACGTCCAAGTAACAGCCCACACACCTCCAATGGCAACACATCACATTCCACCTCATCAACATAGTCACCAACTGTAAATGACACACGTACCTTATGAGTAACCTTCAGCATACCGCAGCTATTCAACCACTCAACATGCTTAGGTTCAGGAATACGCCATGTGGACAACCCCAATGATGCCACCACAGCCCTACTGATGTCATTACAGTAACTACCGCTGTCAATAATCAGTTTGCATGCCTTCTCCTTGATGGTGCACTGTGTTTGAAAAAGGCTGCATCGCTGATTCCTCCTTATTGCCTCATCACCATTGGACAATTTGTGAAGTTGTATACTCATACCTCTCAATGGTGTGTCATCTCCATCAACTTTGGCTTGTACCTTTGGGAAAACCGCCTTGTCTGATTCCACGGTCTTGTGCAAAAATCGAGTACGCAGAAATTGCTTAAAAACCTCCCAACGAGATGTTTCAAGTGTGATGCCCTTTGCGCACCGTTCTTCACGCCACCAACCAGCCACCTGCGTACCCACACGCCGATGGGCAAGTACAAATTCAGTAAAACCGCCAAACTTGCTATCACGGGCACGACATTGTGCAAAGCCACGCTCCATGTGAGATTCCCAAGACTCATACTCTGCAAACTTTGCAGCACTGTTCAAACTCCACGTGATTTTAGTTGCATCATACCGAAAACCAGCCAAGATCTCTAAATAGTCACTGTAGATATCGTCCGCTTTGTCAGTCAAACGGACAGGCCTTGATGAACCCATACCTGAATATTGCTGGTATGCACTTGTCCGTCACGCAGAAAAAAATTGCAAAGAAATTTGTTCCAAACTGAACGGAGTAGCCTCCTTGCTGTATGCAGACTGTCTAGAAAACCAATATAAAATTTTGCACTGATCTGAAATATCTTGTGCTGCTCCTAGTAATCTGTCACAAAAATCTGCAAAAATCCTATATAAACTGAAGCAAAACAGTCTTAACTGAAAGCTGACAGGAACAGACAGATGCAGGACGCTCGACCACGGATACTGTCTGTGGTAGAGCGAGGAGAAACGATCTATCAAACCAAAGGCTGGGGAGCGATCAGGTGCGCCCGACCACGGAGACAGTCTGTAGGCTGGCGAGACGAGGCGATCAGTCCCAGGCGTGGGCGAGCGATTCGCTCGAAGGTAGATGGGCCGGCCCAGAAAACAGCGCCGGCTGGCTGCCAGCAAGACCGCCAGGACACTCACGGCGCGAGCGCAAACTTGTGGTCTGGCGCGATGTGCTGCTTGCTTTCTTTCTTTTTTTTTGCTTTGAACCGATCGGATCTGCTGTTGTGTTTTTTTTTTTTTGCACTTGACGCGATCGGATCTGGAATCTGCACGTTACTCTGGCCGAACGCAAGGCAGCGCACGCTGCGATCTCCTGCGTCCCTGTACGTCTGGCGGCGGCCGATTTTTTTTTGTGTGTCTTCCCTGGATCGATCTGAGATTGGAAACAACAAAGATCTGGATCGAGTGTCTTATTTGCTGCGAAAATTACATGATAAGGATCACGCCGGTGATCCTTGGAGTTTTGTCCCGATCTTTCACAGCGAGTCTACCCGGATAAATAATCTTCCAACAACGTGAAGAACGTCACCTGAAGAAGAGGAACGAATCCAGCAAGCAACGTGATGATGAACACCACGCCTCAAACCACAGCTCGATAATTCTTGATGAACACAAGAACCTCCGCAGCAACTTTATTAGAAACACGGCAGCGCCGTTTCCCCGGAGGGATGATACACGGTGGAGCACACGATAGTTTTCAACTAAACAACTGAACTCCCTAAACCCTAACCTGCTGGCCTCCTTATATAGACGGCCAGAAAACTGTTGGGCTTGGACAGGCCCAAACCCAAAACAGAAATAAAACTAAGTGGCCCATAACATGACCTGACACACGAAATAACATGAACAGATATGCAAACTAATGACACAGCCTTAGACTTAATTATCTCATATCGTAGGTCGTCCTGGCGTGCCAATCTGCAACGAGCTTCCCTCATCTTGGTGGAGTCCTGAAATTGGGCTTCACCTCCTCCTTCGTGCCCATATCACGTCCATCTTTTCCTGTATGCACACGCACTGCTGCTCCAACAAAATGTCTCCGAGGTGTTCTAACAAAACTGTGGCTGACTACCCATGGCACCGTATGCACCGGAACACGATCAGCATCACCGTCATCGGTCTGAACACCCATGTCAACACGAACTGGAAGTGGAACACATGGAACACATGCTGACATATCCTTCCCTTCATCAATAAGAGGCTTGACTTCAACCGGCTTGTCACTAACAAGAACAACTGGCTTGTCATCTACAGGCTTGGCTGAAACAATATCACCACTGACGCTCTTCACATCATGCTCCTCATGCTGCACCTGAGCTAGCCCTGGTTGTGGCTTAGCTGTATGCAACTTCTCCTTGCGAACCACCAACACAATATCGGACTTGATTTGATCATCTCTCATAGGCTTCAAAGTCCGCTGTTTGCCATCATGCACAAAAGAATATGTATTTGCTCTTCCAGCATGCATAGCATTGTGATCATACTGCCATGGACGTCCAAGTAACAGCCCACACACCTCCAATGGCAACACATCACAGTCCACCTCATCAACATAGTCATCAACTGTAAATGGCACACGCACCTTGTGAGTAATCTTCAGCATACCGCAGCTATTAACCCACTCAACATGCCTCGGTTCTGGAATACGCCATGTGGATAAACCCAAAGCCTCCACAACCGCCTTGCTAATGCCATTACAGTAACTACCACTATCAATCATTAACTTGCATGCTTTGCCTTTGATTATGCACTGCGCCTGAAATAAATTCCATCGCTGGCCTCTATCCGCTGTCATGCAAGTCTCATCATGTACTCTTTTGAGTTGCATATTCAGCCCACTCAATGGTACAACCTCCTCCACGACATCCTTGACAACATCAGCCTTGACAACATCAACCGCTGACAATTCAGAATTCATGGCTACCACCTTGCTAACTGTCGGCAATGGAACAACTGTCAACTTCTCATGAGTAGTCACAGCTGTCGCGACCTTCGGTATAGGAGCTATGCTCTTGCCAACATCCTCTATCCGATGCAAAACCTTGGGTGGCTGCTTAATTACTTCTACGGGTACCATGGGCTTTCGAGAAGGAACCACGTTGCTAGAAGGTATAAAGCACTCTCGCAGAAAGTTTCTAAAATTCGCCCAAGTTGCAGAGGTAATGCTCTTCTCCTGCAAAGCTTTATGCCACCAACTGTATAGCCTGGCATCCACGCGTTGGTCTGCAAGAGCCAAACGGTTAGAATCATTCATGTTTTGATCATAGGTAGCACACCTGTAGAAACCCTGTAGCATATGACGTTCCCATGACTCATACTCTTCAGCTGTTGCATCATAGGTCAGTTGCCAATTGATCTCATATGCATCATATGCTAAAACACCATCCAGCAGGTCCAGATAATCATTGAAAATATCGCTAGATTTTTTGCCACTGCGACACTTATAGCCGTAATAATCACCCGGAAAAGAATCCATATTTATGTCTACTTTTGCCCAGCCTTGACTGATTTCGCAATGCAGAACACAGCAGCACAAGAAAACTCCACGCTCTGGATCAGACACGAAAGACTTAGAAGTCTGATCGGTAGCGTTTAATTCCACCACTTTTTTCCGTTGTTTGTAGCCAAGAACACTAGGAAGCAGGCTTGTGTCCAATTGGCCAATATCACCAGGCGCGGGGCGACTGAAACAAACGCGAGGCAATCAGTCCTGTTATCACTAGAGGGTAGACTATGTCTGTGGTGGAGCGACGCACAGCTCGCTCCAGGCGCACGCGAGGCGAGCGACCCGCTCGAGGCCGGCTGGGCCGGCCCGCTAGGAGCCGCTGGAGGCTAACAGACCGAGGCGCGGGCGAAGTCCCCTTCGGGGCGCGGGCGTGCGAGCCTCGCTCGACCCCAGACGCGGTCTCCCCTCAGGCGCGTGGGTACACGGGGCGATGCTCCTTTTTTTTTGTTGACTGCTATTCCCGATCGGATCTGGCCAGCGCTGGGAACTCAGGCAAATCGATGCAAATCAACTCGGTCCTGGCGGTGATCAAGCTTGCCAACGATCGGTCCGACGGCGGCCGAGCTGCACACAGAAAAAGGAGATCCAAAAACAACACCAACGTAAGGCTCCTCAATCTGCTCTCTGTCCCCACGATCTGAAGAACCACGCTAGGAAAAACAAACACAATCCGATTTGTGCAGCGGAAAGCAATCTCCTATTCCCAATCTACAAACTGTCCGGATTAACAATCAGCAGATCGATCTCGCCGTGAGCAATCCAGAAAACCAACGAAGAGATCTGATCTGAAAACTCTTCGAACAAAAACAATCCAGAGAACAATCAATCTGAAATACTCGCGGTGATAAACCCAGTAATCTGATACCACATGATAAAGATCACGCCGGTGATCCTATGAGTTTTGTCCCGATCTTTCACAGCGAGTCAACCAGGATAAATATCTTCCAATAACGCAAAGGACATCACCTGAAGACGAGGACGAATCCAGCAAGCAACGTGATGATGAACACCACGCCTCAAACCAAAGCACGACAATCCTTGATGAACACAAGAACCTCCGCAGCAACTTTATTCGATAAACGGCATCACCGTCCCCGGAGGGATGCTTCACCAAGAAACACAACACGATAGTTTGTAAACTAAAATTCTAAACCCCCTAAACCCTAGACTGCTGGCCTCCTTATATAGATGGCCAGAAAACTGTTGGGCTTGGACAGGCCCAAACCCAAAACACACATAAACCTAAGTGGCCCACAACTAGACCTAGCTACGAAATAACATAGGCATGAATACAAATTGCTGACACAACCTTAGACTAATTATTACATATCGTAGGTCGTCCTGGCGTGCCAATATGCAACGAGCTTCCCTCATCTTGGTGGAGTCCTGAAATTGGGCTTCACCTCCTCCGTCGTGCCCATATCACAAACTGAGTAAACTTCATAATATTGCTATGCAAGGATATAATCTTAGCAGGAGGATAGTATCTACCAATAAAAGCATCCTTACACTTAGCCCATGAATCAATACTATTCTTAGTCAAAGACAGCAACCAATCTTTAGCTTTTCCTCTCAAAGAGAAAGGAAACAACTTGAGCTTAATAAGATCACTTTCTACATCCTTATATTTCTGCATCTCACATAGCTCAACAAAATTGTTGAGATGAGCTGCAGCATCTTCAGTACTAGCACCAAAGAATTGCTCTTTCATAACAAGGTTCAACAAAGTAGGCTTAATCTCATAAAAGTTTGCAGCAGTAGCAGGTGGTGCAATAGGAGTGCAGATAAAATCACTATTGTTTGTGCTAGTAAAGTCACACAACTTGGTGTTTTCAGGATTGGCCATTTCAGCAAAACAAAAGTAAACAAGTAAAAACAACTACCAAGGATTCTAATTTTTTTGGGTTTTTGATATAAAATGATGCAGGTAAAATAAATAAAGTAAAGCAAAATAATAACAAAGTAAAGGATGTGCGTGCGAAAAACTCCCCTCGCAGAAGTCTTCTACTTCCTCCTCGGCAACGGCGCCAGAAAAGAAGCTGGTGCCTAGTTGACGTGGGAGCTTATTCTCCTTCAATCCCCGGCAACGGCGCCAGAAAAGAGCTTGATGCTACCGAGTTGATGAAGTAAAACAACCGGCCCGTTGGGAACCCCAAGAGGAAGGTGTGATGAATATAGCAGCAAGATTTTCCCTCAATTAAGAAACCAAGGTTTAATCGTTCTTGGAGAGGAGAGACAAACAACTGAAGGTGATGCTTGCTAGTTTGCGACAGCTTCAGACAATTTATATATGACGCCTCATCCAAGCTTTGCTTGCTAGCTGCAACGCGGAACCTGCACACACACAACCAAGTACTTTGTTCCCAACTTGCGATGAGGTTGTCAATCTCACCGGTTTGCTTGAAACAAAGGTTATGAGTGTATCGAGTGGAAAACAATAGTGTATGCGAGTAAAGTAAACAGTGCGAGTAAAGTAAACAGGTGATAGCAATATGATGGAAATAGGACCGGGGTCCACAGTTCACTAGTGGTGTCTCTCCATAAGATAAATAACACATGCTGGGTAAACAAATTACAGTTGGGCAATTGATAGAATAAAGATAAACGTGATATGTCAAGAAGATCACTATGAGATTTACTCTGGGCATTACAACAAAATACATAGACCGCCATCCAACTGCATCTATGACTAATAATCCACTTGTGGTGAATCAATCCGAGAACTCCACAAGTATTAAGTTGCGAACAACAGATAATTGCATTAAGCAAAGTGTGTAATGTAAACAAAGCATATGCCCTTGAGCATATGAATGTTGTTTTCTCCCTAGTAGCAACTACTCGGCCAAGATAGCTACTAACAATGGAGAGCATGCAAGATCATAAACAACATAGAGATAACAAAAGATATAATTCAGTATAGCAACTCAATCATAACACCAATATTCATCGGATCCCAACAAACCAAACATGTAGAATTACATAACGGTGATCTCAATCATGTAGGGCAGCTCATGAGATCTAAACATGAAGCACATGGTGGAGAAGACAACCATCTAGCTACTGCTATGGACCCATAGTCCAAGGTAGACTACTCACTCATCGCTCTGGAGGCAGGCATGGCGATGAAGAAGACCTCCGGTGGTGATTCCCCTCTCCGGCAGGGTGCCGAGAAGAGCTTCTGGACCCTCCCGATCTTCGGGTCGATGGCTGATGACCCACAAGTATAGGGGGTGTATCGTAGTACTTTCGATAAATAAGAGTGTCGAACCCAACGAGGAGCAGAAGGTGTTGATGAGCAGTTTTGATCAAGGAATCACTGTAAATACTAGCAAACAGGTTTTCAGGAGTATTTGGTAATACGAGTAAATAAAGTGCGGGTAAATAAAAGACAGTAGTAACAATTGCAGCAAGTGGCCCAATCCTTTATTCAGCAAAGGACAAGCCGGTTGTATACTTATAATAACCAAACGTTCTCGAGGACACACGGGAGTTTTCTGTCTAGAGCTTTCGCTTCATAGAGCCAATAGTATTCATTGGTTTGGTAAGTGTTATTGGGGTGAACCTGTGCTAGCGCACTACCCTTACTAGGATAAATACACACTTGTGATTATACCCCTTGCAAGCATCTGCAAATACAAGAAAGTAATTAAGATAAATCTAACCACAGCCTTAAACTCTAGGATCCTACGCTCCCTGGTGCAATGGTTTCCTAACGGAGATTTAGGTTTCTGTCACTCCAGCAACCCCACAATCGGTAGCCAAATACACAATGCATCTCACTAGGCCCATAAATGGTGAAGTATCATGTAGTCGACGTTCACATGACACCACTAGTGAAATAGCACCACAACAATATCAAACCATTAAATATTTCTCAACAATAATTCACTACTAACATCTTGACTTCTCCCATGTCCTCAAGAACTAAACAAACTACTCACAAGACATCATATGGATCATGATCAGAGGTGAAATAATGGTAAATAACAATCTGAACATAAACCTTAATTCAATGGTTCCACTCAATAGCATCAACTACAAGAGTAATCAACATCGGGAAAGTTTCCCCTATGAATATAACAAGATCCAACTCAAGATGTTACAGCGGGACGGCGTGGTGATGGTGGAGATGAAGGTGCTGGTGATGGAGATGATGATGATGATGATCCCGATGAAGTCCAGTGCGATGGTGATGACGATGGCGACGATCTCCCCTCTCCGGGAAGGAATTTCCCCGGCAGATTTCTCCCTGCCGGAAAGCTTTCTCTCTCTGGTGTTCTCCGCCCCGCAGAGGCGGCTGTGTCTAACTCTGAGCCCCCCCTTGACTTAGGTTTTCGGTACGGTGATGTACGCGGAGGGGCGAGACCAGAGGTGGGCCAGGGCGGCCCCACGTAGGGCTGGCGCGGCCAGGGGTGGGCCCGCGCCGCCCTAGCGTGTGGAGCCTCCTGGCTCCTCTCAACTCCCCCTTCTGGCTTCCTGAGTCTTCTGGGAAAATATAATTTCTGGGTATTTTCCTGGAATTTTCCTGATCTTCAAAATATGGTCTCTTGATGGTCCTTTTTCCAGCAGAATCCTGACTCCGGCAGCAACTCCTCCGATGATCATCAAACATGTGAAAACAAAGGAAATAACATAAGTAACTTATCTAAATATGAAATATATCAATGAATATCAGTAAATTATGATACAAAATAGTGATGCAAATTGGACGTATCAACCCCCCCAAGCTTAGACCTCGCTTGTCCCCAAGAGAAACCTAAACTCGGTAAACATGACCAAAGGTTTATGGAGTGAAGTGTCGATAATCAAAATACGGACAAGAAGCATCACATTCACTAAGGCACAAATTATAATAGATAGCAACTTCCCTTTATAAGATGTAGACTTGCAATAGGTAAAAAGGAATCACATGTAAAGATGCACAAGGTAAATTATAATTGGCAATGGCAAACCTTAGTTCTTGGTCGAAGGGTAGAGAACAAACTATTCTCTCTTTTAAACAGAGCCTTTTAAAACAGAGCTAATATAGCAAAGACTATATGCTCAACAAAGTAAACTTTTGCATTCAAAGAAAGCTTTCAAAGATATATTCCTTCAGACAAAAGCATTATACAAAACAAGGAAGATAATAAACATGATTAAACGGATCAACATATGGATGAGTGAAACATAACAACTCAAATGCTTGCTTGAGACAGAGGGAAATAGGTTGACTCAACATAAAAGTAAAAGATAGGCCCTTCGCAGAGGGAAGCAGGGATTAAACATGTGCTAGAGCTTTTCATTTGTAAAGCAGAGGTAAAAATTGTTTTGAGAAGTGGTTGCTTTTGTCAACGACTAGCAACGGAGTTCTTGATATCTTCCATACTAAACAAGTGAGAGCGGTTCCGAGATGTTTGATTAATTGGCACTTTGGTGCTCTTTTATAGCTTTGCACTCCTCCCCACCTTTTTCCTTTCTCAAACCATGGCTAACCGATTCCATCGGGTGCCGACCAACTTTCACATTCCATTGGAGGAGTGCCTTTTTTCTTTCTTTTCTTTTTGAGATTAAAATGGTCTGACCAGCTCCCTTGCAAAATTAATGACGAGCAGATGAAGCTGCCTAGTCGAGGGGTACTTAATTTAGTATGGAAGATAACAAACCCATCCACTACGTCCTCATGAGCTAAAAATAGTGGCACAAAATGAGAAGTGTTTGAAGGTTTTTGAAAGGTAGCACATGAAAATTTACTTGGAATGGCTTGAAATACCATGCATAGGAATTTGTAGTGGACTCTTTGGAAGTGACTTGGCTTTTGGGAATTGGATGCACGAGAAGTATTTCCTCTCAGTACAGGTTTTTGGCTAGCAAGGCTGGGTAGCAAGCATAAGAGTTGCATGAAACAAACAAACATACATATAATAAGAACAATCATGCAAACTCCCTTGAAGGTACAACGATTTTAACTTTAAGAATAACAATGCTTATAAGCCAAACATAAGGGAAAACTGAAGTGATGAAACTGCAAGCACTTCTTTATTCTTTTCTACTCAAACTTTAAGGTAAAGTTGCTACTGACCAAGCTAGGTTTGCCAAAACCAACTAAATCTACTCATGCTCCCAATGTGATACCAATACCAATCAACAAGACTAGTCACATAAGAGAGATTGCAGACTAACATAAAGTGTGCGAAAAGTAAACGATAAAACTTCTCATTAATATTTCATTACCGCAACTCACACCAAGGGATACATAGATAACTGACTAAGGGGGATACTTCCAACTGCAAACTATTCTATATGATAACTTCTCTATTCATGATATGACTCTACTTGAAAAGTAAATGAGCAAAAGGTAATGATGTGATACCGCGGCACTCCCCCAAGCTTGGAACAAGCCAAGGGGATGCCTAAACCGATGACGAATTACTCCTTTGGTGGTATTGGAAGCAGCCTTGGATTAATGAAATATTCCTGCATCAAGCGAAGCCTGCGATTCTCTTCTTGAAGCATCTTTACCTCCCTCTTCAAAGCTTGATATTGGGTGCAAAACTCAAAAGTGACCAGCATGCCGTGTTCTATCACGGGCATGGAATCAAGATCCAAAACATGATATGTTGGTCCCTGCAAATCATGAGAAAAGATACGTCTAGCTTTCGTTGGTCCTTCAAAAGCAGGGTTTGTCGGCCTTGCTCTTCCAGAACCTAGCGCCTCCTTCCACTTCTGGCGCTGGTGATCATCTACATAGGGCCTTTTGCCCTTGTCGTCGCTTGAAGAGGCCATGACTCCCCCAAGCTTAAGATCAACTCCTGGGAGAAACAGCTCGAAACAAAACACGACGAGAAAATGATATACAGACCTCGGGGACTCCGGGGGGTTAAATAGACGAAAATTATACATCGAAACGAAGTCACAGGAGGAAACCGGGACGGAAACGAGTTCCGTTGTGTTCTCACACAGGGGTGGCGTGGCCAGGGGTGGGCCCGCGCCACCCGTGTGTGAGACACACACGGACTCTTTTTCCTACCCTTTTTCGTCTCATGATTTTTCATATTTAGTAAAAACTGCAAAAATATTAAAGGAAGAACTTTCCGCAAAACTTTTCTGACTAGAACTTTTACCTATTCGAAAGCGAACTCTGCAGGTTCCTGCAGTTTGTCTTGGATAAATTCTTCCGGAGAAACTGTTTCAATAACATCAACATCTTCATTATAAGAATCTCCAGAAATATAATGCTTGAGTCTTTGCCCATTCACCACTTGTGTAGAATCATCTTTCAATGAAGCAATCTTAATAGCACCTGAGCGATACACTTCCACAATAACATATGGTCCTTCCCATTTAGAGAGTAATTTTCCTGCAAAAAATCTGAGATGAGACCTATACAAAAGAACTTTCTCACCAACATGAAATTCTCTCTTAAGAATTCTCTTATCATGCCATTGCTTGACTTTCTCTTTGAAAAGTCTGGCATTCTCATACGCTTCGTTTCTCCACTCATCTAGAGAACTCAAATCTAACAACCTTTTCTTACCGGCTAGTTTAAAATCTCTGTTAAGCTCTCTCACTGCCCAAAAAGCTTTGTGCTCGAATTCTAAGGGCAAATGACACGCTTTTCCGTAAACAATCTTATAAGGGGACATACCCATGGGATTCTTATAAGCAGTTCTATAAGCCCATAAAGCGTCGTTTAACTTACTAGCCCAGTTTTTCCTAGATCTATTGACAGTCTTCTGCAAGATAGACTTGATCTCCCTATTTGAAAGTTCTACCTGCCCACTAGTTTGGGGATGATAAGCAGAAGCAATTCTATGATTGACATCATATTTAGCAAGAGTTTTTCTAAAACTACCGTGAATAAAATTAGAACCTCCGTCAGTCATAAGATATCTAGGCACTCCGAACCTAGGAAAAATAACATCCTTAAGCATTTTTAACGAAGTCTCACCATCGGCACTCTTTGTAGGTATGGCTTCTACCCATTTAGTAACATAATCAACAGCAACAAGTATATGGGTATAGCCTTTCGAAGGAGGAAAAGGACCCATAAAGTCAAATCCCCAACAATCAAACGGTTCAATAACAAGAGTGTAATTCATAGGCATCTCATTGCGTCTAGAAATATTTCCAACTCTTTGACATTCATCGCAAGATAAAACATACCTTCTGGCATCTTTAAAGAGGGTTGGCCAATAAAAACCTGATTGTAGAACCTTCTGCGCGGTTCTATCTCCAGCATGATGCCCTCCATAAGCACTGCTATGGCATTTCCTTAATATCTCTTGTTGTTCATATTCTGGTACACATCTTCTCATGATACCATCAACTCCTTCTTTATATAAATGTGGGTCATCCCAAAAATAATGCCTCAAATCATAAAAGAATTTTCTTCTTTGCTGAGCTATAAAGGTCAGAGGCAAATACTTGGAAACAATAAAGTTAGCATAATCAGCATACCAAGGAAGGTCTCGCGAAGTTATATTAATTGCAGCCAACTGTTCATTTGGAAAACTATCATTAACAGGAATAGGATCAAAAGAAATATTTTCCAATCTAGACAAATTGTCAGCCACAGGATTTTCAGCACCTTTCCTATCTACGATATGCAAATCAAACTCTTGTAAAAGCAACACCCATCTAATAAGCCTAGGCTTAGCATCCTTCTTAGTCATAAGATATCTAATAGCAGCGTGATTAGTATGAATAGTAACTTTAGAATCAACAATGTAAGATCTAAACTTATCACATGCAAAAACAACAGCAAGAAACTCTTTCTCAGTAGTAGCATAATTCTTCTGAGCAGCATCAAGAGTCTTACTAGCATAATGAATAACATTCAACTTATTATCTATGCTGATATGGGCACGAAGGAGGAGGTGAAGCCCAATTTCAGGACTCCACCAAGATGAGGGAAGCTCGTTGCTGATTGGCACGCCAGGACGATCTACGATGTGAGATAATTTAGTCTAAGGTTGTGTCAGCAATTTATATACCTGCTTATGTTATTTCGTGTGTCAGGTCATGTTATGGGCCACTTAGTTTTATTTGTGTTTTGGGTTTGGGCCTGTCCAAGCCCAACAGTTTTCTGGCCATCTATATAAGGAGGCCAGCAGTTTAGGGTTTAGGGAGTTCAGTTGTTTAGTCAAAAACCATCGTGTGCTCCACCGTGTATCATCCCTCCGGGGAAACGGCGCTGCCGTGTTTCTAGTAAAGATTGCTGCGAGGGTTCTTGCGTCATCAAGGATTATCGAGCTGTGGTTTGAGGCGTGGTGATCTTTATCACGTTGCTTGCTGGATCCGTTCCTCTTCTTCAGGTGACGTTCATTGCGTTGTTGGAAGATTATTTATCCGGGTTGACTCGCTGTGAAAGATCGGGACAAAACTCCGAGGATCACCGGTGTGATCCTTATCATGTGGTATCAGATTACTGGGTTGCTCACAGCGGGTATCTCCTGTTGATTGCTTGATCTGCGGAGTGTTCTTCGAGGCAGATCAGTTTGTTCTTCAGCGGCTTGATTCCGATTCCGATCAGATTTGTTTCAGATTGTTCTTCTCTGCGGATTGTCTTCATCGGGCAGTTTTGAGATCGCTTTGAAGGTGCAAGAACAGAACAAGAAGGAAGAGCAGATCGCATCGAAGTTTTTCTTGATCGGGATCTGAGATTCGATTGCAGGGAGTCAGCGAGCGCAAACAGAAAACAAAAGATCGACCAGACCAGCGCAACCTGCTCAGATCCGATCGGTGGTTTAAAAAAAAAATTCAGCGTCGCCTCGCTCGCCCAGGGGCGGAGACGGTCTGCCCTGCCGCGCGCTCGCTCAGCCGCGCGCCTGCCGCGTGCGCTCGCTCGCCCGCGCGCCTGCCGCACGCTCGCTTGCGACGCCCCAGTGGGCCGGCCCACTCCGTCGCCTGCTCGCTCCTTTGCCGCGCGCTCGCTCGCGACGCCCCAGTGGGACGCCCCAGCCGCGCGCTCCTTTGCCTGCTCACTCGCGTGCTCGCGCGTGACCCCAGACCATCTCTGTGGTCCGGCGCCTGGAAGATCTTCGTTTTGTCAGTTTTGTTTGCTGGTTTTGACTGCAATTTCACAGGTAAAATTGTTTTGTACTGAGTAATCAGTGAAGGCTAGGACAAAATAGTAACAACATGGATTCTTTTCCGGGTGATTATTACGGCTATAAGTGTCGCCGTGGCAAGAAATCTAGCGATATTTTTAATGATTATCTGGACCTGCTGGATGGTGTTTTAGCATATGATGCATATGAGATCAATTGGCAACTGACCTATGATGCAACAGCTGAAGAGTATGAGTCATGGGAACGTCATATGCTACAGGGTTTCTACAGGTGTGCTACCTATGATCAAAACATGAATGATTCTAACCGTTTGGCTCTTGCGGACCGACGCGTGGATGCCAGGCTATACAGTTGGTGGCATAAAGCGTTGCAGGAGAAGAGCATTACCTCTGCAACTTGGGCGAATTTCAGAAAATTTCTGCGAGAGTGCTTTATCCCTTCTAGCACCGTGGTTCCTTCTCGAAAGCCCATGGTAACCGTAGACGTGATTCAGCAGCCACCCAAGGTTGTGCATCGGATAGAGGATGTTGGCAAGAGCATAGCTCCTATACCGAAGGTCGCGACAGCTGTGACTACTCATGAGAAGTTGATAGTTGTTCCATTGCCGACAGTTAGCAAGGTGGCAGCCACGAATTCTGCATTGTCAGCGGTTGATGTTGTCAAGGCTGATGTTGTAAAGGATATCGTGGAGGAGGTTGTACCATTGAGTGGGCTGAATATGCAACTCAAAAGAGTACATGATGAGACTTGCATGACAGCGGATAGAGGCCAGCGATGGAATTTATTTCAGGCGCAGTGCGTAATCAAAGGCAAAGCATGCAAGTTAATGATTGATAGTGGTAGTTACTGTAATGGCATTAGCAAGACGGTTGTGGAGGCTTTGGGTTTATCCACATGGCGTATTCCAGAACCGAGGCATGTTGAGTGGGTTAATAGCTGCGGTATGCTGAAGATTACTCACAAGGTGCGTGTGCCATTTACAGTTGATGACTATGTTGATGAGGTGGAATGTGATGTGTTGCCATTGGAGGTGTGTGGACTGTTACTTGGACGTCCATGGCAGTATGATCACAATGCTATGCATGCTGGGAGAGCAAATACATATTCTTTCGTGCATGATGGTAAACAGCGGACTTTGAAGCCTATGAGAGATGATCAAATCAAGTCCGATGTTGTGTTGGTGGTTCGCAAGGAGAAGTTGCATAAAGCTAAGCCACAACCAGGGCTAGCTCAGGTGCAGCATGAGGAGCATGATGCGAAGAGCGTCAGTGGTGATATTGTTTCAGCCAAGCCTGTAGATGACAAGCCAGTTGTTCTTGTTAGTGACAAGCCGGTTGATGTCAAGCCTCTTATTGATGACGGGAAGGATATGTCAGCATGTGTTCCATGTGTTCCACTTCCAGTTCGTGTTGACATGGGTGTTCAGACCGATGACGGTGGTGCTGATTTTGTTCCGGTGCATATGGTGCCGCGGGTAGTCAGCCACAGTTTTGTGAGAACACCTCGGAAACGTTTTGTTGGAGCAGCAGTACGTGTGCACAAAGGCAAGGATGGACGTGTTCGTCAGTTGTGTGGCCCAGGCATTAGTACTTTGCAGGTCGTGCTAAGCAAGTTCATGTTCAGTAACGCAAGGATCCAGCAAGATTTGAGAAGAACAAGGTGGAGGTGCCTAAGCACAAGTTTATTTGGCGAAGAAAAGAGGTGCAACCACCTAGGGCTGTATCAAGTCGAGCAGGCCAAGAGGGAGGATGTGGTGAGGAAGGCAAGCAAGACTTGAAGATGGCGGATATGCGTGGTGCTATTGTTGATATTCCGCCACCCTTTCGAGCAGACCCTCACGCGTTGGGGACAACGCTTTTTGAAGGGGGGGAGGATGATATGGGCACGAAGGAGGAGGTGAAGCCCAATTTCAGGACTCCACCAAGATGAGGGAAGCTCGTTGCTGATTGGCACGCCAGGACGACCTACGATATGAGATAATTTAGTCTAAGGTTGTGTCAGCAATTTATATACCTGCTTATGTTATTTCGTGTGTCAGGTCATGTTATGGGCCACTTAGTTTTATTTGTGTTTTGGGTTTGGGCCTGTCCAAGCCCAACAGTTTTCTGGCCATCTATATAAGGAGGCCAGCAGTTTAGGGTTTAGGGAGTTCAGTTGTTTAGTAAAAAACCATCGTGTGCTCCACCGTGTATCATCCCTCCGGGGAAACGGCGCTGCCGTGTTTCTAGTAAAGATTGCTGCGAGGGTTCTTGCGTCATCAAGGATTATCGAGCTGTGGTTTGAGGCGTGGTGATCTTTATCACGTTGCTTGCTGGATCCGTTCCTCTTCTTCAGGTGACGTTCATTGCGTTGTTGGAAGATTATTTATCCGGGTTGACTCGCTGTGAAAGATCGGGACAAAACTCCGAGGATCACCGGTGTGATCCTTATCATATGCGCTGTCCAAGAACAGCACCAACAGCAAAATCACTAGCATCGCACATAATTTCAAAAGGTAAATTCCAATCAGGTGGTTGAACAATAGGAGCAGTAGTTAAAGCCTTCTTAAGAGTTTCAAAAGCTTCCTTACAATCATCATCAAAGACAAATGGTACATCCTTTTGAAGAAGATTGGTAAGAGGCTTTGAAATCTTAGAGAAATCTTTAATAAACCTCCTATAGAAACCAGCATGACCAAGAACACTACGAATACCTTTAACATCTCTGGGACAAGGCATTTTCTCAATCGCCTCCACTTTTGCTCTGTCAACTTCAATACCTCTTTCAGAAATTTTATGTCCAAGGACAATTCCTTCATTTACCATAAAGTGGCATTCTCCCAATTAAGAACAAGGTTAGTTTCTTCGCACCTCTGCAAAACTTTATCAAGGTTGTGCAAACAATTATCAAAAGAAGTTCCATAGATGGAGAAATCGTCCATGAAGACCTCCACAATTTCTTCACAAAAACCATGAAAAATAGCAGACATACATCTTTGAAAAGTAGCAGGAGCATTGCATAAACCAAACGGCATACGTCTATAAGCATAAGTTCCATAAGGGCAAGTAAAAGTGGTTTTCTCTTGATCATCCTTCTTAACAGCAATTTGAGAAAAACCAGAAAAACCATCAAGGAAACAAAAATGAGACTTCTTAGACAACCTTTCTAGCATTTGATCTATAAACGGTAAAGGGTAATGATCTTTCTTAGTAACCTTGTTTACCTTCCTATAATCAATGCACATTCTATAACCAACTACTACCCTTTGAGGAATAAGCTCGTTATTCTCATTAGGCACAACAGTCATACCTCCTTTCTTAGGAACACAATGAACAGGACTAACCCATCTACTATCAGCAATAGGATAAATAATACCAGCATCAAGGAGCTTTAATACCTCATTTCTTACCACATCCTTCATCTTCGGAATTAGGCGGCGCTGATGCTCCACAACTGGCTTCGCATCTTTCTCCATATTAATGGCATGCTGACATAAAGTGGGAGAAATCCCTTTTAAATTATCCAGAGTATATCCCATAGCTCCTCGGTGTTTCCTCAATATCTCCAATAATCTTTCTTCTTCCTTTCCTGAAAGTTTAGAACTAATAATAACTGGATATATTTTCTTATCATCAATATAAGCATATTTGAGGTCATCAGGCAAAGGCTTTAATTCAAACACAAGATCTTCTTTCGGCGGCAAAGTGGTACCAAGATCCTCCACAGGTAGATTATGCTTGAGTAACGGCAGCTGACGAAGAAGAATGTCGTCAATCTCTTCTCTTTCCTTGCTAAAAACATCACTTTCGTGATCTTCCATGAATTGCTGCAAGGCATTATTAGGAGCAAGAGCAATAGAAGCAAGCTGTTCAACTCGAAAATTTTCATTAGGCGTGTCATTTTCATAAGAAGTCTTAGCAAACTTGGAAAAATTAAACTCATAAGACTCTCCATTAAACTTAGTAAAAAAATCTCCTTACAATCTATCACGGTGCCACAAGTGTTCAAAAATGGTCTACCAAAAATAATAGGATAAGTTTTACTAGCCTCCTTACCAAGTACTAGAAAATCAGTAGGGTATTTAGTCTTACCGCAAAGAACTTCCACATCTCGGACAATACCAAGAGGCCAAACAGTCTCTCTGTTAGCAAGCTGAACAACCACATCAATATCTTCAAGTTCACAAGCGCCTATCTCGTGCATAATTTCTTTGTAAAGCTCTAAGGGAGTAGCACTTGCACTAGCACCAATATCACATAAACCATAATAGCAATGATCTCCAATCCTGACAGAAATAACAGGAACACTTGCTTTCCTATGCTTTTTAGGATGTGAGAGAATGTTAGAAGCATCTTCACAAAAGAGAATATATTCATCCCCTACATCTTTAGTAACAAGATCCTTCCATATAGCTACAGGAGACTTAATAGTAATTTGCTCATCAGGCTCTGCAGCTTTCTTAGTACTTTTATTAGACACACTTACCAAAGTAGAATACTTTTTTACCTTAGCAAGGAAAGGTGTCTTCTCAAAATAAGGTTCAGGCACAATGCTATCAACAGTACAAACTTCAGTAGCTGCAGCAGGAATATGACTAATAGAATCTTTGTAAGGCGCATGATATTTGTTCCAATCTTTCTTTGGAACATCAATATAAGAGGCAAAAGCCTTAAGACAATTAGCAAGTATTTGTGAATCAAGACCATAAGCAGCGCTAACACTATGAAAGTCCTCAGTTCCCATAAAAGATTTAATGCATTCATAATCATAGTTTATACCTGACTTCCTACCTTTGTCGTTTTCCCAACCTTCAGCATTCTCTTGTATACGGTCAAGAAGTTTCCACTTAGCATCTTCTTTCATATGAGTAAATGATCCAAAACAAGAAGCATCCAAATAATCCTTATCAGGAAAAGTAAGCCGCACATAAAAATTATTAATAACAATATTATTGGGGAGCTCATGAATGGGGCATTTGAGCATTAGTAACTTCAATCTCCCCCACGCTTGGGCAATACTCTCTCCATCATGTGGCCAAAAATTATATATCCGATTACGGTCTTTATGAATTTCACTTGGAGGATAAAACTTGGAATAAAAGAGAGGCACAATATCCTCCCATGCCATAGATGGACCATCTTGGAGTAGCCGATACCACTCTTCAGCTTTGCCTTTCAATGATAATGAGCATAATTTCTTCTTGACCTGGCTTGGTGAAATACCTGCACATCTGAACAACTCGCATAATTCATGTATAAATAATAAGTGATCACCCGGATGGACAGTTCCATCTCCTGAATAGCAGTTATCCATAATACGCCCAACAATTTTCATAGGTATTTTAAAAGGATCAATTTCAGCAGGCGGTGGCGGTGGTGGTTCCTCCGCATGTGCAGCAGCAGCAGTAGTAGTAGAAGTGTTTCCAAATAGGAAACCAAATAGAGAGTTCTCCATAGCAGAGTAAAATAAAAGACAAAATAAAAACAATACTCACAGCGACGGTTACCTTTACCAATTCCACTCTTCAATAGCGCTACACTCCCCGGCAATGGCGCCAGAAAATAGTCTTGATGACCCACAAGTATAGGGGGTGTATCGTAGTACTTTCGATAAATAAGAGTGTCGAACCCAACGAGGAGCAGAAGGTGTTGATGAGCAGTTTTGATCAAGGAATCACTGTAAATACTAGCAAACAGGTTTTCAGGAGTATTTGGTAATATGAGTAAATAAAGTGCGAGTAAATAAAAGATAGTATTAACAATTGCAGCAAGTGGCCCAATCCTTTATTCAGCAAAGGACAAGCTGGTTGTATACTTATAATAACCAAACGTTCTCGAGGACACACGGGAGTTTTCTGTCAAGAGCTTTCGCTTCATAGAGCCAATAGTATTCATTGGTTTGGTAAGTGTTATGGGGGTGAACCTGTGCTAGCGCACTACCCTTACTAGGATAAATACACACTTGTGATTATACCCCTTGCAAGCATCCGCAAATACAAGAAAGTAATTAAGATAAATCTAACCACAGCCTTAAACTCTAGGATCCTACGCTCCCTGGTGCAATGGTTTCCCAATGGAGGTTTAGGTTTCTGTCACTCCAGCAACCCCACAATCGGTAGCCAAATACACAATGCATCTCACTAGGCCCATAAATGGTGAAGTATCATGTAGTCGACGTTCACATGACACCACTAGTGAAATAGCACCACAACAATATCAAACCATTAAATATTTCTCAACAATAATTCACTACTAACATCTTGACTTCTCCCATGTCCTCAAGAACTAAACGAACTACTCACAAGACATCATATGGATCATGATCAGAGGTGAAATAATGGTAAATAACAATCTGAACATAAACCTTAATTCAACGGTTCCACTCAATAGCATCAACTACAAGAGTAATCAACACCGGGAAAGTTTCCCCTATGAATATAACAAGATCCAACTCAAGATGTTACAGCGGGATGGCATGGTGATGGTGGAGATGAAGGTGCTGGTGATGGAGATGATGATGATGATCCCGATGAAGTCCAGTGCGATGGCGATGACGATGGCGACGATCTCCCCTCTCCGGGAAGGAATTTCCCTGGCAGATTTCTCCCTGCCGGAGAGCTTTCTCTCTCTTGTGTTCTCCGCCCCGTAGAGGCGGCTGTGTCTAACTGTGAGCCCCCCTTGACTTAGGTTTTTGGGGACGATGATGTACGCGGAGGGGCGAGACCAGAGGTGGGCCAGGGCGGCCCCACGCAGGGCTGGTGCGGCCAGGGGTGGGCCCGCGCCGCCCTGGCGTGTGGAGCCCCCCTAGCTCCTCTCGACTCCCCCATCTGGCTTCCTGAGTCTTCTGGGAAAATATAATTTCTGGGTATTTTCCTGGAATTTTCCTGATCTTCAAAATATGGTCTCTTGATGGTCCTTTTTCCAGCAGAATCCTGACTCCGGCAGCAACTCCTCGATGATCATCAAACATGTGAAAACAAAGAAATAACATAAGTAAGTTATCTAAATATGAAATATATCAATGAATATCAGTAAATTATGATACAAAATAGTGATGCAAATTGGACGTATCAATGGCGGCGGCGGATCGTGATGTGTTCTGGAAAATTGATCGAGTACTTAGGTTTTTTCCGTCGGGGGGGTCTTTATAGGCGAAGGGGCGATGTCAGAGGTGGTTCCAGGCGCCCTCACGCCAGGGTGGCGCGGCCCAGGCCCTGGCCGCGCCAGCCCTGTGTGTGGGGCTCTTGTGGCCCCCCTCCTACTCCTCTTCGAATCTCTGGAAGATTCCGGGTAAAATAAGACTTCAGGAACTTGTTTCGTCCAATTCCGACAATATTTCCTGTGTATCACTTCTGAAACACAAAAATAGCAGAAAATAGGGAACTGGCACTGTGGCAACTCGTTAGTAGGTTAGTTCCGGAAAATGCATAAAAGTGCCACTAAGTGTAACGAAACATTGGGCAAATGGTGTAAAAACAAGCATGGAGCATCAAAAATTATAGATACGTTGGAGACGTATCAGTGTTGGATGCAAATGCTGCACGCCGCAATACTTCTCCTCCATCTACTAGAAATATATTCTCCTTTTTCGCATTTGCTGGTGCTCAATGTCGTGAGCAACAGTGTGTGCCTTTAAAATTTACCCAATTTATGGATGGCCAAGAGCTTCGTGAAGCCATCCTTTGAGAAGTGTCAGGTGAAGGATCTCCATATGAGGTGGAGGTGTACTATGATGGCGATGGAAAGATGTTCTTCAGGGGCGGCTGGCCCCGTTTTGCTAAAGACTATGATCGGCATCGTGGGTGGTTTCTGTTGTTCAATTACCACTGCGGAATGACGAAATTTGACGTGAAGTTCTTGGATGGGACGCGATGCTAGAAGAAATATGAAGCTGAAGTGCACTTCCACTAGGCTCTTTTATCTTTGACGTAATCGCTGTGCAATGCACTAGTTTAGTTTCATCTGTAACAACAATAAATACTTGCTATGAACACTGCTTTTGTGTGCTTGTCAATGAAGAACCAAGGGAACGATTATTGTTCTGAGGTTTATTTCGAGTATCTTTGTGCTATTTCTGCATGTTTAGTCGTCTGCTTTTTGTGTAACAGATTGTTGAAATCACTATTAGATAACTCGATGTTGTTCGTGAGAAAACATGATAACATGATCATAATATTATCTTTTTTACTGCTATCATAACGACTCGAGGTCCGAAGCCCCCGAGCGGAAAATGTCGATATACATATACAACCCATAGAGTTGACCCAAGAAACCCGACCTGTGGCCTCGTGTTCTGGGTTTAGAGGGTCATAACTCAAAGTCTTATGTATGTCAAAGAAAATCATTGAGGGCGATGCCTCTTATGCATAGAAACACCTAAGTTGCTCCGCATTCCATGGGTTGCCTTTGTCTTTACTTGTCTTTTTGTCTTGTAGTCAATATGCTCCTCCTGGAATAACTTCTGTGACTATGTAAGGTCCCAGCCATGGCGATTCTAACTTGCCATGGCCGTCGTGCTTGAGTCGTAACACGAGATCTCCCACTACGAAAGAGCGAGGACGAACTCGAGTACTATGATAGTTTCTCAGGTTCTGCTGGTATTGTGTGGCTCTAGCCAACGCGACATCTCTGGCTTCGTCGAGTGCATCAACATCGTCTTGAAGTGCTTCATTGGAAGTGTTTTCATTATAAGTCACAATTCTGGGAGCTTCATGAGTGATTTCGACTGGAAGCACGGCTTTTGCGCCATGGACAAGAAAGAAACGTGTTTCTTGAATTGCTGCGTTAGGAGTGGTTCTAAGACTCCAAAGCATGGAGGGAAACTCATCTACCCAAGCATGTTTGGCTTTCTCGAGGGGCGCCAATAGCCTCTTTTTTATGCCATTGCATATTAGCCCGTTTTCTTTTTTGACTTGTCCGTTTGTCTTTGGATGTGCTACTGATGCAAACTTCAATTTGATGCCCATGCTCTCGCAATAATTTTTTAACTCCTTAGACATGAAGTTTGTCCCATTATCCGTGATGATACTATGTGGAACCCCAAAGAGGAATATTATTGACTTGATGAAATTGATTGCTGTTGTGGAGTCTTGAGTGGTTAGTGGGGCTGCCTCAACCCACTTGGTGAACTTATCGACTGCCACCAACATGTAAGCGTGCCCTCCCGGCCATGATTTGTGTAGTTTGCCTACCATGTCTAAACCCCATTGTGCGAAAGGCCATGATAGTGGTATTGGCTGGAGTTATACTGCTGGCGCGTGGGGCCTAGAAGCAAATCGCTGGCAAGTCTCACATCTCCGGACGATGTCCTTTGCATCATCTACCACCGTTAACCAGTAAAATCCTGCACCAAAAGCTTTGGCCGCTATAACCCTGCTGATGAGGACATCCCTATTACACCACCAGTATCTCCTGCTCCTATTGATGAGGAAGATGTTGCTGTGAAGAAGTTCAACGAGATTAGGATTGGACCAATTACAAGAGCACATGCAAAGCTATTGGAATAATAGGTGAACTCACTCTTAATTGAAACTGATGTTTTATTTAATGAGAGCTTTATACTACCTAAGTCTATGCATCTATGTATGATTAGGTTTGTTGATAACACAAGCATTGCACGAGGAGGAGACGCGTCGCAGCGAGGTGAGCAAGACTTGATGATCAAGTGCGCGAGGGAGGAGAGAGAGGCAGGCGCACCTGGAGATCACCAGAACATCAAGTCTACATGAGAGAGCACGAGATGGAGCGCTAGGACAGCCTTCGACACGATGTATACGAGTCTAAGGCGCGCCACACTCATGGCATGCGTGCCAAAATAGGCCGAACTCATGTATTGGTTGGTATGTACCAGTTTGAGTCGAACCGAGTCCGTTTGGGCCCAAAACAGGTTGGTTTTGGGCCAGGTCTTTGCCCAGGACGCCCCGACCCCTTTATGTACCCCTAGGGCACCCCCTTTTGTCGTTTAGACTACGTTTAGATTACCCCCAAACATCAGAACGAAATTGCTTGTAAGCTTTCCTCTGAAATCATATATTCCTCCGTGTTTTGCTCGGAATATCTACCCCACTCCAAGTTTGTTTCGATCTGGAGTTTTGCTACTGAGAATTCAAGTGTGATCTGCTGTTCCATTGGGAATTAGGGGATTGCAGAACCGCTCTGTGGTCGGCGGCTACGTTCGCAGGTGTGTGGTGTCTCAAATATCCATAGGGTTGAAGATCTGTTGCATTGGCAACGGGGGAACAGCCGAAGAGTTTGTGTGCGTCTCACAGATTATCCACCAAGTTATCATCCATCTACATCGGCTCACTGGGAAGATCAGGCAACCCCTTATCACCTGCTGCTGGCGTGATGACCGCAGACTCCCGCATCGATATCTTTTAGTATGATTTGCCCTTCTTGAGGGGTGACACATCTTTGCGACACTCCTGTTATGCTTTTCTTGTACGACTTCCCTTGTAGTATGAGGAAAGCTTTAAATCGTCGTACTATCCTTTGTGCTTCGACCACATCTTCGGGTAGTGTCTTGTTAACCATATATGCTAAATATGGCTGCATCCATGTTACCTCAACCATCATGACATCCTCTGGCTCTGACGTGCTTTCCGCTGCTGCCTTGCTAGCCCCCGAGCCTGCTGTTGTATGCTGGCCTGGTTTGCTGGAACTTGAATTTTTTTGCTTTCCTTTATTGATCTCTCGACGATTTCTTCCCAAAAAACTCCTGGCGATACGGGCAGACATTGAGACCCGATGTTTGGCAAATTATCGGCTTCCTCGTTACTTGCCCTACTGACATGCGATACTTCGCACCCATCGAAAGTTCCTTCTAAGTAGTAGTACAGGTTTCGGTATATAGGCATGTTGTCGTTGATAGCATCACAACGATTCATCACTTGTTGAACCACAAGATTTGAATGTCCGAATATTTTTAATCGAGTTGTGCCACATGCTTTAGCCATCTTCATTTCATGTAGCAGAGCCTCGTATTCGGCTTCATTGTTCAAAGCTTGCGGAAAACTCATCCTTAGCACATATTTTAACTTATCTCCTTGTGGTGATATTAATATTACCCCCGCTTTGGCTCCTTGAACTCTTTTTGACCCGTCAAAATACATTGTCCAGACACTTGACAAGTCAGGTGGTCCTGTGTTCTGCAACTCTAGCCACTCCGCTGCGAAATCTAGCAAAACCTGGGATTTGATGGCCTTCCTCTTCTCATACATAATGTCCAGAGGGGAAAGTTCGATTCCCCACAAGGAGACACGTCCTGTTGCTTTAGGGTTGTTCAATATATTCGATAGTGGAGCTTCATTAACCACTATGATTGGATGAACGTAGTTTCCATGTTGTCGTGAACAAACTGTACACAAGTTTTTGGTGGTGTGGATAACGCTATTTTGATGGCGATAACACTTTGCTGAGGAAGTATACTGGTCGCTGGACTCCATGCACCTTCCCCTCTTCACTTCGTTCTACCACTAGTGCTACCACATGATAAGGATCAAGCCGATGATCCTATGAGTTTTGTCCCAATCTTTCACAGCGAGTCTACCAGGATAGAAATCTTCCAATAACGCGAAGAACGTCACCTGAAGAAGAGGAACGTATCCAGCAAGTAACATGATTAAGATCACCATGCCTCAAACCACAGCTCGATAATCCTTGATGATGCAAGAACCCTCGCAACAATCTATATTGGATAACACGGCAGCGCCGTTTCCCCAGAGGGATGATACATGGTGGAACACCACGCGATAGTTTAACTCTAAAATTCTAAACTCCCTAAACCCTAGACGGTTGGCCTCCTTATATAGATGGCCAGAAAACTGCTGGGCTTGGACAGGCCCAAACCCAAAACATGGAATAACATGAACACAACTATAAATTATTGACACAACCTTAGACTAAATTATTACATATCGTAGATCGTACTGGCGTGCCAATCTTCAATGAGCTACCCTCATCTTGGTGGAGTCATGAAATTAGGCTTCACCTCCTCCTTCGTGCCCATATCAACTAGCACCGTGCTCACCACCTGATGTGTAGAGGCGATTTATAGTAGTAGTGGTTCCTTTTTTTTGGTGCGACCAACACTGGTGGTGTGGAGAGCACTTTTTTCAGCTTCGAGAACACTGCATCTGCTTCTTCTGTCCATTCAAATTTTTTATCGGACTTTTTCATGAGCGCATAGAATGGGAGAGCCTTTTCGCCTAATCGTGCGATGAATCGACTTACTGCTGCTATCCATCCTGCGAGTTGCTGCACCTCATGCAGTTTTGCTGGTTTTCCCATTGTAAGTATTGCCTGAATCTTCTCTGAATTTGCCTCTATTCCTCTTGCCGATACCAAGAATCCCAGAAGTTGTCCTACTGAAACACCAAAGGAACATTTGGTCGGGTTTAACTTTAGCTTGTACCTGTCGAGGTTGTCGAAGGTTTCCTTCAAGTCACCGATTAGGGACTCCTCTTTTCTTGTGGTGATGACTACGTTGTCGACGTATACTTGGATATTTCGACCTATTTGGCTTCTGAGGCAAATTTGCATCATCCTTTGGTAGGTTGCTCCTGCGTTCTTGAGGCCGAAAGGCATTACTTGGTAACAAAAGACACCGTATGGTGTGATAAAGGCTCTCTTTTCTTCGTCTTCTTTCTTTAGCTTGATCTGATTGTATCCCAAATATGCGTCCAGGAAGGAAAGCCTTGCACACCCCACCGTTGAGTCAATTATTTGATATATGCAAAGTAGCAGGAAGGGATCCTTGGGACAATGTTTATTGAGGGATGTGTAATTGACACATACACGATGCACATCTGTGTTTTTCTTTGGGACGATTACTAGGTTAGACACCCAAGTTGATGTTTTGATTTCTCTAATGAAGCCTGCGTTTTCCAGTCTATGTAGCTCATCTGCTATTGCTTTACGCTTAGGTTCATCGAACCAACGGAGAGGTTGCTTGACCGGTCTTGCTTTTGGATCCACATTGAGTGCGTGCTCAACGAGTTCCCTGGGAACCCCTGGCATGTCTAAAGGACACCAGGCGAAGATTTCCCAGTGCTCATGGAGGAACTCGACGAGTGCGCTTTCCTATACGGGATCCAAGTTTACTGCGATGGAGGTTGTTTTTGCTCGGTCCGTGGGATGAACCCAAACTTTCTTGGAGTCTTGGGTTGTGTCGAAAGCCTAATCTGGCAGAGATCGACCTACGTCAGGTAGTACATTATGATCAGTTTCTCCTTTGAGTCGTGCATATTCTGCTGTCATGCCAAAGGTTTGTGCCATTCTGTTGAATTCCTTGTCGCAGGCGTCTGATACTTCAAAGCTCCCTTTTACTGTGATGACTCCTTTAGGTCCTGGAATTTTGAGCGCAAGGTATGTGTACTGGGGGACTGCCATAAACCATGCGAACGCTGGTTGTCCTAGGATTACGTGAACCTAACTGTTTGGTCCGACCACCGTAGGTACTCTATGGTGGCTGGTGGTGATGATATTGCTAGATTTACCTGCCTCGATATACTTTTATGCTCCTTTTTAGACTTTGGAACAGACTGGATCATTGCAGATATGTACACCTTTGATTGGGGATAGCTTGTGCCGCTTTGTATTTGATATCCTAGATCTGTGGTTGTCCTGTCATATGTCGTGGAACCTAGCTTTGCTCCTCGGCTTAGTTCCATGGCTTCCTGCAGTTTTACAAACGTCCTACTATCTCTCATTAGATGATTGGAAACCCTCTTGCCATCCAAATACGCATAGTGGATACTGCAGGGTTCGTGAACGATGTCCTTCGTTGATGGGTCAAAATACTTGGACCTGTCCCATCTAGAGGTGTCTTTTTTATGATACTCACCATTCTCTTTCTCATATCCTTCTCCGTCTCTTCTCTTGTACCTTGCGGCTACTTGGTTACGCGGGGTGCGGCCGTCTTTATTGCGAGATCTGCGCCTCTGGTTGTGTTGTCTGCTTGATCTATCATGCTCGGGCGAACATGCTCTTTTGCTATGATAGGCATCTTCTCCATCTGCGAATCTGTTTACTACTTCCATTAGTTCTGACACCGTTCTGGAATTTATTCTTCTCAATTCTTCGATGAGATCCAACCGGTGAAGGCCAAATGCAAAGGCATCTACTGCTTACTCGTCAGAGACGTTTTCTGCTTACTTTTTATTATTATACTCCACCATTGTATATACGAACGCAATGTTTCACCACTTTTCTACATACATGATTTGACTTCTTCTATTGACGCTGGTCGCTTGTACGTTGACCAAAAATTTCTTGTGAATTGATCTTCTATCTCGCCCCAGCTTCCGATGGAATCGTCGGGTAGCTTGCTTAACCAAGACCGTGCTGCGCCGATGAGGTGTACCTGCAATCTTTCCATCGCAGTTGCTCTTGATCCTACGAGTATTTGTACTGCCTAAAGATAATCTGATAACCGCAACTTGGGTTATTGCGACCCATCATATATTTGCTGGTCATGTGGTAGCTTAAATCCTTTGGGTACCCGCATTCTGCGAACCCTTTGGGTAAAGCATAACGCGCCCATTTCCTTTTCTTTGTCCTCATAGTTTCCTTCATCCCACGCGTAGCGTGATTTGTTCACCCTAGCTTGTGTGATGATATTCCTTGCATCTCCCCTTTGTGCTTCATGGTTTTCTCTGCCGGGTGAATTGGTTCTTCGAGTTCACGGAGATTTGGACTTTCGGCTTCTTTTTCCTGTATGCTCATGATGTGTTGGCTCCCTTCCTAAATATTTCCGCCTTAACTCATCTCCAACTACTCCGACGCTTTTTATAGCCGCTTGATGCATGTTCTCCCGCGGATCTCTGGGTTCCGGCTCTGTGGTTAATAGATATGCTTGTGCTGCCACTAGGGCTACTTCTGGCGTGTCTTTTACGAAGTCCTCCTCTTCATCTGATAACAATGTGTTGATGCTCTTTGTGCGGTCCTCTTTCCTAGGCCATTCTATGCTTCTCCTGCTGTGTTTTGGCTCACGATGCCTTTCTTCGCTGGATTCTGACATTTCACTGTATTCCTCCCAGTGTGATCTACTCGATGCATTGTTGTTCTCTTGGCTTCTCCTTAGCTCGCTCTTTTCTTCTAATAGCTTCTTTTTGTGCTGATGTAAAGCGTACTGGTATCCCATTAGAACTTCTATTCTTGAATCCGCGGGTATTCTCATGTCGTGATTGATTGCTGACATTATTATTCTCCACTCTCCGGCCGAGACATATACTTTCTCCTTCTCCTTCTTGTGGTTATTCCTCGGGTTGCCACCCTGTGCATTGACTACCATGTTGTCCACGCCATCGTCTTCTTCTGCTGCCTCAGTTATGATAATGCATACTTGGTGTACGTTGTTGGAGACACCCTCTTTTCGGGTGGTGAAGTCCGCTAATGTGTTTTTGCCAAAATTCTGGCTAGAATCTGAGTGATCCGATGCTTCTCCTAAGTTGAGGTTTCCCATGATTTTGTCAAGTTCTTTGATTGTGTCTTCTATGTTTTCTGTCATCATGAAGCTGACCTGCAAGTTTACCTCGTTGGAAGAGCCGATCGATGATTCTGACATCACCGCAATCGCGGTTTTTCTTGCCGACGGACCCGATTTCGTCGGATCTGAGAGGCAAATTGAACCCAGAGAACCGACATGAAAGTTTAGGCTTCTGAACGTCAGGTCCATCTCCTGATCCAAGCTTGCAAAGACTAGAGTAAAGGTTGCTGGATGAGGTTGAAAATCTACGGTCCCGAAGGATATCTGGTTTCCGTCGACATTCAAGTTGTTGTTGGATGAAAGCAAAAAAAGCCATTGAATTCATGATTCCAATGCCCAAGGTCCCCACGGTCGGCGCCAATTGACGAGGGTTAACTCGGCAAATGTCCTAAATGAAGGACTTAGGATCGGGGGAAGAGGGCGTCAAATGAACTCAAAGGTAAAGATCAGACAAACAAGGCAAGGTTTGATGTGTGTCAAGAATAAGCATAGTACTCAATTGGCTCAATCTCAATCTGTCCTTGGCCGGCCTCTCCTGGCCCCTTTATATAGGTGGCCAGGTCTCGAGGATCCAGTCGAGTTCAATACAAATTACAATGTCTGTATACGATATCATCTCGTATTTCGACTATATCTATGCTTGGGCCTATCTAACGGGCCCTAGGGGTACTAAGATAATTGGCCTTAATAGCTATACCCTTGTCAGGACGTGATACCCATATGAATTCATCTAAAACTGAACTTTGTTGCAATCCTTTATGTCAATTGTATGATCCTATGTCTGCCATATCTTTTATGAGAGAGTGCATTAGTGAACCCATGAAACCCGGTGACGAAGGAATGACCCACGGGTCCTCGATATTGGCCTACCTGGTTTTCGGTCCAGGAAGGACATCTATTGAAGGGATGGCAAGGCCCACGAAGATGATAGCCTAGCACGGCCGAGGAGCAAGACTTGACGTACAAGGCGAGGATTCGAGGAGACCAAGTTGAATTAGGGCTCGGTTAGGGTTTATTCAAACCGATTCTATCTCTACTTTGCTTGGAGGACAATCTCGAGACCCGACCTTTGCCTATAAAAGGTTGGGAGGAAGGTCCTCAAGCGGCTAGACACCTTTTCCGCCACCATACACTCGAGCGCTCAAATTCTCGAGAGCTCTCCACTTTCGGCTAGATCCAATCTATGCCATCGCTGTAACACCACCATTGTAGTCACCCCATCAACAAAGTCAAACAAGTAGGATGTAGGTCATTACCCAACAAGGGGGGTGAACCTGGGTAAAACCTGTGTCTCCCTGTGTCGTCTGATCACCGTCGAGTTCGCCGGATCCCACAAGCGCTCCATAAATCGAAAGCCCTCAAGCATGGGCATTGCCGGGGTTGAACATCATCAATTGGTGCTGACCGTGGGGACGACAGGATCTGGATCTACAGATTCACCGGATCCTTCACCAACCATCACCGATCTGCTCACATCGACAAGGATCGACGGCTCATCACCAACAACTGCCATCGATTCCGCATCGCCAACCACCATCAACATCGACATCGCATCGTCCACCATCGACATCGACATCGCATCGTCCACCATCGACATCGACACTACGTCACCAACCATCGACGACACCACTGCGTCGATGAACATCGACACCGCGTCACCAACCATCATCGAATCCACACCAGTGATGACTACCATCGACCCCATCTCAAGCACGATGGGGTCGGCCTCAGCAAGGACCGGAGGATTCGATATGGCCTTCGGGTTGTTCAACTTCCATGTGGACAATGACGGAGCTGCTGAGCTGATCTCCATCAACAAATCGACCCTGCCCGTTGTAGATCCAAGCACACCACTGGCGATCGGGGGCACTCCTTCGACAACAACGCCACCGACGCCATCGGAGGAAGATCCAAGGCTGGAGACCTCGACCCCATCAGTCGGGTCGAACGATTTTCAAGATCCACCTCCATCCCCAACCACCGTATATTGCATCGAGTGTGATGCCTATCACTTCGTGGGCACCAGAGATTTCTCGTCCCACGAGATCGCTGGTTGTGAAGACCCTCGGGGGGCACTGCTGCCATCTACCCGACAATATCTGAGTGCGAACGGGGTCTCAATGCCCTCACGCTCCAACCTACGCCTTACGACCCCGATTACGTCGAGGGGTTATACTCGGACTACATGTGCTCAGACGACGACGTCTATCCCGAGGCAAAGGGGAACATTGGCAATTCAGTTATGTCATACTCAAGCGAGTCCGCCATATCTGGCAGCGGATATGTGGTCGACTATGACTCTGATACCATGATCGAGGCTGGATCGTGTATTGGAGACGACGACATATACCCTCTGGCAAAGGGCAAAATTAGCGACGACTCAATTCCGCCATTTATGGGGCACTGCATGATGGCATCGCACGGAGACGGGAATAAACACGGAGCCAACATCAATCAAGATCGGTCAAACGCTGGCAGCCGGTTCATCACACAAAACCAGATCTGACACGCAAGGAAGGTCTATTCAGGCGAGGTACCTATGGGCCCCAATCCTTGCCCCGAAGAGGTGGCCGCACTTTGATTCATCATCCAAGAGCAGAAAGACTAGATCAGGAGTGAAAGGTGAATCTTGGACGACGCAGGGATGAAGCCGACGCATCCAGCAGATGACGTGCCGAAATATCATCACATTACTCCTCAAGCATCCTGCGCAGATCACAATCTCATCTCCCACCTGAGGGTGATGCGCACAACATCACCAGGAACTTGGAGGCAGAATTTAATGAGATCGAATTACTGCCCAAGACCAAGGAGGCTGCGATCATGGCCACTGCGGCTTACATTGCTGCAAACGCATCTAATGGCGATGAGCATATGCGGCACCTTCGAAACATGGCACTCGAGGGCGTCAGGGTGCTCCAAGGCACGAATGAGCAAGGGCACGACGCAACACCACAAAGAAACATTCCTCCAGCGGAGCAGTTTAGACATCAAGCAGCGGCGCCAGCAGTACCGCCCAGGCCCCAAGTCGTGGAACCTATCAACGGTGAACTGCGACATGGCTTAGCTCAAAACAGAGTCGACCTGGCACGTGCGCGATGAGAGGCACGTCTCTTCAAGGACAAGTGCGAGCCGGAGACATTCGGTAATAGTCGCCATGGAATGTGTGGTGCAGAGTGCTTCAGCATCCTAATTTATTCCACACCACTGTCGAAAGGAATCAAGCTCAGCGATGGTGTAGTCAAGTTCAATGGGCAGCAGGATCCTCGAATTTGGCTTGATGACTTCATAACCACCATCACCATTAGTGGCAGATCCAGAGACAATGCCCTCCAGTTGCTATCATTACATCTGAAGGATAATGCAAGGGCATGGCTCAATAACCTTGCTCCAGTTAGCATCCGCTCCTAGGAGGAATTTTAGCAAGCCTTTATCGCGAACTTTCGAGGCACTTCACGATGACCCACGTCGTTCGAAGAGTTACGCTTGTGCGTGCAGAAGACAGGAGAAAGTCTGAGGTCATACATATCGCGGTGTCTCAGCTTGCGCAATACATCGGAGAACATCTCGCTCGAAAGAGCCATCGACGCTTTTTGAGACGGCCTCATCCGGCAGGACTTCAGGGAAGAGTTAGGACGATGCAAGCCCAAGACCATCGACCATCTCATGAGCCTGGCAAACGAATGGGCCGATGGAGAAGATTCCATCGCAAACCCCAGGAGTCATCGTCGCTCACCAGACCATGACATCGATCTAAAGGATCAACTCCACTTCGGTTCTCGGCGAGTGTGACAGAAAGGAGATTCGGATACAGAAGACATGGTAGCAGCAGGCTACGTGAACAACGACCATGACGACAACCTTGACGGATCGAGGCAGGGGAACACTTACTACGGAAGCAGTAGCAGAGGCGCCGACCGCGATTCGAGGCCAAAAACGGAGTGGTGTCAGCGTCGTGACCAACCACCACTTTCGACGGAAGAAATGCTCAACGGAGGGTGCACCAGGCACACCTACATCGACAAAGATGGAAGGCAAAAACTAGCACATCTCCTCATCGAGTGCAGGGAATTCCTTCGGCTCAGCCAAGCGCTTCAGGAAAAGATGCGGTCCGAACAACCCGTCGCAGGCGCCGTAGCATACATTGCACCGCCGCCGCCACCTAATCCACCACCAAACGCAATGCAACATGGCCATCTGGCCACCACGATCCAGCATCTTGTCGAGCCACAGCAGCCGATCATCGAGGAAGAAGCATTCCCTCCACCACGTGGTTTCATGCCTATGATCCAGAGGGGGCACCCGACAAATTGCATCCAGAGGAAGCGTGGAAGGGAGGTTTTCCATGCCAAGCACGCACCACCAGCATCTCCCGAGTACCTGAACTGGTCAGAGCACCCGATCGGGTTCGATCGATTAGATCACCCACCGAAGATCCCACGCCCAGGACATCATGCTCTAGTCCTCGAAGCCCAGATAGGAGGTTTTACCTCCAAGAAGGTGTTCATGGACGGAGGAAGCAGCTTGAATCTCATCTATGCTGACATGCTGCGAAAGATCAAGATCCCAATGAATGATCTCTTACCGACAGAGACCTCATTCCATGGAATTGTCCCAGGAAAGCCGACGTACCCTCTAGGGGTGATTCACTTGGACATCATCTTCGGCACCCCCGTGAACTTCAGAAAGGAGAAGATCAAATTCGAGGTCGTTGATTGGCCCTCGCAGTACCACGCCATCCTTGGCCGACCAACATTTTCCCGATTTATGGCGGTCCCTCATTACGCTTACCTCAAGCGGCGGATGCCCACAAACAGAGAACCATTGACGATCAGCGGCAGCTTTGCTCGCTCGGAGAACTGCGACAAGGATTTCAACACTTTGTCCTAGACATTCGGGATTCACGAAGAGCTTCATCACATCAGGGGATGTGCCAGCATGGACGTAGATCCACCGGCGTAGCAGAATGCCCCAGATTTGTCATTCGACGCTAGCAAGGACACGCGGGAGCACCAGATCCACCCGACGTATCCTTCTAAGACCGCGCGGGTGTCGAATTCCCTTTCCCCCGCATAGGAAAGCACACTCGTCGAGTTCCCCTGTGAGCACTGGAGGATGTTCGCCTGGTGTCCAGCAGATATGCCAGGCATCCCCAGGGAACTCGCCGAGCATGAATTGAAGATCTTTCCGAACGCAAAACCCATCAAGCAATTGATGAGTCGCTACAATCCAGAAAAATCCCGATCAATGGGAGAAGAGATAAATCATCTCCTTGAGGCGAAATTCATCAGGGAGATAAAGGAGGCCACATGGCTGTCACCACCGGTCATGGTGGAAAAGAAGGACACCAAGATCTACAGAATGTGCGTCGACTTCACGGCACTGAACAAACATTACCCAAGAGATTACTTTCCGCTCCCTCAAATCGATGAGATCATCAACTCCACCCTCGGCTGCGAGCGTCTCTCATTCCTCGACGCCTACTCTGGATACAATTAGATAAGGTTGAAGGTCGAAGATGAGGACAAGACTACGTTCATCACCCCGCACGGGATATACTGCTACACGACGATGCCATTCGGGTTGAAGAACACGGGAGCCACCTATCAATGGTGCATGCAAGCGTGCTTGAAGGAGCAGATCAGTCGCAACGTCGAGGTCTATGGTGACGACATCATCATCAAGTCTGCGAAGGCAGATAGTGATGAGGATTGGCACGCTAGGACGACCTACGATATGTGATAATTAAGTCTAAGGTTGTGTCATTAATTTGTATCTATGTTCATGTTATTTCTTAGCCTGGTCACATTGTGGGCCACTTAGGTTTTATTTTATGTTTTGGGTTTGGGCCTGTCCAAGCCCAATAGTTTTCTGGCCGTCTATATAAGGAGGCTGGACGGCTAGGGTTTTGAGAGGCAGAAAATTATGTAGAACTTTTAGTTCAAGTTATCACCATCCCTCTGGGATCGGCGTGTGTGACAGCGTCTCGGACGTTCGTCTAGTTATCTATCAATAAAGACAAGAGAGTTCTTGAATTGTCAAGAGTAATCCTGTGTACGCGAAGGTCCTTGAATCTATCAAGGGTTGTCGAGCTGTTGGCGTGTTGATTCAGCGTGAGGTTCGTCGTTCATCGTCGAGTTGCTCGCAGGATTGGCGTTCCCCAATCTTCAGGTCGCGTGTTCCGCTCACGTGATTGGGAGATCTATCAGATCAAGAGGTGCATCGTGAAAGATCGGGCCAAATAGTCTTTATCATCTTGGTATCAGAGCGCCAGGTTGACCACGGTGCAAGTTCTTCATCGGAGGATCGACGAACTGATGTTTTTTGCGGAGGGTTTTGTTGATCTCGTTGATCTACATGAGTCATTGGTGGCGAGCTGCTGTAGATCGCGATTTGTTTGGTCTTAAAGGATGGCGCGTTGGTTTGCATAGTCTTCCATTGATCTGGAATTGCGCTAATTAGTTTGCAGCAGAGAAAAGGAAAAGAATAGATTGAGATTTGTTTTCATCAGGCAGGCGGCGCTTCAGATCCGATCGCTTCCAAAAAAAATTACACGAGGCTCTACGCGCTGAACCACAGACGTCCTCTGTGGTCGAGCGAGCCCGACCACGATCGCCCCGCGCCGGATGGCATCTCGCTCGCTCTACCTGGGTTGAGCCCCGGCTGGCGGTCTCTAGTGGGCCGGCCCTTGGCATGAGTTCGCCTGTGCGTGGGAGTCTCCAAGTTCCTTGGGAAATCTTATTCTCCGCCCACTCCGGACCCGATCCGAGGCTCCGCACAGGGCAGGAGCACCCAGTCAGCTAATGGGCCGGCTCGTTGAGCCGTTTTTTCATATATTTTTTTCAGGTTTTCTCCTTTCTCCTTTCTGCCTTTTTTCTTTTCTGTTTTCTTTTTTAATTGAATAATCTGAATTTTTTAAAATTTGAAATTCATTTCAATTTGTAATTTGTTCCAATTTTGAAATTTCTTCCAATTTGAAAGTTGTCATTTGTTCCAATTCGTAATTTGTTCCATTTTCTAAAAAAAATCCAATTTTAAAATTTGTTCCAATTTTTGAATTTTTTTCCAATTTTGAAATTTGTTCTAATTCGTAATTTGTTTCATTTTCGAAATTTGTTCCATTTTTAAAATTTGTTCCATTTTTTAAAATTTGTTCCAATTTTGAATTTTGTTCCAACTTTCAAAATTTGTTCCAATTTTGAAATTTGTTCCAATTTCGAAATTTGTTCCAATTTCCAAAATTTGTTCCAATTTTGAAATTTGTTCCAATTTTTTAAATTTGTTCAAATTTTGAAAATTGAACAAATTTCAAAAATTGGAACAAATTTGTAATTTGTTCTTTGAATTTTTGTTTCAATTTAATTTTTGTTCAAGATTAAAATGTGTTAGATTCTAAATTTGTTCCAACTTAAAATTTGTTTAACTTTTAAATTAGTTCTAATGTTGTTTTTGAATCTCTTTCAAAAAGAAATACTCCCTCCGTTCCTATATATAGGAGGTATAGTTTTTCGCATGAATATTAATGCATAGGTGTTAGTCAGTTAATTTTCGTTTGTTTTGGATGTGAAAGTGGAGGTAAATAATGAAACTCCTGATCTCCTCGCTTTCCTGATCAGATTTGTTTGTGGAATATCTCATGCGGGAGTCAAGTACTCCACAAATCCAGCGGTAAATTAGGCGGGAGTCTTATATTTTGGAATTTTCCTCAAAAAACTATACCTCCTATATATAGGAACGGAGGGAGTAATAAAAAATAGAAAAAAAACTGAAGAAGTAGCTTATTTGGGCCGGCCCAACCCAGATCCTACGTTGGCGGACCGAAAGAGCTTCTCCGCTGAAAGCGGAGAATAGGAGCTCCCAAGTTCCTTGGCCGATCGCGCCTGGGATCGCTCTGGTATCAAATCTAATCATGTCGTGTGTAGTCCAGGCAGGAAGGTGCGGGTCTGATTTGTTTTTTTAGGCGGTTGAGTCCGTCGTGATCGATTTGTTTTCAGTTATTTGCTCCTGCTTTGCGTGTTCCTTGGAGGGCAGATTTGTTTTCTTCAGATCGGATCCCGTTTGGTTGAAGATGAGATCAGCTCAGTTTGGAATTATTTGAATACGTGGATTTAGGTCAGATTTGGCTGAACCTGGAGTGTTAAGAGCAAAGGAGGAAAAGAATATTGGACTGGTGGACTAGCCTGCAAGCTATACGACCACTAATCTCGTTCAGGTGCACAAGTGTCCATTGTTTGCATGTGTTTTTTAGAAGGAAGAAAAGGAGACACTGTTAGCAGTTCCATAGAGGTGACAGATTCAGTATGTTTGGATCCTTGGCATGCAGGAATTTGTTCTGTTTATTTTGGGTGATGTGCTTTGTTTGCTACTAAAATTCAGTTCGGGTCTATGGGCATATTCAGCTCATTTGGACCCTCGGTGTGCAGGAGTATGTCCTATCCGTTTTGGATGATCTACTCATGTGCTTCGAGACTGCATTCTGATGATCGTTTGTGTCTCAATCAGGTTTGTTGGTTGGTGGCGCCGAAGACTAAAAGGTGCTAAGAGCAAGTCAAGCTAGCCGAGAGGGAGGATGTGGTGTGGTAGGTTGGCAAGGCTTGAAGACGGAGAGTGGCGATATTACTGATTTGACGCCACGTTCTAGAGAAGACCCTCCGGCGTTGAGGACAACGCCTTTCCAAGAATTAGCACGCCAGGACGACCTACGATATGTGATAATTAAGTCTAAGGCTGTGTCATTAATTTGTATCTATGTTCATATTATTTCTTAGCCTGGTCACGTTGTGGGCCACTTAGGTTTTATTTTATGTTTTGGGTTTGGGCCTGTCCAAGCCCAATAGTTTTCTGGCCATCTATATAAGGAGGCTGGACGACTAGGGTTTAGGGAGGCAGAAAATTATGTAGCACTTTTAGTTCAAGTTATCACCGTCCCTCTAGGATCGGCGTGTGTGACGGCGTCTCGGACGTTTGTTTAGTTATCTATCAATAAAGACAAGAGAGTTCTTGAATTGTCAAGAGTAATCCTGTGTACATGAAGGTCCTTGAATCTGTCAAGGGTTGTTGAGCTATTGGCTTGTTGATTCAGCGTGAGGTTCGTCGTTCATCGTTGAGTTGCTCGCAGGATTGGCGTTCCCCAATCTTCAAGTCGCGTGTTTCGCTCACGTGATTGGGAGATCTATCAGATCAGGAGGTGCATCGTGAAACATCGGGCCAAACAGTCTTTATCATCTTGGTATCAGAGCGCCAGGTTGATCACGGTGCAAGTTCATCATCGGAGGATCGGCGAACTGATTTTTTAGGCGGAGGATTTTTTTGATATGGGCACGAAGGAGGAGGTGAAGCCTAATTTCAGGACTCCACCAAGATGAGGGCAGCTCATTGAATATTGGCACGCCAGGATGACCTACGATATGTAATAATTTAGTCTAAGGTTGTGTCAATAATTTATAGTTGTGTTCATGTTATTCCGTGTTTTGGGTTTGGGCCTGTCCAAGCCCAATAGTTTTCTGGCCATCTATATAAGGAGGACAACCGTCTAGGGTTTAGGGGAGTTCAGTTGTTTAGTCAATAAGTATTATGTGCTCCACCATGTATCATCCCTCCGGGGAAATGGTGTTGCCGTGTTATCTAATAAAGATTGCTGTGAGAGTTCTTGCTTCATCAAGGATTATCGAGCTGTGGTTTGAGGCGTGGTGATCTTCATCATGTTGCTTGCTGGATTCATTCCTCTTCTTCAGGTGACGTTCTTCGCGTTATTAGAAGATTTCTATCTGGGTAGACTCGTTGTGAAAGATCAGGACAAAACTCAAGGATCACCGGCATGATCCTTATCATGTGGTATCAGATTACTGGGTTGCTCACAGCGAGATTGATCGGCTGATTTTTCATCATATGGGCAGTTGTCAGATTGGAGAGATTGGAGCAGATCGCTATTGAAGTTTTTAGATTAGATTGTGGTTCTTCATCGGGAGATTTTAGATCGGCACGAAGTCAGGATTAGGATATTTTCATGTGCGGCCAAGGTTGAGATCGAGCTTCAAGATTTCCTCCAGGCGCCAATCTCTACTAATAATATTGCTTGAGGTCGTGATGGTCAGAAAACCGTGGTATGTAAAAAAGCCCGCGGCTATATTTCGTACGTCAAAAAAACCAAAAGTTTAAACCGTTTGATCGATTGAGTCAAAAACCGGAGGTGGTCAACCCCAATTGATCTCTGACCCGATCGCCCTGGATCTTGCAGGAGGTGTAGTAGAGGAGTTTGACAAGGATAGGAATTCATGCATAGCAAGAAGAAGACATTGTTAGGGATTCCGGCAACGAATTGACACCACCGTGCACGATGGAGACGGTATCACCGACGACAGGCGGTCTCGCCGATGACGATGCCGGTAGCCTTTTCCGGTTGGATTCCCTTGCCGATGGCGGCGGCCGGGTGGATGTCGATGCAAAGACCTCAGCGCGAGGGTGGGCGACATGGTGAGCCTGGACAGCAAGGAACCGACGGCCAGAGGCGGGGTGAAGTCCGTTAAAACTGAACCGGATCTTCCTCTTTCTCCCGATCCCTCTGCCTTGAATTTGAGCGACTCTAACCTGGTAGGGATCCAGGACGAGATTCAGGGAAAAGGGAAGGGCACCTCATGGCGGCAACATGACCTGGACGGGCCTCTGCTGCTGGTCGAGCCGGTGGCTGTTGGTCGAGCGCAAGGTTTTCCTCTTCTCTTGCCTCTCCCCTGTAGCACGGCCCCGTTCACATGATCACATCGTGTAGGAAGAGGAGGAAGGGTGGTATATTTGGTACTACCTACGGTAGTTTTTGGAGGTGGCATGCCACACCGGTGGAGGATAAGAACCAGGCGATGAAGTGATGGCGGCGTGAGTTTGGGGAGGAGAGTGGTGGCGGTGGAGTGCCTGCCGAAGGAGGAAGAGGATGGGAGCAAGCGATACCGGCGTCAGTTTGTGGATCAGAGATTCTGAGTTCTGCCGCCACACAACCTCGATTTCTGCTGCCGCTCCTGTATTTCCTATCTGCATCATGACTCATCGATCTGCAACCCTGTTCCCCCGCACACCACTCTTCTCTGTAGCTTTGTCCCGCAAATCAGCTGGCTGGTGGTGCGCCGGCGACAAAGGCACATGCACAGAGGAAGACTAAGCTGAAGATTGTGTCAATCTTCCTATTCTTTTCATACTCCTCTAATTAGTTTTTTTGGGACATCAGCGACATGTGTGTGCTCTAATTGCCAGTCAGCAATACAGTAAAGACACACACGTTCAGTGGAGCACCATGTATATATGGCCATGATGATTCTCATCAGTCTTCCGAGTATTGTTTTTGGATTGGTAACTGAATTAAATGAGGATGGAATTGCTCTCTCCAGATTAGCTGCCTCGACAACATGTTTGTATTAATGCCCACAAGTGGGCAATAACAAGTCCGTCAAGTTCTTGATTGTTTTTGTTGTTAATTTGCTGAAGTGTTAAAGGATTGCTGTTTCATTTTGCCTCTGATTGTGTGACCGGAGAAAACAATCTCAAGAACTAATCTTACATAAAAAAATGTTTGACTCACATTATTTCAATTTAAGATACCAATAAGTGTTGTAGAACATGCAGTAGATTATCAACTTCAAAACTTCGATATATGACGCAAGTACGCATGCATAACATTTGTTTGGGTCAGAGTCGAGCCTTCTTTTCGGCCACCTTGCAATTATGATTGTGTAGGCGTGTACTACACTTATGCTAAGATGGTATATATCCTTTATGTTCTCTACCTTGCATGTGCTTCACTAGATAATCATTCATATATTGCAGAATCAATTTTCTCTTTATCCCCAATATAAATTAAATGCCAACCGAGCAGTCAAAGATTTGAAATGTTATTCCTCTACCATTTTTTTCTCGTATGGAACATACCATGAGGCTTTTGTATTTTTTCAAAGGAGTACTACCACTGTTGTTGGTAGTTCTTATCGAATATGTATTTAACTTTTGGATGTAGAAGCTCAAGCCATAGAGTTGTGTAAGAAAATAGTTGGAAGGGACATTATGTGTTCAATCCAGGATAATCAAAGGATTGCTACGGGCTAGATTTTTGGGTGTTATATTGCAGATTTTTAGTTCCACATTTGAAATAGAAGTGAACAAACTTCCAATGGCATATGTTTGAACGTATTTTCTATAAATTTGATGAATTTTATATTAACTAATTATAATATTTCTGATCTTCAACAACAATTGTTATTTTTTCTTGGCATGCATAATGATCCTTTTTCTTACTACATCGGATAACTGAACAGATTAAATTTCCATTGTTGCTTGTCCCTCTTTCATAATCTATATTACTGTGATGCGGATGAGAACTACTGATAAATTTGATTGTCATATTTCAAAGAGTGATGCAAAATGATGAAAATCTGTGATGAACAGAGAAGGGAAGGTAGGACGAAAATACACAAAGTTCTTGCATGGATAGTAACATATACAAGATAGTGGCATGTTGTCGATGCTTTACAAGAAGAAACCATATATGGAACAGAACAAAACAATATGCTTATAATTTAATTTCCTAAGTATAGATTTATTGACCCGTAGCAACGCACGGGTATTCAGCTAGTCGTTGTAAGTTGCCGTCCAGATTGTTCCGCTGATCGTATTGCTAGAGTCCTATCGAGCTACTATTCCTAGATCTAATCGAGCTAGTTTGAAAAGAGGAAAAAAAAATTACAGTGATCGATCGCGCGCGTTACCATGAAGGCTGTCTGTGGTCGAGCGCGTCCCAGCCTTGCGGGCGCTCGCGGGATCGCGGCTTCATTTGCCCTGCACAGCCCTCTGTCCCCAGCATAGATTGCGTCATTTGGAGTAAAAACAAGGGACAAGGCGCACTCGCTGCCCCGCGCCTGGAATCGGCAGCTCGGTGCCCTTGCCTGGGATCGAGGGATCGGCCGCCGCGCTCAGCACAGACGCTGTCTGTCCCTAAGCGTCTTGGTCTTGTCTCAGTTGGCTGCATCATCACGTGGTGTGATCAGGTTTAATCAGCGTCAAGTCAATCATTCCTGGAGTATCACGGAAACAGAGTATTACTACTTTATTTTATTGGCTGGATCGTAGATTGACAGCAACAATTTCTTCATCGGGCTGGTAAAAAAAAAATTGGATCAGCTTGGTCCGTTTTCTGGCGATAGAAAATAGAAGAGAGTTTTCAACTGTTGTTACACGAACTTCGGCCAGTGTCTTGACTTCTGTATCCACGTATTCAGAGATATTTCGATATGGGTTTGTCAAAGCCTACTCGTATAACTGATAAGTCAGATGATGCATACCATGATTATCTTAATATCGTGGTCGGCTACTCATTTGATGCAACTAAAATTCAGTGGAGATTGGATAGTGCAGCAACATTCGCAGAATATGAGACTTGGGAATCTTATATGGCCCGTGGCTTCGCAAAATGTCGTACGCTCGATAGCAAGTTTTGATATGGGGTGGCCAGATCTTCTCGTGAGCGATGTGATGGTGATGATGGCAGCGGATGATTGTCGGAGATAACTTGGTGTCACCGATGAACTCTCCTCGCTTGAACCCTGATGCCAATGCAACAGCTCTCAAACCCTGTAGGATATTCACGACTCCACACACTTGTGCACGTAGCCGTCGACCACGAAACGGTAGTTTGCAATCTACTGATTCCCAATGGAACAACAGATCACACTAAACTTGCAGTAGTATATCACCAAATCCAGATGAATTGGTGAGGAGGAATTCAGATGAATGCTTACAGCAGTTCAACGAAGTAATCTTTAGTCTAAACATGGTCTAACCCTAATTGAGGGGGCGCCCAGGGCTACTTATAGGTGGCCGGGCGTCCTCAGCAAAGACCTGGCCCAAAACATGCCTGGTTTGGGCCCAAACTGACTCGGTTCGACTCAAACGGGTACATACCGACCCATATATAGGTTCGGCCTATTTCTGGCACGCGGGCCATGTGTGTGGCATGCCTTGGATGTGTTGACATCGTGTCGTAGGCAGTCCTAGTGCGCCATCACATGCTCGTGCTCATGCAGACTTGATCTCCACTTGTCTCTCGATCGTCGTCCTCCCTCTCCTCTCGCTGGCGGTATCTTGACAAATGACATACCTAAATACAACATAGTACATTGCTTTAGGTAGTATATAATTCGGAGATATCAAGACATTCTTTTCAACAAGGAAAGAATTCACCTTATAATAATCATCAATTAGACTCAATATTTCCTTCCAGCTCAAACACTCAAAATCAGCATGATCCATGATTGTATCCTCATCATCCTCCCTTTCTTCAAGAAAAGCCGTCCTCGGCTTTGGGTAAGCTGAAAGTGGTAGGAACAAAAAGAACAACGTGTACGCAGAGTATATGTATACATAACATGTTGTATCATTTTTGTTCACATGAAAAATATGTCGACTATACATCAAGCAACTTAAATTGCATGTATAAGTGAAGTACAAAGAATCATCATAATGGTGAAAAACAAAGAGATATATAGTCTCGTTGTTCAATATTAAATTCAGTTTTTGCAAAGAAGACCGATGATCAAATTTATGATGAATAAGGTCAAACCAGTCCAAAACATGTGAAAACAAAATTGGTTTATGCCATGCCTCAGCTGTGCTACTTGGATTATTATAAACAAGTGATGAACGGACACAATAGTATTCAGTGATGTGTGCATGATCATTATGTCCTGTAGGTAACATGCAAATCAAAGTGCTAATATAAGTGAAGTAGGGATCAGTAGCACACGTAGGCAACAAATTGTGGAACAAACACAATGAATTGAACCAATTTGATGGCAAACTAGCAAGATTAGAGCAAACCAACATATCAAGTTTTGTGGGCTGAAAATCTTCAACTAGACCAGAATGCATCAAACTATTTCAAACATAATCTAGTGTCCCACAGGAAAAGGACTGTGACACATAGCATATAGGACTGAAAACAGCAAGTTTCAGTTTATTAATTCTATCATAGGTTATGCATATGTGATCGACAAGAAAATTATCATTCATGCTATATTCACCAATCAAGTTAAACATGAAGCAATAGGCATGTGTGCCAGAATTCAAATATGAAATTTCAGAAATCTTATTCATAGCACAACGCAAACTAAGAGGTTCTTTTAGCATGATGGAATACACAATGTCATTCGATTGTATTCTAGCAAGTACTTCCTTATGTGTCAGCACTACCACATGATCAAAATTCGAAATATGCAAATTATCACATGGTGCTAAAACATTAGTGCAAGATAAATCACTAGAAGGAACCAGCAAAGGAGTAGACTCAAAAATATTATCCATAGCTGCTGGTTGTGGTTCCAAGTCAATAACTATGTCAATGACATGCTCCTTAGAAAAAGTAGGCACTGGAACATCCTCCTCAAGTGATAATGCACAAACCGGTGATGCAGGTTGTAAAATAGGTGGCTCCCTTTCTTCAAAAGCAACCTGCATATCACAAGAAACAACACTAGGAGTAGACAGAGTTACATTAGTTGAAATATCCTCACATATCCTATCGTCGACTACTCTTGTGTTTTGACTTTTGCTCATACTCTCAAAGTGTATGCTCTCTGTAACGGCCCGGAAAAATCCTCTTTATTAGAATTGCTTGTTATTTTATTTATCGCGTCATCTTGACGTCATGCATCTTCATGCATTTATCCCCTTGCATGTTTTTGTTAAATCTAAAATTATTTGGAATAAATGTTTGCTCATATTATTTAAATCCTCATCTCTCTTTTCTTATTTTAATTAAAATTCAAAACCACCATAGTTGCAGTACTTTGGAAAACATTGCTCGAATCTTTTCTACCCTGTCTATTCTTTCTTCACCTTTGGTGCTTATTGCAAAAATCCTAAAATATGTTAAATGGTTGGGAGGCTTCCTTGTGGCCCTGATCTTCTTTTCAGCCTCCTTCTTTTTCATCTTGGAAGCCCATTTATCTCACGCAAGGAGAGAGAGAGCTCCTGTCGCTGTCTTCTCTCGTACAGGAAGCACGAGGAGCGCGTGCTTGCCTCCCCACGGTGCCAGCTTTTCCCCTTCAAGCTCCCATCAAACCCTAGTTCCTCTCCCTCCTGATCTTGCCGCCGCCACGCCCTCTGTTGTTTTTCCCTCCAATTTCTTCCCAGAGACCGGCGCCATGGCCGCGAGCACGGCAGGCTCGCCGCCCGACTGACCCACGCCATCCCCAAGATCGTCTTTGCGCCAGGAGGAGTCCTCCTCCTGCTAAGTTCCCGGAGCCGGAGCGCCAGGGTCATCGTCAAGTTCATCGTCCTCGTCTTGCGTGACTTCTTCCTCTTCCGGCATCACTGTTCGTCCTCGAGCTCGCCAGCAAGCCAGGGTGAGAACTGCTCCCAAATCCCTCTTTTTCCTGAGTCGTTTGATTCGTCTCTGCATCTTATCGTCCATCATCGCCTACACGCGCAATTCCAAAGTTGTTCAGTTTCACTGCTGCTTCCGCTGCGCTTAAGCACGCAGCCAGCTAGACCGGTGCCTGTTCCTGACCGAGTACTGCGCGTGCATCAATCGCGCCTAGCCGCGCTCGCTCACGCTGGAGCCTGCCTTGCCGCACGCCCATGCCGCGCGCGTCGACTGTCGTGCATCGGCACGCTTGCTAATCTCCGTTGAATTCCAATTCCTAGCTGTATGTGCACAACATCACTACTTCTCCCTAGTTGTCTATTTTTTCAGCTAGCACCCAACGCAAAGCATCAACTGATCCAGTTGCCTGCTTGCTTTCAGCTAGCTAGCACGGTGGAAATTGATCCACGAGCTCGCCTCAATAGTTTTCCTAGCTAGTTGTTCCTCTTGTCGCTAATCAATATCTACTTACCAGTCTGCTCAAAGCCGAAGTCAATCCTGCTGCTTTTCTTATTGTCTACTTCCAGCACAGGCGTACCAGTCGACAGTTCAGTCAACAGTTTCAGTTCAGTTTTCTATTCCAGCTAGCTCATTTTACCCAGGTTCCAATCGATCCACTATTGCTTTTCATCTAGCTAGTTTTTCCAAGCAACAATCGATCCAGTTCCAGTTGCTTGTTTCAGGTTTCAGCTAGCTAGATCAGGCAACGATCTATCCCTTTTTGCTTAGCTTCACACGCATACATCATTTCACGTGTGTGCTTCCCAGCTAGCTCACTCCACCAAGCCTAGCTTTTTTCTCCAAAGCGAGTTCACGCTCCGGTTCAGTTTTCAGTCGAACAGTTTCAGTCAGTTGCCTGTTAAGCTCAAAATCCAATTAAAACTGCCCCTTTTAAAACTTGTTTTAATTAAAACTATATGTCTATTTTGATCAGAAAAATGCGTAGAATATTAATATGTCATATATAAGCTTGTTTGCATCTCGCAACATACCGTTACATGGTAGTTTGCATATCACCTAATAAGTAACATATGGAGTATTTGGGTATTATCAAATATGGTTACCCCACTTCATTTAATTTTGTGTAGCTCACCTATGCTTTGTCTTTGTCCATGCTAATCAACATTTAAATTATCGGTAGTAAAATGACTTGAACCATATGTGTGTGTGTCGGAATTCGATTCCGCTTAATTTGGATAAGTTGCATTGCATCATAATTGCCCTGTCATGCATGCATGCCTCACATGATCATGCCGATTCTTTTGCCGTAGTAGTAAGTGTTGCATCCGTTGTTTGTTGTAGCGATTTGCTTCTTCCCGGATAGGACGCTTCGTGGTGTTGTGAGCAACGACAAGTTCTTCGGGTGTTCTTCGATAATCTTCCCAGGCAAGCTCTCCCGCCCCTTGTCAACCTATAGGGGTACTTATTACCTATTTGTGTTTATGCTTTCTCTTATTCTTTATGCTAGCCTTGTGTTCCGATGCTTTGTTCGAGTCACGTATCCTATCCACATGTTTTCCCCAAAGCAAAACTATACACTTGCCACCTCTCGCCTATTACCTTTTGTTTGTTGTTTGAGTTGGCCTTGCGAGTCGTAGGCATGCTTAGGTTGTTTCAAGTTGTTTTATCTTATCGGGTTGTTGGGAAGTTTATCACATGCTCTATTTGATATATGAGATGGATATGAATTGGAGTTAAGTTGGATATTAGATGTTGGAGATAAACATGATTTATTTATGTTATAACTACACTTGATTAAGTAGAGGCATCGGTGAGTCATTTTGCCTGTTTTTCGACGGCTCACTTGTGTCCCGTAGGACCCCGAGTTCGCATGAACTGTTCTAAGCTGAGCGCACTAACCACTCGTGGAGATGCCGTGGGATCTCCCTTGACTTACTACTTTTTCTCGAGTTAGTTTACCGGGGGCCACAACACCGTAGTTTTCATTTGGATCTGGATTTGGGTGGAGTCACCTTTGATGGTGGCGGAGTCTCTAAGCCCCCCTCCGATGGGTGTGGTTGCGTCGCCTCCGATGGTTGACGGGTTTATTTGCTAGCGGGACGTTTACGCGAAGCTGGAAGAGTCTCTCCGATGAGCTCTCTAACAGACTTAGCCGTCGGCGCAAACTTCCGGGTCCGTCTCCGAAGCTCGGCCGACTTCGTTGCGGGTAGCTTAGTTGGGTGGCCCCCCTAAACTCTCTCGTAGAACTAGCAACGGTCTTGTCGTGATATCCTACCCTTGTCTAGGTTGGATTGATCGAGCGTGTATGGGTACATTGGTGCACCCCTGCAGGGTAAATCTTTTCGAAAAGCCCTGTCCGTGGTTATGGACGACTTGGAGCCGTTCTACTCGATCATAGAACAACTTACACCTAATTGATGATAAAAAGTGGCATAGTAAATAGTTCTACTACAATATTAAATTGTTATAAAATTGTCAACTGTGTGAGTGCCTTTGATATTGCTTCGTGTGGTTACAACGAGGTGATTCATCGGCTGGGTTATGTTTGCTGTAGTATTCTAGTTCTTTACTTTATGCGCTCTCTTATCTTATTCTGATTAGACGAAAGTTGTAGAGTGTCTCTATAGGTTCTTTAGTGCTTGCTCGCTGCCGCTTAACCCCCACCATACAGCTGACGTCCTTTTGAGTCTCTCGAGTTGTCTGCGTACCTCACGTACAAAGGCCGCTTGTTGACTACGCTTTATACGTCTTGAAGTCTTGCTAAGTACTTTTGTACTTATTGCTGCTCGTCTTGGATTTCTCGCCGGAGCAGGTTTGAAGACAGGTACATAGAAGCGACGACGTTAGCAAGGTTACCCTTCCGGCTTGGCCTGGGCAGGGTTATGGACGCCATCGTTTATCTTCAGGCCTCTTAGGCCCATTTGTATTCTTATCCGTACTCGGATACTATTTGCTTTATGTATGATTTGGATCTTTGTATGTATTTGGATTCTTGACTCGTAGAGTCGTTGTGGTTATTACATATTCTTTGTGGGTTCCATCGTGAACTTGTGTATTGTTACTTACTTGATTCCACCCGCATAATGTGTATGTTGTTTGTGCACATTTTGCTTGGTGGTGCGTTTCCAAAGCGACATCGTGCGAATTGTGGCGTGATTGCTATAATTCGCAAGATGCCGTTTTTGGGGCGTCACAAGTGGTATCAGAGCCAAGGTTTTGTCGATACCCGCGGGTCCGCTCTGCCTGTAGGATAACCTTGCCAATGGTCGTTGTTGAGTCTAGTGTCAAAACTATTTTGCTAAAAATGCGTAGGATAGATCTAAGTAGGTCTGCATTTTACTCCTTACCTTTGTGATTCTCTCATCTTACCTTTGCGGGTTTTGATTTCTATCTTACCTACTTCTGCAAGTTTAGGTCTCTACGTGTGGGTGGACGATCTCTTGCCTTTATCCTAATAGATTCGTTCTTCGGAAGTTCATCATCGTCAACATGAGCAAGAATCCATTGTTGGTGGTGTCGAGAAGGAACCTTTTGTTGGAGGTGTCGACAAGATCAACACGGTGCAAGAAGATTCGATAGTTAACCAACTCTTCCCCCTACACGAGCGTGGATCTCGGGGCGAGATCCCTTGTTGGTGGTGTCGATTGTAACGGCCCGGAAAAATCCTCTTTATTAGAATTGCTTGTTATTTTATTTATCGCGTCATCTTGACGTCATGCATCTTCATGCATTTATCCCCTTGCATGTTTTTGTTAAATCTAAAATTATTTGGAATAAATGTTTGCTCATATTATTTAAATCCTCATCTCTCTTTTCTTATTTTAATTAAAATTCAAAACCACCATAGTTGCAGTACTTTGGAAAACATTGCTCGAATCTTTTCTACCCTGTCTATTCTTTCTTCACCTTTGGTGCTTATTGCAAAAATCCTAAAATATGTTAAATGGCTGGGAGGCTTCCTTGTGGCCCTGATCTTCTTTTCAGCCTCCTTCTTTTTCATCTTGGAAGCCCATTTATCTCACGCAAGGAGAGAGAGAGCTCCTGTCGCTGTCTTCTCTCGTACAGGAAGCACGAGGAGCGCGTGCTTGCCTCCCCACGGTGCCAGCTTTTCCCCTTCAAGCTCCCATCAAACCCTAGTTCCTCTCCCTCCTGATCTTGCCGCCGCCACGCCCTCTGTTGTTTTTCCCTCCAATTTCTTCCCAGAGACCGGCGCCATGGCCGCGAGCACGGCAGGCTCGCCGCCCGACTGACCCACGCCATCCCCAAGATCGTCTTTGCGCCAGGAGGAGTCCTCCTCCTGCTAAGTTCCCGGAGCCGGAGCGCCAGGGTCATCGTCAAGTTCATCGTCCTCGTCTTGCGTGACTTCTTCCTCTTCCGGCATCACTGTTCGTCCTCGAGCTCGCCAGCAAGCCAGGGTGAGAACTGCTCCCAAATCCCTCTTTTTCCTGAGTCGTTTGATTCGTCTCTGCATCTTATCGTCCATCATCGCCTACACGCGCAATTCCAAAGTTGTTCAGTTTCACTGCTGCTTCCGCTGCGCTTAAGCACGCAGCCAGCTAGACCGGTGCCTGTTCCTGACCGAGTACTGCGCGTGCATCAATCGCGCCTAGCCGCGCTCGCTCACGCTGGAGCCTGCCTTGCCGCACGCCCATGCCGCGCGCGTCGACTGTCGTGCATCGGCACGCTTGCTAATCTCCGTTGAATTCCAATTCCTAGCTGTATGTGCACAACATCACTACTTCTCCCTAGTTGTCTATTTTTTCAGCTAGCACCCAACGCAAAGCATCAACTGATCCAGTTGCCTGCTTGCTTTCAGCTAGCTAGCACGGTGGAAATTGATCCACGAGCTCGCCTCAATAGTTTTCCTAGCTAGTTGTTCCTCTTGTCGCTAATCAATATCTACTTACCAGTCTGCTCAAAGCCGAAGTCAATCCTGCTGCTTTTCTTATTGTCTACTTCCAGCACAGGCGTACCAGTCGACAGTTCAGTCAACAGTTTCAGTTCAGTTTTCTATTCCAGCTAGCTCATTTTACCCAGGTTCCAATCGATCCACTATTGCTTTTCATCTAGCTAGTTTTGCCAAGCAACAATCGATCCAGTTCCAGTTGCTTGTTTCAGGTTTCAGCTAGCTAGATCAGGCAATGATCTATCCCTTTTTGCTTAGCTTCACACGCATACATCATTTCACGTGTGTGCTTCCCAGCTAGCTCACTCCACCAAGCCTAGCTTTTTTCTCCAAAGCGAGTTCACGCTCCGGTTCAGTTTTCAGTCGAACAGTTTCAGTCAGTTGCCTGTTAAGCTCAAAATCCAATTAAAACTGCCCCTTTTAAAACTTGTTTTAATTAAAACTATATGTCTATTTTGATCAGAAAAATGCGTAGAATATTAATATGTCATATATAAGCTTGTTTGCATCTCGCAACATACCGTTACATGGTAGTTTGCATATCACCTAATAAGTAACATATGGAGTATTTGGGTATTATCAAATATGGTTACCCCACTTCATTTAATTTTGTGTAGCTCACCTATGCTTTGTCTTTGTCCATGCTAATCAACATTTAAATTATCGGTAGTAAAATGACTTGAACCATATGTGTGTGTGTCGGAATTCGATTCCGCTTAATTTGGATAAGTTGCATTGCATCATAATTGCCCTGTCATGCATGCATGCCTCACATGATCATGCCGATTCTTTTGCCGTAGTAGTAAGTGTTGCATCCGTTGTTTGTTGTAGCGATTTGCTTCTTCCCGGATAGGACGCTTCGTGGTGTTGTGAGCAACGACAAGTTCTTCGGGTGTTCTTCGATAATCTTCCCAGGCAAGCTCTCCCGCCCCTTGTCAACCTATAGGGGTACTTATTACCTATTTGTGTTTATGCTTTCTCTTATTCTTTATGCTAGCCTTGTGTTCCGATGCTTTGTTCGAGTCACGTATCCTATCCACATGTTTTCCCCAAAGCAAAACTATACACTTGCCACCTCTCGCCTATTACCTTTTGTTTGTTGTTTGAGTTGGCCTTGCGAGTCGTAGGCATGCTTAGGTTGTTTCAAGTTGTTTTATCTTATCGGGTTGTTGGGAAGTTTATCACATGCTCTATTTGATATATGAGATGGATATGAATTGGAGTTAAGTTGGATATTAGATGTTGGAGATAAACATGATTTATTTATGTTATAACTACACTTGATTAAGTAGAGGCATCAGTGAGTCATTTTGCCTGTTTTTCGACGGCTCACTTGTGTCCCGTAGGACCCCGAGTTCGCATGAACTGTTCTAAGCTGAGCGCACTAACCACTCGTGGAGATGCCGTGGGATCTCCCTTGACTTACTACTTTTTCTCGAGTTAGTTTACCGGGGGCCACAACACCGTAGTTTTCATTTGGATCTGGATTTGGGTGGAGTCACCTTTGATGGTGGCGGAGTCTCTAAGCCCCCCTCCGATGGGTGTGGTTGCGTCGCCTCCGATGGTTGACGGGTTTATTTGCTAGCGGGACGTTTACGCGAAGCTGGAAGAGTCTCTCCGATGAGCTCTCTAACAGACTTAGCCGTCGGCGCAAACTTCCGGGTCCGTCTCCGAAGCTCGGCCGACTTCGTTGCGGGTAGCTTAGTTGGGTGGCCCCCCTAAACTCTCTCGTAGAACTAGCAACGGTCTTGTCGTGATATCCTACCCTTGTCTAGGTTGGATTGATCGAGCGTGTATGGGTACATTGGTGCACCCCTGCAGGGTAAATCTTTTCGAAAAGCCCTGTCCGTGGTTATGGACGACTTGGAGCCGTTCTACTCGATCATAGAACAACTTACACCTAATTGATGATAAAAAGTGGCATAGTAAATAGTTCTACTACAATATTAAATTGTTATAAAATTGTCAACTGTGTGAGTGCCTTTGATATTGCTTCGTGTGGTTACAACGAGGTGATTCATCGGCTGGGTTATGTTTGCTGTAGTATTCTAGTTCTTTACTTTATGCGCTCTCTTATCTTATTCTGATTAGACGAAAGTTGTAGAGTGTCTCTATAGGTTCTTTAGTGCTTGCTCGCTGCCGCTTAACCCCCACCATACAGCTGACGTCCTTTTGAGTCTCTCGAGTTGTCTGCGTACCTCACGTACAAAGGCCGCTTGTTGACTACGCTTTATACGTCTTGAAGTCTTGCTAAGTACTTTTGTACTTATTGCTGCTCGTCTTGGATTTCTCGCCGGAGCAGGTTTGAAGACAGGTACATAGAAGCGACGACGTTAGCAAGGTTACCCTTCCGGCTTGGCCTGGGCAGGGTTATGGACGCCATCGTTTATCTTCAGGCCTCTTAGGCCCATTTGTATTCTTATCCGTACTCGGATACTATTTGCTTTATGTATGATTTGGATCTTTGTATGTATTTGGATTCTTGACTCGTAGAGTCGTTGTGGTTATTACATATTCTTTGTGGGTTCCATCGTGAACTTGTGTATTGTTACTTACTTGATTCCACCCGCATAATGTGTATGTTGTTTGTGCACATTTTGCTTGGTGGTGCGTTTCCAAAGCGACATCGTGCGAATTGTGGCGTGATTGCTATAATTCGCAAGATGCCGTTTTTGGGGCGTCACAAGTGGTATCAGAGCCAAGGTTTTGTCGATACCCGCGGGTCCGCTCTGCCTGTAGGATAACCTTGCCAATGGTCGTTGTTGAGTCTAGTGTCAAAACTATTTTGCTAAAAATGCGTAGGATAGATCTAAGTAGGTCTGCATTTTACTCCTTACCTTTGTGATTCTCTCATCTTACCTTTGCGGGTTTTGATTTCTATCTTACCTACTTCTGCAAGTTTAGGTCTCTACGTGTGGGTGGACGATCTCTTGCCTTTATCCTAATAGATTCGTTCTTCGGAAGTTCATCATCGTCAACATGAGCAAGAATCCATTGTTGGTGGTGTCGAGAAGGAACCTTTTGTTGGAGGTGTCGACAAGATCAACACGGTGCAAGAAGATTCGATAGTTAACCAACTCTTCCCCTACACGAGCGTGGATCTCGGGGCGAGATCCCTTGTTGGTGGTGTCGATTGTAACGGCCCGGAAAAATCCTCTTTATTAGAATTGCTTGTTATTTTATTTATCGCGTCATCTTGACGTCATGCATCTTCATGCATTTATCCCCTTGCATGTTTTTGTTAAATCTAAAATTATTTGGAATAAATGTTTGCTCATATTATTTAAATCCTCATCTCTCTTTTCTTATTTTAATTAAAATTCAAAACCACCATAGTTGCAGTACTTTGGAAAACATTGCTCGAATCTTTTCTACCCTGTCTATTCTTTCTTCACCTTTGGTGCTTATTGCAAAAATCCTAAAATATGTTAAATGGCTGGGAGGCTTCCTTGTGGCCCTGATCTTCTTTTCAGCCTCCTTCTTTTTCATCTTGGAAGCCCATTTATCTCACGCAAGGAGAGAGAGAGCTCCTGTCGCTGTCTTCTCTCGTACAGGAAGCACGAGGAGCGCGTGCTTGCCTCCCCACGGTGCCAGCTTTTCCCCTTCAAGCTCCCATCAAACCCTAGTTCCTCTCCCTCCTGATCTTGCCGCCGCCACGCCCTCTGTTGTTTTTCCCTCCAATTTCTTCCCAGAGACCGGCGCCATGGCCGCGAGCACGGCAGGCTCGCCGCCCGACTGACCCACGCCATCCCCAAGATCGTCTTTGCGCCAGGAGGAGTCCTCCTCCTGCTAAGTTCCCGGAGCCGGAGCGCCAGGGTCATCGTCAAGTTCATCGTCCTCGTCTTGCGTGACTTCTTCCTCTTCCGGCATCACTGTTCGTCCTCGAGCTCGCCAGCAAGCCAGGGTGAGAACTGCTCCCAAATCCCTCTTTTTCCTGAGTCGTTTGATTCGTCTCTGCATCTTATCGTCCATCATCGCCTACACGCGCAATTCCAAAGTTGTTCAGTTTCACTGCTGCTTCCGCTGCGCTTAAGCACGCAGCCAGCTAGACCGGTGCCTGTTCCTGACCGAGTACTGCGCGTGCATCAATCGCGCCCAGCCGCGCTCGCTCACGCTGGAGCCTGCCTTGCCGCACGCCCATGCCGCGCGCGTCGACTGTCGTGCATCGGCACGCTTGCTAATCTCCGTTGAATTCCAATTCCTAGCTGTATGTGCACAACATCACTACTTCTCCCTAGTTGTCTATTTTTTCAGCTAGCACCCAACGCAAAGCATCAACTGATCCAGTTGCCTGCTTGCTTTCAGCTAGCTAGCACGGTGGAAATTGATCCACGAGCTCGCCTCAATAGTTTTCCTAGCTAGTTGTTCCTCTTGTCGCTAATCAATATCTACTTACCAGTCTGCTCAAAGCCGAAGTCAATCCTGCTGCTTTTCTTATTGTCTACTTCCAGCACAGGCGTACCAGTCGACAGTTCAGTCAACAGTTTCAGTTCAGTTTTCTATTCCAGCTAGCTCATTTTACCCAGGTTCCAATCGATCCACTATTGCTTTTCATCTAGCTAGTTTTGCCAAGCAACAATCGATCCAGTTCCAGTTGCTTGTTTCAGGTTTCAGCTAGCTAGATCAGGCAATGATCTATCCCTTTTTGCTTAGCTTCACACGCATACATCATTTCACGTGTGTGCTTCCCAGCTAGCTCACTCCACCAAGCCTAGCTTTTTTCTCCAAAGCGAGTTCACGCTCCGGTTCAGTTTTCAGTCGAACAGTTTCAGTCAGTTGCCTGTTAAGCTCAAAATCCAATTAAAACTGCCCCTTTTAAAACTTGTTTTAATTAAAACTATATGTCTATTTTGATCAGAAAAATGCGTAGAATATTAATATGTCATATATAAGCTTGTTTGCATCTCGCAACATACCGTTACATGGTAGTTTGCATATCACCTAATAAGTAACATATGGAGTATTTGGGTATTATCAAATATGGTTACCCCACTTCATTTAATTTTGTGTAGCTCACCTATGCTTTGTCTTTGTCCATGCTAATCAACATTTAAATTATCGGTAGTAAAATGACTTGAACCATATGTGTGTGTGTCGGAATTCGATTCCGCTTAATTTGGATAAGTTGCATTGCATCATAATTGCCCTGTCATGCATGCATGCCTCACATGATCATGCCGATTCTTTTGCCGTAGTAGTAAGTGTTGCATCCGTTGTTTGTTGTAGCGATTTGCTTCTTCCCGGATAGGACGCTTCGTGGTGTTGTGAGCAACGACAAGTTCTTCGGGTGTTCTTCGATAATCTTCCCAGGCAAGCTCTCCCGCCCCTTGTCAACCTATAGGGGTACTTATTACCTATTTGTGTTTATGCTTTCTCTTATTCTTTATGCTAGCCTTGTGTTCCGATGCTTTGTTCGAGTCACGTATCCTATCCACATGTTTTCCCCAAAGCAAAACTATACACTTGCCACCTCTCGCCTATTACCTTTTGTTTGTTGTTTGAGTTGGCCTTGCGAGTCGTAGGCATGCTTAGGTTGTTTCAAGTTGTTTTATCTTATCGGGTTGTTGGGAAGTTTATCACATGCTCTATTTGATATATGAGATGGATATGAATTGGAGTTAAGTTGGATATTAGATGTTGGAGATAAACATGATTTATTTATGTTATAACTACACTTGATTAAGTAGAGGCATCAGTGAGTCATTTTGCCTGTTTTTCGACGGCTCACTTGTGTCCCGTAGGACCCCGAGTTCGCATGAACTGTTCTAAGCTGAGCGCACTAACCACTCGTGGAGATGCCGTGGGATCTCCCTTGACTTACTACTTTTTCTCGAGTTAGTTTACCGGGGGCCACAACACCGTAGTTTTCATTTGGATCTGGATTTGGGTGGAGTCACCTTTGATGGTGGCGGAGTCTCTAAGCCCCCCTCCGATGGGTGTGGTTGCGTCGCCTCCGATGGTTGACGGGTTTATTTGCTAGCGGGACGTTTACGCGAAGCTGGAAGAGTCTCTCCGATGAGCTCTCTAACAGACTTAGCCGTCGGCGCAAACTTCCGGGTCCGTCTCCGAAGCTCGGCCGACTTCGTTGCGGGTAGCTTAGTTGGGTGGCCCCCCTAAACTCTCTCGTAGAACTAGCAACGGTCTTGTCGTGATATCCTACCCTTGTCTAGGTTGGATTGATCGAGCGTGTATGGGTACATTGGTGCACCCCTGCAGGGTAAATCTTTTCGAAAAGCCCTGTCCGCGGTTATGGACGACTTGGAGCCGTTCTACTCGATCATAGAACAACTTACACCTAATTGATGATAAAAAGTGGCATAGTAAATAGTTCTACTACAATATTAAATTGTTATAAAATTGTCAACTGTGTGAGTGCCTTTGATATTGCTTCGTGTGGTTACAACGAGGTGATTCATCGGCTGGGTTATGTTTGCTGTAGTATTCTAGTTCTTTACTTTATGCGCTCTCTTATCTTATTCTGATTAGACGAAAGTTGTAGAGTGTCTCTATAGGTTCTTTAGTGCTTGCTCGCTGCCGCTTAACCCCCACCATACAGCTGACGTCCTTTTGAGTCTCTCGAGTTGTCTGCGTACCTCACGTACAAAGGCCGCTTGTTGACTACGCTTTATACGTCTTGAAGTCTTGCTAAGTACTTTTGTACTTATTGCTGCTCGTCTTGGATTTCTCGCCGGAGCAGGTTTGAAGACAGGTACATAGAAGCGACGACGTTAGCAAGGTTACCCTTCCGGCTTGGCCTGGGCAGGGTTATGGACGCCATCGTTTATCTTCAGGCCTCTTAGGCCCATTTGTATTCTTATCCGTACTCGGATACTATTTGCTTTATGTATGATTTGGATCTTTGTATGTATTTGGATTCTTGACTCGTAGAGTCGTTGTGGTTATTACATATTCTTTGTGGGTTCCATCGTGAACTTGTGTATTGTTACTTACTTGATTCCACCCGCATAATGTGTATGTTGTTTGTGCACATTTTGCTTGGTGGTGCGTTTCCAAAGCGACATCGTGCGAATTGTGGCGTGATTGCTATAATTCGCAAGATGCCGATTTTGGGGTGTCACAAGTGGTATCAGAGCCAAGGTTTTGTCGATACCCGCGGGTCCGCTCTGCCTGTAGGATAACCTTGCCAATGGTCGTTGTTGAGTCTAGTGTCAAAACTATTTTGCTAAAAATGCGTAGGATAGATCTAAGTAGGTCTGCATTTTACTCCTTACCTTTGTGATTCTCTCATCTTACCTTTGCGGGTTTTGATTTCTATCTTACCTACTTCTGCAAGTTTAGGTCTCTACGTGTGGGTGGACGATCTCTTGCCTTTATCCTAATAGATTCGTTCTTCGGAAGTTCATCATCGTCAACATGAGCAAGAATCCATTGTTGGTGGTGTCGAGAAGGAACCTTTTGTTGGAGGTGTCGACAAGATCAACACGGTGCAAGAAGATTCGATAGTTAACCAACTCTTCCCCCTACACGAGCGTGGATCTCGGGGCGAGATCCCTTGTTGGTGGTGTCGATTGTAACGGCCCGGAAAAATCCTCTTTATTAGAATTGCTTGTTATTTTATTTATCGCGTCATCTTGACGTCATGCATCTTCATGCATTTATCCCCTTGCATGTTTTTGTTAAATCTAAAATTATTTGGAATAAATGTTTGCTCATATTATTTAAATCCTCATCTCTCTTTTCTTATTTTAATTAAAATTCAAAACCACCATAGTTGCAGTACTTTGGAAAACATTGCTCGAATCTTTTCTACCCTGTCTATTCTTTCTTCACCTTTGGTGCTTATTGCAAAAATCCTAAAATATGTTAAATGGCTGGGAGGCTTCCTTGTGGCCCTGATCTTCTTTTCAGCCTCCTTCTTTTTCATCTTGGAAGCCCATTTATCTCACGCAAGGAGAGAGAGAGCTCCTGTCGCTGTCTTCTCTCGTACAGGAAGCACGAGGAGCGCGTGCTTGCCTCCCCACGGTGCCAGCTTTTCCCCTTCAAGCTCCCATCAAACCCTAGTTCCTCTCCCTCCTGATCTTGCCGCCGCCACGCCCTCTGTTGTTTTTCCCTCCAATTTCTTCCCAGAGACCGGCGCCATGGCCGCGAGCACGGCAGGCTCGCCGCCCGACTGACCCACGCCATCCCCAAGATCGTCTTTGCGCCAGGAGGAGTCCTCCTCCTGCTAAGTTCCCGGAGCCGGAGCGCCAGGGTCATCGTCAAGTTCATCGTCCTCGTCTTGCGTGACTTCTTCCTCTTCCGGCATCACTGTTCGTCCTCGAGCTCGCCAGCAAGCCAGGGTGAGAACTGCTCCCAAATCCCTCTTTTTCCTGAGTCGTTTGATTCGTCTCTGCATCTTATCGTCCATCATCGCCTACACGCGCAATTCCAAAGTTGTTCAGTTTCACTGCTGCTTCCGCTGCGCTTAAGCACGCAGCCAGCTAGACCGGTGCCTGTTCCTGACCGAGTACTGCGCGTGCATCAATCGCGCCCAGCCGCGCTCGCTCACGCTGGAGCCTGCCTTGCCGCACGCCCATGCCGCGCGCGTCGACTGTCGTGCATCGGCACGCTTGCTAATCTCCGTTGAATTCCAATTCCTAGCTGTATGTGCACAACATCACTACTTCTCCCTAGTTGTCTATTTTTTCAGCTAGCACCCAACGCAAAGCATCAACTGATCCAGTTGCCTGCTTGCTTTCAGCTAGCTAGCACGGTGGAAATTGATCCACGAGCTCGCCTCAATAGTTTTCCTAGCTAGTTGTTCCTCTTGTCGCTAATCAATATCTACTTACCAGTCTGCTCAAAGCCGAAGTCAATCCTGCTGCTTTTCTTATTGTCTACTTCCAGCACAGGCGTACCAGTCGACAGTTCAGTCAACAGTTTCAGTTCAGTTTTCTATTCCAGCTAGCTCATTTTACCCAGGTTCCAATCGATCCACTATTGCTTTTCATCTAGCTAGTTTTGCCAAGCAACAATCGATCCAGTTCCAGTTGCTTGTTTCAGGTTTCAGCTAGCTAGATCAGGCAATGATCTATCCCTTTTTGCTTAGCTTCACACGCATACATCATTTCACGTGTGTGCTTCCCAGCTAGCTCACTCCACCAAGCCTAGCTTTTTTCTCCAAAGCGAGTTCACGCTCCGGTTCAGTTTTCAGTCGAACAGTTTCAGTCAGTTGCCTGTTAAGCTCAAAATCCAATTAAAACTGCCCCTTTTAAAACTTGTTTTAATTAAAACTATATGTCTATTTTGATCAGAAAAATGCGTAGAATATTAATATGTCATATATAAGCTTGTTTGCATCTCGCAACATACCGTTACATGGTAGTTTGCATATCACCTAATAAGTAACATATGGAGTATTTGGGTATTATCAAATATGGTTACCCCACTTCATTTAATTTTGTGTAGCTCACCTATGCTTTGTCTTTGTCCATGCTAATCAACATTTAAATTATCGGTAGTAAAATGACTTGAACCATATGTGTGTGTGTCGGAATTCGATTCCGCTTAATTTGGATAAGTTGCATTGCATCATAATTGCCCTGTCATGCATGCATGCCTCACATGATCATGCCGATTCTTTTGCCGTAGTAGTAAGTGTTGCATCCGTTGTTTGTTGTAGCGATTTGCTTCTTCCCGGATAGGACGCTTCGTGGTGTTGTGAGCAACGACAAGTTCTTCGGGTGTTCTTCGATAATCTTCCCAGGCAAGCTCTCCCGCCCCTTGTCAACCTATAGGGGTACTTATTACCTATTTGTGTTTATGCTTTCTCTTATTCTTTATGCTAGCCTTGTGTTCCGATGCTTTGTTCGAGTCACGTATCCTATCCACATGTTTTCCCCAAAGCAAAACTATACACTTGCCACCTCTCGCCTATTACCTTTTGTTTGTTGTTTGAGTTGGCCTTGCGAGTCGTAGGCATGCTTAGGTTGTTTCAAGTTGTTTTATCTTATCGGGTTGTTGGGAAGTTTATCACATGCTCTATTTGATATATGAGATGGATATGAATTGGAGTTAAGTTGGATATTAGATGTTGGAGATAAACATGATTTATTTATGTTATAACTACACTTGATTAAGTAGAGGCATCAGTGAGTCATTTTGCCTGTTTTTCGACGGCTCACTTGTGTCCCGTAGGACCCCGAGTTCGCATGAACTGTTCTAAGCTGAGCGCACTAACCACTCGTGGAGATGCCGTGGGATCTCCCTTGACTTACTACTTTTTCTCGAGTTAGTTTACCGGGGGCCACAACACCGTAGTTTTCATTTGGATCTGGATTTGGGTGGAGTCACCTTTGATGGTGGCGGAGTCTCTAAGCCCCCCTCCGATGGGTGTGGTTGCGTCGCCTCCGATGGTTGACGGGTTTATTTGCTAGCGGGACGTTTACGCGAAGCTGGAAGAGTCTCTCCGATGAGCTCTCTAACAGACTTAGCCGTCGGCGCAAACTTCCGGGTCCGTCTCCGAAGCTCGGCCGACTTCGTTGCGGGTAGCTTAGTTGGGTGGCCCCCCTAAACTCTCTCGTAGAACTAGCAACGGTCTTGTCGTGATATCCTACCCTTGTCTAGGTTGGATTGATCGAGCGTGTATGGGTACATTGGTGCACCCCTGCAGGGTAAATCTTTTCGAAAAGCCCTGTCCGCGGTTATGGACGACTTGGAGCCGTTCTACTCGATCATAGAACAACTTACACCTAATTGATGATAAAAAGTGGCATAGTAAATAGTTCTACTACAATATTAAATTGTTATAAAATTGTCAACTGTGTGAGTGCCTTTGATATTGCTTCGTGTGGTTACAACGAGGTGATTCATCGGCTGGGTTATGTTTGCTGTAGTATTCTAGTTCTTTACTTTATGCGCTCTCTTATCTTATTCTGATTAGACGAAAGTTGTAGAGTGTCTCTATAGGTTCTTTAGTGCTTGCTCGCTGCCGCTTAACCCCCACCATACAGCTGACGTCCTTTTGAGTCTCTCGAGTTGTCTGCGTACCTCACGTACAAAGGCCGCTTGTTGACTACGCTTTATACGTCTTGAAGTCTTGCTAAGTACTTTTGTACTTATTGCTGCTCGTCTTGGATTTCTCGCCGGAGCAGGTTTGAAGACAGGTACATAGAAGCGACGACGTTAGCAAGGTTACCCTTCCGGCTTGGCCTGGGCAGGGTTATGGACGCCATCGTTTATCTTCAGGCCTCTTAGGCCCATTTGTATTCTTATCCGTACTCGGATACTATTTGCTTTATGTATGATTTGGATCTTTGTATGTATTTGGATTCTTGACTCGTAGAGTCGTTGTGGTTATTACATATTCTTTGTGGGTTCCATCGTGAACTTGTGTATTGTTACTTACTTGATTCCACCCGCATAATGTGTATGTTGTTTGTGCACATTTTGCTTGGTGGTGCGTTTCCAAAGCGACATCGTGCGAATTGTGGCGTGATTGCTATAATTCGCAAGATGCCGATTTTGGGGTGTCACAAGTGGTATCAGAGCCAAGGTTTTGTCGATACCCGCGGGTCCGCTCTGCCTGTAGGATAACCTTGCCAATGGTCGTTGTTGAGTCTAGTGTCAAAACTATTTTGCTAAAAATGCGTAGGATAGATCTAAGTAGGTCTGCATTTTACTCCTTACCTTTGTGATTCTCTCATCTTACCTTTGCGGGTTTTGATTTCTATCTTACCTACTTCTGCAAGTTTAGGTCTCTACGTGTGGGTGGACGATCTCTTGCCTTTATCCTAATAGATTCGTTCTTCGGAAGTTCATCATCGTCAACATGAGCAAGAATCCATTGTTGGTGGTGTCGAGAAGGAACCTTTTGTTGGAGGTGTCGACAAGATCAACACGGTGCAAGAAGATTCGATAGTTAACCAACTCTTCCCCCTACACGAGCGTGGATCTCGGGGCGAGATCCCTTGTTGGTGGTGTCGATTGTAACGGCCCGGAAAAATCCTCTTTATTAGAATTGCTTGTTATTTTATTTATCGCGTCATCTTGACGTCATGCATCTTCATGCATTTATCCCCTTGCATGTTTTTGTTAAATCTAAAATTATTTGGAATAAATGTTTGCTCATATTATTTAAATCCTCATCTCTCTTTTCTTATTTTAATTAAAATTCAAAACCACCATAGTTGCAGTACTTTGGAAAACATTGCTCGAATCTTTTCTACCCTGTCTATTCTTTCTTCACCTTTGGTGCTTATTGCAAAAATCCTAAAATATGTTAAATGGCTGGGAGGCTTCCTTGTGGCCCTGATCTTCTTTTCAGCCTCCTTCTTTTTCATCTTGGAAGCCCATTTATCTCACGCAAGGAGAGAGAGAGCTCCTGTCGCTGTCTTCTCTCGTACAGGAAGCACGAGGAGCGCGTGCTTGCCTTCCCACGATGCCAGCTTTTCCCCTTCAAGCTCCCATCAAACCCTAGTTCCTCTCCCTCCTGATCTTGCCGCCGCCACGCCCTCTGTTGTTTTTCCCTCCAATTTCTTCCCAGAGACCGGCGCCATGGCCGCGAGCACGGCAGGCTCGCTGCCCGACTGACCCACGCCATCCCCAAGATCGTCTTTGCGCCAGGAGGAGTCCTCCTCCTGCTAAGTTCCCGGAGCCGGAGCGCCAGGGTCATCGTCAAGTTCATCGTCCTCGTCTTGCGTGACTTCTTCCTCTTCCGGCATCACTGTTCGTCCTCGAGCTCGCCAGCAAGCCAGGGTGAGAACTGCTCCCAAATCCCTCTTTTTCCTGAGTCGTTTGATTCGTCTCTGCATCTTATCGTCCATCATCGCCTACACGCGCAATTCCAAAGTTGTTCAGTTTCACTGCTGCTTCCGCTGCGCTTAAGCACGCAGCAAGCTAGACCGGTGCCTGTTCCTGACCGAGTACTGCGCGTGCATCAATCGCGCCCAGCCGCGCTCGCTCACGCTGGAGCCTGCCTTGCCGCACGCCCATGCCACGCGCGTCGACTGTCGTGCATCGGCACGCTTGCTAATCTCCGTTGAATTCCAATTCCTAGCTGTATGTGCACAACATCACTACTTCTCCCTAGTTGTCTATTTTTTCAGCTAGCACCCAACGCAAAGCATCAACTGATCCAGTTGCCTGCTTGCTTTCAGCTAGCTAGCACGGTGGAAATTGATCCACGAGCTCGCCTCGATAGTTTTCCTAGCTAGTTGTTCCTCTTGTCGCTAATCAATATCTACTTACCAGTCTGCTCAAAGCCGAAGTCAATCCGGCTGCTTTTCTTATTGTCTACTTCCAGCACAGGCGTACCAGTCGACAGTTCAGTCAACAGTTTCAGTTCAGTTTTCTATTCCAGCTAGCTCATTTTACCCAGGTTCCAATCGATCCACTATTGCTTTTCATCTAGCTAGTTTTGCCAAGCAACAATCGATCCAGTTCCAGTTGCTTGTTTCAGGTTTCAGCTAGCTAGATCAGGCAACGATCTATCCCTTTTTGCTTAGCTTCACACGCATACATCATTTCACGTGTGTGCTTCCCAGCTAGCTCACTCCACCAAGCCTAGCTTTTTTCTCCAAAGCGAGTTCACGCTCCGGTTCAGTTTTCAGTCGAACAGTTTCAGTCAGTTGCCTGTTAAGCTCAAAATCCAATTAAAACTGCCCCTTTTAAAACTTGTTTTAATTAAAACTATATGTCTATTTTGATCAGAAAAATGCGTAGAATATTAATATGTCATATATAAGCTTGTTTGCATCTCGCAACATACCGTTACATGGTAGTTTGCATATCACCTAATAAGTAACATATGGAGTATTTGGGTATTATCAAATATGGTTACCCCACTTCATTTAATTTTGTGTAGCTCACCTATGCTTTGTGTTTGTCCATGCTAATCAACATTTAAATTATCGGTAGTAAAATGACTTGAACCATATGTGTGTGTGTCGGAATTCAATTCCGCTTAATTTGGATAAGTTGCATTGCATCATAATTGCCCTGTCATGCATGCATGCCTCACATGATCATGCCGATTCTTTTGCCGTAGTAGTAAGTGTTGCATCCGTTGTTTGTTGTAGCGATTTGCTTCTTCCCGGATAGGACGCTTCGTGGTGTTGTGAGCAACGACAAGTTCTTCGGGTGTTCTTCGATAATCTTCCCAGGCAAGCTCTCCCGCCCCTTGTCAACCTATAGGGGTACTTATTACCTATTTGTGTTTATGCTTTCTCTTATTCTTTATGCTAGCCTTGTGTTCCGATGCTTTGTTCGAGTCACGTATCCTATCCACATGTTTTCCCCAAAGCAAAACTATACACTTGCCACCTCTCGCCTATTACCTTTTGTTTGTTGTTTGAGTTGGCCTTGCGAGTCGTAGGCATGCTTAGGTTGTTTCAAGTTATTTTATCTTATCGGGTTGTTGGGAAGTTTATCACATGCTCTATTTGATATATGAGATGGATATGAATTGGAGTTAAGTTGGATATTAGATGTTGGAGATAAACATGATTTATTTATGTTATAACTACACTTGATTAAGCAGAGGCATCGGTGAGTCATTTTGCCTGTTTTCCGACGGCTCACTTGTGTCCCCTAGGACCCCGAGTTCGCATGAACTGTTCTAAGCTGAGCGCACTAACCACTCGTGGAGATGCCGTGGGATCTCCCTTGACTTACTACTTTTTCTCGAGTTAGTTTACCGGGGGCCACAACACCGTAGTTTTCATTTGGATCTGGATTTGGGTGGAGTCACCTTTGATGGTGGCGGAGTCTCTAAGCCCCCCTCCGATGGGTCTGGTTGCGTCGCCTCTGATGGTTGACAGGTTTATTTGCTAGCGGGACGTTTACGCGAAGCTGGAAGAGTCTCTCCGATGAGCTCTCTAACAGACTTAGCCGTCGACGCAAACTTCCGGGTCTGTCTCCGAAGCTCGGCCGACTTCGTTGCGGGTAGCTTAGTTGGGTGGCCCCCCTAAACTCTCTCGTAGAACTAGCAACGGTCTTGTCGTGATATCCTACCCTTGTCTAGGTTGGATTGATCGAGCGTGTATGGGTACATTGGTGCACCCCTGCAGGGTAAATCTTTTTGAAACGCCGTGTCCGCGGTTATGGACGACTTGGAGCCGTTCTACTCGATCATAGAACAACTTACACCTAATTGATGATAAAAAGTGGCATAGTAAATAGTTCTACTACAATATTAAATTGTTATAAAATTGTCAACTGTGTGAGTGCCTTTGATATTGCTTCGTGTGGTTACAACGAGGTGATTCATCGGCTGGGTTATGTTTGCTGTAGTATTCTAGTTCTTTACTTTATGCGCTCTCTTATCTTATTCTGATTAGACGAAAGTTGTAGAGTGTCTCTATAGGTTCTTTAGTGCTTGCTCGCTGCCGCTTAACCCCCACCATATAGCTGACGTCCTTTTGAGTCTCTCGAGTTGTCTGCGTACCTCACGTACAAAGGCCGCTTGTTGACTACGCTTTATACGTCTTGAAGTCTTGCTAAGTACTTTTGTACTTATTGCTGCTCGTCTTGGATTTCTCGCCGGAGCAGGTTTGAAGACAGGTACATAGAAGCGACGACGTTAGCAAGGTTACCCTTCCGGCTTGGCCTGGGCAGGGTTATGTACGCCATCGTTTATCTTCAGGCCTCTTAGGCCCATTTGTATTCTTATCCGTTCTCGGATACTATTTGCTTTATGTATGATTTGGATCTTTGTATGTATTTGGATTCTTGACTCGTAGAGTCGTTGTGGTTATTACATATTCTTTGTGGGTTCCATCGTGAACTTGTGTATTGTTACTTACTTGATTCCACCCGCATAATGTGTATGTTGTTTGTGCACATTTTGCTTGGTGGTGCGTTTCCAAAGCGACATCGTGCGAATTGTGGCGTGATTGCTATAATTCGCAAGATGCCGATTTTGGGGCGTCACACTCTCAACCTCACGTTTGGTGGAATCACACAGCTCACTTTTTATAACACTCTCACTCAATTTGGCTATGTGGCTCTCATTCTCACATGGGTTGTGAAGCACACCATGGTCAAGATGGCAAATAATGGGACTGCCACCATCCATCATGACCTTGTGCTTAGGCGACAAGCAGAACTCCTTTGTCCTCTCCTTGCGAAGAAGATGATTCTTATGAAACTGTTCAGCTGTTAGACGCAGCCAAGCACGCCGCTGCTTATTCCACTTGAACGAAACTGTCGGCCTATCACGACAAGGCTGAGCATAATAGGTGTGGAACCAAGGATAACCCAACAGAATATGATAAGATTCAAGTGGCATTGGGGATACAGCACAACGAATAACCTCGGTATGCCCTCTGTAAGTAACAGGAACGTCAGCGATGTGTGAAATCAGCAAGGTGCCATATGAGGAACGCAAGAGGTATGGCGCTGTACTAGCATGTGTGGCTAGGTGCAACGTCTCGACGACCTCAATGCTGATTAAATTGATGGTAGAGATGTGGTCAATGGTGGTTGCAGCACATCTATCTCCAATCATCACACCATGGTGAAAGAGCTCATCACCGTCAAAGTTGCCACGTTCTTCCTCCCAAAAAGTGGCACTACAATATCTGTGGCAGAAAAATTGGTATCTTCCAGCCTCTACAGTATCCATAACGTCATCTGCCATAATTAGTGCAGAAAACAAATATGTATATATGGTGAAACACTCTACTCACTCAAAACTGACAAGAAAAGGTGAATCTTACCATTCCAAGGTGAATAGCGATGCTTACCAAATCGGATAAACGACCAATGCACTGATGTGAAGAAGTGAATACCGAGGGTAGAATAGCGATCACACGACAAACCAGGAAAATGTGGTGGAGCTGTAGGTATGGTATCCTAAGTACACCGCAAATAAGTCCTAGTGCTGATCGTATGACAAGACCCACGGAAACACACACGGTGGAGATAAGCGAGGCAAAGCAACTCTGAAAAAGAGCCCAAGAGATATAAGTGACAACGCATAATAGCTCATGTTGCAATGCATAAGAGAGACGCTAGCACTGGCTCAACGAACAGGCACAAGATTGCGCACATGGCAGCAGCCTGATGAGCACGAAGTAGCTAGTCTCGTATGGGTAAGCTCCTAACACGATGCTGTAGACAGGCTGTAGCTAAAGCGATCAAAATCGTGTAGAAAGGATGCTATGTGGACACAGCGGTGACACGCTGTCGCGGCAGAGAAACCGACGAAAAACGTGTCACGGCAGAGATATACGACGCCGAATACGCACGACAGTGTGACAGCGACGCGAAACGGATGACAGGCCAAACTAATTTGTCTCTCTTTTTTTAAAATAGGTGCGGCGTGCGTGCACGTCCCCTGTGTTTTTTTTCTCTTTTTTTTCTTTAAAAAAAAAACTAAAACAGGCTAAACAGGCTTGAACCGATCTTGCGCTGGAGGGCAGACAGCCTCCGCGCCTCAGCAAGCCGAGCGAACAGGGCGGGATCACGCACGCGCACGAGCGCGGAGCTCGTCTGGGGTGCAGCTACCCGGGCGACGCTGCGGGCGAGTCTGCCTTTTTTTTAATTACTAGATCCGATCGGGAATTGCAACAAAAGATCGGTAGTACTATGTATCGACCGACCAAGTACAAACACGCTGGACTTTTGGTGTCGATCGGATCTGCAGGAAAATAGGAATCGGAAACAATCAGAAAAACGAGAAACAAGCGCTCGCGGCGCGCTCGACCCTGGAGGCTGTCTGGGGTGCAACGCGAGGCAATCGCTGCAGTTTTTGTGTGTGAAAATAGCAATCAATGCAGGGACTGCTGAACGCGAGCGGAGCCGTGACTCGTGGCCACATGGGACTCCCAGATGGATCCGATCTGTACGGTGACGCCCTCACTCTTTGTTTTTTTTGGATGTTGCAGCTACCGATCGGATCGATGCTGTACATGAAGAATAGCCGCACAACCCAACGAAGAAGATGATGTTCAAAGACACGCCAAACCAGATCTAAACTCGAAACGAAGATACAGAAAAGATCGAGGACCCTAGACTCCTACGAATTGGAAGAAAAGATACGCGAAACAGACGATCAGCGACTAAAACTCAAAATGGTGCAATCTAGGCTATGGCAAAGCTAAGAACCCTAATTTGTTTTTGAGGCTTTTTCTGGATAGGACTGAAAACAAAAACGAATTGTGGGGATGGATTTGTGGATGCTCACCGAGGAAACCGTGGAAATCTGATACCAAGATGATATGGGGTGGCCCGATCTTCTCGTGAGCGATGCGATGGTGATGATGGCAGCGGATGATTGTCGGAGATAACTTGGTGTCACCGATGAACTCTCCTCGCTTGAACCCTGATGCCAATGCAACAGCTCTCAAACCCTGTAGGATATTCACGACTCCACACACTTGCGCACGTAGCCGTCGACCACGAAACGGTAGTTTGCAATCTACTGATTCCCAATGGAACAACAGATCACACTAAACTTGCAGTAGTATATCACCAAATCCAGATGAATTGGTGCGGAGGAATTTAGATGAATGCTTACAGCAGTTCAACGAAGTAATCTTTAGTCTAAACGTGGTCTAACCCTAATTGAGGGGGCGCCCAGGGCTACTTATAGGTGGTCGGGCGTCCTCAGCAAAGACCTGGCCCAAAACATGCCTGGTTTGGGCCCAAACTAACTCGGTTTGACTCAAACGGGTACATACTGACCCATATATGGGTTCGGCCTGTTTCTGGCATGCAGGCCATGTGTGTGGCGCGCCTTAGACGTGTTGACATCGTGTCGTAGGCAGTCCTAGTGCGCCATCACATGCTCGTGCTCATGCAGACTTGATCTCCACTTGTCTCTCGATCGCCGTCCTCCCTCTCCTCCCGCTGGCGGTATCTTGACAAATGACATACCTAAATACAACATAGTACAATGCTTTAGGTAGTATATAATTCAGAGATATCAAGACATTCTTTTCAACTAGGAAAGAATTCACCTTATAATAATCATCAATTAGACTCAATATTTCCTTCCAGCTCAAACACTCAAAATCAGCATGATCCATGATTGTATCCTCATCAAGTTTGGTGGTCATGTGGAATATGTTATTGCCTACAGGCGAGTGGATACGAAGGTGGCTAGTTGGTGGTGCGACGATAGGTCTGCGAAGGACATCACAAATAAAACATCAAGTTGGGAGGATTTCAAGCAATTTCTGCATACTAGATTTGTGCAGAAGTCCGTGGAGTTCGACAAGGTGGTTGTTATAGAGGTACAAGCCAAGGTTGTTGAAGATGACACACCATTGAGAGGTATGAGTATTCAGCTTCACAAATTGGCCAATGGTGATAACGCGGTGGTACGGAATCAGCGATGGAGCCTATTTCAGACACAGTGCACCATCAAGGAGAAGACATGTAAATTAATTATTGACAGCGGTAGCTATTGTAATGGCATTAGTAAGGCAATGGTGGCATCATTGGGGTTGTCCACATGGCGTATTCCTAAACCTAAGCATGTTGAGTGGTTGAATAGCTGCGGTGTGCTGAAGGTTACTCATAAGGTACGTGTGCCATTTACAGTTGGTGATTATTTTGATGAGGTGGAGTGCGATGCGTTGCCATTGGAGGTGTGTGGGATATTACTTGGACGTCCATGGCAGTATGATCGCAATGTTACTCATGCTGGGAGAGCAAATACATATTCTTTTGTGCATGATGCAAGCAGCGGACTTTGAAACCTATGCAGGATGATCAAATAAAGTCTGATGTTGAGCTGGTGGTACACAAGGAGAAGTTGCATAAGGCTAAGCCACAACCAAGGTTAGCTAAGGTGCAGCATGATCAGCATGATGTGAAGAGCGTCAGTGGTGATATTGTTTCAGCCAAGCCTGTAGATGACAAGCCAGTTGTTCTTGTTAGTGACAAGTCGATTGAATTTAAGCCTCATATTGATGACGAGAAGGATATGTCAGCATGTGTTCCATGTGTTCCACTTCCAGTTCGTGTTGACATGGGTGTTCAGACCGATGATGGTGGTGCTGATCGTGTTCCTGTGCATATGGTGCCATGGGTAGTCAGCCAAAGTTTTGTGAGAACACCTCGGAAACGTTTTGTTGGAACAACGGTACATGTGTATAAAGGCAAGGATGGACGTGTTTGTCAGTTTTGTGGCCCAGGCATTATTACTTTGCAGGGTCGTGCTAAGCAGGTTCATATTCAGGAACGCAAGGTTCTAGCAAGGATTGAGAAGAAAAAGGTGGAGGCGCCTACGTACAAGTTCATTTGGTGAAGAAAAGAGGTGCAACCACCAAGGGCTGTATCAAGTCGAGTAGGCCAAGAGGGAGGATGTGGTGAGGAAGGCAAGCAAGACTTGAAGACGGCAAATATGCGTGGTGCTATTGTTGATATTCCGCCACCCTTTTGAGCAGACCCTCACGCGTTGGGGACAACGCTTTTTGAAGGGGGGAGGATGATATGGGCACGAAGGAGGAGGTGAAGCCTAATTTCAGGACTCCACCAAGATGAGGGCAGCTCATTGAAGATTGGCACGCCAGGATGACCTACAATATGTAATAATTTAGTCTAAGGTTGTGTCAATAATTTATAGTTGTGTTCATGTTATTCCGTGTTTTCGATTTGGGCCTGTCCAAGCCCAATAGTTTTTTGGCCATCTATATAAGGAGGCCAGCCGTCTAGGCTTTAGGGGAGTTTAGTTGTTTAGTCAAAAAGTATTGTGTGCTCCATCGTGTATCATCCCTCTGGGGAAACGGCGTTGTCGGGTTATCTAATAAAGATTGCTGCGAGGGTTCTTGCTTCATCAAGGATTATCGAGCTGTGGTTTGAGGCATGGTGATCTTCATCACGTTGCTTGCTGGATTCGTTCCTCTTCTTCAGGTGACGTTCTTCGCGTTATTGGAAGATTTCTATCTGGGTAGACTAGCTGTGAAAGATCGGAACAAAACTCAAGGAGCACCGGCGTGATCCTTATTAGAGAGCTTGCTCGACGATCTGCGAGAAACCTTCATCAATCACAATCGATACAACATCAAGCTCAACCCAAAGAAATGCTGCTTCGGAGTACCTACAGGCCAGCTGTTGGGCTACCTCATCTTTGAGAGAGGAATCGAAGGCAACCCGGAGAAGATTCCGGCCATAATCAACATGCAGCCGCCAAAGATGCTTCGACATGTCTAGCAGTTCACAGGTCATCTAGCGGCGCTCAGCGGCTTCATAAGCAGGCTAGGCGAAAAAGCTATCCCCTTTGCGGTGACCCAGCATACCAGTGCATGTTGTAGTACGCAAGTCGTTGATATAATACTTATGAAACTCCATTCCACAAATATTACATCCCTCAGAGTGGTACAACAGAAACATTGTGGGTCCACATACAAACTTTTATTATTACAAGCCCAAATATACAACAACTTTGAGGTCCTCTTAGGTTCATCGAGGATACCCCATTGACTCACAACTTACAATACCTGTTCTGGGATAACTGAAGTACAACTAAGAACTAAGATAGCTCAGCAACTTATTTAGTAGTGTTTTAGGTTGCTAGGCTCAACTAACGGTACTAACTCATCTACTACTCGGCTTCCTCTTCTGCATCGTAGACGATCTTGTAATCTTCACCTTCTACACCACCGGACAGATCTAGCTCCTCATAGTAGATGTCCTCCTGGGTAACATTGGCGTAGAGTGCCTCCTCCTCCTGGTCTTCAGAGTCTAAGCAAGGGTTAAGAGGGAGTGGGGTGAGTAACGAGCGTTACCCATCAAGTTCATTTGAAAGGGATAAGTGTTTGATGCACTAGCTACGACCATAGATCAATGATCACAGGTCATGCAGGTTTTCATAAACATTTTCTTCAAGAGATTGCTTTTATTTTGAAAACTATGCCCGACAGCCTTCACAGGTTGACTAGAACTTCATGGAGTCCCTTTCCTACCATGTTCGCAGTTCCTTCCCGGAACAAGGAGTGACAAGCCACAATTCATACACTCTGCAGAGGTGCGTTGCTTTACCCATAAGTGATCAAAGCCTTGTTCCACAACCGGGCGATCTTTCCCATCCATACACTTTGGTATGGGGCCCAGTCATTGATCCAAGCCAATCACTACCCTTCTCCGTGACCCCGCATGCCCACCCTTTTGTATGCTGGCTGGTCCCCGGTAGACATCTCCCAAATACACGGCTTTACCCACGACTAGATTCTTACAATCCATCTTAGACACCTGGTACCGGGGGAACTTAGGGGTCCCACCCATGTTGCTCCATCCCCGTGGAATGGCAGCTCCGGCACCGTACATCCGTTGACATGCGAAAGGAAGAAGATCTAGCTAACTTTCCCGTCCCATTCCAAGTCTTATGGTTAACACATAATTTACAGCACAAGAATCACTGACAACATTGGTTGTTAAGTCCTAGGGTTCACTTTCCCGTGCAAATGGAACCTCCACCACATCCATCATATCGTGGTCCCATTTGCCAGCCATCCTAGGTTACCACCACTCGGGTCGATAACCAGCTAGCATATTAATTATGAAAAGAGAACCTTTTGGTTTTAGATGCAGTAGTAATACCACCGGTATAAGTTTGCAAGTAATTTGCTAAAAATACTCAAAAGGCATGAGCAAGAGTGAACTTGCCTTGAGACTGCAAGGTATTGCAATCGAAAGCTTCGGTTGAACCCTAAACCCTGGGTTCTAGAAAAATAGCATCATTGTCTTGTAAGAATATGATTAAAGAGGCAAATCATGCTATGATGCATATAGATGCTATGCATTAGGGTTTAAGTGGTTTACCCCCCCCCCCCTTTGTGTGTTGTATTCCAGTTCTAATAAAGATTTAAGTACTTAGGAATTCAGTTAGATGATAAGTCATACTTATGCATATGAATGGTAAAACTAGCAATTATGGTGTTATGGAACTATTTAGGCATGATACCAACTATTCAAATTTGTAGTTACAAATTTTAGGTCATATAGCAATTTTATTCTCCACATAATAGCCAAAATATCATGAATAACATTTATTCAAATTTTTAGGGTTATTATCACTCTTTAAAATACTATGTTATTGGTAGTATTCAAAAATCATTCTTAGTTCATTTTTTAAGTATTCATAGGGTATTATTAACATTTTCTAGAAATTCTAGAATCTAATAAACACGTTTTTATTATTATTAAGGGCTAGGCTGAGATCTCATTGGCTAATAGGCCAAAGCCCAATTGGCCTGGCCGGCCCACCTCGGCCTGGTCGGCCCGCTGGTCTTAACCGGACCCGATCGGTCCGATCGAGCGGTCGGTCAAACCAACCGATGACCCAGCCCCCGTCTCTCCTCACGCTCGCGAGCTCTAGACGCCCCTGGCGTCGCCCTCGCCGCCGACCGCCGGCTCTGGTGGCGCCCGCCGCCGCCACCAGCCTCAACTGGACCGTCGCCTCCTGATCTACCCCATCATGCCGATTCCTCTGCCCCGCGCCTCCTCTGCTCGCCGTGCCGACCCCTTCTACGGCTAGGGTTTCGACCCCACCACCGCTGTGCGTCGGCGCTCCTCCGATTCAATTTTGTATTATATTACAAATTGAATATAAGAAGAGATTTGTAATATAATACTCTATTCATTTGTAATAAAGACATTATCCGAACTTACTCTTATATTCAATTTTTGTAATGTTTATTTATTCAATTACTTAATTCAAATTTTATTTGAATTGTTTTTATTTCAAATTTGAAATGTTGAATTTAAATTCTTTCCCCCCAAATCAATAATTCAACAAAGGTCATGCCAAAATTCATCGCACTCACTCCGATATACTTAACCAAACATCAGAACGAGAGGAACTCCAGTTGCTTTGTGTTTTAAATAATTTGCGCGAAAATTTTCTAGGTTTTTAGATGCATGAATGCAATGCACAAACCCTGATTCTATCCCTGTTTGGTCCTAAACGCTGGCATGTTACAGCCTTCCTCCCTTAACAAAAACTTCGTCCCAAAGTTACGCACGGTGATACCTGAATAGCTCGGGATAGGCTTGTCTTAAGTCTTCTTCTTTCTCCCAAGTAGCTTCTCTTGCAGAATGATGCTTCTATTGAACCTTGCAATACTTGATAGCTCTATTTCTCAATCTCTTCAAGTTTTCATCGAGAATCTTGGATGGATGTTCAATATAGGTCAAATCTGCTTGCAGTTCCAACTCTTCATGTGAAACTGGCTCATCTGGAGTTCTAAGACACTTCCGTAGTTGTGATACATGAAAAACATTATGGATTTGTGACAGTCTCTTTGGTAACTCTAATTCAAAAGCTACCTGATGAGGACATCCCATCTATTGATACACCCGTTGCACCTACAGCGGAACACATACAAGGACCTATCACTCGAGCTCGTGCCAACCAACTTAACTATCAGGTATTTTCGTTTCTTGGAACTCTTTCTCACATACATGAGAATATGATGCTGCCTAAATCAGATATGTTTGTTACTCTTAGGAATGATGGACCTAGCATGGATGAGAGGGACAAGCATTGGAGCATGATCGTGCATGGAGATGGCAGCAAGCATTTGAGGATTGAAGAAGATGCCACGAGTGGAGATTTCAGAACTTTGAAGCCACCATAATGAAGGATGAAGACTTGGACGAAATATACAAAGAACTACTTCATAAATTCGTCCATAGATAAATATGGTGCTGCATCACTTTTATTTTTGGGCCAGGCCCATGTAATTTTCGCAGCAAATAAGAAAGCCACTTTTAGGAGTCCGAATTTGAGGAGAAAAAGGCCTGTTAGGTTTCCGTTCGACCACCATACCCATGTCTGGTTGCACCCCTACCTTTTCCTCCTCAAATACCCCCCGTAGCCATCATTAGAACTTGGATTTTGTTTAGACTAAAGTCAGCCATTGCTGCAACTATGAGCTCGACTTTTGAGGCCAATCGCCCAGAAGAAGACCGCCTATTCGGAATCCCACCTTTTGAATAAAGCATACATATTTCATCCGCAATATCTGGATTGCAGTATTAGTTCTTACTTGTACTCGATTTCAGGTAGGAATTAAGACCCTCGCTGGTCAGGCTGATCATGCATCCGCAAGATCAGTAACCCCCGGAGATTGTCCTAGCGATTGCATTGGCGCACGAGCTTCGCACGTGTAGTCGGATCGTCAAGCACGAACTCCACCCACCAAATCGACATATCAAGATCTCATCGAAAGATCGGACACCTTTGCCCTATCAAGTGGTATCAGATTTCAGGTTGCTTGGTGAGATTTACTATTTTCGTAGTCTAGATTGCATCTGTGTTCATACCTATAAACCACGAAAAAGCCAAAAATACAGTTAGGGTTTAGATCATCTCGTCCCATAAACCATCCGAGCCTTTGCATTGTCTTTTCAGTTTGCATCGTTGAATTTGTGTCTGCATCTGCGTGTCAAGTTGCTGGTCTTAGTGTCTGTTCCTTTAGAGTTTTGAGTTCGAATCACCATAGTCACGCCGCCGCCGCACGCTTGCACCACTGCTCCACCATATCCTTCCACCACCACGCCATATACTTCCGCCATCGCCTTCACATTAGATTTTGTTCGTTCCTCCCAATTTCATCCGTGCCTTTTTCAGAGTCCGTGAGTTAAGTTTCGGTCGCCAGGCAAAAGGAAGAAGAAAAAAAAAGTCAAATCCGCATCCAAGTCGGTTTGACCCGTTCCTACTAGTCCAGTCCGAATCTAGTCCGATTTGGACAGTTTCGTCAGTTTTTGCCAGTTTTCGACAGCAAAGTTCAACTGGCCATAACTTTTGCATATGAACACCGTTTTTGACGTGCGACCACTCAAAATGCTCAGCACTTATATCTTCTTTGGAGCTATTTCTTCACTTATATCTTGCTTTGGAGTTGTTTCTTTCTGCTTGTTGTGCCACGCCGTGACTTTCTTAGTGTTCTCGGCTTGCGTCTCTAGCACGGTATAGCCTAGGACCAGCACAGTACCGTGGTTGAGCATTCTTTCAACATTGCATTGCTGTTTTGCTACCATATAAACCTTCCTACAGCTCCACATATTTCTGCATGTGCTTTGTATCGACACCTGGTAATCGCTTTGTGCAATTTTGGGAGTCGCTGCTCTTTGCTGGTTGCATATCACCTTCCTTCTATTTGGTAAGAACTTGTAAGAGCTTTGTATACCGCTTGACGGATTACGCTTGTTTCCACCATATTCCGTAGTGTGTAGGTATATATATTTGTGCTTGCTTCGACGCTAACCATGACAGGAACCACGAAGGATGATGTTGATCCGGAGAAGATGACTACTGCAGAGTTGCATGCCCACTTCACTCGGCTGTTGGTGGGGCGTGCACAAGATGTAGACACACGCTTCGGTGATGTTGATTCCAAGCTTTCTGATGTGATGGACAAGATTGCTGGTCTTAAGGCATCCTTCAACACCAAGCTCGACGCCCGGTTCCAGGAAGTCCTGGCCCGTTTACCACCACAGCCACAGCCGGGCATCCATGTACCACGTGCTCGCCGCGTTCCTCTCGTACCGCCATCTGCGGGTACCGTTACAGCCGCGACAGCTGCTGCGGCCGCTACGGAGGCGGCCACCCAGGATGGATATGCTGCTGACGAGGGGGAAAACGAGTTCGAAGATGAAAATGAGCTCGAGGAGGACGAGGTCCAACAACCTGCACCTGGCCGTCCGCGGCAATACAACCGCAACGCTCGTCCACCTCCGCGTCCGGTACGTGATGATGAACATGTAGCCAAGCTGAAATTAAATATTCCGCCCTTTGAGGGTAGATATAATCCTGATGCATATCTCACTTGGGAATTAGAAGTAGAGCAACGTTTTGCATGTTTACGCTACCCTGAGCATTTGCGTGTTAGTGCTGCTACATGTGAATTTACAGATTTTGCTTCTCTCTGGTGGTCTGAACATTGTCGAGTCAATCATGCTAATATTCCTGCTACTTGGGTTGGTCTAAAACATTCCATGCGTACTCATTTTGTACCTCCACATTATCAACAGGACTTGCTTATAAAATTAGCTCGTTTAGAATAAGGCAAAAATTCCGTACAAGATTATTATCAAGAGTTACAAACGGGCATGATTCGTTGTGGTATTGTAGAGGATAATGAAGCTATGCTTGCACGTTTCTTTGGTGGTTTAAATAAGGAGATTCAACATATTTTAGACTATAAGGAGTACAACACTATTACTCGTTTATTTCACCTTGCTTGCAAAGCTGAACTTGAAGTGCGGGATCGTCAACCATCATGGAGAAGAGCTAATAATTCTGCTGGATGACATGCTGGATGAGTTGAGTGGTTCTATTATGTTCTCTAAAGTTGATTTGCGTAGTGGTTACCACCAAATTCGTATGCAACTAGGAGATGAATGGAAAACAGCTTTTAAAACTAAGTTCGGTTTATATGAGTGGTTAGTAATGCCGTTTGGTTTAACTAATGCACCTAGTACTTTTATGCGACTGATGAGCGAAGTTTTACATGCTTTTATTGGTCGTTTTGTGGTGGTATATTTTGATGACATTCTCATATATAGCAAATCTTTAGAGGACCATTTGGATCATTTACGTGCTGTTTTCAATGCTTTACGTGATGCACGTTTGTATGGTAATCTGGAGAAGTGCACTTTTTGCACAAATAGAGTTGCTTTTCTTGGTTATGTTGTTACAGAATAGGGAACTGAAGTTGATCCCGCCAAGATTGAAGCTATTGAGAATTGGCCGCAGCCCAAGACGGTCACACAAGTGAGGAGTTTTCTTGGTCTCGCTGGGTTTTATAGGTGCTTTGTCAAAGATTTTGGTTCTATTGCTGCGCCATTGAATGAGCTCACAAAGAAGGATGTGCCCTTTGTTTGGGGCGATGCACAACAAGAGGCCTTCATGATACTGAAAGATAAGTTAACACATGCTCCATTACTCCAACTTCCTGATTTTAATAAGACGTTTGAACTTGAATGTGATGCTAGTGGAATTGGTTTGGGAGGTGTGTTATTACAAGAGGCCAAACCTGTAGCATATTTTAGTGAAAAATTGAGTGGGCCTAGTCTGAACTATTCTACTTATGATAAAGAATTATATGCGCTGGTTCGGACATTAGAAACTTGCCAACATTATTTATGGCCTAAAGAATTTGTTATACATTCTGATCATGAATCTTTGAAGCATATTCGTAGTCAAGGAAAATTGAATCGTCGCCATGCAAAGTGGGTTGAATTTATTGAATCTTTTCCTTATGTTATCAAACATAAAAAGGGTAAAGATAATGTTATTGCTGATGCTTTATCGCGCCACTATACTATGCTATCTCAGCTTGACTTCAAAAATTTTGGGTTGGAAACTATAAAGGAACAATACTTGCATGATGCTGAATTTAAAGATGTTTTGCAGAATTGTAGAGATGGTAGAACATGGAACAAATTCATCCTTAATGATGGATTTGTGTTCCGTGCTAACAAACTATGCATCCCAGATGGTTCCGTTCGTCTTTTGTTGTTATAGGAGGCGCATGGAGGAGGATTAATGGGACACTTTGGTGTCAAGAAGACGGAGGATGTTCTTGCTGCACACTTCTTTTGGCCACGCATGCAGCGAGATGTTGACAGATTCGTGGCACGCTGCACTACTTGTCAAAAAGCTAAGTCTCGCCTTAATCCACAAGGTTTATATTGCCTCTTCCTGTTCCTAGTGTTCCCTGGGAGGATATTTCGATGGACTTTGTTTTGGGATTACCTCGTACACAGAAGGGGAGGGATAGTATTTTTGTTGTTGTGGATCGGTTTTCTAAGATGGCACACTTTATTCCTTGTCACAAGACCGATGATGCTGCGCACATTGCTGATTTGGTTTTTCGTGATATCGTTCGTTTGCATGGTGTGCCAAATACTATTGTTTCTGATCGTGATACTAAATTTCTTAGCCACTTTTGGAGATGTTTATGGGCTAAGTTGGGGACTAAATTGCTATTTAGTACTACATGTCATCCCCAAACTGATGGACAAACTGAAGTAGTTAATAGAACTTTATCTACCATGTTGCGGGCTGTTTTAAAGAAGAACTTAAAATTGTGGGAAGAGTGTTTGCCTCATATTGAATTTGCTTATAATCGTTCGCTGCATTCTACCACAAAGATGAGCCCTTTTCAGATTGTCTATGGTTTTGTTCCACGTGCACCTATTGATTTGTTGCCTTTACCATCTTCAGTGCAAAATAATTTCGATGCTACACAGCATGCTGAATTGATTTTAAAATTGCATGCAACTACTAAAGACAACATAGAACGCATGAATGTTAAGTATAAAGTTGCTGGGGATAGAGGACGAAAGCATGTTGTGTTTGAGCTTGGTGATCTTGTTTGGTTGTATTTGCGCAAAGATCGTTTTCCTGATTTGCGCAAGTCTAAGTTAATGCCACGTGCTAATGGTCCTTTTAAGGTGATAGAGAAAATCAATGATAATGCATATAAACTTGAGCTTCCTACAGCTTTTGGTACGGTAAGTCCTACATTTAACATTGCAGATTTAAAGCCTTACTTTGGTGAAGATGATGATATTGCATCGAGGACGAGTTCAATTCAAGAAGGGGAGCATGATGAGGACATCCCATCTATTGATACACCCGTTGCACCTACAGCGGAACACATACAAGGACCTATTACTCGAGCTCGTGCCAACCAACTTAACTATCAGGTATTTTCGTTTCTTGGAACTCTTTCTCACATACATGAGAATATGATGCTGCCTAAATCAGATATGTTTGTTACTCTTAGGAATGATGGACCTAGCATGGATGAGAGGGACAAGCATTGGAGCATGATCGTGCATGGAGATGGCAGCAAGCGTTTGAGGATTGAAGAAGATGCCACGAGTGGAGATTTTAGAACTTTGAAGCCACCAGAATGAAGGATGAAGACTTGGATGAAATATACAAAGAACTACTTCATAAATTTGTCCATAGATAAATATGGTGCTGCGTCACTTTTATTTTTGGGCCAGGCCCATATAATTTTCGCAGCAAATAAGAAAGCCACTTTTAGGAGTCCGAATTTGAGGAGAAAAGGCCTGTTAGGGTTCCGTTCGACCACCATACCCATGGCTGGTCGCACCCCTACCTTTTCCTCCTCAAATACCCCCCGTAGCCGTCATTAGAACTCAGATTTTGTTTAGACTAAAGTTAGCCATTGCTGCAACTATGAGCTCGACTTTTGAGGCCAATCGCCTAGAAGAAGACCGCCTATTCGGAATCCCACCTTTTGAATAAAGCATACATCTTTCATCCGCAATATCTTGATTGCAGTATTAGTTCTTACTTGTACTCGATTTCAGGTAGGAATTAAGACCCTCGCTGGTTAGGCTGATCATGCATCCGCAAGATCAGTAACCCCCAGAGATTGTCCTAGCGATTGCATTGGCGCACGAGCTTCGCACGTGTAGTCGGATCGTCAAGCATGAACTCCACCCACCAAATCAACATATCAAGATCTCATCGAAAGATCGGACACCTTTGCTGATGAGGACATCCCTATTACACCACTATTATCTCCTACTCCTTTTGATGAAGATGTTGCTGCGAATAAGTCCAATGAGATTAGGATTGGACCAATTGCAAGAGCACGTGCAAAGTTATTGGAACAACAGGTGAACTCACTCTTAATTGAACCTAATCTTTTATTTAATGAGAACTTTATACTGCCTAAGTCTATGCATCTATGTATGATCAGGTTTGTTGATAACATGAGCGTTGCACGAGGAGGAGATGAGTCGCAGCAAGAAAAGCAAGACTTGATGATCAAGTGCGCGAGGGAGGAGAGGGAGGCAGGCGCACCAGGAGATCACCAGAACGTCAAGTCGACATGAGAGAGTCCGTGATGGCGCACTAGGACAGCCTACGACACGATGTCTACACGTCTAAGGCGCGCCACACTCATGGCCTGCGTGCCAGAAATAGGCCGAACCCATGTATGGGTCGGTATGTACTCGTTTGAGTCGAACCGAGTCAGTTTGGGCCCAAACCAGGTTGGTTTTGGGCCAGGTCCATGTTGAGGACGCCCCAGCCTCCCTTAAGTAGCCAGGGGCGCCCCCTCAATTCCCTTAGACCACGTTTAAACAAAACCCTAGTTTCTAGATAGAACCAAGTGTTCCTCTGAAATTATTCGCACCAATTCGTATCGATCTGGTGTTTGTTCTTCTGAAAGTCTGAGTGTAATCTGCTGTTCCATTGGGAATTAGTATATTGCATCACCGCTTCGTGGTCGGTGGCTACGTGCGCAAGCGTGTGACGTTGCGAATATCCAAAGGGTTGAGAGCTGTTGCGCTGGCAGCAGGGATTAGCTGGAGAGTTCTCTGCGACACTCGAGTTATCTTCATCACCATCATCGCCATCTACATCGCGCTCGCTGAGAAGATCGGGACACCCCTTATCATCTTGGTATCAGATTCCAACGTTTACTCGGTGAGCATTCACAAATTCATCCCCATAAATTCGTTTTTGTTTTTGTCCTATCCAGAAAAAGCCCCAAAAAAAATTAGGGTTCTTAGTTTTTGCCATAGCCTAGATTGCACCGAAGTATTTGTTTTAGTTGTTGGTCGTAGTATCTTTTGCGTAACTTTTTCCATCTTATTTTTCCGTCCGCTGTGTTCGTCGGCAGGTTCCGATTGTTTCCAATCATTGCCGATCTTTTCCGATTTTTTCCGGTGGTTGCCGATTTTTTCCGATCGTCTCTGATCGCTATTCTCGGCAGCAGCGCTCCCTACCAGATCTGATTTGTGCCAAACAAAAAAAAAACGATACAAGATCGGATCAATCGGCTACCTCACGTGCAGAGACATCGATCAATCCAATTCAAAAAAAAAACAATAGGAGATCGGATCGGTTGTCTACCTAACGTGCAGCAGGATCGGCCAAGTCAAACAAAAAAAACAAAAAAAAACAGCGCCTCGCGCGGCCTCGCCCAGGGACGGAGCCCGTCTGGGGTCCTGCGCCCGCAGCCAGCGCTCGCCCGCTCACACGCGCCTCGGCGCGGAGCCTGTCTGGGATCGAGCGCCCCAGCTCGCTCGCCCAATTTGCTGCGCCTCGCGCCAGCGCGGAGGAAGGCTATTTCCAGCGTTTTCGGCCTAAGCAATTTTAGGCCCAAATTCGCATTAGCTAAAAAAAATAGAAAAAAAAGGGACGTGTCTGCACACGCCGCACCTATAAAAAAAAGACAAACTACTTTGTCCGTTTTGCGTCGCCGTCGCACTGCCGTGCGTTTCCGGCGTCGTATATCTCTGCCGCGACACGCTTTTTGTCGATTTCTCTTCCGCGACAGCGTGTTACCACTGTGTCCACATAGCGTCCTTTCTACACGATTTTGATCGCTTTAGCTACAGCCTGTCTACAGCATCGTGTTAGGAGCTTACCCATACGAGACTAGCTACTTCGTGCTCATCAGGCTGCTGTCGTGTGCGCAATCTTGTGCCTGTTCGTCGAGCCAGTGCTAGCGTCTCTCTTGTGCATTGCAACACGAGCTACTGTGCGTCGTCACTTATATCTTTTTGAGCTCACTTTTCAGAGTTGCTTTGCCCCGTTTATCTCCACCGTGTGTGTTTCCGTGGGTCTTTGTCATACGATCAGCACTAGGACTTGTATTTCGGTGTAGTTAGGTATCCATACCAAGCCCCACCATATACCCTGGTTTGTCGTGTGATAGTTTCTTATACCCTCGGTATTCGCTTCATCACATCCGTGCACGTTTCAGTCTCTACGAGTGGTAAGCATTTATTATTCACTTTGGAACGGTAAGATACCTTTTTCTTTCCGTTTTGAGTGAGTTGTGAGCGTAACCACCACCCGTTTATTGTTTGTGCACTAACCTACTAATCATGTCTGCTAGTGATGTTGATGTGATGCAGAAAAAACCTGATGATACTCCTGTCATATGGAGGGAGTATGAAGCTCTTCGTGATCATTTGGAAAGAATCATAACACGAACAACTGACGCTATTGATTCTGATGTTCATGCTGTCCAAATGAAAGTAGAACCCACTGATGCTACTGTTAATAATATGCAAGTGCAAGTCAATGATCTCCAAACTAGCATCTAGGCATTGACACAATCTGTCAATGCGCTGCGTCTTACTGTTGAGCAGCGACCCCTACCACATGCTGATGCTGATGATGAGAGTGCTCATGGTGACAATGAGGATTTTGCTACAGCCGGTCGTGGTAATGGTCGAGGCAATGGTCCTCCTTTTCGTGGCCGTGGTTTTGTTCCCGTTGGTGCCCAGCGCGTTCCTTTTCAGCAGGATGATGGCTTGGGTAAACCAAAGTTTTTTATTCCCAAATTCGAGGGTGGTACTGATGTTGAAGAGTACCTCACATGGGAGTTGAAGATAGAGAAGTTGTGGCGTCTTCATGATTATACGGAGGACAAGAAAATCAAGCTTGCTTCTTCAGAGTTTGATGGCTATGCTTTGCGATGGTGGGACAGCGTTGTGCAAACACGTCAAGAAAACAACGAGCTGCCCATTATAACTTGGCGCCATATGAAGGAAGTGATGCGGGCTCGTTTTGTTCCGCATAACTACCTCCGCTCAGTTTTTGATAAGTTACAGCAATTGAAGCAAGGCTCGCTGTCCGTTAATGAGTATTATATGGAGATGGAGATGCTTCTGCAACGAGCTCGCGTTCGTGAGCCTCTTGAGCAGACCTTGCAGCGTTTTCTCCATGGTTTGAAGTATAATATCAAGAGCATTGTTCGGCATCATCGGTATCGTGATATGAATGAGCTGCTACATCATGCACGTGAAGCTGAAGCACAGTTTGCCGAAGAAGCTCAGTTTAAAGCTCGTACTACTTCAGGCAGCCGTTTCACACCCAGGCCTGCTGCACCCACACCAAGTTCTCGTTCAGATTTTCGTGCTCCTTCGTCGTCGCGATCTGATGCCAATGCAAAGAAATCCGCACCTGCTGCTAGTGGTACAGGTTCGAACATGTCTACAGCACGTAATCGTGATATGGAGTGTCATACTTGTGGTGGAAAGGGTCATTTTAAACGGGATTGCCCCAATCGAAAAGTGATGATTGTCAATGAGGACACCAATGAGTACGAGACATGTGATGATGCTGATCCGGATGGTTCCGATGATGATGACTTTGGTCATGACGGTGTTGATGCCTATCCTTCCACCGCCAATAACATAGTTTGCTCACAGCGTGTGCTCAATGTGTCTCCTACATCTGAAAGTCGGCGGTGCAATTTGTTCCAAACTAAAGCACTTGTTGGACTGGACAAAGCTTGCAAACTCATCATCAATGGTGGTAGTTGCCGCAACCTTGCTAGCAAAGAGTTGTGTGCAAAGCTAAAACTAAAATACATCCCGCACCCGCATCCATATTATATCCAGTGGCTCAGCGACAATGGAGAGATGAAGGTCAGCCACATGGTGCGAGTTGATTTCGAGATTGGACCATACAAGGACTCCATTGAGTTTGATGTGGTTCCTATGACGGTTTGTCACCTCTTGTTGGGCCGCCCATGGCAGTTTGATCGCAACGTGTTACACAATGGCCGCACCAACACATATCATTTGGAGTTCAAGGGCAGAAAAATTAACTTGCAGCCTATGTCTCCACAACATATTGTAAATGAGTCTCGTCAGAAAACTGAAGTGAACTTAGAACATGAAAATGAGAGAGTAGCTCGACGAGAGTCTGTTACCTTGGTGAGTGAGAGCCACCCAGCCACATCGCGAGAGCCACACCAAAGTGAGCGAGTGAATTCTCTAGTCTTGCTAGCCACCAAAGAAGATATGAGAGACTTTAGAGAGGATCCTACAGCCATGCCACTTGTGCTTATGTACAAGGGTGAGATTTTGGTTTCTAACGATATGACTCCTCTTCCTTTTGGTGTTTCTAGTGTCTTGCAGGAATTTGACGATGTGTTTCCAGAGGAGGTCCCCGCTAGTTTGCCCCCTTTGCGCGGCATTGAGCACCAGATTGACTTCATCCCTGGTGCCACCTTGCCAAACCGCGCTCCTTACCGCAACAACCCCGAAGAAACTAAGGAGATTCAGAAACAAGTGCAAGCGCTACTCGACAAAGGTTATATTCGTGTGAGCTTAAGCCCTTGTGCTGTTCCTGTTATTCTCGTTCCTAAGAAAGATGGTACTTGGCGCATGTGTGTAGATTGTAGAGCTATTAATAACATCTGATAAGGATCACGCCGATGATCCTTGAGTTTTGTCCCGATCTTTCACAGCGAGTCAAACCAGATAGCAATCTTCCAATAACGCAAAGAACGTCACCTGAAGACGAGGACGAATCCAGCAAGCAACGTGATGATGAACACCACGCCTCAAACCAAAGCACGACAATCCTTGATGATCACAAGAACCTCCGCAACAACTTTATTCGATAAACGGCATCGCCATCCCCGGAGGGATGCTTCACCAAGAAACACAACACGATAGTTTGTAAACTAAAATTCTGAACCCCCTAAACCCTAGACTGCTGGCCTCCTTATATAGATGGCCAGAAAACTGTTGGGCTTGGACAGGCCCAAACCCAAAACACACAATAAAACCTAGGTGGCCCACAACTAGACCTAGCTACGAAATAACATAGGCATGAATATAAATTGCTGACACAACCTTAGACTAATTATTACATATCGTAGGTCGTCCTGGCGTGCCAATATGCAACGAGCTTCCCTCATCTTGGTGGAGTCCTGAAATTGGGCTTCACCTCCTCCGTCGTGCCCATATCAACATCACTATTCGATATTGTCACCCTATTCCGCGCTTGGATGATATGCTTGATGAGTTGAGTGGTGCTGCTATTTTCTCTAAGATTGATTTGCGTAGTGGTTACCATCAGATTAGGATGAAAGAGGGGGATGAGTGGAAAACAGCCTTTAAAACAAAATTTGGTTTATATGAGTGGTTAGTCATGCCATTTGGGTTAACTAATGCACCTAGTACCTTCATGAGATTAATGAACCATGTTTTGCGTAATTTTATTGGCAAGTTTGTGGTTGTGTATTTTGATGATATTTTAATCTACAGCTGCAATGAATCTGAACATAGTGATCATATTAGACAAGTTTTGCAAGTGTTGCGTGATTCTCAGCTTTATGGTAATCTTGAAAAGTGCACATTTTGCAAAGATAAGGTCATCTTCCTTGGATATGTTGTTTCTAAAAATGGAGTAGAAGTCGATGCATCTAAAATTGAAGCTATTCAAAACTGGCCTACTCCCATGAATGTTAGTCAAGTACAAAGTTTTCATGGTCTTGCTGGTTTTTATCGCCGTTTTGTGAAAGACTTTAGTACTATTGCTGCACCTTTAAATGAGTTAACTAAAAAAGGTGTTGAATTTGTATGGGGCGCAGCCCAAGATCATGCTTTTGATGAACTGAAACGTTTATTAACTTCTGCACCATTGCTTGCACTACCAGATTTTAATAAGCAATTTGAGATTGAATGTGATGCTAGTGGCATTGGTATTGGTGGTGTGTTGATGCAAGAGGGTCGGCCTATTGCCTACTTCTCTGAAAAACTTTGTGGTGCGAGGTTGAACTATCCTGTTTATGACAAAGAATTGTATGCGCTTGTTAGAGTTCTTGAGGTTTGGCAACATTATTTGTGGCCAAAAGAATTTATCATACATTCTGATCATGAAGCTTTGAAATATCTGAAAGCTCAATCTAATTTGCATAGGCGTCTTGCTAAGTGGGTTGAGTTTATTGAGTCTTTTCCTTACATAATTAAACATAAAAAGGGTAAAGACAATGTGGTTGCTGATGCTCTATCTAGGAAGAACATGTTGTTGACACAATTAGACATTAAGGTTCCTGGTTTAGAGAGCTTGTGTGATTTATATGCTACTGATCATGATTTTTCAGCGCCATATAGCATGTGTACTGGTGGGAAAGCATGGGATAAATATCACATCCATGATGGGTTTTTGTTTCGTGCTAACAAACTATGTGTTCCAGAATCGTCCGTGCGTTTGCTATTGTTGCAGGAATCACATGCCGGCGGTTTGATGGGTCACTTTGGGCGTGAGAAGACGCTACTCATGCTCGCTGATCACTTTTATTGGCCTAGGATGAGGCGTGATGTGGACAGGTTTGTCAAGCGCTGCATTACATGCAACAAGTCGAAGTCCAAGCTGAAGCCTCACGGTTTGTATACTCCATTACCTGCACCTACTACACCATGGGAGGACATTAGCATGGATTTTGTATTAGGTTTGCCTAGGACTAAAAGAGGCCATGATTCTATATTTGTGGTAGTGGACAGATTTTCTAAAATGGCTCATTTTATTGCCTGCCACAAAAGCGACGATGCGTCGCATATTGCTAACCTGTTTTTCAGGGACATTGTACGTTTGCATGGAGTACCCAAGACAATTGTCTCTGATCGTGATGTGAAGTTTATGAGCTACTTCTGGAAGACACTTTGGGGAAAGCTGGGCACAAAGTTACTTTTCAGCACTACATGTCATCCCCAAACTGATGGTCAAACGGAGGTGGTAAATCGCACACTTTCCACAGTGCTGCGATGCATGATCAAGAAGAACCTGCGTGAGTGGGAAGATTGTTTGCCGCATGTGGAGTTTGCATATAACAGGGCGGTTCACTCTACCACGCAGCTATGTCCTTTTGAGGTGGTCTATGGTTTCAAACCCATTACGCCACTTGATTTGTTGCCTATTCCTATTCAAGAGCGAGTCAATATGGAGGCATCAAAGAGGGCAGATTTTGTGAGGAAGATACATGTGAAGACTAAAGAGGCTATTGAGAAGAAAGGCAAGTATACTGCAGATCGTGCAAACAAGAAGCGGAAGGAGGTATTGTTTCAGCCCGGTGATATGGTTTGGGTTCACTTTCGCAAGGATAGATTTCCACAGCTACGTAAGTCCAAGTTGCTGCCCCGTGGTGCTGGTCCTTACAAGGTTCTTGCCAAGATCAATGATAATGCCTACAAGATAGATCTTCCTACAGCTGAGTATGGCGTCAGCAATAGTTTCAACGTTGCTGATTTGACACCGTATGAAGGTGAAGACCTTGCAGCGTCGAGGTCGACGCCTTTCGAAGGGGGGGAGGATGATGAGGACATCCCTATTACACCACCATTATCTCCTACTCCTTTTGATGAAGATGTTGCTGCGAATAAGTCCAATGAGATTAGGATTGGACCAATTACAAGAGCACGTGCAAAGCTATTGGAACAACAGGTGAACTCACTCTTAATTGAACCTGATCTTTTATTTAATGAGAACTTTATACTGCCTAAGTCTATGCATCTATGTATGATCAGGTTTGTTGATAACATGAGCGTTGCACGAGGAGGAGATGAGTCGCAGCAAGAAGAGCAAGACTTGATGATCAAGTGCGCGAGGGAGGAGAGGGAGGCAAGCGCACCAGGAGATCACTAGAACGTCAAGTCGACATGAGAGAGTCCGTGATGGCGCACTAGGACAGCCTACGACATGATGTCTACACGTCTAAGGCGTGCCACACTCATGGCCTGCGTGCCAGAAATAGGCCGAACACATGTTGATAGGGCAAAGGTGGCCGATCTTTCGATGAGATCTTGATATGTCGATTTGGTGGGTGGAGTTCGTGCTTGACGATCCGACTACACGTGCGAAGCTCGTGCGCCAATGCAATCGCTAGGACAATCTCCGAGAGTTACTGATCTTGTGGATGCACGATCAGCCTGACCAGCGAGGGTCTTAATTCCTACCTGAAATCGAGAACAAGTAAGAACTAATACTGCAATCAAGATATTGCGGATGAAAGATGTATGCTTTATTCAAAAGGTGGGATTCCGAATAGGCGGTCTTCTTCTGGGCGATTGGCCTCAAAAGTCGAGCTCGTAGTTGCAGCAATGGCTAACTTTTAGTCTAAACAAAATCCGAGTTCTAATGACGGCTACGGGGGGTATTTGAGGAGGAAAAGGTAGGGGTGCGACCAGCCATGGGTTGGGTGGTCGAACGGACCCCTAACAGGCCTTTTCTCCTCAAATTCGGACTCCTAAAAGTGGCTGTCTTATTTGCTGCGAAAATTACATGGGCCTGGCCCAAAAATAAAAGTGACGCAGCACCATATTTATCTAAGGACGAATTTATGAAGTATTTCTTTGTATATTTCGTCCAAGTCTTCATCCCTTCATTATGGTGGCTTCAAAGTTCTGAAATCTCCACTCGTGGCATCTTCTTCAATCCTCAAACGCTTGCTGCCATCTCCATGCACGATCATGCTCCAATGCTTGTCCCTCTCATCCATGCTAGGTCCATCATTCCTAAGAGTAACAAACATATCTGATTTAGGCAGCATCATATTCTCATGTATGTGAGAAAGAGTTCCAAGAAATGAAAGTACGTGATAGTTAAGTTGCTTGGCACGAGCTCGAGTGATGGGTCCTTGTATGTGTTCCGCTGTAGGTGCAGCGGTTGTATCAATAGATGGGATGTCCTCATCATGCTCCCCTTCTTGAATTGAAGTCGTCCTCGACGCTCTTCACCGAAGTAAGGTTTTAAATCTGCAATGTTAAATGTAGGACTTACCGTACCAAAATCTACAGGAAGCTCAAGTTTATATGCATTATCATTGATTTTCTCAATCACCTTAAAAGGACCATCAACACGTGGCATTAACTTAGACTTGCGCAAATCAGGAAAACGATCTTTGCGCAAATGCAACCAAACAAGATCACCAACCTCAAACACAACATGCTTTCGTCCCCTATCCCCAGCAACTTTATACTTAACATTCATGCGTTCTATGTTGTCTTTAGTAGTTGCATGCAATTTTAAAATCAATTCAGCACGTTGTGTAGCATCGAAATTATTTTGCACTGAAGATGGTAAAGGCAACAAATCAATAGGTGCACGTGGAACAAAACCATAGACAATCTGAAAAGGGCTCATCTTTGTGGTAGAATGCAGCGAACGATTATAAGCAAATTCAATATGAGGCAAACACTCTTCCCACAATTTTAAGTTCTTCTTTAAAACAGCCCGCAACATGGTAGATAAAGTTCTATTAACTACTTCAGTTTGTCCATCAGTTTGGGGATGACATGTAGTACTAAACAGCAATTTAGTCCCCAACTTAGCCCATAAACATCTCCAAAAGTGGCTAAGAAATTTAGTATCACGATCAGAAACAATAGTATTTGGCACACCATGCAAACGAACGATATCACGAAAAAACAATTCAGCAATGTGCGCAGCATCATCGGTCTTGTGACAAGGAATAAAGTGTGCCATCTTAGAAAACCGATCCACAACAACAAAAATACTATCCCTCCCCTTCTGTGTACGAGGTAATCCCAAAACAAAGTCCATCGAAATATCCTCCCAAGGAACACTAGGAACAGGAAGAGGCATATATAAACCATGTGGATTAAGGCGAGACTTAGCTTTTTGACAAGTAGTGCAGCGTGCCACGAATCTCTCAACATCTCGCCGCATGCGTGGCCAAAAGAAGTGTGTAGCAAGAACATCCTCCGTCTTCTTGACACCAAAGTGTCCCATTAATCCTCCTCCATGCGCCTCCTGTAACAACAAAAGACGAACGGAACCATCTGGGATGCATAGTTTGTTAGCACGGAACACAAATCCATCATTAAGGATGAATTTGTTCCATGTTCTACCATTTTTACAATTTTGCAACACATCTTTAAATTCAGCATCATGCAAGTATTGTTCCTTTATAGTTTCCAACCCAAAAATTTTGAAGTCAAGCTGAGATAACATAGTATAACGGCGCGACAAAGCATCAGCAATAATATTATCTTTACCCTTTTTCTGTTTGATAACATAAGGAAAAGATTCAATAAATTCAACCCACTTTGCATGGCGACGATTCAGTTTTGCTTGACTACGAATATGCTTCAAAGATTCATGATCAGAATGTATAACAAATTCTTTAGGCCATAAATAATGTTGCCAAGTTTCTAATGTCCGAACCAGCGCATATAATTCTTTATCATAAGTAGAATAGTTCAGACTAGGCCCACTCAATTTTTCACTAAAATATGCTACAGGTTTGCCCTCTTGTAATAACACACCTCCCAAACCAATTCCACTAGCATCACATTCAAGTTCAAACGTCTTATTAAAATCAGGAAGTTGGAGTAATGGAGCATGTGTTAACTTATCTTTCAGTATCATGAAGGCCTCTTGTTGTGCATCGCCCCAAACAAAGGGCACATCCTTCTTTGTAAGCTCATTCAATGGCGCAGCAATAGAACCAAAATCTTTGACAAAGCGCCTATAAAACCCAGCGAGACCAAGAAAACTCCTCACTTGTGTGACCGTCTTGGGTTGCGGCCAATTCTCAATAGCTTCAATCTTGGCTGGATCAACTTCAATTCCCTGTTCTGTAACAACATAACCAAGAAAAGCAACTCTGTTTGTGCAAAAGGTGCACTTCTCAAGATTACCATACAAACGTGCATCACGTAAAGCATTGAAAACAGCACGTAAATGATCCAAATGGTCCTCTAAAGATTTGCTATATATGAGAATGTCATCAAAATATACCACCACAAAACGACCAATAAAAGCACGTAAAACTTCGTTCATCAGTCTCATAAAGGTACTAGGTGCATTAGTTAAACCAAACGGCATTACTAACCACTCATATAAACCGAACTTAGTTTTAAAAGCTGTTTTCCATTCATCTCCTAATTGCATACGAATTTGGTGGTAACCACTACGCAAATCAACTTTAGAGAACATAATAGAACCACTCAACTCATCTAGCATGTCATCCAAACGAGGTATAGGGTGACGATATCGAATGGTAATATTATTAATAGCTCGACAATCAGTACACATGCGCGAAGAACCATCTTTCTTAGGTACTAAAATAATAGGAACAGCGCATGGACTAAGAGACTCACGAATATAACCTTTGTCCAATAAACTCTGGATTTGTCGTTGTATCTCTTTTGTTTCTTCAGGATTGGTGCGATATGGCGCACGGTTGGGCAGCGAGGCTCCTGGAATCAAATCAATTTGGTGTTCTATCCCACGAATAGGTGGAAGTCCAGGTGGAACATCTTGTGGAAAAACGTCCATGTATTCCTGCAAAAGGTTAGCAACCGCAGGTGGCAAAGAAGGAGGCATATCCTCAAATGAAAACAGAACTTCTTTGCAAACAATGGCATAACATGGAGTAATAGTGACATCAATTTCAGCAAGATCAGATTTGCTAGCAAGTAAACAAGGATTCTTCAAACGAATTTCAGTAGCATGGTTAGAATCAGATTTAGAAGAATGCTTAGGTGGTACAAAATCTGCAGCAATAATCTGATTCTCACTCTTATGTTTGTCCTCGTTTTTTAATCTACTAGCTCTAGCAAGATCATCTTTCAAAATTTGTTCCGGAGTCATGTGTTTAAGACCAATTTTCTTGCTAGCATGTGTAAGAGAATACTGATTTGTTTTACCATTATGTACAGATTCTCTATCAAATTGCCATGGTCTACCAAGTAACAAAGAACAAGCTTGCATAGGTACAACCTCACAATCAACAAAATCTGAATAAGTACCAATAGTAAAATGCACGCGTGCAGTTCTTGTTACCTTGAGCTTACGGGAGCTCTCAAACCATTGAATGTAATAAGGATGAGGTCGTTGTCGTGTGGGTAGAGCAAGCTTCTCCACCATGTCAATGCTAGCCAGATTGTTACAACTTCCTCCATCAATGATGATCCAGATAGCTCTCTCCTTAACAACGCCTCTTGTTTGAAACAAGTTGTGGCGTTGATCATGCTCAGCTTTGCTCAATTGCACACTCAAGACACGTTGTGCAACTAAACTCTTGTATTGATCAGCAGTTTCAGCTCCCATTACCTCCATCTCTGATAAGGGGTTGCCCGATCTTCTCAGTGAGCCGATGTAGATGGAGGATAACTTGGTAGATAATCTGTGAGACTCACACGAACTCTCCGGCTGTTCCCCCGTTGCCAATGCAACAGATCTTCAACCCTATGGATATTCGAGACACCACACACCTGCGCACGTAGCCGCCGACTACGAAGCGGTTCTGCAATCTCCTAATTCCCAATGGAACAGCAGATCACACTTGAATTCTCAGTAGCAAAACTCCAGATCGAAACAAACTTGGAGTGGGGTAGATATTCCGAGCAAAACACAGAGGAATATATGATTTCAGAGGAAAGCTTACAAGCAATTTCGTTCTGATGTTTGGGGGTAATCTAAACGTAGTCTAAACGACACAAGGGGGCGCCCCAGGGGTACTTAAAGGGGTCCGGGCGACCTGGGCAAAGACCTGGCCCAAAACCAACCTGTTTTGGGCCCAAACGGACTCGGTTCGACTCAAACTGGTACATACCGACCCATATATGGGTTCGGCCTAATTTGGCACGCAGGCCATGAGTGTAGCGCGCCTTAGACTCGTAGACATCGTGTCGAAGGCTGTCCTAGCGCGCCATCTCGTGCTCTCGCTCATGCAGACTTGATCTCCGCTTGTCTCTCGATCGCCGTCCTCCCTCTCCTCCCGCTGGCGATATCTTGACAGATGACATACCTAAATACAACATAGTGCATCGCTTTAGGTAGTATATAAGTCGGAGATATCAAGACATTCTTTCAATTAGGAAAGAATTCATCTTATAATAATCATCAATTAGACTCAATATTTCCTTCCAGCTCAAACAGTCAAAATCAGCATGATCCATGATTGTATCCTCATCATCCTCCCTTTCTTCAAGAAAAGCCGTCCTCGGCTTTGGGTAAGCTGAAAATGGTAGGAACAAGAAGAACAACGTGTACGCAGAGTATATGTATACATAACATGTTGTATTATTTTTGTTCACGTGAAAAATATGTCTACTATACAGCAAGCAACTTAAATTGCAGGTACAAGTGAAGTATATGTTAGTAGCATATAAATGCAGCATGTGTTGGGACAAAAACAACGGATATGAGAAATCCGATTCTATTCTAGCAGAAATAGAACACTCCAACACAGGTAAAAGTACGTTGGTTGGTTGTAGTATATCAACTAGGCCAGAATATAGTTGCATACTATCTTGAACATAATCTAGTGTCCCACAACAAAAGGACTGCGACACATTGCATATAGGACTGAGAACATCAAGTTTCAGTTCAGTAATTCTATCACAAGTTATGCAGATGTGATCGACTAGAAAATTATCATTCATGCTATATTCACCAATCAAGTAAAACATGAAGCAATAGGCATGTGTGCGAGAATTCAAATATGAAATTTCAGAAAACTTATTCATAGCACAACGCAAACTAAGAGGTTCTTTTAGCATGATGGAATACACAATTTCATTCGATGGTATTCTAGCAAGTACTTCCTTATGTGTCAGCACTACCACATGATCAAAATTCGAAATATGCGAACTATCACATGGTGCTGAAACATTAATGCAAGATAAATCACTAGAAGGAACCATCAAAGGAGTAGACTCACAAAGATTATCCATAGTTGCTGGTTGTGGCTCCAAATCAGTACCTATGTCAATGACATGCTCCTCATAAGAAGTAGGCACCGGAACATCCTCCTCAAGTGATAATGCACAAACCGGTGATGCAGGTTGTAAAATAGGCGGCTCCCTTTCTTCAAAAGCAACCTGCATATCACAAGAAATAACACTAGGAGTAGACAGAGTTATATTAGTTGCAATATCCTCACATATCCTATCGTCGACTACTCTTGTGTTTTCATTTTCGCTCATACTCTCAAAGTGTATGCTCTCAACCTCACGTTTGGTGGAATCACACAGCTCACTTTTTATAACACTCTCACTCAATTTGGCTATGTGGCTCTCATTCTCACATGGGTTGTGAAGCACACCATGGTCAAGATGGCAAATAATGGAAATGCCACCATCCATCATGACCTTGTGCTTAGGCGACAAGCAAAACTCCTTTGTCCTCTCCTTGCGAAGAAGATGATTCTTATGAAACTGTTCAGCTGTTAGACGTAGCAAAGCACGCCGCTTCTTATTCCACTTGAAAGAAACTTTTGCCACATCACGACAAGGCTGAACTTGATAGTTGTGGCACCAAGGATATCCCAATAGAATGTGACAAGAGTCGAGTGGCATAGGAGATACACCACAAGGAACAACCTCGGTATGCCCTCCGAAAGTAAGAGGAACTTCAGCTATGTGTGAAATCAGCAAGGTGCCATATGATGAATGCAATAGATACGGCACTTTACTGGCACGTGTCACGAGGTGCAACTTCTCCACGACCTCAATGCTGAGTAAATTGACAGTAGAGTTTTTATCAATGGTGATTGCAGCACATCGCTCGCCAATCATCGCACTATGGTGAAAGAGCCCATCACCGTCAAAGTCACCACGTTCTTCCTCCCAAAAAGTGACACTATGATGGGGCAAAGGTGTCCGATCTTTCGATGAGATCTTGATACGTCGATTTGGTGGGTGGAGTTTGTGCTTGACGATCCGACTACACGTGCGAAGCTCGTGCGCCAATGCAATCGCTAGGACAATCTCCGGGAGTTACTGATCTTGCGGGTGCACGATCAGCCTGACCAGCGAGGGTCTTAATTCCTACCTGAAATCGAGAACAAGTAAGAACTAATACAGCAATCAAGATATTGCGGATGAAAGATGTATGCTTTATTCAAAAGGTGGGATTCCGAATAGGCGGTCTTCTTCTGGGCGATTGGCCTCAAAAGTCGAGCTCGTAGTTGCAGCAAGGGCTAACTTTTAGTCTAATCAAAATCCGAGTTCTAATGACGGCTACGGGGGTATTTGAGGAGGAAAAGGTAGGGGTGCGACCAGCCATGGGTTGGGTGGTCGAACGGACCCCTAACAGGCCTTTTCTCCTCAAATTCGGACTCCTAAAAGTGGCTGTCTTATTTGCTGCGAAATTTACATGGGCCTGGCCCAAAAATAGAAGTGACGCAGCACCATATGTATTTATGGACGAAATTATGAAGTAGCTCTTTGTATATTTCGTCCAAGTCTTCATCCTTCATTATGGTGGCTTCAAGTTCTGAAATCTCCACTCGTGGCGTCTTCTTCAATCCTCAAACGCATGCTGCCATCTCCATGCACGATCATGCTCCAATGCTTGTCCCTCTCATCCATGCTAGGTCCATCATTCCTAAGAGTAACAAACATATCTGATTTAGGCAGCATCATATTCTCATGTATGTGAGAAAGAGTTCCAAGAAACGAAAGTACCTGATAGTTAAGTTGCTTGGCACGAGCTCGAGTGATGGGTCCTTGTATGTGTTCCGCTGTAGGTACAGCGGGTGTATCAATAGATGGGATGTCCTCATCATGCTCCCCTTCTTGAATTGAAGTCGTCCTCGACGCAACCTCATCTTCTTCACCGAAGTAAGGTTTTAAATCTGCAATGTTAAATGTAGGACTTACCGTACCAAAATCTGCAGGAAGCTCCAGTTTATATGCATTATCATTGATTTTCTCTATCACCTTAAAAGGACCATCAGCACGTGGCATTAACTTAGACTTGCGCAAATCAGGAAAACGATCTTTGCGCAAATGCAACCAAACAAGATCACCAACCTCAAACACAACATGCTTTCGTCCTCTATCCCCAGCAACTTTATACTTAACATTCATGCGTTCTATGTTGTCTTTAGTAGTTGCATGCAATTTTAAAATCAATTCAGCACGCTGTGTAGCATCGAAATTATTTTGCACTGAAGATGGTAAAGGCAACAAATCAATAGGTGCACGTGGAACAAAACCATAGACAATCTGAAAAGGGCTCATCTTTGTGGTAGAATGCAGCGAACGATTATAAGCAAACTCAATATGAGGCAAACATTCCTCCCACAATTTTAAGTTCTTCTTTAAAACAGCCCGCAGCATGGTAGATAAAGTTCTATTAACTACTTCAGTTTGTCCATCAGTTTGGGGATGACATGTAGTACTAAACAGCAATTTAGTCCCCAACTTAGCCCATAAACATCTCCAAAAGTGGCTAAGAAATTTAGTATCACGATCAGAAACAATAGTATTTGGCACACCATGCAAACGAACGATATCACGAAAAAATAATTCAGCAATGTGCGCAGCATCATCGGTCTTGTGACAAGGAATAAAGTGTGCCATCTTAGAAAACCGATCCACAACAACAAAAATACTATCCCTCCCCTTCTGTGTACGAGGTAATCCCAAAACAAAGTCCATTGAAATATCCTCCCAAGGAACACTAGGAACAGGAAGAGGCATATATAAACCATGTGGATTAAGGCGAGACTTAGCTTTTTGACAAGTAGTGCAGCGTGCCACGAATCTCTCAACATCTCGCCGCATGCGTGGCCAAAAGAAGTGTGCAGCAAGAACATCCTCCGTCTTCTTGACACCAAAGTGTCCCATTAATCCTCCTCCATGCGCCTCCTGTAACAACAAAAGACGAACGGAACCATCTGGGATGCATAGTTTGTTAGCACGGAACACAAATCCATCATTAAGGATGAATTTGTTCCATGTCCTACCATCTTTACAATTTTGCAACACAACTTTAAATTCAGCATCATGCAAGTATTGTTCCTTTATAGTTTCCAACCCAAAAATTTTGAAGTCAAGCTGAGATAACATAGTATAACGGCGCGACAAAGCATCAGCAATAATATTATCTTTACCCTTTTTGTGTTTGATAACATAAGGAAAAGATTCAATAAATTCAACCCACTTGGCATGGCGACGATTCAGTTTTGCTTGACTACGAATATGCTTCAAAGATTCATGATCAGAATGTATAACAAATTCTTTAGGCCATAAATAATGTTGCCAAGTTTCTAATGTCCGAACCAGCGCATATAATTCTTTATCATAAGTAGAATAGTTCAGACTAGGCCCACTCAATTTTTCACTAAAATATGCTACAGGTTTGCCCTCTTGTAATAACACACCTCCCAAACCAATGCCACTAGCATCACATTCAAGTTCAAACGTCTTATTAAAATCAGGAAGTTGGAGTAATGGAGCATGTGTTAACTTATCTTTCAGTATCATGAAGGCCTCTTGTTGTGCATCGCCCCAAACAAAGGGCACATCCTTCTTTGTGAGCTCATTCAATGACGCAGCAATAGAACCAAAATCTTTGACAAAGCGCCTATAAAACCCAGCAAGACCAAGAAAACTCCTTACTTGGGTGACCGTCTTGGGCTGTGGCCAATTATCAATAGCTTCAATCTTGGCTGGATCAACTTCAATTCCCTGTTCTGTAACAACATAACCAAGAAAAGCAACTCTATTTGTGCAGAAGGTGCACTTCTCAAGATTACCATACAAACGTGCATCACGTAAAGCATTGAAAACAGCACGTAAATGATCCAAATGGTCCTCTAAAGATTTGCTATATATGAGAATGTCATCAAAATATACCACCACAAAACGACCAATAAAAGCACGGAAAACTTCGTTCATCAGTCTCATAAAGGTACTAGGTGCATTAGTTAAACCAAACGGCATTACTAACCACTCATATAAACCGAACTTAGTTTTAAAAGCTGTTTTCCATTCATCTCCTAATTGCATACGAATTTGGTGGTAACCACTACGCAAATCAACTTTAGAGAACATAATAGAACCACTCAACTCATCTAGCATGTCATCCAAACGAGGTATAGGGTGACGATATCGAATGGTAATATTATTAATAGCACGACAATCAGTACACATGCGCGAAGAACCATCTTTCTTAGGTACTAAAATAATAGGAACAGCGCATGGACTAAGAGACTCACGAATATAACCTTTGTCCAATAAACTCTGGATCTGTCGTTGTATCTCTTTTGTTTCTTCAGGATTGGTGCGATATGGCGCACGGTTGGGCAGCGAAGCTCCTGGAATCAAATCAATTTGGTGTTCTATTCCACGAATAGGTGGAAGTCCAGGTGGAACATCTTGTGGAAAAACATCCATGTATTCCTGCAAAAGGTTAGCAACCGCAGGTGGCAAAGAAGGAGGCATATCCTCAAATGAAAACAGTACTTCTTTGCAAATAATAGCATAGCATGGAGTAATATTGACATCAATTTCAGCAAGATCAGATTTGCTAGCAAGTAAACAAGGATTCTTCAAACGAATTTCAGTAGCATGGTTAGAATCAGATTTAGAAGAATGCTTAGGTGGTACAAAATCTGCAGCAATAATCTGATTCTCACTCTTATGTTTGTCCTCATTTTTTAATCTACTAGCTCTAGCAAGATCATCTTTCAAAATTTGTTCCGGAGTCATGGGTTTAAGTCCAATTTTCTTGCCAGCATGTGTAAGAGAATACTGATTTGTTTTACCATTATGTACAGATTCTCTATCAAATTGCCATGGTCTACCAAGTAACAAAGAACAAGCTTGCATAGGTACAACATCACAATCAACAAAATCTGAATAAGTACCAATAGTAAAATGCACGCGTGCAGTTCTTGTTACCTTGAGCTTACGGGAGCTCTCAAACCATTGAATGTAATATGGATGAGGTCGTTGTCGTGTGGGCAGAGCAAGCTTCTCCACCATGTCAATACTAGCCAGATTGTTACAACTCCCTCCATCAATGATGATCCGGATAGCTCTCTCCTTAACAACGCCTCTTGTTTGAAACAAGTTGTGGCGTTGATCATGCTCAGCCTTGCTCAATTGCACACTCAAGACACGTTGTGCAACTAAGCTCTTGTATTGATCAGCAGTTTCAGCTCCCATTACCTCCATCTCCTTGTCAGAATCAGAATTGGCACCATCACGTGCAGCAATAAGTGCCAATGTATCATCATCAAAATCACTTGCAGAGTCATATTCGCCATCTTCAAGTACCACCATCACACGTTTGGTTCTGCATTCTTTTTCAATGTGACCAAACCCAAAACACTTGCGACATTGAATATCGCGAGTCTTCCCCGTGGAGGCCATGGAAGAAGAACTCCGTGTCGGACCAGCAGATGGTGATGGAGCAGGAGCAGGAGCAGGTGGCGTTCTTGACGTCGGCGTGGTATACCTGGAGGTGGAAGGACCTGGTGCATCCCCACGAGAAGGTGGAGCTGATTGGCGCGCAGACCATGAAGAAGTACGACCTGCAGAATTATTAGGTCTTCTCCATGATGGTTGACGATCCTGCACTTCAAGTTCAGCTTTGCAAGCAAGGTGAAATAAACGAGTAATAGTATTGTACTCCTTGTAGTCTAAAATATGCTGAATCTCCTTATTTAAACCACCAAAGAAACGTGCAAGCATAGCTTCATTATCCTCTACAATACCACAACGAATCATGCCCGTTTGTAACTCTTGATAATACTCTTGTACAGAATTTTTGCCTTGTTCTAAACGAGTTAATTTTTTAAGCAAGTCTCGTTGATAATGTGGAGGTACAAAACGAGTACGCATGGCATGTTTTAGACCAAGCCAAGTAGCAGGAATATTAGCATGATTGACTCGACAATATTCAGACCACCAGATAGAAGCAAAATCAGTAAATTCACATGTAGCAGCACTAACACGCAAATGCTCAGGGTAGCGTAAACATGCAAAACGTTGCTCTACTTCTAATTCCCAAGTGAGATATGCATCAGGATTATATCTACCCTCAAATGGCGGAATATTTAATTTTAGCTTAGCCACATGGTCATCATCACGTACCGGACGCGGAGGTGGACGAGCGTTGCGGTTGTATTGCCGCGGACGGCCAGGTGCAGGTTGTTGGACCTCGTCCTCGTCGAGCTCGTTTTCATCTTTGAACTCGTTTTCCCCCTCGTCAGCAGCATATCCGTCCTGGGTGGCCGCCTCCGTAGCGGCCGCAGCAGCTGCCGCAGCTGTAAGAGGAACGCGGCGAGCACGTGGTACAGGGACGGCCGGCCGTGGCAGTGGTGGTAAACGGGCCAGGACTTCCTGGAACCGGGCATCGAGCTTGGTGTTGAAGGATGCCTCAAGACCAGCCATCTTGTCCATCGCATCAGAAAGCTTGGAATCAACATCACCCAAGCGTGTGTCCACATCTTGTGCACGCCCCACCAACAGCCGTGTGAAGTGGGCATGCAACTCTGCACTAGTCATCTTCTCTGGATCAACATCATCCTTCGGGGTTCCTGTCATGGTTAGCGTGGAAGCAAGCACAAATATATAAACCTATGCACTACGGAATATGGTGGGATCACGCGTAATCCGTCAAGCGGTATACAAAGCTCTTACAAGTTCTTACCCAACAGGAGGAAGGTGATATGCAACCAGCAAAGAACAGCGACTCCCAAAATTGCACAAGCGATTACCAGGTGTCGATACAAAGCACGTGCAGAAATATGTGGAGCTGTAGGAAGGCTTATATGGTAGCAAAAATACAGCAAATGTCAAAACAGCAATGCAATGTTGAAAGAATGCTCAACCACGGTACTGTGCTGGTCCTAGGCTATACCAAGCTAGAGACGCGAGCCGAGAACACTAAGGAAGGCACGGCGCGGCCCCACAAGCAGAAAGGAACAGCTCCCAAGCAAAATATAAGTGAAGATCTGCAGGAATTGTCAGGTCTGAAACTTCGGAGGGCAAAAACTCAGCCTTCCCGGCCTTTTTTGGGAGTTCTGGGTGTCGCACAACGACGTAGTGGTTGTGGTCACGTAGATCTTTTCGCTACGAACATTTTGAGTACTCGCACGTCGAAAACGGAGTTCGTATGCAAAAGTTATGACCAGTTGAAATTTGCTGTCGAAAACCGTCAAAAAACTGACGGAACTGTCAAAATTCAGACTGAATTCGGAATGCACTAGTAGGAACGGGTCAACCCGACTTGGATGCGGAGTTGACTTTTTTTTTTTTTTTTTTTTTTTGCTCTTCTTCCTCCTCTTGACTGGCGACCGAAACCTAACTCACGGACTCTGAAAAAGGTACGGATGAAATTGGGAAGAACGAACAAGAACTTATGTGAAGGCGGTGGCGGAAGTATATGGCGTGGTGGTGGAAGGATATGGCGGAGCAGTGGTGCAAGCGTGCGGCGGCGGCGGGACTAAGGTGAATCGAACTCGAAACTCTAAAGGAACAGACACTAAGACCAGCAACTCGACACGCGGATGCAGACACAAATTCAACGATGCAAACTGAAAAGACAATGCAAAGGATCGGATGGTTTATGGGACGAGATGATCTAACCCTAACTGTATTTTTTGGCTTTTTCGTGGTTTATAGGTATGAACACTGATGCAATCTAAACTACGAAAACAGTAAATCTCACCGAGCAACCTGAAATCTGATACCACTTGATGGGGCAAAGGTGTCCGATCTTTCGATGAGATCTTGATACGTCGATTTGGTGGGTGGAGTTTGTGCTTGACGATCCGACTACACGTGCGAAGCTCGTGCGCCAATGCAATCGCTAGGACAATCTCCGGGAGTTACTGATCTTGCGGGTGCACGATCAGCCTGACCAGCGAGGGTCTTAATTCCTACCTGAAATCGAGAACAAGTAAGAACTAATACAGCAATCAAGATATTGCGGATGAAAGATGTATGCTTTATTCAAAAGGTGGGATTCCGAATAGGCGGTCTTCTTCTGGGCGATTGGCCTCAAAAGTCGAGCTCGTAGTTGCAGCAAGGGCTAACTTTTAGTCTAATCAAAATCCGAGTTCTAATGACGGCTACGGGGGTATTTGAGGAGGAAAAGGTAGGGGTGCGACCAGCCATGGGTTGGGTGGTCGAACGGACCCCTAACAGGCCTTTTCTCCTCAAATTCGGACTCCTAAAAGTGGCTGTCTTATTTGCTGCGAAATTTACATGGGCCTGGCCCAAAAATAGAAGTGACGCAGCACCATATGTATTTATGGACGAAATTATGAAGTAGCTCTTTGTATATTTCGTCCAAGTCTTCATCCTTCATTATGGTGGCTTCAAGTTCTGAAATCTCCACTCGTGGCGTCTTCTTCAATCCTCAAACGCATGCTGCCATCTCCATGCACGATCATGCTCCAATGCTTGTCCCTCTCATCCATGCTAGGTCCATCATTCCTAAGAGTAACAAACATATCTGATTTAGGCAGCATCATATTCTCATGTATGTGAGAAAGAGTTCCAAGAAACGAAAGTACCTGATAGTTAAGTTGCTTGGCACGAGCTCGAGTGATGGGTCCTTGTATGTGTTCCGCTGTAGGTACAGCGGGTGTATCAATAGATGGGATGTCCTCATCACACTACAATATCTGCGACGGAAGAAGTGATATTTGCAAGCCTCCATAGTATCCGTAACGTCATCTGCCATGATTAGTGCAGCAAAAAAAATGTGTATATATGGTGGAAACACTCAAATCACTCAAAACTAAAAAGACAATGAATCTTACCGTTCCAAAGTGAATTAGAGCAACTTACCACTCACAGCAAACAACCACGTGCATGTGTGTGATCAAGCGAATACCGAGGGAAAGACTATCACACGACGACCAGGGTATATGGTGGGGCTTGGTATGGATACCTAACTACACCAAAGTACAAGTCCTAGTGCTGATCGTATGACAAAGACCCACGGAAACACACACGGTGGAGATAAACGGGGCAAAGCAACTCTGAAAAGTGAGCTCAAAAAGATATAAGTGACGACGCACAGTAGCTCGTGTTGCAATGCACAAGAGAGACGCTAGCACTGGCTCGACGAACAGGCACAAGATTGCGCACACGGCAGCAGCCTGATGAGCACGAAGAAGCTAGTCTCGTATGGGTAAGCTCCTAACACGATGCTGTAGATAGGCTGTAGCTAAAGCGATCAAAATCGTGTAGAAAGGACGCTATATGGACACAGTGGTAACACGCTGTCGCGGATGAGAAAACGACGCAAAATATGTCAACGGCAGAGATGTACGACGCCGGAAACACACGGCAGCGCGACGGCGATGCGAAAAGGACAAAAAAGTTTGTCTCTTTTTTTTTTGAAATAAGACTCACGCTAGAGCGCAGAGGCTGTCTGGGGTGCAGCGCACGCAGCGATTCAGAAATTTTTTTTTTTAACTCTTTTTTTTTTACTCTTTTTTTTTTACTTGTTTCCGATCTGCACGCAACGTGCAAACAAACTAGCGATCAGATTTTTTTTTAACCGATCCGATCTAGTTTGTCTGCCTCCTCAAGAATACGTACACAGCCACCAGTTTAGGGAAGAAGAAGAAGATCAAAGAGGGATCAAACGAAGACGAAAACTGAAACGAAGATGCAGAAAAGAACGGGGATCCTAGACTCCTACAGATTTGATGAAAAGATAGGCGAAAAGACGATCAGCTACTAAAACCAGTACCTCGATGCAATCTAGGCTATGGCGAAACTAAGAACCCTAATTTTTTTGTGTGGCTTTTTCTGGATAGGACAAAAACAAAAACGAATTTACGGGGATGGATTTGTGGATGCTCACCGAGGAAAACGCTGGAATCTGATACCAAGATGATAAGGGGTTGCCCGATCTTCTCAGTGAGCCGATGTAGATGGAGGATAACTTGGTAGATAATCTGTGAGACGCACACGAACTCTCCGGCTGTTCCCCCGTTGCCAATGCAACAGATCTTCAACCCTATGGATATTCGAGACACCACACACCTGCGCACGTAGCCGCCGACTACGAAGCGGTTCTGCAATCTCCTAATTCCCAATGGAACAGCAGATCACACTTGAATTCTCAGTAGCAAAACTCCAGATCGAAACAAACTTGGAGTGGGGTAGATATTCCGAGCGAAACACAGAGGAATATATGATTTCAGAGGAAAGCTTACAAGCAATTTCGTTCTGATGTTTGGGGGTAATCTAAACGTAGTCTAAACGACACAAGGGGGCGCCCCAGGGGTACTTAAAGGGGTCCGGGCGACCTGGGCAAAGACCTGGCCCAAAACCAACCTGTTTTGGGCCCAAACGGACTCGGTTCGACTCAAACTGGTACATACCGACCCATATATGGGTTCGGCCTAATTTGGCACGCAGGCCATGAGTGTAGCGCGCCTTAGACTCGTAGACATCGTGTCGAAGGCTGTCCTAGCGCGCCATCTCGTGCTCTCGCTCATGCAGACTTGATCTCCGCTTGTCTCTCGATCGCCGTCCTCCCTCTCCTCCCGCTGGCGATATCTTGACAGATGACATACCTAAATACAACATAGTGCATCACTTTAGGTAGTATATAATTCGGAGATATCAAGACATTCTTTCAATTAGGAAAGAATTCACCTTATAATAATCATCAATTAGACTCAATATTTCCTTCCAGCTCAAACAGTCAAAATCAGCATGATCCATGATTGTATCCTCATCAATCTCCTTGTCAGAATCAGAATTGGCACCATCACGTGCAGCAATAAGTGCCAATGTATCATCATCAAAATCACTCGCAGAGTCATATTCGCCATCTTCAAGCACCACCATCACACGTTTGGTTCTGCATTCTTTTTCGATGTGACCGAACCCGAAACATTTGCGACATTGAATGTCGCGAGTCTTCCCCGTGGAGGCCATGGAAGAAGAACTCCGTGTCGGACCAGCAGATGGTGATGGAGCAGGAACAGGTGGCGTTCTTGACGTTGGCGTGGTATACCTGGAGGTGGAAGGACCTGGTACATCCCCACGAGAAGGTGGAGCGGATGGCCGCGCAGACCATGAAGAAGTACGACCTGCAGAATTATTAGCTCTTCTCCACGATGGTTGACGATCCTGCACTTCAAGTTCAGCTTTGCAAGCAAGGTGAAATAAACGAGTAATAGTGTTGTACTCCTTATAGTCTAAAATATGATGAATCTCCTTATTTAAACCACCAAAGAAATGTGCAAGCATAGCTTCATTATCCTCTACAATACCACAACGAATCATGCCTGTTTGTAACTCTTGATAATACTCTTGAACAGAATTTTTGCCTTGTTCTAAACGAGTTAATTTCTTAAGCAAGTCCCGTTGATAATGTGGAGGTACAAAACGAGTACGCATGGCATGTTTTAGACCAAGCCAAGTAGCAGGAATATTAGCATGATTGACTCGACAATATTCAGACCACCAGATAGAAGCAAAATCTGTAAATTCACATGTAGCAGCACTAACACGCAAATGCTCAGGGTAGCGTAAACATGCAAAACGTTGCTCTACTTCTAATTCCCAAGTGAGATATGCATCAGGATTATATCTACCCTCAAATGGCGGAATATTTAATTTTAGCTTAGCCACATGGTCATCATCACGTACCGGACGCGGAGGTGGACGAGCGTTGCGGTTGTATTGCCGCGGACGGCCAGGTGCAGGTTGTTGGACCTCGTCCTCGTCGAGCTCGTTTTCATCTGCGAACTCGTTTTCCCCCTCGTCAGCAGCATATCCGTCCTGGGTGGCCGCCTCCGTAGCGGCCGCAGCAGCTACCGCGGCTGGAACGGTACCCGTAGATGGCGGGATGAGAGGAACGCGGCGAGCACATGGTACAGGGATGCCCGGCCGTGGCAGTGGTGGTAAACGGGCCAGGACTTCCTGGAACCGGGTGTCGAGCTTGGTGTTGAAAGATGCCTCAAGACCAACCATCTTGTCCATCGTATCAGAAAGCTTGGAATCAACATCACCCAAGCGTGTGTCCACGTCTTGTGCACGCCCCACCAACAGCCGAGTGAAATGGGCATGCAACTCTGCATTAGTCATCTTCTCCGGATCAACATCATCCTTCGTGGTTCCTGTCATGGTTAGCGTAGAAGCAAGCACAAATATATATACCTACGAACTACGGAATATGATGGAATCACGCGTAATCCGTCAAGCGGTATACAAAGCTCTTACAAGTTCTTACCAAACAGGAGGAAGGTGAGATGCAACCAGCAAGGATCAGCGACTCCCCAAAATTGCACAAAGCGATTACCAGGTGTCGATACAAAGCACGTGCAGAAATATGTGGAGCTGTAGGAAGGCTTATATGGTAGCAAAAACACAGCAAATATCAAAACAGCAATGCAATGTTGAAAGAATGCTCAACCACTGTACTGTGCTGGTCCTAGGCTATACCGTGCTAGAGACGCGAGCCGAGAACACTAAGAAAGTCACGGCGTGGCACAAATAGCAGAAAGGAACAGCTCCAAAGCAATATATAAGTGAAGATCTGCAGGAATTTTCGGGTCTGAAACTTCAGAGGGCAAAAACTCGGCCTTCCCGGCTTTTTTGGGAGTTCTGAGTGTCGCACATCGAAAACGGAGTTCGTATGCAAAAGTTATGGCCAGTTGAAATTTGCTGTCGAAAACCGTCAAAAACTGACGAAACTGTCCAATTCGGACTGAAATCGGACTGCACTAGTAGGAACGGGTCAACCCGACTTGGATGCGGAGTTGACTTTTTTTTTTTTGCTCTTCTTCTACCTCTTGACTGGCGACCGAAACCTAAATCACGGACTCTGAAAAAGGCATGGATGAAATTGGGAAGAACGAACAAAAGCATATGCGAAGGCGGTGGCGGAAGTATATGGCGTGGTGGTGGAAGGATATGGCGGAGCAGTGGTGCAAGCGTGCGGCGGTGGCGGGACTATGGTGATTCGAACTCGAAACTCTAAAGGAACAGACACTAAGACCAGCAACTCGACACGCGGATGCAGACACAAATTCAACGATGCAAACTGGAAAGACAATGCAAAGGCTCGGATGGTTTATGGGACGAGATGATCTAAACCCTAACTGTATTTTTGGCTTTTTCGTGGTTTATAGGTATGAACACAGATGCAATCTAAACTACGAAAACAGTAAATCTCACCGAGCAACCTGAAATCTGATACCACTTGATAGGGCAAAGGTGGCCGATCTTTCGATGAGATCTTGATATGTCGATTTGGTGGGTGGAGTTCGTGCTTGACGATCCGACTACACGTGTGAAGCTCGTGCGCCAATGCAATCGCTAGGACAATCTCCGAGAGTTACTGATCTTGCGGATGCACGATCAGCCTGACCAGCGAGGGTCTTAATTCGTACCTGAAATCGAGAACAAGTAAGAACTAATACTGCAATCAAGATATTGCAGATGAAAGATGTATTCTTTATTCAAAAGGTGGGATTCCGAATAGGCGGTCTTCTTCTGGGCGATTGGCCTCAAAAGTCAAGCTCGTAGTTGCAGCAATGGCTAACTTTTAGTCTAAACAAAATCCGAGTTCTAATGACGGCTACGAGGGGTATTTGAGGAGGAAAAGGTAGGGGTGCGACCAGCCATGGGTTGGGTGGTCGAACGGACCCCTAACAGGCCTTTTCTCCTCAAATTCGGACTCCTAAAAGTGGCTGTCTTATTTGCTGCGAAAATTACATGGGCCTAGCCCAAAAATAAAAGTGACGCAGCACCATATTTATCTAAGGACGAATTTATGAAGTAGTTCTTTGTATATTTCGTCCAAGTCTTCATCCCTTCATTATGGTGGCTTCAAAGTTTTGAAATCTCCACTCGTGGCATCTTCTTCAATCCTCAAATGCTTGCTGCCATCTCCATGCACGATCATGCTCCAATGCTTGTCCCTCTCATCCATGCTAGGTCCATCATTCCTAAGAGTAACAAACATATCTGATTTAGGCAGCATCATATTCTCATGTATGTGAGAAAGAGTTCCAAGAAACGAAATTACCTGATAGTTAAGTTGCTTGGCACGAGCTCGAGTGATGGGTCCTTGTTGTGTTCCGCTGTAGGTGCAGCGGTTGTATCAATAGATGGGATGTCCTCATCACATGTATGGGTCGGTATGTACTCGTTTGAGTCGAACTGAGTCAGTTTGGGCCCAAACCAGGTTGGTTTTGGGCCAGGTCCATGTTGAGGATGCCCCAGCCTCCCTTAAGTAGCCAGGGGTGCCCCCTCAAGTCCCTTAGACCACGTTTAAACAAAACCCTAGTTTCTAGATAGAACCAAGTGTTCCTCTGAAATTATTCGCACCAATTCGTATCGATCTGGTGTTTGTTCTTCTGAAAGTCTGAGTGTAATCTGCTGTTCCATTGGGAATTAGTATATTGCATCACCGCTTCGTGGTCGGTGGCTACGTGCGCAAGCGTGTGCCGTTGCGAATATCCAAAGGGTTGAGAGCTGTTGCGCTGGCAGCAGGGATTAGCCGGAGAGTTCTCTGCGACACTCGAGTTATCTTCATCACCATCATCGCCATCTAGATCGCGCTCGTTGAGAAGATCGGGACACCCCTTATCATTTGCCCTATCACTACCTCCCTGTTCTGACTCATAATCTTGAAAGGTCCAATATACCTCGGACTCAATTTCCCTGTCACTCCAAATCTTTTGACTCCCTTCATTGGACTAACTTTGAGGTAAACCATGTCTCCTACTTGAGGTTCCCATGATCTTCTCTTCTGATCTGCATAACTTTTTTGTCTGCTCTGTGCAATCTTGAGACGATCTCGGATGATGTCAATTGCCTCTTGTTTCTCTTTGATGTAGTCCAGTGCAAACTCTTTGTTCCCTCCAGCTTCATACCAACATATTGGTGATCTACACTTCCTTCCATAGAGTGCTTCATAAGGTGCCATCTTGATACTACTTTGATAGCTGTTATTATATGAAAACTCTGCCAATGGTAGATGTTCTTCCCAAGAACCTCCAAAATTCAGAGCACATGCTCTAAGCATATCTTCGAGAATCTGATTGGTTCTTTCCTTTGCCCTCTAGTTTGTGGATGATAGGCTGTGCTGAAGTCTAGCTTTGATCCTAAAGCTTCCAGAAGTTGCTTCCAAAATGCTGAGGTTAATACAGAACCTCGGTCTGACACTATCTTCCTAGGAACTCCGTGTTTACTCACAACTTCCTTCACATATAAGTTTATCAACTTCTCACCATTGTCCTTCTGGTTCATAGTGATGAATTGTGCACTCTTGGTCAATCGATCCACGATTACCCATATCATGTCCTTATTATTTTTGGTCTTCGGCAAACCTGTGATGAAATCCATATCGATCTCATCCCACTTCCATTCTAGAATCTCTAGAGGTTTTAGAAGCCCTGCGGGACTTTGATGTTTCGCCTTCACTCTTTGGCATGTGTGACATTCAGACACATACTTAGCAATTTCCCTCTTCATGTTATTCCACCAGAATATCTCCTTCAAATCCATGTACATCTTCGTACTCCCTGGGTGTATTGAATAAGGTGTCTCGTGAGCTTCCTTGAGTATCATTTCCTTGATCTTCTCATCGTCAGGTACACAAATCCTCTTTTCAAACCATAGTGAATCAAATTCTCCTAAGTGGAACACTGATTGCCTTCCCTCAGTGATTCTTCTAACTTCTTCTTGTATGAAAGGATCGTCATCTTGCTTTCAGATTATCTCATTCTTTAAGTCATTTTGTAGCTCTTCTATAACTCTCATAGTTGCTATGCTGCCTATAGCCTCTCCTTTTAGGAACATGATTTCCGCTTGCTCTAATTCTCTTTTCAACCCATGAGGTAACTCAATGTCCACGGTCACGCTGTCAGTACTCTTCCTGCTCAAAGCATCTGCTACTACATTCACCTTCCTCGGTGTGTAGTTGATGGTCAGATCATAATCTTTTATCAACTCTAACCATCTCCTTTGCCTCATATTTAGCTCTTTCCGAGTGAAGAAGTATTGGAGACTCTTGTGGTCCGTGTATAACTCACATTTTGCTCCATAAAGAAAATGTCTCCAGCTCTTCAATGCATACATCACGGCTGCTAGTTCAAGGTCATGTGTTGGATAGTTGACTTCATTTGGTCTCAACTGCCTGGATCCATAGGCTATTACTTTCCTATCTTGCATGAGCACACATCCTATTTCCTGCTTGGATGCATCACAATAGACAATATAATCCTTGCCTGTTTCTGGGACTGGTAGCACTGGTGTGGTAGGTAACTTCTCTTTAAGTGTTTGGAAACTCTGCTCACACTGTTCTGACCACATGAATGGTGTATTCTTTCGTAGCAACTTAGTCATTGATCCAGCTATCTTGGAGAATCCTTCTATGAATCTTCGATAATATCCAGCCATTCCTAAGAAACCTCGGATTTCCTTGGGACGTTTGGGTGATTTCCACTCCAGAACTGACTCAACCTTGCTTGGATTCACAGCTATGCCCTCTTTGGTGATTACATGTCCAAGAAACTCCAATTTACTAGCCAAAATTCACACTTGCTAAACTTGGCATATAATTGATGTTCCCTCAATGTCTGTAGAACTATCTTCAAATGCTTAGCATGTTCAGACTTGTCCTTTGAGTATACCAGAATATCATCAATAAACACTATCACATATTTGTCCAGATAAGGCATGAAGATCTTGTTCATCAGATTCATGAATATAGCTGGTGTATTCGTCAATCCAAAAGGTACAACAAGGTACTCATGGTGTCCATAACTGGATACAAAGGCTGTCTTTGGAATATCTTCTGCTTTAATCTTGATTTGGTGATAACCCGATCTCAGATCTATCTTGGAAAAGACTCCTGCTCCCTTCACTTCATTGAACAAATCTAGTATTCTCGGTAGTGGATAATTATTTTTGATAGTCACATTGTTCAAGTTTCTATAATCTCCACACATCCTTCTGCCTCCATCTCGTTTATCAACAAAAATGACAGGTGATCCCCACGGTGATATACTTTCCTTGATGAATCCCTTCCTTTCCAATTCATCTAACTGTTCTTTCAATTCCTTTGGACCCATCTTATAAGGTGCTTGTGCAATCGATGTGGTTCCCGATATTAAGTCAATAGTGAATTCTATCTCTCTATTGGGTGGCATTCCGGGTAATTCCTTTGGAAACACATCCTTAAACTCCTTAACTATAGGAATCTCTTCAATATTCACTTCCTTCATTGAGTTCAATTGCAGTTCTGCCTCAATCTGAGTATACTTGTCACCTTGATAAACTATTCTTCCACCTTCGGGACTTCTAATGGACACTGTCTTTCCTTCATAGTCAATTTGAGCTCCGTGATTTGACAACCAGTCCATTCCAAGTATCACTGCTATGTCTCCCATTGGAATCACGAATAGATCCGCAAAATACACAAAGTTGCAAATCCTAATGATTTGTTCCTTCTTTATGTGGGTGACTGCTAACGTACCCCCCGCGGATAAGATAGTAATACGGCATTCTAACGTGGAACATCTAATCCCATATTGCTCCATGAATTGCTTGGAAAGAAAAGAAGTAGTTGCTCCAGTATCAAATAAAACTTTGCCAGGATGGGAAAGAATGCTTAGGGTACCTATCATAGCTTGATCTGAGTGGCCCACTTCCTCCAGTGTGGTGCAATTCAGCTTCCCAAATGGCTTTCCTCGCTTACCACTATTGTTCCCACCGAAATCCCTTCCTCCAGCTGCTGGCCAACCTCCCGGGGGTTTGTTCGGGCAGTTCGTCTTGATATGTCCCTCTTGATTACAACCATAGCACACAATCTTTGGTTTCATGCACTCACTCTTAATGTGTCCGGGCTGTCCACAATTATGATAGATGATCTTATTCCGTGGATTCAGAGGACTTGGATTTGATGTGTTACCTCCAGCCTAAATCTGGGTTTGAAGCTAAGATTCATTGATGGTTTATTGGTTTGAAACTTCCTTGGCTCAAGTTTTGCCCTCTTTTTCCTTTCCTCCTGGACCTGCCGATAATCATCCTCGAACGTGATGGCAGCATCCACTAGCTTCTGGAATCCTTGTGTACTGAATGGCCTCATTTGCATCTTCACATATGGATTCAAACCTTTCAGAAACCTTTTCTTGCATTTCTCTTTAGTACTAACCTCGTCAATTGCATAACGAGATAACCGGCTGAAATCACGGATGTACTTCATAATAGGTGCATTCCCCTATTCCACCTTCTCAAACTCTTGCTGATATGGGCACGAAGGAGGAGGTGAAGCCCAATTTCAGGACTCCACCAAGATGAGGGAATCTCATTGCAGATTGGCACGCCAGGACGACCTACGATATGAGCTAATTTAGTCTATGGTTGTGTCAGCAATTTATATACCTGTTTATGTTATTTCGTGTGTCAGGTCATGTTATGGGCCACTTAGAATTATTTGTGTTTTGGGTTTGGGCCTGTCCAAGCCCAATAGTTTTCTGGCCGTCTATATAAGGAGGCCAGCAGTCTAGGGTTTAGGGAGTTCAGTTGTTTAGTTGAAAACTATCGTGTGCTCCACCGTGTATCATCCCTCCGGGGAAACGGCGCTGCCGTGTTTATCAAATATATTGCTGCGAGGGTTCTTGTGATCATCAAGGATTGTCTTGCTTTGGTTTGAGGCGTGGTGTTCATCATCACGTTGCTTGCTAGATTCGTCCTCGTCTTCAGGTGACGTTCTTTGCGTTATTGGAAGATTGCTATCTGGTTTGACTCGCTGTGAAAGATCGGGACAAAACTCAAGGATCATCGGCGTGATCCTTATCATGTGGTATGAAGACGGTTTGCCCGATCTTTCACGATGCACCTCCTGATCTGATAGATCTCCCAATCACGTGAGTGGAACACGCAACCTGAAGATTGGGGAACGCCAATCCTGCGAGCAACTCGACGATGAACGATGAACCTCACGCTGAATCAACACACCAACAGCTCGACAACCCTTGACAGATTCAAGGACCTTCGCGCACACAGGATTACTCTTGACAATTCAAGAACTCTCTTGTCTTTATTAATAGATAACTAGATGAACGTCCGAGACGCCGTCACACACGTCGATCCCAGAGGGACGGTGATAACTTGAACTAATAGTTCTACATAATTTTCAGCCTCCTTAAACCCTAGCCATCTAGCCTCCTTATATAGACGGCCAGAAAACTATTGGGCTTGGACAGGCCCAAACCCAAAACATAAAATAAAACCTAAGTGGCCCACAACGTGACCTAGCTACGAAATAACATGAACAGATATGTAAATTAATGACACAGCCTTAGACTTAATTATCACATATCGTAGGTCATCCTAGCATGTCAATATCCTCATCATCGATGATATGGGCACGAAGGAGGAGGTGAAGCCCAATTTCAGGACTCCACCAAGATGAGGGAATCTCATTGCAGATTGGCACACCAGGACGACCTACGATATGAGCTAATTTAGTCTAAGGTTGTGTCAGCAATTTATATACCTATTTCTGTTATTTCGTGTGTCAGGTCATGTTATGGGCCACTTAGAATTATTTGTGTTTTGGGTTTGGGCCTGTCCAAGCCCAATAGTTTTCTGGCCGTCTATATAAGGAGGCCAGCAGTCTAGGGTTTAGGGAGTTCAGTTGTTTAGTTGAAAACTATCGTGTGCTCCACCGTGTATCATCCCTCCGGGGAAACGGCGCTGCCGTGTTTATCAAATATATTGCTGCGAGGGTTCTTGTGATCATCAAGGATTGTCGTGCTTTGGTTTGAGGCGTGGTGTTCATCATCACGTTGCTTGCTGGATTCGTCCTCGTCTTCAGGTGACGTTCTTTGCGTTATTGGAAGATTGCTATCTGGTTTGACTCGCTGTGAAAGATCGGGACAAAACTCAAGGATCATCGGCGTGATCCTTATCACTTGCCTCTTGAGCTCCATGATGCTTTTCGGAACATGATGTTCGCGGAACTTTTCCTTAAACTCCTCCCATGAGAATACGTGTGTGGTTGGATATATAGCTATAATGTTCTCCCACCATGATGCTGCTGGCCTTGTCAATAGATACGTTGCATAACGTACCTTTTCCTCCTTACTACAGCCGACGGTCTTTAGCTTCCTTTCAGTGTCAGTCAACCCATCTTCTGTGTCCATAGGTTCGGGTGCTATTGCAAATGGCAAAGGTCTTGTATTCTGAAATTCAGACAGATTTACTCCTTGCCTGACATTGTCTCTTTCCGCTATTCCAGCTTGTCCGGCCAAGTCTTGCATGAATTTGTTTTGTTGTTCCTGATCTCGCCTCCTGTTTTCCTCCACAAACTGCATATACTGGAGAAAACTTCGCTCTGAGATAGGACAAGGTGCTTGTGGTGGTTCCATTGCCGTTGCATCTACATCTGCCTTCTGCTTGGCTTCCATTTCTTGACGCTGCTGCTCAGTCTCGCGGTCTACGCCCAGATCCATGCCCCTCTAGTCCTGTTGCACAAAACGAATTCTCATAATTATACCATGCATATGTTTTCTGAGTTCAACTTTATGCACAGTACTAGTCACACAACTTTATCCACCAACTGTATTATACACATGCAATACTTAACTTTTAAAATCAAAGTGAATTCTTTGTGAGTGTGCATACTTACTTATTAATTCTAGCCCCTCTCATTAAGATATTTAGTACAATATTCTTACATGATTAACTCTCTCATGAATAATAAGATTTAACCCCCTACTATTAATGTTACTACATCTCCCTTGTTCTTAACACCACCAGATATGTGTGAAAAATGTTTGGGTCTTTCTGGTTGTGGTTCATTCTACATCGAGTTATAATAATAGCAATGCTTAATAATAAAGAATCATCACACTAAAATATATGGTAGTGTTATTCTCAAGTGAATATCCACCATACTTCTAGAGAACTCTTTACTATTCCTATAAGACTTCCTACAGGTTCTACCCATTAATATAGGTTTCCAACCTAAGGTCAAAGCAATTGCTCTGATACCAGCTGTGGTGACCCAGCATACCACTGCATGTTGTAGTACGCAAGTCGTTGATATAATACTTATGAAACTCCATTCCACAAATATTACATCCCTCAGAGTGGTACAACAGAAACATTGCGGGTCCACATACAAACTTTTATTATTACAAGCCCAAATATACAACAACTTTGAGGTCCTCTTAGGTTCATCAAGGATACCCCATTGACTCACAACTTACAATACCTGTTCTGGCATAACTGAAGTACAACTAAGAACTAAGATAGCTCAGCAACTTATTTAGTAGTGTTTTAGGTTGCTCGGCTAAACTAACGGTACTAACTCGTCTACTACTCGGCTTCCTCTTCTACACCATAGATGATCTTGTAATCTTCACCTTCTACACCACCGGACAGATCTGGCTCCTCATAGTAAATGTCCTCCTGGGTAACATTGGCGTAGAGTGCCTCCTCCTCCTGGTCTTCAGAGTCTAAGCAAGGGTTAAGAGGGAGTGGGGTGAGTAACGAGCGTTACCCAGCAAGTTCATTTGAAAGGGATAAGTGTTTGATGCACTAGCTACGACCATAGATCAATGATCACAGGTCATGCAGGTTTTCATAAACATTTTCTTCAAGAGATTGTTTTTATTTTGAAAACTATGCCCGACAGCCTTCACAGGTTGACTAGAACTTCATGGAGTCCCTTTCCTACCGTGTTCGCAGTTCCTTCCCGGAACAAGGAGTGACAAGCCACAATTCATACACTCTGCAGAGGTGCGTTGCTTTACCCATAAGTGATCAAAGCCTTGTTCCACAACCGGGCGATCTTTCCCATCCATACACTTTGGTATGGGGCCCAGTCATTGATCCAAGCCAATCACTACTGATACGGATCAACGTGATCCGAAGGGGGTTTGGCCCAATCTTTCACGGCGATCAAACAAACAGCAAGATAGCGAAAGAGAACTCAATCTGAAATAGATCAAACTGATCTCTCTTCAATTCCTCGCGCTGAAACTGACCGAAATCAATTCCCACGCATGGCATAACATCAGATCTTGAAGATCAGCAATCAAACACACCGATATGCGCCCCCAAACATTGGGACTTTTCTGGTCTCTCTCTTAGCTCGAAAATACAAGTCTGATCGATACAAGGCGGCTGCCATAACCCTATATGGGTGACTCTGAATGCTACCTTGGCTGGGCTAGGCCCCAAACCAAACTAAAAGCCCAAATGGCCAAAACACACTTGATTTTGGACAGGCCCAAAACCATCACACACAAATAAAACCAAACTGAAATAAAAACATGACGCGACGCGAACTTAATTAAAATAGAACACCTATATATATTTCACTGCAGCACCTCGGCGAACATGAAACTCCATCGGAGGTGTACGAAAGTTGGGCTTCACATCATCTAGTGGAGGCACTTCAAAGCAGAATTGTCCAAGCTTCAGAACATAAGGAGGTGGTAAAATAGTAGGAGTAGTAGCTATGCTCCCCTTATCATCCCCCCCAACTTGAATGTGTTGGACCTTTTTCTGAGCAGCAAGCATGTCCACTTTGATATCCTTATCGAGCATAGGCTGTAACACATGACGCTTCCCCTTATGCCACAAGGAATAAACATTGGACCTGCCTTCATGAGTGGAACGCCTATCAAATTGCCACGGGCGTCCTAGCAGCACATGACATGCATCCATAGGCAAAACATCATAGACCACTGTGTCCTCATAATTACCTACTGAAAATTTCAGGCGCACCTTATGTGTGACCTTCAGCTTCCCTGAATTATACAACCACTCAACACAATGTGGCTGCGGGTGCTTCCATGTAGGCAATGATAGAGAATCCACCAAACTCTTGCTAACAATATTGGTGTAGCTGCCACCATCAATAATCAGTTTGCAAGTGGTGTCTTTGACGATGCATTGGGTCTGAAATATATTCCAGCGCTGACCTTGGTCGTGAATGCGATCTTCTGGTACGCGTTGCACCATTAGATTTTTTAAATTTGCAGCAAGTTCATACCCATCCATGATCACTTCAGGAGTGTCCTCAGATTCCTCACTTGATGACGCATCAGCTTTCTCATCATCACTAGCAGAAACATAGCCATCATGTGTGAGCATCACCCGTTTTCGATTAGGGCATTCACGCTTCATGTGTCCTCGTCCTCCACAAGTAAAACACTCGATGTTTGCGGTGGACTGCGTAGATGCAGTTTTGGACACCCCAGATTTGGGTGCCTCGCTATGAGAAACACTATGAGAACGTGTAGAAGGTGTAGTCGGAACACTAGGACCAGCAGCCTCGGTATGAGAACGATGCCATGATTTTGTAGGTGTGGCAGCTTGGCGTCGTTTAATTTGTTGCTCCGCACGCTCAGCTTGGTGCACAAGATCCTGAAGATCATGATAGTAAACCATCTCTACACGATCACGCACCTCAAAATTCAGTCCATTCAAAAACCGAGACATCGTGGCCTCTGTATCCTCCCTTGTCCCTGTACGTATCATCAACAACTCCATCTCTTTATAATACTCATCCACAGATTTAGTACCTTGAGTGAGCTGCTGCAACTTATTATACATGTCTCTCTTGTAGTGTTCAGGAACAAAGCCATGTCGCATAAGATCTTTCATACCTTGCCATGACGTTGGGCGAGTACGCATACGCAGAATTTGATTCCACCAAATCAGCACATAACCGGTGAATTCAACAGCAGCCAGTTGAAGTCTCTTCGCCTCAGTGTAATAATGAGTATCAAAAATCTGATCCATGCGCATCTCCCACTCCAAATAATCATCAGGTCCGCGGTCACCGGAAAAAGGAGGTATGGACAATTTGATGCGTCCAAGACCACCATCATCAAGTGGAACACGACCAGCATGGCCAAGACGGTCACGATCATGTGGCTGTACACGATGAGCACCTGCAGGACGAGCAGCAAACTGTCGTTGTTGTGGTGCATAATCAGCGTCATCGGCAAGTTCTCCTTCATAAGCGGGTGCCACGTGTCGATGATCATGATATTCAGCAGGGCGGCGTGGAACCACGTCGCGAGGTTGTGCAGCAGGAGGGGGCTGCACGGGTGCACGGGCAGTAGCATCGCCCATTGCATCAATCCGGGTAGCTAGATGTGCAATTTGTGCGGTCAATGCGGCATGACTCCGCATAATAAAACCACATGTACTATCAAAACCAGCCCGGACATTAGGAGCTAGATCAGCAGCAAAAACAGGCGGTACAAGCTCCTCTTCCTTCTCTCCGGCCGCAACGGAATTCTCTCCATTGATTGAGTTCACCATGGTGTGAAAGAACCAATCTGTTGATTAGAATCAGACACAGACGTCAAGTCCTGGCAGAAATCGAGTGAATCCACACTTGAGACGAACACCGGGGGCGAAGGCTTCCTTCGCTGTACCGAAGAGCGACAGGGGCGGGCGGAGCGGGCGGAACAAAGGCGCTAAAGATCGTGCGCCCGACCACGGAGCCCTTCTGGGGTCGAGCGATCTGACGAGGACGCTCCCAGAACGTGCAGGGCGAGCTCTTGACTGCAGGTGGGCCGGCCCACTTGAGCAAGGCACGAGGGGAACCCGCGAGCGATCGGCAGAGGCACGCGGCGCGGGAGCGCGCTCGACCACAGAGTCCGTCTGTGGGTAGGCGTGTGGGGCGATCGCTATACTTTTTTTTTTCTCAATCGCTTGATCCGATCTAACACGAGCAGGTACGTGGCGAGGGAAGCCGGCCACGCTCGACGGCTGTCGTGCGGCGAGCGGCTTGCGGAACCAGCGCGATGCCCCTTTTTTTTTGTCAACTAGCTCGATCTGATTTGGTATACTCTATCGATAAGAATCAATCTGCAAACCAATAGGCTGCCTTGGTAAAAACAAATCCTGATCTGAATTGCAGTGAAGATCAACGTGCACCAACAACTCGCAGATCTGAATGATCCGATGAACAACAACTGCCAACCACAATCGAAGCTGAAAATTGTCACGTGAAGAACGACGGAAACTCCAACGACCAATCACCGGAAGACGATCCAATCTGAAACGAATCAGGTCTTCTAATCCTCCTCAGCAGATAAATCTCAGCAGAACAAAGCAATCTCAACAACAAACTCCGCCGTGAGAAACCCGACGAATCTGATACCAAGATGATACGGATCAACGTGATCCGAAGGGGGTTTGGCCCAATCTTTCACGGCGATCAAACAAACAGCAAGATAGCGAAAGAGAACTCAATCTGAAATAGATCAAACTGATCTCTCTTCAATTCCTCGCGCTGAAACTGACCGAAATCAATTCCCACGCATGGCATAACATCAGATCTTGAAGATCAGCAATCAAACACACCGATATGCGCCCCCAAACATTGGGACTTTTCTGGTCTCTCTCTTAGCTCGAAAATACAAGTCTGATCGATACAAGGCGGCTGCCATAACCCTATATGGGTGACTCTGAACGCTACCTTGGCTGGGCTAGGCCCCAAACCAAACTAAAAGCCCAAATGGCCAAAACACACTTGATTTTGGACAGGCCCAAAACCATCACACATAAATAAAACCAAACTGAAATAAAAACATGACGCGAACTTAATTAAAATAGAACACCTATATATCTTTCGCTGCAGCACCTCGGCGAACATGAAACTCCATCGGAGGTGTACGAAAGTTGGGCTTCACATCATCTAGTGGAGGCACTTCAAAGCAGAATTGTCCAAGCTTCAGAACATAAGGAGGTGGTAAAATAGTAGGAGTAGTAGCTATGCTCCCCTTATCAACTACCCTTCTCCGCGACCCCGCATGCCCACCCTTTTGTATGCTGGCTGGTCCCCGGTAGACATCTCCCAAATACACGGCTTTACCCACGACCAGATTCTTACAATCCATCATAGACACCTGGTACCGGGAGAACTTAGGGGTCCCACCCATGTTGCTCCATCCCCGCGGAATGGCAGCTCTAGCACCGTACATCCGTTGACATGCGAAAGGAAGAAGATATAGCTGACTTTCCCATCCCATTCCAAGTCTTATGGTTAACGCGTAATTTACGGCACAAGAATCGCTGACGACATTGGTTGTTAAGTCCTAGGGTTCACTTTCCCATGCAAATAGAACCTCCACCACATCCATCATACTATGGTCCCATTTGCTAGCCATCCTAGGTTACCACCACTCAGGTCGATAACCAGCTAGCATATTAATTATGAAAAGAGAACCTTTTGCTTTTAGATGCAGTAGTAATACCACCGGTATAAGTTTGCAAGTAATTTGCTAAAAATACTCAAAAGGCATGAGCAAGAGTGAACTTGCCTTGAGACTGCAAGGTATTGCAATTGAAAGCTTCGGTTGAACCCTGAACCCTGGGTTCTGGAAAAATAGCATCATTGCCTTGTAAGATAATGTTTATAGAGGCAAATCATGCTATGATGCATATAGATGCTATGCATTAGGGTTTAAGTGGTTTACCCCCACTTTTGTGTGTTGTATTCCAGTTCTAATAAAGATTTAAGTACTTAGGAATTCAATTAGATGATAAGTCATACTTATGCATATGAATGGTAAAACTAGCAATTATGGTGTTATGGAACTATTTAGGCATGATACCAACTATTCAAATTTGTACTTACAAATTTTAGGTCATATAGCAATTTTATTCTCCACATAATAGCCAAAATATCATGAATAACATTTATTCAATTTTTTTAGGGTTATTATCACTCTTTAAAATACTATGTTATTGGTAGTATTCAAAAATCATTCTTAGTTCATTTTTTAAGTATTCATAGGGTATTATTAACATTTTCTAGAAATTCTAGAATCTAATAAACACTTTTTTATTATTATTAAGGGCTAGGCCGAGATCTCATTGGCTAATAGGCCAAAGCCCAATTGGACTGGCCGGCCCACCTCGGCCTGGTCGGCCCGCTGGTCTTAACCGAACCCGATATGTCCAATCAAGCGGTTGCTCAAACCGACCGATGACCCAGCCCCCGTCTCTCCTCATGCTCGCAAGCTCCAAACGCCCCTGGCGTCGCCCTCGCCGCTGACCGCTGGCTCCGGTGGCGCCCGTCACCGCCAGCAGCCTCAACTGGACCACCGCCTCCTGGTCTACCCCGTCATGCCGATTGCTCCGCCCCGCGCCTCCTCTGCTCGCCGTGCTGACCCCTTCTGCATCTAGGGTTTTGACCCCACCGCCGATGTGCTTTAGTGCTCCTCCGATGCCGCCCGTTCGGCCACCTCCGGACACTGATGCCGGTGGCCTCCCGGCCCTCGAGCTGGCGTGGCTCGGCGCGGGTCGTGCCGTGGCACCCCTCCGCCTCTGCCACCGGGCGCCTCTCCTCTTCGCCGCCTCCCCGAGGTGCTCTAGCTACTGGTAATGCTCCTACTCTACTCTTCTCTCCTTCCTCTGGCTCTATGCAATGCTCGATGCTGGTCACTGGTCCTTGTTGGTGATGCTCTATTGGTTGTGCTACGGCTAGCTTTTGCTAAATTCAGTTAAGGTGCTGGTCTGAATTATTATTGGTGGTAGCTGTACTGATTCAGTTTGACAATTAGCTACTGCTATCTTCTAGCTATATTCTGTTAAGATATTGGACTGAATCTTTGATTCAGTGTGAATGGTGGGAAGGACCTGATCTCTGTGATAATTTGTGGGACTTAATGATGGATTTAACTGAATTTATTTCAGAGATATGAACTGGATATTTTCAGTGATGATTTAATCAAGCCTTTACTAGATTTTACTTCTGGAGTATTGTGCCTAAACATAGATGGCCGCAACCATGCTTTATATAACTAATGTGGTGCCTCCAAGAGAGTTTGCATATTACTCCCTCCATTCCAATATATAGGAGGTATAGTTTTTCGCATGAATATTAACGCATAGGTTAGGAAGTTAATTTTCCTTGGTTATAGGCATGAAAGTGGAGGAAAATAAGGAAACTCATGATCTCATCTCTCTCCAAATGAGACTTTTTTGTGGAATATGTCAACAAATCCCACAAATCTCTCCCTATATTTGGCAGGAGTCTTATATTTTGGAATTTTCTTCAAAAACCTATACCTCCTATATATAGGAACGGAGGGAGTAGTTAGTTGAGAAGTTTGGCTGGTTGTGCTTTGATCTGGTATGCAAATCTGATGCTTGTGGTGCCTTTGGTTGCTGTGGTGTGTAGAAAATAAGCATCTGCTTATTGATTTACTCATAAGAACAAAGATCTACTGGTTTGCTTTATTCAGCCAGTGATGCAAAGTCTGAGGCCCTAATTCATGATAAGAACAGATGCTGATTCATTTTTTAAAATACCCCATGAGCATCTCTATGCCAGCCTGAGGGTAATCCTGTTGCCCCCCCCCCTTATTTTCTTTGATGGATGATAAGAACAGATACTACTGCTTGTTCTTGCTTTGTTCACCTTGTTGCTAAAATTGTAGAAGAAGTGAAGTTGGTGTCAGGCTTGGTTCTGATGCCCTTCTACTCCTTCTTGATCTTGATCTTGTGGTAGCCTTGTCCTGCTTGATCTGGTTCGGCTGGCCACCTTGCTCCTACTTCCTGGCAGCCCTGCTCCTCCTCTTGATCAGCTCATGATGCTCCTCTACGTGACCATGATGGCTGATCTGTTTTGCTGGGATTTTTGTGGTGTTATTTTGAGAACTGTTCTTGGTGTTCTTGAGATGAGGTGAGAAGAAGGGTGTTGCTTGTGGTGTGTGTGGCTGCCTATGGTGGTGCTTATCTAGTCCTAATGCAAACCTCTATTTTTGTCTTGCTTACCTTCTGAAGCAAGTCACGGCTGTGCATGCTTATCTTAGATGGTGAATTATTTTGGTACTGCCACTTGTAATTCTGGCTGTCCAAATATTACTTGTTTTCGAGCTCGAGGTGCTCCGGTTGCCCTGGGATTCCTTGCCGGAGTTACGCTTGAGTTCGGTGAGATCTGGTCGAGGTGGCTTCCGTCGATCTAGGCCACGGAAGATCGAGCAAGTTTGTCAGGGAGGTGCGCTATCACAAGAGGAACCTTCCAGTGCTAAAAGGAGAGCAAGAGAAGGTGAGTCCTTACCGGAAATGTCCGATCTTGCCGGCGGCAGTGGCGGATCGGCGAGCTTCGGTCTGTGCAGCCTGGTGGCGGAGGAGGTCTGAGAGAGGGTGGGGATGGACGAGGAGAGCAGGGGCTTTTTATAGGTGCTGCGTGGGGATGAAACGGGCAGGCATTGATTCGGAATTGAAGAGGGAGTAACAGCGGTCTTTGGCAATCACCGGTGGGGATTTCGGACGGAGGAAGACAAAGACTGACTCATGGGACCCACTGTCAGTGTGAGCGAGGGGAAATGAGGGTACCGGTTTGGGCGTGCGGGAAATTTGGGCCGTGGGCCGGTTCTGGCTTCGGGCCGAATCGTTCCCTGCGGCCTTTTAACCATTTTTCCTTTTTCTTTTGAATTTCTTTTCTGTTTTTCTTTTGTTATTTGCAAAACATTTCCAAATTGATTTTAAACCACTTTTAAAACTTGTAATTCATTTTCCCTCTGTTTGTTGAATTTCAGGGAAACATTTGGATCAGGTAATAGCCAAAATTTTGGAAATTTTGCACATAAAATAATAGAATGAATGCATATGCAAGGGATGAGTTTTATGATTTCATGTGTTTAAGATTTTCAAATTCATTCCAAAATTTGGGATGTTACAAGTCTAACCCCCTTAAGATGAATCTCGCCCTCGAGATTTGGGTTGGCTAGCAAATAGTTGTGGATGGTCTTCTCGAAGTTCATCTTCTTGTTCCCAGGTTGCTTCTTCTTCAGTATGGTGACTCCACTGAACTTTGCAAAATTTGATTGTCTTGGTACGAGTAACTCGTTCTGATGTCTCCAAGATTTTGATGGGTTTCTCCTCATACATGAGATCACTTTCTAGCTGAACCTCTTCCAATGGTATTGTATATCTTAGTGGGGTATCTGCCATCTCTGGATGACACTTCTTCAATTGGCTCACATGAAACACATTGTGTACTGCAGACAAGGATTCTGGTAGTTCTAGCTCATATGCAACTTCTCCTTTGTGAGCCAAACCTTTGAATGGTCCTACAAAGCGAGGTGCTAGCTTCCCTTTGACTCCAAATCTTTTCACTCCACGAAGTGGCGATACTCGAAGATATGCTCTATCGCCCACCTCATAGGTCACCTCTCTACGCTTCGAATTAGCATAGCTCTTCTATCTGGACTGAGCTATCTTGAGTCTATCCCTGATTAATCGAACCTTTTCCTCGGTATCCTTTATTATGTCTGGCCTGAAAAGACTTCGTTCACCAACACCACTCCAACGCAATGGTGTAGTACATTTTCTTCCATATAGAGCTTCAAATGGTGCCATCTCAATGTTAGCTTGATGGCTATTGTTGTAAGAAAACTTTGCATATGGCAAATTATCATCCCAGCTAGACCCATAGTCCAAGGCACAAGCTCTTAGCATGTTGATATGGGCATGAAGGAGGAGGTGAAGCCCAATTTCAGGACTCCACCAAGATGAGGGAAGCTCGCTGCAGATTGGCACACCAGGATGACCTACGATATGTAATAATTAGTCTAAGGTTGTGTCAGCAATTTATATTCATGTTCATGTTATTTCGTGTGCTAGGTCATGTTATGGGCCACTTAGAATTATTTGTGTTTTGGGTTTGGGCCTGTCCAAGCCCAATAGTTTTCTGGCCGTCTATATAAGGAGGCCAGCTGTCTAGGGTTTAGGGGAGTTCAGTTGTTTAGTCTAAAAACTATCGTGTGCTCCACCGTGTATCATACCTCCGGGGAAAGCGGCGCTGCCGTGTTTATCAAATACATTGCTGTGAAGGTTCTTGTGTTCATCAAGGATTATCAGGCTCAGGTTCGAGGCATGGTGATCTTCATCACGTTGCTTGCTGGATTCGTTCCCCTTCTTCAGGTGACGTTCTTCGCGTTATTGGAAGATAATTTATCTGGGCTGACTCGCTGTGAAAGATCGGGACAAAACTCAAGGATCATCGGCGTGATCCTTATCATGTGGTATCAGATTACCAGGTTGATCACATCGAGTATTTTCTGTTGATTGCTTGATCTGCGGATTGTTCTTACCGGCAGTTTTCAGATTAGATTGTTTTTTGGTCACCGTGGCAGTTTCAGATCGAGATTTCCTCCACGGCCGAATGATCTCAGTGCTAGAAAAAGAAAAGGGATACTGATAAGGATCACACCGGTGATCCTTGGAGTTTTGTCCCGATCTTTCATAGCGAGTCTACCCGGATAACAATCTTCCAATAACGCAAAGAACGTCACCTGAAGAAGAGGAACGAATCCAGCAAGCAACGTGATGATGAACACCACGCCTCAAACCTGAGCCTGATAATCCTTGATGAACACAAGAACCTTCACAGCAATGTATTTCATAAACACGGCAGCGCCGTTTCCCCGGAGGGATGATACACGGTGGAGCACACGATAGTTTTAGACTAAACAACTGAACTCCCTAAAGCCTAGACTGCTGGCCTCCTTATATAGATGGCCAGAAAACTATTGGGCTTGAACAGGCCCAAACCCAAAACACAAATAATTCTAAGTGGACCACAACTTAACCTAGCTATGAAATAACATAAGCAGATATATAAATTGCTGATACAACCTTAGACTAAATTATCTCATATCGTAGGTCGTCCTGGCATGCCAATATGCAATGAGCTTCCCTCATCTTGGTGGAGTCCTGAAATTGGGCTTCACCTCCTCCTTCGTGCCCATATCATCCTCCCCCCTTCAAAAAGCATTGTCCCCAACGCGTGAGGGTCTGCTCGAAAAGGTGGCAGAATATCAACAATATCACCATGCATATTTGCCATCCTCAAGTCTTGCTTGCCTTCCGCACCACATCCTCCCTCTTGGCCTGCTCGACTTGATACAGCCCTGGGTGGTTGCACCACTTTTCTTCGCCAAATGAACTTGTATTTAGGCACCTCCACCTTCTTCTTCTCCATCCTTGCTGGAACCTTGCGTTGCTGAACATGAACTTGCTTAGCACGACCCTGCAAAGTAGTAATGCCCGGGCCACACAACTGACGAACACGTCCATCTTTGCCTGTATGCACACGCACTGCTGCTCCAACAAAACGTCTCCGAGGTGTTCTAACAAAACGGTGGCTGACTACCCGCGGCACCGTATGCACCGGAACACGATCAGCACCACCGTCATCGGTCTGAACACCCATGTCAACACGAACTGGAAATGGAACACATAGAACACATACTGACATATCCTTTCCTTCATCAATAAGAGGCTTGACTTCAACCGGCTTGTCACTAACAAGAATAACTGGCTTGTCATCTACAGGCTTGGCTGAAACAATATCACCACTGACGCTCTTCGCATCATGCTCCTCAAACTGCACCTGAGCTAGCCCTGGTTGTGGCTTAGCTTTATGCAACTTCTCCTTGCGAACCACCAACACAACATCGGACTTGATTTGATCATCTCTCATAGGCTTCAAAGTCCGCTGTTTGCCATCATGCACAAAAGAATATGTATTTGCTCTCCCAGCATGCATAGCATTGTGATCATACTACCATGGACGTCCAAGTAATAGCCCACACACCTCCAATGGCAACACATCGCATTCCACCTCATCAACATAGTCATCAACTGTAAATGGCACACGCACCTTGTGAGTAATCTTCAGCATACCGCAACTATTAACCCACTCAACATGCCTCGGTTCTGGAATACGCCATGTGGATAAACCCAAAGCCTCCACAACCGCCTTGCTAATGCCATTACAGTAACTACCACTGTCAATCATCAACTTGCATGCTTTGCCTTTGATTATGCAATGCGCCTGAAATAAATTCCATCGCTGGCTTCTATCCGCTGTCATACAAGTCTCATCATGTACTCTTTTGAGTTGCATATTCAGCCCACTCAATGGTACAACCTCCTCCACGACATCCTTGACAACATCAGCCTTGACAACATCAACCGCTGACAATTCAGAATTCGTGGCTGCCACCTTGCTAACTGTCGGCAATGGAACAACTGGCAACTTCTCATGAGTAGTCACAGCTATCGCGACCTTCGGTATAGGAACTATGCTCTTGCCAACATCCTCTATCCCATGCACAACCTTGGGTGGCTGCTCTATTTCCTCCATATACGGTAACACAAAACCATCACGGAGAAATTCCTTGAAGTCCTCCCAAGTACAATCAAACTCATTTCTTCCAACTGCCTTGCACCACCAACTGGTTACTTCAGTGTCCACACGCCGGTAAGCAAGACCATATCCATCATAGCTACGAAACTTGTCATTATATGTGCGACATCGACGGAAACCCTGTTCCATGTGCCTTTCCCAATCGTGGTACTCCGCAATTGTCGCAAGTTGATGTAAACACCAGCTAGGCTTGGATAGCGGCACTCCCTTCTTGATATCAAGATAATCATTAAAAACATCACTAGACTTCTTGCCAAGATAGCACCTTTTACCAAAAATATCGCCTGAAAAAGAATCCATTGTAGTACTATTTTGTCCCAACCGTCACTGCTGTGAAATATCTTGTGTTGCTTCTAGTAATCTGTCACAAGAATCTGTAAAAAGTCTGTACAAACTGAAGCAAAACAGACGCAACTAACTGACAGGGGCGAGCGAGGCAAACAGACGCGGCCGCGCGAGGCGCCAGAGGGCAGACGCTCTCCGTCGTATGGCGAGCAGGAGCGATCGTCCAGCGCGGCCGTTCGAAGCCAGATGGGCCGAGTGAGCCGCAACTGGCCCAGGAAGACGCTCCCAGGCGGGGCGAGACGCCAGCCACTCGTCCGCGGAGACCGTCTGGGGATAGGCATGTGGGGCGAGCGCTGCAGGCCCTTTTTTTTTAGCTGAATCTGCACCGATCGGATGTGAGCAAGAACGAGCGAGAAGATCGGTTCTGGGAACTGCCCTGGAGGAAATTGGGACCAGAGACACTCGTATCCCGTTTTCCTGGAGCGATCGGGAGGCGCATGGCGATTCCCCTTTTTTTTCTAGCAATTCCTTCGATTCAATCTTCTTTTTTTTTCCTTTTGACTTGCAGCGATCGCTGTCGGGCAGAGGCACGCTCGAGGGCAGATGGGCCAGCCCGTACGGCGAGCGAGACGCGAGCTCCCTGGCGCGATCGGGCGCGGGCGACTCGATCCAGGAGGCGGCGACGATCCTCTCCCAGGGGCAGACGGTCTCCGCGCCTATGCGCGTGGGATCGATCCCTGTATTTTTTTTTCTTTTTTTTCGATCGGAGCTAACCAAGTCTGTTCTGGTCGATCGTTGTCCTTTGCTTTTGCCTGCTGAATCGGATCTCAGATCCTGATTAGAAAAAACTGCACAGCGCCATGAATACGGAAGAAACCGATTCAAGGAGGAGATCTGATCGCTGCCTGAACCTCCGATGCGATATCAGCTTTCTTCTTTTTCCGTTCTTGCACCTCCAAAGCGATCTAAAAACTGTCTGAAGAAGACAATTCGCAGATCAACAACACAAAATACTCGCGGTGAGAAACCCAGTAATCTGATACCACATGATAAGGATCACACCGGTGATCCTTGGAGTTTTGTCCCGATCTTTCACAGCGAGTCTACCCGGATAATAATCTTCCAATAACGCAAAGAACGTCACCTGAAGAAGAGGAATGAATCCAGCAAGCAACGTGATGATGAACACCACGCCTCAAGCCTGAGCCTGATAATCCTTGATGAACACAAGAACCTTCACAGCAATGTATTTGATAAACACAGCAGCGCCGTTTCCCCGGAGGGATGATACACGGTGGAGCACACGATAGTTTTAGACTAAACAACTGAACTCCCTAAACCCTAGACTGCTGGCCTCCTTATATAGACGGCCAGAAAACTATTGGGCTTGAACAGGCCCAAACCCAAAACACAAATAATTCTAAGTGGACCACAACTTAACCTAGCTACGAAATAACATAAGCAGATATATAAATTGCTGACACAACCTTAGACTAAATTATCTCATATCGTAGGTCGTCCTGGCGTGCCAATATGCAATGAGCTTCCCTCATCTTGGTGGAGTCCTGAAATTGGGCTTCACCTCCTCCTTCGTGCCCATATCAGATACAGGAATTGATCGCTCTAGGCTAGATCCGATTGCTTGATCCACCGGAAGTCTAGGCAGTGCAGGAAGAAGATCCGATCCAGGTAATTTCCAGATCCCGATCACATTTGACCAGCGTTGAGGCAGTCCAGGGCTCGATCGATCTGAGAGAGAAAAAAAGAAACCGCAAACCAGATCGATCCTTTTCTGGCCAGATCCGATCGGGAATATAGCAGTTAAAAAAAACAGTCCGCTTCGCCCCGTGCACCGAACCACAGAGGTGGTCTGTGGTGGAGCGAGCGCAGCGCCTCAGGGGATCGCCCATCGATCCGATCTCCCAGCCTCGAGGGCTGTTGTCGCTCGCGTGGTGTGCCCCAGGCACTTGGACTGGCCCAAGTTGTTGGCCTAAATTGATTAAAACAAAAAAAGAGGAGGCGACGGCCGCTCGCACAAGGGCAGAGCCGTCAGGTCCCTGGCGCCCAGCTCGCCCCTCGATCGCGCCCAGGGACGGGTCGCTGAAAGGGATCGCGCCCAGTCCTCACGCGGCTTGCTCGCCCAGGAATTGCTGCGCCTTGCTATCCCAGCGGGCCGGCCCATTATTTGGCCCAGGCGTTCCTTCTCCCTGGTCACGACCTGGCGATCGAGTTTCGCTTGTTTTCGCCTTAGCCCGGAGAGTGTCTGCCCCCAGGCGCCCGTGAGCCTGCATCTTTTGTGTGTCTCACCCACCCCTGTCAGCTCTCAGTTACGTCCGTTTTGCTTCAGTTTGTACAAAAATTTTGCAGATTTTTGTGTGATAGTTTACTACCAGCAACATAAGATATCTCAGATCAGTGACGGTTGGGATAAAATAGTACTACAATGGATTCTTTTTCAGGAGATGTTTTGGCAAAAGGTGCTATCTTGGCAAGAAGTCTAGTGATGTTTTTAATGATTATCTTGATATCAAGAAGGGAGTGCCGCTATCCAAGCCAAGCTGGTGTTTACATAAACTAGCGACAACTGCGGAGTACCACGATTGGGAAAGACACATGGAACGGGGTTTCCGTCGATGTCGCACATACAATGACAAGTTTCGTAGCTATGATGGATATGGTCTTGCTTACCGGCGTGTGGACACTGAAGTAACCAGCTGGTGGTGCAAGGCGGTTGGAAGAAATGAGTTTGATTGTACATGGGAGGACTTCAAGAAATTTCTCCGTGATGGTTTTGTGTTACCGTATATGGAGGAATTAGAGCAGCCACCCAAGTTTGTGCATGGGCTAGAGGATGTTGGCAAGAGCATAGCTCCTATACCGAAGGTCGCGACAGCTGTGACTCCTTATGAGAAGTTGATAGTTGTTCCATTGCCGACAGTTAGCAAGGTGGCAGCCAGGAATTCTGACTTGTCAGCGGTTGATGTTGTCAAGGCTGATATTGTCCAGGATGTCGTGGAGGAGTTTGTACCATTGAGTGGGCTGAATATGCAACTCAAAAGAGTACATGATGAGACTTGTATGACAGCGGATAGAAGCCAGCGATGGAATTTATTTCAGGCTCAGGTTTGAGGCGTGTTGATTCTCTTCACGTTGCTTGCTGGATTCGTTCCTCTTCTTCAGGTGATGTTCATCGCATTATTGGAAGATTATTTATCTGGGCTGACTCGCTGTGAAAGATCGGGACAAAACTCAAGGATCATCGGCGTGATCCTTATCATGTGGTATCAGAGCACCATGCATATTCGCCGTCTTCAAATCTTGCTTGCCTTCCTCACCACATCCTCCCTCTTGGCCTGCTCGACTTGATACAGCCCTGGATGATATGGGCACGAAGGAGGAGGTGAAGCCCAATTTCAGGACTCCACCAAGATGAGGGAAGCTCATTGCAGATTGGCACGCCAGGACGACCTACGATATGAGATAATTTAGTCTAAAGTTGTGTCAGCAATTTATATACCTGTTTATGTTATTTCGTGTGTCAGGTCATGTTATGGGCCACTTAGGTTTATTTGTGTTTTGGGTTTGGGCCTGTCCAAGCCCAATAGTTTTCTGGCCATCTATATAAGGAGGCCAGCAGTCTAGGGTTTAGGGAGTTTAGTTGTTTAGTCGAAAACTATCGTGTGCTCCACCGTGTATCATCCCTCCGGGGAAACGGCGCTGCCGTGTTTATCAAATGCATTGCTGTGAAGGTTCTTGTGTTCATCAAGAATTATCAGGCTCAGGTTTGAGGCGTGGTGATCTTCATTGCGTTGCTTGCTGGATTCATTCCTCTTCTTCAGGTGACGTTCATCGCGTTATTGGAAGATTATCTATCCGGGTAGACTCGCTGTGAAAGATCGAGACAAAACCCAAGGATCACCGGCGTGATCCTTATCATGTGGTATAAGATTACTGGGTTTATCACAGCGAGTGTTTTCTGTTGATTGATCTGCGGATTCTTCTCGCACAGTTTTTCAGATCGGTTGATTTCATTGAGACTGGATTGTTTTTCCTCAGAATCTAGAAGTTCTCAGATCGAGTAACAGTGGATTGGGGCGAGGAGTTGCTGCTGATTATTTTTCATTGAAATTCCGGTCAGCTTTGTTGTTGTAGGGCCGATCGCTGGTAGGATCGAAGGAAATCCAAGCAGCGCACATCCCAGATCTGATCTGAATTATTCAGCGTGGACGTACCCTGCATCGGGAACGGGTGCATGCAGGCGCTCGAGGCCGCCAGCGCACAGGGATGCAGGAGATCGTCCATGCAGCGAGCCAGAGTCTTGGTAACTTGCAGATCCGATCGGTTTGAGTTACAAAAAAAAAAGGAGCCGGCCGCCGCCACGCGAGCGATCGGGCGGCCAAGTGCGACTGCGCCCGATCGGGAGTTCCTCGTACAATCGAGGGATTCGCCCTCGCTATCGCGGCTCATCGCCCGCCTGGCGATCCCGCCCGGATCTAATGTTCCTAGCGGGCCGGCCCAGCTGGCCTCGAGCGGTTCGCTTCACCACGCCTGGGAGCGACCGTCCAGGGTCTCGCTCGACCCCAGACCATCTCTCTGGTCGGGCGCCCGGAACCTCTTCGTTTTGTCAGTTTCCTTCGCTGGTTTTAACTGCAATTTCGACAGATACTACTCAATACCAATAGCTGCAAGGAAAAGCACAGGTAAAATTGTTTTGTCTTGATAAATCAGTGAAGGCTAAGACAAAATAGTAACCACATGGATTCTTTTCCGGGTGATTATTATGGCTCTAAGTGTCGCAGTGGCAAGAAATCTAGCGATATTTTCAATGATTATCTTGACCTGCTGGATGGTGTTTTAGCATATGATGCATATGAGATCAATTGGCAACTGACCTATGATGCAACAGCTGCAGAGTTTGAGTCATGGGAACGTCATATGCTACAGGGTTTCTACAGGTGTGCTACCTTTGATCAAAACATGAATGATTCTACCCGTTTGGCTCTTGCAGACCGACGCGTGGATGACAGGCTATACAGTTGGTGGCATAAAGCGTTGAGCAAGAAGAGCATTACCTCTGCAACTTGGGCGAATTTTAGAAAATTTCTCCGAGAGTGCTTTATACCTTATAGTACCGTGGTTCCTTCTCCAAAGCCCATGGTACCCGTCGAAGTAATTAAGCAGACACCCAAGGTTGTGCATGGGATAGAGGATGTTGGCAAGAGCATAGCTCCTATACCGAAGGTCGCGACAGGTGTGACTACTCATGAGAAGTTGACAGTTGTTCCATTGCTGACAGTTAGCAAGGTGGCAGCCACGAATTCTGAATTGTCAGCGGTTGATGTTGTCAAGGCGCCTAAGTACAAGTTCATTTGGCGAAGAAAAGAGGTGCAACCACCCAGGGCTGTATCAAGTCGAGCAGGCCAAGAGGGAGGATGTGGTGAGGAAGGCAAGCAAGACTTGAAGACGGCGAATATGCATGGTGCTATTGTTGATATTCCGCCACCCTTTCGAGCAGACCCTCACGCGTTGGGGACAACGCTTTTTGAAGGGGGGGAGGATGATATGGGCATGAAGGAGGAGGTGAAGCCCAATTTCAGGACTGATACGGATCAACGTGATCCAAAGGGGGTTTAGGCCCAATCTTTCACGGTGATCAAGACAGAAGGTAAATGAACTCAGTCGTTGAGCAGATTAGATCTACTCCATGAACTGCAAAACAGATCCTTGCGAATCAGCAAGCAAAACCAACGATATTGGTGTCCCCCGATATGGGACCTTTTTCCTGTGTATTCTCAACTCGAAAATTCAACTCTCATTTTACAATGATCGACCTGGGCTATTTATATCGGTATAGCCGACCCAATACTTGACTCACAAGCAAAAACCCAAAAATAACAAATGACTAGATTTAATAATCTAATAAGGAAATAAAAAAGAATAGGACTCCTAATTTGGTGTGCCTCCTTTGATACGTTTATCAACAAGGTGGTCCCCAGCCTATTGCACACAAACAAAGGAAATCCCACGATCCAGCCATCCTAATTACTTCTCTGATATTTTCCTTGCAGGGTAAAAATATGAAAAGGAAGTTAATCTTCTTCTTCTCCTTTTCAAACCAGCATGAATCATTCATGGCTTCCCTTTGGTAAAACGTATGAACATAGCTAGCTCTGCCCTTACTAGCTAACTCGATCTGCATATGATCATATACATCCGCACTCCTCCAGGAATGCAAAGCAGCAGGACGTCTAGCATAATTAAGCATGCACCACTGGCCGTAAATTCCATGCACGTTCTACACCTCCTTATTCTTGTTCTGATCTGAATTCTGGTCAGGGTGCACATATGATGAAAATACTCCTTCATCCTTTGGCTCAGGTGCATCATCAGTTGATACGGATCAGCGTGATCCGAATGGGGTTTGGCCCAATCTTTCACGGCGATCAAACAAACAGCAAGATACAAAAGAGAACTCAATCTGAAATAGATCAAACTAATCTCTCTTCAATTCCTCGCGATGAAACTGACCGGAATCAATTCCCACGCATGGCATAACATCAGATCTCGAAGATCAGCAATCAAACACACCGATATGCGCCCCAAACATTGGGACTTTTCTGGTCTCTTTCTGAGCTCGAAAATAACAAGTCTGATCGATACAAGGCGGCTGCCATAACCCTATATGGGTGACTCTGAACGCTACCTTGGCTGGGCTAGGCCCCATACCAAACTAAAAGCCCAAATGGCCAAAACACACTTGATTTTGGACAGGCCCAAAACCATCGCACACAAATAAAACTAAACTGAAATAAAAACATGACGCGAACTTAATTAAAATAGAACACCTAAATATCTTTCGCTGCAGCACCTCGGCGAACATGAAACTCCATTGGAGGTGTACGAAAGTTGGGCTTCACATCATCTTGTGGAGGCACTTCAAAGCAGAATTGTCCAAGCTTCAAATCATAAGGAGGTGGTAAAATAGTAGGAGTAGTAGCTATGCTCCCCTTATCATCAGTGGTAGTATACGAAGGTGTTGCCGTATCAAGGACTCCACCAAGATGAGGGAAGCTCGCTGCAGATTGGCACGCCAGGACGACCTACGATATGTAATAATTAGTCTAAGGTTGTGTCAGCAATTTATATTCATGTTCATGTTATTCTGTGTGCTAGGTCATGTTATGGGCCACTTAGAATTATTTGTGTTTTGGGTTTGGGCCTGTCCAAGCCCAATAGTTTTCTGGCCGTCTATATAAGGAGGCCAACAGTCTAGGGTTTAGGGGAGTTCAGTTGTTTAGTCTAAAAACTATCGTGTGCTCCACCGTGTATCATCCCTACGGGGAAAACGGCGCTGCCGTGTTTATCAAATACATTGCTGTGAAGGTTCTTGTGTTCATCAAGGATTATCAGGCTCAGGTTCGAGGCGTGGTGATCTTCATCACGTTGCTTGCTGGATTCGTTCCTCTTCTTCAGGTGATGTTCTTCGCGTTATTGGAAGATTATTTATCTGGGCTGACTCGCTGTGAAAGATCGGGACAAAACTCAATGATCATCGGCGTGATCCTTATCACATGTCTTCTAGAATTTGATTCACCCTTTCTATTTGACCATCAGTCTGAGGGTGAAATGATGTGCTGAACTCTAGTCTTGTGCCCAAGGATTCAAGGAGTTGGCGCCAAAAGTGAGAGGTGAATTGAGTACCTCTATCAGACACAATACTCTTAGGCACTCCATGTAGGCACACTATTCGGTTCATGTATATCTTGGCTAGTCTAGCGCTGGTATAAGTGGTTTTCACAGGAATAAAGTGAGCCACTTTAGTTAAACGATCAACTGCTACCCAGATGGTGTCGTATCCAGACTTGGTCCTGGGTAACCCTGTGATAAAATCCATGCCAACATTATCCCACTTCCACTCTGGTATAGGCAATAGCTGCAATAATCCTGCTGGTTTCTGATGCTCTGCCTTGACTCTATTACATATGTCACACAAGGCAATGTACTCAGCGATATCCCTCTTCATATTGTTCCACCAGAATCTACCCTTCAAATCCATATACATCTTGGTGTTTCCAGGATGAATGGAATAGGGCGAATCATGTGCTTCTTGCAGAATCAACTTTCTGAGTTCAGGGTCCTGTGGTACACAAACACGTTTCTCAAACCATACAATCCCTTGCTCATCTTCGCGAAATCCCTTCGCCTTTCCTTTAGCCATATTACTCTTTATTTCTTCTATCTCCTTATCTACCTTCTGAGCTTCCTTGATCTTGTCCATCAGTGTAGGTTGGACTTCAAGTGAGGCCAAAAATCCTTCTGGCACAATTTCCAGTCTGAGCTCTTTGAACTATTCACACAATTCTTCAGGCAACTCTCCTGCTGTGAGTCCATTTATGTAGCTTTTACGACTTAAGCCGTCAGCTACAACATTAGCCTTTCCCGGATGGTATTGTAGGCTCATATCATAATCTTTTATGAGCTCCAACCATCTTCTTTGTCTCATGTTCAGTTCCTTCTGAGTGAATATATACTTCAAGCTCTTGTGATCGGTGAACACATCACAATGTTTTCCCATCAGATAGTGTCTCCACACTTTTAGAGCATGAACAACAGATGCTAGCTCTAAGTCATGTGTGGGGTAGTTTCTCTCATGATGCTTGAGCTGGCGCGAGGCATAACTCACCACTTTTCCATTCTGCATTAGAACGCTACCAAGTCCTTGACGAGAAGCGTCGCAGTAAACTTGGAAATCCTTCTGTATATCTGGCAGGCATAGCATTGGCGCACTTACTAGCTGTTTCTTCAGTTCTTGAAAACTAGCTTCACATGAGTCGGTCCATTCAAATTTCCTGTCTTTCTTTAATAGTTCAGTCATTGGCTTTGCTATCTTGGAGAAATTTTCAATGAATCTCCGATAGTATCCCGCAAGGCCTAAGAAACTTCGGATGTCTCCCGCATTTTTGGGTGACTCCCATTCGGTAACAGATGCTACCTTGCTTGGATCCACCGTGACTCCTTCCGTAGAAACTATGTGACCAAGAAATCTTACCTTGTTCAGCCAGAACTCACACTTGCTAAACTTTGCATACAACTTATGCTCCGTGAGCTTTTCCATGATTAAGCGTAAGTGCTGCTCATGTTCTTTTTCATCCTTGGAGTAAATCAGGATGTCATTTACGAGCACCACTACGAATTTATCCAAGTATTCCATGAACACCTTGTTCACCATGGTCATGAAGTATGCTGGGGCATTTGTTAGTCCAAAGGACATGACGGTATACTCATATAGACCATATCTGGTGGTAAATGCTATCTTGGGTATGTCTTGTTCTCGGATCTTTAGCTGGAAATATCCTGATTGGAGATCAATCTTGGAGAATACTTTTGCTCCCTTCAGTTGGTCGAACAGGTCATTGATGTTGGGCAACGGGTACTTGTTCTTGATTGTCACTTCGTTCAACGAACGGTAGTCCACAACCAATCTCTTGCTGGAGTCTTTATTTTCCACAAACAAGAAAGGGGCTCCCCATGATGATGAACTTTGTTGGATAAAACCTTTGTCCAACTGCTCCTTGAGCTGCTTCTTTAATTCTTTTAATTCTTATATGTACATCTTGTATGGCCTTTTTGCTATGGGTCCTATTGCAGGCAACAAGTCATTGATAAACTCGACATCTCTGTTTGGTGGCATACCTGGTAGCTCTTCCAGAAACACATCAGGATACTCCTTCACAACTGGCACTTCATCCATGCTAACCCCCTTAAGAGAATTGACCTTAGATCCTTTAAGCTCGAAGGTTGATTTGAAACGAATGCGTTTCTTTTCGGGGGTTGTGAGGGTGATGGTTTTGTTTGCACAATCTATGACTCCTTCAAAAGCGGTCATCCAATCCATGCCTAGGATGACATCTAGTCCTTGCGAGTCTTGGACAATGAGGTTAGCCGGAAACTTGTGTTTTCCAATTTCTAGGACTAGGTCTCTGCAACCGGCATTTACTATCAACTCTCCCCCTGGAGAGCTTACCCTTATAGGACAACCTATTGTTTCAGTGGGTATTTTATTCTTAACCACAAATGCTCTTGATATGAATGAATGCGATGCACCAGTGTCAAAAAGAACAAGCGTTGAAAACTTATTGAGCAGATACATACCATAGACGGCGTCAGGCTCATCATAAACCTCCTCCACATTGTTGTGATTAACATGCCCCTTCTGGAATGGAGTGGGCTTGTTTCCTTCATCCTTCCTCTGTGGGCAATCATTTGCATAATGCCCAGTCTTGTGACACTTATAGCATTCCACCTGACTAATATCCTTCTTCTCGGGGACATTGTTGTTTCTGCCATTGTTGTTGCCATTGTTATGGCCATTTATCCTTGAGGAATTATGATTGTTGTGACTCCTGTGGCCATTATGGTGATGGCCATTTCCCCTGTGATGCTGGTGCCCATTGCCACCATTATTGTTGTGGTGGTTTCCTCCATTCTTGTGGTAACCAGAATTCCTACTGCCACTATGGTAGCTTCTCTTATGCACAGGCTCTTGGTACTTGCTGGCATGATGCTTTCTCTTCCTATTTTCAGATTGCTTCACCTTGCGCTCAAGAGTTATAGCTTGATTCAGCAAGGACTGAAAGGTAGGAGTGTAAGCAACAGACAGAGGGATTGATAGTTCATCGTTGAGGCCCTCTAGGAACTTCTCCTTCCTCTTTGCATCGGTGTCAACATCATCCAGTGCATAGCATGATAGATTGGTGAACTCATCAATGTACTCTGACACGCTGCGGTACTTCTGTCTGAGATCATGAAACTCTTTCTTCTTCAGGCCCATCACACCAGAAGAAATGTGTGCAGCCCAAAATCCTTCCTGGAATGAATTCCAAGTCACTTCTTCAGTGGGGTGAGTGATCTAGTAAGTGTCCCACCAGCTTGCTGCTGGTCCTTCCAACAGATGAGCTGCAAACCTGACCTTTTCAGCATTAGTGCAACCAGTTGTCACTAAGTCCTTGTTAACAGAACGGAGCCAATCCATGGCCTCTAGTGGTTTAGCTGCACGTGAGAACTTGGCCGGGCGAAGCCTTAAGAACCTTGCAAGCATGTCGACCTAAGGGGGTGGTGGTGGTGGTGGCGGTGGAGGGTTGTTATTATTGTTGTTGTTATTCTGAACGTTGGCAAGAAACTGAGTCATGACTTGCATAAGTTGAGCTTGGGCTTCCATCATCTGCTGCATCTGTTCCTCAGGAGCGCGACGGGGAGGCATCTGTGGGGTTTGAAATAGGTGAGGTTAGACTTAGAGATAGAGTCTAAAGGAATAGAGTTTCCTACCCACATGCATAAAACACTCCTTAAAAGAACACATATACAACATACACAAGCATAGGTGAAAAACTTTAGCCAAGCATGCAATAGACAACTCACAAATAGTTTTGAAGGTACGCAAACGTTCAAATCTTAAGGGATACAATGTCTAATGCCATACCACAAGCGGTCACGGGCATAAACGCAAACTCATAGATAAAGTGGGGTAGTCACTCTAACTACTCTACTCTTCCATGATGACCACTTCCTCAACATTGAAGCCATTCTCCTTGAGTAGCCTCTTGTAGTCCTGCAGGTCTTTAGTTAGTGTGTCAATCTTCTCTTGAAGCTCCCTCTTGTCGGTGCATAGCTTCTCGATCTGATCGTGGTCCGCTTCAAGCTCGAAGTCATTGCACTCTAACTTCTGCTTTAGCTCTCTAACTTCTTTGTTCTTGGCTTGGATCCTCTTCTCTTGGCTCTTCCGCTGCTTCTCTCGAGTCTTGAACTTTTCCTCCATCTCCTTGATCTTCTGCTCCTGCTCCAGGTGTTGCTTGTCCTGCTCGGCAAGCTGGGCACGTAACTCATCATTGTTAAACATCTCGTTATACCTCTCAACCTCAGCGTCACTGACGAGGTACTCTAACTCGGCGAGGTGAATGCGCATGGGGTCTAGCTCACTGTTAGGTAGCACGATGGCCAAGCCCTTCTCGTCACGTCAGCCGTAGAGGTGGAAGTAGTGGTTCTAGAGCTCGGAGAAGTGACGTCCGTAGAGGCGTGCTATCAGTTCTTGCATGAGGAGATAGACGCCCGCCCTTTTGTCGTGTGGAATGTCTTGAACTTGATATTTTCAGTCTTTGGCTCAATCTCGCGCCCTGGCTGTGTGATGTGAATGACCCAGACGCCCTTCTTGTGGAAATTGGTCATCTCGCTCCCATTGATGAACGGGGTAGGCAGGGACAAGGTAGTGATGATGTCGATGAGGCGCTTTCCGAAGCTGTACTTCTTGAAACTGTCGGGCTTGGTGACGCGGAAGGTTGACATCTTTAAGTTGGAACATGACAAGTTAGTAAGTCAAAAGAGAAAAACTTAACAAAAGCGCTGAACAAAAGTTAAAGAGATTTCTAACTTAGAGAAGTCAAAACTATTCCTAAGTGTTAGCAACAAAGAGAAACAAGAACAACGCCTAAATTTTTCCTAAGGGTTTTCATCCAATCCTAGGTTCACGAACCTAAGGGCAACACTTTGCTCTGATACCATCTGTAGCATACCTGTGCTTTATTTGTGCTAGTCTCGGATCAACTGCTAGCACACACAGTACAAGATGAAATATCAAGAGTACAAAGTTCTTTATTACAACGCTTGATCCACAAATAAAATAGTTCTCTTACAACTCAAGTGGCACAATGCCACAACTTATTACAGCTCGAGAGAAATGACTAAGTAAATAAACTACAAGTCTTCTTTCTTCATAGCTCCACAGGCAGATGTGTTGGACGAAGACTCGTGACCAAGGCGCAGCAATCTTCAATCTTCATAGTAGTAACCTGCAACATGATATGTTGCAGCCATAGAGGGTCAATACTTTGAATGTATTGGCAAGATGTCACTTTGGTGGACTCAATGGCACCTACACTTATATGCTATTTGGCCAGGTGGAGTTTGACTTTGTGAAAGCAAGCTTCAATCCTAACTTTTGTAAAACTCTAGTTTTCCTTGGCAAAATTTTGTTTAGGAGAAACTCTTTTCTACCCAAGTTTACCCATCAAGTTTTAACATAAGGAAATTGGGATGAGGAGATTCTTGAATAGCTTCAACATCATGTCACTCAAATTGTCCATAACCGGGGACACGGCTAAGTACTTAGTTTTTAACACTCTGCAGAGGTGGTGCACTTTTCCCACAGGACTTAGTTAACCAATTATGCCATGAGACTCATTTTATCTCAAATGGCCAAGTTAAAACTAAGACGAGACCTTTCAGAAGCATTCCCTCAGACCAAACCGGACACGTTCCCTCCTATCAACATCTACCACCCTCTGTCCGTCTGGCTTGAGTTCTTGCAGCTTAGTTGGTCAAGACAGAGCCCATATGTCTTGTGGTTGCACTGGAAGCTTCATGACTTGAATGTCTCCAATCTCTTTGCTCCTGGGTTGCCGTCCACAAGTGAGATACACCTGGTGGTTCAGAGGTTCGATGACATGACCCCAGGGAACCACTCAACATAATCCAATCAAGCCACATTCCACCCAGGTGGTTCATTAACTTAGTTGGTTTCTCAGTTTTTGCAAAACAAGGTAAGTCCTATAGCAGCAGCAATTCTACTGATGAGGACATCCCATCTATTGATACACCCGCTGTACCTACAGCGGAACACATACAAGGACCCATCACTCGAGCTCGTGCCAAGCAACTTAACTATCAGGTACTTTCGTTTCTTGGAACTCTTTCTCACATACATGAGAATATGATGCTGCCTAAATCAGATATGTTTGTTACTCTTAGGAATGATGGACCTAGCATGGATGAGAGGGACAAGCATTGGAGCATGATCGTGCATGGAGATGGCAGCATGCGTTTGAGGATTGAAGAAGACGCCACGAGTGGAGATTTCAGAACTTTGAAGCCACCATAATGAAGGATGAAGACTTGGACGAAATATACAAAGAGCTACTTCATAATTTCGTCCATAAATACATATGGTGCTGCGTCACTTCTATTTTTGGGCCAGGCCCATGTAAATTTCGCAGCAAACAAGACAGCCACTTTTAGGAGTCCGAATTTGAGGAGAAAAGGCCTGTTAGGGGTCCGTTCGACCACCCAACCCATGGCTGGTCGCACCCCTACCTTTTCCTCCTCAAATACCCCCGTAGCCGTCATTAGAACTCGGATTTTGATTAGACTAAAAGTTAGCCCTTGCTGCAACTACGAGCTCGACTTTTGAGGCCAATCGCCCAGAAGAAGACCGCCTATTCGGAATCCCACCTTTTGAATAAAGCATACATCTTTCATCCGCAATATCTTGATTGCTGTATTAGTTCTTACTTGTTCTCGATTTCAGGTAGGAATTAAGACCCTCGCTGGTCAGGCTGATCGTGCACCCGCAAGATCAGTAACTCCCGGAGATTGTCCTAGCGATTGCATTGGCGCACGAGCTTCGCACGTGTAGTCGGATCGTCAAGCACAAACTCCACCCACCAAATCGACGTATCAAGATCTCATCGAAAGATCGGACACCTTTGCCCTATCAAGTGGTATCAGATTTCAGGTTGCTCGGTGAGATTTACTGTTTTCGTAGTTTAGATTGCATCAGTGTTCATACCTATAAACCACGAAAAAAGCCAAAAAATACAGTTAGGGTTAGATCATCTCGTCCCATAAACCATCCGAGCCTTTGCATTGTCTTTTCAGTTTGCATCGTTGAATTTGTGTCTGCATCCGCGTGTCGAGTTGCTGGTCTTAGTGTCTGTTCCTTTAGAGTTTCGAGTTCGATTCACCTTAGTCCCGCCGCCGCCGCACGCTTGCACCACTGCTCCGCCATATCCTTCCACCACCACGCCATATACTTCCGCCACCGCCTTCACATAAGTTCTTGTTCGTTCTTCCCAATTTCATCCGTACCTTTTTCAGAGTCCGTGAGTTAGGTTTCGGTCGCCAGTCAAGAGGAGGAAGAAGAGCACAAAAAAAAAAAAAAAAAAAAAAAAAAAAAAAGTCAACTCCGCATCCAAGTCGGGTTGACCCGTTCCTACTAGTGCATTCCGAATTCAGTCTGAATTTTGACAGTTCCGTCAGTTTTTTGACGGTTTTCGACAGCAAATTTCAACTGGTCATAACTTTTGCATACGAACTCCGTTTTCGACGTGCGAGTACTCAAAATGTTCGTAGCGAAAAGATCTACGTGACCACAACCACTACGTCGTTGTGCGACACCCAGAACTCCCAAAAAAGGCCGGGAAGGCTGAGTTTTTGCCCTCCGAAGTTTCAGACCTGACAATTCCTGCAGATCTTCACTTATATTTTGCTTGGGAGCTGTTCCTTTCTGCTTGTGGGGCCGCGCCGTGCCTTCCTTAGTGTTCTCGGCTCGCGTCTCTAGCTTGGTATAGCCTAGGACCAGCACAGTACCGTGGTTGAGCATTCTTTCAACATTGCATTGCTGTTTTGACATTTGCTGTATTTTTGCTACCATATAAGCCTTCCTACAGCTCCACATATTTCTGCACGTGCTTTGTATCGACACCTGGTAATCGCTTGTGCAATTTTGGGAGTCGCTGTTCTTTGCTGGTTGCATATCACCTTCCTCCTGTTGGGTAAGAACTTGTAAGAGCTTTGTATACCGCTTGACGGATTACGCGTGATCCCACCATATTCCGTAGTGCATAGGTTTATATATTTGTGCTTGCTTCCACGCTAACCATGACAGGAACCCCGAAGGATGATGTTGATCCAGAGAAGATGACTAGTGCAGAGTTGCATGCCCACTTCACACGGCTGTTGGTGGGGCGTGCACAAGATGTGGACACACGCTTGGGTGATGTTGATTCCAAGCTTTCTGATGCGATGGACAAGATGGCTGGTCTTGAGGCATCCTTCAACACCAAGCTCGATGCCCGGTTCCAGGAAGTCCTGGCCCGTTTACCACCACTGCCACGGCCGGCCGTCCCTGTACCACGTGCTCGCCGCGTTCCTCTTACAGCTGCGGCAGCTGCTGCGGCCGCTACGGAGGCGGCCACCCAGGACGGATATGCTGCTGACGAGGGGGAAAACGAGTTCGAAGATGAAAACGAGCTCGACGAGGACGAGGTCCAACAACCTGCACCTGGCCGTCCGCGGCAATACAACCGCAACGCTCGTCCACCTCCGCGTCCGGTACGTGATGATGACCATGTGGCTAAGCTAAAATTAAATATTCTGCCATTTGAGGGTAGATATAATCCTGATGCATATCTCACTTGGGAATTAGAAGTAGAGCAACGTTTTGCATGTTTACGCTACCCTGAGCATTTGCGTGTTAGTGCTGCTACATGTGAATTTACTGATTTTGCTTCTATCTGGTGGTCTGAATATTGTCGAGTCAATCATGCTAATATTCCTGCTACTTGGCTTGGTCTAAAACATGCCATGCGTACTCGTTTTGTACCTCCACATTATCAACGAGACTTGCTTAAAAAATTAACTCGTTTAGAACAAGGCAAAAATTCTGTACAAGAGTATTATCAAGAGTTACAAACGGGCATGATTCGTTGTGGTATTGTAGAGGATAATGAAGCTATGCTTGCACGTTTCTTTGGTGGTTTAAATAAGGAGATTCAGCATATTTTAGACTACAAGGAGTACAATACTATTACTCGTTTATTTCACCTTGCTTGCAAAGCTGAACTTGAAGTGCAGGATCGTCAACCATCATGGAGAAGACCTAATAATTCTGCAGGTCGTACTTCTTCATGGTCTGCGCGCCAATCAGCTCCACCTTCTCGTGGGGATGCACCAGGTCCTTCCACCTCCAGGTATACCACGCCGACGTCAAGAACGCCACCTGCTCCTGCTCCTGCTCCATCACCATCTGCTGGTCCGACACGGAGTTCTTCTTCCATGGCCTCCACGGGGAAGACTCGCGATATTCAATGTCGCAAGTGTTTTGGGTTTGGTCACATTGAAAAAGAATGCAGAACCAAACGTGTGATGGTGGTACTTGAAGATGGCGAATATGACTCTGCAAGTGATTTTGATGATGATACATTGGCACTTATTGCTGCACGTGATGGTGCCAATTCTGATTCTGACAAGGAGATGGAGGTAATGGGAGCTGAAACTGCTGATCAATACAAGAGCTTAGTTGCACAACGTGTCTTGAGTGTGCAATTGAGCACGGCTGAGCATGATCAACGCCACAACTTGTTTCAAACAAGAGGCGTTGTTAAGGAGAGAGCTATCCGGATCATCATTGATGGAGGGAGTTGTAACAATCTGGCTAGTATTGACATGGTGGAGAAGCTTGCTCTGCCCACACGACAACGACCTCATCCATATTACATTCAATGGTTTGAGAGCTCCCGTAAGCTCAAGGTAACAAGAACTGCACGCGTGCATTTTACTATTGGTACTTATTCAGATTTTGTTGATTGTGATGTTGTACCTATGCAAGCTTGTTCTTTGTTACTTGGTAGACCATGGCAATTTGATAGAGAATCTGTACATAATGGTAAAACAAATCAGTATTCTCTTACACATGCTGGCAAGAAAATTGGACTTAAACCCATGACTCCGGAACAAATTTTGAAAGATGATCTTGCTAGAGCTAGTAGATTAAAAAATGAGGACAAACATAAGAGTGAGAATCAGATTATTGCTGCAGATTTTGTACCACCTAAGCATTCTTCTAAATCTGATTCTAACCATGCTACTGAAATTCGTTTGAAGAATCCTTGTTTACTTGCTAGCAAATCTGATCTTGCTGAAATTGATGTCAATATTACTCCATGCTATGCTATTATTTGCAAAGAAGTACTGTTTTCATTTGAGGATATGCCTCCTTCTTTGCCACCTGCGGTTGCTAACCTTTTGCAGGAATACATGGATGTTTTTCCACAAGATGTTCCACCTGGACTTCCACCTATTCGTGGAATAGAACACCAAATTGATTTGATTCCAGGAGCTTCGCTGCCCAACCGTGCGCCATATCGCACCAATCCTGAAGAAACAAAAGAGATACAACGACAGATCCAGAGTTTATTGGACAAAGGTTATATTCGTGAGTCTCTTAGTCCATGCGCTGTTCCTATTATTTTAGTACCTAAGAAAGATGGTTCTTCGCGCATGTGTACTGATTGTCGTGCTATTAATAATATTACCATTCGATATCGTCACCCTATACCTCGTTTGGATGACATGCTAGATGAGTTGAGTGGTTCTATTATGTTCTCTAAAGTTGATTTGCGTAGTGGTTACCACCAAATTCGTATGCAATTAGGAGATGAATGGAAAACAGCTTTTAAAACTAAGTTCGGTTTATATGAGTGGTTAGTAATGCCGTTTGGTTTAACTAATGCACCTAGTACCTTTATGAGACTGATGAACGAAGTTTTCCGTGCTTTTATTGGTCGTTTTGTGGTGGTATATTTTGATGACATTCTCATATATAGCAAATCTTTAGAGGACCATTTGGATCATTTACGTGCTGTTTTCAATGCTTTACGTGATGCACGTTTGTATGGTAATCTTGAGAAGTGCACCTTCTGCACAAATAGAGTTGCTTTTCTTGGTTATGTTGTTACAGAACAGGGAATTGAAGTTGATCCAGCCAAGATTGAAGCTATTGATAATTGGCCACAGCCCAAGACGGTCACCCAAGTAAGGAGTTTTCTTGGTCTTGCTGGGTTTTATAGGCGCTTTGTCAAAGATTTTGGTTCTATTGCTGCGTCATTGAATGAGCTCACAAAGAAGGATGTGCCCTTTGTTTGGGGCGATGCACAACAAGAGGCCTTCATGATACTGAAAGATAAGTTAACACATGCTCCATTACTCCAACTTCCTGATTTTAATAAGACGTTTGAACTTGAATGTGATGCTAGTGGCATTGGTTTGGGAGGTGTGTTATTACAAGAGGGCAAACCTGTAGCATATTTTAGTGAAAAATTGAGTGGGCCTAGTCTGAACTATTCTACTTATGATAAAGAATTATATGCGCTGGTTCGGACATTAGAAACTTGGCAACATTATTTATGGCCTAAAGAATTTGTTATACATTCTGATCATGAATCTTTGAAGCATATTCGTAGTCAAGCAAAACTGAATCGTCGCCATGCCAAGTGGGTTGAATTTATTGAATCTTTTCCTTATGTTATCAAACACAAAAAGGGTAAAGATAATATTATTGCTGATGCTTTGTCACGCCGTTATACTATGTTATCTCAGCTTGACTTCAAAATTTTTGGGTTGGAAACTATAAAGGAACAATACTTGCATGATGCTGAATTTAAAGATGTGTTGCAAAATTGTAAAGATGGTAGGACATGGAACAAATTCATCCTTAATGATGGATTTGTGTTCCGTGCTAACAAACTATGCATCCCAGATGGTTCCGTTCGTCTTTTGTTGTTACAGGAGGCGCATGGAGGAGGATTAATGGGACACTTTGGTGTCAAGAAGACGGAGGATGTTCTTGCTGCACACTTCTTTTGGCCACGCATGCGGCGAGATGTTGAGAGATTCGTGGCACGCTGCACTACTTGTCAAAAAGCTAAGTCTCGCCTTAATCCACATGGTTTATATATGCCTCTTCCTGTTCCTAGTGTTCCTTGGGAGGATATTTCAATGGACTTTGTTTTGGGATTACCTCGTACACAGAAGGGGAGGGATAGTATTTTTGTTGTTGTGGATCGGTTTTCTAAGATGGCACACTTTATTCCTTGTCACAAGACCGATGATGCTGCGCACATTGCTGAATTATTTTTTCGTGATATCGTTCGTTTGCATGGTGTGCCAAATACTATTGTTTCTGATCGTGATACTAAATTTCTTAGCCACTTTTGGAGATGTTTATGGGCTAAGTTGGGGACTAAATTGCTGTTTAGTACTACATGTCATCCCCAAACTGATGGACAAACTGAAGTAGTTAATAGAACTTTATCTACCATGCTGCGGGCTGTTTTAAAGAAGAACTTAAAATTGTGGGAGGAATGTTTGCCTCATATTGAGTTTGCTTATAATCGTTCGTTGCATTCTACCACAAAGATGAGCCCTTTTCAGATTGTCTATGGTTTTGTTCCACGTGCACCTATTGATTTGTTGCCTTTACCATCTTCAGTGCAAAATAATTTCGATGCTACACAGCGTGCTGAATTGATTTTAAAATTGCATGCAACTACTAAAGACAACATAGAACGCATGAATGTTAAGTATAAAGTTGCTGGGGATAGAGGACGAAAGCATGTTGTGTTTGAGGTTGGTGATCTTGTTTGGTTGCATTTGCGCAAAGATCGTTTTCCTGATTTGCGCAAGTCTAAGTTAATGCCACGTGCTGATGGTCCTTTTAAGGTGATAGAGAAAATCAATGATAATGCATATAAACTGGAGCTTCCTGCAGATTTTGGTACGGTAAGTCCTACATTTAACATTGCAGATTTAAAACCTTACTTCGGTGAAGAAGATGAGGTTGCGTCGAGGACGACTTCAATTCAAGAAGGGGAGCATGATGAGGACATCCCATCTATTGATACACCCGCTGTACCTACAGCGGAACACATACAAGGACCCATCACTCGAGCTCGTGCCAAGCAACTTAACTATCAGGTACTTTCGTTTCTTGGAACTCTTTCTCACATACATGAGAATATGATGCTGCCTAAATCAGATATGTTTGTTACTCTTAGGAATGATGGACCTAGCATGGATGAGAGGGACAAGCATTGGAGCATGATCGTGCATGGAGATGGCAGCATGCGTTTGAGGATTGAAGAAGACGCCACGAGTGGAGATTTCAGAACTTTGAAGCCACCATAATGAAGGATGAAGACTTGGACGAAATATACAAAGAGCTACTTCATAATTTCGTCCATAAATACATATGGTGCTGCGTCACTTCTATTTTTGGGCCAGGCCCATGTAAATTTCGCAGCAAACAAGACAGCCACTTTTAGGAGTCCGAATTTGAGGAGAAAAGGCCTGTTAGGGGTCCGTTCGACCACCCAACCCATGGCTGGTCGCACCCCTACCTTTTCCTCCTCAAATACCCCCGTAGCCGTCATTAGAACTCGGATTTTGATTAGACTAAAAGTTAGCCCTTGCTGCAACTACGAGCTCGACTTTTGAGGCCAATCGCCCAGAAGAAGACCGCCTATTCGGAATCCCACCTTTTGAATAAAGCATACATCTTTCATCCGCAATATCTTGATTGCTGTATTAGTTCTTACTTGTTCTCGATTTCAGGTAGGAATTAAGACCCTCGCTGGTCAGGCTGATCGTGCACCCGCAAGATCAGTAACTCCCGGAGATTGTCCTAGCGATTGCATTGGCGCACGAGCTTCGCACGTGTAGTCGGATCGTCAAGCACAAACTCCACCCACCAAATCGACGTATCAAGATCTCATCGAAAGATCGGACACCTTTGCCCTATCATCTACTAGTAGATGTAAGGGCTAAACAAAAATCTAGACAAAAGACTTAGCATAAAATCTAGCCACTAAGACATAAACTCATAAAATCACCTACACATGCATCTTCTATTAGAAAAACTACAAGTGACTAAAGCTTTCAATAGGACAAGGAATATGGTGACACTTGCCTTGGTGAGGAGAGGAGTTGGTGCACTCTTCACAAAGGCACTTGTTGCACTTAGCACAATCTACACATGAAATGATACATCCATAACCACATAACATTCATTCACAAAAACACCCCAAAAGAGAAAATATGTATGAAATATGGATTTTAAACACCACAAAGACATTTATTAAGTTCTCTGGTTGGTTTCTATATGCATGATGACATGATCAAAATTTTAGAATTTTTTTATAAAACTTGGATCAATTATAACACACATGAATTTTACACATACAAAGTATTTATACAAGAGTAGAAGAAATAATACTAAAAACATTCTACACATGCTACAGTACAGAGAGATCATATAATGATCAAAAGCAAAAAAAGAATTACTGAAAAAAAAATTTGCAACTATTTTTATTAGCCAAATTACTTAAATAAAGCACTCTGGAATAAAATGTTTTTAGCAGTGGCAAAAGTGAAAATTTATGTTAGAAATAGGTTCCTCTCATTTTTCTGAATCCTGGGACATAAAGTTTGCTAATTTTGAATTTGTAGAACTCCAAATATGAAATTTTGAAGTTTAAACATGTTTCTGATATTTTAAAAATGAAAAACAGATCGGGTTAATCCTCAGGCTGCCACGCGGCGCTTCCTGATTCGCCGATACCGTTTCGGTTGAATCTGTGATGTGGTGCGTTGGATCTAAAGGATCCCGATTGGTCCAGATCTAATGGTATCGGTTTAGTTAAGTTTTAAAATGAACCGTCGGATCTGGATCTGACGGCCAGAGGTGAAGAGGGGAGAGGCTCACCGGGGAAAGGACGTCGGCGGCGAGGTCCGCAGCTCTGGAGGTTGACGGCAGCCTGCTTCGGTGGTCTTCGAGGCCCAGGAAGTTGCAGACGATGATCCCCGTGAAGAGATAGAGACGATGGCGAGGTGGCAGTGTCCGAAGCTTCCTGGAACGGCGGTGAGGAGCGACCGGAGGTTAGCGCCGGGTTGGGCGTGATCGAGTGGGATGATTCCAGAGGGTTTTAGGTGGTGGCGATCTTACCAGGAGATGCAGGAGGTCGAGGCGATCAAGATGGCGAAGTTTTCGAGCTCGAGGTGCTCCGGTTGCCCTGGGATTCCTCGCCGGAGTTACGCTCGAGTTCGGTGAGATCTGGTCGACGTGGCTTCCATCGATCTAGGCCACGGGAGATCGAGCAAGTTTGTCAGGGAGGTGCGCAATCACAAGAGGAACCTTCCAGTGCTGAAAGGAGAGCAAGGGAAGGTGAGTCCTTATCGGGAACGTCCGATCTTGCCGGCGGCCGTGGCGGATTGGCGAGCTTCGGTCTATGCAGCCTGGTGGCGGAGGAGGTCTGAGAGAGGGTGGGGATGGACGAGGAGAGAAGGGGCTTTTTATAGGCGCTGTGCAGGGACAAAATGGGCAGGCATTGATTCGGAATTAAAGAGGGAGTAACGGCGGTCTTCGGCAATCACCGGTGCGGATTTCGGATGGAGGAAGACAAAGACTGACTCATGGGACCCACTGTCAGTGTGAGCGAGGGGAAAGGAGGGTACCGGTTCGGGCTTGCGGGAAATTTGGTCCGTGGGCTGGTTTTGGGTTCGGGCCGAATCGTTCCCTGCGGCCTTTTAACCATTTTTCCTTTTTCTTTTGAATTTCTTTTCTGTTTTTCTTTTGTTATTTTGCAAAACATTTCCAAATTGATTTTAAACCACTTTTGAAACTTTTAATTCATTTTTTGTCTGTTTGTTGAATTTCAGGGAAACATTTGGATCAGGTGATAGCCAAAATTTTGGAAATTTTGCACATAAAATAATAGAATGAATGCATATGCAAGGGATGAGTTTTATGATTTCATGTGTGCAAGATTTTCAAATTCATTCCAAAATTTGGGATGTTACAAAGCGACTCCTTCGACCCTTCAAACGCGCGGAAGGCGCTTTGGTCGAGGAATTACCATTAGTCCTTTGGAGTCTGCGAATGACACCCAACTCCTCTACCGGCTACACGCCGTTCTTCCTGCTCTTTGGGGCAGAAGCAGTGTTTCTTACAGAAGTGCATTACTGTGCACCTTGCGTGGTAGCCTACGTCGAAGAAGACGCACAAACAGCACTGGAAGACGCCCTCGACCTGCTGGATGAAGCTTGAGATGTCGCCCTCGCTCGATCAGCGGTCTACCAGCAAAGCCTCCGCAACTACCATAGCAGACGGGTACGCAGACGGTCATTCGAGCCTGACAACCTCATGCTTCGTCTCAAGCAAACAAGCACGTCGAAGCTGGAGTCACCATGGGAAGGTCCATATCTCATCCACAAAGCCATCCCAGGAGGAGCGTATCGGCTATGTAACCCCAAAATAGGGGTGGACGAGAAGAACCCATGGAACACCGCGCAGCTGTGCCCCTTCTATCCTTAGAAGAGACAGACTCTCCTTTCTCTGTCTCTCTCTGTAACTAGGCGTCGGCAGTAGTCCGTGCTCAACATTGTGCCTTCGGGACCAAGCAATAAAGTATGATTCCTCATATCCTGAGTTGATGTTCACACTAACCCACGCTCGGGGGCTTCATCTTAAAAATTATTTGACCCACGCTCGGGGGCTTCGCCTTAAAAATTATTCGACCCACACTCGGGGGCTTCGCCTTAAAAATTATTCGACCCACGTTCGGGGGCTTCGACTTAAAAATTGTTCGACCCACGCTGAGGTGCTTTGCCTTAAAAATTATTCGACCCACGCTCGGGGGCTTCGCCTTAAAAATTATTCGACCCACGCTCGGGGGCTCCGCCCTTCGACCTACGCTCAGGGGCTTCGCCCTTCAACCCATGCTCAGGGGATCCGCCCTTTGACATACGCTCAGGGGCTTCACCCTTCAACCCACGCTCGGGGGCTCCGCCCTTCGACCTACGCTCGGGGGCTCCGCCCTTTGACTTATGCCCAGGGGCTTTGCCCTTCGACAAACTCGCATCACAAGATCTCATGGCATGAACAGGCAACGACACGTCGCAGGACTTCACAGAGCATGTACAAGGCATAATTACATCTTACATCAACGTGCGCTCTAAGCCACTAAAGGATCCCGACCTGGTCTCTGCTGATCGCTCTCACTAATGATTTGTGTCGCTATACAATCGGCGGCATGCCTGCAAGCAGAATAATGGGCGGTCATGTCAATGCGACCGCTAGGCGTTGGAGGTAACTTCTTTACCAATTCCATGTCAACCTTCGGGTAATGGACCCGCACGAAGGATAAGGCAACCAGAGCTCCGCATCGGAGGTGTTCGCGGACGAAGTGGTAGATTGCTTCCCTATTCTCGAATCGGCTCAGCAAGGCAGGAAGGCCGTTGGGCTGGTCATTCAAAGGAAACATTTCCTGATGAATGATCGCAAGAGCCGCCCGGCTTGTCTCAGCCAACGCCCCGGCCTGGCAAATCCGATCTTGGAGTACGGTCAACTTCTCAGCTTTCGAGCGATCAACCCAGAAATTATCTGCGATCAAATTGGCGTGTGTGTGGGCCGCACGAAGATTGACGAGCCTCAGCTTCGTCATCAAGGCACGCATCTGCATTCAACAAAAAAGGTGACCAGAAGAAGCCGATCAGAAGAAGAACACGTCAAGGGCAGAAAATACTTACATTTCATCGCCTTTCCAAGATTTTTGATCTCACCAAGGAGGAATCGCTCCGCATCCGCAGCTAGCGAAGCTTTTCAACTCCTGTTGAGTACACCTTATCTGGTCTCGCAAGGACCGAATCAAGGACAGCTCACCCGCAGATGGCACTCGCCTTTCGACGGTATCTGAGGAACTGCCAGCTATTTCATATGAGACGGGCCAGGCATCAGACCCTGTGCGCGTGCCCTGCAAATGAGGCGCCCAGTTACACAAAACAAGTCATAATTATAGCACAACCAAGCATCAAAGATTTTGGCTAAAAACATAGAGGCCAAAAGCGACTTAAGCAATGAATAGATTCGAGAGTTCACGACAGACAGAAGTCAGTACTACATTATCCATTACAACAGCAAAAGTTTTAGCTCTCGAAGCAGACTAGGTCGAACTACCGGCAGCTCGACTGGACGAAGAACCCTTCGCACTGCGCCTCTGCTCCCAGGCAGCCATCTTCTTAGCGTTCCTCTCCGCCAAGATAATGCCCGAGCCCGCTCGAGGTATTCTTTGGGAGATATGTCACGGCCGTCCTTGCCCTTCGGGTAGGTGCCCGTGACCTTGTCGAAGTCACATTTGACCCCATGCATCATCATCATAGAGAAGACAGACTCAGAACCAATGGTTACCTGTCGGCGAACAACGGCAATCAGTGGGTCCTCGCCGTCCTCCCTCAATGCTAAAGCCTCAAGGACATCGGCCATGGTAGTGCTCATCGACTCCGGAGCAGATACATCGCGGACGCGATCAAGCGTCGAATGCACCTTCGCTAGAAGGTTTCGCACCTCCTGGCAAACATGCTCCACGGTTTCAACGCTGGTTTCCAATCCAGCGGGCTCCGCCATCGTCTCCCCGACGCCCAATTCGGCAGCAACTTCAAGAGATGCAAAGCTCAATCAGCAGAAAGAAACAACCCTGGTAGACTTCAGGTCGGACAAGAGATAAAAACTTACCACGCAATGAGTCGAGGGCAGTCTGCAAGCGCTGCTGAAGGCTTTTCTCCATCGACTCAGCTTCGGCCTGGCGCTTGTCGAATGGCTCTTGAGCCTTCGCCTGGTCAGCTCTGAGCTGGGCTGCTTCGACAGCTAGACCATCAGCTTTGGTCTTCAATGATGCGTTTTTGGCTTCGAGGTCGTCCACCTAGGCCTTCAGCAAAGACTTGTCGGTAGCTGCTTGAGCACCAACCTCTGGTTACCCTGAAGACAAGCGAATAAGCAATCAAAGTAATTTTTCGAGCAAAGAACTTAGGACAGGCAAAGGAAAAAGCGCTTACGGCGAATGTCGTCCAACGCAGCAGACATACGCTGGTTTTCCTTCTCCAGCGCAAGGTAGCTCTTGCATATATTGGAGAGATTTTCGACAACAGGCTATATCAGAGGCAACGAGAATCAGCATCAAGACTATGGGTTAGAGGGCAAGCCCAAGTGTAAACACTTTGACTCACCCTCGGGGGCTACTGATAGGTAATACTCGATAAGCACAAAACAAAGAGACCGAACTCACATGATGATTGGGCTCGAAGGGCCCGTCGGAGGAAGTGATGAGAATAAAATCAGGCTTGACCGTGCTCTTTTTTGGAGGAGGCGACGGCTTCGGAAGATCCTTCAGCGCCGCATCCTCATGGCTCCTTTCATGTGAGTCAGTGGTCTATTCGAGGGTGGCATCATGAGGCCGAACCTGGAAGCGGTACCGGTCGCCTAGACTTCCAGAGGTCTCTTCATTTGAAGACCTGAAGGTTACAAGGAAGTTAAATGTGACACAGTCATACAGGAAGATACTCGAGATTAGTTAGAATGCAACTTATGAAGCATCGACACGAAATTTTGAAAGAACTTTCTTCTCCGTTCGAGGAGGAGGGCGACTATCGAGAGGCTTTGCGTGAATTGCCAGACCATCGTCATCGTCTGAAGAAAGGATATGGTCGTCGAAATCCTCCGATTCTTCGACACTGTCAACATCCATGACATGCTTGTGCTTTGTTGAAGCGTGCGACGTCGTGGGAGCAACAGACGCCGATTCATCTGGTACCTCGACAAAGTCGCGCCCAGGATATTCGTCCTCTTCCGGTTGGGGCGGATAGGAGCGGGCTACATCGAGGATCTAAGCAGAAAATATCGTGTCAACTCTACAATCTCTCAACAAAAGGATTTATCTGAAGTCGAAGAAGTACGATCAAAGAGAAGGAGGCACGTACCTCGGTGCGGCGTGCGATTTGCAGAAAGCTTCTGTGCCGAATTTCTTGGGCACGGCCATCTTCTTGGTCAAAGAGGTAACTGCGTGCACACCATCGTTGATTTCGGCCTCCTTCAGCTCGTCGGAGGTGAACTGGGTCGAGTATTGACAATCGGTGTACTCCCACTTGCAGTGCGCCCGAGCAGCGAGTGGCTGAATCCGGTGCTCGATGAAGGTGCAGATTAACTGGAGGCGGAACACCTCTTTTTCAGGTGTAGCTCGCAGTCGTTGAATTTTCTCCATCAAGGGCTTCGTGATCGCCATCTCCTATTTAGTGAGCTCATGCGCCCAAGATGCCCGAGGCCGAAGGACACTGGTGGGGCGAAATTCTTCAAGCCCGAATCCTTGACCAGCGGCGGGCTAGTCCTTGGCATAGAACCATGTCGTCCTCCAGCCAATATTGTTCTCCGGCGTGCGCAGATTGAAGTACTCAATGTCGGGGCGCACCGTGCTGCTGAAACCGCTGGTTTGATAGTGGAGAGGGCGTCTGCCTCCAGAGTGCCCAGTGGGGTTCGATCCCCAAAGAGCATTCACACAGTGTAACATCCCAATTTTTGGGAAAATTTTATAAATCTTGCACATGAAATCATGCATCATTTCATGCATTCTTTCATTCTTGCATTTGCACTTTTTCAAGTTATTGTTGCCTTGTTCTCTTGAATCAAACCTTCCCTGTATATTTAATAACAGAGAGGAAGTTTTACCTTTAGCAAAAACTAGTTTGAATCAAATTAGAGGTTTTGCAAAAGTTTTCAAACCAAAATTCAAAGGAAAAAGAAAAAAAAGAGAAAGAAAAATAGGAAAAGGTTAAAAGGCCCCGGGGCAGAATCCGGCCCGCAATCGAAGGTAGCCCACGGCCCACTTACCCTTTTACCGAATCGGTACCAGGCTCCCCCCCTCAGTCACCGACACCCGGACCCCACCTGTCATCCCTTCCGAGGAGTTCGAGACAAACACGACGAGCCCGAACGTGACTGCCCCGGACTTCTCTCCGATTCGGTTCGTACCCTAACCCCTCATCCACGCCAACACTCCCATATAAACCCCGTCCTCCCCGCACCCGCCCCTCCCCAAAACCCTAGCCTATCACCGCCAGGCTGCCCTAAACCAGAGATCGCTGCGCCGCCGCTACTGCTAGAGGATGCCGCGGGAGTCTGGTGAGCCTCGACCCCCTTCCGATCTACCTTGTGCACTTTCTCTCTTTTCTTAGTCACGCGCACCTCTCTAACACTTTCTCATCTCCGTTCGAACACCAGAACGTCGAAAGTGTCCACGTCTGAATCTCGCCGTCCGCTGGAAGAACTCCGGCGAGGAATTCCCAGGCCCCTAGACTTCCTCGAGATTGCAGGACTCGCCACCAAGGTTGCCCCGGCAACCCGAATCTCCCTCCACTCTCTCTACACAACAGGATAACCCGCGCTCTCGACATCACCATAATGGTGCTAACCTCTAGCCGTTCCCTGACACCGCTGCAGGAAACTTTCGGAAGCGTCGCTTTGCCATCGCCTTCGCCACCCCAAGCCAAACGTCATCATCGTCTTCACGGAGCTCAGCGATCACCAGAACTACCCTGCCGACGATTTCCAGTACCGCAGAAGCCTCACCGTCAACCTCCTTCCGGTGAGCCCTTCCTCTCTCTCTTTCCAGCCGATGGATCAAGATCTCACGTATAGGGTTTAGCCACTTACCGAAATGGTACCGATAGATCTGATCCACCCAATCGTTTTTAGATCCTACAGTCGAGAACGGCGATCCGCTTGAATCGGTACCAGCAAATTAGAGGATGCCAAGTGTCGCTTTCTGATTTAACCCGAATCTGTTTCGTTTGAAAATATCAAAAAACGATTAAAACTTGTAAATTTCATATCTCAAGTTCTGTACGTCCAATTTTAGTAAACTTTGCGTCTATGGTTTCATAAAAATGTGTAGAATCTATTTCCAGCATCAAAATCTCCTATAGTATCTGTTTTATTCAGTGAATTACTGCAAGCTTATTTAAGTGTTTTTGCTAATAAAATTAGTTGTAAAACTTATTTTTTAGAATACTCTTTTGCTTTTGGACTATTTGGAACCTCCCAGTACTGTAGCATGGCTAGAATATTTTTAGTGACTTTTACATCACTTTTTGTAACTTTAGTTTGTTTATTTGTTCTTTTTGTGTGTTGTTGCTGATTTGAGCTTTATAAATTAACTCTAAAATTTTGTTCATGGCATCATGCATGTAGTCAACAGCCAGAGAACTTGTTAAGTGTCCTTGAGGTGTTTAAATCGCATATTGCATGCATGTTTTCCTTTCATGAGTGTTATATGATTGAATTGTGCTTATGGTGCAATATTTTATGTGTAGATTGTGCTGAGTGCAACGAGTGCCTTTCTGATGAGTGCACCAACTCTTCTCCTTACCAAGGCAAGTGTCACCATGTTCCCTTGTCCCACTAAGAGTTTTCTCACTTGTAGCTTTTCTAGTAGAAGAATGCATGTGTAGGTGTTTTTATGATTTCTTATCTTTAGCTTGCTAGATTTTATGCTAAGTTTTTGTCTAGCTTGCTTAGCTTTGCATCTCCTAGTAGAATTGCTGCTACTATAGGACTTTGCTTTTACACTTGTTGTGGGAAGGGTTAACACATGTTTTTGGCTAAGTGTTGAAAAACCTTGTTTTTGCAAAACTAAGAAAACAACTAAGTTAATGAACCACCTGGGTGGATGTGGCTTTGATTGGTTTATGTTGAGTGGTTCCCTGTGGTCATGTCGTCGAACCTCTGAACCACCAGGTGTATCTCACTTGTGGACGGCCACCCGGGAGCAAAGAGATTGGAGACGTTCAAGTCATGAAGCTTCCAATGCAACCACAAGACATATGGGCTCTGTCTTGGTCAACTAAGCTACAAGAACTCAAGCCAGGTGGACAGAGGGTGGTAGATGCTGGTAGGATGGAACGCATCCATTTGGTCTGAGGGAATGCTTCTGAAAGGCCTCGTCTTAGTTTTCACTTGGCCATTTGAGGCAAAATGAGTCTCATGGCAAAACGGGTTAACTAAGTCTTGTGGGAAAAGTACACCACCTCTGCAGAGTGTTTAGAACTAAGTACTTAGCCGTGTCCCCGGTTACGAACAATTATGACTGACATGATGTTGAAGCTGTTCAAGAATCTCCTCACCCCAATTTCTCTAAGTTAAAACTTGATGGGTAAATTTGGGTAGAAGCATATACCCAAAGTTTTGCTAAGGAAAAATTTGAGTTTTACCAAGATAGGGAAAGGCTTGTTTTTGCTAAGTTAAACTCCACCTGGCCAAGAAGCATATACGTGTAGGTGCCATTGAGTCCACCAAAAGTGACATCTTGCCAATACATTCAAAGTATTGACCCTCCGTGGCTGCAACGTATCATGTTGCAGGTGGCTACTAAGAAGATTGAAGGTTGCTGTGCTTCGGTCATGAGTCTTCGTCCAACACGTCTACCTGCGGAGCTTTGAAGAAAAGAAGACTTGTAGTTCATTTACTTAGTCATTTTCTAGAGTTGTAATAAGTTGTGGCTTTGTGCCTTATTGAGTTGTAAAAGACTATGTTATTTGTGGATCAAGCATTGTAATAAAGACCTTTGTATTCTTGGTATTTCATCTTATAACTGTGTGTGCTAGCAGTCGATCCGGGACTAGCACAAATAAAGCACAGGTACGCTTCAGATGGTATCAGAGCAAAGTGTTGCCCTTATGATGAGGACATCCCTACGGTTGATACAGCCGTTGCACCTACAACCACACTTCCTCCCATTCCACAATTCCAAGGACCTCTCACAAGAGCTCGTGCATGCCAACTAAATTATCAGGTACTTTCGTTTCTAGGAACTATTCCTAATATTCATGAGAATATGATGCTGCCTAAATAAGATGTGTTTATGTTACTTAGGAATGATGGGCCTCGCATGGATGAGAGGGACAAGCATTGGAGCATGATCGTGCATGGAGATGATGGCAGCAATCGTGTGAGGATTCAGGATGACGCTGCAAGTGAAGATTTCAGAACTTTGAAGCCACCATAATGCTGCAAGGATGCTCGGACGAAATTCACAAGTTACCAAATCATAAAATTCTTCCAAGGCTTTATATGGTGCTGCTCACCTTATTTTATGGGTTAAACCCATGTATTTTCATCATAGGTATTTTAGGGATTTTCTGGAGGCTATTTGAGTGGAAATTGGCCCATCTAGGGTTATATTCGGATGGCCCATTACGGCTGTACGAAAATCCCTGCCCTTTCCCTCATATATACCTCCTCCTAGCCGTCATTAGAACTTGGATTTTGTTTAGTCAAAGACTTAGCCACGAGCTACTCTTCGCCATAGGCACAAGTGTCAAATCGACCTTTTGTACTACGCATAGACAGAATCCCACCTCTTCAATAAAGCCTTCATCTATATTCGCAATATCTTGATTGCATCTATAATTCTTGCTTGTTCTTCGATTGCTTGCAGGGATTGATCCTCGTGATCAGGTTGATCTAGCTCTGGCGTGATCAATAGCCTCAGAAGTTGGTGTATCGATTGCTAAGGCGCAACGTCTCGCACATTTGTAGTCGGATCGTCAACGTCGACCTCCACCATAATCGATAGTTATCGTCTCATCGAAAGATCGGGCACCTTTACCCTATCACCTTAGGTTCGTGACCCTAGGATTGGACGAAAACCCTTAGGAAAATTTAGGAGTGTTTTTGTTCTCTTTGTTGCTAACACTTAGAAATAGTTTTGACTTCTCTAAGTTAGAAATCACTTTAACTTTTGTTCAGCGCTTTTGTTAAGTTTTTCTCATTTGATTTATTAACTTGTCATGCTCCAACGTAAAGATGTCAACCTTCCGCATCACCAAGCCCGGCAACTTCAAGAACTACAGTTTCGGAGAGCGCCTCATCGACATCGTCACTGCCTTGTCCCTGCCTACCTCATTCATCAGAGGGAGCGAGATGACCAAGTTTCACAAGAAGGGCATCTGGGTCATCCACATCACGCAGCCAGGATGCGAGACAGAGCCGAAGACTGAAAAGATCAAGTTCAAGACCTTCCACACCAACAAGAAGATAGGCGCCCAACTCCTCATGCAAGAACAGATAGCACGCCTCTCTGAACGTCACTTCTCCGAGCTTCAGAACCACTACTCCCACTCCTACGGCCGACGCGATGAGGAGGGCATGGTCATCGGGCTACCTAACAGCAAACAGGACCTCATGCGCACTCACCTCACCGAATTAGAGTATCTCATCAGGGACGTCGATGTTGAGAGGTACAATGAGTTGTTTAACAACGATGAGCTACGTACCTAGCTTGCCGAGAAGGACAAGCAACACCAGGAGCAGGAGAAGAAGATCAAGGAGATGGAGGAGAAGTTCGAGACTCAAGAGAAGCAGCGGAAGAGCCAAGAGAAGAAAATCCAAGCCAGGAACAAAGATGTTAGAGAGATGAAGCAGAAGATAGAGTGCAATGACTTCGAGCTAGAAGCGGACCATGATCTGATCGAGAAGCTGCGCGCCGACAAGAGGGAGCTTCAAGAGAAGGTCGACACCCTAACTGAAGAATTGCAAGACTATAAGAGGCTACTCAAGGAGAATGGCTTCGATGTTGAGGAGGAGGAAGTCGTCATGGAAGAGTAGAGTAGTTAGATAGACTACCACACTTTATCTTAGAGTTTGCGTTTATGCCCGTGACCGCTTGTGGTATCCCATTAGACATTGTGTCCCTTAGATTAAAAACGTTTGTGTACCTTCAAACTATTTGTGAGATGTTTATTGCATGCTTGGTTTAAAAGTTCTTCTATGCTTGTGTGTTTATGTATGTGTGTTCTTTTAAGGATTGTTTGTGCATATGGGTAGGAAACTTTATTTCCTTAGACTCTTTCTCTAAGTCTAACCTCACCTATTTCGAACCCAACAGATGCCTCCTCGTCGCGCTCCTGAGGAACAGATGCAGCAGATGATGGAAGCCCAGGCTCAACTCATGCAAGTCATGACTCAGTTTCTGGCCAATGCTAACAACAACAATAATAACAACAACAACCCTCCGCCACCACCTCCCCCCCAGGTCGACATGCTTACAAGGTTCCTAAGGCTACGTCCTGCCAAGTTTTCTCATGCTGCTGAACCACTAGAAGCCATGGATTGGCTCCGTTATGTCAACAAGGACTTGGTGATAACTGGTTGCACTGATGCTGAAAAGGTTAGGTTTGCAGCTCATCTGTTGGAAGGACCAGCAGCAAGCTGGTGGGACACTTACCAGATCACTTATCCCATCGAAGGAGTGACATGGGACTCATTCCAGGAAGGATTTCGGGTTGCACACATATCTTCTGGTGTGATGGGTCTGAAGAAGAAGGAATTCTGTGATCTCAGACAGAAGTTTCGCAGCGTGTCTGAGTACATTGATGAGTTCACCAACCTGTCACGCTATGCACCAGATGACATTGACACTGATGCAAAAAGGAAGGAGAAGTTCCTAGAGGGTCTCCATGACGAGTTGTCGATCCCTCTGTTTGTTGCCTACACTCCTACCTTTCAGTCTCTGCTTTATCAAGCTATAACTCTAGAAAGCAAGAAAAAGCAGTCTGAGAACAGAAAGAGGAAGCATCATGTTAGCAAGTACCAAGAGCCTGTGCACAAGCGAAGCTATCACAATGACCATGGAAGCTCTGGATTCCATAAGAATGGAGGAAACCACCACAACCATAATGGTGGAAATGGGCACCAGCATCACAAGGGAAATGGCCACATCCATAATGGTCACAGGAATCACAACAGTCATGACTCCACCATGACAAATAGCCATAACAATGGCAACAACAATGGCCGAAACAATAATGTCCCCGAGAAGAGGGATATTAGTCAGGTGGAATGCTTCAAGTGCCACAAGACTGGGCATTATGCAAATGATTGCCCACAGAAGAAAGAAGAAGGAAACAAGCCCAATCCATTCCAGAAGGGGCATGTTAACCACATCAATGTGGAGGAGATTTATGATGAGCCTGACGACGTCTATGGTATGTTTCTGCTCAATAAGTGATCCATGATTGTATCAATCATGGATCATGCTGATTTTGACTGTATCCTCATCAATAAGTTTTCAACACTTGTTCTTTTCGACACTGGTGCATCGCATTCATTCATTTCAAGAGCATTTGTGGTTAAGAACAAATTACCCACTGAAACAATAGGTTGTCCTATAAGGGTAAGTTCTCTAGGGGGAGAGTTGATAGTAAATGCCGGTTGTAGAGACCTAGTCCTGGAAATTGGAAAACATAAGTTTCCGGCTAATCTCATTGTCCTAGACTCACAAGGATTAGATGTCATCCTGGGCATGGATTGGATGACCGCTTTTGAGGGAGTCATAGACTGTGCAAACAAAACCATCACCCTCACAACCCCTGAAAAGAAACACTATTGTTTCAAATCAACCTTCGAGTTTAAAGGGTCTAAGGTTAACTCTCTTAAGGGGGTTAGTATGCATGAAGTGATGAGGACATCCCTACTACACAGCCATCTCCACCTACTATTGATGATCCTATTGTTGCTGATCAAGATAAGTCCAATGACAAGATTAGGATTGGACCAATTACTCAAGCCCGTGCCAAGTTGTTACAACAGCAGGTGAACTCACTCCTTGCTGAATCTGATATTTATTGTAATGAGAATTTTATACTGCCTAAGTCTTTGTTCATATGTATGATCACGTTCATTGGAGAAGAAGGGGTTCGAGGGAGCGAGGAGATGCAACACATGGAGCACGACGTGGTGATCAAGCAAGAGGGCGCGAGGGAGGAGAGGGAGGCCGGCGCCACAAGCATGGAGAACATCACCACGTGAAGAAGATCAAGTCTGGATGAGCACAAGCATGTGATGGTGCACTAGGACTGCCTACGACACAATGTCTACACGTCTAAGGCGCGCTACACACATGGCCTGCGTGATAAAATTAGGCCGAACCCATATATGGGTCGGTATGTACCCGTTTGAGTCGAACCGAGTAAGTTTGGGCCCAAACCAGGCATGTTTTGGGCCAGGTCTTTGCTGAGGACGCCCGACCACCTATAAGTAGCCCTGGGCGCCCCCTCAATTAGGGTTAGACCACGTTTAGACTAAAGATTACTTTGTTAAACTGCTGTAAGCATTCATCTGAATTCCTCTGCACCAATTCATCTAGATTTGGTGTTATACTGCTGCAAGTTTAGTGTGATCTGTTGTTCTATTGGGAATCAGTAGATTGCAAACTACCATTTTGTGGTCGACGGCTACGTGCGCAAGTGTGTGGAGTCATGAATATCCTATAGGGTTTGAGAGCTGTAGCATTGGCATCAGGGTTCAAGCGCGGAGAGTTCATCGTTGACACCAAGTTATCCCCGACAATCATTCGCTGCCATCATCACCATCGCATTGCTCACGAGAAGATCGGGCCACCCCATATCATCTTGGTATCAGATTTCCACGGTTTACTCGGTGAGCATCCACAAATTCATCCCTGCAATTCATTTTTGTTTTCAGTCCTATCCAGAAAAGGCCAAAAAAAAATTAGGGTTCTCAATTTTGCCATAGCCTAGATTGCATCGTATTTTAGTTTTAGTCGTTGATCGTGTGTTCTTTTTGCGTAGCCGTTTTCATCTTTTTTTTCCGTCCATGGCGTTCGTCGTCAGTTTCCGATCGTTCCGATCGTTTCCGATCGTGCAATCACCAGATCGATTTTTGTGTCTGCTGTTTTTCCAAGAGTCCACATATCCCACGTTTCTTTACCAGATCCGGTTGAGATCCTTGACTCCATCGCTACCTTCTTGATACGTCTCCAACTTATCTATAATTTTTGATGCTCCATGCTTGTTTTTACACCATTTGCCTAATGTTTCGTTACACTTCGTGGCACTTTTATGCATTTTCCAGAACTAACCTACTAACGAGTTGCCACAGTGCCAGTTCCCTGTTTTCTGCTGTTTTTGTGTTTCAGAAGTGATACACAGGAAATATTCTCGGAATTGGACGAAACAAGTTCCTGAAGTCTTATTTTACCCGGAAGCTTCCAGAGATCCAAAGAGGAGTAGGAGGGGGGCCACATGGGCCCCACACACCAGACCGGTGCGGCCAGGGCCTGGGCCGCGCCAGCCAGGTGTGAGGCCACCTGGCCCCACCTCTGACATCGCCCCTTCACCTATAAAGACCCCCTGACCGAAAAAACCTAAACACCCGATCAATTTTCCAGAACACATCGTGATCCGCCGCCGCTGTCGACCCAAAGATCGGGAGGGTCCAGAAGCTCTTCCCGGTACCCTGCTGGAGAGGGGAATCGCCACTGGAGGTCTTCTTCATCGCCATGCTTGCCTCCAGAGCGATGAGTGAGTAGTCTACCTTGGACTATGGGTCCATAGCAGTAGCTAGATGGTTGTCTTCTCCACCATGTGCTTCATGTTTAGATCTCATGAGCTGCCCTACATGATTGAGGACATCCATCTATTGATACAACCGCTGCAACGAAACACATACAAGGACCCATCACTCGAGCTCGTGCCAAGCAACTTAACTATCAGGTACTTTCGTTTCTTGGAACTCTTTCTCACATACATGAGAATATGATGCTGCCTAAATCAGATATGTTTATTACTCTTAGGAATGATGGACCTAGCATGGATGAGAGGGACAAGCATTGGAGCATGATTGTGCATGGAGATGGCAGCAAGCGTTTGAGGATTGAAGAAGATGCCACGAGTGGAGATTTCAGAACTTTCAAGCCACCATAATGAAGGATGAAGACTTGGACGAAATATACAAAGAACTACTTCATAAATTCGTCCTTAGATAAATATGGTGCTGCGTCACATTTATTTTTGGGCCAGGCCCATGTAATTTTCGCAGCAAATAAGGCAGCCACTTTTAGGAGTCCGAATTTGAGGAGAAAAAGGCCTGTTAGGGTTCCGTTCGACCACCCTATCCATGGCTGGTCGCACCCCTACCTTTTCCTCCTCAAATACCCCCCGTAGCCGTCATTAGAACTCGGATTTTGATTAGACTAAAGTTAGCCATTGCTGCAACTACGAGCTCGACTTTTGAGGCCAATCGCCCAGAAGAAGACCACCTATTCGGAATCCCACCTTTTGAATAAAGCATACATCTTTCATCCGCAATATCTTGATTGCTGTATTAGTTCTTACTTGTTCTCGATTTCAGGTAGGAATTAAGACCCTCGCTGGTCAGGCTGATCGTGCATCCGCAAGATCAGTAACTCCCGGAGATTGTCCTAGCGATTGCATTGGCGCACGAGCTTCGCACGTGTAGTCGGATCGTCAAGCACGAACATCCTCCGTCCTCGGAAAAGGTGTCCGATCTTTCGATGAGATCTTGATATGTCGATTTGGTGGGTGGAGTTCGTGCTTGACGATCCGACTACACGTGCGAAGCTCGTGCGCCAATGCAATCGCTAGGACAATCTCCGAGAGTTACTGATCTTGCGGATGCACGATCAGCCTGACCAGCGAGGGTCTTAATTCCTACCTGAAATCGAGAACAAGTAAGAACTAATACTGCAATCAAGATATTGCGGATGAAAGATGTATGCTTTATTCAAAAGTTGGGATTCCGAATAGGCGGTCTTCTTCTGGGCGATTGGCCTCAAAAGTCGAGCTCGTAGTTGCAGCAATGGCTAACTTTAGTCTAATCAAAATCCGAGTTCTAATGATGGCTACGGGGGGTATTTGGGGAGGAAAAGGTAGGGGTGTGACCAGCCATGGGTATGGTGGTCGAACGGAACCCTAACAGGCCTTTTCTCCTCAAATTCGGACTCCTAAAAGCGGCTGTCTTATTTGCTGCGAAAATTACATGGGCCTGGCCCAAAAATAAAAGTGACGCAGCACCATATCTATCTAAGGACGAATTTATGAAGTAGTTCTTTGTATATTTCGTCCAAGTCTTCATTCTTCATTACGGTGGCTTCAAAGTTCTAAAATCTCCACTCGTGGCATCTTCTTCAATCCTCAAACGCTTGCTGCCATCTCCATGCATGATCATGCTCCAATGATTGTCCCTCTCATCCATGCTAGGTCCATCATTCCTAAGAGTAACAAACATATCTGATTTAGGTAGCATCATATTCTCATGTATGCGAGAAAGAGTTCCAAGAAACGAAAGTACCTGATAGTTAAGTTGCTTGGCACGAGCTCGAGTGATGGGTCCTTGTATGTGTTCCGCTGTAGGTGCAGCGGTTGTATCAATAGATGGGATGTCCTCATCATGCTCCCCTTCTTGAATTGAAGTCGTCCTCGACGCAACCGCATCTTCTTCACCGAAGTAAGGCTTTAAATCTGCAATGTTAAATGTAGGACTTACCATACGAAAATCTGCAGGAAGCTCAAGTTTATATGCATTATCATTGATTTTCTCTATCACCTTAAAAGGACCATCAGCACGTGGCATTAACTTAGACTTGCGCAAATCAGGAAAACGATCTTTGCGCAAATGCAACCAAACAAGATCACCAACCTTAAACACAACATGCTTTCGTCCTCTATCCCCAGCAACTTTATACTTAACATTCATGCGTTCTATGTTGTCTTTAGTAGTTGCATGCAATTTTAAAATCAAATCAGGATGTTGTGTAGCATCAAAATTATTTTGCACTGAAGATGGTAAAGGCAACAAATCAATAGGTGCACGTGGAACAAAACCATAGACAATCTGAAAAGGGCTCATCTTTGTGGTAGAATGCAGCGAACGATTATAAGCAAATTCAATATGAGGCAAACACTCTTCCCACAATTTTAAGTTCTTCTTTAAAACAGCCCGCAACATGGTAGATAAAGTTCTATTAACTACTTCAGTTTGTCCATCAGTTTGGGGATGACATGTAGTACTAAACAGCAATTTAGTCCCCAACTTAGCCCATAAACATCTCCAAAAGTGGCTAAGAAATTTAGTATCACGGTCCGAAACAATAGTATTTGGCACACCATGCAAACAAATGATATCACGAAAAAACAAATTAGCAATGTGCGCTGCATCATCGGTCTTGTGACAAGGAATAAAGTGTGCCATCTTAGAAAACCGATCCACAACAACAAAAATACTATCCCTCCCCTTCTGTGTACGAGGTAATCCCAAAACAAAGTCCATCGAAATATCCTCCCAAGGAACACTAGGAACAGGAAGAGGCATATATAAACCATGTGGATTAAGGCGAGACTTAGCTTTTTGACAAGTAGTGCAGCGTGCCACGAATCTCTCAACATCTCGCCGCATGCGTGGCCAAAATAAGTGTGCAGCAAGAACATCCTGCGTCTTCTTGACACCAAAGTGTCCCATTAATCCTCCTCCATGCGCCTCCTGTAACAACAAAAGACGAACGGAACCATCTGGGATGCATAGTTTGTTAGCACGGAACACAAATCCATCATTAAGGATGAATTTGTTCCATGTTCTACCATCTTTACAATTCTGCAACACATCTTTAAATTCAGCATCATGCAAGTATTGTTCCTTGATAGTTTCCAACCCAAAAATTTTGAAGTCAAGCTGAGATAACATAGTATAACGGCGCGACAAAGCATCAGCAATAATATTATCTTTACCCTTTTTGTGTTTGATAACATAAGGAAAAGATTCAATAAATTCAACCCACTTTGCATGGCGATGATTCAGTTTTGCTTGACTACGAATATGCTTCAAAGATTCATGATCAGAATGTATAACAAATTCTTTAGGCCATAAATAATGTTGCCAAGTTTCTAATGTCCGAACCAGCGCATATAATTCTTTATCATAAGTAGAATAGTTCAGACTAGGCCCACTCAATTTTTCACTAAAATATGCTACAGGTTTGCCCTCTTGTAATAATACACCTCCCAAACCAATTCCACTAGCATCACATTCAAGTTCAAATGTCTTATTAAAATCAGGAAGTTGGAGTAATGGAGCATGTGTTAACTTATCTTTCAGTATCATGAAGGCCTCTTGTTGTGCATCGCCCCAAACAAAGGGCACATCCTTCTTTGTGAGCTCATTCAATGGCGCAGCAATAGAACCAAAATCTTTGACAAAGCGCCTATAAAACCCAGCGAGACCAAGAAAACTTCTCACTTGTGTGACCGTCTTGGGCTGCGGCCAATTCTCAATAGCTTCAATCTTGGCTGGATCAACTTCAATTCCCTGTTCTGTAACAACATAACCAAGAAAAGCAACTCTGTTTGTGCAAAAGGTGCACTTCTCAAGATTACCATACAGACGTGCATCATGTAAAGCATTGAAAACAGCACGTAAATGATCCAAATGGTCCTCTAAAGATTTGCTATATATGAGAATGTCATCAAAATATACCACCACAAAACGGCCAATAAAAGCACGTAAAACTTCGTTCATCAGTCTCATAAAGGTACTAGGTGCATTAGTTAAACCAAACGGCATTACTAACCACTCATATAAACCGAACTTAGTTTTAAAAGCTGTTTTCCATTCATCTCCTAATTGCATACGAATTTGGTGGTAACCACTACGCAAATCAACTTTAGAGAACATAATAGAACCACTCAACTCATCCAGCATGTCATCCAAATGAGGTATAGGGTGACGATATTGAATGGTAATATTATTAATAGCTCGACAATCAGTACACATGCGCGAAGAACCATCTTTCTTAGGTACTAAAATAATAGGAACAGCGCATGGACTAAGAGACTCATGAATATAACCTTTGTCCAATAAACTCTGGATTTGTCGTTGGATCTCTTTTGTTTCTTCAGGATTGGTGCGATATGGCGCACAGTTGGGCAGCGAGGCTCCTGGAATCAAATCAATTTGGTGTTCTATCCCACGAATAGGCAGAAGTCCAGGTGGAACATCTTGTGGAAAAACGTCTATGTATTCCTGCAAAAGGTTAGCAACCGCAGGTGGCAAAGAATAAGTACCAATAGTAAAATGAACGCGTGCAGTTCTTGTTACCTTGAACTTACGGGAGCTCTCAAACCATTGAATGTAATAGGGATGAGGTCGTTGTCGTGTGGGTAGAGCAAGCTTCTCCACCATGTCAATACTAGCCAGATTGTTACAGCTCCCTCCATCAATGATGATCCGGATAGCTCTCTCCTTAACAAATTGTGGCGTTGATCATGCTCGGCTTTGCTCAATTGCACACTCAAGACACGTTGTGCAACTAAACTCTTGTATTGATCAGCAGTCTCAGCTCCCATTACCTCCATCTCCTTGTCAGAATCTGAATTGGCACCACCACGTGCAGCAATAAGTGCCAATGTATCATCATCAAAATCACTCGCAGAGTCATATTCGCCATCTTCTAGCACCACCATCACACGTTTGGTTCGGCATTCTTTTTCGATGTGACCAAACCTAAAACATTTGCGACATTGAATGTCGCGAGTCTTCCCCGTGGAGGCCATGGAAGAAGAACTCCGTGTCGGACCAGCTGATGGTGATGGAGCAGGAGCAGGTGGCGTTCTTGACGTCGGCGTGGTATACCTAGAGGTGGAAGGACCTGGTGCATCCCCACGATAAGGTGGAGCCGATTGGCGCGCAGACCATGAAGGAGTACGACCTGCAGAATTATTAGCTCTTCTCCATGATGGTTGATGATCCTGCACTTCAAGTTCAGCTTTGCAAGCAAGGTGAAATAAATGAGTAATAGTGTTGTACTCCTTGTAGTCTAAAATATGCTGAATCTCCTTATTTAACCCACCAAAGAAACGTGCAAGCATAGCTTCATTATCCTCTACAATACCACAACGAATCATGCCTGTTTGTAACTCTTGATAATACTCTTGTACAGAATTTTTGCCTTGTTCTAAACGAGTTAATTTTTTAAGCAAGTCCCGTTGATAATGTGGAGGTACAAAACGAGTACGCATGGCATGTTTTAGACCAAGCCAAGTAGCAGGAATATTAGCATGATTGACTCGACAATGTTCAGACCACCAGATAGAAGCAAAATCTGTAAATTCACATGTAGCAGCACTAACACGCAAATGCTCAGGGTAGCGTAAACATGCAAAATGTTGCTCTACTTCTAACTCCCAAGTGAGATATGCATCAGGATTATATCTACCCTCAAATGGCGGAATATTTAATTTCAGCTTGGCCACATGTTCATCATCACGTACCGGACGCGGAGGTGGACGAGCGTTGCGGTTGTATTGCCGCGGACGGCCAGGTGCAGGTTGTTGGACCTCATCCTCGTCGAGCTCGTTTTCATCTTCGAACTCGTTTGCCCCCTCGTCAGCATCATATCTGTCCTGGGTGGCCGCCTCCGTAGCGTGATAAGGATCACACCGGTGATCCTTGGAGTTTTGTCCCGATCTTTCACAGCGAGTCAACCCGGATAAATATCTTCCAATCACGCGAAGAACGCAACCTGAAGAAGAGGAACGAATCCAGCAAGCAACGTGAAGAGAATCAACACGCCTCAAACCTGAGCCTGATAATCCTTGATGAACACAAGAACCTTCACAGCAATATATCAATGAGATAGATAACGGCAGCGCCGTCCCCGGAGGGATGCTACACGCAGCACACAACTCTTTGGTTTAACTCGAATTTCTGAACCCCTAAACCCTAAACTGCTGGCCTCCTTATATAGATGGCCAGAAAACTGTTGGGCTTGGACAGGCCCAAACCCAAAACACAAATAAAACTCAGTGGCCCATAACATGACCTGACACACGAAATAACATAAGCATGAATATAAATTGCTGACACAACCTTAGACTAAATTATCTCATATCGTAGGTCGTCCTGGCGTGCCAATCTGCAATGAGCTTCCCTCATCTTGGTGGAGTCCTGAAATTGGGCTTCACCTCCTCCGTCGTGCCCATATCATCCTCCCCCCCTTCAAAAAGCGTTGTCCCCAACGCGTGAGGGTCTGCTCGAAAAGGTGGCGGAATATCAATAATAGCACCACGCATATTCGCCGTCTTCAAGTCTTGCTTGCCTTCCTCACCACATCCTCCCTCTTGGCCTGCTCGACTTGATACAGCCCTAGGTGGCTGCACCTCTTTTCTTCGCCAAATGAACTTGTACTTAGGTGCCTCCACCTTCTTCTTCTTCTCAACTCTTGATGGAGCTTTGTGCTGCTGAACATGAATCTTCTGTGCACGACCCTGCAAAGTAGTAATGCCTGGGCCACACAACTGACGAACACATCCATCCTTGCCTTTGTGCACACGTACTGCTGCTCCAACAAAACATTTCCGAGGTGTTCTAACAAAACTGTGGCTGACTATCCGTGGCACCATATGCACCGGAACACGATCAGCACCACCGTCATCGGTCTGAACACCCATGTCAACACGAACTGGAAGTGGAACACATGGAACACATGCTGACATATCCTTCCCTTCATCAATAAGAGGCTTGACTTCAACCGGCATGTCACTAACAAGAACAATGGGCTTGTCATCTACAGGCTTGGCTGAAACGTTATCACCATCGATGCTTTTCGCATCATGCTCCTCATGCTGCGGCATAGCTAGCCCAGATTTTGGCTTAGCCTTGCGCAACTTCGCCTTGTGTACCATCAGCTCAACATCAGACTTTATTTGATCATCCTGCATAGGTTTCAAAGTCCGTTGTTTGCCATCATGCACAAAAGAATAAGTATTTGCTCTCCCAGCATGCATAGCATTGCGATCATACTGCCATGGACGTCCAAGTAACACTCCACACACCTCCAATGGCAACACATCGCACTCCACCTCATCAACATAATCATCAACTGTAAATGGCACACGTACCTTATGAGTAACCTTTAGCACACCGGAGCTATTCAACAACTCAACATGCTTAGGTTCAGGAATACGCCATGTAGACAACCCCAATGATGCCACCACAGCCCCACTAATGCCATTACAGTAGCTACCACTGTCAATGATCAGTTTGCACGCTTTCTCCTTGATGGTGCACTGTGTCTGAAACAGGCTCCATCGCTGATTCCGTACCACCGCCTTATCACCAGTAGCCAATTTGTGAAGCTGAATACTCATACCTCTCAATGGTGTGTCATCTCCATCAACTTTGGCTTGTACCATTGGAACAACCGCCTTGTCTGATTCCACGGTCTTGTCCAAAAATCGAGTACGCAGAAATTGCTTAAAAACCTCCCAACGAGATGTGTCAAGGGTGATGCCCTTTGCGCACCGTTCTTCACGCCACCAACCAGCCACCTGCGTATCCACACGCCGATGGGCAAGTACAAATTCAGTAAAACCGCCAAACTTGCTATCACGGGTACGACATTGTGCAAAGCCACGCTCCATGTGAGATTCCCAAGACGCATACTCTGTGAACTTTGCAGCACTGTTCAAACTCCACGTGATTTTAGTTGCATCATACCGAAAACCAGCCAAGATCTCTAAATAGTCACTGTAGATATCGTCCGCTTTGTCAGTCAAACGGACAGGCCGTGATAAACTCATACCTGAATATTGCTCGTCACGACAGAAAAAGTACACCAAAAAGTTGTTCCAAACTGACCCCAAAACGCAGCTATGTTATGAATCTGCGGAACCAATACGAGTGACCAAAGTGAGACCTATTCCTTTCAGTTTCTGGAGCGGTAGCGACACAGCAATATCGCTGCAGCGACCCACAGCAGTTTTGTGGCAGGGGCTGATCGAGAAACTGCAGCGCCGGCCCGCGAAGAAGGATCGCGGGCGATCGATCCCAGTGTCGCGGCAGAGAAATTGAATGGATATGGTGCTGTGGCAAGACGCAACAGAAAATCTCACAAATGTATAGCCTCCTGAAGCGATGCAGAGGCGCGCGACGCGTCTTCGCTCGACCACAGACCTACTCTGTGGTTAGGCGCGAGGCCAAGCGCTCGTGATTCCTCGTCGTTGCAGAAACCCAGCGATCCAGCCTTTGTGGCAGGTGTGGCTCGCTCGGGGCCGATCTCCCGCGCAGAGTGGGCCGGCCCACAAAATGCCAGGGGCGCGCGGGGCTTCGAGCTGGCGAGGCGATGGGTTCCTCGATCGCGGGACGTGCCTGAGGACGGAGCACGTCTGGCGTCCGGCGAGCGAGCGATCGTTTATCTTTTTTTTTTTTTTTTTTGCACTTGACACGATCGGATCTGGCCAGCCTTCGGGAGGAGCGATCGAACCAGCTATCGATAGGAGAAAAATCACGTGGCGTCAATCGCGGCGACTCCAGGCGCGTGGGATCTGGTTCCCCTTCTTTTTTTTCTGATTGATCGGATCTGCCTGCAGCTATCGATTCCACATGTTTTTTTTCTCTTTTCACAGCGATCCGATCTGGAACTTGGCCTCAGAGATCGATCCCGACCCAGCAAGGCCGATCGGATATGCTGCAGCCTGGGAGTGATCGATCCCGATCTGGATGGCAACTTCAACAATAATCAGCAACACGATCCAATCGCCCACTCTCCTCAAACCAATCTGAAAACCTCCGATGAAGAACAATCTGATCTGAATACTTTTTGGGGAAAGAACAATCCACAAATCAAACAATCAACATAAAATACTCGCTGTGATCAACCCAGTAATCTGATACCACATGATAAGGATCACACCGGTGATCCTTGGAGTTTTGTCCCGATCTTTCACAGCGAGTCAACCCGGATAAATATCTTCCAATCACGTGAAGAACGCAACCTGAAGAAGAGGAACGAATCCAGCAAGCAACGTGAAGAGAATCAACACGCCTCAAACCTGAGCCTGATAATCCTTGATGAACACAAGAACCTTCACAGCAATATATCAATGAGATAGATAACGGCAGCGCCGTCCCCGGAGGGATGCTACACGCAGCACACAACTCTTTGGTTTAACTCTAATTTCTGAACCCCTAAACCCTAAACTGCTGGCCTCCTTATATAGATGGCCAGAAAACTGTTGGGCTTGGACAGGCCCAAACCCAAAACACAAATAAAACTCAGTGGCCCATAACATGACCTGACACACGAAATAACATAAGCATGAATATAAATTGCTGACACAACCTTAGACTAAATTATCTCATATCGTAGGTCGTCCTGGCGTGCCAATCTGCAATGAGCTTCCCTCATCTTGGTGGAGTCCTGAAATTGGGCTTCACCTCCTCCGTCGTGCCCATATCATAGCGGCCGCAGCAGTTGCCGCGGCTGCAACGGTACCCGCAGATGGCGGTATGAGAGGAACGCGGCGAGCACGTGGTACTGGGATGCCCGGCTGTGGCAGTGGTGGTAAACGGGCCAGGACTTCCCGGAACCGGGTGTCGAGCTTGGTGTTGAAGGATGCCTCAAGACCAGCAATCTTGTCCATCGCATCAGAAAGCTTGGAATCAACATCACCCAAGCGTGTGTCCACATCTTGTGCACGCCCCACCAACAGCCGAGTGAAGTGGGCATGCAACTCTGCATTAGTCATCTTCTCTGGATCAACATCATCCTTCGTGGTTCCTGTCATGGTTAGCGTAGAAGCAAGCACAAATATATATACCTACGCACTACGGAATATGGTGGGATCACGCGTAATCCGTCAAGCGGTATACAAAGCTCTTACAAGTTCTTACCAAACAGGAGGAAGGTGATATGCAACCAGCAAAAAGCAGCGACTCCCAAGATTGCACAAAGCGATTACCAGGTGTCCTGTAATGTGCTGGTCCTAGGCTTATATGGTAGCAAAAACAGCAAATATCAAAACAGCAATGCAACGTTGAAAGAATGCTCAACCACTGTACTGTGCTGGTCCTAGGCTATACCGTGCTAGAGACACGAGCCGAGAACACTAAGAAAGTCACGGCGTGGCACAATAAGCAGAAAGAAACAGCTCCAAAGCAAGATATAAGTGAAGATCTGCAGGAATTTTCGGGTCCGAAACTTCAGAGGGCAAAAACTCGGCCTTCCCGGCCTTTTTGGGAGTTCTGAGTGTCGCACAATAACCAGTGTTGTGGTTACATAGATCTTTTCGTGCTGAGCATTTTGAGTGGTCGCACGTCGAAAATGGAGTTCGTATGCAAAAGTTATGGCCAGTTGAAATTTGCTGTCGAAAACCGTCAAAAACTGACGAAACTGTCCAATTCGGACTGAAATCGGACTGGACTAGTAGGAACGGGTCAACCCGACTTGGATGCGGATTTGACTTTTTTTTTTGCTCTTCTTCTTCCTCTTGACTGGCGACCGAAACCTAACTCACGGACTCTGAAAAAGGCACGGATGAAATTGGGAGGAACGAATAAAATCTAATGTGAAGCCAGTGGCGGAAGTATATGGCGTGGTGGTGGAAGGATATGGTGGAGCGGTGGTGCAAGCGTGCGGCGGCGGCGTGACTATGGTGATTCGAACTCGAAACTCTAAAGGAACAGACACTAAGACCAGCAACTCGACACGCCGATGCAGACACAAATTCAACGATGCAAACTGAAAAGACAATGCAAAGGCTCGGATGGTTTATGGGACGAGATGATCTAAACCCTAACTGTATTTTTGGCTTTTTTGTGGTTTATAGGTATGAAAACATATGCAATCTAAACTACGAAAATAGTAAATCTCACCGAGCAACCTGAAATCTGAGACCACTTGATGGGGAAAAGGTGTCCGATCTTTCGATGAGATCTTGATATGTCGATTTGGAGGGTGGAGTTCGTGCTTGACGATCCGACTACACGTGCGAAGCTCGTGCGCCAATGCAATCGCTAGGACAATCTCCGAGAGTTACTGATCTTGCGGATGCACGATCAACCTGACCAGCGAGGGTCTTAATTCCTACCTGAAATCGAGAACAAGTAAGAACTAATACTGCAATCAAGATATTGCGGATGAAAGATGTATGCTTTATTCAAAAGTTGGGATTCCGAATAGGCGGTCTTCTTCTGGGCGATTGGCCTCAAAAGTCGAGCTCATAGTTGCAGCAATGGCTAACTTTAGTCTAATCAAAATCAGAGTTCTAATGACGGCTACGGGGGGTATTTGGGGAGGAAAAGGTAGGGGTGCGACCAGCCATGGGTATGGTGGTCGAACGGAACCCTAACAGGCCTTTTCTCCTCAAATTCGGACTCCTAAAAGTGGCTGTCTTATTTGCTGCAAAAATTACATGGGCCTGGCCCAAAACTAAAAGTGACGCAGCACCATATCTATCTAAGGACGAATTTATGAAGTAGTTCTTTGTATATTTCGTCCAAGTCTTCATTCTTCATTACGGTGGCTTCAAAGTTCTAAAATCTCCACTCGTGGCATCTTCTTCAATCCTCAAATGCTTGCTGCCATCTCCATGCATGATCATGCTCCAATGCTTGTCCCTCTCATCCATGCTAGGTCCATCATTCCTAAGAGTAACAAACATATCTGATTTAGGTAGCATCATATTCTCATGTATGCGAGAAAGAGTTCCAAGAAACGAAAGTACCTGATAGTTAAGTTGCTTGGCACGAGCTCGAGTGATGGGTCCTTGTATGTGTTCCGCTGTAGGTGCAGCGGTTGTATCAATAGATGGGATGTCCTCATCATGATGTTGTACCTATGCAAGCTTGTTCTTTGTTACTTGGTAGACCATGGCAATTTGATAGAGAATCTGTACATAATAGTAAAACTAATCAGTATTCTCTTACACATGCTGGCAAGAAAATTGGACTTAAACCCATGACTCTGGAACAAATTTTGAAAGATGATCTTGCTAGAGCTAGTAGATTAAAAAATGATGACAAACATAAGAGTGAGAATCAGATTGTTGCTGCAGATTTTGTACCCCCTAAGCATTCTTCTAAATCTGATTCTAACCATGCTACTGAAATTCATTTGAAGAATCCTTGTTTACTTGCTAGCAGATCTGATCTTGCTGAAATTGATGTCAATATTACTCCATGTTATGCCATTAGTTGCAAAGAAGTTCTATTTTCATTTGAGGATATGCCTCCTTCTCTGCCACCTGCGGTTGCTAACCTTTTGCAGGAATACATGGACATTTTTCCACAAGATGTTCCACCTGGACTTCCACCTATTCGTGGGATAGAACACCAGATTGATTTGATTCCAGGAGCCTCGCTGCCCAACCGTGCGCCATATCGCACCAATCCTGAAGAAACGAAAGAGATCCAACGACAAATCCAGAGTTTATTGGACAAAGGTTATATTCGTGAGTCTCTTAGTCCATGCGCTGTTCCTATTATTTTAGTACCTAAGAAAGATGGTTCTTCGCGCATGTGTACTGATTGTCGAGCTATTAATAATATTACCATTCGATATCGTCACCCTATACCTCGTTTGGATGACATGCTAGATGAGTTGAGTGGTTCTATTATGTTCTCTAAAGTTGATTTGCGTAGTGGTTACCACCAAATTCGTATGCAATTAGGAGATGAATGGAAAACAGCTTTTAAAACTAAGTTCGGTTTATATGAGTGGTTAGTAATGCCGTTTGGTTTAACTAATGCACCTAGTACCTTTATGAGACTGATGAACGAAGTTTTACGTGCTTTTATTGGTCGTTTTGTGGTGGTATATTTTGATGACATTCTCATATATAGCAAATCTTTAGAGGACCATTTGGATCATTTACGTGCTGTTTTCAATGCTTTACGTGATGCACGTTTGTATGGTAATCTTGAGAAGTGCACCTTTTGCATAAACATAGTTGCTTTTCTTGGTTATGTTGTTACAGAACAGGGAATTGAAGTTGATCCAGCCAAGATTGAAGCTATTGAGAATTGGCCGCAGCCCAAGACGCTCACACAAGTGAGGAGTTTTCTTGGTCTCGCTGGGTTTTATAGGCGCTTTGTCAAAGATTTTGGTTCTATTGCTGCGCCATTGAATGAGCTCACAAAGAAGGATGTGCCCTTTGTTTGGGGCGATGCACAACAAGAGGCCTTCATGATACTAAAAGATAAGTTAACACATGCTCCATTACTCCAACTTCCTAATTTTAATAAGACGTTTGAACTTGAATGTGATGCTAGTGGAATTGGTTTGGGAGGTGTGTTATTACAAGAGGGCAAACCTGTAGCATATTTTAGTGAAAAATTGTGTGGGCCTAGTCTGAACTATTCTACTTATGATAAAGAATTATATGCGCTGGTTCGGACATTAGAAACTTGGCAACATTATTTATGGCCTAAAGAATTTGTTATACATTCTGATCATGAATCTTTGAAGCATATTCGTAGTCAAGCAAAACTAAATCGTCGCCATGCAAAGTGGGTTGAATTTATTGAATCTTTTCCTTATGTTATCAAACACAAAAAGGGTAAAGATAATATTATTGCTGATGCTTTGTCGCGCCGTTATACTATGTTATCTCAGCTTGACTTCAAAAAATTTGGGTTGGAAACTATCAAGGAACAATACTTGCATGATGCTGAATTTAAAGATGTGTTGCAGAATTGTAAAGATGGTAGAACATGGAACAAATTCATCCTTAATGATGGATTTGTGTTCCGTGCTAACAAATTATGCATCCCAGATGGTTCTGTTCGTCTTTTGTTGTTACAGGAGGCGCATGGAGGAGGATTAATGGGACACTTTGGTGTTAAGAAGACGGAGGATGTTCTTGCTGCACACTTCTTTTGGCCACGCATGCGGCGAGATGTTGAGAGATTCGTGGCACACTGCACTACTTGTCAAAAAGCTAAGTCTCGCCTTAATCCACATGGTTTATATATGCCTCTTCCTGTTCCTAGTGTTCCTTGGGAGGATATTTCGATGGACTTTGTTTTGGGATTACCTCGTACACAGAAGGGGAGGGATAGTATTTTTGTTGTTGTGGATCGGTTTTCTAAGATGGCACACTTTATTCCTTGTCACAAGACCGATGATGCTGCGCACATTGCTGATTTGTTTTTTCGTGATATCGTTCGTTTGCATGGTGTGCCAAATACTATTGTTTCTGACCGTGATACTAAATTTCTTAGCCACTTTTGGAGATGTTTATGGGCTAAGTTGGGGACTAAATTGCTGTTTAGTACTACATGTCATCCCCAAACTGATGGACAAACTGAAGTAGTTAATAGAACTTTATCTACCATGTTGCGGGCTGTTTTAAAGAAGAACTTAAAATTGTGGGAAGAGTGTTTGCCTCATATTGAATTTGCTTATAATCGTTCGCTGCATTCTACCACAAAGGTGAGCCCTTTTCAGATTGTCTATGGTTTTGTTCCACGTGCACCTATTGATTTGTTGCCTTTACCATCTTCAGTGCAAAATAATTTCGATGCTACACAACGTGCTGAATTGATTTTAAAATTGCATGCAACTACTAAAGACAACATAGAACGCATGAATGTTAAGTATAAAGTTGCTGGGGATAGGGGACGAAAGCATGTTGTGTTTGAGGTTGGTGATCTTGTTTGGTTGCATTTGCGCAAAGATTGTTTTCCTGATTTGCGCAAGTCTAAGTTAATGCCACGTGCTGATGGTCCTTTTAAGGTGATCGAGAAAATCAATGATAATGCATATAAACTTGAGCTTCCTGGAGATTTTGATACGGTAAGTCCTACATTTAACATTGCAGATTTAAAACCTTACTTCGGTGAAGAAGATGAGGTTGCGTCGAGGACGACTTCAATTCAAGAAGGGGAGCATGATGAGGACATCCCATCTATTGATACAACCGCTGCAGCGGAACACATACAAGGACCCATCACTCGAGCTGGTGCCAAGCAACTTAACTATCAGGTACTTTCGTTTCTTGGAACTCTTTCTCACATACATGAGAATATGATGCTGCCTAAATCAGATATGTTTGTTACTCTTAGGAATGATGGACCTAGCATGGATGAGAGGGACAAGCATTGGAGCATGATTGTGCATGGAGATGACAGCAAGCGTTTGAGGATTGAAGAAGATGCCACGAGTGGAGATTTTAGAACTTTGAAGCCACCATAATGAAGGATGAAGACTTGGACGAAATATACAAAGAACTACTTCATAAATTCGTCCTTAGATAAATATGGTGCTGCGTCACTTTTATTTTTGGGCCAGGCCCATGTAATTTTCGCAGCAAATAAGGCAGCCACTTTTGGGAGTCCGAATTTGTGGAGAAAAGGGCCTGTTAGGGTTCCGTTCGACCACCCTATCCATGGCTGGTCGCACCCCTACCTTTTCCTCCTCAAATACCCCCCGTAGCCGTCATTAGAACTCGGATTTTGATTAGACTAAAGTTAGACATTGCTGCAACTACGAGCTCGACTTTTGAGGCCAATCGCCCAGAAAAAGACCGCCTATTCGGAATCCCACCTTTTGAATAAAGCATACATCTTTCATCTGCAATATCTTGATTGCTGTATTAGTTCTTACTTGTTTTCGATTTCAGGTAGGAATTAAGACCCTCGCTGGTCAGGCTGATCGTGCATCCGCAAGATCAGTAACTCCCGGAGATTGTCCTAGCGATTGCATTGGCGCACGAGCTTCGACGTGTAGTCGGATCGTCAAGCACGAACTCCACCCACCAAATCGACATATCAAGATCTCATCGAAAGATCGGACACCTTTGCCCTATCATCAACAACAAAAATACTATCCCTCCCCTTCTGTGTATGAGGTAATCCCAAAACAAAGTCCATCAAAATATCCTCCCAAGGAACACTAGGAACAGGAAGAGGCATATATAAACCTTGTGGATTAAGGCGAGACTTAGGTTTTTGACAAGTAGTGCAGCGTGCCACGAATCTCTCAACATCTCGCCGCATGCGTGGCCAAAAGAAGTGTGCAGCAAGAACATCCTCCGTCTTCTTGACACCAAAGTGTCCCATTAATCCTCCTCCATGCGCCTCCTGTAACAACAAAAGACGAACGGAACCATCTAGGATGCATAATTTGTTAGCACGGAACACAAATCCATCATTAAGAATGAATTTGTTCCATGTTCTACCATTTTTACAATTCTGCAACACATCTTTAAATTCAGCATCATGCAAGTATTGTTCCTTGATAGTTTCCAACCCAAAATTTTTGAAGTCAAGCTGAGATAACATAGTATAACGGCGCGACAAAGCATCAGCAATAATATTATCTTTACCCTTTTTGTGTTTGATAACATAAGGAAAAGATTCAATAAATTTAACCCACTTTGCATGGCGACGATTCAGTTTTGCTTGACTACGAATATGCTTCAAAGATTCATGATCAGAATGTATAACAAATTCTTTAGGCCATAAATAATGTTGCCAAGTTTCTAATGTCCGAACCAGCACATATAATTCTTTATCATAAGTAGAATAGTTCAGACTAGGCCCACTCAATTTTTCACTAAAATATGCTACAGGTTTGCCCTCTTGTAATAACACACCTCCCAAACCAATTCCACTAGCATCACATTCAAGTTCAAACGTCTTATTAAAATTAGGAAGTTGGAGTAATGGAGCATGTGTTAACTTATCTTTCAATATCATGAAGGCCTCTTGTTGTGCATCGCCCCAAACAAAGGGCACATCCTTCTTTGTGAGCTCATTCAATGGCGCAGCAATAGAACCAAAATCTTTGACAAAGCGCCTATAAAACCCAGCGAGACCAAGAAAACTCCTCACTTGTGTGACCGTCTTGGGCTGCGGCCAATTCTCAATAGCTTCAATCTTGGCTGGATCAACTTCAATTCCCTGTTCTGTAACAACATAACCAAGAAAAGCAACTCTGTTTGTGCAAAAGGTGCACTTCTCAAGATTACCATACAAACGTGCATCACGTAAAGCATTGAAAACAACACGTAAATGATCCAAATGGTCCTCTAAAGATTTTCTATATATGAGAATGTCATCAAAATATACCACCACAAAATGACCAATAAAAGCACGTAAAACTTTGTTCATCAGTCTCATAAAGGTACTAGGTGCATTAGTTAAACCAAACGGCATTACTAACCACTCATATAAACCGAACTTAGTTTTAAAAGCTGTTTTCCATTCATCTCCTAATTGCATACGAATTTGGTGGTAACCACTACGCAAATCAACTTTAGAGAACATAATAGAACCACTCAACTCATCTAGCATGTCATCCAAACGAGGTATAGGGTGACGATATCGAATGGTAATATTATTAATAGCTCGACAATCAGTACACATGCGCGAAGAACCATCTTTCTTAGGTACTAAAATAATAGGAACAGCGCATGGACTAAGAGACTCACGAATATAACCTTTGTCCAATAAACTCTGGATTTGTCGTTGGATCTCTTTTGTTTCTTCAGGATTGGTGCGATATGGCGCACGGTTGGGCAGCGAGGCTCCTAGAATCAAATCAATCTGGTGTTCTATCCCATGAATAGGTGGAAGTCCAGGTGGAACATCTTGTGGAAAAACGTCCATGTATTCCTGCAAAAGGTTAGCAACCGCAGGTGGCAAAGAAGGAGGCATATCCTCAAATGAAAATAGAACTTCTTTGCAAACAATGGCATAACATGGAGTAATATTGACATCAATTTTAGCAAGATCAGATTTGCTAGCAAGTAAACAAGGATTCTTCAAACGAATTTCAGTAGCATGGTTAGAATCAGATTTAGAAGAATGCTTAGGGGGTACAAAATCTGCAGCAACAATCTGATTCTCACTCTTATGTTTGTCATCATTTTTTAATCTACTAGCTCTAGCAAGATCATCTTTCAAATTTTGTTCCGGAGTCATGGGTTTAAGTCCAATTTTCTTGCCAGCATGTGTAAGAGAATACTGATTAGTTTTACCATTATGTACAGATTCTCTATCAAAATGCCATGGTCTACCAATTAACAAAGAACAAGCTTGCATAGGTACAACATCACAATCAACAAAATCTGAATAAGTACCAATAGTAAAATGCACGCATGCAGTTCTTGTTACCTTGAGCTTACGGGAGCTCTCAAACCATTGAATGTAATAGGGATGAGGTCGTTGTCGTGTGGGTAGAGCAAGCTTCTCCACCATGTCAATACTAGCCAGATTGTTACAACTCCGTCCATCAATGATGATCCGGATAGCTCTCTCCTTAACAACGCCTCTTGTTTGAAACAAATTGTGGCGTTGATCATGCTCAGCTTTGCTCAATTGCACACTCAAGACACGTTGTACAACTAAACTCTTGTATTGATCAGCAGTTTCAGCTCCCATTACCTCCATCTCCTTGTCAGAATCAGAATTGGCACCATCACGTGCAGCAATAAGTGCCAATGTATCATCATCAAAATCACTCGCAGAGTCATATTCGCCATCTTCAAGCACCACCATCACACGTTTGGTTCTGCATTCTTTTTCGATGTGACCAAACCCAAAACATTTGCGACATTGAATGTCGCGAGTCTTCCCCGTGGAGGCCATGGAAGAAGAACTCCGTGTCGGACCAGCAGATGGTGATGGAGCAGGAGCAGGTGGCGTTCTTGACGTCGGCGTGGTATACCTGGAGGTGGAAGGACCTGGTGCATCCCCACGAGAAGGTGGAGCTAATTGGCGGGCAGACCAGGAAGGAGTACGACCTGCAGAATTATTAACTCTTCTCCATGATGGTTGACGATCCTGCACTTCAAGTTCAGCTTTGCAAGCAAGGTGGAATAAACGAGTAATAGTGTCGTACTCCTTATAGTCTAAAATATGCTGAATCTCCTTATTTAAACCACCAAAGAAACATGCAAGCATAGCTTCATTATCCTCTACAATACCACAACGAATCATGCCCGTTTGTAACTCTTGATAATACTCTTGTACGGAATTTTTGCCTTGTTCTAAACGAGTTAATTTTTTAAGCAAGTCCCGTTGATAATGTGGATGATAAGGATCACGCCGGTGATCCTATGAGTTTTGTCCCGATCTTTCACAGCGAGTCAAACCAGATATGAATCTTGCAATAACGCGAAGAACGTCACCTGAAGACGAGGACGAATCCAGCAAGCAACGTGATGATGAACACCACGCCTCAAACCAAAGCTCGACAATCCTTGATGAACACAAGAACCTCCGCAGCAACTTTATTCGATAAACGGCATCGCCGTCCCCGGAGGGATGCTTCACCAAGAAACACAACGCGATAGTTTGTAAACTAAACAACTGAACTCCCTAAACCCTAGACTGCTGGCCTCCTTATATAGATGGCCAGAAAACTGTTGGGCTTGGACAGGCCCAAACCCAAAACACAAATAAAACTAAGTGGCCCATAACATGACCTAGCACACAGAATAACATAAGCAGATATATAAATTGCTGACACAACCTTAGACTAAATTATTTCATATCGTAGGTCGTCCTGGCGTGCCAATCAGCAATGAGCTTCCCTCAGCTTGGTGGAGTCCTGAAATTGGGCTTCACCTCCTCCTTCGTGCCCATATCATCCTCCCCCCCCCTTCAAAAAGCGTTGTCCCCAACGCGTGAGGGTCTGCTCGAAAGGGTGGCGGAATATCAACAATGGCACCACGCATATTCGTCGTCTTCAAGTCTTGCTTGCCTACCTCACCACATCCTCCCTCTTGGCCTGCTCGACTTGATACAGCCCTAGGTGGTTGCACCTCTTTTCTTCGCCAAATAAACTTGTACTTAGGCGCCTCCACCTTCTTCTTTGCACTCCTTACTGGAACCTTGCGTTGCTGAACATGAACCTGCTTAGCATGACCCTGCAAAGTAGTAATGTCCGGGCCACACAACTGTTGAACACGTCCATCTTTGCCTGTATGCACACGCACTGCTGCTCCAACAAAATGTCTCCGAGGTGTTCTAACAAAACTGTTGCTGACTACCCGGTGCACCGTATGCACCGTAACACGATCAGCACCACCGTCATCGGTCTGAACACCCATGTCAACACAAACTGGAAGTGGAACACATGGAATACATGCTGACATATCCTTCCCTTCATCAATAAGAGGCTTGACTTCAACCGGCATGTCACTAACAAGAACAACTGTCTTGTCATCTACAGGCTTGGCTGAAACAATATCACCACTGACGCTCTTCGCATCATGCTCCTCAAGTTGCGGCGTAGCTAGCCCAGATTTTGGCTTAGCCTTGCGCAACTTCTCCTTGTGTACCACCAGCTCAACATCAGACTTTATGTGATCATCCTGCATAGGTTTCAAAGTCCGCTGTTTGCCATCATGCACAAAAGAATATGTATTAGCTCTCCCAGCATGAGTAACATTGCGATCATACTGCCATGGACGTCCAAGTAATATCCCACACACCTCCAATGGCAACACTGAAGGGTTTCGCAGCATAGAAAACAAAAATTTTCCTACGGAAGCGAACAAGAAAGCCAAGATCTAATCTAGGAGATGTAATCAACGAGAGAGGTAGATGAGATCTTCATACCCTTGAAGATTCACACAGCGGAAACGTTCAATAGAACGTGGTTGACGTAGTCGTACTCGTCGTCTCCTCCTCGCGATCCGATCCGATCCTACGCCGCAAGTGGCGGCGCCTCCGAGAGTTGCACACGTGCGGTGCAGCGATGTCTCCTCCTTCCTTGGTCCAGCAAGTATGGTGGAGAGATAGATTGGATCGGCAGCACGACGGCGTGGTGCTTATGGTGGAGAGTTTCTGCGACAGGGCTTCGCCTACGCGCAGTCGCGAGAGAGAGAGAGGGAGGGCAGCAGTTGGCGGCTAGGGTTTGGGTTAGAGGTGAGAGAGGGCTGCGCCCTTGACCCCTATATATAGAGGGGTGGCCGGCCAGCTTGGCCTCTCCCCAAACCCTAGGGCGCCGACTTGGAGTAGGAAGAGTGGGGGGCAAGTTTCCCCCCCTTCCTTCTTTGAAGACTCCCTTAGGGTTTCCCCTTGGGCTGGCCGGCTGGGCCTTAGGGGCCTTGTGCGCCTAGCCCAAGGCGGCCAGGGCACTTCCCCTTAGGCCCACACAGGCCTCCGTCAAGTGGGCCCACGTTGGTCCCACTCCGGAACCTTCTAGAACCTTCCGGTACAATACCGATAAACTCCGAAACCTTTCCGGAATCCAAAAACTGCTTTCCTTTATATGAATCTTATTCTCCGGACCATTCTGGAACCTCTCGTGATGTCCTGGATCTCATCCGAGACTCCGAACTAAAACTCATAAACCAATTATCCATTCTATCCTAGCATCGATACACGTTAAGTGTGTGACCCTACGGGTTCGAGAATATGTAGACATGATCTTCTATCAATAATCAACAGCGGGATCTGGAAACCCATATTGACTCCCACATATTCATCGATGATCATATCAGATGAACCGCGATGTCAGGATTCAATTAATCCCGTATATGTATTCCCTTCGTCACACGATATTTTACTTGCCCGAGATTTGATCGTCGGTATCACCATACCTAGTTCAATCTCGTTCACAGCAAGTACTTTACTCGTTCCGTAATCCGATATCACTTTGTGATTAACTCCTTAACCACATGCTTCCAAGCGGTGTTGATATCGATTACCGAGTGGGCCCGAAGTATATCTCTCCGACTTGGGAGGGACAAATTCCATCTCGATACATACAACCCAACAAGTACTTTCCGATCACCTGAGAGACACCTTTATTATCACCCTCACATAGGATGACGTTTGATGACTTCAAAGCTTTCTTCCGATACTAGGGAGTTGTATTATCTCATGGTCTAAGGAATACAATACTTGACATAGGAAAAGCTTCGCAAAGATGAACACGATGACACGATCTAATTGCTCTGCTTTATTTGGGTCTGTCCATCACACCATTCTCCTAATGATATGACCTCATTATTAATTGACAACTCATGTCTATGGTTAGGAAACCTTAACCATCATTAATCAATGAGCTAGTCTAGTAGAGGCGTACTAGGGACATGGTGTTGTTCATAAACCACACAAGTATTAATGTTTCCGCTTAATACAATTATAGCATGGAGTATAAACATTATCATGAACAAGAAATATGATAATAACAATATTATTATTGCCTCTAGGGCATATTTCCTTCAGTCTCCCACTTGCACTAGAGTCAATAATCTAGTTAATACTTGCGCACTCAACACCTATGGCATTCCGGTGTTACTCATACGCGTTGCACGTGGTAAACCTTATCTCCGGGTCTGACACTTTCAGGTCCGTTTGTATTTGCATATCTTTTGCGTCATCACGCATTACTCATCTTGACATGAGATGGCATCGTATAAACTTGGTCTTCTGGCAAGACCTCAATTTCTTTGCCGAGACTATGTTGTCACTATTGTCATACAATAGAACTACATGGTACTAGCACACTTGAAAAATAGCGATATCCACCGTGCGTCGAAATACTCATTGGTCCACACACATCGGTATGTATAATTTCCAATAAGTCCGTTGCTCGCTCCATTATTCCGGAGAACGGGTTTCTTGATCATCTTGCCCATAAGGCATGGCTTGCACGTGTCAAATGATTCAAAATCAAGAGACTCCAAAAGTCCATCAGAATGGAGTTTCTTTATGCGTTTTACGCCAATATGACCTGGACGACAGTGCCACAAATAAGTTGGATTATCACTATCTACTTTGCATCTTTTATGCCGCTTCTAAAGCGATTATATACTTAGCCCTCGTTGCAGTGTCCGCCACAATATTAACATTGGAACTCATCCAAGTAATCATGGAACTTTCTTCCATCTTATTGTGCCACCTTCTAACTCAAAACAAATAGCTTAAAAATTGAGATAAAATTTAACTTGTATGTGTGACAAAGCCAATGTAACTCATTACAATGAACCATTTGTCACTTCTGCATACAGAACATATTCTTACTTCTTCGAAAGTGCATAAGAATATCTTTACTATTGTCCAACGATCATCATATGAATGCTATAACCTTTAGAGCATTGGACACATCTGGATCTACATATCATGGTATACAAGATTGATAAAATCATTCTTGTGGTTTCACTCATCAAGGGTCAAAAACAATTGATTCTTGCTCCAACCTTTTCCATGCAACAAGAACCGTTCTTATTGTTTCCATATTGAACAAATTCAATATTTCATCTATGTACTCTGGCAAAACTATATTAGTGCCTCAATCTATCTGTATAGACATTGATGCTCAATATTCTGGTTTTGCCTAAGTCTTTCACTAGAAATCTAATTTTAGTGAAAACTTCACAAATATCAAGAAAAAAAACACATAATTTCCAATGAACGATATGTCATTTACATAAAGCATTAGAAATATGTCTTAGCGCTCCCACTTACTTTCTTGTAAATACAAGCATCTTCAAATATCTTGATGAAATTAACACTTTAACATTTTCATCATTGAAGATTCCAACTTCGCTATGCTTACTTCTACCATAGAAGTTTGCATACATATCTAGCAACCTTTGAATCAACAAAACCCATTGGGTCGTGTCGGTTACACGTCCTTGGTGTGCATTCCGGTAGAGGAATGTTGTTTTATTTATTCAACTATCATATCTCAATATATAATTGTTGCTAGAATAATTCATATGACGAAGTCAAGGCCCATCATCGCTTCTTTGTATATTGTTGGTTACTATTATCTAATAATATCTCGTCCTCAAATCTTACTATTTGATTACGACCAACTTGGTTAAATAGTAACTTTGATGCCGTGACTACAACATATTGTAGACGCGTGAGCTATGATTGCAGTTGCCGCTTCCAGAACATATTCTGGTGCTGCGCTACTCTGATCATCTTGCTCAGATTCAATAACCTCATCAAGTTCTATCTTCCTCCCACTTAAACCTTTCGCGAAAAAACTCCTTCATAAGAAATTCACTTCTTTTAGTGACAATCACTATGTGTTTAGGTTCATAATAGAAGGAATACCCATCGACATTCTTTGGGATAACCTACAAAGACTTACTAATCCGATTTTGGTTGTAAACATTTTACACATATGCCTTGCATACCAAAATTCAAGAAAAGACAACTATAACTTGTAAGGTGTCATTTCGGCAGATTATGATGGCACTCTATTCAGTGAAAAGCGGTAGTTTCTAAAGCATAATCCACAAATTATATTGGTAGTTTATTTCATCATTGATCTAACCATGTCAAACAAGGTTTGATTACATCCATCGAAAACTCCATACTCCTATGGTGTTTATCACGATGAAAATTTGTGGAACAATTCCTCTAACTCTTAGATGTTTGCTAAACTTGTAACTCAAATATTCTTCTTTATGATCTAATCATACAACTTGAATATTCTTGTTACAACATTTTTTCACTTCATAAATTGAACAATTTCATACTTCTATCTCATCAAGTAGATATACCATACATCTATTCGAGTCATTGATGAAATAGAAAATACACCACGCTCGACTTCACACATGAACTACATACATCAACATGTACAATCTCCATGTGGTCAGTCGCTTGTTCTTTCTATGGCCCATGAACGAAGTTTAATCATCTTTAGGAAAAGTCTCACAAGCGTCAATCAATTCAAAATCAAATGACTCGAAAATCTATCAATATAGAATTTCTTTCATGTTTTGTTTCCAATATGACTTAAACGGCGGTGTCATATATAAGTGAAATTTGTTTTTGTCTTGCGACCTTTAGCATCAGTGTTATAAATGTCTATTTCACCAACAAGATTTATAATAATCTATCCATCGACTATGGAAGACGGTAATATTTGAACAACCATTGCTCTCATAATACCAGAACAAAATAGCAATTATTAAGTTCTTAACAAATCTAGAAGGCTAGGTTTTATGCCGACGAAAAACACAATAACACATTTATTTGTTTCTCGATGCGCATTGTTACCACATTCTTTTGCTAGTTGCTTAGGCCATCATAGTTCTTGTATTGTTGCTTTGTATGACATTTCATACCAACAAATCAGTATCGAATACCCAAGAATTACATCATGTACTTAGCAAAGAATACATCTATAACATGTATATCATTTATATACCTGAGCTGGACAATTCCAGTCTTTTCCTTTTCTACCAAATACTTTTGCAGATCCTATTTAGCGTTTCCTCTCCTTTTAGAAGAATCTATCAACATCAATAGTGGCATCAATCATTTGACACATAGTCCAAAGGATGTTAGTCAAATACTAATAGCCTTAGATTTTGCACTTTGAAGTGGGTCGCCATCATCATATGATTGGTATTCTTCCCGATTCCATTCTTTAGTATTCTTTTGGTATAGCAAAAACAATTTAGCCGATACCTTTTTCATTCATCTTATCATGACAACTTTCATGATGAAACTACTATAGCTTATAAGGATGAATGCAAGTATAATATTAGTTTCCCAAACTTTTGGGTGATCGGGATGCCTAGCATCTTCAATCTTTGCATATAGTCATACAATATGAGCATATGTTCTTTTACTAAATTATACTTCATCATTTTGCAAACAATCAAAGTCTTAGATATCAAATATCTTTTACTTCTTATTTGTTTCTGAAACAATTCTTTCAGCTTGATGATCACTTTGATTCTCAAACAATTTTGAAGATCAATTTATCATGAAGGCAATCATATGATCTTTAGATACTAAACTTGAATCGTTGCTCTTAGATTAATACAATTTATTAAATCATATGGAGCAAGCAAGGTTTGCTAAAGTTTGCAATAGGACTTAATCCTTAGTCTTGACATTCTAACTAAACGGCACTAGACCGAAAAGTGATTATCCAGAATTCTATAGTTCTTTTAACTCAATTAAGCTAAGTGTCGGTGGAAAACGGTGCCAAAGACTACAACGACTTATGCAAATACACTAAGATTTAGTTCATGATAATTAGTTCAAGTTAATCAAATTACTAATGAACTCCCACTAAATTCAACATTCCTCAAAGTTGTTTAGTGAAGCATGATCCAAATTCACTACACCGAGACCGATCATCACGTGAATGATGTAGCTTTAATGGTGAACATCAACATGTTGATCATATCATCCATATGACTCATGCTTGACCTTTCGGTCCATGTGTTCCGAGGCCATGTCTGTACATGCTAGGCTCGTCAAGTCAAACCCAAGTATCTCCGCATGTGCAAAACTGGCTTGCACCCGTTGTATGTGAACGTAGAGTTTATAACACCCGATCATCACGAGGTGCTTGAAAACGACGAACTTTTGCAACGGCGCATACGAGGGGAGAACACAATTTTATCTTGATCTTTAAGTGAGGAATCATCTTATAATGCTACCGTCGCGATCTAAGCATAATAAGATACATAAAAGGATAAACATCACATGCATATAATTCTATGTGACATGGTATAGCCAATCTCCGCACCATGATCTCCATCTTGTGCGCGCCGGCATGATCTCCATCACTCCACCATGATTGCCTCCACCACGAATTGCAACTACAACTATTGCTAACTACTTAGCGATAAAGTAAAGCTATTACATGGCGTATAAGAAGTTGACACGCAGGTCATACACAATTATAAAGACAACCATATGGCTCCTGCCGGTTGTGAACTTATCGACATGCAAGTCGTGAAAGATTACAAAACATGATCATTGCATACAACTCAATTCATACTCATCATGTCTTGGGCCATACCATATCACAAAACACTCCCTGCAAAAACAAGTTAGACGCCTCTACTTTGTTGTTGCATGTTTTACGTGGCTTATGGGAGTAGCAAGCTAAGAACGATTCTTACCTACGAAAAGCCACAACGGTGATATTATGGTTGCTAACATCCGATGTAAGTCCCATGACTACTATAGTGAGAGAAACTGGCATCCACCAGCCGCATGTATGGAACAAGCCACACGTCAAGTGCGGAGCCGGTCTCGCGAACGCGGTCGCGTAAAGTTGGCCTGGACCGCTTCGATCTCACTATACCGCGCCATAAGAAATACACAACAAGAGGTTTGCAACAGAAAACATCAACGCCCGCAACAAACATGTTGCGTTCTACTCGTGAAACACATCTACGCATAGATCTAGCTCTGATACCACTGAAGGGTTTCGCAGCATAGAAAACAAAATTTTTCCTACGGAAGCGAACAAGAAAGCCAAGATCTAATCTAGGAGATGTAATCAACGAGAGAGGTAGATGAGATCTTCATACCCTTGAAGATTCGCACAGCGGAAACGTTCAATAGAACGTGGTTGACGTAGTCATACTCGCCGTCTCCTCCTCGCGATCCGATCCGATCCTACGCCGCAAGTGGCGGCGCCTCCGAGAGTTGCACACGTGCGGTGCAGCGATGTCTCCTCCTTCCTTGGTCCAGCAAGTATGGTGGAGAGATAGATTGGATCGGCAGCACGACGGCGTGGTGCTTATGGTGGAGAGTTTCTGCGACAGGGCTTCGCCTACGCGCAGTCGCGAGAGAGAGAGAGGGAGGGCAGCAGTTGGCGGCTAGGGTTTGGGTTAGAGGTGAGAGAGGGCTGCGCCCTTGCCCCCTATATATAGAGGGGTGGCCGGCCAGCTTGGCCTCTCCCCAAACCCTAGGGCGCCGACTTGGAGTAGGAAGAGTGGGGGGCAAGTTTCCCCCCCTTCCTTCTTTGAAGACTCCCTTAGGGTTTCCCCTTGGGCTGGCCGGCTGGGCCTTAGGGGCCTTGTGCGCCTGGCCCAAGGCAGCCAGGGCACTTCCTCTTAGGCCCACGCAGGCCTCCGTCAAGTGGGCCCACGTTGGTCCCACTCCAGAACCTTCTAGAACCTTCCAGTACAATACCGATAAACTCCGAAACCTTTCCGGAATCCAAAAACTGCTTTCCTTTATATGAATCTTATTCTCCGGACCATTCTGGAACCTCTCGTGATGTCCTGGATCTCATCCGAGACTCCGAACTAAAACTCATAAACCAATTATCCATTCTATCCTAGCATCGATACACGTTAAGTGTGTGACCCTACGGGTTCGAGAATATGTAGACATGATCTTCTATCAATAATCAACAGCGGGATCTGGAAACCCATATTGACTCCCACATATTCATCGATGATCATATCAGATGAACCGTGATGTCAGGATTCAATTAATCCCGTATATGTATTCCCTTCGTCACACGATATTTTACTTGCCCGAGATTTGATCGTCGGTATCACCATACCTAGTTCAATCTCGTTCACAGCAAGTACTTTACTCATTTCGTAATCCGATATCACTTTGTGATTAACTCCTTAACCACATGCTTGCAAGCGGTGTTGATATCGATTACCGAGTGGGCCCGAAGTATATCTCTCCGACTTGGGAGGGACAAATTCCATCTCGATACATACAACCCAACAAGTACTTTCCGATCACCTGAGAGACACCTTTATTATCACCCTCACATAGGATGATGTTTGATGACTTCAAAGCTTTCTTCCGATACTAGGGAGTTGTATTATCTCATGGTCTAAGGAATACAATACTTGACATAGGAAAAGCTTCGCAAAGATGAACACGATGACACGATCTAATTGCTCTGCTTTATTTGGGTCTGTCCATCACACCATTCTCCTAATGATATGACCTCATTATTAATTGACAACTCATGTCTATGGTTAGGAAACCTTAACCATCATTAATCAATGAGCTAGTCTAGTAGAGGCGTACTAGGGACATGGTGTTGTTCATAAACCACACAAGTATTAATGTTTCCGCTTAATACAATTATAGCATGGAGTATAAACATTATCATGAACAAGAAATATGATAATAACAATATTATTATTGCCTCTAGGGCATATTTCCTTCAAACACATTGCACTCGATCTCATCAACATAATCACCAACTGTGAATGGCACACGTACTCTATGAGTAACCTTTAGCACACCGCAGCTATTCAACCACTCAACATGCTTAGGTTCAGAAAAATGCCATGTGGACAACCCCAATGATGCCACCACAGCCCTACTGATGCCATTATAGTAACTACCGCTGTCAATAATCAGTTTGCATGCCTTCTCCTTGATGGTGCACTGTGTTTGAAAAAGGCTGCATCGCTGATTCCTCCTTATCGCCTCATCACCATTGGACAATTTGTGAAGTTGTATACTCATACCTCTCAATGGTGTGTCATCTCCATCAACTTTGGCTTGTACCATTGGAACAACCGCCTTGTCTGATTCCACGGTCTTGTCCAAAAATCGAGTACGCAGAAATTGCTTAAAAACCTCCCAACGAGATGTGTCAAGTGTGATGCCCTTTGCGCACCGTTCTTCACGCCACCAACCAGCCACCTGCGTATCCACACGCCGATGGGCAAGTACAAATTTAGTAAAACCGCCAAACTTGCTATCACGGGCACAACATTGTGCAAAGCCACGCTCCATGTGAGATTCCCAAGACTCATACTCTGCAAACTTTGCAGCACTGTTCAAACTCCACGTGATTTTAGTTGCATCATACTGAAAACCAGCCAAGATCTCTAAATAGTCACTGTAGATATCGTCCGCTTTGTCAGTCAAACGGACAGGCCTTGATGAACCCATACCTGAATATTGCTGGTATGCACTTGTCTTTCACGCAGAAAAAATTGCGAAGAAATTTGTTCCAAACTGCTGACCAAACTCCACGCAGAAAACCAATCCAAATAGATGATCCAATGCCATGGACGCAGGCGATAAACTGCAAGACGTGCTCGCTAGACCACGGAGATGGTCTGAGGTCGAGCGATCCGGGCGAGTGCTCCAGGCGTGCGTGAGGGAGCGGTGCGAGGATATGGGCACGAAGGAGGAGGTGAAGCCCAATTTCAGGACTCCACCAAGATGAGGGAAGCTCATTGCTGATTGGCACGCCAGGACGACCTACGATATGAAATAATTTAGTCTAAGGTTGTGTCAGCAATTTACATATCTGCTTATGTTATTCTGTGTGCTAGGTCATGTTATGGGCCACTTAGTTTTATTTGTGTTTTGGGTTTGGGCCTGTCCAAGCCCAACAGTTTTCTGGCCATCTATATAAGGAGGCCAGCAGTCTAGGTTTTAGGGAGTTCAGTTGTTTAGTTTACAAACTATCGCGTTGTGTTTCTTGGTGAAGCATCCCTCCGGGGACGGCGATGCCGTTTATCGAATAAAGTTGCTGCGGAGGTTCTTGTGTTCATCAAGGATTGTCGAGCTTTGGTTTGAGGCATGGTGTTCATCATCACGTTGCTTGCTGGATTCGTCCTCGTCTTCAGGTGACGTTCTTCGCATTATTGGAAGATTCATATCTGGTTTGACTCGCTGTGAAAGATCGGGACAAAACTCATAGGATCACCGGCGTGATCCTTATCATGTGGTATCAGATTACTGGGTTTATCACAGTGAGTATTTTTTGTTGATTGCTTGATCTGCGGATTATTCATCCGGGCAGTTTGTAGATTGGGAATAAGAGGCCTTGTGGAGACTGAAATCAGATCGGATTGTTCTTTGTCGGCAGACAAGTCGGGATCAGCCACGATTCTTTCCGATCTAGCTTTCTCTGTGTTTTTCCGTCCAAGCTATCGATCCGTCCTAGGCGCTGTTTGGATTGATCTGTTCAGAGTCCCAGATCTATACGTGTTTCTGCCAGGGCCGATCAAGCATAAAAAAAGAAGAAGTTTCCGATCCTTTCCGATCTAGCTTTGATCGCTAGTCACGTGCTCTCTATCTCCAAAACAGTCCAAGCCATCCACGTTTACAGCTATCAAGCAGCTGATTGAGCAAAAAAAAAAATATAGCAAACTACCGCCGTCGCGGTTGCCATCCGGGAAAAAGAGTTCCATCGCTGCACGTTTCCTCCGTGGCCGATCGCTGCAAGACAGAAAAAAAATAGGAGCCGCCCGCGCCACGCCGATCGCTCCAAGCGAGTCGAGCTGATCGAGGTCCTTCCTAGAGCCCGTTCTGCCATGTCTCCTCGCAGCGTTGCTCGGTCGTCTGGGAACGCGAGCTGTCCGATCGGTACAGAATAAAACAAAAGGCCATCGCCCCGCGTGCCCACGCGCACAGACGCTTCTGTCCTCGAGCGCGGCCGCACGCGCTTGCTTTCGATCGCCCCAGGCGCGATCTCGGTTGACAGCTCGATTGAGTGGGCCGGCCCATCTGGCCTCGCACCGCTCCCTCACGCATGCCTGGAGCACTCGCCCGGATCGCTCGACCTCAGACCATCTCCGTGGTCTAGCGAGCACGTCCTGCAGTTTATCGCCTGCGTCCTTGGCATTGGATCATCTATTTGGATTGGTTTTCTGCGTGGAGTTTGGTCAGCAGTTTGGAACAAATTTCTTCGCAATTTTTTCTGCGTGAAAGACAAGTGCATACCAGCAATATTCAGGTATGGGTTCATCAAGGCCTGTCCGTTTGACTGACAAAGCGGATGATATCTACAGTGACTATTTAGAGATCTTGGCTGGTTTTCGGTATGATGCAACTAAAATCACGTGGAGTTTGAACAGTGCTGCAAAGTTTGCAGAGTATGAGTCTTGGGAATCTCACATGGAGCGTGGCTTTGCACAATGTCGTGCCCGTGATAGCAAGTTTGGCGGTTTTACTGAATTTGTACTTGCCCATCGGCGTGTGGATACGCAGGTGGCTGGTTGGTGGCGTGAAGAATGGTGCGCAAAGGGCATCACACTTGACACATCTCGTTGGGAGGTTTTTAAGCAATTTCTGCGTACTCGATTTTTGGACAAGACCGTGGAATCAGACAAGGCGGTTGTTCCAATGGTACAAGCCAAAGTTGATGGAGATGACACACCATTGAGAGGTATGAGTATACAACTTCACAAATTGTCCAATGATGATGAGGCGATAAGGAGGAATCAGCGATGCAGCCTTTTTCAAACACAGTGCACCATCAAGGAGAAGGCATGCAAACTGATTATTGACAGCGGTAGTTACTGTAATGGCATCAGTAGGGCTGTGGTGGCATCATTGGGGTTGTCCACATGGCGTTTTTCTGAACCTAAGCATGTTGAGTGGTTGAATAGTTGCGGTGTGCTAAAGGTTACTCATAGAGTACGTGTGCCATTCACAGTTGGTGATTATGTTGATGAGATCGAGTGCGATGTGTTGCCATTGGAGGTGTGTGGGATATTACTTGGACGTCCATGGCAGTATGATCGCAATGTTACTCATGCTGGGAGAGCAAATACATATTCTTTTGTGCATGATGGCAAACAGCGGACTTTGAAACCTATGCAGGATGATCACATAAAGTCTGATGTTGAGCTGGTGGTACACAAGGAGAAGTTGCGCAAGGCTAAGCCAAAATCTGGGCTAGCTACGCCGCAACTTGAGGAGCATGATGCGAAGAGCGTCAGTGGTGATATTGTTTCAGCCAAGCCTGTAGATGACAAGCCAGTTGTTCTTGTTAGTGACATGCCGGTTGAAGTCAAGCCTCTTATTGATGAAGGGAAGGATATGTCAGCATGTATTCCATGTGTTCCACTTCCAGTTTGTGTTGACATGGGTGTTCAGACCGATGACGGTGGTGCTGATCGTGTTACGGTGCATACGGTGCACCGGGTAGTTAGCAACAGTTTTGTTAGAACACCACGGAGACATTTTGTTGGAGCAGCAGTGCGTGTGCATACAGGCAAAGATGGACGTGTTCGTCAGTTGTGTGGCCCGGGCATTACTACTTTGCAGGGTCGTGCTAAGCAGGTTCATGTTCAGCAACGCAAGGTTCCAGTAAGGAGTGCAAAGAAGAAGGTGGAGGCGCCTAAGTACAAGTTTATTTGGCGAAGAAAAGAGGTGCAACCACCTAGGGCTGTATCAAGTCGAGCAGGCCAAGAGGGAGGATGTGGTGAGGTAGGCAAGCAAGACTTGAAGACGATGAATATGCGTGGTGCCATTGTTGATATTCCGCCACCCTTTCGAGCAGACCCTCACGCGTTGGGGACAACGCTTTTTGAAGGGGGGGAGGATGATATGGGCACGAAGGAGGAGGTGAAGCCCAATTTCAGGACTCCACCAAGATGAGGGAAGCTCATTGCTGATTGGCACGCAAGGACGACCTACGATATGAGATAATTTAGTCTAAGGTTGTGTCAGCAATTTACATATCTGCTTATGTTATTCTGTGTGCTAGGTCATGTTATGGGCCACTTTGTTTTATTTGTGTTTTGGGTTTGGGCCTGTCCAAGCCCAACAGTTTTCTGGCCATCTATATAAGGAGGCTAGCAGTCTAGGGTTTAGGGAGTTCAGTTGTTTAGTTTACAAACTATCGCGTTGTTTTTCTTGGTGAAGCATCCCTCCGGGGACGGCGATGCCGTTTATCGAATAAAGTTGCTGCGGAGGTTCTTGTGTTCATCAAGGATTGTCGAGCTTTGGTTTGAGGCGTGGTGTTCATCATCACGTTGCTTGCTGGATTCGTCCTCATCTTCAGGTGACGTTCTTCGCGTTATTGGAAGATTCATATCTGGTTTGACTCGCTGTGAAAGATCGGGACAAAACTCATAGGATCACCGGCGTGATCCTTATCATGCGATGATATGGGCACGAAGGAGGAGGTGAAGCCCAATTTCAGGACTCCACCAAGATGAGGGAAGCTCATTGCTGATTGGCACGCCAAGACGACCTACGATATGAAATAATTTAGTCTAAGGTTGTGTCAGCAATTTACATATCTGCTTATGTTATTCTGTGTGCTAGGTCATGTTATGGGCCACTTAGTTTTATTTGTGTTTTGGGTTTGGGCCTGTCCAAGCCCAACAGTTTTCTGGCCATCTATATAAGGAGGCCAGCAGTCTAGGGTTTAGGGAGTTCAGTTGTTTAGTTTACAAACTATCGCGATGTGTTTCTTGGTGAAGCATCCCTCCGGGGATGGCGATGCCGTTTATCGAATAAAGTTGCTGCGGAGGTTCTTGTGTTCATCAAGGATTGTCGAGCTTTGGTTTGAGGCGTTGTGTTTATCATGATAAGGATCACGCCGGTGATCCTATGAGTTTTGTCCTGATCTTTCACAGCGAGTCAAACCAGATATGAATAAAGTTGCTTGCTGGTTTGAATCCAGCAAGCAACGTGATGATGAACACCACGCCTCAAACCAAAGCTCGACAATCCTTGATGAACACAAGAACCTCCGCAGCAACTTTATTCGATAAACGGCATCGCCGTCCCCGGAGGGATGCTTCACCAAGAAACACAACGCGATAGTTTGTAAACTAAACAACTGAACTCCCTAAACCCTAGACTGCTGGCCTCCTTATATAGATGGCCAGAAAACTGTTGGGCTTGGACAGGCCCAAACCCAAAACACAAATAAAACTAAGTGGCCCATAACATGACCTAGCACACAGAATAACATAAGCAGATATGTAAATTGCTGACACAACCTTATACTAAATTATTTCATATCGTAGGTCGTCCTGGCGTGCCAATCAGCAATGAGCTTCCCTCATCTTGGTGGAGTCCTGAAATTGGGCTTCACCTCCTCCTTCGTGCCCCCAGTGGAGGTACAAAACGAGTACGCATGGCATGTTTTAGACCAACCCAAGTAGCAGGAATATTAGCATGATTGACTTGACAATGTTCAGACCACCAGAGAGAAGCAAAATCTGTAAATTCACATGTAGCAGCACTAACACGCAAATGCTCAGGGTAGCGTAAACATGCAAAACGTTGCTCTACTTCTAATTCCCAAGTGAGATATGCATCAGGATTATATCTACCCTCAAATGGCGGAATATTTAATTTCAGTTTGGCCACATGTTCATCATCACGTACGGGACGCGGAGGTGGACGAGTGTTGCGGTTGTATTGCCGCGGACGGCCAGGTGCAGGTTGTTGGACCTCGTCCTCCTCGAGCATGTTTTCATCTTCGAACTCGTTTTCCCCCTCGTCAGCAGCATATCCATCCTGGGTGGCCGCCTCCGTAGCGGCCGCAGCAGCTGCCGCGGCTGTAACGGTACCCGCAGATGGCGGGATGAGAGGAACGCGGCGAGCACGTGGTACATGGATGCCCGGCAGTGGCAGTGGTGGTAAACGGGCCAGGACTTCCTGGAATCGGGCGTCGAGCTTGGTGTTGAAGGATGCCTCAAGACCAGCCATCTTGTCCATTGCATCAGAAAGCTTGGAATCAACATCACCCAAGCGTGTGTCCACATCTTGTGCACGCCCCACCAATAGCCGAGTGAAGTGGGCATGCAACTCTGCATTAGTCATCTTCTCCGGATCAACATCATCCTTCGTGGTTCTTGTCATGGTTAGCGGAGAAACAAGCACAAATATATATACCTACGCACTACGGAATATGGTGGAATCACGCGTAATCCGTCAAGCGGTATACAAAGCTCTTACAAGTTCTTACCAAACAGGAGGAAGGTGATATGCAACCAGCAAAGAGCAGCGACTCCCAAGATTGCACAAAGCGATTACCAGGTGTCGATACAAAGCACGTGCAGAAATATGTGGAGCTGTAGGAAGGCTTATATGGTAGCAAAAACAACAAATGTCAAAACAATAATGCAACGTTGAAAGAATGCTCAACCACTGTACTGTGCTGGTCCTAGGCTATACCGTGCTAGAGACGCGAGCCGAGAACACTAAGAAAGTCATGGCGTGGTACAACAAGCAGAAAGGAACAGCTCCAAAGCAAGATATAAGTGAAGATCTGCAGGAATTTTCGGGTCCAAAACCTCAGAGGGCAAAAACTCGGCCTTCCCGGCCTTTTTTGGCAGTTCTGAGTGTCGCACAACAACTTTGTGTTGTGGTTACATAGATCTTTTCGTGCCGAGCATTTTGAGTGGTCGCACGTCGAAAACGGAGTTCGTATGCAAAAGTTATGGCCAGTTGAAGTTTGCTGTCGGAAACCGTCAAAAACTGACGAAACTGTCCAATTCGGACTGAATTCGGACTGGACTAGTAGGAACGGGTCAACCCGACTTGGATGCGGATTTGACATTTTTTTTTGCTCTTCTTCTTCCTCTTGACTGGCGACCGAAACCTAACTCATGGACTCTGAAAAAGGCACGGATGAAATTGGGAGGAACGAACAAAAACTTATGTGAAGGCGGTGGCGGAAGTATATGGCGGAGCAATGGTGCAAGCATGCGGCGGCGGCGGGACTATGGTGATTCGAACTCAAAACTCTAAAGGAATAGACACTAAGACCAGCAACTCGACACGCGGATGCAGACACAAATTCAACGATGCAAACTGAAAAGACAATGCAAAGGCTCGGATGGTTTATGGGACGAGATGATCTAAACCCTAACTGTATTTTTGGCTTTTTCGTGGTTTATAGGTATGAACACAGATGCAATCTAAACTACGAAAACAGTAAATCTCACCGAGCAACCTGAAATCTGATACCACTTGATAGGGCAAAGGTGTCCGATCTTTCGATGAGATCTTGATATGTCGATTTGGTGGGTGGAGTTCGTGCTTGACGATCCGACTACACGTGCGAAGCTCGTGCGCCAATGCAATCGCTAGGATAATCTCCGGGAGTTACTGATCTTGCGGATGCACGATCAGCCTGACAAGCGAGGGTCTTAATTCCTACCTGAAATCGAGAAAAAGTAAGAACTAATACAGCAATCAAGATATTGCGGATGAAAGATGTATGCTTTATTCAAAAGGTGGGATTCCGAATAGGCGGTCTTCTTCTGGGCGATTGGCCTCAAAACTCGAGCTCGTAGTTGCAGCAATGGCTAACTTTGTCTAATCAAAATCCGAGTTCTAATGATGGCTACGGGGGGTATTTGAGGAGGAAAAGGTAGGGGTGCGACCAGCCATGGATAGGGTGGTCAAACGGAACCCTAACAGGCCTTTTTCTCCTCAAATTCGGACTCCTAAAAGTGGCTGCCTTATTTGCTGCGAAAATTACATGGGTCTGGCCCAAAAATAAAAGTGACGCAGCACCATATTTATCTAAGGACGAATTTATGAAGTAGTTCTTTGTATATTTCGTCCAAGTCTTCATCATTCATTATGGTGGCTTCAAAGTTCTGAAATCTCCACTCGTGGCATCTTCTTCAATCTTCAAACGCTTGCTGCCATCTCCATGCACAATCATGCTCCAATGCTTGTCCCTCTCATCCATGCTAGGTCCATCATTCCTAAGAGTAACAAACATATCTGATTTAGGCAGCATCATATTCTCATGTATGTGAGAAAGAGTTCCAAGAAACGAAAGTACCTGATAGTTAAGTTGCTTGGCACGAGCTCGAGTGATGGGTCCTTGTACGGGTTCTGCTGCAGCGGTTGTATCAATAGATGGGATGTCCTCATCATCACCGTTATGTAATTCTACATGTTTGGTTTGTTGGGATCCGATGAATATTCGTGTTATGATTGAGTTGCTATACTGAATTATATCTTATGTTATCTCTATGTTGTTTATGATCTTGCATGCTCTCCGTTGTTAGTAGCTATCTTGGCCGAGTAGTTGCTAGTGACTCCAAGAGGGGGTATTTATGCTCGATAGTGGGTTCATGCCTCTATTTAACCTGGGGGAGTGACAGAAACCTCTAAGGTTGTAGATGTGCCATTGCTACTAGGGAGAAAACAACATTCATATTCTCAAGGGCATATGCTTTGTTTACATTACATACTTTGTGATGTGGGGTGGCTTTCGGACCTCGCAACATCATGTGCGTCAACAATCAAGTCCGACATCATCAAGGCGTGGAAGAGAAGGAAGAAGAAGAATCACCGGAAAGAAGCTTGGAAACGCCGTAAGAAGAGGCGGCAGTTGAAGCTGGACCGGCTAAAGCCGGCCTTAACCCCGGCTATAGCCGGCCTGCTCGAGTCAGCTATGTCTTGGCCATGAAGCCACCTTTGTTATCTATCTCCCTAGTGACCAAACTACCCCTAGCTCGTGGCTGCCTATATATATGGCTCCCCCTCCCCTAGACATAGGATAGAGACAAGAATTAAGATAAAACATGGCTTCATGCCCTTTCCCTTAGGGAACTTGCTACTAGATCTCAAATCTAGAGTAAACCATCATCCCTCTTTGTTTCGGGTCTCTTCTATTTGGGGAATTCTACCTTGTAGTGGATCTCTTGCATACTTTGTGTGTAATTCTATCCATTGATTCGTTCTCTTCCCCAAGTGGAATTCTACTCCTAGCAAATCAATCTCTCACAAGGAATTCTACTCTTGGAGTCTCTTCCTTGCGATTCTATTGAGTTGGTGAATCGGGCCAACGAGGATAACCGGTGTGTATCTTGTGTGTGTGTGTTTGCCTTCGATTTGTTCATCGTGTTCATCGTGTTCTTCGTGTTCATCCTCGTTCCCCGCCACAAATCTCATGAATCCGTGAAGATCGGGCCACATCCAAGAGGTCACCCCTCATCATATGGCATCAGCAGCTTTTGGTTGCCACGGATTTACTCTCCTTTGTGATTTCCACCATAAATTCCGAAAATCCAAAAAATAGTCCCAAATTTGCCTCGAATTTTGATCTCAAGATTTGTTGAGTTTTTTGTGGTTTTGATCCATAGATTTGATGTCTTGGGTGTTGATCTACATTTCCACAAATTTTCTAGCCCCAATTCCTCTTATTTCTCTTGAAATCATCGATTTTCTCTTCCAATTTTCGCCCAAATCGACGAAATTCTCGCGCAGTATCCCGAACCGGCTAAAGCTGTTGTGCATACCGAAAATAGCCGGACCGTCTCAAAATTTCCGGACTCGAAAAGTTCCGAACCGGCTAAAGCCGGCCCTCAGACCGGCTAAAGCCGGAGCACCGGCTAAAGCCAGCCCAAGTGCGGCTAAAGCCGGCCCTGCCGCAGGTCAACGCCCAGGCCTGGCCACCATCGAACAGCTCCGCTCGCTCCAGCATAGTGCCCGCGACCACAGCTCCCTCGCGCGCGCGGCTCCAGCGTCGCATGCACCTGCTTCGCCTCCATCTGCTCAGGCCACACCACCCCTGCCCAGCTCCACGCTCCTCGCTCACCATCACCAAGCAGCGCTCGCAGCTCGCCCCACCTCGCAGCAGCCCTGATGTGGCATCTCCCATGCATGATACTTCATGCTATACTATTCCTGATTATATTGTTGCTATGGTGACCACGTCTGTTGGCCCTGGAATTATCAAGAGGAGGCGCATGCTATTTCTATTTCTGCCACAAAAGGAGAAGGTCAAATATGTAAATAGCAGACGCATTGGTTCTTGGTGTGTTCTTTGCTTGAAAGAGTCTGGCTGGGGGCCACCTACAGCCGTGATGCACTTGAAGATGGCGCACCTAGTTAGTAGAGTCCCGAATTGTTTTACTTTGTTCTTTTATATCGGTTTAGGAAAATGGAGTCTGGCTTGTTTATTTGTTTTTATTTTCCTAATTTCGTTTTTGCTTGTAAGTCAAGTAATAGGGAGGTCGGCTGCAACTATAAAGCCAAAGGGGTGCGCACCAATGTAAGGAGAGTTGAATTTTCGAGTTAAGAATAGACAGGAAAAAGGTCCCATGTCGGGGGACACCAATATCGTTGGTTTTGCTTGCTGATTCGCAAGGATCTGTTTTGCAGTTCGTGGAGTAGATCTAATCTGCTCAACGACTGAGTTTATCTATCTTCTGTCTTGATCGCCATGAAAGATTGGGCCTAAAACCCCGTCGGATCACGTTGATCCGTATCATCTTGGTATCAGAGCCAGGTTTCTCACGGCGAATTTAGTGCTGAGATCTGCTGAAGTTTCATCATCTGCTGAGAAGAGTTGGTCTCACGGTGTTTATTCTGCAATTCTACTGAGATTGATCTGCTGAGAAGTTTTGCGGCCGGATTATTCTGCAATTCTGCTGAGTTTCTTCCTCGATCTTTTTGGTGACATCGATCTGCTCCAAGTCAAACCCTCCATGGTAAACAGTTTCAATCAGATCCGATTGAGGGTGATCGCACGTGTGTGGAATCCAGATCTTTTCCCCGAGCAGATTTCCGATCAGATCTATCGTTCCAATTTCTCTCGCTGAAAGAGATCAAAGGTTGCACAATTCCTTTCAGATCCGATCCATCACGAGTCCATGGTGGCCAGATCTCATCGCTGCCAGGTGAAAACAGAAAAGAGAGAGATCGCTGGCTAGCGCCGGACGCCAGACGATCTCTGTCCCCTGGCGTCGCTCGCTTGGGCCGGCCCATTAGCTGGATCCTGCGCGCATCCTTCGCCCTGGCAGTTTTCTCGTGCGAGTTCGCTCGCCCACGCCCAAGGGCAGACACCCTCCGTCCCTGAGTGAGACCGGATCGCGCTTGGCTGTCGCCATTTTGCACAATTTTCGTCTGCGCCGTCCACTGTCTTTCTGCTGATGTTGGATGCTACTATGGAGGAAAAAGATGTTGTTTCCCATTGGTTTCAGCGAGAAGAGGTAGGGCATGCTGAGCAGCTGTTTCATACTCGTGTGATTGTTCAAGAACGGGCATGTGCTTTGACGATCGATCAGACTACTTTAATCAACGCAGTTAGCAGTGAGTTGGTGGAGAAGTTAGAATTGCCAGTGCAACCAATTCCAGAACCATATTTTCTGCGTCTTGGCAACATCAAGCTGGCCATCACACACCAAACAGTGGTTCAATTTTTGTTGGGCAAATTATCTTTTGCAGTTTTGTGTGACGTCCTTCCTATATACATGATTTCATGTCATCTACTTCTGGGAAGGCCATGGTACAAAGACCAAGGTGCATCACATCACATGAATAATTACTGTTATACCAAATATGTTTTATCCTATGGCAAGAAGACATATACTCTGCTCTCCATGGATACCTTGACGTATAAGGCTTGGAGAGATGCAAAACTCCAGCAACTCAAGGAGGTTGAAGCAAAAGTCAAGAAGCCCGAAGAGGTGAAGAAGAAGGAAGCCGAAGCTGCTATACCCCTTTCTGAGCACCTTGAACATATTGAAACAAGAGCTGAATCTGCTGCTGCCATTTCTGTTGTTGACAGTCCTAAAGTATCAGCTCAATATGTCCCTGTTGATGTTTTGGAGACTGACTCAAAACCGAGGACGGTTTTGCCTGAAGAAGGGGAGGATGATGTGGCGTCTCCCATGCATGATACTTCATGCTATACTATTCCTGATTATATTGTTGCTATGGTGACCACGTCTGTTGGCCCTGGAATTATCAAGAGGAGGCACATGCTATTTCTATTTCTGCCACAAAAGGAGAAGGTCAAATATGTAAATAGCAGACGCATTGGTTCTTGGTGTGTTCTTTGCTTGAAAGAGTCTAGCTGGGGGCCACCTACAGCCGTGATGCACTTGAAGATGGCGCACCTAGTTAGTAGAGTCCCGAATTGTTTTACTTTGTTCTTTTATATCGGTTTAGGAAAATGGAGTCTGGCTTGTTTATTTGTTTTTATTTTCCTAATTTCGTTTTTGCTTGTAAGTCAAGTAATAGGGAGGTCGGCTGCAACTATAAAGCCAAAGGGGTGCGCACCAATGTAAGGAGAGTTGAATTTTCGAGTTAATAATAGACAGGAAAAAGGTCCCATGTCGGGGGACACTAATATCGTTGGTTTTGCTTGCTGATTCGCAAGGATCTGTTTTGCAGTTCGTGGAGTAGATCTAATCTGCTCAACGACTGAGTTTATCTATCTTCTGTCTTGATCGCCGTGAAAGATTGGGCCTAAAACCCCGTCGGATCACGTTGATCCGGATCAAGCCCCCTGCCTTTCACCGCTCCCGCGTGCAAGCCCCGCCCCTGCCCAGCCGCGCCTTCCCTGGCCCTGCCCCGCCCAAGCAGCTCAGCCACTGAGCCGCCAAGCACCAAGCCGGCCCACGCGCCTACGCCAAGCCACCCCGGCCGCCCTCAGCACCGCAACAGGCCCCGCACCCGCTCGGGCCCCAGCACCACGCCTCACCAGCCCGCGCCTCACGCCAGCTCCGGCCACCGCCTTCGCTAAGCGCCAGCCCCAGCCCACGCTCGACACGCTCGCACGCATGCACCTGCACCCTACTCGCTCCGCCTGCGCCCAGCCAAGCTCGCCCCACGCACCAGGTCGCCTGCTCCCGCCTTGCCCCACCACGCCAGATCGCCCCCGCCACCTAGCGCCAGGCCACCAGCCACTCGCACCGCCCAGGGACCGCCCCAGCTCACTGACCAGAGACCGGCAATAGCCGGCCCAAAACCGGCTAAAGTCGGACTACATCGTCCAATATCGTTTTGACACTCAATTTTGACATCGCTTTAACAACAATATACCCCTTTTGACATCCATTAGTTCCTTTGACATAAAATCCGACGTTATCTTGATACAACTTTTGACAACATTTGTGAGTCCTTTTTGATCCAAATTTTTGAGGAATTGACGTGTGTGTTCGGGTTTCGGTTTTGCGTGCCTTGTTCGTGCCAAGTAATACCGCGCCTACATCAACATCGCGATGACGGCATCGACGCACCGGAACTCCGACTAGTCATTTGACTCCACCTTCATCAACATCACCACAAGTCGTGTGTTTTGACACCGCCTAACCTTTGCATAGGTATAACTTGCACCACCTTTGTAACCTCTTTTCTTCCTTTGTGTACCTATCCTATTGAGAGTGGCTTTTTGAGTGTTGCGAAGCATTGCACAAGTGTTCACGACCGTGAGAGGGTTTGTGTGTGTGCGTAAAGTTGAGCAAAGCTCCGAAGCAAGCTCGGTGAGAGAGATACACAAAAGAAGAAATAACCATTGTGTGACATAAATAGATAGCAAATAAGCTTGTAAGCATTGAAACACCAAAAATCCAAAAAGAGTGTGTGTTCCACCGATACAAAGGAGTTCAAAGCTTGTAAGCAAAAAGAGAGAAAAGAGAAGAGTGGCATCTTGTGCAAATCTTGTTGCTTCTTTCTTATGCAACCAAGCTACGGTCTCTCTTGCGTTGGCGTGACACCGAGCTAATAGTCTTCGTTAGGACCATTTTGTTTCTTTGCTCACTTCCTTGGTCACGCTAACCCCATTATATCTTTTGTGTGTGTTTTCGTGTTTCCTTGACGTAGATCATCGTTCTTGACATTTGCCTTTGGATTTTCCCCACATTTGACAATAGACTTTTCTTTTGATCATATTCGTTTGGCATTTCCACATTTCCTTCCCATCCACCATATAGCCTTTTGCGTGTGTTCTAACTTGTGCACCACGGTTGTCCTTTCGGTGTTTCATCCTTTCAATAGTTTCTACGGGAAGTGATCTAATTGTAGTTTTCTAACCCCCACCACTTCTACATACATATATATTGCCTTGTGTGAGCAATGTCTAGGGGCAATGGAAGTTATCATGGAAAGTTCACGGAGGACTACACCGACTACGACATCAACTACTACTCACGCATGGAGGGCATGGGCGACAACTTCGACTACATGAGCAAGGTGGACAAGAAACGCTACATCGACGACAACTTCGACTACATGAGCAAGCTTGATAGGGCAAAGGTGTCCGATCTTTCGATGAGATCTTGATACGTCGATTTGGTGGGTGGAGTTTGTGCTTGACGATCCGACTACACGTGCGAAGCTCGTGCACCAATGCAATCGCTAGGACAATCTCCGGGAGTTACTGATCTTGCGGATGCACGATCAGCCTGACCAGTGAGGGTCTTAATTTCTACCTGAAATCAAGAACAAGTAAGAACTAATACGGCAATCAAGATATTGCGGATGAAAGATGTATGCTTTATTCAAAAGGTGGGATTCCGAATAGGCGGTCTTCTTCTGGGCGATTGGCCTCAAAAGTCGAGCTCGTAGTTGCAGCAATGGCTAACTTTAGTCTAAACAAAATCCGAGTTCTAATGACGGCTACGGGGGGTATTTGAGGAGGAAAAGGTAGGGGTGCGACCAGCCATGGATTGGGTGGTCGAACGGATCCCTAACAGGCCTTTTCTCCTCAAATTCGGACTCCTAAAAGTGGCTGTCTTATTTGCTGCGAAAATTACATGGGCCTGGCCCAAAAATAGAAGTGACGCAGCACCATATGTATCTATGGACGAAATTATGAAGTAGCTCTTTGTATATTTCGTCCAAGTCTTCATCCTTCATTATGGTGGCTTCAAAGTTCTGAAATCTCCACTCGTGGCGTCTTCTTCAATCCTCAAACGCATGCTGCCATCTCCATGCACGATCATGCTCCAATGCTTGTCCCTCTCATCCATGCTAGGTCCATCATTCCTAAGAGTAACAAACATATCTGATTTAGGCAGCATCATATTCTCATGTATGTGAGAAAGAGTTCCAAGAAACGAAAGTACCTGATAGTTAAGTTGCTTGGCACGAGCTCGAGTGATGGGTCCTTGTATGTGTTCCGCTGTAGGTACAGCGGGTGTATCAATAGATGAGATGTCCTCATCATGCTCCCCTTCTTGAATTGAAGTCGTCCTCGACGCAACCTCATCTTCTTCACCGAAGTAAGGTTTTAAATCTGCAATGTTAAATGTAGGACTTACCGTACCAAAATCTGCAGGAAGCTCAAGTTTATATGCATTATCATTGATTTTCTCTATCACCTTAAAAGGACCATCAGCACGTGGCATTAACTTAGACTTGCGCAAATCAGGAAAACGATCTTTGCGCAAATGCAACCAAACAAGATCACCAACCTCAAACACAACATGCTTTCGTCCTCTATCCCCAGCAATTTTATACTTAACATTCATGCGTTCTATGTTGTCTTTAGTAGTTGCATGCAATTTTAAAATCAATTCAGCACGCTGTGTAGCATCGAAATTATTTTGCACTGAAGATGGTAAAGGCAACAAATCAATAGGTGCACGTGGAACAAAACCATAGACAATCTGAAAAGGGCTCATCTTTGTGGTAGAATGCAGCGAACGATTATAAGCAAACTCAATATGAGGCAAACATTCCTCCCACAATTTTAAGTTCTTCTTTAAAACAGCCCGCAACATGGTAGATAAAGTTCTATTAACTACTTCAGTTTGTCCATCAGTTTGGGGATGACATGTAGTACTAAACAGCAATTTAGTCCCCAACTTAGCCCATAAACATCTCCAAAAGTGGCTAAGAAATTTAGTATCACGATCAGAAACAATAGTATTTGGCACACCATGCAAACGAACGATATCACGGAAAAATAATTCAGCAATGTGCGCAGTATCATCGGTCTTGTGACAAGGAATAAAGTGTGCCATCTTAGAAAACCGATCCACAACAACAAAAATACTATCCCTCCCCTTCTGTGTACGAGGTAATCCCAAAACAAAGTCCATCGAAATACCCTCCCAAGGAACACTAGGAACAGGAAGAGGCATATATAAACCATGTGGATTAAGGCGAGACTTAGCTTTTTGACAAGTAGTGCAGCGTGCCACGAATCTCTCAACATCTCGCCGCATACGTGGCCAAAAGAAGTGTGCAGCAAGAACATCCTCCGTCTTCTTGACACCAAAGTGTCCCATTAATCCTCCTCCATGCGCCTCTTGTAACAACAAAAGACGAACGGAACCATCTGGGATGCATAGTTTGTTAGCACGGAACACAAATCCATCATTAAGGATGAATTTGTTCCATGTTCTACCATCTCTACAATTCTGCAACACATCTGTAAATTCAGCATCATGCAAGTATTGTTCTTTTATAGTTTCCAACCCAAAAATTTTGAAGTCAAGCTGAGATAACATAGTATAACATTATCTTTACCCTTTTTGTGTTTGATAACATAAGGAAAAGATTCAATAAATTCAACCCACTTTGCATGGCGACGATTCAGTTTTGCTTGACTACGAATATGCTTCAAAGATTCATGATCAGAATGTATAACAAATTCTTTAGGCCATAAATAATGTTGCCAAGTTTCTAATGTCCGAACCAGCGCATATAATTCTTTATCGTAAGTAGAATAGTTCAGACTAGGCCCACTCAATTTTTCACTAAAATATGCTACAGGTTTGCCCTCTTGTAATAACATACCTCCCAAACCAATTCCACTAGCATCACATTCAAGTTCAAAGGTCTTATTAAAATCAGGAAGTTGGAGTAATGGAGCATGTGTTAACTTATCTTTCAGTATCATGAAGGCCTCTTGTTGTGCATCGCCCCAAACAAAGGGCACATCCTTCTTTGTGAGCTCATTCAATGGCGCAGCAATAGAACCAAAATCTTTGACAAAGCGCCTATAAAACCCAGCAAGACCCAGAAAACTCCTCACTTGTGTGACCGTCTTGGGCTGCGGCCAATTATCAATAGCTTCAATCTTGGCTGGATCAACTTCAATTCCCTGTTCTGTCACAACATAACCAAGAAAAGCAACTCTGTTTGTGCAAAAGGTGCACTTCTCAAGATTACCATACAGACGTGCATCACGTAAAGCATTGAAAACAGCACGTAAATGATCCAAATGGTCCTCTAAAGATTTGCTATATATGAGAATGTCATCAAAATATACCACCACAAAACGACCAATAAAAGCACGTAAAACTTCGTTCATTAGTCTCATAAAGGTACTAGGTGCATTAGTTAAACCAAACGGCATTACTAACCACTCATATAAACCGAACTTAGTTTTAAAAGCTGTTTTCCATTCATCTCCTAATTGCATACGAATTTGGTGGTAACCACTACGCAAATCAACTTTAGAGAACATAATAGAACCACTCAACTCATCTAGCATGTCATCCAAACGAGGTATAGGGTGACGATATCGAATGGTAATATTATTAATAGCTCGACAATCAGTACACATGCGCGAAGAACCATCTTTCTTAGGCACTAAAATAATAGGAACAGCGCATGGACTAAGAGACTCACGAATATAACCTTTGTCCAATAAACTCTGGATTTGTCGTTGTATCTCTTTTGTTTCTTCAGGATTGGTGCGATATGGCGCACGGTTGGGCAGCGAAGCTCCTGGAATCAAATCAATTTGGTGTTCTATTCCACGAATAGGTGGAAGTCCAGGTGGAACATCTTGTGGAAAAACATCCATGTATTCCTGCAAAAGGTTAGCAACCGCAGGTGGCAAAGAAGGAGGCATATCCTCAAATGAAAACAGTACTTCTTTGCAAATAATGGCATAGCATGGAGTAATATTGACATCAATTTCAGCAAGATCAGATTTGCTAGCAAGTAAACAAGGATTCTTCAAACGAATTTCAGTAGCATGGTTAGAATCAGATTTAGAAGAATGCTTAGGTGGTACAAAATCTGCAGCAATAATCTGATTCTCACTCTTATGTTTGTCCTCGTTTTTTAATCTACTAGCTCTAGCAAGATCATCTTTCAAAATTTGTTCCGGAGTCATGGGTTTAAGTCCAATTTTCTTGCCAGCATGTGCAAGAGAATACTGATTTGTTTTACCATTATGTACAGATTCTCTATCAAATTGCCATGGTCTACCAAGTAACAAAGAACAAGCTTGCATAGGTACAACATCACAATCAACAAAATCTGAATAAGTACCAATAGTAAAATGCACGCGTGCAGTTCTTGTTACCTTGAGCTTACGGGAGCTCTCAAACCATTGAATGTAATAAGGATGAGGTCGTTGTCGTGTGGGTAGAGCAAGCTTCTCCACCATGTCAATACTAGCCAGATTGTTACAACTCCCTCCATCAATGATGATCCAGATAGCTCTCTCCTTAACAACGCCTCTTGTTTGAAACAAGTTGTGGCGTTGATCATGCTCAGCTTTGCTCAATTGCACACTCAAGACACGTTGTGCAACTAAACTCTTGTATTGATCAGCAGTTTCAGCTCCCATTACCTCCATCTCCTTGTCAGAATCAGAATTGGCACCATCACGTGCAACAATAAGTGCCAATGTATCATCATCAAAATCATTCGCAGAGTCATATTCGCCATCTTCAAGCACCACCATCACACGTTTGGTTCTGCATTCTTTTTCGATGTGACCGAACCCGAAACATTTGCGACATTGAATGTCGCGAGTCTTCCCCGTGGAGGCCATGGAAGAAGAACTCCGTGTCGGACCAGCAGATGGTGATGGAGCAGGAACAGGTGGCGTTCTTGACGTTGGCGTGGTATACCTGGAGGTGGAAGGACCTGGTACATCCCCACGAGAAGGTGGAGCGGATGGCCGCGCAGACCATGAAGAAGTACGACCTGCAGAATTATTAGCTCTTCTCCACGATGGTTGACGATCCTGCACTTCAAGTTCAGCTTTGCAAGCAAGGTGAAATAAACGAGTAATAGTATTGTACTCCTTATAGTCTAAAATATGCTGAATCTCCTTATTTAAACCACCAAAGAAACGTGCAAGCATAGCTTCATTATCCTCTACAATACCACAACGAATCATGCCCGTTTGTAATTCTTGATAATACTCTTGTACGGAATTTTTGCCTTGTTCTAAACGAGTTAATTTGTTAAGCAAGTCCCGTTGATAATGTGGAGGTACAAAACGAGTACGCATGGCATGTTTTAGACCAATCCAAGTAGCAGGAACATTAGCATGATTGACTCAACAATATTCAGACCACCAGATAGAAGCAAAATCTGCAAATTCACATGTAGCAGCACTAACACGCAAATGCTCAGGGTAGCGTAAACATGCAAAACGTTGCTCTACTTCTAATTCCCAAGTGAGATATGCATCAGGATTATATCTACCCTCAAATGGCGGAATATTTAATTTTAGCTTAGCCACATGGTCATCATCACGTACCGGACGCGGAGGTAGACGAGCGTTGCGGTTGTATTGCCGTGGACGGCCAGGAGCAGGTTGTTGGACCTCGTCCTCGTCGAGCTCATTTTCATCTTCGAACTCGTTTTCCCCCTCGTCAGCAGCATATCCGTCCTGGGTAGCCGCCTCCGTAGCGGCCGCAGCAGCTGCCGCGGCTGGAACGGTACCCGCAGATGGCGGGATGAGAGGAACGCGGCGAGCACGTGGTACAGGGATGCCCGGTCGTGGCAGTGGTGGTAAACGGGCCAGGACTTCCTGGAACCGGGCGTCGAGCTTGGTGTTGAAGGATGCCTCAAGACCAGCCATCTTGTCCATCGCATCAGAAAGCTTGGAATCAACATCACCCAAGCGTGTGTCCACATCTTGTGCACGCCCCACCAACAGCCGTGTGAAGTGGGCATGCAACTCTGCACTAGTCATCTTCTCTGGATCAACATCATCCTTCGGGGTTCCTGTCATGGTTAGCGTGGAAGCAAGCACAAATATATATACCTATGCACTACGGAATATGGTGGGATCACGCGTAATCCGTCAAGCGGTATACAAAGCTCTTACAAGTTCTTACCCAACAGGAGGAAGGTGATATGCAACCAGCAAAGAACATCGACTCCCAAAATTGCACAAGCGATTACCAGGTGTCGATACAAAGCACGTGCAGAAATATGTGGAGCTGTAGGATGGCTTATATGGTAGCAAAAACAACAGCAAGTATCAAAACAGCAATGCAAAGCTGAAAGAATGCTCAACCGCAGTACTGTGCTGGTCCTAGGCTATACCGAGCTAGAGACGTGAGCCGAGAACACTAAGAAAGTCACGGCGTGGCCCAACAAGCAGAAAGGAACAGCTCCCAAGCAAAAAATAAGTGAAGATCTGCAGGAATTGGCAGGTCTGAAACTTCGGAGGGCAAAAACTCGGCCTTCCCGGCCTTTTTTGGGAGTTCTGAGTGTCGCACAATGACATAGTGGTTGTGGTCACGTAGATCTTTTCGCTACGAACATTTTGAGTACTCGCACGTCGAAAACGGAGTTCGTATGCAAAAGTTATGGCCAGTTGAAATTTACTGTCGAAAACCGTCAAAAACTGACGAAACTGTCCAATTCGGACTGAAATCGGACTGCACTAGTAGGAACGGGTCAACCCGACTTGGATGCGGAGTTGACTTTTTTTTTTTTTTTGCTCTTCTTCCTCCTCTTGACTGGCGACCGAAACCTAACTCACGGACTCTGAAAAAGGTACGGATGAAATTGGGAAGAACGAACAAGAACTTATGTGAAGGCGGTGGCGGAAATATATGGCGTGGTGGTGGAAGGATATGGCGGAGCAGTGGTGCAAGCGTGCGGCGGCGGCGGGACTAAGGTGAATCGAACTCGAAACTCTAAAGGAACAGACACTAAGACCAGCAACTCGACACGCGGATGCAGACACAAATTCAACGATGCAAACTGAAAAGACAATGCAAAGGCTCGGATGGTTTATGGGACGAGATGATCTAAACCCTAACTGTATTTTTGGCTTTTTCGTGGTTTATAGGTATGAACACAGATGCAATCTAAACTATGAAAACAGTAAATCTCACCGAGCAACCTGAAATCTGATACCACTTGATAGGGCAAAGGTGTCCGATCTTTCGATGAGATCTTGATACGTCGATTTGGTGGGTGGAGTTTGTGCTTGACGATCCGACTACACGTGCGAAGCTCGTGCGCCAATGCAATCGCTAGGACAATCTCCGGGAGTTACTGATCTTGCGGATGCACGATCAGCCTGACCAGCGAGGGTCTTAATTCCTACCTGAAATCAAGAACAAGTAAGAACTAATACGGCAATCAAGATATTGCGGATGAAAGATGTATGCTTTATTCAAAAGGTGGGATTCCGAATAGGCGGTCTTCTTCTGGGCGATTGGCCTCAAAAGTCGAGCTCGTAGTTGCAGCAATGGCTAACTTTAGTCTAAACAAAATCCGAGTTCTAATGACGGCTACGGGGGGTATTTGAGGAGGAAAAGGTAGGGGTGCGACCAGCCATGGATTGGGTGGTCGAACGGATCCCTAACAGGCCTTTTCTCCTCAAATTTGGACTCCTAAAAGTGGCTGTCTTATTTGCTGCGAAAATTACATGGGGCTGGCCCAAAAATAGAAGTGACGCAGCACCATATGTATCTATGGACGAAATTATGAAGTAGCTCTTTGTATATTTCGTCCAAGTCTTCATCCTCCATTATGGTGGCTTCAAAGTTCTGAAATCTCCACTCGTGGCGTCTTCTTCAATCCTCAAACGCATGCTGCCATCTCCGTGCACGATCATGCTCCAATGCTTGTCCCTCTCATCCATGCTAGGTCCATCATTCCTAAGAGTAACAAACATATCCGATTTAGGCAGCATCATATTCTCATGTATGTGAGAAAGAGTTCCAAGAAACGAAAGTACCTGATAGTTAAGTTGCTTGGCACGAGCTCGAGTGATGGGTCCTTGTATGTGTTCCGCTGTAGGTACAGCGGGTGTATCAATAGATGGGATGTCCTCATCAAAGCTGTCCAAGGAACATTACATCGACAACTCCATCGACTATGACATGCGTGCATTGGCACATCAAGATACTCGAGACCATCACATAGTTCACCAAGCACAACGCCAACATGATCTTCCTCATCGCACAAGGTTGAGCTCATCAAGATCTTCTTCACGCTCCAATCATGTGGGTGACCATGAGCGTCGTCGCCAACCTCAAGAGCATGGTGCTAACCACAAACAACCTACATGGTGTCCATGCCTTGAAGAGCCCATTTACGACAACGTCCACGACAACTCCTCGAGGAGGACCACCTCAAGAGCTCCAAGATTGCCAAGTCATGAGATGTCCTACCAAGATGCGACGTTATCTCCAATGGTGTCTCCCGTACCACATGCCACCACCGCAACGGCTCCTACAAGACGGTCTCATCGCCACGAGAAGCATTCCAAGGATCATGATCGTCACCATCAAAGCCATCATGAACATCCTCACCAAGATCACGATGGAAAAACAAAAGACCCTTGGCTCGAAAAGTACAACGCCGAACGCGCCGCCATGGACAAAGAGCGCTCCACAAGGAGTAAGGAATGGGCCGCAAGGAGGGCAGAATTGGACGCAAAGCGCACCGCAATGCGGAAGGAATGGGCCAAAAAGGACGCAAGGCACACCGCACGGATAGCGGAAGCGGACGCAAGGTTAGCGGAATGGAAAGCGGAGCTCACCGCAAGGAATAAGGAATGGGCCGCAAGGTTGGGGATATTGGACGCCGAGCTCAAGGACCGACTCATGTCGTCTTTCGACAACTTTGTGCGCAATCGACAACCTCAACCTCAAGAGCATCGTGCAAACCAAGAACCACATATTGATAGCCTATCTGAGAGGAAGAAACCTACCCCACACAAGGATGAGAGCCACATACACCTTGAGAGCAAGAGTGATACACCACATGAGTTGAGTGAGGACATTGTGCTTTCTAACAACTTAACCTCTACTCCTCTTGTGTTGTCTTCTTCTTTGCTAGGTTGCTCGGATGATGATGACATCCATTCCATGGAGATGAGGGAATCCACTATACGTGAGATGAGTGATTCCACTATATGTGAGAGTGAGTGCTTCCACTATGAGAGCATGAGTGATACACCGAGTGAGACAAGAGTGGTAGTTGATAGGTCAAGTGAGGCCATTTCGATTTCTAACAACTTACCCTCTACCTTGAGTGTGTTTTCTCATGTTGCAATAGATCCCATGGATGAAGCGACGCAAACCTTGGACAAGATGTACATGGTGCATACACATGATGATAACACACCATGCTTAGAAGATGATGAGCATGTCGGCCAATTGGAGCCACCTACTTCAACAACACCTACTTCAAAGGAGTGCGAATATAAAGGTAACAACATAGGTGTTGGTGATGCCATGATTCCCATGAAGTTGCTAAGCTATGAGTGCTTCACTTTATCGCCTATTGGATGCAATATGTTGAACAATTGCTCTTTCCCATATATTGCTTGCAATGATGACAATGATACTTTGGTTGTGACAACCTTGTCGAACAATTGCTTTTTCCCTAGGTTTGTCGACAACAAGGATAAAATTGTGAACATGTTTTGTGCCCAATGCTTGCAATATTCTTCCATTAATGCAACCAAAATATTGAACAATTGCTCTTTTCAATGCTTGGTTTGCAATAATGTTATTATGTTTGTTAATGAGAAGGCCCCCATAGCTCTCTCAACTAATAAAGATTTTGCATTTGCACATGATACGCATGTTCCCACATATACTTTGCATAATCACCATGAACATTATGATATCTTGCTTAAGGCTAATGGTGTTGTGCAAATAAAGAGATGCATCATGATGGATGATGTATTCATCTACCATACACACACATTGTTTTGGATATCTTTTGTGTGTGTAGGTACGCGGATAACAACGTCAACCTCGATTGAGCACGAGTTGGCGAAAAGAGCTCTTGAGAGCATAATACTTGTACACATGGATTCTATTGGTGGATGCGCTCCCGCGAGTGGTTTCAATCAACAACTTCTCCAACGAGAGCACATCAACATATTTGTAAGGTGAACTCCTTCTACTCACGAACTCATGCCATAAACTACAAGAATTGGCTACTCTTTGAGTGTTGTTTTGCTTTGCTTGTGACCTTTGTAGGACTCATGGAAGGTGAAGGAACATGGAAGAGTTGCCAAACCGATCGTCGCAAGAACGACCACATGGTGCACTCCAAGTACAATCGCCTACATCTACCTCCCCTACATGATGATGTTGAGTCAACGTCAAGGACGACATTCTTTGAAGCGGGGGGAGATGATGTGGGGTGGCTTTCGGACCTCGCAACATCATGTGCGTCAACAATCAAGTCCGACATCATCAAGGCGTGGAAGAGAAGGAAGAAGAAGAATCACCGGAAAGAAGCTTGGAAACGCCGTAAGAAGAGGCGGCAGTTGAAGCTGGACCGGCTAAAGCCGGCCCACCGGCTAAAGCCGGCCTTAACCCTGGCTATAGCCGGCCTGCTCGAGTCAGCTATGTCTTGGCCATGAAGCCACCTTTGTTATCTATCTCCCTAGTGACCAAACTACCCCTAGCTCGTGGCTGCCTATATATATGGCTCCCCCTCCCCTAGAGATAGGATAGAGACAAGAATTAAGATAAAACATGGCTTCATGCCCTTTCCCTTAGGTAACTTGCTACTAGATCTCAAATCTAGAGTAAACCATCATCCCTCTTTGTTTGGGGTCTCTTCTATTTGGGGAATTCTACCTTGTAGTGGATCTCTTGCATACTTTGTGTGTAATTCTATCCATTGATTTGGTCTCTTCCCCAAGTGGAATTCTACTCCTAGCAAATCAATCTCTCACAAGGAATTCTACTCTTGGAGTCTCTTCCTTGCGATTCTATTGAGTTGGTGAATCGGGCCAACGAGGATAACCGGTGTGTATCTTGTGTGTGTGTGTTTGCCTTCGATTTGTTCATCGTGTTCATCGTGTTCTTCGTGTTCATCCTCGTTCCCCGCCACAAATCTCGTGAATCCGTGAAGATTGGGCCACATCCAAGAGGTCACCCCTCATCACTTTGCTTAATGCAATTAACTGTTGTTCGCAACTGAATACTTGTGGAGTTCTCGGATTGATTCGCCACAAGTGAATTATTAGTCATAGATGCAGTTGGATGGCGGTCTATGTATTTTGTTGTAATGCCCAGAGTAAATCTCATAGTGATCTTCTTGACATATCACGTTTATCTTTATTCTATCAATTGCCTAACTGTAATTTGTTTACCCAGCATGTGTTATTTATCTTATGGAGAGACACCACTAGTGAACTGTGGACCCCGGTCCTATTTCCATCATATTGCTATCACCTGTTTACTTTACTCGCACTGTTTACTTTACTCGCATACTCTATTGTTTTCCACTCGATACGCTCATAACCTTTGTTTCAAGCAAACCGGTGAGATTGACAACCTCATCGCAAGTTGGGAACAAAGTACTTGGTTGTGTTGTGTGCAGGTTCTACGTTGCAGCTAGCAAGCAAAGCTTGGACGAGGCGCCATATATAAATTGTCCGAAGCTGTCGCAAACTAGCAAGCATCACCTTCAGTCGTTTGTCTCTCCTCTCCAAGAATGATTAAACCTTGATTTCTTAACTGAGGGAAAACTAGCTGCTGTACTCATCATACTTTCCTCTTGGGGTTCCCAACGGGCTGGTCATTCACCACGCACAAGGATCGTCTGCTACACGCCAGCAGCTTCTTTTCTGGCACCATTGCCGGGGAGGAAGTAGAAGACTTCTGCGAGGGGAGTTTTCGCACGCACATCCTTTACTTTGTTATAGTTTTGCTTTACTTTATTTATTTTACCTGCATCGTTTTATATCAAAAACCCAAAAAAATTAGAATCCTTGGTAGTTGGTTTTACTTGTTTACTTTCGTTTTGCTGAAATGGCCAATCCTGAAAACACCAAGTTGTGTGACTTTACTAGCACAAACAATAGTGATTTTATCTACACTCCTATTGCGCCACCTGCTCCTGCTACAAACTTTTATGAGATTAAGCCTGCTTTGTTGAACCTTGTTATGAAAGAGCAATTCTCTGGTGCTAGTACTGAAGATGCTGCAGCTCATCTCAACAATTTTGTTGAGCTATGTGAGATGCAGAAATATAAGGATGTTGATAGTGATATTATTAAGCTCAAGTTGTTTCCTTTTTCTTTGAGAGGAAAAGCTAAAGATTGGTTGCTGTCTTTGACTAAGAATAGTATTGATTCATGGGCTAAGTGTAAGGATGCTTTTATTGGTAGATACTATCCTCCTGCTAAGATTATATCCTTGCGTAGCAATATTATGAAGTTTACTCAGTATGATAATGAACATGTTGCTCAAGCTTGGGAAAGAATGAAATCTATGATAAAGAATTGCCCCACTCATGGACTGACTACTTGGATGATTGTCCAAACTTTTTATGCAGGACTGAATTTTTCTTCGAGGAACTGATAAAGACTGTTTGCCCGATCTTTCACGATGCACCTCCTGATCTGATAGATCTCCCAATCACGTGAGCGGAACACACGACCTGAAGATTGGGGAACGCCAATCCTGCGAGCAACTCGACGATGAACGATGAACCTCACGCTGAATCAACACGCCAATAGCTCGACAACCCTTGACAGATTCAAGGACCTTCGCGCACACATGATTACTCTTGACAATTCAAGAACTCTCTTGTCTTTATTGATAGATAACTAGACGAACGTCCGAGACGCCGTCACACACCCCGATCCCAGAGGGACGGTGATAACTTGAACTAAAAGTTCTACATAATTTCCAGCCTCCCTAACCCTAGCCGCCCAGCCTCCTTATATAGACGGCCAGAAAACTATTGGGCTTGGACAGGCCCAAACCCAAAACATAAAATAAAACCCTAATTGGCCCACAACGTGACCAGGCTAAGAAATAACATGAACAGATACAAATTAATGACAGCCTTAGACTTAATTATCACATATCGTAGGTCGTCCTGGCGTGCCAATATCCTCATCATCCTCCCCTTCTTAGAAAGGCGTTGTCCTCAACGCCAGAGGGTCTTCTCGTAAAACGTGGCGTCAAATCTGTAATATCGCCACTGTCCATCTTCAAGCCTTGCCAGCCTGCCACACCACACCTCCCTCTCGGCTAGCTTGACTTGCCATTGGCGCTCTTTGGTCTTCGAAGCTGCCAACCTGGTTAAGACACAAGTATCCTCCAACTGCAACTGACGGTATACCATGCATATCACCCACAACAAACAGAACAAACTCCTGCACGCTGTGGATCCAAATAGGCTGAATACACCTGAGTATGCACTCGACTGAAACACATGTCCGTAGACTATTTGGCGATATTCGTAGACTGTTTCGCGAAATTTAGAAGCACACTCTGCGACTCTTCTGAAATTTGGCCGGACTTTTGGGCAGGACTTTTCAACCCAGGCCGGATAATCTGGTGTCTCTGCAAAAAGTTTTTTCTAAGTTAAAACTGCACGGCTCCCAGAGAAGATGCCGGACCATCCGGTTTGAGGGGCCGGATATTCCATCTTCAACGGATGTCAGCTGAGCACGTACGTGATTGGATCTTTGTGACGTGTAGCTCCCAAACTCCTGCTCATGTACGATCAGCTGAAGGAACGCGAATCTGCTGCTGCTGTGCACAACGCAGGCGATGGATGCTGCTTCTTTTTTCTCCTTTCCTTTCCTTTCCTTTTCTTCTTTCCTTTCCGTGTTGTGGACTCTTGCCCCTGGTACTCCCGATCGGATCAGCCTGGCAGCGCACATATGCTGCGCCGACGTGCTCCACCTGGACTGCTGCAACGGCTGCTCCTTTCCTCTTTTTTTTCTTCCTTTTCTCTTGCCGATCTATTCAACGTACCGGTGCTGCAATTGACTCTCATGAACGAATCTTCCTCGATCTTCACCAACAACAAGACGGCGGCTTACCCCAATGGTATCCACTTCAGATTGAGCAAAAATAGACGAACAACAAATCAATTTTCACCAATACGCTTGCGATCTCCAGCTCCACCTTGCCGACTAATGGATCTTGTGATCAACCCATCGACAACAACTTGCATCGTGATCAACGCTGGGCTCTGATACCAAGATGATAAAGACTGTTTGCCCGATCTTTCACGACGCACCTCCTGATCTGATAGATCTCCCAATCACGTGAGCGGAACACACGACCTGAAGATTGGGGAACGCCAATCCTGCGAGCAACTCGACGATGAACGATGAACCTCACGCTGAATCAACACGCCAATAGCTCGACAACCCTTGACAGATTCAAGGACCTTCGCGCACACATGATTACTCTTGACAATTCAAGAACTCTCTTGTCTTTATTGATAGATAACTAGACGAACGTCCGAGACGCCATCACACACCCCGATCCCAGAGGGACGGTGATAACTTGAACTAAAAGTTCTACATAATTTCCAGCCTCCCTAACCCTAGCCGCCCAGCCTCCTTATATAGACGGCCAGAAAACTATTGGGCTTGGACAGGCCCAAACCCAAAACATAAAATAAAACCCTAATTGGCCCACAACGTGACCAGGCTAAGAAATAACATGAACAGATACAAATTAATGACACAGCCTTAGACTTAATTATCACATATCATAGGTCGTCTTGGCGTGCCAATATCCTCATCAGGAACCTACTTGATTCAGCTGCTGGAGGCACTTTTATGTCCCTTACCTTGGGCGCCGCAACAAAGCTACTCGACAACATGATGGTAAATTATTCCGAATGGCACACCGAGAGAGCTCCACAAGGTAAGAAGGTAAATTCTGTTGAGGAAACCTCTTCCTTGAGTGATAAGATTGATACCATTATGTGATAGGGCAAAGGTGTCCGGTCTTTCGATGAGATCTTGATATGTCGATTTGGTGGGTGGAGTTTGTGCTTGACGATCCGACTACACGTGCGAAGCTCGTGCGCCAATGCAATCGCTAGGACAATCTCCGGGAGTTACTGATCTTGCGGATGCACGATCAGCCTGACCAGCGAGGGTCTTAATTCCTACCTGAAATCGAGAACAAGTAAGAACTAATACTGCAATCAAGATATTGCGGACGAAAGATGTATGCTTTATTCAAAAGGTGGGATTCCGAATAGGCGGTCTTCTTCTGGGCGATTGGCCTCAAAAGTCGAGCTCGTAGTTGCAGCAATGGCTAACTTTTAGTCTAAACAAAATCCAAGTTCTAATGACGGCTACGGGGGGTATTTGAGGAGGAAAAGGTAGGGGTGCGACCAGCCATGGATTGGGTGGTCGAACGGATCCCTAACAGGCCTTTTCTCCTCAAATTCGGACTCCTAAAAGTGGCTGTCTTATTTGCTGCGAAAATTACATGGGCCTGGCCCAAAAATAGAAGTGACGCAGCACCATATGTATCTATGGACGAAATTATGAAGTAGCTCTTTGTATATTTCGTCCAAGTCTTCATCCTCCATTATGGTGGCTTCAAAGTTCTGAAATCTCCACTCGTGGCGTCTTCTTCAATCCTCAAACGCATGTTGCCATCTCCATGCACGATCATGCTTCAATGCTTGTCCCTCTCATCCATGCTAGGTCCATCATTCCTAAGAGTAACAAACATATCTGATTTAGGCAGCATCATATTCTCATGTATGTGAGAAAGAGTTCCAAGAAACGAAAGTACCTGATAGTTAAGTTGCTTGGCACGAGCTCGAGTGATGGGTCCTTGTATGTGTTCCGCTGTAGGTACAGCAGGTGTATCAATAGATGGGATGTCCTCATCATGCTCCCCTTCTTGAATTGAAGTCGTCCTCGACGCAACCTCATCTTCGTCACCGAAGTAAGGTTTTAAATCTGCAATGTTAAATGTAGGACTTACCGTACCAAAATCTGCAGGAAGCTCAAGTTTATATGCATTATCATTGATTTTCGCTATCACCTTAAAAGGACCATCAGCACGTGGCATTAACTTAGACTTGCGCAAATCAGGAAAACGATCTTTGCGCAAATGCAACCAAACAAGATCACCAACCTCAAACACAACATGCTTTCGTCCTCTATCCCCAGCAACTTTATACTTAACATTCATGCGTTCTATGTTGTCTTTAGTAGTTGCATGCAATTTCAAAATCAATTCAGCACGCTGTGTAGCATCGAAATTATTTTGCACCGAAGATGGTAAAGGCAACAAATCAATAGGTGCACGTGGAACAAAACCATAGACAATCTGAAAAGGGCTCATCTTTGTGGTAGAATGCAGCGAACGATTATAAGCAAATTCAATATGAGGTAAACACTCTTCCCACAATTTTAAGTTCTTCTTTAAAACAGCCCGCAACATGGTAGATAAAGTTCTATTAACTACTTCAGTTTGTCCATCAGTTTGGGGATGACAAGTAGTACTAAACAGCAATTTAGTCCCCAACTTAGCCCATAAACATCTCCAAAAGTGGCTAAGAAATTTAGTATCACGATCAGAAACAATAGTATTTGGCACACCATGCAAACGAACGATATCACGAAAGAACAAATCAGCAATGTGCGCAGCATCATCGGTCTTGTGACAAGGAATAAAGTGTGCCATCTTAGAAAACCGATCCACAACAACAAAAATACTATCCCTCCCCTTCTGTGTACGAGGTAATCCCAAAACAAAGTCCATCGAAATATCCTCCCAAGGAACACTAGGAACAGGAAGAGGCATATATAAACCATGTGGATTAAGGCGAGACTTAGCTTTTTGACAAGTAGTGCAGCGTGCCACGAATCTCTCAACATCTCGCCGCATGCGTGGCCAAAAGAAGTGTGCAGCAAGAACATCCTCCGTCTTCTTGACACCAAAGTGTCCCATTAATCCTCCTCCATGCGCCTCCTGTAACAACAAAAGACGAACGGAACCATCTGGGATGCATAGTTTGTTAGCACGGAACACAAATCCATCATTAAGGATGAATTTGTTCCATGTTCTACCATCTCTACAATTCTGCAACACATGTGTAAATTCAGCATCATGCAAGTATTGTTCTTTTATAGTTTCCAACCCAAAATTTTTGAAGTCAAGCTGAGATAACATAGTATAACGGCGCGACAAAGCATCAGCAATAACATTATCTTTACCCTTTTTGTGTTTGATAACATAAGGAAAAGATTCAATAAATTCAACCCACTTTGCATGGCGACGATTCAGTTTTGCTTGACTACGAATATGCTTCAAAGATTCATGATCAGAATGTATAACAAATTCTTTAGGCCATAAATAATGTTGCCAAGTTTCTAATGTCCGAACCAGTGCATATAATTCTTTATCATAAGTAGAATAGTTCAGACTAGGCCCACTCAATTTTTCACTAAAATATGCTACAGGTTTGCCCTCTTGTAATAACACACCTCCCAAACCAATTCCACTAGCATCACATTCAAGTTCAAACGTCTTATTAAAATTAGGAAGTTGGAGTAATGGAGCATGTGTTAACTTATCTTTCAGTATCATGAAGGCCTCTTGTTGTGCATCGCCCCAAACAAAGGGCACATCCTTCTTTGTGAGCTCATTCAATGGCGCAGCAATAGAACCGAAATCTTTGACAAAGCGCCTATAAAACCCAGCAAGACCCAGAAAACTCCTCACTTGTGTGACCGTCTTGGGCTGCGGCCAATTATCAATAGCTTCAATCTTGGCTGGATCAACTTCAATTCCCTGTTCTGTAACAACATAACCAAGAAAAGCAACTCTGTTTGTGCAAAAGGTGCACTTCTCAAGATTACCATACAGACGTGCATCACGTAAAGCATTGAAAACAGCACGTAAATGATCCAAATGGTCCTCTAATGATTTGCTATATATGAGAATGTCATCAAAATATACCACCACAAAACGACCAATAAAAGCACGTAAAACTTCGTTCATCAGTCTCATAAAGGTACTAGGTGCATTAGTTAAACCAAACGGCATTACTAACCACTCATATAAACCGAACATAGTTTTAAAAGCTGTTTTCCATTCATCTCCTAATTGCATACGAATTTGGTGGTAACCACTACGCAAATCAACTTTAGAGAACATAATAGAACCACTCAACTCATCTAGCATGTCATCCAAACGAGGTATAGGGTGACGATATCGAATGGTAATATTATTAATAGCTCGACAATCAGTACACATGCGCGAAGAACCATCTTTCTTAGGCACTAAAATAATAGGAACAGCGCATGGACTAAGAGACTCACGAATATAACCTTTGTCCAATAAACTCTGGATTTGTCGTTGTATCTCTTTTGTTTCTTCAGGATTGGTGCGATATGGCGCACGGTTGGGCAGCGAAGCTCCTGGAATCAAATCAATTTGGTGTTCTATTCCACGAATAGGTGGAAGTCCAGGTGGAACATCTTGTGGAAAAACATCCATGTATGCCTGCAAAAGGTTAGCAACCGCAGGTGGCAAAGAAGGAGGCATATCCTCAAATGAAAACAGTACTTCTTTGCAAATAATGGCATAGCATGGAGTAATATTGACATCAATTTCAGCAAGATCAGATTTGCTAGCAAGTAAACAAGGATTCTTCAAACGAATTTCAGTAGCATGGTTAGAATCAGATTTAGAAGAATGCTTACGTGGTACAAAATCTGCAGCAATAATCTGATTCTCACTCTTATGTTTGTCCTCGTTTTTTAATCTACTAGCTCTAGCAAGATCATCTTTCAAAATTTGTTCCGGAGTCATGGGTTTAAGTCCAATTTTCTTGCCAGCATGTGTAAGAGAATACTGATTTGTTTTACCATTATGTACAGATTCTCTATCAAATTGCCATGGTCTACCAAGTAACAAAGAACAAGCTTGCATAGGTACAACATCACAATCAACAAAATCTGAATAAGTACCAATAGTAAAATGCACGCGTGCAGTTCTTGTTACCTTGAGCTTACGGGAGCTCTCAAACCATTGAATGTAATAAGGATGAGGTCGTTGTCGTGTGGGTAGAGCAAGCTTCTCCACCATGTCAATACTAGCCAGATTGTTACAACTCCCTCCATCAATGATGATCCGGATAGCTCTCTCCTTAACAACGCCTCTTGTTTGAAACAAGTTGTGGCGTTGATCATGCTCAGCTTTGCTCAATTGCACACTCAAGACACGTTGTGCAACTAAACTCTTGTATTGATCAGCAGTTTCAGCTCCCATTACCTCCATCTCCTTGTCAGAATCAGAATTGGCACCATCACGTGCAGCAATAAGTGCCAATGTATCATCATCAAAATCACTCGCAGAGTCATATTCGCCATCTTCAAGCACCACCATCACACATTTGGTTCTGCATTCTTTTTCGATGTGACCAAACCCAAAACATTTGCGACATTGAATATCGCGAGTCTTCCCCGTGGAGGCCATGGAAGAAGAACTCCTTGTCGGACCAGCAGATGGTGATGGAGCAGGAGCAGGTGGCGTTCTTGACGTCGGCGTGGTATACCTGGAGGTGGAAGGACCTGGTGCATCCCCACGAGAAGGTGGAGCTGATTGGCGCGCAGACCATGAAGAAGTACGACCTGCAGAATTATTAGCTCTTCTCCACGATGGTTGACGATCCTGCACTTCAAGTTCAGCTTTGCAAGCAAGGTGAAATAAACGAGTAATAGTGTTGTACTCCTTATAGTCTAAAATATGCTGAATCTCCTTATTTAAACCACCAAAGAAACGTGCAAGCATAGCTTCATTATCCTCTACAATACCACAACGAATCATGCCTGTTTGTAACTCTTGATAATACTCTTGTACAGAATTTTTGCCTTGTTCTAAACGAGTTAATTTCTTAAGCAAGTCCCGTTGATAATGTGGAGGTACAAAACGAGTACGCATGGCATGTTTGAGACCAAGCCAAGTAGCAGGAATATTAGCATGATTGACTCGACAATATTCAGACCACCAGATAGAAGCAAAATCTGTAAATTCACATGTAGCAGCACTAACACGCAAATGCTCAGGGTAGCGTAAACATGCAAAACGTTGCTCTACTTCTAATTCCCAAGTGAGATATGCATCAGGATTATATCTACCCTCAAATGGCGGAATATTTAATTTTAGCTTAGCCACATGGTCATCATCACGTACCGGACGCGGAGGTGGACGAGCGTTGCGGTTGTATTGCCGCGGACGGCCAGGTGCAGGTTGTTGGACCTCGTCCTCGTCGAGCTCGTTTTCATCTTCGAACTCATTTTCCCCCTCGTCAGCAGCATATCCGTCGTGGGTGGCCGCCTCCGTAGCGGCCGCAGCAGCTGCCGCGGCTGGAACGGTACCTGCAGATGGCGGGATGAGAGGAACGCGGCGAGCACGTGGTACAGGGATGCCCTGTCGTGGCAGTGGTGGTAAACGGGCCAGGACTTCCTGGAACCGGGCGTCGAGCTTGGTGTTGAAGGATGACTCAAGACCAGTCATCTTGTCCATCGCATCAGAAAGCTTGGAATCAACATCACCCAAGCGTGTGTCCACATCTTGTGCACGCCCCACCAACAGCCGTGTGAAGTGGGCATGCAACTCTGCACTAGTCATCTTCTCTGGATCAACATCATCCTTCGGGGTTCCTGTCATGGTTAGCGTGGAAGCAAGCACAAATATATATACCTATGCACTACGGAATATGGTGGGATCACGCGTAATCCATCAAGCGGTATACAAAGCTCTTGCAAGTTCTTACCCAACAGGAGGAAGGTGATATGCAACCAGCAAAGAACAGCGACTCCCAAAATTGCACAAGCGATTACCAGGTGTCGATACAAAGCACGTGCAGAAATATGTGGAGCTGTAGGATGGCTGATATGGTAGCAAAAACAACAGCAAGTATCAAAACAGCAATGCAAAGCTGAAAGAATGCTCAACCGCAGTACTGTGCTGGTCCTAGGCTATACCGAGCTAGAGACGCGAGCTGAGAACACTAAGAAAGTCACGGCGTGGCCCAACAAGCAGAAAGGAACAGCTCCCAAGCAAAAAATAAGTGAAGATCTGCAGGAATTGTCAGGTCTGAAACTTCGGAGGGCAAAAACTCGGCCTTCCCGGCCTTTTTTGGGAGTTCTGAGTGTCGCACAACGACATAGTGGTTGTGGTCACGTAGATCTTTTCGCTACGAACATTTTGAGTACTCGCACGTCGAAAACGGAGTTCGTATGCAAAAGTTATGGCCAGTTGAAATTTGCTGTCGAAAACCGTCAAAAACTGACGAAACTGTCCAATTCGGACTGAAATCGGACTGCACTAGTAGGAACGGGTCAACCCGACTTGGATGCGGAGTTGACTTTTTTTTTTTTTTTTGCTCTTCTTCCTCCTCTTGACTGGCGAACGAAACCTAACTCACGGACTCTGAAAAAGGTACGGATGAAATTGGGAAGAACGAACAAAAACTTATGTGAAGGCGGTGGCGGAAGGATATGGCGTGGTGGTGGAAGGATATGGCGGAGCAGTGGTGCAAGCGTGCGGCGGCGGCGGGACTAAGGTGAATCGAACTCGAAACTCTAAAGGAACAGACACTAAGACCAGCAACTCGACACGCGGATGCAGACACAAATTCAACGATGCAAACTGAAAAGACAATACAAAGGCTCGGATGGTTTATGGGACGAGATGATCTAAACCCTAACTGTATTTTTGGCTTTTTCGTGGTTTATAGGTATGAACACAGATGCAATCTAAACTATGAAAACAGTAAATCTCACCGAGCAACCTGAAATCTGATACCACTTGATAGGGCAAAGGTGTCCGATCTTTCGATGAGATCTTGATATGTCGATTTGGTGGGTGGAGTTCGTGCTTGACGATCCGACTACACGTGCGAAGCTCGTGCGCCAATGCAATCGCTAGGACAATCTCCGGGAGTTACTGATCTTGCGGATGCACGATCAGCCTGACCAGCGAGGGTCTTAATTCCTACCTGAAATCGAGAACAAGTAAGAACTAATACTGCAATCAAGATATTGCGGATGAAAGATGTATGCTTTATTCAAAAGGTGGGATTCCGAATAGGCTGTCTTCTTCTGGGCGATTGGCCTCAAAAGTCGAGCTCGTAGTTGCAGCAATGGCTAACTTTTAGTCTAAACAAAATCCGAGTTCTAATGACGGCTAAGGGGGGTATTTGAGGAGGAAAAGGTAGGGGTGCGACCAGCCATGGATTGGGTGGTCGAACGGATCCCTAACAGGCCTTTTCTCCTCAAATTCGGACTCCTAAAAGTGGCTGTCTTATTTGCTGCGAAAATTACATGGGCCTGGCCCAAAAATAGAAGTGACGCAGCACCATATGTATCTATGGACTAAATTATGAAGTAGCTCTTTGTATATTTCGTCCAAGTCTTCATCCTCCATTATGGTGGCTTCAAAGTTCTGAAATCTCCACTCGTGGCATCTTCTTCAATCCTCAAACGCATGCTGCCATCTCCATGCACGATCATGCTCCAATGCTTGTCCCTCTCATCCATGCTAGGTCCATCATTCCTAAGGGTAACAAACATATCTGATTTAGGCAGCATCATATTCTCATGTATGTGAGAAAGAGTTCCAAGAAACGAAAGTACCTGATAGTTAAGTTGCTTGGCACGAGCTCGAGTGATGGGTCCTTGTATGTGTTCCGCTATAGGTACAGCGGGTGTATCAATAGATGGGATGTCCTCATCATTATGGCTATGCTTGCTAATGATAGGACTCATGTTGATCCTAATAATGTTCCTTTGGCCTCTCTGGTTGCTCAAGAAGAGCATGTTGATGTGAATTTCATTAGAAACAACAATTTTAACAACAATGCTTATAGAAACAATTTTGCTAGTAACAATTATAGGCTGTTTCCTTCTAATGTTGATAATAGTTATCTTGGTAGACCTAAAATGCCTAGTGAAGAAAGAATTTTTGAACTTGAAAAGGCTACCAAGAATTTTATGCAGGTGCAATATGAGCAGAACAGGGCTTTCACCAAGACTATGGAAGAGCAATCAGCTCTGTTGAGGACTATGAGTCATCAACTTGAAAATTTAAACAAGGCTATTCCTGAATTGCAAGCTAAGGTTTCCAAAGCTGAAACCGATATTTCATTATTGTCTAATATGCAATCTTCTTTGGTTAACAGAATGTCCACTAAGCCTGATCCTTTTGCTACCGCTAATGCTATTCAAGTTGGAATTGATGAAAATATTAGATTGTTAGCGGAATTGCATGCCAGGTGGGAAAGAGAAGATGAGATGGCTAGAGAAATGAAGGTATGTACCATTACTACCTCTAATGATGTTGCTCCAAATGCTAGGAATCCTCTTACTTTGATTGGTGTAGAGAAAACTCCCACTCCTTGTGTTAAAAAGCCTAAAACTGCCAAAACTTTTTCTCAAAAGAGTGCTGAAAATTTTCGGAGTGTGGGAGATTGATAAGGGGTTGCCCGATCTTCTCAGTGAGCCGATGTAGATGGATGATAACTTGGTGGATAATCTGTGAGACGCACACGAACTCTCCGGCTGTTCCCCCGTTGCCAATGCAACAGATCTTCAATCCTATGGATATTCGAGACACCACACACCTGCGCACGTAGCCGCCGACTACGAAGCGGTTCTGCAATCTCCTAATTCCCAATGGAACAGCAGATCACACTTGAATTCTCAGTAGCAAAACTCCAAATCGAAACAAACTTGGAGTGGGGTAGATATTCTGAGTGAAACACAGAGGAATATATGATTTCAGAGGAAAGCTTACAAGCAATTTCGTTCTGATGTTTGGGGGTAATCTAAACGTAGTCTAAACGACACAAGGGGGCGCCCCAGGGGTACTTAAAGGGGTCGGGGCGACCTGGGCAAAGACCTGGCCCAAAACCAACCTGTTTTGGGCCCAAACAGACTCGGTTCGACTCAAACTGGTACATACCGACCCATACATGGGTTCGGCCTATTTTGGCACGCAGGCCATGAGTGTAGCGCGCCTTAGACTCATAGACATCGCGTCGAAGGCTGTCCTAGCGCGCCATCTCATGCTCTCTCTCATGTAGACTTGATGCTCCGGTGATCTCCGGGTGCGCCTGCCTCCTTCTCCTCCCTCGCGCACTTGATCTTCAAGTCTTGCTCATCTCGCTGCGACGCGTCTCCTCCTCGTGCAATGCTTGTGTTATCAACAAACCTAATCATACATAGATGCATAGACTTAGGTAGTATAAAGCTCTCATTAAATAAAACATCAGGTTCAATTAAGAGTGAGTTCACCTGTTGTTCCAATAGCTTTGCACGTGCTCTTGTAATTGGTCCAATCCTAATCTCGTTGGACTTCTTCGCAGCAACATCTTCATCATCAATAGGAGCAGGAGATAATGGTGGTGTAATAGGGATGTCCTCATCATCCTCCCCCCCTTCAAAAGGCGTCGACCTCGACGCTGCAACGTCTTCACCCTCATATGGTGTCAAATCAGCAACGTTGAAGCTATTGCTCACGCCATACTCAGCTATAGGAAGATCTATCTTGTAGGCATTATCATTAATCTTGGCAAGAACCTTGTAAGGACCAGCACCACGGGGCAGCAACTTAGACTTACGGAGCTGTGGAAATCTGTCCTTGCGAAAGTGTACCCAAACCATATCACCGGGCTGGAACAAGACTTCCTTTCGCTTCTTGTTTGCATGATCTGCAGTATACTTGCCTTTCTTCTCAATAGCCTCTTTAGTTTTCACATGAATCTTCCTCACAAAATCTGCCCTCTTTGATGCCTCCATATTGACTCGCTCTTGGATAGGAAGAGGCAACAAATCAACAGGCGTAATGGGTTTGAAACCATAGACCACCTCGAAAGGACATAGCTGCGTGGTAGAGTGAACCGCCCTGTTATATGCAAACTCCACATGCGGCAAACAATCTTCCCACTCACGCAGGTTCTTCTTGATCATGCATCGCAGCACTGTTGAAAGTGTGCGATTTACCACCTCCGTTTGACCATCAGTTTGGGGATGACATGTAGTGCTGAATAATAACTTTATGCCCAGCTTGCCCCAAAGTGTCTTCCAGAAGTAGCTCATAAACTTCACATCACGATCAGAGACAATTGTCTTGGGTACTCCATGCAAGCGTACAATGTCCCTGAAAAACAGGTTAGCAATATGCGACGCATCGTCGCTTTTGTGGCAGGCAATAAAATGAGCCATCTTAGAAAATCTGTCCACTACCACAAATATAGAATCATGGCCTCTTTTAGTCCTAGGCAAACCTAATACAAAATCCATGCTAATGTCCTCCCATGGTGTAGTAGGTGCAGGTAATGGAGTATACAAACCGTGAGGCTTCAGCTTGGACTTCGACTTGTTGCACGTAATGCAACGCTTGACAAACCTGTCCACATCACGCCTCATCCTAGGCCAATAAAAGTGATCAGCGAGCATGAGTAGCGTCTTCTCACGCCCAAAGTGACCCATCAAACCGCCGGCATGTGATTCCTGCAACAATAGCAAACGCACGGACGATTCTGGAACACATAGTTTGTTAGCACGAAACAAAAACCCATCATGGATGTGATATTTATCCCATGCTTTCCCACCAGTACACATGCTATATGGCGCTGAAAAATCATGATCAGTAGCATATAAATCACACAAACTCTCTAAACCAGGAACCTTAATGTCTAATTGTGTCAACAACATGTTCTTCCTAGATAGAGCATCAGCAACCACATTGTCTTTACCCTTTTTATGTTTAATTATGTATGGAAAAGACTCAATGAACTCAACCCACTTAGCAAGACGCCTATGCAAATTAGATTGAGCTTTCAGATATTTCAAAGCTTCATGATCAGAATGTATGATAAATTCTTTTGGCCACAAATGATGTTGCCAAACCTCAAGAACTCTAACAAGTGCATACAATTCTTTATCATAAACTGGATAGTTCAACCTCGCACCACAAAGTTTTTCAGAAAAATAGGCAATAGGCCTACCTTCTTGCATCAAAACACCACCAATACCAATGCCACTAGCATCACATTCAATCTCAAATTGCTTAGTAAAATCTGGTAGTGCAAGCAAAGGTGCAGAAGTTAACAAACGTTTCAGCTCATCAAAGGCATTATCTTGGGCTGCGCCCCATACAAATTCTACACCTTTCTTAGTTAACTCATTCAAAGGTGCAGCAATAGTACTAAAGTCTTTCACAAAACGACGATAAAAACCAGCAAGACCGTGAAAACTTCGTACTTGACTAACATTCATAGGAGTAGGCCAATTTTGAATAGCTTCAATTTTAGATGCATCTACCTCTACTCCATGCTTAGAAACAACAAATCCCAGAAATATGACCTTATCTTTGCAAAATGTGCACTTCTCAAGGTTACCATATAACTTAGCATCACGCAACACTTGCAAAACTTGTCGAATATGATCACTATGTTCAGATTCATTGCGGCTGTAGATTAATATATCATCAAAATACACAACCACAAACTTGCCAATAAAATTACGCAAAACATGGTTCATTAATCTCATGAAGGTACTAGGTGCATTAGTTAACCCAAATGGCATGACTAACCACTCATATAAACCAAATTTTGTTTTAAAGGTTGTTTTCCACTCATCCCCCTCTTTCATCCTAATTTGATGATAACCACTACGCAAATCAATCTTAGAGAAAACAGCATCACCACTCAATTCATCAAGCATATCTTCCAAACGTAGAATAGGGTGACGATATCGAATAGTGATGTTATTTATTGCTCTACAATCTATGCACATGCGCCAGGTACCATCTTTCTTAGGAACTAGAATAACAGGAACAGCACAAGGGCTTAAGCTCACACGAATATAACCTTTGTCGAGAAGCGCTTGTACTTGTTTCTGAATTTCTTTTGTCTCCTCTGGGTTGGTGCGGTATGGTGCTCGGTTGGGCAGCGATGCTCCTGGAATCAAGTCTATTTGATGCTCAATGCCTCGCAAAGGTGGCAAACCTGCAGGCACCTCGTCCGGAAACACGTCGCTGAATTCCTGTAACACATTAGAAACACCAATAGATAGAGGGGTCATGTCGTTAGAAACCAAAATGTTACCCTTGTACATAAGCACAAGAGGAACAGCTGTAGGATCCTCACGAAACTCTCTCAGATCAGATTTGGTGGCTAACATGACTAAAGAATGCGCTCCCTCACTCATACTTTTACCACTCAGATTTGGCTTGTGGCTCTCCCTCACCGGAAGTGTAGGCTCTCGTCTATCTACTCTTTCACTCTCTTTTTCAAGATTTACTTCAATTTTTTGACGAGATTCATTTACAATAGCTTGCGGTGTCATAGGTCTCAAGGTAACATCCTTGCCACGCCAATGTAACTGATATGTGTTGGCTTTCCCATTGTGACGGACATCACGATCATATTGCCATGGGTGGCCCAACAACAAATGACATACTGTCATAGGAACCACATCACACTCGACGGTGTCTTTGTATGGTCCAATCTGAAACTCAACACGCACCATGTGGCTGATCTTCATCTCTCCGCTATCACTTAGCCACTGAATAAAATATGGATTGGGGTGCGGGATATATTTGAGCTTCAGTTTTGTACAGAGCTCTTTACTAGCCAAATTGCGACAACTCCCACCATCAATAATAACCTTGCACGCCTTGCCAGGACCAACAGCAGCTTTTGTTTGAAACAAATTACACCGCTGTTCCATAGAATCTGGGCTCACACTCAGCACCTTAGGCGAACAAACAATGGTAGGCAGTGATGACGCATCACCATAGAGCATATCATCATCCTCCTCATCCGAATTTGGATCAGCATCATCACCTGTCTCATACTCTTCAGTTTCCTCATTGATCAACATAACCTTTTTATTGGGACAGTCTCGCCGGAAGTGACCCTTGCCACCACATGTATGACAGTTCATATCCCTATTTCTTGCAGTAGAGTTGGAGGAACCAGTACCACTTGCAGCAGGTTGTGATGTTTTCTTGGCATTAGAAATAACTGAATCAGGTTTTGAGGAAGCATTACTACGGAAACCAGAAGTACCACTAGAGGTAGGCACACTAGGGTCTGTCCGTGGGGAAAAACGACCTCTACTTGCTATAGAGCGAGGTCCAAATTTAGCATCTTCAGCCAATGTCAATTCTGCCTCACGTGCTTGATGAAGCAAATCTGTCATATCAAAGTATTGGTGATGCCGAACAATGCGTCGAATATTGTAAGTTAAACCAGCAAGAAAACGCTGCATTGTTTGTTCCTCTGGTTCGCGCACCCTAGCACGCTGCATAATCAACTCCATCTCCTGATAATAGTCATCAACAGACTTAAGACCTTGCTTCAAATTCGTCAATTTATCATAGAGAGAACGAATATAATTGCGGGGAATAAAACGAGCACGCATCGCTTCTTTCATACCCCTCCATGTAGTAATAGGTGGCTCTCGAGCTTCAAGTCTGGACTGGACAATATTATCCCACCAAAGCAATGCATATCCATCAAACTCTGAAGATGCAAATTTTATTTTTCTATCCTCGGTGTACTCATGCATGCGCCATAGTTTTTCCACCTTCAGCTCCCAATTGAGGTACTCGTCCACCTCAGTAGAACCAACAAACTTGGGTACAGTGAACTTCGGTTTGCCCAGCCCATCATCATCACGGTTGGCTGGTTGGGCAAAATCATCATCAAAGCGACGACGTGCGCCGATAGGAGCAAAACCACGACCAGGCGGAATACCAGCACCTCGGCCTCCATTCCCACGACCACCATGACCACCAAGAAGCAATCCATCACGACGACTAGCAGCAGCTACAGCATTAGCGTCATCATGTGCATGATTGTCATCCTGGACACTCGCAGCAGCCTCAGGATCAAGTGGTTGCTGGTGAGGTAGACGATCAAATGAAACTTGCAACGTATGCACAGCTTGTGTCAAATCTGCAATAGAATGCTGAAGTGTGGTCACAGTTTCTTGTGTCGCAGTGGCTATATCATGTGTTGCATTCAGCTTATTGTCAACAGCAAGCACATCGTCATGTAAACTATCACAAACAGCATTGAACCTCTTCGACAAAGTATCACGAAGAGCTTCGTATTCATTCCAACGCACGACCTCATTTGGATCCTTTTTTTGCTGCACAGCATCAGACTCAGACATGATTAGTAGGTTAGTGCAAACAAAAATAGGTGTATGGTGGAACTCTCCCAACTCACTCGAAACTGAGAGAAACAAGGTATCTTACCGTTCCAAAGTGAATAGAAGAGCTTACCAACTTGTATAGGCAAAAACGTGCACGGATGTGATGTAACGAATACCGAGGGAAAGACTATCACACGACAACCAGGGTATATGGTGGGGCTTGGTATGGATACCTAACTACACCAAAGTACAAGTCCTAGTGCTGATCGTATGACAAAGACCCACGGAAACACACACGGTGGAGATAAACGGGGCAAAGCAACTCTGAAAAGTGAGCTCAAAAAGATATAAGTGACGACGCACAGTAGCTCGTGTTGCAATGCACAAGAGAGATGCTAGCACTGGCTCAACGAACAGGCACAAGATTGCGCACACGGCAGCAGCCTGATGAGCACGAAGTAGCTAGTCTCGTATGGGTAAGCTCCTAACACGATGCTGTAGATAGGCTGTAGCTAAAGCGATCAAAATCGTGTAGAAAGGACGCTATGTGGACACAGTGGTAACACGCTGTCGCAAAAGAGAAAACGACAAAAAATATGTCAACGGCAGCGATGTACGACGCCGGAAACACACGGCAGTGCGACGGCGATGCGAAACGGACAAAAAAGTTTGTCTATTTTTTTTTTAAATAGGACTCACGCCAGAGCACAGAGGTTGTCTGGGGTGCAGCGCGCACGCAGCGATCCAGTTTTTTTTTTTTTTTTTACTTTTTTTTTTCACTGAATCAGCAAACTAATGGGCCAAGCAAGATGGGCTGGGCGCTGGAGGTTGTGCCTGGGGCAGCGAGGTGAGCGGGCACGAGCCGCGCTCGAATGCGCTCAAGGCTGGAGCGCTCGCGCTCGACCCCAGACGGTCTCCGTCCTGGGGCGCCGAGCGGCGGCTTGCTTTTTTTTTTAACCTTTTCCGATCGGATGTACGTGAAGAAATAGCAGCACAAAACAAAGAAGAAGATGACGATCAATCTGGGACCAAACGAGATCGAAACTCGAAACTAAGATGCAGAAAAGAACGAGGATCCTAGACTCCTACAGATTTGATGAAAAGATACGCGAAAAGACGATCAGCTACTAAAACCAGTACCTCGATGCAATCTAGGCTATGGCAAGAACTAAGAACCCTAATTTTTGTGTGGCTTTTTCTGTATAGGACCAAAAACAAAAACAAATCTATGGGGATGGATTTGTGGATGCTCACCGAGGAAACGCTGGAATCTGATACCAAGATGATAAGGGGTTGCCCGATCTTCTCAGTGAGCCAATGTAGATGGATGATAACTTGGTGGATAATCTGTGAGACGCACACGAACTCTCCGGCTGTTCCCCCGTTGCCAATGCAACAGATCTTCAACCCTATGGATATTCGAGACACCACACACCTACGCACGTAGCCGCCGACTACGAAGCGGTTATGCAATCTCCTAATTCCCAATGGAACAGCAGATCACACTTGAATTCTCAGTAGCAAAACTCCAGATCGAAACAAACTTGGAGTGGGGTAGATATTCCGAGCGAAACACAGAGGAATATATGATTTCAGAGGAAAGCTTACAAGCAATTTCGTTCTGATGTTTGGGGGTAATCTAAACGTAGTCTAAACGACACAAGGGGGCGCCCCAGGGGTACTTAAAGGGGTCGGGGTGACCTGGGCAAAGACCTGGCCCAAAACCAACCTGTTTTGGGCCCAAACAGACTCGGTTCGACTCAAACTGGTACATACCGACCCATACATGGGTTCGGCCTATTTTGGCACGCAGGCCATGAGTGTAGCGCGCCTTAGACTCATAGACATCGCGTCGAAGGCTGTCCTAGCGCGCCATCTCATGCTCTCTCTCATGTAGACTTGATGCTCCGGTGATCTCCGGGTGCGCCTGCCTCCCTCTCCTCCCTCGCGCACTTGATCTTCAAGTCTTGCTCATCTCGCTGCGACGCGTCTCCTCCTCGTGCAATGCTTGTGTTATCAACAAACCTAATCATACATAGATGCATAGACTTAGGTAGTATAAAGCTCTCATTAAATAAAACATCAGGTTCAATTAAGAGTGAGTTCACCTGTTGTTCCAATAGCTTTGCACGTGCTCTTGTAATTGGTCCAATCCTAATCTCGTTGGACTTCTTCGCAGCAACATCTTCATCATCAATAGGAGCAGGAGATAATGGTGGTGTAATAGGGATGTCCTCATCAGAGATGATAGCTCTACTTCTTTTAATGATTTTGATGTTGATGGCTGCAATATATCTGAAGTTATTTTGTTCTTGCAAAAGCTTGCTTTGACTCCCAATGCTAGTTCTTTAAATATTGCTTTTACTAAGCATATTACCAATGCTCTCATAAAAATTAGGGATGAAAAGTTGAAGCAAAAAGCCTCTGTTCCCAAGAAGTTAGAAGATGGTTGGGAACCCATCATTGATATGCATGTTAATGGTTATGATTGCCATGCTTTATGTGATCTAGGTGCTAGTATTTCTATCATGCCTAGAAAGATTTATGACATGCTTGATTTACCACCGCTTGAAAAATGTTATTTTGATGTTCCTATTGCTGATGTTGCTAAGAAGAAACCTTTGGGAAGGATTAATGATGTTCTTATTGTGGTTAACAATAACCTTGTTCCCATTGATTTTCTTGTTATGGACGTTGAATACCATGCTTCATGTCCTATTATTTTGGGAAGACCCTTTCTTCGAACTATAGGTGCCATCATTGATATGAGAGAAGGCACCATCAAATATCAATTCCCACTCAAGAAAGGTATGGAACACTTCCCTAGGAAAAGAAAGAAATTACTTTTTGACTCTATTCTTAGAGTAAATTATGAGCTTGATGCTTCATCACTTGATGTTACTTGATTCGCAATTTTCTGCGCCTAGCTCAAAGGCGTTAAAGAAAAGCACTCTTGGGAGATAACCCAATGTTTTATTTTCAGTACTTTTTCTTTTATTTGAGTCTTGGAAGTCATTACTACTATAATGACCGCTCCTTATCTTGTTTATTTTGTTTTTGTGCCAAGAGAAGCCTCTAATTTGAGTGAGGTAAAGATTTGGGGATGTTGTTGTCCTGAAACTGTTTTCGGTGCTGCACCGTAAACATTCGTATAAACTCTCTGTATATCTTTTGGACCTGCGATTTCTTGTGCATATGCCCCAGGTTATATCCAAACTTTCATTAGTTGAACACTTTTTGATTTGACCAACAAAAAACCCCTAAAAAATTCAGCCTTTGTCAACTGTTCAGTTTTGACAGATTTCTGCCAATATTTGTGTTTGCCACTTTATCGCTTTCTTTTTAGTTCTTTTGATCATGGAACTTTTGGGGAGGTTGCTACAGTAGTATTTGCTATATATGTGGTAGTTTTGAGTTGAAACCTGAAGCAAAAAGAGGTTGATTATATGTTATGCTTACACTAATGTTGCTAATAGAATTGTGTTTAGTTTTGTATGAAGGAAGTTTTCAAGTGTAGGGATTGGAGAATGATGAGATGAGTTGAAGAATGGACAAAAGCTCAATATTGGGGATGCCCATGCATCACCCCAAGAAATATCCAAGAAGTATAAGCATCAAAGCTTGGGGATGCCCCCGAGGCACCCTTTCTTCATCGGCAAAAATCAGGTCACCTTTCAAGACACTATATTTTTATTGCTTCATGCACTATGAGTTTTTCTTGGAGCATCAGTTGTTTTAGTTTTCCTTGCTAGTTTGTTTTGTTTGCTGCAATAAATGGTTGGACCCCAACAAATTTCCTTTGGAGGAGATGTACTCGTTTTCATTTGCCAAGAACACTCCGTTTTCACTCTTATCGTTCATCGAGTGTTCTTCTTTTTCTGCTACTGCTTTTGGTTTTCGTTTTGGCCTTGATTTGCATTCAGACCTTGTCATATCTTTTCATCAAGGTGTATTTTTGCCTCTGATCTTTATTGGTTTTCATCAAAAGAGGTGTCTATAAAAAATTTCAAATGGTGTTGGAAAAGAGAAAAAGCTTTGTGCAAAATAGTGGTACAAGAAGGAGCTTGTGTAGACTACGGCTTAGGCTTTTTCATGTCATGCTTGATGTCTTTTTGATAGTATGCTTAGTGCTTTTGCTGTAGCATGACTTGTCTCAAATAACTGAGATTGCTTAATGAGCCTTTGAAAAAATCATGCGTTGTTTTTATTGTATGGAAGCATTATTTTGGTTTTCTACTTGATGCTTTATTTGGGTTGACTTGGCGCATGCTCACACATGTTAGACTCTTACAAAGTCGACAATAGCCTCTATGATCATTTAGTTTTTGACTTTTGATGCCATCTTATGCTTCTTTTAATGTCGCTTTGTCGCTTTGCATGATTATGGTCATTATTGCTCTCTTAGTTGGTCGCTCCCAGTCTGATGAAGACTGTTTGGCCCGATCTTTCATGATGCACCTCCTGATCCAATGGATCTAATAGATCTTCCAATCACGTGAGCGATACACGCAACCTGAAGATGGGGAAACGTCAATCCTGCGAGCAACTCGTCGATGTAGACGAACCTCACGCCAAACAGATGAATCCAACGAGCAACTCAATGATGAACAGCGAGCCTCACGCCGAAGCACGGCAATACTTGAATAACGAGCACCTTCACGCATAACACAATATAGTGGATAACTAGACGAACGTCGGAGACGCCGTCTCAATACGCCAACCCCGGAGAGATGGAACACACACGTGGGAACTAAAAGTTCTACATAATTTTCAGCCTCCCTAAACCCTAGCCGGCTGGCCTCCTTATATAGGCGGCCAGAAAACTGTTGGGCTTGGACAGGCCCAAACCCAAGACACAAAATAGAACCTAAGTGGCCCATAACATGACCTAGCACACGGAATAACATGAACATAGATACAAATTAATGACACAGCCTTAGACTTAATTATCACATATCGTAGGTCGTCCTGGCGTGCCAATATCCTCATCATCCTCCCCTTCTTGGAAAGGCATTGTCCTCAATGCCGGAGGGTCTTGTCTTGCACGTGGCGTCAAATCAGCAATATCGCCACACTCCGTCTTCAAGCCTTGCCAGCCTGCCACACCACATCCTCCCTCTCAGCTAGCTTGACTTGCTCTTGGCACCTTTTAGTCTTCGGCGCCACCACCAACAAACCTGATTGAGACACAAACGATCATTGGAATGCAGTCTCGAAGCACATGAGCAAATCACCCAAAACGGACAGGACATACTCCTGCACACTGAGGGTCCAAATGAGTTGAATATACCCGCAGATGCAAACTAAATTTTTGGTAACAAACAAAGCATATCACCCAAAACAAACAGGACAAATTCCTGTACGCCAAGGATCCAAATAAACTGAATCTGCCACCTCTTTGGAACGGCTAACACTGTCTCTTTTTCTTTCCCTTTGGTTGAACGGTTGCACCAACAACTGAAACGGAGTTGTCACGCTAAAAATATCAACCTGACCGGTCCCAATGCCAAGAAGTCCACGTGATGTCCCAGACCCCAATTTGTTTTGAGCTGTAAAAAAATTGTACCGATCCAGCCATTAATGTGTCACGTACATGCAACACCAATCCAAATCGGTCCACCCTTTTTTTTGTTTTTTGCTTTGACTCCACCGTGAATCCGGCCAGTGCCCAAATCGATTCAGATCTGCACATGCCAAAACCGATCCAGATTTCCTTGCTGAGATCGCTAGGGATCCAAGGCACGTCGAGCCGTCGAGGACAGACAATGGGCCGGCCCATGTTGGGGACATACCCAGTTTCTGGCCTGGCGCTCCGACGAGATCGATCTGGCGAGCTGCACGAAGCAACGCTTACACGCGCATCCATCAAAGCGTGCGACAGGCGCACGACGATCGAGCACGCTCCACCACAGAGGTTGTCTGTGGTTCGGCGCGCGGAGCTTCGACGACTTTTTCTTTTTCTTTCCTGAAGCGATCGGATCTAGAGTTGTAGTGAGCCGCCTGGACTCTATCAAAATTGATAGATCCGATCTGGTGAATCTATCGATCTGCAAAACAAACCAACCCGTCGCCAGCGAACACCAAACAGATCGCGATCCACAGCAACTCGCCACCAACAATTAACCGGTGAAAACACATCGCCCAACAAATCAATGATTAGCCTGACGATAGAAACTTCAATTGCACCGTGATCAACCTGGCGCTCTGATACCAAGATGATGAAGACTGTTTGGCCCGATCTTTCACGATGCACCTCCTGATCCAATGGATCTAATAGATCTTCCAATCACGTGAGCGATACACGCAACCTGAAGATGGGGAAACATCAATCCGGCGAGCAACTCGTCGATGTAGACGAACCTCATGCCAAACAGATGAATCCAACGAGCAACTCGGTGATGAACAGCGAGCCTCACGCCGAAGCACGGCAATAATTGAATAACAAGCACCTTCACGCATAACACAATATAGTGGATAACTAGACGAACGTCGGAGACGCCGTCTCAATACGCCAACCCCGGAGAGATGGAACACACACGTGGGAACTAAAAGTTCTACATAATTTTCAGCCTCCCTAAACCCTAGCCGGCTGGCCTCCTTATATAGGCGACCAGAAAACTGTTGGGTTGGACAGGCCCAAACCCAAGACACAAAATAGAACCTAAGTGGCCCATAACATGACCTAGCACACGGAATAACATGAACATAGATACAAATTAATGACACAGCCTTAGACTTAATTATCACATATCGTAGGTCATCCTGGCGTGCCAATATCCTCATCACAGTCTTTTGCTAGCCCTCGCCTTGTACTGAGTATGAGCTCTACTCGTGCATCCAACTCCTAAAAGCCAAATTTTTCCAAAGTGTCCACTATACATACCTACTAGCAATTTGCTATTCCAAGTAAATTTGACTTGCTTTTATTTTCTCTTCAAATTAAACTCTTACCAGTGTTATGCGAAATTCGGTCAGTAAAGCTCTCACGAACAAGAAGGCACACTTTACTTTTTCCTATTCTTAAAAATTTGACATTGTGGTCTCTTATGTTGAGTTGTTATGCTTGCAAGTTGTAAGTTGGAGACTAACCCAGCCATGCAGTCATGGGCAAGCTTTTAACATTGCACTTCTTATTTGAGTTGATATCGTGATCTTTTGTTTATGGATGCCCGTGGTGTGAAATGAATTGGGAATCTTGTGGGGATCATGGAGTTTGTATATGTGTTAGGGATACGCCGGGCTGCTAATCTAAGCCATGCATAATTCATAGTGGAAATTTGCAGCATACCCATGGTGAACATTCGACGACGCATCTCACAATAAAAAGCTAAACAAATGGCAAATAAAAGAGATGTCGAGGTGTTCATTGTCTGCTTGTCCTGTCATTTTGGTGTGGGCTTGTTCCATGTCATCGGGCACGGAGGTACCCCATTGGCGGTTCTCAATGATATGCATATACTTACAATGACAAGAGCCTTGCTTGGGACTCTAAGTAAAGTAGCATGAGGTTTGGGTACTCGTATTCATGGGGCACGAGGTTTTCAACTTATGATTTGTCAAGCATATGCATCATAATTGTTCTCGCATTAACTTTAACCATTCAAGATGCTTATGATGGGGGCAATGAGAGCTCAAAGCCGGTAGGTACCATAATTTTTGAAGGTTATAAAACTTGCAATCACTGCTTCCCTCTGCGAAGGGCCTTTCTTCTACTTTTATGTTGAGTCACCACCTTCTTTCTTTATGCACCATTAAGAGAGCATAGTTGTCATTCTTAGTATAATGTGCATTGTCCCAAAGTTTTCATTGATTGATTCATATTGTTGGTTTCACTTGTTCTCAAATTATTTGTATCTAGTCGCCCTCTTAAACTTGAAGGTGTCCTATGCATTTATGTTTTGCTCTCTTTGAAGGACAAGCTGAAAACCATTTGTATGTCTTTCCTTATGATTTGAACACACGTTTGACTTTCATTGTTTCATTTTCATGATCTTTTGTTTGTGTTCATTTGCATGTTTACAACATGGTTGCTAAGTTCTTATTGTCAAGATTATATCTTCATGCCCATGTTTTAAGTTCTTATGATCCCAGCTCATAAATGCTTACATATATGATCAAGATTGTGTAGGTGCATGTCACCTCAAAAATTATTCTTTTGTTATCACTTACCTACTCGAGGACGAGCAGGAGTTAAGTTTGGGGATGCTTGATACGTCTCCAACGTATCTATAATTTTTGATGCTCCATGCTTGTTTTTACACCATTTGCCTAATGTTTCATTACACTTCGTGGCACTTTTATGCATTTTCCGGAACTAACCTACTAACGAGTTGCCACAGTGCCAGTTCCCTGTTTTCTGCTGTTTTTGTGTTTCAGAAGTGATACACAGGAAATATTCTCGGAATTGGACGAAACAAGTTCCTGAAGTCTTATTTTACCTGGAAGCTTCCAGAGATCCGAAGAGGAGTAGGAGGGGGGCCACAGGGGCCCCACACACCAGGCCGGCATGGCCAGGGCCTGGGCCATGCCAGCCAGGTGTGAGGCCACCTGGCCCCACCTCTGACATCGCCCCTTCGCCTATAAAGACCCCCCGATGGAAAAAACCTAAACACCCGATCAATTTTCCAGAACACATCGCGATCCGCCGCCACCGTCGACCCGAAGATCGGGAGGGTCCAGAAGCTCTTCCCGGCACCCTGCCGGAGAGGGGAATCGCCACCGGAGGTCTTCTTTATCGCCATGCTTGCCTCCGGAGCGATGAGTGAGTAGTCTACCTTGGACTATGGGTCCATAGTAGTAGCTAGATGGTTGTCTTCTCCACCATGTGCTTCATGTTTAGATCTCATGAGCTGCCCTACATGATTGAGATCACCGTTATGTAATTCTACATGTTTGGTTTGTTGGGATCCGATGAATATTGGTGTTATGATTGAGTTGCTATACTGAATTATATCTTATGTTATCTCTATGTTGTTTATGATCTTGCATGCTCTCCGTTGTTAGTAGCTATCTTGGCCGAGTAGTTGCTAGTGACTCCAAGAGGGGGTATTTATGCTCGATAGTGGGTTCATGCCTCTATTTAACCTGGGGGAGTGACAGAAACCTCTTTATGAGGATACAATCATGGATCATGCTGATTTTGACTGTTTGAGATGGAAGGAAATATTGAGTCTAATTGATGATTATTATAAGGTGAATTCTTTCCTAATTGAAAGAATGTCTTGATATCTCCGAATTATATACTACCTAAAGCGATGCACTATGTTGTATTTAGGTATGTCATCTGTCAAGATATCGCCAGCGGGAGGAGAGGGAGGACGGCGATCAAGAGACAAGCGGAGATCAAGTCTGCATGAGCGAGAGCACGAGATGGCGCGCTAGGACAGCCTTCGACGCGATGTCTATGAGTCTAAGGCGCGCTACACTCATGGCCTGCGTGCCAAAATAGGCCGAACCCATGTATGGGTCGGTATGTACCAGTTTGAGTCGAACCGAGTCCGTTTGGGCCCAAAACAGGTTGGTTTTGGGCCAGGTCTTTGCCCAGGTCGCCCGGACCCCTTTAAGTACCCCTGGGGCGCCCCCTTGTGTCGTTCAGACTACGTTTAGATTACCCCCAAACATCAGAACGAAATTGCTTGTAAGCTTTCCTCTGAAATCATATATTCCTCTGTGTTTCGCTCGGAATATCTACCCCACTCCAAGTTTGTTTCGATCTGGAGTTTTGCTACTGAGAATTCAAGTGTGATCTGTTGTTCCATTGGGAATTAGGAGATTGCAGAACCGCTTCGTAGTCGGCGGCTACGTGCGCAGGTGTGTGGTGTCTCGAATATCCATAGGGTTGAAGATCTGTTGCATTGGCAACGGGGGAACAGCCGGAGAGTTCGTGTGCGTCTCACAGATTATCTACCAAGTTATCATCCATCTACATCGGCTCACTGAGAAGATCGGGCAACCCCATATCATCTTGGTATCAGATTCCTGCGTTTACTCGGTGAGCATCCACAAATCCATCCCCATAAATTCGTTTTTGTTTTTGTCCTATCCAGAAAAAGCCACAAAAAAAATTAGGGTTCTTAGTTCCGCCATAGCCTAGATTGCATCGAGGTACTGGTTTTAGTCGCTGATCGTCTTTTCGCGTATCTTTTCATAAAATCTGTAGGAGTCTAGGATCCCCGTTCTTTTCTGTATCTTCGTTTCAGATTTCGTCTTTGTTTGATCCCTCTTTGATCTTCTTCTTCTTCCTTAGTCTGCACGTTTGTTTGGAGTCCAGCTTGGTCACGATCAGATCGGATCTTTCCTTGGAGTCGATCGCTAGTAGCAAAAAGCAAAAAAAAAAAAAAAAAAAGCAAACAGCCGCCCGCTCGGCGCCCCAGGACGGAGACCGTCTGCGGTCGAGCGTCCCGCGCGCCCCAGCCTCGCCCCTCCGCTCGCCAGGCTCGCGTGCGCTGCCCCGGCTCACGTACGCTGCCCAGGCGCCGGACCGGCCCACTTCAGTTAGGCCCAATTTGATTCAGTGCAAAAAAAAAAAAAAACTGGATCGCTGCGTGCGCGCTGCACCCCAGACAACCTCTGTGCTCTGGCGTGAGTCCTATTTAAAAAAAAAGAGAGACAAACTTTTTTTGTCCGTTTCGCATCGCCGTCGCACTGCCGTGTGTTTCCGGCGTCGTACATCGCTGCCGTTGACATATTTTTTGTCGTTTTCTCTTCTACGACAGCGTGTTACCACTGTGTCCACATAGCGTCCTTTCTACACGATTTTGATCGCTTTAGCTACAGCCTATCTACAGCATCGTGTTAGGAGCTTACCCATACGAGACTAGCTACTTCGTGCTCATCAGGCTGCTGCCGTGTGCACAATCTTGTGCCTGTTCGTTGAGCCAGTGCTAGCGTCTCTCTTGTGCATTGCAACACGAGCTACTGTGCGTCGTCACTTATATCTTTTTTAGCTCACTTTTCAGAGTTGCTTTGCCCCGTTTATCTCCACCGTGTGTGTTTCCGTGGGTCTTTGTCATACGATCAGCACTAGGACTTGTATTTCGGTGTACTTAGGATTTCCTACCTACAGCTCCACCATATATATACCCTGGTTGTCGTGTGATAATCTTTCCCTCGGTATTCGCTTGATCACACACATGCACGTGGTTGTTTGCTGTGAGTGGTAAGTTGCTCTAATTCACTTTGGAACGGTAAGATTCATTGTCTTTTCAGTTTTGAGTGATTTGAGTGTTTCCACCATATATACACATTTTTTTACTGCACTAATCATGGCAGATGACGTTACGGATAATATGGAGGCTTGCAAATATCACTTCTTCCGTCGCAGATATTGTAGTGTTACTTTTTGGGAGGAAGAACGTGGTGACTTTGACGGTGATGGGCTCTTTCACCATAGTGCGATGATTGGAGAGCGATGTGCTGCAATCACCATTGATAAAAACTCTACTGTCAATTTACTCAGCATTGAGGTCGTGGAGAAGTTGCACCTCGTGACACGTGCCAGTAAAGTGCCGTATCTATTGCATTCATCATATGGCACCTTGCTGATTTCACACATAGCTGAAGTTCCTCTTACTTTCGGAGGGCATACCGAGGTTGTTCCTTGTGGTGTATCTCCTATGCCACTTGACTCTTGTCACATTCTATTGGGATATCCTTGGTGCCACAACTATCAAGTTCAGCCTTGTCGTGATGTGGCAAAAGTTTCTTTCAAGTGGAATAAGAAGCGGCGTGCTTTGCTACGTCTAACAGCTGAACAGTTTCATAAGAATCATCTTCTTTGCAAGGAGAGGACAAAGGAGTTCTGCTTGTCGCCTAAGCACAAGGTCATGATGGATGGTGGCATTCCCATTATTTGCCATCTTGACCATGGTGTGTTTCACAACCCATGTGAGAATGAGAGCCACATAGCCAAATTGAGTGAGAGTGTTATAAAAAGTGAGCTGTGTGATTCCACCAAACGTGAGGTTGAGAGCATACACTTTGAGAGTATGAGCAAAAATGAAAACACAAGAGTAGTCGACGATAGGATATGTGAGGATATTGCAACTAATATAACTCTGTCTACTCCTAGTGTTGTTTCTTGTGATATGCAGGTTGCTTTTGAAGAAAGGGAGCCGCCTATTTTACAACCTGCATCACCGGTTTGTGCATTATCACTTGAGGAGGATGTTCCAGTGCCTACTTCTTCCGAGGAGCATGTCATTGACATAGGTACTGATTTGGAGCCACAACCAGCAACTATGGATAATCTTTGTGAGTCTACTCCTTTGCTGGTTCCTTCTAGTGATTTATCGTGCATTAATGTTTCAGCACCATGTGATAATTTGCATATTTTGAATTTTGATCATGTGGTAGTGTTGACACATAAGGAAGTACTTGCTAGAATACCATCGAATGAAATTGTGTATTCCATCATGCTAAAAGAACCTCTTAGTTTGCGTTGTGCTCTGAATAAGATTTCTGCCATTTCATATTTGAATTCTCGCACACATGCCTATTGCTTCATGTTTTACTTGATTGGTGAATATAGCATGAATGATAATTTTCTAGTCGATCACATCTGCATAACTTGTGATAGAATTACTGAACTGAAACTTGATGTTCGCAGTCCTATATGCAATGTGTCGCAGTCCTTTTGTTGTGGGACACTAGATTATGTTCGAGATAGTATGCAACTATATTCTGGCCTAGTTGACATACTGCAACCAACCAACTTACTTTTACCTGTGTTGGAGTGTTCTAATTCTGCTAGAATAGAATCAGATTTCTCATATCCGTTTTCTTTGTCCCAACACATGCTGCATTTATATGCTACTAAAATATACTTCACTTATATTTGCAAATTGAGTTGTATCTTATGCACTGCAAGTATTGATCATGATAGGTCTATTTGTTCTACATATCAGTGCAGCGCAGCTGAGGCATGGCATAAATCAATTTTGTTTTCACATATTTTGGATTGGTTTGACCTTGTTCATCATAAATTTGATCATCGATCTTCTTTGAGAAAACTGAATTTAATACTGAACAACAAGATTCTATATCTCTTTGTTTGTCACCATGATCAAGATTTTTTACACTTCACTTATACCTGCAATTTAAGTTGCTTGATGTATAGTAGATATATTTTTCACGTGAACAAAAATAATACAACATGTTATGTATACATATACTCTGCGTACACGTTGTTCTTCTTGTTCCTACCACTTTCAGCTTACCCAAAGCCGAGGACGGCTTTTCTTGAAGAAAGGGAGGATGATGAGGATACAATCATGGATCATGCTGATTTTGACTGTTTGAGATGGAAGGAAATATTGAGTCTAATTGATGATTATTATAAGGTGAATTCTTTCCTAATTGAAAGAATGTCTTGATATCTCCGAATTATATACTACATAAAGCGATGCACTATGTTGTATTTAGGTATGTCATCTGTCAAGATATCGCCAGCGGGAGGAGAGGGAGGACGGCGATCGAGAGACAAGCGGAGATCAAGTCTGCATGAGCGAGAGCATGAGATGGCGCGCTAGGACAGCCTTCGACGCGATGTCTATGAGTCTAAGGCGCGCTACACTCATGGCCTGCGTGCCAAAATAGGCCGAACCCATGTATGGGTCGGTATGTACTAGTTTGAGTCGAACCGAGTCCGTTTGGGCCCAAAACAGGTTGGTTTTGGGCCAGGTCTTTGCCCAGGTCGCCCGGACCCCTTTAAGTACCCCTGGGGCGCCCCCTTGTGTCGTTCAGACTACGTTTAGATTACCCCCAAACATCAGAACGAAATTGCTTGTAAGCTTTCCTCTGAAATCATATATTCCTCTGTGTTTCGCTCGGAATATCTACCCCACTCCAAGTTTGTTTCGATCTGGAGTTTTGCTACTGAGAATTCAAGTGTGATCTGCTGTTCCATTGGGAATTAGGAGATTGCAGAACCACTTCGTAGTCGGCGGCTACGTGCGCAGGTGTGTGGTGTCTCGAATATCCATAGGGTTGAAGATCTGTTGCATTGGCAACGGGGGAACAGCCGGAGAGTTCGTGTGCGTCTCACAGATTATCTACCAAGTTATCATCCATCTACATCGGCTCACTGAGAAGATCGGGCAACCCCTTATCACCTCTAAGGTTGTAGATGTGCTGTTGCTACTAGGGAGAAAACAACATTCATATGCTCAAAGGCATATGCTTTGTTTACATTACACACTTTGCTTAATGCAATTATCTATTGTTTACAACTTAATACTTGTGGAGTTCTCGGATTGATTCGCCACAAGTGGATTATTAGTCATAGATGCAGTTGGATGGCGGTCTATGTATTTTGTTGTAATGCCTAGAGTAAATCTCATAGTGATCTTCTTGACATATCACGTTTATCTTTATTCTATCAATTGCCCAACTGTAATTTGTTTACCCAGCATGTGTTATTTATCTTAATGAGAGACACCACTAGTGAACTATGGACCCCGGTCCTATTTCCATCATATTGCTATCACCTGTTTACTTTACTCGCATACTCTATTGTTTTCCACTCGATACGCTCATAACCTTTGTTTCAAGCAAACCGGTGAGATTGACAACCTCATCGCAAGTTGGGAACAAAGTACTTGGTTGTGTTGTGTGCAGGTTCCACGTTGCAGCTAGCAAGCAAAGCTTGGACGAGGCGCCATATATAAATTGTCCGAAGCTGTCGCAAACTAGCAAGCATCACCTTCAGTCGTTTGTCTCTCCTCTCCAAGAACGATTAAACCTTGGTTTCTTAACTGAGGGAAAACTAGCTGCTATACTCATCATACTTTCCTCTTGGGGTTCCCAACGGGCTGGTCATTCACCACGCACAAGGACCGTCTGCTACACGCCAGCACTTCTCAGGATTGATCGATTCCCTGCGCATGGTGTGCTTCCTGCAGCGATCGATCTGAATCAAAAAAAAAGGAAACGGGCAGCCCCGCGACCGCCCAGGCGTAGAGCCAGTCTGGCCTCCAGCGCGCTGGGAAGGAGCACCTCGAGCGCCTGCGATCGCCTGGGCGCGGAGACCGTCTGGGGTCCTGCGTCGAGCGCTCGCCCGGCTCCGCTCGCTCGGGCGCGGAGGTCGTCTGGTGTCCAGCGCCAGTTCGGGCCTCTTCCTTTTAGGCCCAAATTCGAGTTAATTAAAAAAAACAGGGGACGTGCACGCACGTCGCACCTATATATTTATATAAAAAAGACAAACTACTTTGTCTATTTCGCGTCGCCGTCGCGCTGCCGTGTGTTTCCGGCGTCGTATATCTCTGCCGTGTCATATTTTTCGTCGGTTTCTCTGCCACGATAGCATGTTACCACTGTGTCCACATAGCGTCCTTTCTACACGATTTTGATCGCTTTAGCTACAGCCTGTCTACAGCATCGTGTTAGGAGCTTACCCATACGAGACTAGCTACTTCGTGCTCATCAGGCTACTGCCGTGTGCGCAATCTTGTGCCTGTTCGTCGAGCTAGTGCTAGTGTCTCTCTTGTGCATTGCAACATGAGCTACTGTGCGTTGTCACTTATACCTCTTGGGCTCTTTTTCAGAGTTGCTTTGCCTCGCTTATCTCCACCGTGTGTGTTTCGTGGGTCTTGTCATACGATCAGCACTAGGACTTATTTGTGGTGTACTTAGGATACCATACCTACAGCTCCACCATATATTCCTGTTTTGTCGTGTGATCGCTCTTATACCCTCGGTATTCACTTCATCACATCCGTGCACGAGCCTGACACTTTGTTCTGGTACACACTACTATTCACTTTGGAACGGTAAGATGACCTCTTCTTGTCAGTTTTTGAGTGAGTTGTGAGAGGCACCACATGTTTTTGATTTCGTGCACTAATCTACTAATCATGTCTACTAGTGGTTATGATGTGATGCAGGAAAAAGATGGGGATACACCGGTGGTTTGGACAGACTTTGTGGGACTGCGCACTCATCTGGAGGGGGTGTTGGATCACTCTACGGTCGACGCTGTGACTGCACATCAGCAACTCCAGTTCAAAGTGCAAGGCACCGCAGATACTGTTCAAGCTATGCAAGGTCAGTTCACTACTTTCTAGCACAACATTGATCAGTTGACCCAATCCCTAGCAGAGCTGCGTCGACCCATGGTACCACCGCCTGTGCAGCCTGCTGCTGACTTTGCTGATGATGACAGTGTCCATGACAATGCCAATCTACTAGGCCCCACTGCACGTGGGGGTGGTCTTGGACAACATGGTCGGCCCCCACATGGCCTTGGTGCCCGACGTGTAATACCTGCTAAGGATGATTTTCTAGGGAAGCCAAAGTTCTCGATACCCAGATTTGATGGTGAAGGTGATGTGGAGGATTACCTCACTTGGGAGCTCAAGATCGACAACCTGTGGCATTTGCATGCTTACACTGAAGATAAGAAGATCAAACTTGCATCCTCATAATTTGATGGTTATGCCCTGCGTTGGTGGGATAATATTCTGTCATAATGACGAGCAGCTCATGAGCTTCCTGTTTTGCGATGGACAGAGATGAAGGAAATCATGCAGGCTCGTTTTGTACCCACCAATTATTTGCGTTCAGTTTTTGATAGATTGACACAGCTGAAGCAAGGATTTTTGATAGTTGATGCTTATTACAAGGAGATAGAACTGTTGATGCAGCGATCGCGCGTTCAAGAGTCTAGTCAGATGACTATGCAATGGTTTTTGCACGGACTCAGACTTCCTATCAAGAACATCGTCCGGCATCATACTTACAATGATATGAATCAGTTGCTTCACCATGCTATGGAGGCTGAGGCACAGCTTGCTGAAGAGGCGCAACAAAAATCTCGCTTTTCACCTGCCAGTCGATACACTGCCAGGGCGCCTTCTAGCCCTGCTCCAGCGCCACTTGAGGGGACTCCTACTCGCCCCTCCTCATCCACTCGGCCAGCGACCTCTGGAGCTCAGTCCAGACGTCCCGCTACCACACCAGCCGCTAGTTCTGGTTCGAGTGCCTCCGTGACTCGTGCTACTGAGAAACTATGTCATACGTGTGGATGCAAGGGACACTTTAAAAGAGATTGTCCCAACAACAAAGTGATAGTGGTTACTGAGAACGGATATGAGACCGGAGAAGATGCTGATCCGTTTGGTTCTGATGATGAAGGTGAAGATGCATATGCTGATTCTTCTCCTATTATTGTTGTCTCTCCACGTACGTTGAGTGTGCATCCCAATGTTGATTCTCAGCGCTGCAACCTGTTTCAAACCAAGGCACTAGTTGGTCCCAATAAAGCTTTCAAGGTGATCATTGATGGTGGAAGTTGTCACAACCTCGCAAGTAAGGAGTTATGTGCTAAGTTGGGTTTGAAATATTTACCTCATCCTAACCCATATTATATTCAGTGGTTAAGTGACAATTGTGAGATGAAGGTAAACTACATCGTACGTGTGAACTTTGAGATAGGGCCATACAAGGATTCTATTGATTTTGATGTGGTTCCTATGACGGTTTGTCATCTCTTGTTGGGTCGGCCATGGCTCTATGATCGACATGTGCAACACAATGGTCGAGCCAATACTTATCACTTGGAGTTCAAGGGCAAAAAAATCAACCTACTGCCTATGTCACCGCAGCAAATTGTTAATGAATCTCGTCAGAAGACTGAAGTGAAACTCGAACAGCCACCTCCACGAGATAATGTAACAGCTGTGAGTGATATAACAAAAAGTGAGGGAGTGCCCAACTTGTTAGTTTTAGCCACCAAAGAAGACATGAGAGAATTTAGTGAGGATCCTACAGCCATGCCTCTTGTGCTCATGTACAAGGGCGAGGTCTTAGTTTCAAACGATATGCAACCTATTTCTCTTGGTGTCTCAACTGTTTTGCAGGACTTTGATGATGTTTTTCCAGCGGAGGTACCCGCTGGGCTGCCACCATTACGAGGCATTGAGCACCAGATCGACTTGATCCCTGGCGCCTCCTTGCCCAATCGCGCCCCCTACAGGACCAACCCCGATGAAACAAAGGAGATACAAGCACAAGTGCAAGCTCTTCTGGATAAAGGGTACATTCGTGTCTCTCTTAGTCCTTGTGCTATTCCTGTTATTTTGGTGCCTAAGAAAGATGGTACATGGCGCATGTGCGTAGATTGTAGAGCTATAAACAACATTACTATTCGATATCGTCACCCTATTCCCCGTCTCGAGGATATGTTAGATGAATTGAGTGGTGCTGCTGTTTTCTCTAAAATTGATTTGCGTAGTGGTTACCATCAAATTTGCATGAAAGAAGGAGATGAATGGAAAACTGCTTTCAAAACTAAATTTGGTTTATATGAGTGGCTAGTCATGCCTTTTGGTCTTACTAATGCACCTAGTACATTCATGCACTTAATGAATCATGTTTTGTGGTTGTCTATTTTGATGACATACTTATTTACAGCCACAATGACACTGAACACTGTGCTCATATTAGACAAGTTTTGCAAGTGCTGCGTGATCATAAATTGTATGCTTATCTTGAGAAGTGCACATTTGCAAAAGATACGGTCATATTTCTGGGTTACGTTGTTTCTAAGCATGGAGTAGAGGTAGATCAATCTAAAATTGCTGCTATTCAAGATTGGCCTACTTCCATGAATGTTAGTCAAGTATGAAGTTTTCACGGTCTTGCTAGTTTTTATCGCCGTTTTGTGAAAGACTTTAGTACTATTGCTGCACCATTAAATGAGTTAATGAAGAAAGGTGTTCCTTTTGTGTGGGGCGCAGCCCAAGATCATGCATTTGATGAATTGAAACGTTTGCTTACTTCTGCACCTTTACTTGCATTGTCTGATTTTTCAAAGCAATTTGAAGTTGAATGTGATGATAGTGGTATAGGCATAGGTGGCGTTTTGATGCAAGAGGGTCGTCCTATAGCTTATTTTTCTGAGAAATTATGTGGTGCTAGACTGAATTATCCTATTTATGATAAAGAATTGTATGCACTTGTTAAAATTCTTGAGGTTTGGCAACATTATTTGTGGCCAAAAGAATTTATCGTACATTCTGATCATGAAGCTTTGAAATATTTGAAAGCACAATCCAACCTGCATAGGCGTCTTGCTAAGTGGGTTGAGTTTATTGAATCTTTTTCATACATCATTAAACATAAGAAGGGAAAAGATAATGTGGTTGCTGATGCTCTATCTAGGAAGAATATGTTATTGACACAACTGGATATTAATATTCCTAGTTTAGAGAGTATTTGTGAGCTTTATGCAACTGATCATGATTTTGCTGAACCATATCGTTTGTGTGCTTTGAAAAAAGCTTGGGAGAAATATCACATACATGATGGGTTTCTATTTCGAGCTAACAAACTATGTATTCCAGAGTTGTCTTTGCGTTTGCTCTTATTGCAGGAATCACATGCTGGAGGTTTGATGGGTCACTTTGGGCGTGAGAAGACATTACTCATGCTAGCTGATCACTTCTTTTGGCCCCGGATGAGGCGTGATGTGGACAGGTTTGTGCGGCGCTGCATTGTGTGCAACACATCCAAGTCCAAGCTGAAGCCTCACGGTTTGTATACACCACTACCTGCACCTATTACACCATGGGAAGACATTAGTATGGATTTTGTGCTAGGATTGCCAAAAACTAAACATGGTCATGATTCTATATTTGTGGTAGTGGATAGATTCTCTAAGATGGCAAACTTTATTGCATGTCATAAGAGCGACGATGCGTCGCATGTGGCTAACCTGTTTTTTAGGGATATCGTACGCTTGCATGGAGTGCCCAAGACTATTGTTTCTGACAGGGACGTCAAGTTCATGAGCTACTTCTGGAAGACCTTATGGGGAAAGCTGGGAACAAAGTTGCTGTTCAGCACTACATGTCATCCCCAGACTGGCGGCCAGACCGAGGTGGTGAATAGAACTTTGTCACAGTTGTTGAGGACAATGATCAAGAAAAATCTGCGGGAGTGGGAATATTGTTTGCCGCATGTGGAGTTTGCATACAACAGGGCGGTACATTCTACTACTCAGCTTTGTCCATTTGAGGTGGTGTATGGCTTCAAACCTATTACACCACTAGATTTGTTGCCTCTTCCATTGCATGAGAGAGTTAATATGGAGGCATCAAAGAGAGCTGATTTTGTGAAGAAAATTCATGAGAAGACTCGAGAGGCTATTGAGAAGAAAGGGAAGAATACTGCTGCTGCTCGCAACAAGTCAAGAAAGCAGGTTCTTTTTCAGCCCGGTGATATGGTATGGGTGCACCTGCGCAAGGACAGATTTCCTTTGCTTAGGCGTTCCAAGTTGAGGCCCCGAGGTGCTGGTCCCTATAGAGTGCTTGCAAAGATCAATGATAATGCCTACTCGATTGATATTCCTATTGCTGAGTTTGGTGGTGTTAGCAACAATTTCAACGTTGCTGATTTATCACCATATGATGGAGATGACCTTGGAGCGTCGAGGTCGACGCCTTTTGAAGGGGGGGGGAGATGATGAGGACATCCCTACTACACAGCCATCTCCACCTACTGTTGATGATCCTATTGTTGCTGATCAAGATAAGTCCAATGACGAGATTAGGATTGGACCAATTACTCGAGCCCGTGCTAAGTTGTTACAACGGCAGGTGAACTCACTCCTTGCTGAATCTGATATTTATTGTAATGAGAATTTTATACTACCTAAGTCTTTGTTCATATGTATGATCAGGTTCATTGGAGAAGAAGGGGTTCGAGGGAGCGAGGAGATGCAACACATGGAGCATGACGTGGTGATCATGCAAGAGAGCGCGAGGGAGGAGAGGGAGGCCGGCGCCACAAGCATGGAGAACATCACCACGCGAAGAAGATCAAGTCTGGATGAGCACGAGCACGTGATGGCGCACTAGGACTGCCTACGACACGATGTCTACACGTCTAAGGCGCGCTACACACATGGCCTGCGTGCTAAAATTAGGCCGAACCCATATATGGGTCGGTATGTACCCGTTTGAGTCAAACCGAGTCAGTTTGGGCCCAAACCAGGCATGTTTTGGGCCAGGTCTTTGCTGAGGACGCCCGGCCACCTATAAGTAACCCTGGGCGCCCCCTCAATTAGGGTTAGACCACGATTAGACTAAAGATTACTTCGTTCAACTGCTGTAAGCATTCATCTGAATTCCTCTACACCAATTCATCTGGATTTGGTGTTATACTGCTGCAAGTTTAGTGTGATCTGTTGTTCCATTGGGAATCAGTAGATTGCAAACTACCGTTTCGTGGTCGACGGCTACGTGCGCAAGTGTGTGGAGTCGTGAATATCCTACAGGGTTTGAGAGCTGTTGCATTGGCATCAGGGTTCAAGCGAGGAGAGTTCATCGGTGACACCAAGTTATCCCCGACAATCATCCGCTGCCAACATCACCATCGCATCGCTCACGAGAAGATCGGGCCACCCCATACCATGAAGTGCCAGATGGAAAGTGATCTCACGCATGAAGAGAAGCCTATCAAAATTTTGGAAACATCAGAAAGAGTTACTCGACGATCAAGTTTTGCAAAGTTTAGTGGAGTCACCATACTGAGGAAGAAGCAACTTGGGAATGAGAAGATGAACTCCGAGAAGACTACCCGCACCTATTTGCTAGCCAATCCGAATCTCGGGGGCGAGATTCATCTTAAGGGGGTTAGACTTGTAACATCCCAATTTTTGGGAAAATTTTATAAATCTTGCACATGAAATCATGCATCATTTCATGCATTCTTTCATTCTTGCATTTGCACTTTTTCAAGTTATTGTTGCCTTGTTCTCTTGAATCAAACCTCCCCTGTATATTTAATAACAGAGAGGAAGTTTTACCTTTTGCAAAAACTAGTTTGAATCAAATCAGAGGTTTTGCAAAAGTTTTCAAACCAAAATTCAAAGGAAAACAGAAAAAAAGAGAAAGAAAAATAGGAAAAGGTTAAAAGGCCCCGGGGGCAGAATCCGGCCCGCAATCGAAGGCAGCCCACGGCCCACTTACCCTTTTACCGAATCGGTACCGGGCTCCCCCCCTCAGTCACCAACACCCGGACCCCACCTGTCATCCCTTCCGAGGAGTTTGGGACGAACACGACGCGCCCGAACGTGACCGCCCCGTACTTCTCTTTGATTCGGTTCGTACCTAACCCCTCGTCCATGCCAACACTCCCATATAAACCCCGTCCTCCCCAAAACCCTAGCCTATCATCGCCAGGCTGCCCTAAACCAGAGATCGCCGCACCCCCGCTACTGCCAGAAGACGCCGCGGGATTCTGGTGAGCCTCGACCCCCTTCCGATCTACCTTGTGCACTTTCTCTCTTTTCTTAGTCACGCGCACCTCTCTGACACTTTCTCATCTCCGTTTGAACACCAGAATGCCAAAAGCGTCCACGTCTGAATCTCGCCGTCCGCTGGAAGAACTCCGGCGAGGAATTCCCAAGCCCCTAGACTTCCTCGAGCTTGCAGGACTCGCCACCAAGGTCGCCCCGGCAACCCGAATCTCCTGGTATGATCACCATCTCCCTCCACTCTTCTACATGATAGGATAACCCACGCTCTCGACGTCACCGTAATGGTGCTAACCTCCAGCCGTTCCCGAACACCGCTGCAGGAAACTTTCGGAAGCGTCGCTTCGCCATCGCCTTCGCCACCCCAAGCCGAACGTCGTCATCGTCTTCACGGAGCTCAGCGATCACCGGAACTGCCCAGCCAACGATTTCCAGTACCACAGAAGCCTCGCCGTCGACCTCCTTCCGGTGAGCCCTTCCTCTCTCTCTTTCCAGCCGTTGGATCAAGATCTCGCGGATAGGGTTTAGCCACTTACAGAAACGGTACCGATAGATCTGATCCACCCAATCGTTTTTAGATCCTACGGTCGAGAACGACGATCCGCTCGAATTGGTACCAGCAAATCAGAGGACGCCTGTTGGTGTTCTGGATACCGGGGTATCCCGGTTCACCTGCTCCTGGGCCCCGTCATCGGCCCATCTTCAGCCCAGGGGAGAATCAACAATCTTCGCTACGGAGAAGACCCTCACGAGGAGGCGCCTCGTGAGGAGAATGACGACAGAAACCGCTAAGGACCAGAAGACCTCCTCACGAGCCCCTGTTGGTGAGGAGAGGAGGTACGCCCACGTCAGCCTAGCACGTTTCCGTGCGGAGCAAGAAGACAACGGGCAGAAGACCGCGTACCGCCCACGCTACCCCCGACAGGGAGGAGACCAACTTTCGCTGTGCCTGCCCAAAGCGGCACAGTGGCAGTTGGCCACCCCCCTAAATATAGCGTGGACGGTGCAGGGCGCCAGAGGAGGACGTCAGCTTCGTCCACCCACTCCTGTGGACCGGCGCCGCTACCCTACGAAGACCAAGTCTACAGAGGAGCATAGTCTACAGCTGTCCTCCCTCCTTGGCCGTGTGTGGCAACCCCTTCCCCAAGAAGATAAGGGGGAGGAGGACCTTGGCGCTATAAAAGGAGGGGGAGGCCACCCCTTAGAGAGGAGATCGGGTCGAGTCTTCATCTTCTTCAAGCTGCTAGCTGGGCACGCAGGTTCTTCAACCTCTGGCCAGCTAGAGCTTTGTAACCAAGGCCTTGTACTCCTCGTGAGGTGTCGCGTCGCAATACAAGAAGGCAGGAAGTAGGGGTTTACCTCACCACGAGGGCCCTGAACCTGGGTAAAGCTTGGTCTCCCTCTCTGCAGTGCGTAGCGCGTTCGACAATCGAGGCTTCCGTCACCGTGTTTTGTTGCGATCCAAGATCTCACACGTTCAGCCCCTGCGTTCGAATCCTTGGGTCCGTCGCGTGGTACCCCGTGTTCTTGCGACACGAAATCCATCGACATTTGGCGCGCCAGGTAGGGGGCTGTGGTGTGTTTTCTTCTAGATCTGCTTCGACATGGCCGACGCCAACGCAAGGCTCGAGCGTCTTCGCCGTCGCAACGCTGCTCAAGGGCAAACCGAGCCCATCTTCCGTCGTCATGAAGCTTCGGCCGGGGAGGAAGAGGAGGAAGATCTGGAGTCCTCCTACCTCCCGTCCGGGCGGACAGAGCCTTCGCTCTCCTTCACCGCCACCGCCACTTCTCGCGCTCGTTCTGGGAGTTAGCTGTCCCCTGCGCAGGCACTCGCCATGGCGCAGGAGCTGCTACGCTATCAACCCACCGACGACGGGCGTGAGGGGTGGCGCGCTCGAATCGCCGAGCTCATCGCCATCGCCAACGAAGACCCGGCCTTGGGAGGAGCCCAGGGCGCGGGGAGCCCAGATCCGGCGGCGGGGCATCGCGCCCCGGGCGCCGGAGATGGGATGGCCAACAAGGCCAAGAGGGTGGTTTCCCGCGCCGCATCTTCGCCGCGCGGGGAGCCCAACTGCCAAATCGTCCAACGCGCTCCGGAAGACGCACGCGTCTCCCTCGAGCGCCGCCGCGAAAATCATGACCGCGCCATCGTTGACATCGGCGAAGCTGGCAAGAACGTCAGGACCCCCGGCGTCCCGATCTACAACCCCGGGTGTCTTGCCCTCACTCGCCAGCAGCGCTACGTCGTCTGGCCTGACAAGTTCAAGCCAGACATCAGCGCGCGTTACGACGGGACCACAAATCCTGTCGAATTCCTCCAACTCTACGTCGTCGCCGTCCAGGCTGCGCGTGGAGATTAGCGCGCCATGGCCAATTGGTTCCCCATGGCCCTCAAGGACGCTCCGCGAACTTGGCTCATGAATCTTCCTCAGGAATCCGTGACGTCGTGGAAGGATTTATGTCGTCAGTTCGTTGCTAACTTCATGCCCACGTACGAGCGCCCCGCAACTAAGAACGATCTTAAAGCGGTGCGCCAGTACAAGGGCGAGACGCTTCGTCAATACATCCAGCGCTTCAGTCAGATGAGGAACAAGATCCCCAGGATCTCCAACGAGGAGGTCATCTCCGCATTCTCCACGGGCGTCTCCGACGTCAAGATGCGGGAGAAGCTGTCTGTGAATGATGAGCTGACTTCCGTCGTCAGGCTCTTCGAGATCGCCGACCGCTGCGCCAAGGCTGAGGAGGGGAGGCTCTTCGTGCACAATCTGCCAGAGGCGCCTCCCCCAAAGCCGAAGTCCAAGGACCCCAAGCGAAAGGAGGCTGCAGCACTCGCGGCGGAGCCAGATCATAGGCAACACCGCGGGGACCGCTCCGATTGCAATAAAGGTCGACGTCGCCGCTACTGCGTTATCCACAAGAAGGACACCCACAATACCGAAGATTGTTGGATTGTCTGGAAGTTTCACGAGGAAAACGGCGTCGCGCCAAGCGTCGCGGGGGTGGCCGCAGCAACGGCAAGAGTGGATCCCGGGGCGATCGCCGCGACGACGACCGCGAGGAAGGACGCCGCCGTGGGGGTCTGTCTCGAGATGATCCCGAGCCGCTGCCGCTGCCCCCACCAGCAAACGATCGTCGGGAGGAGAACCAGGAGGGCTATCAAGAGCCGTGAGACTTTGTCACTTGCCTCCTGGGTGGAGCTTAGGCTCCTCTGTCAAATCGGCACTTCAAGCAGCTGTCGCGAGAGATCGCGGCGGCACAGCCCAACTTCGGCAATCGCCTGATGAAGTGGTCGACGTGCAAGATTGGCTTCGACGAGGAGGATCATCCGGCTTCCACAAGGGGCGTGGGCACAATCCCCCTCTTGTGCACGCCAACCATCAACAACGTCACCGTCAATCGCACTCTCATCGACGGAGGGGCGGGCCTCAACATCATCTCCGTCGAGATCTTCGAAAAGATGCAGGTGCCGTACCACCGGCTCATGCCAACTCGGCCGTTCTTCGGGGTAACCAAGGGATCTACAATGCCAATTGGGCAGGTAAGCCTGCCCGTCACTTTCGGCACCCGGGACAACTACAGGACAGAAAGCCTCGACTTCGACGTTGCCTACATCGCCCTGCCATACAATGCCATCCTCGGCTACCCAGCCTTGGCTAGGTTCATGGCAGCAACGCACCATGGCTTCAACGTCCTCAAGATTTCGGGCGCCAATGGCACGATCACCGTGCGCTGCAATGAGAAGGATGCTCTCCGATCAGTTGAGCATGTCTACCGCGAGGCCGCCACCATGTTCCCCGCCGACGAAGATCTACTGGAACACTCCGGCGACCTCGCGAGGAAGAAGTAGCTCGTATCCCAAGAGCGGGCTGCAGCGAAGAAGGCCTCTCTCGAGCCCTACCCTCTGGGTTCGATAGGGAAGAAGTTCGCCGCCTCTGCATCACCTACTCCAAGCGAGAACCTAGTCCATCCAATGCTGGACATGAGCATTGGGGAAGCTGCGGTACCCTCCGGCAGGAGGCCCCAGTTTACCCAGGAGCGCTCAGCAACCAAGAAGGTCCGCTTCAGGCTGGGGGCTGCGACAACTTCGTCACTATCGGGGCAAGGCTTTCCCCCAAATAGGAAAGCACGCTCGTCACCTTCCTGCGGGCAAATTCTGACATGTTCGCTTGGACTCCGTCAGATATGCCCGGCGTTCCCAGGGAGGTGATTGAGCACCACCTAGCCGTGTGCCCTCAGGCACACCCCATGAAGCAGAAGACCAGGAAGCAAGCGCAAGAGAAGCAAGACTTCATCGTCAAGGAAATAGAGAAGCTGAAAAAGGCCAAGTTAATACGCGAGGTGGCCCACCCTACCTGGATTGCTAATCCGGTGGTCGTCCCAAAGGCAAATGGCAGTGGGCACCTCTGCGTGGACTTCACAAGTCTCAACAAGGCCTGTCCCAAGGACCCTTACCCTCTCCCGAGGATAGATCAAATCGTCGACTCCACCGCCGGCTACGACCTCCTTTGCTTCTTGGATGCTTTCTCCGGCTATCATCAGATCAAGATGGCAAAGGAGGACGAAGAAAAGACCGCCTTCATCACGCCCTGTGGGGTGTACTGCTACGTTTGCATGCCCTTCGGCCTGAAGAACGCAGGAGCTAAATTCCAAAGGCTCATGCGTAAGGCCCTGGGGGCTCAGATGGGAAGGAATGCGGAAGCCTACGTCGACGACATCGTCGTCAAGACTCACGAGGGTCACACCTTCATCGAGGATCTGGAGGAAACATTCGTCAACCTGAGAAAGGTAAACATCAAGCTCAACCCCGCCAAGTGCGCCTTCGGCGTACTGTCGGGAAAACTGTTGGGGTTCCTTGTGTCCAACCGCGGGATAGAGGCAAACCCTGACAAGGTCAAGGCAATCGAAGAAATGCGTCCTCCGCGCAATCTCAAGGAAATGCAATGCCTCGCGGGGTGCATGGCAGCCCTGGGGCGCTTCATCGCGAGGAGTGGGGAAAAAGCTTTGCCCTTCTTCAAGCTCATGAAGCGCACCGGGAAGTTCGAGTGGACTCCGGAAGCCGACAAGGCCTTCGCCGAGTTGAAAAGGTACCTCACGAGCCCACCGATCATGGTTGCCCCAACGGCTCGCAAGCCCTTGCTACTCTACATCGCGGCAACTCCAAGGACTGCAAGTGCCGTTCTCGTCGCGGAGCGGGACGTCAAGGTAATCGCCAAGGAGGAGGTCACTCCTCCAAGCTCGGGGGCTCCTCGCGAGGAAGAGGCCGCTTCACCTCCCGCCCCTCGACAGGAGCCCCCCGAGGGATCTTCACCGACCGAGCCGCTCTCTCGGAGCAACGCTCAAAAGCCTCCTGAGGAGGAGCCTTCCGAGGGTGTCGTCAAGGTGCAAAAGCCTGTGTACTTCGTCAGCACGGTACTGCGCGACGCGCGGGAGCGCTACACAATGCAGCAAAAGTTGCTCTACACCTTGCTCATCGCCTCGCGGAAGCTACGCCACTACTTCCAGGGTCACCCGATTAAGGTGGTAACCGATCGGCCCCTGGAAACCGTCCTGCGCAACCCCAATGTCACCGGGCGGGTGGCTGAGTGGGCCGTGGAGCTTCAGCCTTTCGAGATCTCCTTCGAAACTACAAAGGTAATCAAGAGCAAGGCTTTGGCCGAGTTCACTGCAGAATGGACTGGTCCGTTCGTCGACGAGCCTCCAGAGGTGGAGTCAACTCTCCCTGGAGAGGAGGCCCCAGGCCTCTGGGTCATGCACTTCGACGGCGCCTTCAACCTCCCCGGCGCGGGAGCCGGTGCTGTCCTAACCTCTCCCTCTGGAGACAAGCTTTTCTACGCTGTGCAGCTCTGCTTCACGCCTGAGAACAAGGTCTCCAACAACATCGCGGAGTACGAAGGACTACTTGCTGGCCTAAGGGCAGCAAACGCTTTGGGCATCAAGCGCCTCATCATCAAGGGAGATTCACAGCTGGTTGTGAACTTCTCGAACAAGAGCTACACTCCAAGAGATGAGCACATGGCGGCTTATCTCGAGGAGCATCGAAAGATGGAAAAACGCTTTCAAGGCTTGGAGCTGAAGCACATCCCGAGGTGAGAAAACGTGGAGGCCGACGAGATTGCCAAGCGCGCCTCTCATCGCCTGGCGCAGCCCGCCGGCGTCTTCGAGGAGCGTCTCTTCAAACCGTCCGCCTCTCCGTCAACATCCAATTCCCCTCCTCCTTCTGCTTTGCCGCCACCGCCGGAGCAGGGGGCTCCGGATTGCGGGCCTCCTTCGGGTGACCGCCTCCTTCTGGCATTGGCGCGACAGGAGGGAGTGGATTGGATCATCGAGCTCAAGGCCTACCTCACCAGCAGCAGGCTTCCTGAGGATGAAGAGGAGGCCGAGAGGATTGTGCGGCAAGCTTCGGGCTACTGCGTCAAGGACGGTGACTTGTACCGGCGTCGCCCAAATGGCGTCGCTCTGAAGTGCATATCTGCTCACCAAGGCCAAGAGCTTCTAAGGGACATCCATGCCGGCGAGTGCGGCCATCATGCCTCTGCTGCAACTCTAGCCGCAAAGGCATATCGAAGTGGCTTCTACTGGCCTTCGGCGCTCGGGGATGCGGCGGAGATGGTCAAGAGGTGCGAGGCGTGCCAATTCCACGCCAAGCAGATACATCAGCCGGCGCAAGAGCTGCGAACCATCCCACTCACTTGGCCCTTTGCCGTTTGGGGGCTGGACATCCTCGGTCCATTCCCCAGAGCGCAAGGGGGCTATCGCTACCTCTACGTCGCCATCGACAAGTTCACCAAGTGGGTGGAGGTGGAACCGGTGTGCACGATCCCGGCGAGGTCCGCAGTCAAGTTCATCCGTGGGCTGGTCTGTCATTTTGGAGTGCCTAACCGCATCATCACCGACAACGGCAGCCAGTTCACCAGCGGCTTGTTCCGGGAATACTGCGCATCGACCGGCATCAAAATCTGCTTCGCCTCCGTCGCCTACCCCAGGAGCAATGGTCAAGCCGAGCGCGCCAATGCTGAAGTGCTCAAAGGACTCAAGACGAAAAGCTTCAACGCCAAGCTCGAAGCCTGCGGCAAAAAATGGTTAGACAACCTCCAATCCATCTTGTGGTCTATCAGGACTACCGCCACCAAACCCACTGGAGAGACCCCTTTCTTCTTGGTCTATGGGGCGGAGGCTGTTCTTCCCACCGACGTCAAGTTCGGATCGCCAAGGGTGCTCGCCTTCGACGAAATTCGCCAAGAGGACCTCATCAAGGACCGCCTCCTCCTGCTCGAAGAAGCTCGGTGCCAAGCCGCGCTCCGCGCCGCGAGGTACCAGCAAGGACTACGCCGCTACCATAGCCGCCATGTTCGAGCAAGAACTCTGGAGGTCGGCGACCTGGTGCTGAGGAGAATACTCTCTCGCGAGGGCCTGCACAAGCTGTCTCCAATGTGGGAAGGACCCTTCAAGGTGACGCACATCGCCAGGCCTGGCTCGGCGCGGCTGGAAACCGCAGAAGGCGTGCCTGTGGGGAACCCGTGGAACATAGCTCATCTGCGAAAGTTCTACCCTTAGGTTCCTCATAAGGAGAAAAAGACCGTTTTCACGGCACTTGTATCAGCTCAAACTGCTCTTAAGCACTGATATTAAGTTAACGCGCAATATAGCGCCTCTGCTTCGGCATGACATCAAAATGGCATGAAGTCCATTTATTTTCTGCTGTACTCCTCGCGGAAGGGGGCTAGGCACGGTGTCTATGCTGGGGCCTTCGCCCGGAAAACAGCAAGCCCGAAAAACCCGAAGGGAGCGAGCTCTGGTCGGGGGCGACGGCCCCATTAACGATCACCTCTGGATGCCCATGGTGCTTAGTTCCTCACGAAGTACGCCAGAAAATAAAAAATCTTCGAGGAAAAGTCCAAGGTGTGCCCATGGCACCCGCTAAGGACCTACCCCTCGTGAGCAACCCTCACGAGGGAGCAAAGACGCGTCGATGCACCAGCATCCGCAGGAGGATTCCCTCTGCCGAGGAAGGCCTAACGTGGCAGGATTATTGAAGACTAAGGCCGCTCCGATCAATCTTGCGAAGGAGACGCAGATCCGGAGGTCCGCGCCAGGCCCTTCACCTCATGAGCAATCCTTGTGAGGTGTCGACGGTCTCTGGGCTCTCTTAAGCGTCGACGTTTTCACGTCCGTGAGGGTCCAGCTTCCCTCAACGACGAGGAAGGCCCCGTAAATCGCCACGCGCGGCAATTTGCTCTTAGCTGCTGGCACAGATAGTGCCGCGCTCCTCCACGATGGAGAAGGTCCCTGTGCCGGTCACAGGGGCATCTTATTTGCCTTCTTTTTTCGTTTGTTTTTGATGAAGACTGTTTGCCCGATCTTTCACGATGCACCTCCTGATCTGATAGATCTCTCAATCACGTGAGCGGAACACGCGACCTGAAGATTGGGGAACGCCAATCCTGCGAGCAACTCAACGATGAACACCGAACCTCACGCTGAATCAACACGCCAACAGCTCGACAACCCTTGACAGATTCAAGGACCTTCGCGCACACAGGATTACTCTTGACAATTCAAGAACTCTCTTGTCTTTATTGATAGATAACTAGACGAACGTCCGAGACGCCGTCACACACGCCGATCCCAGAGGGACGGTGATAACTTGAACTAAAAGTTCTACATAATTTTCAGCCTCCCTAAACCCTAGCCGGCTGACCTCCTTATATAGACGGCCGGAAAACTATTGGGCTTGGATAGTCCCAAACCCAAAACATAAAATAAAACCTAAGTGGCCCATAACATGACCTAGCACACGGAATAACATGAACATAGATACAAATTAATGACACAGCCTTAGACTTAATTATCACATATCATAGGTCGTCTTGGCGTGCCAATATCCTCATCATCCTCCCCTTCTTGGAAAGGCGTTGTCCTCAACGCCGGAGGGTCTTCTCTAGAACGTGGCGTTAAATCTTGAATATTGCCACTGTCCATCTTCAAGCCTTGCCAGCCTGCCACACCACATCCTCCCTCATGGCTAGCTAAACTTGATATTGGCACCTCTTCCTTCGGTGCCACCAGCCTAATTGAGACACATATACTTTCTGATTGCACCTAGAAGCACACTTAGCAAATCATCCAAAACAAATAGAACAAATTCCTACATGCTAGGAGTCCAAATAAGCTGAGTACACCGACGAATGCAATCTGAATTTTAGAACAAACCAAGCACATCACCCAGAACAAACATGACATGTTCATGTACGCCAAGGGTCCAAATGAGCTGAGTATGCTCCTCTGAAAACTAAAAATAGCTGTCTCATTTGCCTCTTCTCCTTTTCACCTTTCTTTGTTTCTATCCATGCGCTGAAACTGCACCAAACAGATTGAGCAGAAGTAGTAGTCACATATATGCAACAACAACGATCTACATAGGAACATATTTCTTTTTCTCGTTCTTTATTCCAATACTGCTTTGACCGATCCAAACTCCTTATTAATTTCCTCATGGCGATATGTTCCCCCTAACCACACCATCACGTGATTTCTCTTTGTTTTTTTAATTAGCTGAATACCACGCAGGCACGCACCACCAAAGGAAAACAAAGTCCAATCCTAACTTTTCTTCTTTTCTCTTCCTGACTTCACGCGGTCAAACAGTCCGCTTAAACTTAAAATAGATCGATAATCTCCACCTCTTTTCTATCCTTTCTTTTCCTGTTCGGTCGTAGCGTAGACTGACAAAAAGGCCGGGCCACTAGGCAACGAGCGAGATCGCTCGATCCCAAAGGCGTGCGAGCGGGTCACTCCCGGATCTGCAAAACAATCAATCGGTCGATCGGATCTCGTCGAGATCGCTAGCAGAAAAATCCTTGCGGCCTTCGATCTTCAACTCGCAATCACCAGAACCCAACGAACTGCTACACAACCAACTCGATGACCACGCTGATCTGACAAAAAAACAAATCAGATCTGCAGCTCAATGCGCCACCAACAATTGCACCGTGATCAACCTGGCGCTCTGATACCAAGATGATGAAACTGTTTGCCCCGATCTTTCACGATGCACCTCCTGATCTGATAGATCTCTCAATCACGTGAGCGGAACACGCGACCTGAAGATTGGGGAACGCCAATCCTGCGAGCAACTCGACGATGAACACCGAACCTCACGCTGAATCAACACGCCAACAGCTCGACAACCCTTGACAGATTCAAGGACCTTCGCGCACACAGGATTACTCTTGACAATTCAAGAACTCTCTTGTCTTTATTGATAGATAACTAGACGAACGTCCGAGACGCCGTCACACACGCCGATCCCAGAGGGACAGTGATAACTTGAACTAAAAGTTCTACATAATTTTCAGCCTCCCTAAACCCTAGCCGGCTGACCTCCTTATATAGACGGCCAGAAAACTATTGGGCTTGGATAGTCCCAAACCCAAAACATAAAATAAAACCTAAGTGGCCCATAACATGACCTAGCACACGGAATAACATGAACATAGATACAAATTAATGACACAGCCTTAGACTTAATTATCACATATCATAGGTCGTCCTGGCATGCCAATATCCTCATCATCCTCATCAGTTTTACCAACTTGTTTTTCCGTTTTCGGGGATTTGGGGTTTTTTCTTTTCCAACTCTTTCTTCAACTTCTTGTCTCAGGAATTGTCCACTGTGTCATCGACGCCGAACCCGTCCCGAGCTCTGAGGTGGAGGGAGGCTTCCCGTCGATGCCTACAGCTCACCAGGGCTCTCGAGCAAGCGAATGGCCAGGACAGTGAAGGACAGCAAGATGATCAACAAAAGGATTTCATTAAATTGCCCCCAGTGGGGGAAGGAGCGAAGCACGGCGGGGCATTCCCCGCCGGCAAGGACTACAAGGCAACGAGGGGAGGAGACTAGCTCCCCTCCCCAGAAGACTACCGCGCCAGGGCCTCCTCTTCACTGCACCGCGAGCTGGGGGTAGGTGCGGCGGACGCCATCGGCGGTGAAGATCTGCACCGTAGCCTCCAGGGTCCCCAGCTTGAAGCGGAAGACGAGGCGGTCGCCGATGCGGAGGTGACAGCCGAGGGCGAAGGGCCTCCAGCGGCCGGGGAGGACGACGTTGCCGTTCGCCCCGAAGAGGATGTCCACAGGCCAGAAGAGATCTGGCCTACTTTGCTCCCCCAGGGCGATCTCCCCGGCGGCCGGGCCATGGGCGTGAATCGCCCTCCGGATGGCGTCGGGCAGCCGGAGGGAGTTGAAGCCCGGGGCGTCGACGACGACGAGGAGCTCCAGGAAGCAGGACCCCGGGGCGATGAGGGGTCCCAGAAGCGCCGCCGCTAGGTGGCGCGGAGTGGCAACCACTCCATTCACCGGCGGGGCCGGAGGATCTGCAGCAGCGGGAGGAGGGCCCAGGGCGGCCTCCACCTCCCGGAGAGCCCGATCGACGCTCCCCGAGGCGCGGGGAGCAGGCGCCGCCGCCAGCGGCGACGGCGAGTTCAGGGCGCCGCCACGCGCGGGGCCCCTGAGGGCCAGTGCGCCGGAGGTCCCCGAGGCGGCGCGAATCGCCTCGCCCTGCCTCGGCGCACTGATGCGGAGGGGACCCCCGGCGCCGGGCGTCCACTGGGCTGGGATTTTCGCTCTGCTCCCACTGCCCGGGGGGCGCCCACGGCGCTTCGCCCCAGAGCTTGGACCGGCGGCGGCGGCGGAGTTGGAGGGGTCCATGCTCTCAGGGAAAAAGAAGCAGAAGTGGCACTGGAGGAAGGAGGTGAAGTGCCGAAGGTCTCGAGGAGGACCTATTTAAGGGGAGCATTCGGCATCGATGCGTCAAATCCCAGCGCGGGAATCGAAGCGTTGGCGCAGCGCTCTGCAGTCAAGCGACGCATCATGATGATGGGTGACGCCTCGGAGACTGTAGCGTCGCCGCCGTTTCGTCTCGCCAGCTGCGGCCACGACACGTGTCCGCAGTCTCCGATCTTCGCTGCATCTTCACATGGACCTCTGACCACGCGGTTGACGCGTGCCGTTGGAGGGCCTAGCAGCTTCGGGGGCGCGTCGTGGGCCGGGCTCCCGGGGGCTACTGTCTGTGTTCTGGATACCGGGGTATCCCGGTTCACCTGCTCCTGGGCCCCGTCATCGGCCCATCTTCAGCCCAGGGGAGAATCAACAATCTTCGCTACGGAGAAGACCCTCACGAGGAGGTGCCTCATGAGGAGAACGACGACAGAAACCGCTAAGGACCAGAAGACCTCCTCACGAGCCCCTGCTGGTGAGGAGAGGAGGTACGCCCACGTCAGCCTAGCATGTTTCCGTGCGGAGCAAGAAGACAACGGGCAGAAGACCGCGTACCGCCCACGCTACCCCCGACAGGGAGGAGACCAACTTTCGCTGTGCCTGCCCAAAGCGGCACAGTGGTAGTTGGCCACCCCCCTAAATATAGCGTGGACGGTGCAGGGCGCCAGAGGAGGACGTCAGCTTCCTCCACCCACTCCTGTGGACCGGCGCCGCTACCCTACGAAGACCAAGTCTACAGAAGAGCATAGTCTACAGCTGTCCTCCCTCCTTGGCCGTGTGTGGCAACCCCTTCCCCAAGAAGATAAGGGGGAGGAGGACCTTGGCGCTATAAAAGGAGGGGGAGGCCACCCCTTAGAGAGGAGATCGGGTCGAGTCTTCATCTTCTTCAAGCTGCTAGCTGGGCACGCAGGTTCTTCAACCTCTGGCCAGCTAGAGCTTTGTAACCAAGGCCTTGTACTCCTCGCGAGGTGTCGCGTCGCAATACAAGAAGGCAGGAAGTAGGGGTTTACCTCACCACGAGGGCCCTGAACCTGGGTAAAGCTTGGTCTCCCTCTCTGCAGTGCGTAGCGCGTTCGACAATCGAGGCTTCCGTCACCGTGTTTCGTTGCGATCCAAGATCTCACACGTTCAGCCCCCTGCGTTCGAATCCTTGGGTCCGTCGCGTGGTACCCCGTGTTCTTGCGACACGAAATCCATCGACAACGCCAAGTGTCGCTTTCTGATTTAACCCGAATCTGTTTCGTTTGAAAATATCAGAAAATGATTAAAACTTGTAAATTTCATATCTCAAGTTCTGTACGTCCAATTTTAGTAAACTTTGCGTCTATGGTTTCATAAAAATGTGTAGAATCTATTTCCAGCATCAAAATCTCCTATAGTATCTGTTTTATTCAGTGAATTACTGCAAGCTTATTTAAGTGTTTTTGCTAATAAAATTAGTTGTAGAACTTATTTTTTAGTATACTCTTTGGCTTTTGGACTTTTTGGAACCTCTCAGTACTGTAGCATGGCCAGAATATTTTTAGTGACTTTTACATCACTTTTTGTAACTTTAGTTTGTTTATTTGTTCTTTTTGTGTGTTGTTGCTGATTTGAGCTTTATAAATTAACTCTAAAATTTTGTTCATGGCATCATGCATGTAGTCAACAGCTAGAGAACTTGTTAAGTGTCCTTGAGGTGTTTAAATCACATATTGCATGCATGTTTTCCTTTCATGAGTGTTATATGATTGAATTGTGCTTATGGTGCAATATTTTATGTGTAGATTGTGCTGAGTACAACGAGTGCCTTTGTGACGAGTGCACCAACTCTTCTCCTTACCAAGGCAAGTGTCACCATGTTCCCTTGTCCCACTAAGAGTTTAGTCACCTGTAGCTTTTCTAGTAGAAGAATGCATGTGTAGGTGTTTTTTATGATTTCTTATCTTTAACTTGCTAGATTTTATGCTAAGTTTTTGTCTAGCTTGCTTAGCTTTGCATCTCCTAGTAGAATTGCTGCTGCTATAGGACTTTGCTTTTACACTTGTTGTGGGAAGGGTTAACACATGTTTTTGTCTAAGTGTTGAAAAACCTTGTTTTTGCAAAACTAAGAAAACAACTAAGTTAATGAACCACCTAGGTGGATGTGGCTTTGATTGGTTTATGTTGAGTGGTTCCCAGGGGTCATGTTGTCAATTCTCTGAACCACCAGGTGTATCTCACTTGTGGACGGCCACCCAGGAGCAAAGAGATTGGAGACGTTCAAGTCATGAAGCTTCCAGTGCAACCACAAGACATATGGGCTCTGTCTTGGTCAACTAAGCTGCAAGAGCTCAAGCCAGGTGGACAGAGGGTGGTAGATGTTGGTAGGATGGAACGCGTCCGTTTGGTCTAAGGGAATGCTTCTGAAAGGCCTCGTCTTAGTTTTCACTTGGCCATTTGAGGCAAAATGAGTCTCATGGCAAAACGGGTTAACTAAGTCTTGTGGGAAAAGTGCACCACCTCTGCAGAGTGTTTAGAACCAAGTACTTAGCCGTGTCCCCGGTTACAGACAATTATGAGTGACATGATGTTGAAGCTGTTCAAGAATCTCCTCACCCCAATTTCTCTAAGTTAAAACTTGATGGGTAAATTTGGGTAGAAAAGGTGCTTCTATCGAAATTTTTCTAAGGAAAAATTTGAGTTTTAGCAAGATAGGAAAAGGCTTGTTTTTGCTATGTTAAACTCCACCTGGCCAAAAAGCATATACGTGTAGGTGCCATTGAGTCCACCAAAAGTGACATCTTGCCAATACATTCAAAGTATTGACCCTCTGTGGCTGAACGTATCATGTTGCAGGTGTCTACTAAGAAGATTGAAGGTTGCTGCGCTTCGGTCACGAGTCTTCATCCAACACGTCTGCCTGCGAAGCTTTGAAGAAAAGAAGACTTGTAGTTCATTTACTTAGTCATTTTCTAGAGTTGTAATAAGTTGTGGCTTTGTGCCTTATTGAGTTGGAAAAGACTATGTTATTTGTGGATAAAGTGTTGTAATAAAGACCTTTGTATTCTTGGTATTTCATCTTGTAACTGTGTGTGCTAGCATTCGATCCGGGACTAGCACAAATAAAGCACAGGTACGCTTCACACAGCGTGATAAAACACGGAATGTGCAAGATGGTGTTGGGATTCAGATCATGAAGCTGGATCCCATAGGCAAAGAGGAGCCTGCGGAGGAAAGGATGTGGGGGAAAAGAAAATCCTTGGAGGAGAAAGGCGAGGAAAAGTACCTGGAACCCTGCAGGCGGTCGAGGGATGATTTCCGGCCCGGCAATCTGGACTTCCGCCGGATCATTCTTCAAGATGCCAATCTTTGTGGCATTCTGCCAGTCCCTCTCCAAGAATTTGGTTTGGACCCAATTGCCCAACGTGGGCGCGTCGGTGTCGGTGGTCTTGGTCTTGGCTTTCTTCGCGGCGGCGCCGGCGGTGGAGGAGCTTCTCTTGCGCAGGGCGGCGGCGCTCAACTAGGAACTCACAGGGAATGGGAGCAAAGATGCGATGCAGGGGTAGTGCGCGAGGAGGAAGACGATGACAGCGCTGGAATGGGGTAAACAGTTACTCCCTCTGTTTTCTTTTATTCCACCGCGAAAAATCTCTGGACCATCCCAGCCGTTCATTCTGAAGAGGGAATGGCAGCGAGAATCTGGCCGTCCATGTGTTGGCACCACTTGAGTTATGGCGCCCACTACGCACGGGAATTGAGGAGGTGCAGAGGATTTTTCTCACCGAACACGTGGGACATGCGGTCAAATGAAGTCAATAGCCGGCGTGCGCGGCATTGGGCCCACTGGGTGTCAGTCTTGTCAATGTCAGGCTATCCGTGCGATGGGTGGCATGACAACTCGTAGAATTGATGCGTCATCACTGATGCCACTATTTGTGAGGCTTGTTTTCTTTCATCTAAGGGGAGAAGTCTTTTCGGGTCTTCGTCCTTTCGAGGTATGTATCACCGAAGTCCACTGTCTCTTTGGTAGCAAACATTTTCTGGCACCTTCGACCTCTTTGCGCGATTCAAAGCGCAAGGATTGTTTTTCGAAGCATTTTTCCTTCCATTCGGGATCTTTGAATCAATCCTCGAGGTTTTTCGGCGTGGCATCTTGCATGACTGCCAACTACTCGAGGGATTCTTTTGGCTTTATTCGATGCCATCTTACTATTCGAGTTGTGGATTCTGTTCCCTCGTATTATTTCCTTTGGGCAAGCAACGCCGTCTTATCATTCGAGTTGTGGACTCCGATCCCTCAAATTATTTCCCTCGGGCCAGCAGCGTCGTCTTATCATTCGAGCTGTGGACTTCGATCCATCGAATCCTTTCCTTTGGGCCAGCAGCGCTGTCTTATCATTCGAGTTGTGGACTCCGATCCCTCGAATAATTTCCCTTGGGCCAGCAGCACCATCTTATCATTCGAGTTGTAGACTTCGATCCCTTGAATCCTTTCTTTTCGGCCAGCAGTGCTGCTGGCCTATTCGAGTAGTTGATTCCGGTCTCACGGATCACTTCTTTCGGGATTAAAGCATACCCATGTGCTATGAGGTCCGCAGTACCTTTGGTCCATTATTCGAGGGTGTTTGTCATAACCCACTGAGTTTATTCGTTCAGGCCATCAGCGCCATTACTATGACCTGCTATGGGCATCAGTCCCCAGATTCTCTTTAATTCAGGGCCAGCAGTGCCTCAGCTTCAATTCGGGTGGAGATTTTAGCTCCTCGGAATCCTGTCTTATGTTTATGCTTACTCTTGTTTACCCGAATTCTGGTGGCAATATACCAATTTAGATGCCGTATGTCAAATACGAAGATAAGTCCACAGTTAGCAACACTAGATGGCCCGGTAATCGCATCAAACGTGCTCTGCTGAGAGAATTTTCCATACCTACGGTATGAAGTCTTGCATCGATGGACGCATCGAGTGCCATACACACTACTGGCCTTCGACTAGATAAGACCACACACATCTCGGGTCGAAGTAACGCCAGTCCACGCGGGTTTGAGTCGGGGGACTCGAATCTGAGTAAGCTAACTGATATTTTTGTGACTATGCAATTAACTGGACCCGACGTGAGTCTCAGACTGGTTATGTCGATCCCTCTAGCAATAAATCTAGGCGTCTTTGAGGCTTGAAATGAGCCTATTTGAATTGACTAACTTTACTTGCAAACCATTCATATACATGTCATGTCTTTTTGTCTCTACAGGTAGGGCAAAAGATTTTATATGCGGCCGAATAAGGACTCGAATTAATAGTGTTAGAGTCCCTGCCATAGTCTGCGACTATCCCAGACACTCGGGGGCTACTGACGAAGGAATGACCCACGGGTCCTCGATATTGGCCTACCTGGTTTTCGGTCCAGGAAGGACATCTACTGAAGGGATGGCAAGGCCCACGAAGATGATAGCCTAGCACGGCCCAGGAGCAAGACTTGACGTACAAGGCGAGGATTCGAGCAGACCAAGTTGAATTAGGGCTCAGTTAGGGTTTATTCAAACCGATTCTATCTATACTTTACTTGGAGGACAATCCCGAGACCCGACCTTCGCCTATAAAATGTTGGGAGGGAGGTCCTGAAGTGGCTAGACACCTTTTCCGCCACCATACACCCGAGCGCTCGAATTCTCAAGAGCACTCCACTTTCGGCTAGATCAAATCTACGCCATCACTGTAACACCATCATTGTAGCCACCCCATCAATAAAGTCAAACAAGCAGGACGTAGGTCATTACCCAATAAGGCACCGAACCTAGGTAAAACCTGTGTCTTCCTGAGTCGTCTAATCGCCGTGGAGTTCCCTGGATCCCACAAGCGCTCCATGAATCAAAAACCCCTCAAGCATGGGCATTACCGGGGTTGAACCTCGTCACCCAGTCTATTTTTAATCATAAGAAACAACTTTCCATTCACTATATCGCTGTTTTTATTTTCAGTTATTATTAATTTCGAAAATAAAAAAATATTTCCTTTATTGCATTTCACAAACCAAAACACTACAACCATATCTTTTACTGTTTATCATTGTATTGCGTATTACTTTAGTTTGCATATGCTTGCGGCAAAAGATTTTCTAGCGCCATTGCATTTGCATATTTATTTATTTAGTATTGCATATTTATTTTCAGTTTTGTATACTTACACACACCTTGTGCTTGACAACCACTTGGTGAGGTTGAGGGCACAAAGCAAATTTATTTTACTTTGCAGGTTATTAGAAGAGGGACATGAAGGATCCATTTTCACACAGTTCCCTGAGAGTTCGATATAAACCCTCGAGTCACCTTCGTAGGGAAAATCAAGCTTCCCTATGCTCAACACTCTACTCTTGGAGTCTCAACCTAGCGAAGCATCAAGTACCGTTGCTGGGGAACTAGTAGAAGGATTGCTCACAAGAAAGTCTTCATAACCAACTTGTGCAAACACCTAAGCTTGGGGAGCTTTCACCTACGTGAGTGTCATCTTGTTCTTTTAGATTTGCAAAGTACTTTATTTTTGTTTTGTTATTGTCTTGCATATTATATCATTTTTATTTTTAGTTTTGCATTACTTTTATATTTCAGTTTGCATTTTATATTTCGTTTTGCATTTTGTTTACTATTTGTTATTTCGGTTGCATTAGTTGTAGTATCATTTTACTTTCAGTTTTTATTCTAAAAACTAAAAATCCATAAAAATTTGTATCATGTAAAAGAGAGCTTTTTGGCCGTTCAGTGTTAAGAATTTCCCTCAAGACATGAATATCCCTATAGATGAGTTTGAAATAGATCCCAATATCACTAAAATGATTTATGAACATCGCTTTTGTGGAAAGCCAATGGAGGATCCTATTCATCATATGAGGAAGTTCAATGAGAGGTGTAAAGTTTTGAAACTAAATCATGCCAACAATGAAATAATTAAAGCTAACCTTTTCCCTATTCACTTGCTGGAAAAGCACTAGATTGGATATTAAAATGGCCTACAAGAAACTTTAGCACTTAATTTAATTTAAAGGCTTTGTTCATTAAAAGGTTTGGTTCCATTGAAACAATTTGTAATTTTAGAAAAATGGTTATCGCTTTCAAACAAGAGGAGGAGGAACCATTGGTAAAAGGTTCGGAAAGGTTTAGAGGAATTGCTTTTGGAATGGAACATGGTCTTAGAGATTGGATGCTTGTGCATGCTTTTTATAAAGGGTTGTCTGACACTTCTAGGACCTACTTAGATAATGAATGTGAGGATGCTTTCGTAAATACTAATACTACAAATGCCCTTCTCTTACTTGATGGTTTACTTGTGGAAGTGAAGATTAAAAAGATCTTAGAAAAAGCTAAAGTGCCTGAAGAAGATTTTGATGACCGTCATGAGATTTTTAAATTATATAATAGGGAGAAAAAGTTAGAAGAAGTAAAAATGCTTAGTGAAGTTAAAGATCCTTTCCTTGATTTGGAAAAGTGTAGCTTGCATGAACTCATTAATATACTAAAAAAGTTTTCAACTGATCCATCTATAAATACTAACCAAGTAGGTTTTGGTTCTTATATTGCTAATCATGTCTTGAACGAAAAGATTGCTAGGTACAACCAGGAGGCCATGATACCACTGAAGCTTGGGGATGCATGGATCCCAAAGGTACACTATTGGAAAAGAAACACATCATGCTATATTAGATCTTGGATCTAGTGTTTCTGTTTTATCTGAAGAGTTATATGAATTGCTGGAGTTACAAAATATTGAAAAATGCTCTGTTGACTTGCTACTTGCTGGTGATTCTATTAAACATGCTTTAGGCAAGGTTAGTAATCTTATGGTAGAGCTGCACATGACTTTTGTACCTGTTGATTTCATTATCATGGATATGGGGAATAAAAACTCTAGTCCTACTATTCTGGGTAGACCTTTTTGTTGTACTACAGGAGCCATAATTGATTCGAAGGAAGGCAATGTGAAGTTTCAGTTTCCACACAAAATGATAAGGGGTTGCCCGATCTTCTCAGTGAGCTGATGTAGATGGATGATAACTTGGTGGATAATCTGTGAAACGCACATGAACTCTCTTGGTGTTCCCCCGTTGCCAATGTAACAGATCTTCAACCCTTTGGATATTTGAGACACCAGACACCTGCACACATAGCCGCCGACCACGAAGCGGTTCTGCAATCTCCTAATTCCCAAATGGAACAGGAATATATGATTTCAGAGGAAAGCTTACAAGCAATTTTTGATGAGGACATCCCTATACTTGCACCTTCTCCACCAACTACTACACAAGATGTTCCAGCTGTTCAGTCCAATGAGATTAGAATTGGACCCATTACAAGAGCTCGTGCTAAGTTACTAGAACAACAGGTGAACTTGTTTCTTAATGAGCCTGATGTGTTACTTAATGAGAACTTTATACTGCCTAAGTCATTGTCTTATTGTATGATCAGGTACATTGGAGAGGAATGCGTAGCACGGAGCGAGGAGCCACAGCAAGAGGAACACCAGAAGATGATCGCCAATATCTGCGCGAGGGAGGAGCGGGAGGAAGGCGCGATAGAAGAGAAGGAGATCATCAAGAAGGGCAAGTTTTAGTTCCAGAAGACAGGACAGTCCGGCCCTCCAACACAGGACAGTCCTGCCCTCCAAGACAGGACAGTCCGGCCTCAGGTGCGCCCGAGGGCAGACACCCTCTGTGGTGTAGCGCGCGTCACCCCAGGACAGTCCTGCCCTCCAAGACAGGACAGTCCGGCCTCAGGTGCGCCCGAGGGCAGACACCCTCTGTGGTGTAGCGCGCGTCACCCCAGGACAGTCCGGCCCTAAATAACCGGACAGTCCGGCCTGTCTCGGATCAGATCCGAACGGATGTATCCTAGTTCGAGTCGAATACGTTTTATCTCGAGTCCTGGCCGCCCTAGCCGCCCATATAAGCCCTGGGACGACCCCATAGTTAGGGTTAGACCACGTTAAAACTATTTTGGAGTTGTTTCTCTTTAGAACCTCTGAAATTACTTGTGATCGAGTTTATCAAGCTACAATTGAGTGTGATCTGTTGTTCCATTGGGAATTAGTGGATTGCAAACTACCGTTCGTGGTCGACGGCTACGTGCGCAAGATCGTGGTGTTGTGAATATCCTACAAGGTTCGAGAGCTGTTGCATTGGCATCAGGGTTCGAGCGGGAGAGTTCATCGCTACACGGTGTTTATCTATCCATCATCATCATCATCGCCATCGCTTGCTGAGAAGATCGGGACACCCCTTATCATCTTGGTATCAGATTTCCCAGTTTTACTCGGTGAGCATCCACAGATCCATCCATTATTTGAGTGTTTTTCGTCCTATCCAGAAAAAGCCAAAAAATATTAGGGTTTAGTTTTGCCATAGCCTAGATTGCATCGTTTTCTAGTCTTAGTTGCTGGTCGTAGTCGTGTCTTTGATCCGATCTCTTCCGGTAAAGTCGTAGTGTCTAGGTTCCCTTTGTCAATTTCGTTTTTGTTCTTCGTTCTTGAGTCGTTCATCATCGTTTCCGCCAGTTTTCATCAATTTACCGAGTCCACATAGCGTACCCTTGTTGCAAAACTTAGCTACAGCCTTTCTACAGCATCCGTGCCTAGGAACGTACCCATACGAGACTAGTTGCTGTGCTCTGACAGGCTGCTCATTAGGTTTTCGAGGTGCAATTTTTCGGCCGAATTCAGACCGGACAGTCCTGCCATATCACACAAGACAGTCCGGCCCTTGCAGAATTTTTGCTCCAGTATCGTTTCAGTTATTTTACTGTTGAGACATATAGTTGAGAAAAAGTATATCAAAAAAAAAAGAGAAAATAATTTGAGATACAAGAAGAAAAAGAGCAATATCATTGTGGTGATTTTGGAGGCCTGGTTCTATATAGCACTTGTAGTTGAGCAATCTTGTGCCTGTCTATTTTGAGCTATTACTAGCGTCTCTCTTGTGCATTGCAATATTCTTGTTTTTATAATTGCTTTGCCACGTTTATCTCCACGTGTGTGTTTTCCTTGGGTTATTGTCTCACGATCAGCACTAGGATTGGTTTGCGATGTAGTTAGGACTCCATACCTACAACTCCACCTTTAATAACCTGTGTGCCTTGTGATCGCCTCTATACCTTTGATATTCACTTCATCACATCAGTGCATCAGTCGTTTGCTTCGAATTGGTAAGCACTACTATTCGCTTTGGAGCGGTAAGATCTCCTTTCTTGTCAGCTTTGTGCGAGCAGAGAGTTGGCCACCATATCGATTTTGGGTTTTGCACTAATCTACTAATCATGTCTGCTAGTGATGATGTTGTGATGCAGAAAAAGGCAGAAACTGCTACAGTCACTTGGAGGGAATATGAAGCCTTACGGGATCATTTGACAGGAGTTTTCACTCGCACCACGGATTCTTTAGAAAAGGATGTACAGGGAGTACAAATCCAGTTGGGCAAAACTGAGAAAGCTGTCAACAACATTCAAACACAAGTGACTACAATCAATACAAATGTCAACGCGTTACAGCTATCCATTGATGCTTTGCGAGACGCCTTTGAGCAACATCGGCAACAACAATTTGATGATGCTGCTGAACATGCGGACGCAGATAATGGAAGTGTTAATGATGAGGTCCAACAACAGCCAGACAATGGCCGCGGTAGGGGACGTGCCAATCCCCCTGGTGTTGGCCATGGTTTTGCTCCTGTGGGACGTGCTCAGCGTGTAATCCCACAAGCAAATGATGATATCTTGAGCAAACCAAAATTCTCAATTCCCAAATTTGATGGCTCACTTGATCCTGAAGATTACCTTTCATGGGAGTTGAAGATTGAGAAGTTGTGGCGTTTGCAAGACTATACAGAAGATAAGAAGGTTAAACTTGCTGCTTCCGAATTTGATGGCTATGCATTGCGTTGGTGGGATGCTATTATACAAAACAGACGCGATGATAATGAGGTTCCTGTGCTCTCATGGCGGGAGATGAAGGAAATTATGAGGCAACGTTTTGTGCCCACTAACTATTTGCGCTCAGTGTTTAACCAGCTCACCAAGTTAACACAAGGTAGCAAGATAGTTGATGAGTACTACATGGAGATGGAGATGCTTATGCAGCGTGCACGAGTTCGTGAATCAGTTGAGATGACTCTGCAGCGTTTTCTCAACAATTTGAAGTTGCCTATTAAGAACATTGTGCGCCATCACACATATGCTACTATGACCGAGTTGTTGCATCATGCACGAGAGACCGAAGCACAACTAGCTGAAGAAGCTAGGGAGCGGGCTCGATATTCGTCGACAAGCCAGTTTTCTGCAAGATCTTCGCTACCACCATCAGCGATGCCACCGGCAGCACCTGCGGACAGTCCGGCCCTCCAACACCAGACAGTCCGGCCTCAAGCTTTTACTTTGGCCTCCACGCCTGCACCAACACCCTCCTCTGGTTCTACAGCAAACAAGCCGGCTGCTAGTTCGGGTTCCATCATGTCTACAGCTCGTGCTCGTGATAAAGAGTGCTATACTTGTGGAGGAAGAGGACATTTTAAGAATAAGTGTCCCAACAACAAGGTCATGTTTGTCAATGACAATGGTGAATATGAGAGTGGAGATGAAATTGATCCCTATAGTCCTAAAGACAATGGTGATGCTAGTGAGGAAGAGTTGGATGCTTATCCTACCCATGCGCCTACCATTGTAGTTACTCCACGTGCTCTTAGTGTGCAGCCCAATTCTGAATCACAGCGCTGCACTCTGTTTCAAACAAAAGCACTAGTTGGCCCAAACAAAGCTTGCAAAGTCATCATTGATGGAGGTAGTTGCAGAAATCTTGCAAGCAAGGAGTTATGTGCCAAGCTGAATTTGACATATTTACCTCATCCTAAACCATATTATATACAGTGGCTGAGTGACAATGGTGAGATGAAGGTAAACCATATGGTGCGTGTAAATTTTGAGATAGGACCATACAAGGATTCTATTGATTTTGATGTGGTTCCTATGACTGTTTGCCACTTATTGTTGGGTCGACCATGGTTATATGATCGCCATGTGCAGCACAATGGTCGAGCTAATACATATCATTTGGAGTTCAAGGGCAAGAAAATTACCTTGCAGCCTATGTCCCCACAGCAGATTGTCAATGAATCTCGTCAAAAAATTGAGGTGAACTTGAAGGATGCACATCATGATAAGTGCGAGAGTTTTGTAGCTGTGAGTGATGTAAATGAGCGACAAAAGAATGATATAACGAAAAGTGAGGGAGTGAATAACCTACTGATTTTAGCCACCAAAGAAGATATGAGAGAATTTAGTGAGGATCCTACAACCATGCCTCTTGTGCTCATGTACAAGGGTGAGGTTTTAGTTTCTAACGATATGACCCCTATTTCTCTTGGTGTGTCTAATGTTTTGCAGGATTTTGGTGATGTCTTTCCTGACGATGTACCAGCGGGATTGCCTCCATTGCGTGGCATTGAGCATCAAATAGACTTGATTCCTGGTGCAACATTACCAAAACGTGCTAATTATGTGAAGAAACTCCATGAGAAGACTCGAGAGGCTATTGAGAAGAAAGGCCAGAAAGTTGCTGCTACAAGGAATCAAGCAAGGAAGAAGGTTTTGTTTCAGCCTGGTGACATGGTTTGGGTGCATTTGCGCAAAGACAGGTTTCCCAAGCTGAGGAAATCCAAATTAAACCCTCGTGGTGCTGGTCCTTACAAGGTGTTAGCCAAAATAAATGATAATGCCTACTTGATTGATATACCTATTGCTGAGTTTGGTGGAGTTAGCAACAGCTTCAACGTTGCTGACTTATTACCATATGATGGAGAAGACCTTGGAGCGTCGAGGTCGATGCCTTTTGAAGAGGGGGGAGATGATGAGGACATCCCTATACTTGCACCTTCTCCACCAACTACTACACAAGATGTTCCAGCTATTCAGTCCAATGAGATTAGAATTGGACCCATTACAAGAGCTCGTGCTAAGTTACTAGAACAACAGGTGAACTTGTTTCTTAATGAGCCTGATGTGTTACTTAATGAGAACTTTATACTGCCTAAGTCATTGTCTTATTGTATGATCAGGTACATTGGAGAGGAATGCGTAGCACGGAGCGAGGAGCCACAGCAAGAGGAACACCAGAAGATGATCGCCAATATCTGCGCGAGGGAGGAGCGGGAGGAAGGCGCGATAGAAGAGAAGGAGATCATCAAGAAGGGCAAGTTTCAGTTCCAGAAGACAGGACAGTCCGGCCCTCCAACACAGGACAGTCCTGCCCACACAGGAAAGTCCTGCCCTCCAAGACAGGACAGTCCGGCCTCAGGTGCGCCCGAGGGCAGACACCCTCTGTGGTGTAGCGCGCGTCACCCCTGGACAGTCCTGCCCTCCAAGACAGGACAGTCCGGCCTCAGGTGCGCCCGAGGGCAGACACCCTCTGTGGTGTAGCGCGCGTCACGCCAGGACAGTCCGGCCCTAAATAACCGGACAGTCCGGCCCGTCTCGGATCAGATCCGAATGGATGTATCCTAGTTCGAGTCGAATACGTTTTATCTCGAGTCCTGGCCGCCCCAGCCGCCCATATAAGCCCTGGGACAACCCCATAGTTAGGGTTAGACCACGTTAAAACTATTTTGGAGTTGTTTCTCTTTAGAACCTCTGAAATTACTTGTGATCGAGTTTATCAAGCTACAATTGAGTGTGATCTGTTGTTCCATTGGGAATTAGTGGATTGCAAACTACCGTTCGTGGTCAACGGCTACGTGCGCAAGATCGTGGTGTTGTGAATATCCTACAAGGTTCGAGAGCTGTTGCATTGGCATCAGGGTTCGAGCGGGAGAGTTCATCGCTACACGGTGTTTATCTATCCATCATCATCATCATCGCCATCGCTTGCTGAGAAGATCGGGACACCCCTTATCAATTTTGTTCTGATGTTTCAGGATAATCTAAACGTAGTCTAAACGACAAAAGGGAGCGCCCTAGGGGTAGTTAAAGGGGTTGGGGCGTCCTGGGCAAAGACCTGGCCCAAAACCAACCTGGTTTGAGCCAAAACAGACTCGATTCGACTCAAACTGGTACATACCGACCCCTATATGGGTTCGGCCTATTTTGGCACGCAGGCCATGACTGTGGCGCGCCTTAGATTCTTAGACATCGTGTTGAAGGCTGTCCTAGCACGCCATCTCGTGCTCTCGCTCATGTAGGCTTGATGTTCTGGTGATCTCCTAGTGTGCCTGCGTCTCTCTCCTCCCTCGCACACTTGATCATCAAGTCTTGCTCATCTCGCTGCGACTCGTCTCCTCCTCGTGCAGTGCTTGTGTTATCAACAAACCTAATCATACATAGATGCATAGACTTAGGTAGTATTAAGCTCTCATTAAATAAAACATCAGGTTCAATTAAGAGTGAGTTCACATGTTGTTCCAATAGCTTTGCACGTGCTCTTGTAATTGGTCCAATCCTAATCTCGTTGGACTTCTTCACAGCAACATCTTCATCATCAATAAGAGCAGGAGATAATGGTGGTGTAATAGGGATGTCCTCCTCATCCTCCCCCTTCAAAAGGCGTCGACCTCGACGCTGCAATGTCTTCACCCTCATACGGTGTCAAATCAACAACGTTGAAGCTATTGCTCACGCCATACTCAGCTATAGGAAGATCTATCTTGTAGGCATTATCATTAATCTTGGCAAGAACCTTGTAAGGACCAGCACCACGGGGCAGCAGCTTGGACTTACGTAGCTGTGGAAATCTATCCTTGCGAAAGTGTACCCAAACCATATCGCCGGGCTGGAACAAGACCTCCTTTCACTTCTTGTTGGCACGATCTGTAGTATACTTGCCTTTCTTCTCAATAGCCTCTTTAGTCTTTACATGAATCTTCCTCACAAAATCTGCCCTCTTTGATGCCTCCATATTGACTCGCTCTTGGATAGGAAGAGGCAACAAATCAAGTGGCGTAATGGGTTTGAAACCATAGACCACCTCGAAAGGACATAGCTGCGTGGTTGAGCGAACCTCTATGTTATATGCAAACTCCACATGCGGCAAACAATCTTCCCATTCACGTAGGTTCTTCTTGATCATGCATTGTGACACTGTTGAAAGTGTGCGATTTACCACCTTCGTTTGACCATCAGTTTGGCGATGACATGTAGTGCTGAATAATAACTTTGTGCCCAGCTTTCCCCAAAGTGTCTTCCAGAAGTAGCTCATAAACTTGACATCACGATCAGAGACAATTGTCTTGGGTACTCCATGCAAGCATACAATGTCCCTGAAAAACAAGTTAGCAATATGCGACACATCGTCGCTTTTGTGGCAGGCAATAAAATGAGCCATCTTAAAAAATCTGTCCACTACCACAAATATAGAATCATGGCCTCTTGTAGTCCTAGGCAAACCTAATACAAAATCCATGCTAATGTCCTCCCATGGTGTAGTAGGTGCAGGTAATGGAGTATACAAACTGTGAGGCTTCAGCTTGGACTTCGACTTGTTGTAGGTAATGCAGCGCTTGACGAACCTGTCCACATCACGCCTCATCCTAGGCTAATAGAAGTGATCAGGGAGCATGAGTAGCGTCTTCTCACTCCCAAAGTGACCCATCAAACCGCCGGCATGTGATTCCTGTAACAATAGCAAATGCACAGATGATTCTGGAACACATAGTTTGTTAGCACGAAACAAAACCTATCATGGATGTGATATTTATCCCATGCTTTCTGCTTGGTGTGGTGGTGATGATGTAAATCACCGTCCAGTTGGGAACCCCAAGAGGAAGGTATGATGAGCACAGCTGCAAGTTTTTCCCTCAATTATGAAACCAAGGTATGTCAGTCTAGTAGGAAAAAGCCAAACTCCAGAAGGTGATGCTTGCTAGCTTAGCGGCAGCTGCGGACAATTTATAAGGCGCCTCATCCAGTGCTTTGCTTTGCGCCAGCAGCAACGCGGAACCTGCACACAACACAACCAAGAACTTTGCTCCCAACTTACGATGAGGTTGTCAATCTCACCGGTTTGCTGTAAACAAAGGAATGAGTGTATCGAGTGGAAAGCAATAGTAGTATGCGAGAAAGTAAACAGTGTGAGTAAAGTAAACAGGTGATAGCAATGTAAAGGAAATTGGACCGGGGTCCACAGTTCACTAGTGGTGTCTCTCCATAAGATAAATAACAACATGCTGGGTAAACAAATTACAGTTGGGCAATTGATAGAATATAGATAACGTGCATATGTCAAGAGGATCACTATGAGATTTACTCTGGGCATTACAACAAGATACATAGACCACCATCCAACTGCATCTATGACTAATAATCCACCCACGGGGAATCATCCGAGGACCCCGTGAATATTAAGTTGCGAACAATAGATAATTGCATTAAGCAAAGTTTATGTAAACAAAGCATATGTCCTTGGACATAAGAATGTTGTTTTCTCCCTAGTGGCAATAGCACATCTACAACCTTAGAGGTTTCTGCCACTCCCCCAGATTAAATAGAGGCATGAATCCAACTATCGAGCATAAATACCCCCTCTTGGAGTCACTAGTATCTACTTGGCCAAGATAGCTACTAACAACAGAGAGCATGCAAGATCATAAACAACATAGAGATAACATAAGATAATATTTAGCACATCAACTTAATCATAACACCAATATTTATCGGATCCCAACAAACACAACATACAGAATTATATAACGGTGATCTCGATCATGTAAGGCAGCTCACGAGATCTAAACACGAAGCACATGGTGGAGAAGACAACCAACTAGCTACTGCTATGGACCCATAGTCCAAGGTAGACTACTCACTCATCGCGCCGGAGGCAAGCATGGCGATGAAGAAGACCTCCGCTGGCGATTCCCCTCTCCGGCAGGGTGCCGGGAAGAGCTTCTGGACCCTCCCGATCTCGGGTCGACAACGGCGGCGGATCGCGATGTGTTTCTGGAAAAGTGATCGGGTCTTTAGGTTTTTCCCGTCGGGGGGTCTTTATAGGCAAAGGGGCAGCGTCAGAAGTGGACTAGGGTGGTCTCACACATAGGGGGCGCGGCCAGGGGCTGGGCTGCGCCGCCCTGTTGTGTGGCCAGCCCGTGGCTCATCTCCATCTCCTCTTCGGTCTTTTGGAAGCTTCGTTAAATAATAGGAGGTTCGGTTTTTGTTTCGTCCAATTCCGAGAATATTTCCTGTGTAACTTTTCTGAAACACAAAAATAGCAGAAAACAGGGAACTGGCACTGTGGCATCTTGTTAATAGGTTAGTTCCGGAAAACGCATAAAAACGCCACGAAGTGTAACAAAACACTAAGAAAATGGTGTAAAAACAAGCATGGAGCATAAAAAATCATAGATACGTTTGAGACGTATCAAGCATCCCTAATCTTAACTCTTGCTCGTCCTCGAGTAGGTAAGTGATAACAAAGAAATAAATTTTGAGGTGACATGCACCTACACAATCTTGATCATCTATGTAAGCATTGAGTGCTGGGATCAAAAGAACTTAAAAGATGGGCATGAAAGATATAATCTTGATAGTAGAAACTTAGCAACCATGTTATAACATGAAAAAGAACACAAATGAAAGATCATGAAAAATGAAACAATGAAAGTCAAACGTGTGTTCAAATCATAAGGAAAAACATAGCAAATGGTTTTCAGCTTGTCCTTCATGGAATAGCAAAACATAAATGCATAGGACACCTTCAAGTTTAAGAGGGCGACTAGATACAAATAATTTAAGAACAAGTGAACCCAAAATCATGAATCAATCAATGATAACTTTGGGACAATGCACATTATAATAAGAATGACAACTATGCTCTCTTAGACGGTGCATAAAGATAGAAGGTGGTGACTCAACATAAAAGTAAAAGAAAGGCCCTTCGCAGAGGGAAGCAGTGATTGCAAGGTTTATAAACCTTCAAAAATTATGGTACTTACTAGCTTTGAGCTCTCATTGCCCCCATCATAGGCATCTTGAATGGTTAGAGTTAATGGGAGTACAATTATGAAGCATATGCTTGACAAATCATAAGTTGAAAACCTCGTGTCCCATGAAGTACGAATACCCAAACCTCATGCTACTCGACTTAGAGTCCCAAGCAAGCTCTTGTCAGTGTAAATATATGTGTATCATCGAGAACCGCCAACGGGGCACCTCCTGCCCGATGACATGGAACAAGCCCACATCAAAATGACAAGACAAACAGACAATGAACACCTCAACATCTCTTTTATTTACCATTGGTATAGCTTTTTATTTTGAGATGCGTCGTCAAATGTCCACAATGGGCATGCTGTAAATTTCCACCATGAATTATGCATGTCTTAGATTAGCGGCCCAGGCATTTCTCTAACACATATAATGATAGGGCAAAGGTGTCCGATATTTTGATGAGATCTTGATATGTCGATTTGGTGGGTGGAGTTCATGCTTGACGATCCGACTACACGGGCGAAGCTCGTGCGCCAATGCAATCGCTAGGACAATCTCCGGGAGTTACTGATCTTGCAGATGCATGATCAGCCTGACCAGCGAGGGTCTTAATTCCTACCTGAAATCGAGAACAAGTAAGAACTAATACTGCAATCAAGATATTGTGGATGAAAGATGTATGCTTTATTCAAAAGGTGGGATTCCGAATAGGCGGTCTTCTTCTGGGCGATTGGCCTCAAAAGTCGAGCTCGTAGTTGCAGCAATGGCTAACTTTAGTCTAAACAAAAATCCGAGTTCTAATGACGGCTACGGGGGGTATTTGAGGAGGAAAAGGTAGGGGTGCGACCAGCCATGGGTTTGGTGGTCGAACGGAACCCTAACAGGCCTTTTCTCCTCAAATTCGGACTCCTAAAAGTGGCTATCTTATTTGCTGCGAAAATTACATGGGCCTGGCCCAAAAATAAAAGTGACGCAGCACCATATTTATCTATGGACGAATTTATGAATTAGCTCTTTGTATATTTCGTCCAAGTCTTCATCCTTCATTATGGTGGCTTCAAAGTTCTAAAATCTCCACTCGTGGCATCTTCTTCCATCCTCAAATGCTTGCTGCCATCTCCATGCACGATCATGCTCCAATGCTTGTCCCTCTCATCCATGCTAGATCCATCATTCCTAAGAGTAACAAACATATCTGATTTAGGCAGCATCATATTCTCGTGTATGTGAGAAAGAGTTCCAAGAAACGAAAGTACCTGATAGTTAAGTTACTTGGCACGAGCTCGAGTGATAGGTCCTTGTATGTGTTCCGCTGTAGGTGCAGCGGTTGTATCAATAGATGGGATGTCCTCATCATGCTCCCCTTCTTGAATTGAAGTCGTCCTCGACGCAACCTCATCTTCTTCACCGAAGTAAGGCTTTAAATCTGCAATGTTAAATGTAGGACTTACCATACCAAAATCTGCAGGAAGCTCAAGTTTATATGCATTATCATTGATTTTCTCTATCACCTTAAAAGGACCATCAGCACATGGCATTAACTTAGACTTGCGCAAATCAGGAAAACAATCTATGCGCAAATGCAACCAAACAAGATCACCAACCTCAAACACAACATGCTTTCGTCCTCTATCCCCAGCAACTTTATACTTAACATTCATGTGTTCTATGTTGTCTTTAGTAGTTGCATGCAATTTTAAAATCAATTCAGCACGCTGTGTAGCATCAAAATTATGTTGCACTGAAGATGGTAAAGGCAACAAATCAATAGGTGCACGTGGAACAAAAGGGCTCATCTTTGTGGTAGAATGCAGCGAACGATTATAAGCAAATTCAATATGAGGCAAACACTCTTCCCACAATTTTAAGTTCTTCTTTAAAACAGCCCGAAACATGGTAGATAAGTTTCTATTAACTACTTCAGTTTGTCCATCAGTTTGGGGATGACATGTAGTACTAAACAGCAATTTAGTCCCCAACTTAGCCCATAAACATCTCCAAAAGTGGCTAAGAAATTTAGTATCACGGTCAGAAACAATAGTATTTGGCACACCATGCAAACGAACGATATCACAAAAAAACAAATCAGCAATGTGCGCAGCATCATCGGTCTTGTGACAAGGAATAAAGTGTGCCATCTTAGAAAACCGATCCACCACAACAAAAATACTATCCCTCCCCTTCTGTGTATGAGGTAATCCCAAAACAAAGTCCATCGAAATATCCTCCCAGGGAACAGTAGGAACAAGAAGAGGCATATATAAACCATGTGGATTAAGGCGAGACTTAGCTTTTTGACAAGTAGTGCAGCGTGCCACGAATCTCTCAACATCTCGCCGCATGCGTGGCCAAAAGAAGTGTGCAGCAAGAACATCCTCCGTCTTCTTGACACCAAAGTGTCCCATTAATCCTCCTCCATGCGCCTCCTGTAATAACAAAAGACGAACGGAACCATCTGGAATGCATAGTTTGTTAGCACAGAACACAAATCCATCATTAAGGATGAATTTGTTCCATGTTCTACCATCTCTACAATTCTGCAACACATCTTTAAATTCAGCATCATGCAAGTATTGTTCCTTTATAGTTTCCAACCCAAAATTTTTAAAGTCAAGCTGAGATAGCATAGCATAGCGGCGCGATAAAACATCAGCAATAACATTATCTTTACCCTTTTTGTGTTTGATAACATAAGGAAAAGATTCAAGAAATTCAACCCACTTTGCATGGCGATGATTCAATTTTGCTTGACTACGAATATGCTTCAAAGATTCATGATCAGAATGTATAACAAATTCTTTAGACCATAAATAATGTTGCCAAGTTTCTAATGTCCGAACCAGCGCATATAATTCTTTATCATAAATAGAATAGTTCAGACTAGGCCCACTCAATTTTTCACTAAAATATGCTACAGGTTTACCCTCTTGTAATAACACACCTCCCAAACCAATTCCACTAGCATCACATTCAAGTTCAAAAATCTTATTAAAATCAGGAAGTTGGAGTAATGGAGCATGTGTTAACTTATCTTTCAGTATCATGAAGGCCTCTTGTTGTGCATCGCCCCAAACAAAGGGCACATCCTTCTTTGTGAGCTCATTCAATGGCGCAGCAATAGAACCAAAATCTTTGACAAAGCGCCTATAAAACCCAGCAAGACCAAGAAAACTCCTCACTTGTGTGACCATCTTCGGCTGCGGCCAATTCTCAATAGCTTCAATCTTGGCTGGATCAACTTCAATTCCCTGTTCTGTAACAACATAACCAAGAAAAGCAACTCTATTTGTGCAAAAGGTGCACTTCTCAAGATTACCATACAAACGTGCATCACGTAAAGCATTGAAAACAACACGTAAATGATCCAAATGGTCCTCTAAAGATATGCTATATATGAGAATGTCATCAAAATATACCACCACAAAATGACCAATAAAAGCACGTAAAACTTCGTTCATCAGTCTCATAAAGGTACTAGGTGCATTAGTTAAACCAAACGGCATTACTAACCACTCATATAAACCAAACTTAGTTTTAAAAGCTGTTTTCCATTCATCTCCTAATTGCATACGAATTTGGTGGTAACCAATATGCAAATCAACTTTAGAGAACATAATAGAACCACTCAACTCATTCAGCATGTCATCCAAATGAGGTATAGGGTGACGATATCGAATGGTAATATTATTAATAGCTCGACAATCAGTACACATGCGTGAAGAACCATCTTTCTTAGGTACTAAAATAATAGGAACAGTGCATGGACTAAGAGACTCACGAATATAACCTTTGTCCAATAAACTCTGGATTTGTCATTGGATCTCTTTTGTTTCTTCAGGATTGGTGCGATATGGCGCACGGTTGGGCAGCGAGGCTCCTAGAATCAAATCAATTTGGTGTTCTATCCCACGAATAGGTGGAAGTCCAGGTGGAACATCTTGTGGAAAAACGTCCATGTATTCCTGCAAAAGGTTAGCAACCGCAGGTGGCAAAGAAGGAGGCATATCCTCAAATGAAAACATAACTTCTTTGCAAACAACGGCATAGCATGGAGTAATATTCACATCAATTTCAGCAAGATCAGATTTGCTAGCAAGTAAACAAGGATTCTTCAAACGAATTTCAGTAGCATGGTTAGAATCAGATTTAGAAGAATGCTTAGGGGGTACAAAATCTGCAGCAATAATCTAATTCTCACTCTTATGTTTGTCCTCGTTTTTTTAATCTACTAGCTCTAGCAAGATCATCTCTCAAAATTTGTTCCGGAGTCATGGGTTTAAGTCCAATTTTCTTGCCAGCATGTGTAAGAGAATGCTGATTAGTTTTACCATTATGTACAGATTCTCTATCAAATTGCCATGGTCGACCAAGTAACAAAGAACAAGGCTGAACGTTCCCTTTGTTCCATCAACGACATCTTATGCACCTTACTACTTCAAGCATCTCTTCCACCACGTTTTTGGGCTGAGGCTCTACGGACTGCCACATATCTTTTAAACATCCGACCAACTAAAACTTGCCCTCTTTATTCTCCCTTTCAATCTCTCTTTCTATCTCACCCCAATTATTCTGATTTGCGTGTTTTTGGTTGTCTATGTTTTCCTAACACATCCTCTACCACCGCCCATAAACTAGCTCCAAGATCTTTACCATGCATATACTTAGGACCATCCGATGATCATAAAGGATCACGATGTTTTGATCCTTCCTCCGGTCGTGTTCTTATATCTCGTCATTTCACTTTTGATGAACACACTTTCCCCTTTTCCACTATTTAGTCCCCGCTGATTCCTAACCCTATTTCACCATCTTCTACCCCTCTATCACGTCATCTTTTGTGCCAACCGACACTTCTGTCATCGACGCCGAGCCCTCTGCCGTGGCAGCACCACCGCCTGCTGAGAGCCCACAGCAGCCTATTGTGAGCCCACGGTAGTCTGCCGTGTCACCTTCCCCTGCCACGGCAGACTCTCCTGTCAGCACGTCCTCTAGCTCGGTCTCTCCCGCGTCACACACACCTTCTTCCTCAGCAACTAATCCACTTCCTCCTAATGCTGTTCCCATACCTATCCCCAGCAATGATCATGTCATGTGTACTCATGGCAAAAAGGGTTTCCATATTCCCCGATGTTTTCTCAATCTTTCAGCTACTTCATCGATCTCCCCTATCCCAAGCTCTTACAAATGTGCTCTTCTTGATCCATTATGGCACTCTGCCATGAAAGATGAATTCGATGCTCTTATCCAAAATAATACATGGACTCTAGTTCCCAAACCATCTGGTGCCAATATTGTCTCGGGGAAGTGGGTATTTCGCCATAAGTATAACTCCGATGGGTCTTTGGCTTGCTACAAAGCTCGTTGGGTTTGCCGAGGTTTTTCTCAACAACAAGGAATTGATTTTGATGAAACATTCTCTCCTGTTGTCAAGATCCCTTTGGTTTATCTGTGAAGGATCTAAAAACGGCGGTGGTCCTCGCTTGTTATAATAGTTCGGGCGATCTCTATCCGCTCCATGGCGCACCCACCTCCACACCTCAAGCCATGATTGCCTCTGTCGACCTATGGGATCGTCGTCTTGGTCACCCTAATAAAAATACTGTGTCATCCATGCTGCAAGAGTTTATCATCCCTAGTTCTAGTTATTCTCATGAACCCTCTCTTTGTAATGCCTGTCAATGCGGCAAACATATTAGATTACCTTTTGGCACATCAACCACTTCTAGTACTTTACCTTTTGAGTTATTACATTGTGATTTATGGACCTCTCCTGTACCAAGTGTTTCAGGTTTCAAATACTATCTTGTTATCTTAGATGATTACTCTCACTATGTTTGAACCTTTCCTCTACGTGCCAAATCAGATGTTCACAAACTTTTCATTAATTTTCGGCACTATGTTCTCACTCATTTTGGTCTCCCAATTCGTTTCATACAATGTGACAATGGAAAAGAATTTGATAATAACCAAAATCAAAATTTCTTTCTTTCCCAAGGCATCCTTTTTCGTTTTTCCTGCCCATACACATCTCCTCAAAACGGCAAGGTTGAACATTCCCTTTGTTCCATCAACGACATCTTACGCACCTTACTAATTCAAGCATCTCTTCCACCATGTTTTTGGGCTGAGGCTCTACGGACTGCCACATATCTTTTAAACATCCGACCAACTAAAACTTGCCCTCTTTATTCTCCCTTTCAATCTCTCTTTCTATCTCACCCCGATTATTCTGATTTGCGTGTTTTTGGCTGTCTATGTTTTCCTAACACATCCTCTACCACCGCCCATAAACTAGCTCCAAGATCTTTACCATGCATATACTTAGGACCATCCGATGATCATAAAGGTTCATGATGTTTTGATCCTTCCTCCGGTCGTGTTCTTATATCTCGTCATTTCACTTTTGATGAACACACTTTCCCCTTTTCCACTATTCAGTCCCCGCCAATTCCTAACCCTATTTCACCATCTTCTACCCCTCTATCATGTCATCTTTTTGTGCCAACCGACACTTCTGTCATCGACGCCGAGCCCTCTGCCGTGGCAGCACCACCGCCTACTGAGAGCCCACAGCAGCCTGTTGTGAGCCCACGGCAGTCTGCCGTGTCACCTTCCCTGCCACGGCAGACTGTCCTGTCAACACGTCCTCTAGCTCGGTCTCTCGCGTGTCACACACACCTTCTTCCTCAGCAACTAATCCACTTCCTCCTAATGTCGTTCCCATACCTATCCCCAGCAATGATCATGTCATGTGTACTCATGGCAAAAAGGGTTTCCATATTCCCCGACGTTTTTTCAATATTTCCGCTACTTCATCGATCTCCCCTATCCCAAGCTCTTACAAACGTGCTCTTCTTGATCCATTATGGCACTCTGCCATGAAAGATGAATTCGATGCTCTTATCCAAAACAATACATGGACTCTAGTTCCCAAACCATCTGGTGCCAATATTGTCTCGGGGAAGTGGGTATTTCGCCATAAGTATAACTCCGATGGTTCTTTGGCCCGCTACAAAGCTCGTTGGGTTTGCTGAGGTTTTTCTCAACAACAAGGAATTGATTTTGATGAAACATTCTCTCCTGTTGTCAATCCATGCACTATTCGAATAATCCTCAGTCTTGCAGTTTCTTCTTCCTGGCCTATTCACCAACTTGATGTAAAAAATGCTTTTCTTAATGGTACTCTAAATGAAACTGTTTATTGTCAACAACCATCTGGATTTGAAGATCTCTCCAATCCGAATCTTGTCTGTCTTCTTAAGAAATCCCTCTATGGTCTTAAACAAGCTCTTGTGCCTGGTTTCAACGATTTGCTACATTCATACAAACAATTTGTTTTAGTCCTTCCAAATCTGACACATCCCATTTTATTTTTCAATCTTCTTCTCACACGGCATATCTTCTTTTATACATAGATTATATTATTCTTATGGCTTCTTCTGATTCTTTTCTTAAACATATCATCACTCTTCTTAACAAAGAATTTTCTATGACCGATTTAGGATCACTTCATCATTTTCTTGGTGTCACCGCCACTAGAACATCTTCCACCATTTTTCTTTCTCAACGACAATATATTATTGATCTCTTAAACCGCGCTGGCATGCTTGATTGTCAATCCTGTCGTACACCGGCTGATGTTGGCACCAAACTTTCGGCAGACGGTGATCATGTTCCCGATCCAACCTTATATTGAAGTCTCACTGGCGCTTTACAATATGCTACTCTCACCCGACCGGACATATCTTATTTTGTTCAACAAGCATGTCTCTATATGCATGATCCTCGTTTACCTCATCTTTCTTATGTCAAAAAGATTCTTCGCTATCTAAAAGGAACTCTTGATCATGGCCTATTACTTAACTCATCCTCTCCAACAAGCTTGACAATTTATTCTGATGCAGACTGGGCAGGATGTCCCGACACTCGAAGATCCACATCCAGCTTTTGTGTTTCTTTGGGTGGTAATCTTGTTTCTTGGTCATTGAAAAGGAAGGTTACGGTATGCCGGTCTTTGGCTAAAGCGGAATACAGGGTGGTTGCGCATGCTGTTGCTGAAGCAGTTTGGATACACCAACTACTTGTGGAACTCCAGCGCCCCATCGAGCATGCCACTATTGTCTACTGCGACAACATATCAGCCGTCTATATGGCCTCTAATCCCGTGCAGCATCGCCGTACCAAGCACATCGAGATCGACATTCACTTTGTTCGGGAAAAGGTTGCTCTTGGAGAAGTGCGTGTTCTACATGTTCCAACGAGTGCCCAATTTGCAGATATTTTTACCAAAGGCCTCCATCCTACGTCCTTTGTCGACATACGCTCCAGTCTCAACATTGTGGCGCCCGATGTTGACACTGGGGGGGGGGGGGTTAGAGTTTGTATTTGTATTAGACTAGGACTCTTAGAGTCCTAGGTCGGTTTGCCTAAACCCTAGGCTGGCCGGCTCTCTCTCCCTCTATATATTCTCTGAAATCTCTTTCTTATCAATACAAGTTATTGTTCTCCCAAAATATCAAGAATGTATGATAAATTCCTTTGGCCACAAATAATGTTGCCAAACCTCAGAACACTAACAAGTGCATACAATTCTATATCATAAACATGATAATTCAATCTAGCACCAGATAATTTCTCAGAAAAATAAGCAATGGGACGACCCTCTTGCATCAAAACGCCACCTATGCCTATACCACTAGCATCACATTTAACTTCAAATTGCTTTGAAAAATCAGGTAATGCAAGTAAAGGTGCAGAAGTATGCAAATGTTTCAATTCAGCAAATGCATGATCTTGGGCTGCGTCCCACTCAAAAGGAACACCTTTCTTGGTTAACTCATTCAATGGTGCATCAATAGTACTAAAGTCTTTCAGAAAACATCGATAAAAACCAGCTAAACCATGAAAACTTCGTACTTGACTAACATTCATGGGAGTAGGCCAATCTTGAATAGCAGTAATTTTAGATTGAACCCAGACATATGACCTTATCTTTTGCAAATGTGCACTTCTCAAGATTAGCATACAATTTATTATCACGCAGCACTTGCAAAACTTTTATAATATGTTCACAGTGTTCAGTTTCATTGCGGTTGTAAATAAGTATATCATCAAAATAGACAACCACAAAATGACCAATGAACTCTCTCAAAACATGATTCTTTAAGCGCATGAATGTACTAAGTGCATTAGTAAGACCAAAAGGCATGACTAGCCACTCACTTATACCAAATTTAGTTTTGAAAGTAGGTTTCCATTCATCTCCTTCTTTCATGCGAATTTGATGGTAACCACTACGCATATCAATTTTAGAGACAATAGCAACACCACTCAATTCATCTAACATATCATCTAAATGGGGAATAGGATGACGATATCAAATAGTAATGTTGTTAATAGCTCTACAATCTACGCATATACGCCATGTACCATCTTTCTTAGGCACAAAATGTAACATCCCAGGTATCAACCTACCTGGCGATGCTACCCTGCTAACTAAATAACACGAAGTTTAGGAAAAACTCTAAAGTTGGATAGCACCTCCTTTGTTTAAGCAAACATCCACGACATCCAATTTATAATTGTTGGCAAACAACAATGATAGAGTTCACAAACTTAGTCTATAGTTCTCAAACCAACCATAGAGATGTACAAATAATAAATGGGCGACGAAAAGCTCAAACTAGATAAACTGGCAATCCAACAGAACTCCACATGGTAACTATGAGGGTGAATCGTCTAAAAAAATATGTGTGATGTGAAGTGTAGATAGGAGGTGTGCTACTCCTGCCCATGCATGCAACTAGTCCGAGTACCTGTAAAACCAAATAAATACCAACAACAAGAAAACAAGTGTGAGTAAATAATACTCAGCCAAGCACAGTATATAGCCTCAAAGAAACATAATCATGACAACAATGGCAAACATTCAAGCTCCAGTTTTTAATGAACCCAACACGTTTAACATGATTCCCAATGAGCACTCCGGAGTAGCCCACATGCAACAGAAATTCATCGACCGAAACGGATTAGCGCACGTGGAACAGAGTTCACCGTCCTGGCTCTAGCACAATGGAGTAGCCCACGTGTAACAGAAATTCACCGACCGATACGGATTAGCACACGTGGAACAGTTCTCACCGCACCAGGCTATAAATAACACCAACGTCCAAAAGCGGAACCAATCTTCATCGAAAACAGCAAGCATATGAAAAGAAACCCAACAACGGGCGAACCATATAAAAGGTTAGCATGCACTTGCCTTAAATACTTGAGTTTCAACTGTCAGCTTTCACACCCAAATTTCCACCCAAATTTCCAGAACCTGTGGATTAAACCACTATCAAAATATACAAATGGATGGATGCACATATAAATTTCCTGCATCCCAAGTCCCCACTAATGATGCATGTATCTACTCTCTTAAGCAGGTTCAACCAAACTCAAAGTTGATTGGTTCATACTAAGTAAATTAACAGGATTGAATTTTTGTACCTATCCCATATATTGACTACTTGTTTGGTGAAACCAACGAGTAATCCCAGGGTACACTTTTAATACAAGACATTCTTTCGGTTCAGGCAACTAGCTTAGAACATCAAAATTGACTACTAACATACGTGCAATCCTGATGCAAAATTCAGCACCATTCTTTATTGATATGTCAGATCTAAGATACATTTGAGTTTTGCCGAACTAGAATAAGTGCAGCACACTGCAGTTTGCTCCCAGCAGACTACTTGCCAAAACAAGTACACATAACTCGTCAGTGCAGAGCTAGCTAATGGGTTCCTAGAGAATAAAACTAGCTAGAATCGATCTCAACCCAACTGTACTACTGCTCTCAGCGGAAAGTAGTGCACAACGATCAGACAGGATGAATACCTATTCAAGCAGTAGCTGGAACCTGAGACTCAAGGTCGACCAGCGGAGGCTCCCATTAGACGACGACGACAAGAAGCGGATTCCGCCGATGGCGGCTGGAACCAGCGACCACACTAGCGGCAGCAGCAGGAAAGGTCTTACCCTAGTTGGTGGGGGGCACTTGGGTAATGTTCGTGGGTCAAATTGGTTTATGAGGGCAGGGGCGACCAAAGGGATTTTTTATATTTTTTCTTATCCAGATCAGTTACCAATTAAAATTCTGAAAATAACCAAATGCTGAAAATAATTAGTTTTCTAAATAAATCATCTCAACTCTGAATTGCACAAACTTGTTATCGTTTTCATTCAACTTAACGAAAAGAACACAACCAAGGTCTTAGATTTGCCATGTGACTTGTCAGTCAAAAGTCAAACTTTGGTCAACGTTTCTAGCTTATGTCAGATCTAAGTTGTATAAAAAAACCAGGATATTACATTCTTCCCCACTTGGACTGAATTCGTCCTCGAATTCTTTACTCTTGATACTTATCACGGAGCAACTGAGAGTAAACAAAGCAAAATACTCGCTAGACAGTGAACAACTCAAGATATGACTGGCATCTTAGGCCTATCTCAAAATTAGCCTTTAGAAATTTTGGGTTGTCACATTCTTTGCCCGTTTAACAGAATTCGCCCTCGAATTATCACTCACCAAAAGACACAAGAAAACTACAGTTTAAAAAAATCCTAGTTAATCACAAGTTGTAAACTAGCACAATATATTTCTAGTATCTTTCATTCAACATCCCAAGTTGCTTCTGGCTCCACCTTATTTCCATATAATCTTGACAACTTTAAATATTTGATGCCTCATTATTCTATCATCCTTCTCCCTCCTTTTTACCAGCTGAGTCACAAAAGTTAAATGTTGCTCGTTTGTAATGACTAACATTGGCCTTGAAAGAACTTCCGCAATCATGACTAAGGTGACTCTAGACAATACGCTAACTTGCTAACTCATGCCACTATCTTGAAAGCTTCACTAATGTGTACTAAGCTTCTGCTCGATATTGAGTCTCACAACACCTTAGTAGATGACACTTTTGCCTTGAAAGCGTCTTATCACCTAGTTGAATTTCATGCTCCGTTTCTTGGGATCAAAATAACTCTTTTGCCTACTCTATGTTTTCCATCTATCTATTCTCCCCATTTTTTCATAGTTCGTTGACCCGAAATCAATCCAAACAGTACCTTTTATCCCATGGCATTCCAACCAGTTGAAGACCCCCATTGTTCTCCATACAAACTTCAAAATGTTGTCGTGCGAATTGTGGACTCGGTAAAACATACTACAAGGATACTTAGAAGTAGCAAATGTTTCTTCCCATTTCTTTCAAAAAAAATAGGGCACACCACCTCAACATGTTTTTTTAGCCTTGAATTTTATTATCTGATTCACCACCCATTAGCGGGTAGAACGCCGTATTAAGCCTTAAAATTATGTCAGAACTTGGGTAAAACTATCCTATCTATCATACAATAGCGATCATAACTTTGCACACTTTCAGACTCCAAGAACTTAGAAACAAGCAGGATACCTTCATCGAACGATTCCTTGTACAACATGTGTTTCTCCCAGATGACGTAGATGCTAGAAACAACTTGATGCTTGACAATCTTCAATCCCAAAAAGCAACAAACAAACGAGAGGTATCCTACTGAAAATTCTTATGTTAGGCGACTAGAGAATTTCTCAAGTAAAGTACCTTTAAAGCATGGCCTAGGGTCATCCCTAGTGTATATCCTACGCTCGGCAGTGACTGCCTCTTGTGAATGTGGAAAGTTAAGGCATGCCATTCATTGGTCCAGGCTTAAAATCATTGTCTCTCCTCTAACTAATGGGGAAGGCACTCAACGCTCACCACTTTAACGTAATAAGAGTGAATAATAAGGGTAAGTGGTATGGGGGCCAATCCATCCCGCACCCAAACTATTAACTCCGTACGAGAAAAGGTGAATCATGCACGTAACACTAGGTCATCCTCCCTCGCATTAGATTTTTTTTTCATAGGCAAGATCCAAGGTTCCGGGTTGACTCCCATTTTTGTAAAGCCACTCCAAAACCTAATCTACTGATCTTTCAAGCCCATCTTAAGGTTGCCAATAGCCCTCCATAACACGCTTGACAAAACAGGAACAAAGAGTCGCCTTATGGATCAATATAAGCTCAATCTGGAAAACATGAACCTTTAGAGTATAAGGAAAAAAATTCCTATCACCAGAATAGCAAACAATAGAAAGGCAGTTTTGAAAGTTCTTTTTTTTGAAAAATAAATAAGCAGTTTGCTTCTAATGGAAGCGCGAAGATTTAAATGGACAAACTAGCACTATTTTTATGTGGTCTTCATAACCGTGAATCCGCACAGCCCGGTTAGTCCCATTGAAAGGTTCCTCTCACTTCATTCTAATTAATTAAAGAAGGTACACAAAAACCAGTGTTACAATTTAAAATTTGCAAGACTCATACGGAATGCTAAGAGGCAAATGAGGAGGATTTGAAGTACACGGTTGAAGTGATCTAATCCACACCGGACAAGAAATACACTACAACAATTCTATCTGTTGGATGACTATATATAGTTAGTTTTTTTCTTAAATGCTCATGGTGAGTTCACAAGAAATGTAGAAAGGAACACAGACAATAGATAAAAAAAACCGATTTTGGTAAGTTGGGCAGACAGACAATCTCAAGGTTAAGAATCCAGTGGGTTCAATTCCCTTGGGCATGATCTTGAAACGCGTCTCATCACTTCGTATTCCTACTTGTGTAGGCCATCCCTTAATTCAGAAGAAAATACTTAATTCAATCAGCCTACAGTAATAAACTCGACTCACCATGCGTATTGGTCGTATCTTCACTAGAAATGTTAAAAGCAATGATCTATGGGGATAACAACATGAGAGTGGGAAACAGAGTAGCTAAAAACCAGTTCTATCTCCCTGCATTTCTTTTCTTCTATCATTGATAACCTTTTGGTAAGCTCTATCAAGTGCCGGACTACCTAATTAGGCTCCAAAGAAAGTTCGGCGACAAAAAAAGCATGGTAAACGGCTAGAGACGAAGTTAATCAGTCTTGGATCCATACAGTCCAAGGGTCTTTCTAGTACACACAACCCAACTAGTAACTCCAAAAATCATGAATCTAATTCCTACTCCCCTGGCAATCGCATTGATTCCTAATAATCAAAATATAACCATGTCAACTAAGTTTCAAATATCAATGTAGTTGTCCCACTAGCAGCACCATAACCAAATCATTATATATCAAAATCTCATACGCGAATTAAGAGCCAACCGACTAGATCCTTTTGAAATTACTTCCCATATATATCCCCAAACCATTAATCCAGAATCCATAGATAACAAAATTTCCCAATTCATTGGCCATTGCTAAGAGTCTGAATCACCACGAGAAAATATAAATAAAAACCACTAATCCTCAAACGTGTATATCTATTTTTTTCATCGAACTTAATAAGCAAAAAATTCTAATTTTTCTTTATCCAAGTCCACAAACCATTGATATATGATGCCTTATATTACTCAAATTCATCGATTACTCGCAAAGATGGTGTAAAATAAATATCTTTCGAGACAAGTAGCATCTATCTAACTAGCATAACCAGATTATCATCACTACCAGGCTTACTGATAAAAAATTATCCTCTTTGTGCCAAATTGAAACGAGAAAGCAAGATATACATGGTATAAAAACTAGATCCATAGCCAAATCCTTTCAGAGTACGTATTCTCACGTCTAGCAATCCAACGATTAATTCAACTTGACTAAAGTTTAGTTAAAGACTATCAGTTAGTACTCCAAAATAAATAAGATAACTAAAACCTACTATTCTCTGTTGCCATCTACGGCTATAGCGCACTACACTATTATTTGTCATCAAATCCATCCAGTTATAGGTAATTCTATCCAATCAAGCATCATCACGCTTATAACAGCATAAATATTTTGGAGAATCTCCAACCATTTTTTATTAATAAAAAAATAATACTATAATGCAAGCTAATCCATTCTACTAAAGATTCTTTTCACGAAGTGTGATGGCCTTTTCCTTCCAATTTTTTTTTGCTTGCCTAGTTTTCTTTTAGACATAATAGCTTTCCTAGTTTTTATTGTTTTTAAACAGGTTGCGTGCAAAAGATGAACAGAGACATTGGATAGTGGTTTAATTGTGGGGTCTGGGTAAATAAATCATGGTCATAACTTGGGAAGAGACACTACCAATTTAAGTTGCGCTACACTCAGCTCACTTTTTCTTTTGGAAACTACAAGCACGTCACCCATTAACTAGATAAGCACGGTGGTTGGATTAGTGGCTCAGTGTAACAGACTAATGCACCGCAGTTTCTTTCAGCCCACGACCACGAGCCGAAGCCTAGAACGTCTCGCTCGTCCATCCCCTTCTTCGTTCTTTTTCTCCAACACAACGACGAACAGAGGAGGATTTTAATGGTGGCTGTAACTTTTGCTCATATCAGCTACGCATATATAGGCTAAAAATGAAACAATCAAGGTAGGGCAGACGCCCTAACTCACCCTATGGGGTCCTCCACCCCTGAGTTTAACACTAGCATGTCCAACAAACAAAAGTAAAATCAATGATCAAATATATATAATTAACTTACCTATATCCGAGGCGAGGCATTGCAAGCCTCCCTTGCAATAGCCTACCAACAGCTACAACCACACCCCCATGAAACAGAAAGCAATCAAAGACACTATAAGTCGAAGATGCAATGAATTCCCAAACCCCATCCTACTGTGCACTAGTGTGTCAAAATTTTAATATCTTAAAATTTGTGTCAAGTTTTTAATTAAAAACAATCGGGAAACTTTAAGTTATTTACATCTCTATATATAAGCAACCTACCCCCAAAGATCTAAAATCTAGGCTCTGATACCAACTGTAACATCCCAGGTATCAACCTACCTGGCGATGCTACCCTGCTAACTAGATAACACGAAGTTTAGGAAAAACTCTAAAGTTGGATAGCACCTCCTTTGTTTAAGCGAACATCCATGACATCCAATTTATAATTGTTTGACAGACAACAATGATAGAGTTCACAAACTTAGTCTATAGTTCTCAAACCAACCATAGAGATGTACAAATAATAAATGGGCGACGAAAAGCTCAAACTAGATAAACCGGCAATCCAACAGAACTCCACATGATAACTATGAGTGTGAATCGTCTAAAAAAATATGTGTGATGTGAAGTGTAGATAGGAGGTGTGCTACTCCCGCCCATGCATGCAACTAGTCCGAGTACCTGTAAAACCAAATAAATACCAACAACAAGAAAACAAGTGTGAGTAAATAATACTCAGCCAAGCACAGTATATAGCCTCAAAGAAACATAATCATGACAACAACGGCAAACATTCAAGCTCCAGTTTTTAATGAACCCAACACGTTTAACATGATTCCCAATGAGCACTCCGGAGTAGCCCACGTGCAACAGAAATTCACCGACCGAAACGGATTAGCGCACGTGGAACAGAGTTCACTGTCCTGCTCTAGCACAACGGAGTAGCCCACGTGTAATAGAAATTCACCGACCGACACGGATTAGCACACGTGGAACAGTTCTCACCGCACCAGGCTATAAATAACACCAATGTCCAAAAGCGGAACCAATCTTCATCGAAAACAGCAAGCATATGAAAAGAAACCCAACAACGGGCGAACCACATAAAAGGTTAGCATGCACTTGCCTTAAACACTTGAGTTTCAACTGTCAGCTTTCACACCCAAATTTCCACCCAAATTTCCAGAACCTGTGGATTAAACCACTATCAAAATATACAAATGGATGGATGCACATATAAATTTCCTGCATCCCAAGTCCCCACTAATGATGCACGTATCTACTCTCTTAAGCAGGTTCAACCAAACTCAAAGTTGATTGGTTCATACTAAGTAAATTAACAGGATTGAATTTCTGTACCTATCCCATATATTGACTACTTGTTTGGTGAAACCAACGAGTAATCCCGGGGTACACTTTTAATACAAGACATTCTTTCGGTTCAGGCAACTAGCTTAGAACATCAAAATTGACTACTAACATACGTGCAATCCTGATGCAAAATTTAGCACCATTCTTTATTGATATGTCAGATCCAAGATACATTTGAGTTTTGCCGTACTGGAATAAGTGCAGCACACTGCAGTTTGCTCCCAGCAGACTACTTGCCAAAACAAGTACACATAACTCGTGAGTGCAGAGCTAGCTGATGGGTTCCTAGAGAATAAAACTAGCTAGAATCGATCTCAACCCAACCGTACTACTGCTCTCAGCAAAAAGCAGTGCACAACGATCAGACAGGATGAATACCTATTCAAGCAGTAGCTGGAACCTGAGACTCGAGGTCGACCAGCAGAGGCTCCCATTAGACGGCGACGGCAAGAAGCGGATTTCGCCGATGGCGGCTGGAACCAGCGACCACACTAGCGGCGGCAGCAGGAAAGGTCTTACCCTAGTTGGTGGGGGGCACTTGGGTAATGTTCGTGGGTCAAATTGGTTTATGAGGGCAGGGGCGACCAAAGGGATTTTTTTATATTTTTTCTTATCCAGATCAATTACCAATTAAAATTCTGAAAATAACCATTTGCTGAAAATAATTAGTTTTCTAAATAAATCATCTCAACTCTAAATTGCACAAACTTATTATCGTTTTCATTCAACTTAACGAAAAGAACACAACCAAGGTCTTAGATTTGCCATGTGACTTGTCAGTCAAAAAGTCAAACTTTGGTCAACGTTTCCAGCTTATGTCAGATCTAAGTTGTATAAAAAAACTAGGATATTACACAAAAATCACAGGAATAGTACAAGGACTAATAGAAACATGAATGTACCCTTTATCTAGAAGAGCTTGCACTTATGCTTGAATCTCCTTCGTTTCTTCGGGGTTTGTCCTATAGGGGGCGTGGTTGGGAAAGGAGGCGCCAGGGATCAAGTCGATATGGTGCTCGATGCCTCATAGTGGTGGCAGCCTAGCAGGTACCTCCTCCGAAAAAATGTCATCAAATTCCTACAACACATAAGAGAAACCAAGAGAAACAGCTTGCATATCGTTAGAAACTAAAACCTTGCCTTTGTACATGAGCATAAGAGGCATGGCTGTAGGATCCTCACTAAATTCTCTCATGTCTTCTTTGGTTGCTAAAACTAGCAGGTTGGGCACTCTCGCACTTTTCAGTATATCACTCACGGCTGTTACATTATCTCGTGTAGGTGGCGGTTCTAACTTCACTTCAGTCTTCTGACGAGATTCATTAACAATTTGTTGTGGTGATATAGGATGTAAGTTGATTTTCTTGCCCTTGAACTCCAAGTGGTATGTATTGGCTCGACTATTGTGATGCACATGGCAGTCAAAGAGCCATGGCCGACCCAACAAGAGGTGACAATCATCATAGGAACCACATCAAAGTCAATAGAATCCTTGTATGACCCTATCTCAAAGTTCACATGTACTATGTGATTTACCTTCATCTCACCATTGTCACTTAACCACTGAATATAATACGGGTTGGGATGAGGTAAATATTTCAAACCCAGCTTAGCACATAACTCCTTACTTGCGAGGTTGCGGCAATTTCCTCCATCAATGATCACCTTGCAAGCTTTATTGGGACCAACCAGTGCCTTGATTTGAAATAAGTTGCAACGCCGAGAATCAACATTGGGCTCCACAATCAACGTACGTGAAGAGACAACAATAATAGGAGAAGCGTCAACATAAGCATCGACACCTTCATCATCAGAACCATATGGATCAGCATCATCTCCGATCTCATATCCACCATTATCTTCATTAACCAGTATCACCTTGTTGTTTGGATACATTCTTTTAAAGTGCCCCTTGCCTCCATATGTATGACATACTTTCTCACTCTCACGCATCACGGAGGCACTCGAACCAGAACTAGCGACTGGTGTGGCAGCGCGACGCCTGGACTGAGCTCCAAAGGTTGCTGGCCTAGTGGATGAGGAAGGGCGACTAGGAGTCCCCTCAAGTGGCGCTGGGGCAGTGCTGGAAGGCGACCTGGCAGTGTATGGGCTGGCAGGTGAAAAGCAAGATTTTTGTTGCGCCTCTTCAGCGAGCTGTGCCTCAGCCTCCATAGGATGATGAAGCAACTAATTCATATCATTGTAAGTATGATGCCTAACGATATTCTTGATAGCTTCAATCTTGGCTGGATCAACTTCAATTCCCTGTTATGTAACAACATAGCCAAGAAAAGAAACTCTATTTGTGCAAAAGGTGCACTTCTCAAGATTACCATACAAACGTGCATCACGTAAAGCATTGAAGACAACACGTAAATTATCCAAATGGTCCTCTAAATATTTGCTATATATGAGAATGTCATCAAAATATACCACCACAAAACGACCAATAAAAGCACGTAAAACTTCATTCATTAGTCTCATAAAAGTACCAGGTGCATTAGTTAAACCAAACAGCATTACTAACCACTCATATAAACTGAACTTAGTTCTAAAAGCAGTTTTCCATTCATCTCCTAATTGCATACGAATTTGGTGGTAACCACTACGCAAATCTACTTTAGAGAACATAACAGAACCACTCAACTCATCAAGCATGTCATCCAAACGAGGTATAGGGTGATGATATCAAATGGTAATATTATTAATAGCTCGACAATCAGTACACATGCATGAAGAACCATCTTTCTTAGGTACTAAAATAATAGGAACAGCACATGGACTAAGAGACTCACGAATATAACCTTTGTCCAATAAACTATGGATTTGTCGTTGGATCTCTTTTGTTTCTTCCGGACTGGTGCGATATGGCGCACAGTTGGGCAGCGAGGCTCCTGGAATCAAATCAATTTGGTGTTCTATCCCACGAATAGGTGGAAGTCCAGGTGGAACATCTTGTGGGAAAACATCCATGTATTCCTGCAAAAGGTTAGCAACCGCAGGTGGCAAAGAAGGAGGCATATCCTCAAATGAAAACAGAACTTCTTTGCAAACAATGGCATAGCATGGAGTAATATTCACATCAATTTCAGCAAGATCAGATTTGCTAGCAAGTAAACAAGGATTCTTCAAATGAATTTCAGTAGCATGGTTAGAATCAGATTTAGAAGTATGCTTAGGGGGTACAAAATCTGCAGCAATAATCTGATTCTCACTCTTATGTTTCTCCTCGTTTTTAATCTACTATGATACGGATCAACGTGATCCAAAGGGGGTTTGGCCCAATCTTTCACGGCGATCAAACGAACAGCAAGATAGCGAAAGAGAACTCAATCTGAAATAGATCAAACTGATCTCTCTTCAATTCCTCGCGTTGAAACTGACCGGAATCAACTCCCACGCATGGCATAATATCAGATCTCGAAGATCAGCAATCAAACACAACGATATGCGCCCCCAAACATTGGGACTTTTCTGGTCTCTTTCTTAGCTCGAAAATAACAAGTCTGAATGATACAAGGTGGCTGCCATAACCCTATATGGGTGACTCTGAACGCTGCCTTGGCTGGGCTAGGCCCCATACCAAACTAAAAGCCCAAATGGCCAAAACACACTTGATTTTGGACAGGCCCAAAACCATCACACACAAATAAAACCAAACTGAAATAAAAACATGACGCGAACTTAATTAAAATAGAACACCTAAATATCTTTCGCTGCAGCGCCTCGGCGAACATGAAACTCCATTGGAGGTGTATAAAAGTTGGGCTTCACATCATCTTGTGGAGGCACTTCAAAGCAGAATTGTCCAAGCTTCAGAACATAAGGAGGTGCTAAAATAGTAGGAGTAGTAGCTATGCTCCCCTTATCATCCCCCCAACTTGAAAGGAAACCGTCCTCGGTTTCGCCTGAATGTGTTGGACCTTTTTCTGAGCAGCAAGCATGTCCACTTTGATATCCTTATCGAGCATAGGCTGCAACACATGACGCTTCCCCTTATGCCACAAGGAATAAACATTGGACCTGCCTTCATGAGTGGAACGCCTATCAAATTGCCACGGTCGTCCTAGCAGCACATGACATGCATCCATAGGCAAAACATCACAGACCACGGTGTCCTCATAATTACCTACTAAAAATTTCAGGCGCACCTTATGTGTGACTTTCAGCTTCCCTGAATTATACAACCACTCAACACAATGTGGCTGCGGGTGCTTCCATGTAGGCAATGATAGAGAATCCACCAAACTCTTGCTAACAATATTTGTGTAGCTGCCACCATCAATAATCAGTTTGCAAGTGGTGTCCTTGACGATGCATTGGGTCTGAAATATATTCCAGCGCTGCCCTTGGTCGTGAATGCGATCTTCTGGTACGCGTTGCACCATTAGATTTTTGAAATTTGCAGCAAGTTCATACCCATCCACGGTCACTTCAGGAGTGTCCTCAGAGTCCTCACTTGATGACGCATCAGCTTTCTCATCATCACTAGCACAAACATAGCCATCATGTGTGAGCATCACCCTTTTTCTATTAGGGCAATCACGCTTCATGTGTCCTCGTCCTCCACAAATAAAACACTCGATGTTTTCTGTGGACTGCGTAGATGCAGTTTTGGACACCCCAGATTTGGGTGCCTCGCTATGAGAAACACTATTAGAGCGTGTAGGAGGTGTCGTCTTAACACTAGGACCAGCAGCCTCGGTATGAGAACGATGCCATGATTGTGTAGGTGCTGCAGCTTGGCGTCGTTTGATTTGTTGCTCCGCACGCTCAGCTTGGTGCACAAGATCCTGAAGATCATTATAGTAAACCATCTCCACACGATCACGCACCTCAAAATTCAGTCCATTCAAAAACCGAGACATCGTGGCCTCTATATCCTCCCTTGTCCCTGTACGTATCATCAACAACTCCATCTCTTTATAATACTCATCCATAGATTTAGTACCTTGAGTGAGCAGCTGCAACTTATTATACATGTCTCTCTTGTAGTGTTCAGGAACAAAACGATGGCGCATAAGATCTTTCATACCGGTCCATGATGTTGGGCGAGTACGTATACGCAGAATTTGATTCCACCAAATCAGCACATAACTGGTGAATTCAACAGCAGCAAGTTGAAGTCTCTTCTCCTCCGTGTAAAAATGAGTAGCAAAAATCTGGTCCATGCGCATCTCCCACTCCAAATAATCGTCAGGTCCGCGGTCACCGGAAAAAGGAGGTATGGACAATTTGATGCATCCAAGACCACCATCATCAAGTGGAACACGACCAGCATGGCCAACACGGTCACGGTCATGTGGCTGTACACGATGAGCACCTGCAGGACGAGCAGCAAACTGTCGTTGTTGTGGTACATAATCAGCATCATCGGCAAGTTCTCCTTCATAAGCGGGTGCCACGGGTCGATGATCATGAATTTCAGCAGGGCGGCGTGGTACCACGTCGTGAGGTTGTGCAGCAGGAGGGGGCTGCACGGGTGCACGGGCAGTAGCATCGCCCATTGCATCAATCCGGGTAGCTAGCTGTGCAATTTGTGCTGTCAATGCGGCATGACTCCGCATAATAAAATCGCATGTACTATCAAAACCAGCCCGAACATTAGGAGCCAAATCTGCAGCAAAAATAGGCGGTACAAGCTCTGCTTGCTTCTCTCCAGCAGCTACAGAATTATCTCCCTCAACGGAGTTTACCATCGCGAGTCTGAACTGCAGCAATCCCTCGAGACAAAAAAAACAACAGCAGTAATCTCACGACAGGGGACAGAAAAAGATCTCCAAGTGCGGCTCACGACAGGAAACTGGACACGCACTCGGCAGAAAACCGCGCTGAAAAACTGACGCCCGGCAACAAACGAGCAAAGCAACGATGTCTGATCCAAAACGAGTAATGCCAACTGCGTTTTTGTCAATCGTGTAGCAATAGGACTCCAGAGTGTTGCGATGCAGATAGCCGACCCACGAGGCAAACAGCCGAATGAAGAGCAGGCGCGCTTGGCGAGAGGAGCGACGCCCGACCCCAGACGGTCTCCGTCCTGGGGCGAGCGGATCGAGGTGGCTTCCCGTGGCGAGCGTAGCGATCCTGTTTTCCCTTGGCGAGCGGTCTCCGTCCTGGCGATCGTGGGCGAGACAGGCTTCCTTGGTGGCGATCCGCTGCAGATGGGCCGGCCCAAGCGACAGCGCGCACGAGGATCCTCGATCGCGGGACACGCCAGGGGACAGAGATGGTCTGGCGTCGAGCGCTAGCGAGCGATCTCCCTTTTTTTTGAACTCTGCTTCCGATCGGATCTGTCTTGGTAAAACGTGGTCAAGCTCCTTTGATGTTTTAATTTCTCCTTGGTGTTCCCGATCGGATCTGAGCAGATTGGTAGTAGAACAAACGCAGATCGGAGCGGAACCAGCAACTCAGCTTGGATCTTGACAGCCGAAAACTTCACCAGTAGAACAAACTCAACAGATAAATCTCAGCAGAACAAATCAATCTCAACAACAAATTCCGCCGTGAGAAACCCGACGAATCTGATACCAAGATGATATGGATCAACGTGATCCGAAGGGGGTTTGGCCTAATCTTTCACGGCGATCAAACGAACAGCAAGATAGCGAAAGAGAACTCAATCTGAAATAGATCAAACTGATCTCTCTTCAATTCCTCGCGTTGAAACTGACCGGAATCAACTCCCACGCATGGCATAATATCAGATCTCGAAGATCAGCAATCAAACACAACGATATGCGCCCCCAAACATGGGGACTTTTCTGGTCTCTTTCTTAGCTCGAAAATAACAAGTCTGAACGATACAAGGCGGCTGCCATTACCCTATATGGGTGACTCTGAATGCTACCTTGGCTGGGCTAGGCCCCATACCAAACTAAAAGCCCAAATGGCCAAAACACACTTGATTTTGGACAGGCCCAAAACCATCACACACAAATAAAACCAAACTGAAATAAAAACATGACGCGAACTTAATTAAAATAGAACACCTAAATATCTTTCGCTGCAGCGCCTCGGCGAACATGAAACTCCATTGGAGGTGTACGAAAGTTGGGCTTCACATCATCTTGTGGAGGCACTTCAAAGCAGAATTGTCCAAGCTTCAGAACATAAGGAGGTGGTAAAATAGTAGGAGTAGTAGCTATGCTCCCCTTATCATACTAGCTCTATCAAGATCATCTTTCAAAATTTGTTCCGAAGTCATGGGTTTAAGTCCAATTTTCTTGCCAGCATGTATAAGAGAATACTGATTAGTTTTACCATTATGTACAGATTCTCTATCAAATTGCCATGGTCTACCAAGTAACAAAGAACAAGTTTGCATAGGTACAACATCACAATCAACAAAATTTAAATAGGTACCAATAGTGATAAGGGGTGACCCCTTGAGGGTGGCCCGATCTTCACGGATTCACGAGATTTGTGGCGGGGAACGAGGATGAACACGATGAACAAATTGAAGGCGAACACACACACACACAAGATACACACCAGTTGTCCTCGTTGGCCCAATTCACCAACTCAATAGAATCACAAGGAAGAGACTCCAAGAGTAGAATTCCTTGTGAGAGCTTGACTTGCAAGGGATAGAATTCCAAGAGGGGAAGAGACCAATCAATTGGATAGAATTACACACTCTTGTATGCAAGAGATTCAAATCAAGGTAGAATTCCCCAAACAGAAGAGATCCCAAACAAAGAGGGTGATTTCTAGATGTAGATCTAGTTGGGTTCCCACAAGGGAGGAGGCATCATGCCAATTCTTATCTTAATTCATCTCTATCCTAGGGAGGGGGAGAGTGACCCATATATATAGGCAGCCACGAGCTAGGGGTAGTTTGGTCACTAGGGAGATAGATAACATAGGTGGCTTCATGGCCAAAACAGAGTTGACTCGGGTAGACCGGCTATAGCTGGTGTTTAGTCCGGCTATAGCCGGTGTGGCCGGCTTTAGCCAATTTGGGACCGTCTTTAGCCGGTCCAGCTTCAGTTGCCGCCTCTTCTTGCGGCGCTTCCAAGCTTCTTTCTGGTGGTTCTTCTTCTTCCTTCTCTTCCACGCCTCGATGATGTCAGACTTAAGTGTGGATGTTGTTTGACGCACATGATGCGGTGGTGTCCGAAGGCCACCCCGTATCATCTCCTCCCGCTTCAAAGAACATCGTCCTCGATGTTGACTCAACATCATCATGTAGGGGAGGTAGATGAAGGCGATTGTACTTGGAGTGCGCCATGTGGTTGTACTTGCGAAGATCGGTTTGGCAACTCTTCAATGTTCCTTCACCTTCCATGAGGCCTACAAAGGTCACAAGCAAAGCGCCACAACACTCAAAGAGTAGCCAATTCTTAGAGTTTATGGCATGAGTTCGTGAGTAGAAGGAGGTCACCTTACTAAGTTGTTGATGTGCTCTCGTTGTAGAAGTGTTTGATTGAGACCATTTGCGGGAGCGCATCAACCAATAATATCTATATGTACCTACGCACACCAAAGACCAAGCAAAGTATGTGTGTGCGTGATAGGGGAGCATATCATGAAGGACATGTCCATTCTTATTCACAACACAATTAGCACAACACAAGTATAATAAAGGGAATGCATATGCAAGGTCTCTGTGTAAGCAAATTGGTTGAACATCTTCCAAATGTGGGAACACAAAAACTCCATCAAAATTTGAGAAGACCATGGTGTCCATTTCATGTTGAAAGATATGCATATTATTGTGCTCAAGGCTTTGGAAAGAGCAAGTAATCAACATCCTTGAAGCAATAAGAGGAGAGTTTGACAAAAACACATACGGCAAGATGTCAAAATTATCATCAACATGTGTGCAAACAAACCATAAGAGAAAACAAGTTTTCATCATATTTGTTGCAACACAAATCATATTCATCCAAAAGTAGAAGAAAATATCATTATCACAAGTGGTTATGCATCCCAACCAAAAGAAAGAGCAATTTGTCAACTTGTTGGATGCAACACCAATGAACTCAAAGCGATAACACATATGACAAGTCATGACCAATATACCAATGTGGTTGCACACAAAACAAAAGAACAAGAAAACATTACACATGTATGTTGCAACACATAAAGCATCAATGTTCAATATCATGGGAGCATGATTGTCACAAGTGGCACAAAATTCATCAACATGCTTGCAAAGAAACCATATGGAAGAACAAGTTCTCAACATGTTTGATGCATAGCATGTGAAGGGTATGCAAGCCGAGTTTGAGTTTGAACTCACAAGTATTATGCTCTCAAGAGCTCTTTTCGCCAATTCGTGCTCAATCGAAGTTGACGGTTTTGTCCGCATATCTACAGACACAAAAGATAGCAAAAACAACGTGTGTGCATGGTAGATGAATACTGATATGGGGTGGCCCGATCTTCTCAGTAAGCTTGCGGTAATGGTGATGATGGTGATAGATAACTTGGTGTCGCCGATGATCTCTCCTCGCTAGATCCCTGATGCCAATGCAACAACTTTCTACCCTTCGGATATTCACGACTTCACACACTTGCGCAACGCAGCCGTCGACCACGAAACGGTATAATTGCAATTCACTAATTCCCAATGGAACAACAGATCACACTTAACTTGCAGTATATAATCTCCAGATCGAAACGAATTGGAGACAAGAATTCCAGATGAATGCTTGCAGCAGTCTCAAGAACTAGGGTTTATCTAAAACGTGGTCTAACCTCTCTATGGCGCATAGGCACACAATATAAGGGGGGTGCGGCTGGCCCAAGGGCAACCGACCTGACCTGGTCCTCTAACATGGTTTGACTCAACCTGCCGTGATACAAACCGACCCAAAGGTTGGGTGCAGCCAACTAGGCGCGTAGGCCTTATGTGTATGGCGCACATACACTTGCTAGTGCGCCATATGCAACCTCCTGTGTGATGTCCTCCTCCTCCTCATGCTGGTCGCCGGCCTCCCTCTCCTCCCTCGCGTCCATGTGCATGATCATCACGTCTTGCTCCAGCTCCTCGCTCCCTCATGCTATGTCTTCTTCTCCCATGAACCTGAGTATGCAAACACACAAAGACTTAGGCAGTAAACAATTCTCATTAACAAAATAATCAGATTCTATTAGGAGCAAATTCACCTGTTGTTCTATTAACTTTGCACGAGCTCTTGTGATAGGTCCAATTCTGATTTCATCATTGGACTTCTTCTTTGCAGCAACTTGCTTGTCATCATTACGAAGTGGAGATGGAACAATAGTGGGGATGTCCTCATCATCTCCCCCCCCTTCAAAAGGCGTCGACCTCGACGCTCCAAGGTCTTCTCCATCATATGGTGACAAATCAGCAACGTTGAAGCTGTTGCTAACGCCACCAAACTCAGCAATAGGAATATCAATCGAGTAGGCATAGTCATTTATCTTGGCGAGCACCTTGTAAGGACCAGCACCACGCGGCCTCAACTTGGACCTGCGCAGCTGTGGGAACCTATCCTTGCGCAGATGCACCCAAACCATATCTCCAGGCTGAAACAAAACTTGCTTTCTTGATTGGTTTCGTGTAGCAGCAATGTTCTTGCCTTTCTTCTCAATGGCCTCTCGTGTCTTCTCATGAATTTTCTTCACATAATCTGCTCTTTTTGATGCCTCCATATTAACTCTCTCATGCAATGGAAGAGGCAACAAATCTAGTGGTGTGATTGGTTTGAAACCATACACCACCTCGAAAGGACAAAGCTGAGTAGTAGTGTGCACCGCTCTGTTATATGCAAACTCAACATGTGGCAAACACTCCTCCCACTCACGCAGATTTTTCTTGATCATGGCTCGCAGCAATTGTGACAATGTTCTATTCACCACCTCCGTTTGACCATCAGTTTGGGGATGACATGTAGTGCTGAACAGTAACTTCGTTCCCAGCTTGCCCCATAGTGTCTTCCAAAAGTAGCTCATAAACTTCACGTCCCTGTCAGAAACAATTGTCTTGGGCACTCCATGCAAGCGAACAATGTCCCTGAAAAACAGATTAGCTATGTGCGACGCATCGTCGCTTTTGTGGCATGCAATAAAATGTGCCATCTTAGAGAATCTATCCACTACCACAAATATACTATCATGACCTCTTTTAGTGCGTGGCAAACCTAACACAAAATCCATACTTATATCTTCCCATGGTGTGGTAGGTGCAGGTAGTGATGTATACAAACCGTGAGGCTTCAGCTTGGACTTGGACGTGTTGCATACAATGCAGCGCCTAACAAATCTGTCCACGTCACGCCTCATCTTGGGCCAATAAAAATGATCAGCGAGCATGAGAAGCGTCTTCTCACGCCCAAAGTGACCCATCAATCCGCCAGCATGTGATTCCTGCAACAATAGCAAACGTACCGACGATTCTGGAACACATAGTTTGTTAGCACGAAACAAAAATCTATCATGTATGTGGTACTTGTCCCATGCAGTTCTAAGCATACACAAACGATATGGTTCAGCAAAATCATGATCAGTGGCATACAAATCACACAAGCTCTCTAAACCAGGAATTTTAACATCAAGATGCGTCAATAACATGTTCTTCCTAGATAGAGCATCAGCAACAACATTTTCTTTCCCTTTCTTATACTTGATTATGTAGGGAAACGACTCAATGAACTCAACCCACTTAGCTAGGCGCCTATGCAAGTTAGATTGAGCTTTCAGATATTTTAAAGCTTCATGATCAGAATGTATGATAAATTCTTTTGGCCACAAATAATGTTGCCAAACCTCAAGAACTCGAACAAGCGCATACAATTCTTTATCATAAACAGGATAATTCAGTCTAGCACCAGAAAGTTTCTCGCTGAAATAAGCAATAGGTCTACCTTCTTGCATCAACACACCACCAATTCCTATACCACTAGCATCACATTCAACTTCAAATTGCTTAGAAAAATCTGGTAGTGCAAGCAATGGTGCAGAAGTAAGCAAACGTTTCAGCTCATCAAATGCATGATCTTGGGCAGCGCCCCATACAAAAGGCACTCCTTTCTTAGTTAATTCATTCAATGGTGCAGCAATAGTACTGAAGTCTTTCACAAAATGCCGATAGAAACCAGCAAGACCGTGAAAACTGCGTACTTGACTAACATTCATGGGAGTAGGCCAATTTTGAATTGCTTCAATTTTAGATGAATCTACCTCTACCCCATGCATAGATACAACATATCCCAGAAATATCACTTTATCTTTTGCAAATGTGCACTTCTCAAGGTTAGCATACAATTTAGCATCACGCAACACTTGCAAAACTTGTCGAATATGCTCACAATGTTCAGATTCAGTGCGGCTGTAAATAAGTATATCATCAAAATATACAACCACAAAACGACCAATAAACTCTCGCAAAACATGATTCATTAAGCGCATGAATGTGCTAGGTGCATTAGTAAGACCAAAAGGCATAACTAGCCACTCATATAAACCAAATTTAGTTTTGAAAGCAGTTTTCCATTCATCCCCTTCTTTCATCCTAATTTGATGGTATCCACTACGCAAATCAATCTTAGAGAAAATAGCAGCACCACTCAATTCATCTAGCATATCCTCTAAGCGTGGAATAGGATGACGATATCGAATAGTGATGTTATTAATTGCTCTACAATCTACGCACATGCGCCATGTACCATCTTTCTTAGGCACCAAAATAACAGGAACAGCACAAGGGCTAAGAGAAACACGAATATACCCCTTGTCCAGAAGCGCTTGTACTTGTTGCTGTATTTCCTTTGTCTCTTCGGGGTTGGTCCTGTACGGCGCACGGTTTGGAAGAGTGGCACCAGGGATCAAATCAATTTGATGCTCAATTCCACGCAATGGTGGCAGTCCTGCGGGCACCTCCTCCGGAAACACATCGTCGTACTCCTGCAATACATTAGAAACACCAAGAGAAACAGGTTGCATATCATTAGAAACTAACACCTCGCCTTTGTACATAAGCACAAGTGGCATGGCTGTAGGATCCTCTCTAAATTCTACCATGTCTTCTTTGGTGGCTAATATAAGCAAACTAGGCACTCTCTCACTTTTCGTTATATTTTCACTCACAGCGATTACATTATTTTCTCGTGTAGGTGGCTGTTCTAGCTTCACTTCTGTTTTCTGACGAGACTCATTGACAAGTTGCTGCGGTGACATAGGCTGTAGATTAATTTTCTTGCCCTTGAACTCCAAGTGATAGGTATTGGCTCGGCCATTGTGTTGCACATGGCGATCATACAGCCATGGCCGACCTAGTAGCAGGTGACAAACAGTCATAGGAACCACATCAAACTCAATGGAATCCTTGTATGGTCCTATCTCAAAATTCACACGCACCATATGATTTACCTTCATCTCTCCATTATCACTCAGCCATTGGATGTAGTAGGGATTTGGATGAGGTAAATATTTCAGATTTAGCTTGGCACATAGTTCCTTGCTTGCGAGATTGCGGCAGCTACCTCCATCAATGATTACTTTGCAAGCTTTGTTTGGGCCAACTAGTGCTTTTGTTTGGAACAAATTGCAGCGCTGGGAATCAGCATGTGGCGTGACACTCAATGCACGCTGCGAGACAACAATAGTAGGCGCTGGAGAAGCAAAGGCATCCATGCCGCCCTCACTTGTGTATCCATCATCATCATACGGATCAGCGTCATCTCCAGTCTCATACTCATTATCATCATTAACAATCATCACCTTTCTGTTTGGACACTCTCGCTTGAAGTGCCCCTTGCCACCACATGTATGGCATTGCATATCTCTATTACGAGCTGTAGACATGTTGGAACCAGAGCTAGGCGCAGGAGCTGCTGGTTTCTTTGCAGTAGAAGCATTGGAGGCTGGGTGAGAATGTGAAGAGGAGGGGCCTCTGGTGGCACCCTCCATAGGCGCTGCAGATTGGTGTGGCGCCCTGCTAGAGAACCTCCCAGAAGGAGTGTATCGTGCCTTGATTTGAGCCTCTTCAGCTAGCTGCGATTCAGCCTCCCTTGCATGATGCAAAAGCTCGTTCATATTGTTGTAGGAATGATGCCTAACAATACCTTTGATGTTGTACTTCAGCCCATGAAGAAATCGCTGCATGGTCATCTCAATAGACTCTCGAACACGTGCACGCTGCAGCAACATCTCCATCTCCATGTAATAAGCATCAACGGTCATGGTTCCTTGCTTCAACTGTGTCAATTTATCATAAACAGTACGCAGGTAATTAGTGGGAACAAAACGAGCTCGCATGATCCCCTTCATATTGCGCCATGTAAGAACAGGAAGCTCGTTGTTATCTCTTCTTTCCGTCACAATGCTATCCCACCAACGCAAGGCATAACCATCAAATTCTGAAGAAGCAAGCTTGATCTTCCTATCTTCAGTGTAATCATGCAAACGCCATAATTTTTCAATCTTGAGCTCCCAAGTAAGGTACTCCTCCGCATCAGTGGAGCCTTCAAATCTGGGAATCGTGAACTTGGGCTTGCCCAAGCCATCATCCTCCTGAAATGGCACACGCCGAGCACTAGGTGGTGGTGGTCGACCCTGTCCTGGAAAACCACGCCCACGGCCATTGTTGCCCATCATATTTTCATTATCTCCATGGACACTATCAACATCGCCATGGTCCTCATGGTGGCGTTGCTCAACAGTTACACGCAGCCCATTGACGGAAGTTGTCAATTGTTGTATGCTTGTCTGGAGAGCAGTGACTTGCACTTGCATAGCATTGACTGTAGTTTCAGTGGCATCTACTTTCATTTGCACAGCTTGAATATCAGCGTCAATGTTTTCAGTGGATCTAGTAATAACCCCTTGCAAATGATCACGGAGAGCTTCATATTCCCTCCATGTAACAGTAGCATCATCAGCCTTTTTCTGCATCACATCATCAACACCACTAACAGACATGATTAGTAGGTTAGTGCACTAAATCAAAAATCTTTTTGGTGGCACACTCACAACTCACTCAAAACTGACAAGAAAAGGAAATCTTACCGTTCCAAAGTGAATAGCAATTGCGTACCCGTTCGGATAGATGACTAATGCACGGATGTGATGAAGTGAATACCAGGGTATAAGAGCAATCACACGACAAAGCAGGAGTGTATGGTGGAGCTGTAGGTATGGTATCCTAACTACACCAAAGACAAGTCCTAGTGCTGATCGTGTGAACAAAACACCCAAGGAAACACACACGTGGAGAAAAACGTGGCAAAGCAACTATAAAACAGGAGATGTTGCAATGCACAAGAGAGACACTAGCAATGCTCAATGTAAACAGGCACAAGATTGCTCAATCTACTAGTGCAGCAACTTAGATGTATGCTTCGGCCAGCTTCTCACTTTTCTGTTTTTGATTCTTCTCTCTTTTCTCCTTTTTTTTGACTCTTTTTTTTGACTCTCTTTAGAAAACCAATTCACGGAGTACTGTAGAAAAACGCACGGGCTCAAGTAATTGGTCCAATCCGAATCTCATCATTGGACTGTAGAAAAACGCACGGACTCCTTTTTGACTCTCTTTTCTCCAATGAACCTGATCATACATATGAACAAAGACTTAGGCAGTATAAAATTCTCATTACAATAAATATCAGATTTAGCAAGGAGTGAGTTCACCTGCTGTTGTAACAACTTAGCACGGGCTCAAGTAATTGGTCCAATCCGAATCTCATCATTGGACTTATCTTGATCAGCAACAATAGGATTATCAACAGTAGGTGGAGATGGCTGTGTAGTAGGGATGTCCTCATCATCTCCCCCCCTTCAAAAGGCATCGACCTCGACGCTCCAAGATCATCTCCATCATATGGTGATAAATCAGCAACGTTGAAACTGTTGCTAACACCACCAAACTCAGCAATAGGAATATCAATCGAGTAGGCATTATCATTGATCTTGGCAAGCACTCTATAGGGACCAGCACCTCGGGGCCTCAACTTGGAATGCCTAAGCAAAGGAAATCTGTCCTTGCGCAGGTGCACCCATACCATATCACCGGGCTAAAAAAGAATCTGCTTTCTTGACTTGTTGCAAGCAGCAGCAGTATTCTTCCCTTTCTTCTCAATAGCCTCTCAAGTCTTCTCATGAATTTTCTTCACAAAATCAGCTCTCTTTGATGCCTCCATATTATCTCTCTCATGCAATGGAAGAGGCAACACATCTAGTGGTGTAATAGGTTTGAGGCCATACACCACCTCAAACGGACAAAGCTGAGTAGTAGAATGTACTGCCCTGTTGTGTGCAAACTCCACATGCGGCAAACAATCTTCCCACTCCCGCAGATTTTTCTTGATCATTGTCCTCAGGAACTGTGACAAAGTTCGATTCACTACCTCGGTCTGGCCGTCAGTTTGGGGATGACATGTAGTGCTGAACAGCAGCTTCGTTCCTAGATTTCCCCATAAGGTCTTCTAGAAGTAGCTCATGAACTTGACGTCCCTGTCAGAAACAATAGTCTTGGGCACTCCATGCAAGCGTACAATATCCCTGAAAAACAGGTTAGCCACATGCGACGCATCGTCGCTCTTATGACATGCAATAAAGTGTGCCATTTTAGAGAATCTATCCACTACCACAAATATAGAATCATAACCATGTTTAGTTTTTGGCAATCCTAGCACAAAATCCATACTAATATCTTCCCATGGTGTAATAGGTGCAGGTAGTGGTGTATACAAACCGTGAGGCCTCAGCTTGGACTTGGAAGTGTTGCACACAATGCAGCGCCGCACATACCTGTCCACATCACGCCTCATCCTGGGCCAAAAGAAGTGATCAGCTAGCATGAGTAATGTCTTCTCACGCCCAAAGTGACCCATCAAACCTCTAGCATGTGATTCCTGCAATAAGAGCAAACGCAAAGACGACTCCGGAACACATAGTTTGTTAGCTCGAAAAAGAAACCCATCATGTATGTGATATTTTTCCCAGGCGTATTTCAAAGCACACAAACGGTATGGTTCAGCAAAATCATGATCAGTTGCATAAAGTTCACAAATACACTCTAAACCAGGAATATTAATATCAAGTTGTGTCAATAACATATTCTTCCTAGATAGAGCATCAGCAACCACATTATCTTTTCCCTTCTTATGTTTAATGATGTACAGAAAAGACTCAATAAACTCAACCCACTTAGCGAGATGCCTATGCAAGTTGGATTGTGCTTTCAAATATTTCAAAGCTTCATGATCAGAATGTATGATAAATTCTTTTGGCCACAAATAATGTTGCCAAAACTCAAGAACTCTAACAAGTGCATACAATTCTTTATCATAAACAGGATAATTCAGTCTAGCACTAGATAATTTATGAGAAAAATAAGCTATAGGATGACCCTCTTGCATCAAAATGCCACCTATGCCTATACCACTAGCATCACATTCAACTTCAAATTGCTTTGAAAAATCAGGCAATGCAAGTAAAGGTGTAGAAGTAAGCAAACGTTTCAATTCATCAAATGCATGATCTTGGGCTGCGCCCCACACAAAAGGAACACCTTTCTTCGTTAACTCATTTAATGGTGCAGCAATAGTACTAAAGTCTTTCACAAAACGGTGATAGAAACCAGCAAGACCGTGAAAACTTCGTACTTGACTAACATTCATGGGAGTAGGCCAATCTTGAATAGCAGCAATTTTAGATTGATCTACCTCTACTCCATGCTTAGAAACAACATAACCTAGAAATATGACCTTGTCTTTTGCAAATGTGCACTTCTCAAGGTTAGCATACAATTTATTATCACGCAGCACTTGCAAAACTTGTCTAATATGAGCACAGTGTTCTGTTTCATTGTGGCTGTAAATAAGTATGTCATCAAAATAGACAACCACAAAACGACCAATGAACTCTCTCAAAACATGATTAGTAAGACCAAAAGGCATGACTAGCCACTCATATAAACCAAATTTAGTTTTGAAAGCAGTTTTCCATTCATCTCCTTCTTTCATGCGAATTTGATGGTAACCACTACGCAAATCAATTTTAGAGAAAACATCAGCACCACTCAATTCATCTAACATATCCTCGAGACGAGGAATAGGGTGACGATATCGAATAGTAATGTTGTTTATAGCTCTACAATCTACACACATGTGCCATGTACCATCTTTCTTAGGCACCAAAATAACAGGAACAACACAAGGACTAAGAGAGACACGAATGTACCCTTTATCCAGAAGAGCTTGCACTTGTGCTTGTATCTCCTTCGTTTCGTCGGGGTTGGTCCTGTAGGGGGCGCGGTTAGGCAAGGAGGCGCCAGGGATCAAGTCGATCTGGTGCTCGATGCCTTGTAATGGTGGTAGCCCAGCAGGTACCTCCACCGGAAAAACGTCATCAAAGTCCTGCAAAACAGTTGAGACACCAAGAGAAACAGGTTGCATATCGTTAGAAACTAAGACCTCGCCCTTGTACATGAGCACAAGAGGCATGGCTGTAGGATCCTCACTAAATTCTCTCATGTCTTCTTTGGTGGCTAAAACTAACAAGTTGGGCACTCCCTCACTTTTCGTTATATCACTCACGGCTGTTATATTATCTCGTGGAGGTGGCTGTTCGAGTTTCACTTCAAGTGATAAGTATTGGCTCGACCATTGTGTTGCACATGTCAATCATAGAGCCATGGCCGACCCAACAAGAGATGACAAACCGTCATAGGAACCACATCAAAATCAATAGAATCCTTGTATGGCCCTATCTCAAAGTTCACACGTACCATGTAGTTTACCTTCATCTCACCATTGTCACTTAACCACTGAATATAATATGGGTTAGGATGAGGTAAATATTTCAAATCCAGCTTGGCACATAACTCCTTACTTGCGAGATTGCGATAGCTTCCGCCATCAATGATCACCTTGCAAGCTTTATTGGGACCAAATAGTGCCTTGGTTTGAAACAGGTTGCAGCGTTGAGAATCAATACTGGGCTGCACACTCAACATACGTGGAGAGACAACAATAATAGGAGAAGAGTCAGCATAAGCATCTTCACCTTCATCATCAGAACCAAACGGATCAGCATCTTCTTCGGTCTCATATTCGTTCTCAGTAACCACTATCACTTTGTTGTTGGGACAATCTCTTTTAAAGTGTCCCTTGCCTCCACACGTATGACATAGTTTCTCAGTAGCATGAGTCACGGAGGCACTCGAACCGGAACTAGCGGCTAGTGTGGTAGCGAGACGTCTGGACTGAGCTCCAGAGGTCGCTGGCCTAGTGGACGAGAAGGGGCGAGTAGGAGTCCCCTCAAGTGGCGATGGGGCAGGGATAGAAGGCGCCCTGGCAGTGTATCGACTGGCAGGTGAAAAGCGAGATTTTTGTTGCACCTCTTCAGCAAGCTGTGCCTCAGCCTCCATAGCATGGTGAAGCAACTGATTCATATCATTGTAAGTATGATGCCGGACGATGTTCTTGATAGGAAGTCTGAGTCCATGCAAAAACCGTTGCATAGTCATCTGACTAGACTCTTGAACTCGCGATCGCTGCATCAACAGTTCCATCTCCTTGTAATAAGCATCAACTTTCAAAAATCCTTGCTTCAGCTGTGTCAATCTATCAAAAACTGAACGCAAATAATTGGTGGGTACAAAACGAGCCTGCATGATTTCCTTCATCTCTGTCCATCGCAAAACAGGAAGATCATGACCTGCTCGGCGTTGTGACAGAATATTATCCCACCAACGCAGGGCATAACCATCAAATTCTGAGGATGCAAGTTTGATCTTCTTATCTTCAGTGTAAGCATGCAAATGCCACAGGTTGTCGATCTTGAGCTCCCAAGTGAGGTAATCCTCCAATATCACCTTCACCATCAAATCTGGGTATCTAGAACTTTGGCTTCCCTAGAAAATCATCCTCAGCAGGTATTACATGTCGGGCACCAAGGCCATGTGGTGGCTGACCATGTTGTCCAAGACCACGCCCATGAGCATTGGGGCCTAGTAGATTGGCATTGTCATGGACACTGTCATCATTAGCAAATTCAGCAGCAGGCTGCACAGGCGGTGGTACCATGGGTCGACGCAGCTCCGCTAGGGATTGGTTCAACTAATCAATGTTGTGCTGGAAAGTAGTGAACTGAGCTTGCATAGTTGAACAGTATCTGCGGTGCCTTGAACTTTGAACTGGAGTTGCTGATGTGCAGTCATAGCATCGGCAGTAGAACGATCCAACACCCCCTCCAGATGAGTGCACAGTCCCACAAAGTCTATCCAAACCACCGGTGTATCCCCATCTTTTTTCTGCATCACATCATAACCACTAGTAGACATGATTAGTAGATTAGTGCACGAAATCAAAAACATGTGGTGCCTCTCACAACTCACTCAAAAACTGACAAGAAGAGGTAATCTTACCGTTCCAAAGTGAATAGTAGTGCGTACCAGAACAAAGTATCAAGCTCGTGCACGGATGTGATGAAGTGAATACCGAGGGTATAAGAGCGATCACACGACAAACCAGGAATATATGGTGGAGCTGTAGGTATGGTATCCTAAGTACACCGCAAATAAGTCCTAGTGCTGATCGTATGTCAAGACCCACGAAACACACACGGTGGAGATAAGCGAGGCAAAGCAACTCTGAAAAAGAGCTCAAAAGATATAAGTGACAATGCACAGTAGCTCGTGTTGCAATGCACAAGAGAGACGCTAGCACTGGCTCGATGAACAGGCACAAGATTGCGCACACGGCAGCAGCCTGATGAGCACGAAGTAGCTAGTCTCGTATGGGTAAGCTCCTAACACGATGTTGTAGACAGGCTGTAGCTAAAGTGATCAAAATCGTGTAGAAAGGACGCTATGTGGACACAGTGGTAACACGCTGTCGCGGTAGAGACAACGACGAAAAATATGTCACGGCAGAGATGTACGACGCCGGAAATACACGGCACCGCGACGGCGACGCGAAACGGACAAAGTAGTTGTCTCTTTTTTTAATTAGAGGTGCGGCGTGTGCAGGCACGTCCCCTTTTTTTATTTTAGCTAATTTGAATTTGGGCCTAAAAAGAAGAGGCCCGATCTGGCGCTGGACGCCAGACGACCTCCGTGGTCGAGCGAGCGAGCGGGCGCTCGACCCTGGCGCCGGACCCCAGATGGTCTCCGCGCCCAGGCGCCCGGGGCGAGGCATGCTGGCCTTTTGTTTTTTTTGTCTGGCCAGCAGTGATCGGATCTGGCAGCCCCGGTTGATCTCGCTTCAATTTTTTTTTCTTTTACTTATATCGATCGGATCTGTGTTGATCAGATCTGCTCACTGGAGATCGATAGCAACCTTTCGCTCTTTTTTTAGAAGTGTAGATCGGATCCGAACTAAGCCTTCCCCAACCCGGACTCCTCCTCGATCTCCAAATCGCCAAGACAGGAGAACATGGCGCGTGAACCAAGGAAGAAGAAGGAGATCAACGAGACTCAAGACAAGATGCAAATTCAAAACTACTATGCAGAAAAGATCGAGGAACCTAGACTCCAACAAATTGGAAGAAAAGATACGCGAAAAGACGATCAGCGACTAAAACTCAAGAACGGTGCAATCTAGGCTATGGCAGAAACTAAGAACCCTAATTTTTTTTGGATTTTTCTGGATAGGACTGAAAACAAAAACGAATTGCAGGGATGAAGTTGTGGATGCTCACCGAGTAAACCGTGGAAATTTGATACCAAGATGATATGGGGTGGCCCGATCTTCTCGTGAGCGATGCGATGGTGATGATGGCAGCGGATGATTGTCGGGGATAACTTGGTGTCACTGATGAACTCTCCTAGCTTGAACCCTGATGCCAATGCAACAGCTCTCAAACCCTGTAGGATATTCACAACTCCACACACTTGCGCACGTAGCCGTCGACCACGAAACGGTAGTTTGCAATCTACTGATTCCCAGTGGAACAACCGATTACACTAAACTTGCAGTAGTTTAATTCTCCCAATCGATGAATTGGCGAGAGGAATTCAAGATTAATGCTTGCAGTAGTTCAACAAGAGTATTTTGTCTAAAACGTGGTCTCACCCTAATTGAGGGGGCGCCCAGGGCTACTTATAGGTGGCCAGGCGTCCTCCGCAAAGACCTGGCCCAAAACATGCCCGGTTTGGGCCGAAACTGACTCGGTTCGACTCAAACGGGTACATACCGACCCATATATGGGTTCGGCCTAATTTTAGCACGCAGGCCATGTGTGTAGCGCGCCTTAGACATGTAGACATGGTGTCGTAGGCAGTCCTAGTGCGCCATCACGTGCTCGTGCTCATCCAGACTTGATCTTCTTCACGTGGTGATGTTCTCCATGCTTGTGGCGCCGGCCTCCCTCTCCTCCCTCGCGCTCTCTTGCTTGATCACCACGTCGTGCTCCATGTGTTGCATCTCCTCGCTCCCTCGAACCCCTTCTTCTCCAATGAACCTGATCATACATATGAACAAAGACTTAGGCAGTATAAAATTCTCATTACAATAAATATCAGATTCAGCAAGGAGTGAGTTCACCTGCTGTTGTAACAACTTAGCACGGGCTCGAGTAATTGGTCCAATCCGAATCTCGTCATTGGACTTATCTTGATCAGCATCAACAGTAGGTGGAGATGGCTGTGTAGTAGGGATGTCCTCAGCCGGTGGGCCGACTTTAGCGGGTCTGCGGTCTAGCTTTTTCTGGCTCGTACTTTTTCGAGAAATCCTGGTCGCGAAGTTCTTCGATTTGGGCAAAAATTGGGAGAGAAAATCATTGATTCCGAGAGAAATAAGAGGAATTGGGGCTAGAAAATTTGTGGCAATGTAGATCAACACCCAAGACATCAAATATATGGATCAAAACCACAAAAAACTCAACAAATCTAGAGATCAAAATTCAAGGCAATTTAGGGCTATTTTTTGATTTCGAATTTTTTTGTGGAAATCACAACACGAGAGTAAATCCGTGGCAACCAAAGGCTGCTGATACCATATGATAAGGGGTGACCCCTTGAGGGTGGCCCAATCTTCACGGATTCACGAGATTTGTGGTGGGGAACAAGGATGAACATGAAGAACACAATGAACATGATGAACAAATCGAAGGCAAACACACACACACACACACAAGATACACACCTGTTGTCTGATTCACCAACTCAATAGAATCACAAGGAAGAGACTCCAAGAGTAGAATTCCTTATGAGAGATTGACTTGCAAGGGATAGAATTCCAAGAGGGGAAGAGACCAATCAATTGGATAGAATTACACACTCTTGTATGCAAGAGATCCAAATCAAGGTAGAATTCCCCAAATTGAAGAGATCCCAAACAAAGAGGGTGATTTCTAGATGTAGATCTAGTTGGGTTCCCACAAGGGAGGTGGCATCATGCCAATTCTTATCTTAATTCATCTCTATCCTATGGAGGGGGAGAGTGACCCATATATATAGGTAGCCACAAGCTAGGGGTAGTTTGGTCACTAGGGAGATAGATAACATAGGTGGCCTCATGGCCAAAATAGAGTTGACTCGGGTAGACCGGCTATAGCCGGTGTTCAGTCCGGCTATAGCCGGTGTGGTCGGATTTACCCGGTTTGGGACCGGCTTTAGCCGGTCTAGCTTCAGCTGTCGCCTCTTCTTGTAGCGCTTCCAAGCTTCTTTCTGGTGGTTCTTCTTCTTCCTTCTCTTCCACACCTCGATGATGTCGGACTTGAGTGTGGATGTTGTTGATGCACATGATGCGGTGGTGTCCAAAGGCCACCCCATATCAAATAGTAAAATGCACGTGTGCATATCTTGTTACCTTGATATTACGAGAGCTCTCAAACCATTGAATGTAATATGGATGAGGTCGTTGTCGTGTGGGTAGAGCAAGCTTCTCAACCATGTCAATGCTAGCCAAATTGTTACAACTGCCTCCATCAATGATGATCCGAATAGCTCTATCTTTAACAACACCTCTTGTTTGAAACAAATTGTGGCGTTGATCATGCTCAGCTTTGCTCAATTGCACACTCAATACACATTGTGCAACAAAACTCTTGTATTGATCAGCAGTTTCAGCTCCCATTACTTCCATGTCCTTGTCAGAATCAGAATTGGCGTAATCACATGCAGCAATAAGGGCCAATGTATCATCATCGAAATCATTTGTAGAGTCATATTCACCATCCTCAAGCACCACCATCACATGTTTGGTCCTCCATTCTTTTTCTATGTGACCAAACCCAAAGAATTTGCGACATTAAATATCGCGAATCTTCCCCGTGGAGGCCATGGAAGAGGAACTCTGTCTTGGAACAGCAGATGGTGATGGAGCAGGAGCAGGTGGCATTCGTGATGTGGGCGTGGTGTTCTTGGAGGTGGAAGGCACTGGTGCATTCACACGAGAAGGTGGAGCTGATTGGCATGCAGACCATGAGGAAGTACGACCTACAGAATTATTAGCTCTTCTCTATGATGGTTGATGATCCTGCACTTCAAGTTCAGCTTTGCAAGCAAGATGAAATAAACGAATAATAGTGTTGTTGATGTGGGGTGGCTTTCGGACTCCACCACATCATGTGCGTCAACAATCAAAGTCCGACATCATTGAGACATGGAAGAGAAGGAAGAAGAAGAACCACCGAAAAGAAGCTTGGAAGCACCGCAAGAAGAGGCGGCAGCTGAAGCTGGACCGGCTAAAGCCGGTCCCACACTGGCTAAAGCTGGCCTCATCGGCTAAAGCCAGACTGAACACCGGCTATAGCCAGTCTACCCGAGTCAGCTATGTCATGGCCTTGAAGCCACTATGTTATCTTTCTCCCTAGTGACCAAACTACCCCTAGCTCGTGGCTGCCTATATATATGGGTCACTCTCACCCTCCCTAGGATAGAGATGAATTAAGATAAGAATTGGCATGATGCCCCCTCCCTTGTGGGAACCCAACTAGATCTACATCTATAAATCACCCTCTTTGTTTGGGATCTCTTTTATTTGGGGAATTCTACCTTGATTTGGATCTCTTGCATATAAGAGTGTGTAATTATATCCAATTGATTGGTCTCTTCCCCTCTTGGAATTCTATCCCTTGCAAGTCAATCTCTCACAAGGAATTCTACTTTTGGAGTCTCTTCCTTGTGATTCTATTGAGTTGGTGAATCGGGCCAACAAGGACAACCGGTGTGTATCTTGTGTGTGTGTGTTTGCCTTCGATTTGTTCATCGTGTTCTTCGTGTTCATCCTCGTTCCCCGCCACAAATCTCATGAATCCGTGAAGATCGGGCCACACCCAAGGGGTCACCCCTCATCATATGGTATCAGCAGCTTTTGGTTGCCACGGATTTACTCTTGTTTGTGATTTCCACCATAAATTTTGGAAATCCAAAAAAAATAGCCCCAAAATTGCCTCAAATTTTGATCTCTAGATTTGTTGAGTTTTTTGTGGTTTTGATCCGTACATTTGATGTTTTGGGTGTTGATCTACATTGCCACAAATTTTCTAGCCCCAATTCCCCTTATTTCTCTTGGAATCGCCGATTTTCTCTTCCAATTTCTGTCCAAATCGACAAACAGCTCACACAGAATTTCTCGAAAAAGTCCGAACCGGCTAAAGCCGGCCCTCAGACCGGCTAAAGCTGGCCCATCCATCCCGTTGGTCAACGTCGCCACCGTGCCTCGCCTGCATCGATCCCCTCTGCCTCGACCTTGCATCGCCCGCATCGCTCCTCCGCTCGGCCGACTCCGCCACCGCTCCACGCTCCACGCTCCTGGCTCCTCTTTCGCCCACGCCATGCAGCAGCTTGCCCCCAGCACCTCCCGCTCGCCCACCCCCATTAGCCTCTGGCTCCGCCCCGCGCAACAGGCAGCGCTCGCGCCACACCGCTCCCCGACTGCTCCTCCACCAGCTCGCACGCACGCAGCAAGCCACCGAGCTGCCCACCGCCCCGCCTGGCCCCCGCTCACTCCGCCCAAAGCGCCTCGCCAGACCACTAGCGCCAAGCCACCGCACCACATTTCCGCCTGGAAAAGCCGCCGACCGCCCCTGGCTCCACCTCGCACCGAGCTCCACTCTGCCCAGCGACCACCACCAGCTCCGCGCAGTGACATAGACCGGCTAATTTTGGACCAATCCGGCTAAAGCTAGTTAACATCCGACAACACTAATTTGACATCATTTTAACACCATAATACCCCTTTTGACATCCATTTGATCCTTTGACACAAAAATCTGGCATTATCTTGACACAAATTGTGACAACTTTTGTGAGTCCTTTTTACCCCAAATTTTTGGGCATTAACGTGTGTGTTCCGATTTCGGTTTTTGCGTGCCTTGTTCATGCCAAATAATACCGCGCCTACATCAACATCGCGACGACGGCATCGGCACACCGGAACTCCGACTAGTCTTTTGACTCCATCTTCATCGACATCATCGCAAGTCGCATGTTTTGACACCGCCTAACCTTTGCATAGGTATAACTTGCTTCACCTTTGTAACCCCTTTTCTTCCTTTATGTACCTATCCAATTGAGAGTGGCTTTTCAAGTGTTGCGAAGCGTTGCACAAGTGTCACGACCGTGAGAGGGTTTGTGTGTGTGCCTAAGTTGAGGAAAGCTCCAAAGCAAGCTCGGTGAGAAAGATACAAAAAAGAAGAAATAGCCATTGTGTGACATAGATAGCAAATAAGCTTTTAAGCATAGAAACACCAAAAATCCAAAAAAAGTGTGTGTTCCACCGATACAAAGGAGTTCAAAGCTTGTAAGCAAAAAGAGAGAAAAGAGAAGAGTGGCATCTTGTGCAAATCTTGTTGCTTCTTTCTTATGCAACCAATCTACGGTCTCTCTTGCGTTGGCGTGACACCGAGCTAATAGTCTTCGTTAGGACCTTTTTGTTTCTTGCTCACTTCCTTGGTCACGCTAACCCCATTATATCTTTTGTGTGTGTTTCCATGTTTCCTTGACGTAGATCATCGCTCTTGACATTTGCCTTTGGATTTTACCCACATTTGACAATAGATTTTTCTTTTGATCATTTCGTTTGGCATTTCCACATTTCTTACCCATCCACTATATAGCCTTTTATGTGTGTTCTAACTTGTGCACCACGGTTGTCCTTCGGTGTTTCATCCATTCAATAGTTTCTACGGGAAGTGTTATAATTGTAGTTTTCTAACCACATCACTTTCCACAATATACCTCTAGCTTTGTGACCATGTCTAGGGATGAGTTCAACGCACGACGAGCCGCCATGGACAAAAAGCTCGTCGACTCCTACCAACAACTTGATGACCACTACCTCGCCATGGACAAATAGGTCGCCTCCTTCAATGCCAAGTTTAACGCAAGTTTCGATGACTTCGACGCAAAAGCCGCAAGGATAAAGGACTCGCAAGCAACGCTCATCGCAAGATTGGAGCAATTCATGTCGTCTTTTGACAACTCGGCGCAACAACGTCACCGCTCAAGGTCGCATTCATTAAGATCTTCTTCCCGCTCCAACCATGGGAGTCACCATGAGCGCCATCGACAACCTCACCCTCAAGAGCATGGTGCAAACCATCAACCACATCTTGATAGCCTATGTGAGAGGAAGAAACCTACCCCACGCAAGGATGAGAGCCACATACACATTGCGAGCAAGAGTGATACACCACATGAGTTGAGTGAGGAAATTTTGCTTTCTAACAACTTAACCTCTACTCCTCTTGTGTTGTCTTCTTCTTTTCTAGGTTGCTCAAATGATGATGACATCCATTCCATGGAGATGAGGGACTCCACTATATGTGAGATAAGTGACACCACTATATGTGCGATAGGTGAATCCACTATATGTGAGATAAGTGAATCCACTATATGTGAGATGAGTGAATCCACTATATGTGAGATGAGTGAATCCACTATATGTGAGAGTGAATGCTTCCGCTTTGAGGGCATGAGTGATACACCGAGTGAGACAAGAGTGGTAGTTGATAGGTCAAGTGAGTCCATTTCGATTTCTAACAACTTACCCTCTATCTCGAGTGTGCTCTCTTATGTTGCAATAGATCCCATGGATGAAGCGATGCCAACCTTGGAAAAGATGTACATGGTGCATACACTTGATGATAATTCACCATGCTTAGAAGAGGATGAGCATGTCGGCCACATGGAGCTATCTACTTCAACAACACCTACCTCAAAGGAGTGCGACTTCAAAGGTAACAACATAGGTGTTGGTGATGCCATGATTCCCATAGGGGATATGAACATGCTAAGCTATGAGTATTTCACTTTATCTTCTATTGCATGCAATATGTTGAACAATTGCTCTTTCCCATGAATTGCTTGCAATGATGACAATGATACTTTGGTTGTGACAACCTTGCTGAACAATTGCTCTTTCCCTAGGTTTGTCGACAACAAGGATAAAATTGTGAGCATGTTTTGTTCCCAATGCTTGCAATATTCTTCCATTAATGCAACCAAAATGTTGAACACTTGCTCTTTCAAATGCTTGGTTTGCAATAATGTTAATGTATTTGATGATGAGTTGGCCCCCATAGCTATCTCAACTAATGAAGATTTTGCGCATGATAAGAATGTTTTCACACTTTCATTGCATAATCACCATAAATATTATGATATTATGCTTGATGCTAATGGTGATGTGCAAGCAAAGAGGTGCATCATGATGGATGATGTATTCATCTACCATGCACACACATTATTTTGGCTATCTTTTGTGTGTGTAGGTACGCGGATAACAACATCAACCTCGATTGAGCACGAGTTGGCGAAAAGAGCTCTTGAGAGCATAATACTTGTGAGTTCAAACTCAAACTCCATTCGCATACCCTTCACATGCTATGCATCAAACATGTTGAAAATTTTCTCTTCCATATGGTTTCTTTGCAAGCATGTTGATGACTTTTGTGACACTTGTGCCATTCATGCTCCCATGATACTAAACATTGATGCTTTATGTCTTGCAACATACATGTGGAATGATTTCTACTTCTTTTGTGTTGTGTGCAACCACATTGCTATATTGGCCATGACTTGTCACATGTGTTACCGCTTTGAGTTCATTGGTATTGCATCCAACAAGTTGACAAATTGCTCTTTCTTTTGGTTGGGATGCATAACTACTTGTGATAATGATGTTTTCTTCTACTTTTGGATGAATATGATTTGTGTTGCAACTAATATGATGAAAACTTGTTCTTTCCTATGATTTGTTTGCACACATGTTGATGATGATTTTGACATCTTGCCGTATGTGTTTTTGCCAAACTCTCCTCTTATTGCTTCAAGGATGTTAACTACTTGCTCTTTCCAAAGCCTCGAGTGCAATAATATGCATATCTTTCAACATGAGATGGACACCATGGTCTTCTCAAATTTTGATGGAGTTTTTGTGTTCCCACATTTGGAAGATGTTCAAACAATTTGCTTACACATAGACCTTGCATATGTATTCCCTTTATTATACTTGTGTTGTGCTAATTGTGTTGTGAACAAGAATGGGCATGTCCTTGATGATATACTCCCCTATCACGCACACACATACTTTGCTTGGTCTTTGTTGTGCGTAGGTACACATGGATATTATTGGTGGATGCGCTCCCGCAAGTGGTTTCAATCAATCATTTCTACAACAAGAGCACGCCAACAACTTTGTAAGGTGACCTCCTTCTACTCACGAACTCATGCCATAAACTCCAAGAATTGGCTACTCTTTGAGTGTTGTTTTGCTTTGCTTGTGACCTTTGTAGGCCTCATGGAAGGTGAAGGAACATTGAAGAGTTGCCAAACCAATCTTCGCAAGAATGACCACATGGCGCACTCCAAGTATAATCGCCTACATGATGATGTTGAGTCAACGTCGAGGACGACGTTCTTTGAAGCGGGGGGAGATGATGTGGGGTGGCTTTCGGACTCCACCACTTCATGTGCATCAACAATCAAAGTCCGACATCATCAAAGCGTGGAAGAGAAGGAAGAAGAAGAACCACCGAAAAGAAGCTTGGAAGCGCCGCAAGAAGAGGCGATAGCTGAAGCTGGACTGGCTAAAGCCAGTCCCACACTGGCTAAAGCAGGCCTCACCGGCTAAAGCCGGACTGAACACCAGCTATAGCCGGTCTACCCGAGTTAGCTATGTCATGGCCTTGAAGCCACCTATGTTATCTTTCTCCCTAGTGACCAAACTACCCCTAGCTCGTGGCTGCCTATATATATGGGTCACTCCCCCCTCCCTAGGATAGAGATAAATTAAGATAAGAATTGGCATGATACCCCCTCCCTTGTGGGAACCCAACTAGATCTACATCTAGAAATCACCCTCTTTGTTTGGGATCTCTTCTATTTGGGGAATTCTACCTTGATTTGGATCTCTTGCATACAAGAGTGTGTAATTCTATCCAATTGATTGGTCTCTTCCCCTCTTGGAATTCTATCCCTTGCAAGTCAATCTCTCACAAGGAATTCTACTCTTGGAGTCTCTTCCTTGTGATTCTATTTAGTTGGTGAATCGGGCCAACGAGGACAACCGGTGTGTATCTTGTGTGTGTGTGTTTGCCTTTGATTTGTTCATCATGTTCATCGTGTTCTTCGTGTTCATCCTCATTCCCCGCCACAAATCTCGTGAATCCGTGAAGATCGGGCCACACCCAAGGGGTCACCCCTCATCAGTTGTACTCCTTATAGTCTAAAATATGCTGAATCTCCTTATTCAAACCACCAAAGAAACATGCAAGCATAACTTCATTATCCTCTACAATACCATAACGAATCATGCCTGTTCGTAATTCTTTGATAATATTCATGTACATAATTTTTTCCTTGTTCTAAATGAGCCAATTTTTTAAGCAAATCATGTTGATAATGTGGAGGTACAGAATGAGTACGCATGGCATGTTTTAAACCAAGCCAAGTAGCCGAAATATTAGCATGATTGACTCTACAATATTCAGACCACCAGATAGAAGCAAAATCTATAAATTCACAAGTAGCAGCACTAACACGCAAATGCTCAGGATAGCATAAACATGCAAAACATTGCTCTACTTCTAATTCCCAAGTGAGATAGGCATCAGGATTATATCTACCCTCAAATGGCAGAATATTTAATTTTAGTTTGGCAACATGTTCATCATCATGTACCGGTCGTGGAGGTGGGCGAGCGTTGCGGTTGTATTGCCACGGACGGCCAGGTGCAGGTTCTTGGGCCTTGTCCTCCTCGAGCTCATTTTCATCTTCGAACTCGTTCTCCCCCTCGTCAGCAACATATCCATCATGAGTAGCCGCCTCCGTTGTGGCTGCCGCAGCTGTAACGGTACCCGCAAGTAGCGGTACGAGAGGAACACGGCTAGCACGTGGCATGTGTACACCTGATTGTGGCTGTGGTGGTAAACGGGCCAATACTTCCTAGAACTTGGCGTCGAGCTTGGCATTGAAAGATGCCTCAAGGCCGGCAGTCTTGTCCATCACATCAGAAAGCTTGGAATCAACATTACCCAAGCGTGTGTCCACATCTTGTGCACGCCCCACCAACAACCGAGTGAAGTAGGCATGCCACTCTGCACTCGTCATCTTCTCCAGATCAACATCATCCTTCGCGGTTCTTGTCATGATTAGCACAGAAGCAAGCACAAATATATATACCTACGCACTTTGGAATATGGTGGAATCACGCGTAATCCATCAAGCAGTATACAAAGCTCTTACAAATTCTTACCAAACAGGAGGAAGGTGATATGTAACCAACAAAGATCAACGACTCCCAAAATTACACAAAGCGATTACCATGTGTCGATACAAAGCACGTGCAGAAATATGTGGAGTTGTAGGAAGGCTTATATGGTAGCAAAAACAAAAAATGTCAAAACAATGATGCAAGGTTGAAAGAATGCTCAACAATGGTACTGTGCTGGTCCTAGGCTAGACCGTGCTAGAGACGCGAGCCTAGAACACTAAGGAGGTCACAGCGTTACACAACAAGCACAAAGGAATAGCTCAAAACCAAGATATAAGTGAAGATCACATAGAATTTCTGTGTCAGAAACTTTAGAGGCCAAAAACTTGACTTACAGGACTCTTTTGGCAATTCTGAGCGTTCGGAAGGGCGTACAGTGACAAAGTTATGGCGAGTCAAAGTTTGTTGTCGAAAACTGACCAAGACTGACAAAACTGTCCAATTTGGACTGATTTCGGACTAGACTAGCAGAGCATGGTTAGCCCGACTTGGATGCAAATTTGACTTTTTTTTTGGAATTTTTTTTATGATTTTTTTTGCTCTTCTTCCTCTTGACTAACTCACGGACTCTGGCAACAACACTGGTGAAATTGGAAGGAATGAACAAACCTAATGTGATGGCGGTGGCAGAAGTATATGGTGGAGCGATGGTGCAAACGTGCGGCGGCGGCGTGACAAAGGTGATTCGAACTCGAAACTCTAAGGGAACTAGACACTAAGACCAGCTACTCGATGCGTGGAAGTAGACACAAATTCAACTATGCAAACTAAAAAGACAATGCAAAGGCTCGGGTGGGTTATGGGACGAAGTGATCTAAACCCTAACAGTATTTTTGGCTTTTTTGTGGTTTATTAGCATGAATACATATGCAATCTAGACTATGAAAATAGTAAATCTCACTAATACGTCGCAAACGTATCTATAATTTTTGATGCTCCATGCTTGTTTTACACCAATTGCTTTGTGATTTGTTTACACTTCATGGCATTTTTATGCATTATCCAGGAACTAACCTATTAACAATATGCCATAGTGCCAGTTCCTATTTTCTGCTATTTTCGTGTTTCAGAAAAGTTACACAGGAAATATTCTCGGAATTGGACGAAACAAAAGCCAAAGTTCCTATTTACCTGAAAGGAAGATGGAGTCCAGAGGAGAGACGGAGCCGGACCAAGAGGCGGCCGCACCATAGGGTGGCGCGGGCCACCCCCTGGCCACGCCACCAGGTAGTGTGGGCCCCTGGTCCACCTCCTGACATTGCCCTTCTGCCTATATATTTACTTCGTTGGGAAAACCCTACGGGCCCGAACACTTTTCCACGAAACATACTACAAGCCGCCTCTGGCGTCGACCCGAGTTTGGGAGGGTCTAGAAGCTCTTCTCGGCACCCTGCCAGAGAGGGGAATCATCACCGGAGGCCTTCTTCATCACCATGCCAGCCTCCGGAGTGATGCGTGAGTAGTCTACCATTGGTCTATGGGTCCATAGCAGTAGCTAGATGGTTGTATTCTCCTCCATGTGATTCATGTTTAGATCTTATGAGCTGCCTATCATGATCAAGATCATCGTTATGTAATTCTACATGTTGTGTTTGTTGGGATCCGATGAATATTGAGTACTATGTCAAGTTGATTGTTGATTTATCATGTCTATGTTATTTATGATCTTGCATGCTCTCCATGGCTAGTAGATATCTTGGTCGAGTAGATGCTAGTGACTCCAAGAGGGAGTATTTATGCTTGATAGTGGGTTCATGCCTCTAGTAATCTGGGAGAGTGACAATAACTTCTAAGGTTGTAGATGTGCCATTGCTACTAGGGATAAAACAATAATCTTTTGTTCAAGGATTATTGTATTGTTTACATTACACAGTTTGCTTAAGGCGATAATCTGTTGCTTGCAACTTAATACCCAAGGATTGTTCGGATGATATCCTACGGGTGGATTATTAGTCATAGATGCAGTTGGATTACGGTCTATGTATTATGTTACAATGCCCAAGTGAATCTCATAGTGATCTTCATGACATGTACATGCATTGTTACGCATTCTTTATTTTGTCAATTGCCCAACTGTAATTTGTTTACCTAGCATGTTATTTATCTTTATGGAGAGACACCTCTAGTGAACTATGGACCCCGGTCCATTCTTTTACATGTATATTACCATCTACTGCAAGCACCGTTTACTTTCCGCAAGCATTATTTACATACTGCAAACAAACATCTTTTTCCACACGATACGTTTAATCCTTTGTTTTCAGCAAACCAGTGAGATTGACAACCTCACTGCAAGTTGGGGCAAAGTATCTTGGCTGTGTTGTGTGCAGGTTCCACGTTGCTGCCGGCGCCGGTAGTGCGCCCTGCCAAAAGCCAGTTAGCAACAACCTTCAGAAGTGGTTTCTTTCTCATACTGGTCGATTAAACTTTTGTTTCATGCTGAGGGAAAACTTACTGCTGTGCTCATCACACCTTCCTCTTGGGGTTCCCAACTGGTCTGTCAACACCGCACCATCAATAAGTTTTCTGGCGCCATTGCCGGGGAGAAAGAGGATTTCTTCAAGGGGAGTCTCTCACTTCCAATCTTTTTACTTTGTTATTGTTTTGATTGGTTTATTTACTTTATCTTGTTTGCTTCTTTTTATCAAAAATACAAAAAAATAGTTCCTTTTCTAGTTGTTATTTTTGCTTGTCTGTTGTAATATTGCTAAAATGAGTACTCCTGAGAACACCAAGTTGTGTGACTTTACTAGCACAAACAACAATGATTTCATCTGCACTCCTTTTGCACCACCTTCTCCTGAGGCAAATTTCTATGAAATTAAACCTGTTTGTTAAATCTTGTTATGAAAGAGCAATTTTCTGGTGTTAGTACTAATGATGCTGCTGCTGCTCATCTCAACAATTTTGTTGAGCTAGGTGAGATGCAGAAGTATAAGGATGTAGACAGAGATATTATTAAGCTTAAGTTGTTTCCTTTCTCTTTGAGAGGAAGAGGTAAGGATTGGTTGCTATCTTTGCCTAGAAATAGTATTGATTCTTGGGTTAAGTGCAAAGATGCTTTTATTGGAAAATATTATCCTCATGCTAAGATTATATCTTTGAGAAGTGACATTATGAAGTTTAAATAGTTTGATAATGAACATATTGCTCAAGCTTGGGAAAGAATGAAATCTTTGATAAAGAATTGTCCCACTCATGGACTGACTACTTGGATGATCATCCAAACCTTTTATGCAGGACTAAAGTTTTCTTCAAGAAACCTTCTAGATTTAGCTGCTGGAGGTACTTTTATGTCCATCACTTTGGGCGCCGTAACAAAGCTCCTTGATAATATATGATAAATTATTCTGAATGGCACAGCGAGAGAGCTCCACAAGGTAAGAAGGTAAATTATGTTGAAGAAACCTCTTCCTTGAGTGATAAGATTGATACCATTATGCTTGTTAATGGTAAGGAGCATATTGATCCTAATAATATTTCTTTAGCCTCTTTGGTTGCTCAAGAAGAGCATGTTGATGTGAACTTCATTAGAAATAATAATTTCAACAACAATGCTTATAGGAATAATTTTGGTAGCAACAATTATAGGCCATATCCTTCTACTAATGGTAATGGTTATGGTAATTCTTATAGTAATTCTTATGGTAATTCCTCCAACAACAATAGGAGTGTGCCCTCTGATCTTGAAGTCACGCTTAAGGAATTCATTAGTAAACAAACTGATTTTAATAGGTTCATTGAGGAAAAGTTTGGTAAAATTGATGTTCTTGCTTCTAAAGTTGATAGCCTTGTTCTTGATGTTGAACTTCTGAAATTAAAGGTTATGCCTCATGATGTGAAATAAAGCAATACTTTGAATGCCATTCAAGTTAGAATTGATGATAATGTTAGGATGTTAGCAGAATTGCATGCTAGGTGGGAAAGAGAAGATGAGATTGCTAGAAATATAACTAAAGTTTGTACTATTACCACCACTAGTGATGTTGTTTTAAATGCTAGCAAACCTCCTACTTTTAATGGTAGAGTGATTGGTGTAGAGAAATTCCCTACTCCTTGTGCAAAATTGCCTAAAACTATGGAAACTTTTTCTAATAAAAGTGCTGAAATTTCTCAGAGTATGGGAGACAATAGTTCTACTACCTTTGATAGTAATGATTTTGATGTTGATGGTTGTAATATTTCTGAAGTAATTTTGTTCTTGCATAAGCTTGCTAGAAGTCCTAATGCTATTTCTATGAATATGGCTTTTACAAAACATATTACAAATGCTCTCATGCAAATTAGAGAGGATAAGTTAAAACAAAAAGATTCTATTCCTAGAAAGTTAGAAGATGGTTGGGAGCCCATCATTAAGATGAATGTGAATGATTTTGATTGTAATGCTTTATGTGACCTTTGTGCAAGTATTTCTGTTATGCCTAGAAAAATTTATGATATGCTTGGTTTACCATCGTTAGAAAATTGTTATTTTGATGTTCCTCTTGCTGATGTTGCTAAGAAGAAACCTTTGGGGAGGATTAATGATGTTCTTATTATGGTTAACAATAACCTTATTCCCGTTGATTTCCTTGTTTTGGATATTGAATGCAATGCTTCTTGTCCTATTATTTTGGGAAGACCTTTTCTTAGAACTGTTGGTACTATTATTGATATGAAAGAAGGCACCATTAGATATCAATTCCCACACAAGAAAGGTATGGAACACTTTCCTAGAAAAATATAAAAGCTACCTTTTGATTCTATCATTAGAGCAAATTATGAACTTGATGCTTCTTCATTTAAAAATACTTGATTCTCACTTTCTGCACCTAATCAAAGGCGTTAAAGAAAAGCACTCTTGGGAGATAACCCAATGTTTTCTTTTCAGTAATTTTTCTTTTTGTTGAGTCTTGGAAGTTATTACTACTGTAATGACCTCTCCTTATCATTTTTATTTTGTTTTTGTGCCAAGAATAACCTCTAATTGGAGGAAGGTAAGATTTGGGGAAGTTGTTGTCCCGAAACAAATTTCTGCGCTTCACCGTAAACATTCGTGAAAATTCCCAGGACGTCATTTTGATCTACGATTTCTTATGCACATGCCCCAGGTTATTGTCTAACTTTCATTAGTTTTGCACTTTTCGATTTGAGAAACAGAAGATTTTCGAAAAAAATCGATCTTTACCTGCTGTTCTGTTTTAACAGATTTCTGCCACTATTTGTGTTTGCCTCTTGATCTCTTTCTTTTTGAGTTCTTTTGATCATGGAACTTTTAGAAGAATTTGCTACAGTAGCTAATGTTTTAATGTATGTGGTACTTGAGTTTAAACTGAACCAAAAGTGGATTTACTATCTTGCATAAACTAATGTTGCTAATGAGAATTGTGTGTAGTTTTGTATGAAGGAAGTTTTCGAGTGTAGGGAAAGGAGAATGATGAGATGAGATGAAGTATGGACAAAAGCTCAAGCTTGGGGATGCCCATGTCACCCTAATAAATATCCAAGAAGTACAAGTGTCAAAGCTTGCGGATGCCCCAAGGCACCCTCTTCTTCATCAACAAAAATATCAGGTCATCTTTCAAGACACTACATTTTTATTGCTTCATATGCTATGTGTTTTTCTTGGAGCGTCTTTATTTTTGCTTTCATTTTTTCTTTTGTTTTGTTTGCTGTAATAAATGGTTGGACTCCAACATATTTCTTTTGGAGAAGACACACTCCGTTTTCATTGCCTAGAACACTCTAGTTCTCACTTTTATCATTCAACGAGTGTTCTCTTTTTCTAGTACTGCGTTTAGCTTTTGTTTTTCGCCTTTGTTCTTGTTCGGAACTTGTTAGTTCTTTGTAGCTAGGTGTGTTTAGACCTCTGGTCTTTGCTACTTTTCATCTTTGAGAGTTGTTTCAAATAGGTTGATTGCTGTTGGAAAAGAGTAAAATGTTTCATGCTTATAGTGATGCAAAAAGGGAGCTTGTTTAGACTGTGGCTTAGACTTTAGCATGTCATGCTTGATATTATTTTGATTATATGCTTAGTAGTTATTGTTGTAGCATGACTTGTCTCAAATAACTGAGAGTGCTTAATGTGCCTTTGAAAGAATCATGCGTTGTTTTTATCTTATAGAAGCATAATATTGTTGTATTCTCCTTTGATGCTTTATTTGGGTTGACTTGGCGCATGCTTACACCATTGATAAGGATCACGCCGATGATCCTTGAGTTTTGTCCCGATCTTTCACAGCGAGTCAACCCGGTAGATAATCTTCGAATCACGCGATGAACGCAACCTGAAGAAGAGGAACGAATCCAGCAAGCAACGTGAAGAGAATCAACACGCCTCAAACCTGAGCCTGATAATCCTTGATGAACACAAGAACCTTCACAGCAATATATTTGATAAGATAGATGACGGCAGCGCCGTCCCCGGAGGGATGCTACACGCAGCACACAACTCAATGTTTAGACTAAAATTCTGAACTCCCTAAACCCTAAACTGCTGGCCTCCTTATATAGATGGCCAGAAAACTGTTGGGCTTGGACAGGCCCAAACCCAAAACACAAATAAAACTAAGTGGCCCATAACATGACCTGACACACGAAATAACATGAACAGATATGCAAACTAATGACACAGCCTTAGACTTAATTATCTCATATCGTAGGTCGTCCTGGCGTGCCAATCTGCAACGAGCTTCCCTCATCTTGGTGGAGTCCTAAAATTGGGCTTCACCTCCTCCGTCGTGCCCATATCATCCTCCCTCCCTTCAAAAAGCGTTGTCCCCAATGCGTGAGGGTCTGCTCTGATACCACATGATAAGGATCACGCCGATGATCCTTGAGTTTTGTCCCGATCTTTCACAGCGAGTCAACCCGGTAGATAATCTTCCAATCACGCGATGAACGCAACCTGAAGAAGAGGAACGAATCCAGCAAGCAACGTGAAGAGAATCAACACGCCTCAAACCTGAGCCTGATAATCCTTGATGAACACAAGAACCTTCACAACAATATATTTGATAAGATAGATGACGGCAGCGCCGTCCCCGGAGGGATGCTACACGCAGCACACAACTCAATGTTTAGACTAAAATTCTGAACTCCCTAAACCCTAAACTGCTGGCCTCCTTATATAGATGGCCAGAAAACTGTTGGGCTTGGACAGGCCCAAACCCAAAACACAAATAAAACTAAGTGGCCCATAACATGACCTGACACACGAAATAACATGAACAGATATGCAAACTAATGACACAGCCTTAGACTTAATTATCTCATATCGTAGGTCGTCCTGGCGTGCCAATCTGCAACGAGCTTCCCTCATCTTGGTGGAGTCCTGAAATTGGGCTTCACCTCCTCCGTCGTGCCCATATCATCCATGATAAGGATCACACCGGTGATCCTTGGAGTTTTGTCCCGATCTTTCACAGCGAGTCTACCCGGATAGAAATCTTCCAATAACGTGAAGAACGTCACCTGAAGAAGAGGAACGAATCCAGCAAGCAACGTGAAGAGAATCAACACGCCTCAAACCTGAGCCTGATAATCCTTGATGAACACAAGAACCTTCACAGCAATCTTTATTAGAAACATGGCAGCGCCGTTTCCCCAGAGGGATGATACACGGTGGAGCACACGATAGTTTTCAACTAAACAACTGAACCCCCTAAACCCTAACCTGCTGGCCTCCTTATATAGATGGCCAGAAAACTGTTGGGCTTGGACAGGCCCAAACCCAAAACACAAATAAAACTAAGTGGCCCAAAACATGACCTGACACACGAAATAACATGAACATATATGCAAACTAATGACACAGCCTTAGACTTAATTATCTCATATCGTAGGTCGTCCTGGCGTGCCAATCTGCAACGAGCTTCCCTCATCTTGGTGGAGTCCTGAAATTGGGCTTCACCTCCTCCGTCGTGCCCATATCATCCTCCCCCCCTTCAAAAAGCGTTGTCCCCAACGCGTGAGGGTCTGCTCGAAAAGGTGGCGGAATATCAATAATAGCAGCACATATATTCGCCGTCTTCAAGTCTTGCTTGCCTTCCTCACCACATCCTCCCTCTTGGCCTGCTCGACTTGATACAGCCCTAGGTGATTGCACCTCTTTTCTTCGCCAAATAAACGTGTACTTAGGCGCCTCCACCTTCTTCTTCTCAATCCTTGCTGGAACCTTGCGTTGCTGAACATGAACCTGCTTAGCACGACCCTGCAAAATAGTAATGCCTGGGCCACACAACTGACGAACACGTCCATCCTTGCCTGTATGCACACGCACTGCTGCTCCAACAAAACGTCTCCGAGGTGTTCTCGCAAAACTGTGGCTGACTACCCGCGGCACCATATGCACCGGAACACGATCAGCACCACCGTCATCAGTCTGAACACCCATGTCAACACGAACTGGAAGTGGAACACATGGAACACATGCTGACATATCCTGCCCTTCATCAATAAGAGGCTTGACTTCAACCGGCTTGTCACTAACAAGAACAACTGGCTTGTCATCTACAGGCTTGGCTGAAACAATATCACCACGGACGCTCTTCGCATCATGCTCCTCATGCTGCACCTGAGCTAGCCCTGGTTGTGGCTTAGCTTTATGCAACTTCTCCTTGCGAACCACCAACACAACATCGGACTTGATTTGATCATCTCTCATAGGCTTCAAAGTCCGCTGTTTGCCATCATGCACGAAAGAATATGTATTTGCTCTCCCAGCATGCATAGCATTGTGATCATACTGCCATGGACGTCCAAGTAACAGTCCACACACCTCCAGTGGCAACACATCACAGTCCACCTCATCAACATAGTCATCAACTGTAAATGGCACACGCACCTTGTGAGTAATCTTCAGCATACCGCAGCTATTAACCCACTCAACATGCCTCGGTTCTGGAATACGCCATGTGGATAAACCCAAAGCCTCCACAACCGCCTTGCTAATGCCATTACAGTAACTACCACTGTCAATCATCAACTTGCATGCTTTGCCTTTGATTATGCACTGCGCCTGAAATAAATTTCATCGCTGGCCTCTATCCGCTGTCATGCAAGTCTCATCATGTACTCATTTGAGTTGCATATTCAGCCCACTCAATGGTACAACCTCCTCCACGACATCCTTGACAACATCAGCCTTGACAACATCAACCGCTGACAATTCAGAATTCGTGGCTACCACCTTGCTAACTGTCGGCAATGGAACAACTGTCAACTTCTCATGAGTAGTCACAGCTGTCGCGACCTTCGGTATAGGAGCTATGCTCTTGCCAACATCCTCTATCCGATGCACAACCTTGGGTGGCTGCTGAATCACTTCTACGGTTACCATGGGCTTTCGAGAAGGAACCACGGTGCTAGAAGGGATAAAGCACTCTCGCAGAAATTTTCTGAAATTTGCCCAAGTTGCAGAGGTAATGCTCTTCTCGCTCAATGCTTTATGCCACCAACTGTATAGCCTGGCATCCACGCGTCGGTCTGCAAGAGCCAAACGGTGAGAATCATTCAAGTTTTGATCATAGGTAGCACACCTGTAGAAACCCTGTAGCATATGACGTTCCCATGACTCATACTCTTCAGCTGTTGCATCATAGGTCAGTTGCCAATTGATCTCATATGCATCATATGCTAAAACACCATCCAGCAGGTCAAGATAATCCTTGAAAATATCGCTAGATTTCTTGCCCATGCGACACTTGTAGCCATAATAATCACCTGGAAAAGAATCCATCTTGTGCCTCTTGGTCTGTCACACCAAACTCTGAAAGAACGTGTGTACCAAACCGAGAAATCCAAGAACTGCTGCAATCAAGTACTTATTTTCCACAGTACCTATGCGAACCCAATGTGTTCCCAATCTGATTTGAATACACCGCTGGCCAGGAATTAAAGGAAACAATCAATTCCAACTGAGTTCCGCAGCACAGCACCAAGAAAACGAGCCAGAAACAAGCGGACGTGCTGGCGCTTGACCACAGAGACTGTCTGTGGTCGAGCGAACACGCCAACGGCCCCAACCTGGCGAGCGAGCGAGCGAGCAGGGGCGATGCGAGGCCTGATCGTCCAGAGAACACTCGATCTTGGTAGAATCCAAAGTGAAACCTACCATGAGAGTAGTGTAGTCAAAATAGACATCATCTGACTTCTCCTTCTTGCTAACAATCGCTAAAAAACCCATCACGTGGCAGAGACAAATCGTGGAAACAGTGCAGATTTCGCACCTAAAGCAGTACCCTAGGTGCCAGCGCGGTGACACGGCAGAAGAACGAGTGAAACCGACCGTGCTGCAGAAATTCTCCAAAAACGTGTACACCAAACCCAGCCTTCACTGATTCCTCAATACCAAATAATTTTACCTGTGCTTTTTCCCGTCTTGCGTAGCCGAGATCGCTGATGCAAACTATCTTTGTGTCAGCGCGCGGGACGAATTAAACGAAACCAAGGCAAACAATCTTTGTGTCGCTAGAGCACGGAGATCGTCTGTGCTGAGGTGCGGATGCGAACAGCGATTCCCACGAGACCGGCGTACGAGCCAAGTCTGGCCCGAGCACGAGGCAGTCTGGGCGATCCGCTGAGATGGGCCGGCCCAAGAGACAGCAGGTGCTGCCCACAGCCACAGCAGGTGCAGCGCACAGGACGAGCTGGTGGAGATCGATCCCGATCGGATCTGTAGCGATCCTGGCCGATCGGATCTGGCCAGCGCTGGGACCCAGGCTGGAGCGAGCTGGTCTTTTTTTTTTCTCTGAATCAAATCGGGCCAGCAATCATGGGCTGGTCCTGGCGCTGAGGGGATCGAGCCTGGGGCAGCGTCCCTCGCTCGCCTGGCCGGCTCGGATGCGCTCGAGTTTTGTCCCGATGAAGTCCCTGGGAGATCGGCAGTCGCCCGCCCCCAGACAACCTCCGTCCTGGGGCGACGGGCGGGCAAGTACCTTTTTTTTAACCTTTTCGCTGTGCGATCGGATTTGCCCAGGCAACGACGAGAACCAGCGAATGGAATTGCAATGCCTGGACTCCAACGAATCAAACAATCTTGATCAGAATTTGGTGGCAATCTCGATTGATCCGTGACTACCGATGAAGAACTATGCAATCTGAAAACTCTCAGAACAATTCCCCAAGCACAATCTCACAATCCCACCTTGCCAATTTGCTGATCAAAATCTGCGGATCTAAAAACTGTTCGAGAAACAAGAACAATCTGCAGATCAAACAATCAACAGAAGATACTCACTGTGATCAACCCAGTAATCTGATACCACATGATAAGGATCACACCGGTGATCCTCGGAGTTTTGTCCCGATCTTTCACAGCGAGTCAACCCGGTAGATAATCTTCCAATCACGCGATGAACGCAACCTGAAGAAGAGGAACGAATCCAGCAAGCAACGTGAAGAGAATCAACACGCCTCAAACCTGAGCCTGATAATCCTTGATGAACACAAGAACCTTCACAGCAATATATTTGATAAGATAGATGACGGCAGCGCCGTCCCCGGAGGGATGCTACACGCAGCACACAACTCAATGTTTAGACTAAAATTCTGAACTCCCTAAACCCTAAACTGCTGGCCTCCTTATATAGATGGCCAGAAAACTGTTGGGCTTGGATAGGCCCAAACCCAAAACACAAATAAAACTAAGTGGCCCATAACATGACCTGACACACGAAATAACATGAACAGATATGCAAACTAATGACACAGCCTTAGACTTAATTATCTCATATCGTAGGTCGTCCTGGCGTGCCAATCTGCAACGAGCTTCCCTCATCTTGGTGGAGTCCTGAAATTGGGCTTCACCTCCTCCGTCGTGCCCATATCAACCATGTTTTGACTATAAACCAGTCGCCTCAAGCCTCTATGATCATTTGGTTTTTGACTTATGATATCACTTTATGCTTTGGTTAATAATGTTTTATCGCTATGCATGATTATGGCCGTTATTGCTCTCTTAGTTGGTTGCTCCCAGTCTTTTGCTAGCCTTTACCTATACTGAGAGGGAATACTTCTCGTGCATCTAACTCCCAAAAACCAAAGTTTTCCTAAGAGTCCATTACAAATTCCTATGCATGGTATTTCAAAACATTCCAAGCAAATTTTCATGTGCTACCTTTCAAAACCTTCAAAATACTTCTCATTTTGTGACACTGTTTTCAGCTCACGAGGACATAGTGGTCAAGATTATTATCTTCCATATTAAATTAAGTACCCCTCGACTTGCATGCTTCATCTACTCGTCATTAATTTTGCAAGAGAGCTGGTCAGACCATTGTAACCTTCATAAAAAAGGCACTCCTCCATGGTATGTGAAAGTTGGTGGGCACCCAAAGGATTCGGTTAGCCATGGTTTGTGAAAAGAAAAGTGGGGAGGAGTGCCAAACTTTATAAAAGAGCATATATATGCCAATTTTTCAAGAACTCGGAACCGCTCTCAACTTATTTAGTATGGAAGATAGCAAGAACCCCATTACCAGTCGTTGACAAGAACAACCACCTCTCAAAACAAATTTTTATCTCTGTTTTACAAATGAAAAGCTCTAGCACATGTTAAATCCCTGCTTCCCTCTGCAAATGGCCTTTCTTTTACATTTATGTTGAGTCTTCATCTTCTACCTTTATGCACCGATTAAGAGAGCATAGTTGTCATTCTGAGTATAATGTGCATAGTCCCAAAATTTATTATTGATTGATTCATGATTATGGTATTGCTTGTTCTCAAATTATTTGTACCTAGTCACCCTCTTGAACTTTGAAGGTGTCCTATGCATTTATGTTTTGCTACTCCACGAGGGACAAGCTGAATACCACTTTGTTATGTTTTCTATATGCTAAAAACAAACAAACACCTTTCAATGCATTATTACTCATGATCCTTTGTTTGTGTTTCTTTTCATGTTGTAACATGGTTGCTAAGTTCTATGGTTAGAATTATATCTCTTATTCCCATGTTTAGAGTACTTTGATCTCAGCATGCAATGCTTTACTTTAAGTTGATCAAGATTGTGTTGGGTGCATATCACCTAAAAAATTATTGTTTTATTATCACTTACCTACTCGAGGACGAGCAGGAGTTAAGCTTGGGGATGCTTGATACGTTGCAAACGTATTTATAATTTTTGATGCTCCATGCTTGTTTTACACCAATTGCTTTGTGTTTTGTTTACACTTCGTGGCATTTTTATGCATTTTCTGGAACTAACCTATTAACAAGATGCCACAGTGCCAGTTCCCGTTTTCTGCTGTTTTTGTGTTTCAGAAAAATTACACAGGAAATATTCTCGGAATTGGACGAAACAAAAGCCAAAGTTCCTATTTACCTGAAAGGAAGACGGAGTCCAGAGGAGAGACAGAGCCGGACCAGGAGGCGGTCGCACCATAGGATGGCGTGGGCCACCCCCTGGCCATGCCACCAGGTGGTGTGGGCCCCTGGTCCACCTCCTTACATCGCCTGATGAAGATTGTTTGGCCCGATCTTTCACGATGCACCTCCTGATCCAATGGATCTGATAAGATCTTCCAATCACGTGAGCGATACACGTAACCTGAAGGCGGGGGAACGTCAATTCTGCGAGCAACTCATCGATGTAGACAAACCTCATGCCGAGCAGATGAATCCAATGAGCAACTCGATGATGAACAGCGAGCCTCACGCCGAAGCACGACAATACTTGTATAACAAGCACCTTCATGCAAAGTATACTGGATAACTAGACAAACGTCAGAGACGCCGTCTCAATACGCCAACCTCGGAGGGATGGTGCACACACGTGGGAACTATAAGTTCTACATAATTTTCAGCCACCCTAAACCCTAGCTGCCCAGCCTCCTTATATAGACGGCTAGAAAACTATTGGGCTTGGACAGGCCCAAACCCAAAACATAAAATAAAATCCTAATTGGCCCACAATGTGACCAGGCTAAGAAATAACATGAACAAATACAAATTAATGACATAGCCTTAGACTTAATTATCACATATCGTAGGTCGTCCTGGCATGTCAATCCTCATCATCCTCCCCTTCTTGGAAAGGCATTGTCCTCAATGCCAAAGGGTCTTCTCATAAAACATGGCATCAAATCTGCAATATCGCCACTGTCCATCTTCAAGCCTTGCCAGCCTGCCACACCACACCTCCCTCTCGGCTAGCTTGACTTGCCTTTGGCGCCTTTGAGTCTTCGGCCTTTAGCTCCAATGATTGAGACACAAACACATCATCTGAGTGCAATCTGGAAACACACCTAGCAGATCACCCAAAATAAACAGGACAAATTCCTACAGACCAAGGGTCCAAATAAGCTGAGTATGCCTGTCAACGCAATCTGAAAATTGGATGCAAACCAGACACATCACCCGAAACAAACAGGACAAATTCCTATATGCCAAGAGTCCAAATGACTTTAATCTGCCACCACGTCTTGAAAATCTGAACTAATGTCTCCTTTTTATTTTTTCCCACACGCAGATGCTATAAAAAATTGGAACCTAATGCAAACCCTAAACTTCACGTGAATCAGCAATTATCATTGGAAACTCCCTAGAATTAGTGTCCACTTGAAGACCAAACTAATTTGCACCAAATTTGTTTTTCCTATGATGGCCCGTAGAAAAAGTCTTATGTACCAAGCAATTGGATCTTTTCCCTTCCTTTTTCTTTTCACGTATCAGCACTGAGCTCACCAAAATAAAAGGAATCAAAACTGATTGATCTGACCTCCTAGATTTTCTCATTTGTTGATGGATTTCGTGTCGCAAGAACACGGGGTACCATGCCACGGACCCAAAGATTCGAACGCAGGGGGCTGAACGTGGGAGATCTTGGATCGCAATGAAACACGGTGACGGAAGCCTCGAGCCGTCGAACGCACAACACACTGCAGAGAGGGATGCCGAGCTTTACCCAGGTTCAGGGCCCTCGTGGTGAGGTAAAACCCCTACTTCTTGCCTTCTTGTATTACGATGCGACACCTCGCGAGGAGTACAAGGTCTTGGTTACAAAGCTCTAGCTGGCCAGAGGTTGAGGAACCTGCGTGCCCAACTAGCAGCCTGAAGAAGATGAAGATTCGATCCCCTCTAAGGGGTGGCCTCCCCTCCTTTTTATAGCGCCAAGGTCCTCCTTCCCCTTATCTTCTTGGGGAAGGGGTTGCCACACATGGCCAAGGAGGGAGGACAACTGTAGACTTTATTCTTCCGTGGACGTAGTCTTCGTAGAGTAGTGGCGCCGGTCCACCGGAGTGGGAGGAGGAAGCTGACGTCTTCCTCTGGCGCCCTGCACCGTCCACGCTATTTTTAGGGGGGTGGCCAACAACCACTATGCCTCTTTATGCAGGCGCGGCGAAAGTTGGTCTCCTCCCTGTCGGGGGTAGCGTGGGCGGTACGCGGTCTTCTGTCCTTTATCTTCTTGCTCTGCACGCAAACGTGCTGAGCTGACGTGGACGTGGTCCCTCTCCTCACCAGCGGGACCTCGTGAGGAGGTCTTCTGGTCCTTAGCGGTTTTGGTCGTCGTTCTCCTCATGAGGCGCCTCCTCATGAGGGTCTTCTCAATAGCTTCGGTCGTAATTTCTCCCCTGGGCTGAAGATGGGCTGATGAAGAGGCCCAGGAGCAGGTGGACTGGGATACCCCGGTATCCAGAACACTGACAGTAGCCCCCGAGATCCGGCACACGAACGCGCCCTCTCGAGGGAGCGAAGGGCCGGGGGCCCCAGAAGCTGCTGGGCCCTCCAATGGCACGCGTCAACCATGCGGTCAGAGGACCATGTGAAGATGCAGAGGCAACGGACGCGTGGCACGACCGCAGCTGGTGAGACAAAACGGCGGGCGACGATGTAGTCCCCGAGGCATCAACCGTCATGATGGCGCGTCGTTTCACTGTAGAGCACCGCGCCAACGCTTTGGTTCCCGCGCTGAGATTTGACGCGATGACGCCGGCCGCGCCCCTTAAATACAGTCTCCTCGAGACCTCCGGCACACCTCACCTTCTTCCTCCAGTGCCACTTCTTCTCCCACGCTCCCCAAGCCTATGGATCCCTCCGCCTCCTCCGCCACCGCTGGATCGAGCTCGGGGGCGAAACACCGCGGATGCCCCCCCCGGCAGCGGGAACAAGGCGAAGATCCCAACCCGGTGGATGCCCGGCGCCGGTGGCCCCCTGCGCATTGGCGCGCCGTGGCAGGGCGAGGCGAACCGCGCCGCCCCGGGGACCTCTGGCGCCCTGACCCTTCGGGGTCCTGCGCTTGGAGGCGCTCTGAACTCGCCGTCACCATCACCGTTGGCGGCGGCGCCGGCTCCCCGCTCCCCGGGGAGCATTGATCAAGTACTCCGGGAGGTGGAGGCTGCCCTGGGCCCCCTCCCCCACTGCAGATGGCCCGGGGCTGCAGGAGGCGGCCCCATCGGCGAACGGGGTGGTTGCCACTCCCCGCCCCTTGGCGGCGGCAATGCTGGGACCCCTCATCGCCCTGGGGTCCCACTTCCTGGAGCTCCTCGTCATCGTCGATGTCTAGAGCTTCAACTCCCTCCGGCTGCCCGACGTGGTCCGGAGGGTGGTCTACGCCCCCGGGGCAGCCTCCGGGGAGATCACCCTGGGGGAGCAGAGCAGGCCAGATCTCTTCTGGCCTGTGGACATCCTCCTCGGAGCGGGCGGCAATGCCGTCCTCTCCGGGCGTTGGAGGGTTTTTGCCCTCGGCCATCGCCTCTGCGTCGGCGACCACCTCGTCTTCCGCTTCAAGCTGGGGGCGCTGGAGGCCTCGGTGTGGATCTTCTCCTCCGCCGGTGTCCGCCGCACCTACCCCCAGCCCGCGGCGTAGTGAAGGGGAGATCTTGGCGCGGTAGCCTTCTAGGGAGGGGAGCTAGTCTCCTCCCCGCTTTTGCTGTCTAGTCCTTGCCGGTGGGGTATGCCCCGCCGTGCTTTTGCTCCTTCCCCCACTAGGGTTGTTTTAATGAAATCTCCTCATTAGCTGTCTTGTTTTTTGCTTCTGACTGCTCGTCATTGTCCTGGTCATCCGCACGCTCGAGAGCCCTAGTGAGTTATTAACGCCGTCGGGAGGCTTCCCTGCACCTCAGAGCTCAAGACGGGGTCAGCGCCGGTGACGACACTGGACGATTCCTGAGACAGAGGTTGAAGAAAGAGTTGGAAAAGAAAAAACCCCAAATCCCCGAAAACGAAAAAACAAGTCGATAAAACAAACGAAAAAAGAAGGCGAATAAGATGCCCCTGTGACCGGCACAGGGACCTTCTCCGTCGTGGAGGAGCGCGGCACTATCTGTGCCAGCAGCTAAGAGCAAATTGTCGTGCGTGGCGATTCACGGGGCCTTCCTCGTCGTTGAGGGAAGCTGGACCCTCACAGACGTGAAAACGTCGACGCTTAAGAGAGCCCAGAGACCATCGACACCTCGTTAAGGGTTGCTCACGAGGTGAAGGGCCTGGCGCGGACCTCCGGATCTGCGTCTCCTTCGCAAGATGATCGGAGCGGCCTTGGTCTTCAATAATCCTGCCACGTTGGGCCTTCCTCGATAGAGGGAATCTTCCTGCGGATGCTTTGTGCATCGACGCATCCTTGCTCCCTCGTGAGGGTTGCTCACGAGGCTCGTGAGGGTTGCTCACGAGGCGCTGGTCCTTAATAGGTGCCTTGGGCACACCTCGGACTTTTCTCGAAGATTTTTTATTTCCTGGTGTACTTCGCGAGGAACTAAGCACCATGGGTACTTGGAGGTGATCGATAACAGGGCCGTCGCCCCCGATCAGAGCTCATTCCCTTTGGATTTTTCGGGCTTGCTGTTTTCTGGACGAAGGCCCCAGCATAGACACCGTGCCTAGCCCCCTTCCGCGTGGAGTACAATAGAAAATAAATGGACTTCATGCCATTTTAATATCATGCCGAAGCAGAGGCGCTATATTGTGCAATAACTTAATATCAGTGCTTAAGAGCAGTTTGAGCTGATACAAGTGCCATGAAAACGGTCTTTATCTCCTCGTGAGGAACCTACAGGTAGAACTTTTGCAGATGAGCTATGTTCCACGGGTTCCCCACCGGCACGCCTTCTGCGGTTTCCAGCCGCGCCGAGCCTGGCCTGGCGATGTGCGTCACCTTGAAGGGTCCCTTCCACATTGGAGATAGCTTGTGCAGGCCCTCGCGAGAGAGTATTCTCCTCAGCACTAGGTCGCCGACCTCCAGGGTCCTTGCTCGAACATGGCGGCTATGGTAGCGGCGTAGTCCTTGCTGGTACCTCGCGGCGCGGAGCGCGGCTTGGCACCGAGCTTCTTCGAGCTGGAGGAGGCGGTCCTTGATGAGGTCCTCTTGGCGAATTTCGTCGAAGGCGAGCACTCTTGGCGACCCGAACTTGACGTCGGTGGGAAGAACAGCCTCCACCCCATAGACCAAGAAGAAAGGGGTCTCTCCAGTGGGTTTGGTGGCGGTAGTCCTGATGGACCACAAGATGGATTGGAGGTTGTCTAACCATTTTTTGCCGCAGGCTTCGGGCTTGGCGTTGAAGCTTCTCATCTTGAGTCCCTTGAGGACCTCGGCATTGGCACGCTCGGCTTGGCCATTGCTCCTGGGACAGGCGACGGAGGCGAAACAGATCTTGATGCCGGCTGATGCGCAGTATTCCCGGAACAGCCCGCTGGTGAACTGGCTGCCGTTGTCGGTGATGATGCGGTTAGGCACACCAAAGCGACAGACTAGCCCACGGATGAACTTGAATGCGGACCTGGCCGGGATTGTGCACACCGGCTCCACCTCCACCCACTTGGTAAATTTGTCGATGGCGACGTAGAGGTAGCGGTAGCCCCCTTGCGCTCTAGGGAATGGACCGAGGATGTCCAGCCCCCAAACTGCAAAGGGCCAAGTGAGTGGGATGGTTTGCAGCTCTTGCGCCGGCTGATGAATATGTTTGGCATGGAATTGGCACGCCTCGCACCTCTTGACCATCTCCGCCGCATCCCCGAGCGCTGAAGGTCAGTAGAAGCCGCTTCGATATGCCTTCGCGGTGAGAGTTGAAGCAGAAGCATGATGCCCACATTCGCCGGCGTGGATGTCCTTGAGAAGCTCTTGGCCTTGGTGAGTAGATATGCACTTCAGAGCGACGCCGTTTGGGCGACGCCGGTACAACTCGCCATCCTTGATGCAATAGCCTGAAGCTAGACGCACTATCCTTTCGGCCTCCTCTTCATCCTCAGGAAGCCTGCTGCTGGTGAGGAAAGCCTTGAGATCGAGGATCCAATCCACTCCCTCCTGCTGTGCCAGTGCCAAAAGGACACAGTCACCCGAAGGAGGCCCGCAGTCCGGAGCCCCCTACTCCGGCGGCGATGGCAGTGCAGGCGGAAGGTCTGGCACGGATGTTGATGGAGAGGCGGACGTGATAGGGCAAAGGTGTCCGATCTTTCGATGAGATCTTGATATGTCGATTTGGTGGGTGGAGTTCGTGCTTGACGATCCAACTACACGTGCGAAGCTCGTGCGCCAATGCAATCGCTAGGACAATCTCCGGGAGTTACTGATCTTGTGGATGCACGATCAGCCTGACCAGCGAGGGTCTTAATTCCTACCTGAAATCGAGAACAAGTAAGAACTAATACTGCAATCAAGATATTGCGGATGAAAGATGTATGCTTTATTCAAAAGGTGGGATTCCGAATAGGCGGTCTTCTTCTGGGCGATTGGCCTCAAAAGTTGAACTCGTAGTTGCAGCAATGGCTAACTTTAGTCTAATCAAAATCCAAGTTCTAATGACGGCTACGGGGGGTATTTGAGGAGGAAAAGGTAGGGGTGTGACCAGCCATGGGTATGGTGGTCGAACGGAACCCTTACAGGCCTTTTCTCCTCAAATTCGGACTCCGAAAAGTGGTTGTCTTATTTGCTATGAAAATTACATGGGCCTGGCCCAAAAAATAAAAGTGACGCATCACCATATTTATCTAAGGACAAATTTATGAAGTAGTTCTTTGTATATTTTGTCCAAGTCTTCATCCTTCATTATGGTGGCTTCAAAGTTCTGAAATCTCCACTCGTGGCATCTTCTTCAATCCTCAAACGCTTGCTGCCATCTCCATGCACAATCATACTCCAATGCTTGTCCCTCTCATCCATGCTAGGTCCATCATTCCTAAGAGTAACAAACATATCTGATTTAGGCAGCATCATATTCTCATGTATGTGAGAAAGAGTTCGAAGAAACGAAAGTACCTGATAGTTAAGTTGCTTAGCACGAGCTCGAGTGATGGGTCCTTGTGTGTGTTCTGCTGTAGGTGCAGCGGTTGTATCAATAGATGGGATGTCCTCATCATGCTCCCCTTCTTGAATTGAAGTCGTCCTCGACGCAACCTCATCTTCTTCACCGAAGTACGGTTTTAAATCTGCAATGTTAAATGTAGGACTTACCGTACCAAAATCTGCAGGAAGCTCAAGTTTATATGCATTATCATTAATTTTCTCTATCACCTTAAAAGGACCATCAGCACGTGGCATTAACTTAGACTTGCGCAAATCAGGAAAACGATCTTTGCGCAAATGCAACCAAACAAGATCACCAACCTCAAACACAACATGCTTTCGTCCCCTATCCCCAGCAACTTTATACTTAACATTCATGCGTTCTATGTTGTCTTTAGTAGTTGCATGCAATTTTAAAATCAATTCAGCATGTTGTGTAGCATCGAAATTATTTTGCACTAAAGATGGTAAAGGCAACAAATCAATAGGTGCACGTGGAACAAAACCATAGACAATCTGAAAAGGGCTCATCTTTGTGGTAGAATGCAGCGAACGATTATAAGCAAATTCAATATGAGGCAAACACTCTTCCCACAATTTTAAGTTCTTCTTTAAAACAGCCCGCAACATGGTAGATAAAGTTCTATTAACTACTTCAGTTTGTCCATCAGTTTGGGGATGACATGTAGTACTAAACAGCAATTTAGTCCCCAACTTAGCCCATAAACATCTCCAAAAGTGGCTAAGAAATTTAGTATCACGGTCAGAAACAATAGTATTTGGCACACCATGCAAACGAACGATATCATGAAAAAACAAATCAGCAATGTGCGCAGCATCATCGGTCTTGTGACAAGGAATAAAGTGTGCCATCTTAGAAAACCGATCCACAACAACAAAAATACTATCCCTCCCCTTCTGTGTACGAGGCAATCCTAAAACAAAGTCCATCGAAATATCCTCCCAAGGAACACTAGGAACAGGAAGAGGCATATATAAACCATGTGGATTAAGGCGAGACTTAGCTTTTTGACAAGTAGTGCAGCGTGCCACGAATCTCTCAACATCTCGCCGCATGCGTGGCCAAAAGAAGTGTGCAGCAAGAACATCCTCCGTCTTCTTGACACCAAAGTGTCCCATTAATCCTCCTCCATGCGCCTCCTGTAACAACAAAAGACGAACGGAACCATCTGGGATGCATAGTTTGTTAGCACGGAAAACAAATCCATCATTAAGGATGAATTTGTTCCATGTTCTACCATCTTTACAATTCTGCAACACATCTTTAAATTCAGCACCATGCAAGTATTGTTCCTTGATAGTTTCCAACCCAAAAAATTTGAAGTCAAGCTGAGATAACATAGTATAACGACGCGACAAAGCATCAGCAATAATATTATCTTTACCCTTTTTGTGTTTGATAACATCAGGAAAAGATTCAATAAATTCAACCCACTTTGCATGGCGACGATTCAGTTTTGCTTGACTACAAATATGCTTCAAAGATTCATGATCAGAATGTATAACAAATTCTTTAGGCCATAAATAATGTTGCCAAGTTTCTAATGTCCGAACCAGCGCATATAATTCTTTATCATAAGTAGAATAGTTCAGACTAGGCCCACTCAGTTTTTCACTAAAATATGCTACAGGTTTGCCCTCTTGTAATAACACACCTCCCAAACCAATTCCACTAGCATCACATTCAAGTTTAAACGTCTTATTAAAATCAGGAAGTTGGAGTAATGGAGCATGTGTTAACTTATCTTTCAGTATCATGAAGGCCTCTTGTTGTGCATCGCCCCAAACAAAGGGCACATCCTTCTTTGTGAGCTCATTCAATGGCGCAGCAATAGAACCAAAATCTTTGACAAAGCGCCTATAAAACCCAGCGAGACCAAGAAAACTCCTCACTTGTGTGACCGTCTTGGGCTGCGGCCAATTCTCAATAGCTTCAATCTTGGCTGGATCAACTTCAATTCCCTGTTCTGTAACAACATAACCAAGAAAAGCAACTCTATTTGTGCAAAAGGTGCACTTCTCAAGATTACCATACAAATGTGCATCACGTAAAGCATTAAAAACAGCACGTAAATGATCCAAATGGTCCTCTAAAGATTTGCTATATATGAGAATGTCATCAAAATATACCACCACAAAACGACCAATAAAAGCACGTAAAACTTCGTTCATCAGTCTCATAAAGGTACTAGGTGCATTAGTTAAACCAAACGGCATTACTAACCACTCATATAAACCGAACTTAGTTTTAAAAGCTGTTTTCCATTCATCTCCTAATTGCATACGAATTTGGTGGTAACCACTACGCAAATCAACTTTAGAGAACATAATAGAACCACTCAACTCATCCAGCATGTCATCCAAACGAGGTATAGGGTGACGATATCAAATGGTAATATTATTAATAGCTCGACAATCAGTACACATGCGCGAAGAACCATCTTTCTTAGGTACTAAAATAATAGGAACAGCGCATGGACTAAGAGACTCACGAATATAACCTCTGTCCAATAAACTCTGTATTTGTCGTTGGATCTCTTTTGTTTCTTCAGGATTGGTGCGATATGGCGCACGGTTGGGCAGCGAGGCTCCTGGAATAAAATCAATCTGATGTTCTATCCCATGAATAGGTGGAAGTCCAGGTGGAACATCATGTGGAAAAACGTCCATGTATTCCTGCAAAAGGTTAGCAACCGCAGGTGGCAAAGAAGGAGGCATATCCTCAAATGAAAACAGAACTTCTTTGCAAACAATGGCATAACATGGAGTAATAGTGACATCAATTTCAGCAAGATCAGATTTGCTAGCAAGTAAACAAGGATTCTTCAAACGAATTTCAGTAGCATGGTTAGAATCAGATTTAGAAGAATGCTTAGGGGGTACAAAATCTGCAGCAACAATCTGATTCTCACTCTTATGTTTGTCATCATTTTTTAATCTACTAGCTCTAGCAAGATCATCTTTCAAAATTTGTTCCAGAGTCATGGGTTTAAGTCCAATTTTCTTGCCAGCATGTGTAAGAGAATACTGATTAGTTTTACCATTATGTACAGATTCTCTATCAAATTGCCATGGTCTACCAAGTAACAAAGAACAAGCTTGCATAGGTACAACATCACAATCAACAAAATCTGAATAAGTACCAATAGTAAAATGCACGCGTGCAGTTCTTGTTACCTTGAGCTTACGGGAGCTCTCAAACCATTGAATGTAATAGGGATGAGGTTGTTGTCGTGTGGGATGAGCAAGCTTCTCCACCATGTCAATACTAGCCAGATTATTACAACTCCCTCCATCAATGATGATCCGGATAGCTCTCTCCTTAACAACGCCTCTTGTTTGAAACAAATTGTGGCGTTAATCATGCTCGGCTTTGCTCAATTGCACACTCAAGACACGTTGTGCAACTAAACTCTTGTATTGATCAGCAGTCTCAACTCCCATTACCTCCATCTCCTTGTCAGAATCAGAATTTGCACCATCACGTGCCGCAATAAGTGCCAATGTATCATCATCAAAATCACTCGCAGTGTCATATTCGCCATCTTCAAGCACCACCATCACACATTTGGTTCTGCATTCTTTTTCGATGTGACCAAACCCAAAACATTTGTGACATTGAATGTCGCGAGTCTTCCCCGTGGAGGCCATGGAAGAAGAACTCTGTGTCGGGCCAGCAGATGGTGATGGAGCAGGAGCAGGTGGCATTCTTGACATCGGCGTGGTATACCTGGAGGTGGAAGGACCTGGTGCATCCCCACGAGAAGGAGGAGCTGATTGGCGCGCAGACCATGAAGGAGTACGACCTACAGGATTATTAGCTCTTCTCCATGATGGTTGACGATCCTGCACTTCAAGTTCAGCTTTGCAAGCAAGGTGAAATAAATGAGTAATAGTGTTGTACTTCTTGTAGTCTAAAATACGCTGAATCTCCTTATTTAAACCACCAAAGAAACATGCAAGCATAGCTTCATTATCCTCTACAATACCACAACGAATCATGCCCGTTTGTAACTCTTGATAATAATCTTGTACGGAATTTTTGCCTTGTTCTAAACGAGCTAATTTTTTAAGCAAGTCCCGTTGATAATGTGGAGGTACAAAACGAGTACGCATGGCATGTTTTAGACCAAGCCAAGTAGCAGGAATATTAGCATGATTGACTCGACAATGTTCAGACCACCAGATAGAAGCAAAATCTGTAAATTCACATGTAGCAGCACTAACACGCAAATGCTCAGGGTAGCGTAAACATGCAAAACGTTGCTCTACTTCTAATTCCCAAGTGAGATATGCATCAGGATTATATCTACCCTCAAATGGTGGAATATTTAATTTTAGCTTGGCCACATGTTCATCATCACGTACCGGACGCGGAGGTGGACGAGCGTTGCGGTTGTATTGCCGTGGACGGCCAGGTGCAGGTTGTTGGACCTCGTCCTCCTCGAGCTCGTTTTCATCTTCGAACTCATTTTTCCCCTTGTCAGGAGCATATCCATCCTGGGTGGCCGCCTCCGTAGCGGCCGCAGCAGTTGCCGCAGCTGTAACGGTACCCGCAGATGGCGGTATGAGAGGAACGCGGCGAGCACGTGGTACATGGATGCCCAGCTGTGGCAGTGGTGGTAAACGGGCTAGGACTTCCTGGAACCGGGTGTCGAGCTTGGTGTTGAAGGATGCCTCAAGACCAGCAATCTTGTCCATCGCATCAGAAAGCTTGGAATCAACATCACCCAAGCGTGTGTCCACATCTTGTGCACGCCCCACCAACAGCCGAGTGAAGTGGGCATGCAACTCTGCATTAGTCATCTTTTCCGGATCAACATCATCCTTTGTGGTTCCTGTCATGGTTAGCGTAGAAGCAAGCACAAATATATATACCTACGCACTACGGAATATGGTGGAATCACGCGTAATCCGTCAAGCGGTATACAAAGCTCTTACAAGTTCTTACCAAACAGGAGGAAGGTGATATGCAACCAGCAAAGAGCAGCGACTCCCAAAATTGCACAAAGCGATTACGAGGTGTCGATACAAAGCACGTGCAGAAATATGTGGAGCTGTAGGAAGGCTTATATGGTAGCAAAAACAGCAAATATCAAAACAACAATGCAATGTTGAAAGAATGCTCAACCACGGTACTGTGCTGGTCCTAGGCTATACCGTACTAGAGACGCGAGCCGAGAACACTAAGAAAGTCACGGCGTGGCACAACAAGCAGAAAGAAATAGCTCCAAAGCAAGATATAAGTGAAGATCTGCAGGAAATTTCGGGTCCGAAACTTCAGAGGGCAAAAACTCGACCTTCCCGGCCTTTTTTGGGTGTTCCGAGTGTCCCACAACGACATAGGTCTTTTCGTGCTGAGCATTTTGAGTGGTCGCACGTCGAAAATGGAGTTCGTATGCAAAAGTTATGGCCAGTTGAAGTTTGCTGTTGAAAACCATCAAAAACTGACGAAACTATCCAATTCGGACTAAATTCGGACTGGACTAGTAGGCACGGGTCAACCCGACTTGGATGCGGATTTGACTTTTTTTTTTGCTCTTCTTCTTCCTCTTGACTGGCGACCGAAACCTAACTCACGGACTCTGAAAAAGGCACGGATGAAATTGGGAGGAACGAACAAAATCTTATGTGATGGCAGTGGCGGAAGTATATGGCGTGGTGGTGGAAGGATATGGTGGAGCATTGGTGCAAGCGTGCGGCGGCGGCGGGACTATGGTGATTCGAACTCGAAACTCAAAAGGAACAGACAATAAGACCAGCAACTCGACACGCGGATGCAGACACAAATTCAACGATGCAAACTGTAAAGACAATGCAAAGGCTCGGATGGTTTATGGGACGAGATGATCTAAACCCTGACTGTATTTTTGGCTTTTTCATGGTTTATAGGTATGAACACAGATGCAATCTAAACTACAAAAACAGTAAATCTCACCGAGCAACCTGAAATCTGATATCACTTGATAGGGCAAAGGTGTCCGATCTTTCGATGAGATCTTGATATGTCAATTTGGTGGGTGGAGTTCATGCTTGACGATCCGACTACACGTGCGAAGCTCGTGCGCCAATGCAATCGCAAGGACAATCTCCAGGAGTTACTAATCTTGCGGATGCATGATCAGCCTGACCAGCGAGGGTCTTAATTCCTACCTGAAATCGAGAACAAGTAAGAACTAATACTGCAATCAAGATATTGCGGATGAAAGATGTATGCTTTATTCAAAAGGTGGGATTCCGAATAGGCGGTCTTCTTCTGGGCGATTGGCCTCAAAAGTTGAACTCGTAGTTGCAGCAATGGCTAACTTTAGTCTAATCAAAATCCGAGTTCTAATGACGGCTACGGGGGGTATTTGAGGAGGAAAAGGTAGGGGTGCGACCAGCCATGGGTATGGTGGTCGAACGGAACCCTAACATGCCTTTTCTCCTCAAATTCGGACTCCTAAAAGTGGTTGTCTTATTTGCTGCGAAAATTACATGGGCCTGGCCCAAAAAATAAAAGTGACGCAGCACCATATTTGTCTAAGGACGAATTTATGAAGTAGTTCTTTGTATATTTCATCCAAGTCTTCATCCTTCATTATGGTGGCTTCAAAGTTCTGAAATCTCCACTCGTGGCATCTTCTTCAATCCTCAAACGCTTGCTGCCATCTCCATGCATGATCATACTCCAATGCTTGTCCCTCTCATCCATGCTTGGTCCATCATTCCTAAGAGTAACAAACATATCTGATTTAGGCAGCATCATATTCTCATGTATGTGAGAAAGAGTTCCAAGAAACGAAAGTACCTGATAGTTAAGTTGCTTGGCACGAGCTCGAGTGATGGGTCCTTGTATGTGTTCCGCTGTAGGTGCAGCAGTTGTATCAATAGATGGGATGTCCTCATCAGGACGGTTTGAAGAGACGCTCCTCCAAGACGCCGGCAGGTTGTGCCAGGCGATGAGAGGAGCGCTTGGCGATTTTGTCGGCTTCCACATTTTCTCCTCTCGGGATGTGCTATAGCTCCAAGCCTTGGAAGCGTTTTTCCATCTTTTGATGCTCCTCAAGATAAGCCACCATGTGCTCATCCTTTGGAGTGTAGCTCTTGTTCGAGAAGTTCACAACCAGCTGTGAATCTCCCTTGACGATGAGGCGCTTGATACCCAAAGCGTTCGCTGCCCTTAGGCCGGCGAGTTGTCCTTCATATTCCGCGATGTTGTTGGAGACCTTGTGCTCAGGCTTAAAGCAGAGCTGGACGGCGTAGAAGAGCTTATCCCCAGAGGGAGATGTAAGGACTGCGCCAGCCCCCGCGCCGGGAAGGTTGAAGGCGCCGTCGAAGTGCATGACCCAGAGGCCTGGGGCCTCCTCTCCCGGAAGCGTTGACTCCGCCTCTGGAGGCTCATCGGCGAATGGATCAGTCCATTCGGCGGTGAACTCAGCCAAAGCTTTGCTTTTGATTACCTTGGTGGTTTCGAAGGAGATCTCGAAAGGCTGAAGCTCCACAGCCCATTCTGCCACCCGCCTGGTGACATTGGGATTGCGTAGAATGGTTTCCAGGGGACGATCAGTGACCACCTTAATCGGGTGACCCTGGAAGTAGTGACGCAGTTTCCTTGAAGTGATGAGCAAGGTGTAGAGCAGCTTTTGCTGCATGGTGTAGCGCTCCCGCGCGTCGCGCAGTACCGTGCTGACGAAGTACACAGGCTTTTGCACCTTGGTGATGCCCTCAGGAGTTTCCTCCTCGGTTGGCTCGGGAGCGTTACTCTGAGAGAGCGGCTCGGTTGGCGAAGCTGCAGCGGGCGGCTCCTCTTGAGGAATGGGAAGTATAGCTACCTCCTCCTCATGAGGAGCCCCCGAGCTTGGAGGATCGACCTCCTCTTTAGCGATTATCTTTGCGTCTCGTTCCACGACGAGAACGGCGCTTGCAGTCCTTGGAGTTGCTGCAATGTAGAGTAGCAAGGGCTCGCAGAATGTTGGGGCAACCATGATTGGTGGGCTCGTGAGGTACCTTTTCAACTCAGTGAAGGCCTTGTCGGCTTCCAGAGTCCACTCAAACTTCCCAGTGCATTTCATGAGCTTGAAGAAGGGCAAAGCCTTCTCCCCACCCCTCGCGATGAAGCGCCCCAGGGCTGCCATGCATCCCGCGAGGCATTGCATTTCCTTGAGATTGCGCGATGGACGCATTTCCTCGATAGCCTTGACTTTGTCAGGGTTCGCCTCTATTCCGCGATGAGACACGAGGAACCCCAACAACTTTCCCGACGGCACGCCGAAGGCGCACTTGGCGGGGTTGAGCTTGATGTTCACCTTTCTCACATTGGTGAACATTTCCTCCAGATCTTCGATGAAGGTGCGACTCTCGCGAGTCTTGACGACAATGTCGTCGATGTAGGCTTCCGCGTTTCTTCCTATCTGAGCCCCTAGGGCCTTACGCATGAGCCTTTGGAAGGTGGCTCCTCCGTTCTTCAGGCCAAAGGGCATGCAGACGTAACAGTACACACCAGAAGGCGTGATGAAGGCGGTCTTCTCTTCATCCTCCTTTGCCATCTTGATTTGATGGTAGCCGGAGAAAGCATCCAAGAAGCAAAGGAGGTCACAGCCGGCGGTGGAGTCGACGATTTGATCTATCCTCGGGAGCGGATAAGGATCCTTGGGACAGGCCTTGTTGAGACTTGTGAAGTCCACGGAGAGGCGCCCACTGCCATTACACTTTGGGACAACCACCGGATTGGCAATCCAGGTGGGGTGGGCTACCTCGCGTATTAGCTTGGGCTTCTTTAGCTTCTCTATTTCTTGGACGATGAAGTTTTGCTTCTCTTGCGCTTGTTTCCTAGTCTTCTGCTTCAAGGGGTGTGCCTGAGGGCACATAGCTAGGTGGTGCTCAATCACCTCCCTGGGAACGCCGGGCATATCTGACGGAGTCCAAGCGAACATGTCGGAGTTTGCCCGCAGGAAGGTGATGAGCGTGCTTTCCTATTTGGGGGAAAGCCCTGCCCCGATGGTGACGAAGTTTTCGCAGCCCCCAGCCTGGAGCGGGACCTTCTTGGTGGCAGAGCGCTCTTGGGTGAACTGGGGCCTCCTCCCTGAGGGTACCGCAGCTTCCCCAATGCTCATGTCCAGCATCGGATGGACCAGGTCCTCGCTTGGAGTAGGCGATGCAGAGGCGGCAAACTTCTTCCCTGTCGAGCCCGACAGGTGGGGCTCGAGAGAGGCCGTCTTCGCAGCAGCCCGCTCTTGGGATGCGAGCTGCTTCTTCCTCATGAGGTTGCCGGAGTGTTCCAGTAGATCTTCATCGGCGGGGAACATGGTGGCAGCCTCACGGTAGACATGCTCCACAGATCGGAGAGCATCCTTCTCATTGCAGTGCACGGTGATCGTGCCGTTGGCGCCCGGAATCTTGAGGACATTGAAGCCATGGTGCGTTGCTGCCATAAACCTTGCCTGGGCTGGGTAGTCGAGGATGGCATTGTATGGAAGCGTGATGTCGGCGACATCGAAGTCGGGGCTCTCTATCCTGTAGTTGTCCCGGGTGCCGAAGGTTACGTGCAGGCATACCTGCCCAATTGGTGTTGTAGACCCTTCGGTTACCCCGAAGAATGGTCGATTTGGCATGAGCCGGTGGTATGGCACCTGCATCTTCTCAAAGATCTCAACTGAGATGATGTTGAGGCCCGCCCCTCTGTCGATGAGAGTATGATTGACGGCGACGTTATTGAAGGTTTGCATGCACAAGAGGGGAATTGTGCCCACGCCCCTGGTGGAGGCTGGATGGTCCTCCTCATCGAAGCCGATCTTGCAAGTTGACCACTTCATTAGGCGGTTGCCGATGTTGTGCTGTGCCGCCGCGATCTCTCGCGACAGCTGCTTGAAGTGATGATTAGATAAAGGAGCCTGGGCTCCACTCAGGAGGCAAGCGGCGAAGACTCGCGGCTCTTGATAGCCCCCCTGGTTCTCCTCCCAACGATCGTTTGCTGGTGGAGGCAGCGGTAGCGGCTCGGGATCTGCTCGAGACAGACCCTCGCGGCGGCGACCCTCCTCGCGGTCGTCATCGCGACGATCGCCCCGGGATCCACTCTTGCCGTAGCTGCGGCCACCCCCATGGCGTTTGGAGACACCATTTTCTTCATGAAACTTTTGGACAATCCAACAATTGTCGGTATTGTGGGTGTCCTTCTTGTGGAGAATACAGAAGCGGCGACGTCGACCTTTATCGTGCTCGGAGCGATCCCCGCGGTGCTGCTTATGATCAGGCTCCGCCGTGAGGATAGCAGCCTCCTTTCGCTTGGGTTACATGGACTTCGGCTTTGGGGGAAGCGCCTCCGGCAGGTTGTGCACGAAGAGCCTCCCCTCCTCAGCCTTTGCGTAGCGGTCAGCGATCTCAAAGAGCCTGACGACGGAATTCAGCTCATCATTCACATACAGCTTGTCCCTCATCTTGATGTCGGAGACGCCCGTGGAGAACGCGGAGATGACCTCCTCATTGGAGATCCTAGGGATCTTGTTCCTCATCTGACTGAAGCGCTGAATGTACTGATGAAGTGTCTCGCCTTTGTACTGACGCACCGCCTTAAGATCGTTCTTGGTGGCGGGTTGCTCATACGTGGGCATGAAGTTGGCCACGAACTGACGGCATAAATCCTTCCATGAAGTCACGGATTCGTGTGGAAGATTCATGAGCCAAGTTCGCGGAGCATCCTTGAGGGCCATGGGAAACCAATTAGCCATGGCACGCTGATCTCCACGCGTGGCCTGGACGGCGATGGCGTAGAGCTGGAGGAATTCGACGGGGTTGGTGGTCCCGTCGTAACGCGCGCCGATGTCTGGCTTGAACTTGTCAGGCCAGACCACGTAGCGTTGCTGGCGAGTGAGAGCAAGACACCTGGGGTTGTAGATAGGGTCGCCGGGGGTCCTGACGTTCTTGCCAGCTTCGCCGATGTCGTCGATGGCGCGGTCATGATTTTCGCGGTGGCGCTCAAGGGAGACGCATGCGTCTTGCGGAGCGCGTTGGACGATTTGGCAGCTGGGCTCCCCGCGCGGCGCGGGAAACCACCTTCTTGGCCTTGGTGGCCTTCCCATTTCCGGCGCCCGGGGCGCGGCGCCCCGCCACCAGATCTGGTTCTCCCGCGCCCTGGGCTCCTCCCTGGGCCGAGTCTTCGTTGGCGATGGCGACGAGCTTGGCGATTCGAGCGCGCCATCCCTCGTGCCCGTCATTAGTGGGCTGATAGCGCAGCAGCTCCTGCGCCATGGCGAGAGCCTGTGCAAGAGACAGCTGACTCCCGGAATGAGCGCGAGAAGTGGCGGTGGCGGTGAAGAAGAGCGAAGGCTCTGTACGCCCGGACGGGAGGTAGGAGGACTCCAGATGATATGGGCACGAAGGAGGAGGTGAAGCCCAATTTCAGGACTCCACCAAGATGAGGAAAACTCGTTGCTGATTGGCACGCCAGGACGACCTACGATATGAAATAATTTAGTCTAAGGTTGTGTCAGCAATTTACATATATGCTTATGTTATTCTGTGTGCTAGGTCATGTTATGGGCCACTTAGGTTTATTTGTGTTTTGGGTTTGGGCCTGTCCAAGCCAAAAAGTTTTCTGGCCATCTATATAAGGAGGCCAGCAGTCTAGGGTTTAGGGAGTTCAGTTGTTTAGTCTAAAACTATCGTGTGCTCCACCGTGTATCATCCCTCTGATACCACATGATAAGGATCACACCGGTGATCCTATGAGTTTTGTCCCGATCTTTCACAGCGAGTCTACCCGGATAACAATCTTCCAATAACGCAAAGAACGTCACCTGAAGAAGAGGAACGAATCCAGCAAGCAACGTGATGATGAACACCACGCCTCAAACCTGAGCCTGATAATCCTTGATGAACACAAGAACCTTCACAGCAATGTATTTGATAAACACGGCAACGCCGTTTCCCCGGAGGGATGATACACGGTGGAGCACACGATAGTTTTAGACTAAACAACTAAACTCCCTAAACCCTAGACTGCTGGCCTCCTTATATAGATGGCCAGAAAACTGTTTGGCTTGGACAGGCCCAAACCCAAAACACAAATAAACCTAAGTGGCCCATAACATGACCTAGCACACAGAATAACAGAAGCAGATATGTAAATTGCTGACACAACCTTAGACTAAATTATTTCATATCGTAGGTCGTCCTGGCGTGCCAATCAGCAACGAGTTTCCCTCATCTTGGTGGAGTCCTGAAATTGGGCTTCACCTCCTCCTTCGTGCCCATATCACCAGATCTTCCTCCTCTTCCTCCTCGGCCGAAGCTTCACGACGACGGAAGATGGGCTCGGTTTGCCCCCGGACAGAGTTGCGGCAGCGAAGACGCTCGAGCCTTGCGTTGGCGTCGGCCATGTCGAAGCAGATTTGGAAGAAAACACACCACAGCCCCCTACCTGGCGCGCCAAATGTCGATGGATTTCGTGTCGCAAGAACACGGGGTACCACGCGATGGACCCAAAGATTCGAACGCAGTGGGCTGAACGTGGGAGATCTTGGATCGCAATGAAACACGGTGACAGAAGCCTCGAGCCGTCGAACGCACAACACACTGCAGAGAGGGACGCCGAGCTTTACCCAGGTTTAGGGCCCTCGTGATGAGGTAAAACCCCTACTTCCTGCCTTCTTGTATTACGACGCGACACCTCGCGAGGAGTACAAGGTCTTGGTTACAAAGCTCTAGCTGGCCAGAGGTTGAGGAACCTGCGTGCCCAACTAGCAGCCTGAAGAAGATGAAGATTCGATCCCCTCTAAGGGGTGGGCTCCCCTCCTTTTATAGTGCCAAGGTCCTCCTTCCACTTATCTTCTTGGGGAAGGGGTTGCCACACACGGCCAAGGAGAGAGGACAGCTGTAGACTTTATTCTTTCGTGGATGTAGTCTTTGTAGACTAGTGGCACCGGTCCACCGGAGTGGGTGGAGGAAGCTGACGTCTTCCTCTAGCGCCCTGCACCGTCCACGCTATTTTTAGGAGGGTGGCCAACAACCGCTGTGCCGCTTTATGCAGGCACGGCGAAAGTTGGTCTCCTCCCTGTCGGGGGTAGCATGCGCGGTACGCGGTCTTCTGTCCTTTATCTTCTTGCTCTGCACGCAAACGTGCTGAGCTGATGTGGACGTGGTCCCTCTCCTCACCAGCGGGACCTCGTGAGGAGGTCTTTTGGTCCTTAGCGGTTTTGGTCGTCGTTCTCCTCATGAGGCACCTCCTCATGAGGGTCTTCTCAATAGCTTCAGTCGTAATTTCTCCCCTGGGCTGAAGATGGGCCGATGAAGAGGCCCAGGAGCAGGTGGACCGGGATACCCCGGTATCCAGAACACCGACATCATTGCAAATAGCACCACGTAACCAGACCAGCAAGTAATGCCTCGTACTTTCCTTTCTGAACTTGCCGATATTGACAGGGATGCGGGCGTCATCGCGCGTGAGCGATCGCTAGAGGATAGACCTCCTCTGTCCTTAGGCACGCGCGGATGAGCGCTGTTGCCTTTTCTTTACTTGGCTCGATCGGATCTCGTAGAAACCGTATACTGTCAGGACTCTGTCAGTTCGATCGATAGGAAAATTGATCTCATACTCGCCGATCGGGAAAAACCCGATATGCCGAACGGAATTGCTGGCGCCGGTGTTTACTTCGAGCACACAGGATCAATCTTAGGTAACCAATCAGTCAACTCACTGGTTGACTGTAGAATTTAACCTCGCCACCAGAAATCCGCCTCCGTGCAGATCAATAGATCGGCCCGACAAACAACAATTGCATCGTGATCAACCTAGAGCTTTGATACCAAGATGATGAAGATTGTTTGGCCCAATCTTTCATGATGCACCTCCTAATCCAATGTGATAGGGCAAAGGTGGCCGATCTTTCGATGAGATCTTGATATGTCGATTTGGTGGGTGGAGTTCGTGCTTGACGATCCGACTACACGTGCGAAGCTCGTGCGCCAATGCAATCGCTAGGACAATCTCCGAGAGTTACTGATCTTGCGGATGCATGATCAGCCTGACCAGCGAGGGTCTTAATTCCTACCTGAAATCGAGAACAAGTAAGAACTAATACTGCAATCAAGATATTGCGGATGAAAGATGTATGCTTTATTCAAAAGGTGGGATTCCGAATAGGCGGTCTTCTTCTGGGCGATTGGCCTCAAAAGTCGAGCTCGTAGTTGCAGCAATGGCTAACTTTTAGTCTAAACAAAATCCGAGTTCTAATGACGGCTACGGGGGGTATTTGAGGAGGAAAAGGTAGGGGTGCGACCAGCCATGGGTTGGGTGGTCGAACGGACCCCTAACAGGCCTTTTCTCCTCAAATTCGGACTCCTAAAAGTGGCTGTCTTATTTGCTGCGAAAATTACATGGGCCTGGCCCAAAAATAAAAGTGACGCAGCACCATATTTATCTAAGGACGAATTTATGAAGTAGTTCTTTGTATATTTCATCCAAGTCTTCAACCCTTCATTATGGTGGCTTCAAAGTTCTGAAATCTCCACTCGTGGCATCTTCTTCAATCCTCAAACGCTTGCTGCCATCTCCATGCACGATCATGCTCCAATGCTTGTCCCTCTCATCCATGCTAGGTCCATCATTCCTAAGAGTAACAAACATATCTGATTTAGGAAGCATCATATTCTCATGTATGTGAGAAAGAGTTCCAAGAAACGAAAGTACCTGATAGTTAAGTTGCTTGGCACGAGCTCGAGTGATGGGTCCTTGTATGTGTTCCGCTGTAGGTGCAGCGGTTGTATCAATAGATGGGATGTCCTCATCATGCTCCCCTTCTTGAATTGAAGTCGTCCTCGACGCAACCTCATCTTCTTCACCGAAGTAAGGTTTTAAATCTGCAATGTTAAATGTAGGACTTACCGTACCAAAATTTGCAGGAAGCTCAAGTTTATATGCATTATCATTGATTTTCTCAATCACCTTAAAAGGACCATCAGCACGTGGCATTAACTTAGACTTGCGCAAATCAGGAAAACGATCTTTGCGCAAATGCAACCAAACAAGATCACCAACCTCAAACACAACATGCTTTCGTCCCCTATCCCCAGCAACTTTATACTTAACATTCATGCGTTCTATGTTGTCTTTAGTAGTTGCATGCAATTTTAAAATCAATTCAGCACGTTGTGTAGCATCGAAATTATTTTGCACTGAAGATGGTAAAGGCAACAAATCAATAGGTGCACGTGGAACAAAACCATAGACAATCTGAAAAGGGCTCATCTTTGTGGTAGAATGCAGCGAACGATTATAAGCAAATTCAATATGAGGCAAACACTCTTCCCACAATTTTAAGTTCTTCTTTAAAACAGCCCGCAACATGGTAGATAAAGTTCTATTAACTACTTCAGTTTGTCCATCAGTTTGGGGATGACATGTAGTACTAAACAGCAATTTAGTCCCCAACTTAGCCCATAAACATCTCCAAAAGTGGCTAAGAAATTTAGTATCACGATCAGAAACAATAGTATTTGGCACACCATGCAAACGAACGATATCACGAAAAAACAATTCAGCAATGTGCGCAGCAGCATCGGTCTTGTGACAAGGAATAAAGTGTGCCATCTTAGAAAACCGATCCACAACAACAAAAATACTATCCCTCCCCTTCTGTGTACGAGGTAATCCCAAAACAAAGTCCATCGAAATAGCCTCCCAAGGAACACTAGGAACAGGAAGAGGCATATATAAACCATGTGGATTAAGGCGAGACTTAGCTTTTTGACAAGTAGTGCAGCGTGCCACGAATCTCTCAACATCTCGCCGCATGCGTGGCCAAAAGAAGTGTGCAGCAAGAACATCCTCCGTCTTCTTGACACCAAAGTGTCCCATTAATCCTCCTCCATGCGCCTCCTGTAACAACAAAAGACGAACGGAACCATCTGGGATGCATAGTTTGTTAGCACGGAACACAAATCCATCATTAAGGATGAATTTGTTCCATGTTCTACCATTTTTACAATTTTGCAACACATCTTTAAATTCAGCATCATGCAAGTATTGTTCCTTTATAGTTTCCAACCCAAAATTTTTGAAGTCAAGCTGAGATAACATAGTATAACGGCGCGACAAAGCATCAGCAATAATATTATCTTTACCCTTTTTGTGTTTGATAACATAAGGAAAAGATTCAATAAATTCAACCCACTTTGCATGGCGACGATTCAGTTTTGCTTGACTACGAATATGCTTCAAAGATTCATGATCAGAATGTATAACAAATTATTTAGGCCATAAATAATGTTGCCAAGTTTCTAATGTCCGAACCAGCGCATATAATTCTTTATCATAAGTAGAATAGTTCAGACTAGGCCCACTCAATTTTTCACTAAAATATGCTACAGGTTTGCCCTCTTGTAATAACACACCTCCCAAACCAATTCCACTAGCATCACATTCAAGTTCAAACGTCTTATTAAAATCAGGAAGTTGGAGTAATGGAGCATGTGTTAACTTATCTTTCAGTATCATGAAGGCCTCTTGTTGTGCATCGCCCCAAACAAAGGGCACATCCTTCTTTGTAAGCTCATTCAATGGCGCAACAATAGAACCAAAATCTTTGACAAAGCGCCTATAAAACCCAGCGAGACCAAGAAAACTCCTCACTTGTGTGACCGTCTTGGGTTGCGGCCAATTCTCAATAGCTTCAATCTTGGCTGGATCAACTTCAATTCCCTATTCTGTAACAACATAACCAAGAAAAGCAACTCTGTTTGTGCAAAAGGTGCACTTCTCAAGATTACCATACAAACGTGCATCACATAAAGCATTGAAAACAGCACGTAAATGATCCAAATGGTCCTCTAAAGATTTGCTATATATGAGAATGTCATCAAAATATACCACCACAAAACGACCAATAAAAGCACGTAAAACTTCGTTCATCAGTCTCATAAAGGTACTAGGTGCATTAGTTAAACCAAACGGCATTACTAACCACTCATATAAACCGAACTTAGTTTTAAAAGCTGTTTTCCATTCATCTCCTAATTGCATACGAATTTGGTGGTAACCACTACGCAAATCAACTTTAGAGAACATAATAGAACCACTCAACTCATCTAGCATGTCATCCAAACGAGGTATAGGGTGACGATATCGAATGGTAATATTATTAATAGCTCGACAATCAGTACACATGCGCGAAGAACCATCTTTCTTAGGTACTAAAATAATAGGAACAGCGCATGGACTAATAGACTCACGAATATAACCTTTGTCCAATAAACTCTGGATTTGTCGTTGTATCTCTTTTGTTTCTTCAGGATTGGTGCGATATGGCGCACGGTTGGGCAGCGAGGCTCCTGGAATCAAATCAATTTGGTGTTCTATCCCACGAATAGGTGGAAGTCCAGGTGGAACATCTTGTGGAAAAACGTCCATGTATTCCTGCAAAAGGTTAGCAACCGCAGGTGGCAAAGAAGGAGGCATATCCTCAAATGAAAACAGAACTTCTTTGCAAACAATGGCATAACATGGAGTAATAGTGACATCAATTTCAGCAAGATCATATTTGCTAGCAAGTAAACAAGGATTCTTCAAACGAATTTCAGTAGCATGGTTAGAATCAGATTTAGAAGAATGCTTAGGTGGTACAAAATCTGCAGCAATAATCTGATTCTCACTCTTGTGTTTGTCCTCGTTTTTTAATCTACTAGCTCTAGCAAGATCATCTTTCAAAATTTGTTCCGGAGTCATGGGTTTAAGACCAATTTTCTTGCCAGCATGTGTAAGAGAATACTGATTTGTTTTACCATTATGTACATATTCTCTATCAAATTGCCATGGTCTACCAAGTAACAAAGAACAAGCTTGCATAGGTACAACATCACAATCAACAAAATCTGAATAAGTACCAATAGTAAAATGCACGCGTGCAGTTCTTGTTACCTTGAGCTTACGGGAGCTCTCAAACCATTGAATGTAATAAGGATGAGGTCGTTGTCGTGTGGGTAGAGCAAGCTTCTCCACCATGTCAATGCTAGCCAGATTGTTACAACTCCCTCCATCAATGATGATCCGGATAGCTCTCTCCTTAACAACGCCTCTTGTTTGAAACAAGTTGTGGCGTTGATCATGCTCAGGTTTGCTCAATTGCACACTCAAGACACGTTGTGCAACTAAACTCTTGTATTGATCAGCAGTTTCAGCTCCCATTACCTCCATCTCCTTGTCAGAATCAGAATTGGCACCATCACGTGCAGCAATAAGTGCCAATGTATCATCATCAAAATCACTCGCAGAGTCATATTCGCCATCTTCAAGCACCACCATCACACGTTTGGTTCTGCATTCTTTTTCGATGTGACTGAACCCGAAACATTTGCGACATTGAATGTCGCGAGTCTTCCCCGTGGAGGCCATGGAAGAAGAACTCCGTGTCGGACCAGCAGATGGTGATGGAGCAGGAACAGGTGGCGTTCTTGACGTTGGCGTGGTATACCTGGAGGTCGAAGGACCTGGTACATCCCCACGAGAAGGTGGAGCGGATGGCCGCGCAGACCATGAAGAAGTACGACCTGCAGAATTATTAGCTCTTCTCCACGATGGTTGACGATCCTGCACTTCAAGTTCAGCTTTGCAAGCAAGGTGAAATAAACGAGTAATAGTGTTGTACTCCTTATAGTCTAAAATATGCTGAATCTCCTTATTTAAACCACCAAAGAAACGTGCAAGCATAGCTTCATTATCCTCTACAATACCACAACGAATCATGCCTGTTTGTAACTCTTGATAATACTCTTGAACAGAATTTTTGCCTTGTTCTAAACGAGTTAATTTCTTAAGCAAGTCCCGTTGATAATGTGGAGGTACAAAACGAGTACGCATGGCATGTTTTAGACCAAGCCAAGTAGCAGGAATATTAGCATGATTGACTCGACAATATTCAGACCACCAGATAGAAGCAAAATCTGTAAATTCACATGTAGCAGCACTAACACGCAAATGCTCAGGGTAGCGTAAACATGCAAAACGTTGCTCTACTTCTAATTCCCAAGTGAGATATGCATCAGGATTATATCTACCCTCAAATGGCGGAATATTTAATTTTAGCTTAGCCACATGGTCATCATCACGTACCGGACGCGGAGGTGGACGAGCGTTGCGGTTGTATTGCCGCGGACGGCCAGGTGCAGGTTGTTGGACCTCGTCCTCATCGAGCTCGTTTTCATCTGCGAACTCGTTTTCCCCCTCGTCAGCAGCATATCCGTCCTGGGTGGCCGCCTCTGTAGCGGTCGCAGTAGCTGCCGCGGCTGGAACGGTACCCGCAGATGGCGGGATGAGAGGAACGCGGCGAGCACGTGGTACAGGGATGCCCGGCCGTGGCAGTGGTGGTAAACGGGCCAGGACTTCCTGGAACCGGGCGTCGAGCTTGGTGTTGAAAGATGCCTCAAGACCAGCCATCTTGTCCATCGCATCAGAAAGCTTGGAATCAACATCACCCAAGCGTGTGTCCACGTCTTGTGCACGCCCCACCAACAGCCGAGTGAAGTGGGCATGCAACTCTGCATTAGTCATCTTCTCCGGATCAACATCATCCTTCGTGGTTCCTGTCATGGTTAGCGTAGAAGCAAGCACAAATATATATACCTACGAACTACGGAATATGGTGGAATCACGCGTAATCCGTCAAGCGGTATACAAAGCTCTTACAAGTTCTTACCAAACAGGAGGAAGGTGAGATGCAACCAGCAAGGATCAGCGACTCCCCAAAATTGCACAAAGCGATTACCAGGTGTCGATACAAAGCACGTGCAGAAATATGTGGAGCTGTAGGAAGGCTTATATGGTAGCAAAAACACAGCAAATATCAAAACAGCAATGCAATGTTGAAAGAATGCTCAACCACTGTACTGTGCTGGTCCTGGGCTATACCGTGCTAGAGACGCGAGCCGAGAACACTAAGAAAGTCACGGTGTGGCACAACAAGCAGAAAGGAACAGCTCCAAAGCAATATATAATTGAAGATCTGCAGGAATTTTCGGGTCTGAAACTTCAGAGGGCAAAAACTCGGCCTTCCCGGCCTTTTTTGGGAGTTCTGAGTGTCGCACAACTACATAGTTGTTGTGGTTACATAGATCTTTTCGTGCGGAACATTTTGAGTACTCGCACGTCGAAAACGGAGTTCGTATGCAAAAGTTATGGCCAGTTGAAATTTGCTGTCGAAAACCGTCAAAAACTGACGAAACTGTCCAATTCGGACTGAAATCGGACTGCACTAGTAGGAACGGGTCAACCCGACTTGGATGCGGAGTTGACTTTTTTTTTTTTGCTCTTCTTCTACCTCTTGACTGGCGACCGAAACCTAAATCACGGACTCTGAAAAAGGCACGGATGAAATTGGGAAGAACGAACAAAAGCGTATGCGAAGGCGGTGGCGGAAGTATATGGCGTGGTGGTGGAAGGATATGGCGGAGCAGTGGTGCAAGCGTGCGGCGGTGGCGGGACTATGGTGATTCGAACTCGAAACTCTAAAGGAACAGACACTAAGACCAGCAACTCGACACGCGGATGCAGACACAAATTCAACGATGCAAACTGAAAAGACAATGCAAAGGCTCGGATGGTTTATGGGACGAGCTGATCTAAACCCTAACTGTATTTTTGGCTTTTTCGTGGTTTATAGGTATGAACACAGATGCAATCTAAACTACGAAAACAGTAAATCTCACCGAGCAACCTGAAATCTGATACCACTTGATAGGGCAAAGGTGGCCGATCTTTCGATGAGATCTTGATATGTCGATTTGGTGGGTGGAGTTCGTGCTTGACGATCCGACTACACGTGCGAAGCTCGTGCGCCAATGCAATCGCTAGGACAATCTCCGAGAGTTACTGATCTTGCGGATGCACGATCAGCCTGACCAGCGAGGGTCTTAATTCCTACCTGAAATCGAGAACAAGTAAGAACTAATACTGCAATCAAGATATTGCGGATGAAAGATGTATGCTTTATTCAAAAGGTGGGATTCCGAATAGGCGGTCTTCTTCTGGGCGATTGGCCTCAAAAGTCGAGCTCGTAGTTGCAGCAATGGCTAACTTTTAGTCTAAACAAAATCCGAGTTCTAATGACGGCTACGGGGGGTATTTGAGGAGGAAAAGGTAGGGGTGCGACCAGCCATGGGTTGGGTGGTCGAACGGACCCCTAACAGGCCTTTTCTCCTCAAATTCGGACTCCTAAAAGTGGTTGTCTTATTTGCTGCGAAAATTACATGGGCCTGGCCCAAAAATAAAAGTGACGCAGCACCATATTTATCTAAGGACGAATTTATGAAGTAGTTTTTTGTATATTTCGTCCAAGTCTTCATCCCTTCATTATGGTGGCTTCAAAGTTCTGAAATCTCCACTCGTGGCATCTTCTTCAATCCTCAAACGCTTGCTGCCATCTCCATGCACGATCATGCTCCAATGCTTGTCCCTCTCATCCATGCTAGATCCATCATTCCTAAGAGTAACAAACATATCTGATTTAGGCAGCATCATATTCTCATGTATGTGAGAAAGAGTTCCAAGAAACGAAAGTACCTGATAGTTAAGTTGCTTGGCACGAGCTCGAGTGATGGGTCCTTGTATGTGTTCCGCTGTAGGTGCAGCGGTTGTATCAATAGATGGGATGTCCTCATCACAATGGATCTGATAAGATCTTCCAATCACGTGAGCGATACACGTAACCTGAAGACGGGGGAACGTCAATTCTGCGAGCAACTCGTTGATGTAGACGAACCTCACGCCGAACAGATGAATCCAACGAGCAACTCGATGATGAACAGCGAGCCTCACGCTGAAGCACGACAATACTTGTATAACAAGCACCTTCACGCAAAGTATACTGGATAACTAGACAAATGTCGAAGACGTCGTCTCAATATGCCAACCCCGGAGGGATATGGTACACACATGTGGGAACTATAAGTTCTACATAATTTTCAGCCTCCCTAAACCCTAGCCGCCCAGCCTCCTTATATAGATGGCTAGAAAACTATTGGGCTTGGACAGGCCCAAACCCAAAACATAAAATAAAATCATAATTGGCCCACAACGTGACCAGGCTAAGAAATAACATGAACAGATACAAATTAATGACATAGCCTTAGACTTAATTATCACATATCGTAGGTCATCCTGGCATGTCAATCCTCATCATCGCCCTTCCGCCTATATATTCACTTCATCGGGAAAACCCTAGGGGCCCGATCAATTTCCACGAAACATACTGCAAGCCGCCGCCATCGTCGACGCAAGATCAAGAGGGTCCAGAAGCTCTTCCCGACACCCTGCCAGAGAGGGGAATCATCACCGGAGGCCTTCTTCATCACCATGCTAGCCTCCGGAGTGATGCGTGAGTAGTCTACCATTATACTTTGGGATCATAGCAGTAGCTAGATGGTTGTCTTCTCCTCCATGTGCTTCATGTTTAGATCTTGTGAGCTGCCTATCATGATCAAGATCAACGTTGTGTAATTCTACATGTTGTGTTCGTTGGGATCCGATGAATATTGAGTACTATGTTAAGTTGATTGATGATTTATCATGTCTATGTTATTTATGATCTTGCATGCTCTCCGTTGCTAGTAGATATCTTGGCCGAGTAGATGCTAGTGACTCCAAGAGGGAGTATTTATGCTTGATAGTGGGTTCATGCCTCTAGTAATCTGGGAGAGTGACAATAACTTCTAAAGTTGTAGATGTGCTATTGCTACTTGGGAGAAAACAAAAATCTTTTGTTCAAGGATAATTGTATTGTTTACATTACACACTTTGCTTAAGGCAATAATCTGTTGCTTGCAACTTAATACCCAAGGGTTGTTCGGATGATATCCTGTGGGTGGATTATTAGTCATAGATGCAGTTGGATTACGGTCTATGTATTATGTTGTAATGCCCAAGTGAATCTCATAGTGATCTTCATGACATGTACATGCATTGTTATGCATTCATTATTTTGTCAATTGCCCAAATGTAATTTGTTTACCCAACATGTTATTTATCTTTATGGAGAGACACCTCTAGTGAACTGTGGACCCCGGTCCATTCTTTTACATATATATTACCATCTACTGCAAGCACCATTTACTTTCCGCAAGCATTATTTACTTACTGCAAACCAACATCTTTTTCCACACGATACGTTTAATCCTTTGTTTTTAGCAAACCAGTGAGATTGACAACCTCACTGCAAGTTGGGGCAAAGTATCTTGGTTGTGTTGTGTGCAGGTTCCATGTTTGATACGGATCAACGTGATCCGAAGGGGGGTTTGGCCCAATCTTTCACGGCGATCAAACGAACATCAAGATAGCGAAAGAGAACTCAATCTGAAATAGATCAAACTGATCTCTCTTCAATTCCTCGCGCTGAAACTGACCGGAATCAACTCCCATGCATGGCATAACATCAGATCTCGAAGATCAGCAATCAAACACACCGATATGCGCCCCCAAACATTGGGACTTTTCTGGTCTCTCTCTTAGCTCGAAAATACAAGTCTGAACGATACAAGGCGGCTGCCATAACCCTATATGGGTGACTCTGAACGCTACCTTGGCTGGGCTAGGCCCCATACCAAACTAAAAGCCCAAAGGCCAAAACACACTTGATTTTGGACAGGCCCAAAACCATCACACACAAATAAAACCAAACTGAAATAAAAACATGACGCGAACTTAATTAAAATAGAACACCTAAATATCTTTCGCTGCAACGCCTCGGCGAACATGAAACTCCATTGGCGGTGTACGAAAGTTGGGCTTCACATCATCTTGTGGAGGCACATCAAAGCAGAATTGTCTAAGCTTCAGAACATGAGGAGGTGGTAAAATAGTAGGAGTAGTAGCTATGCTCCCCTTATCATCCCCCCCAACTTGAAAGGAAACCGTCCTCGGTTTCGCCTGAATGTGTTGGACCTTTTTCTGAGCAGCAAGCACATCCACTTTGATATCCTTATCGAGCATAGGCTGCAACACATGACGCTTCCCCTTATGCCACAAGGAATAAACATTGGACCTGCCTTCATGAGTGGAACGCCTATCAAATTGCCACGGGCGTCCTAGCAGCACATGACATGCATCCATAGGCAAAACATCACAGACCACTGTGTCCTCATAATTACCTACTGAAAATTTCAGGCGCACCTTATGTGTGACCTTCAGCTTCCCTGAATTATACAACCACTCAACACAATGTGGCTGCGGGTGCTTCCATGTAGGCAATGATAGAGAATCCACCAAACTCTTGCTAACAATATTTGTGTAGCTGCCACCATCAATAATCAGTTTGCAAGTGGTGTCCTTGACGATGCATTGGGTCTGAAATATATTCCAGCGCTGCCCTTGGTCGTGAATGCGATCTTCTGGTACGCGTTGCACCATTAGATTTTTTAAATTTGCAGCAAGTTCATACCCATCCACGGTCACTTCAGGAGTGTCCTCAGAGTCCTCACTTGATGACACATCAGCTTTCTCATCATCACTAGCAGAAACATAGCCATCATGTGTGAGCATCACCCTTTTTCTATTAGGGCAATCACGCTTCATGTGTCCTCGTCCTCCACAAGTAAAACACTCGATGTTTGCTGTGGACTGCGCAGATGCAGTTTTGGACACCCCAGATTTAGGTGCCTCGCTATGAGAAACACTATTAGAGCGTGTAGAAGGTGTCGCCTGAACACTAGGACCAGCAGCCTCGGTATGAGAACGATGCCATGATTTTGTAGGTGTGGCAGCTTGGCGTCGTTTGATTTGTTGCTCCGCACGCTCAGCTTGGTGCACAAGATCCTGAACATCATGATAGTAAACCATCTCCACACGATCACGCACCTCAAAATTCAGTCCATTCAAAAACCGAGACATCGTGGCCTCTATGTCCTCCCTTGTCCCTGTACGTATCATCAACAACTCCATCTCTTTATAATACTCATCCACAGATTTAATACCTTGAGTGAGCTGCTGCAACTTATTATACATGTCTCTCTTGTAGTGTTCAGGAACAAAGCGATGGCGCATAAGATCTTTCATACCGGTCCATGATGTTGGGCGAGTACGCATACGCAGAATTTGATTCCACCAAATCAGCACATAACCGGTGAATTCAACAGCAGCCAGTTGAAGTCTCTTCTTCTCAGTGTAATAATGAGTAGCAAAAATATGATCCATGCGCATCTCCCACTCCAAATAATCGTCAGGTCCGCGGTCACCGGAAAAAGGAGGTATGGACAATTTGATGCGTCCAAGACCACCATCATCAAGTGGAACACGACCAGCATGGCCAACACGGTCACGATCATGCGGCTGTACACGATGAGCACCTGCAGGACGAGCAGCAAACTGTCGTTGTTGTGGTGGATAATCAGCGTCATCGGCAAGTTCTCCTTCATAAGCGGGTGCCACGGGTCGATGATCATGAATTTCAGCAGGGCGGCGTGGAACCACGTCGCGAGGTTGTGCAGCAGGAGGGGGCTGCACGGGTGCACGGGCAGTAGCATCGCCCATTGCATCAATCCGGGTAGCGAGCTGTGCAATTTGCGCTGTCAATGCGGCATGACTCCGCATAATAAAATCGCACGTACTATCAAAACCAGCCCGAATATTAGGAGTCAAATCTGCAGCAAAAACCGGTGGAACAAGCTCCTCTTTCTTCTCTCCAGCAGCTACAGAATTATCGCCCTCAACGAATTTGACCATCTTCAAATAAAATAGCAGTCAAATTCAGCAAAAGAGAATAAAAAAAAACAGGCTTCTGGAGCAGCGCACGGGAGCCAGCTCAAGATGGGGGCAGGATCGCTCCGGGTCGCCAGACCCCAGACGTCCTCCGCGTCCTGACGAGAGGAACCAGGCAGCGCAGATCGCGAACGGGGGCGACGAAAAGGCGGACGAGCGAGAGAGGTCGAGGTGCCCTGGCGAGATGGGCCAAACCCCCTTCGGATCACGTTGATGCGTATCATCTTGGTATCAGAGCCAGGTTTGGCCCAAGATGATACCAAGATGATACGGATCAACGTGATCCGAAGGGGGGTTTGGCCCAATCTTTCACGGCGATCAAACGAACAGCAAGATAGCGAAAGAGAACTCAATCTGAAATAGATCAAACTGATCTCTCTTCAATTTCTCGCGCTGAAACTGACCGGAATCAACTCCCACGCATGGCATAACATCAGATCTCGAAGATCAGCAATCAAACACACCGATATGCGCCCCCAAACATTGGGACTTTTCTGGTCTCTCTCTTAGCTCGAAAATACAAGTCTGAACGATACAAGGCGTGATAAAGATCACGCCGGTGATCCTATGAGTTTTGTCCCGATCTTTCACAGCGAGTCAACCCGGATAAATATCTTCCAATAACGCAAAGAACGTCACCTGAAGACGAGGACGAATCCAGCAAGCAACGTGATGATGAACACCACGCCTCAAACCAAAGCACGACAATCCTTGATGAACACAAGAACCTCCGCAGCAACTTTATTCGATAAACGGCATCGCCGTCCCCGGAGGGATGCTTCACCAAGAAACACAACACGATAGTTTGTAAACTAAAATTCTGAACCCCCTAAACCCTAGACTGCTGGCCTCCTTATATAGATGGCCAGAAAACTGTTGGGCTTGGACAGGCCCAAACCCAAAACACACATAAACCTAAGTGGCCCACAACTAGACCTAGCTACGAAATAACATAGGCATGAATACAAATTGCTGACACAACCTTAGACTAATTATTACATATCGTAGGTCGTCCTGGCGTGCCAATATGCAACGAGCTTCCCTCATCTTGGTAGAGTCCTGAAATTGGGCTTCACCTCCTCCGTCGTGCCCATATCATCCTCCCCCCCTTCAAAAAGCGTTGTCCCCAACGCGTGAGGGTCTGCTCGAAAGGGTGGCGGAATATCAACAATAGCACCACGCATATTCGCCGTCTTCAAGTCTTGCTTGCCTTCCTCACCACATCCTCCCTCTTGGCCTGCTCGACTTGATACAGCCCTAGGTGGTTGCACCTCTTTTCTTCGCCAAATAAACTTGTACTTAGGAGGCACCACCTTCTTCTTCTCAACTCTTGATGGAGCTCTTGGCGGCTGAACATGAACCTTCTTAGCACGACCCTGCAAAGTAGTAATGCCTGGGCCACACAACTGACGAACACGTCCATCTTTTCCTGTATGCACACGCACTGCTGCTCCAACAAAATGTCTCCGAGGTGTTCTAACAAAACTGTGGCTGACTACCCGTGGCACCGTATGCACCGGAACACGATCAGCATCACCGTCATCGGTCTGAACACCCATGTCAACACGAACTGGAAGTGGAACACATGGAACACATGCTGACATATCCTTCCCTTCATCAATAAGAGGCTTGACTTCAACCGGCTTGTCACTAACAAGAACAACTGGCTTGTCATCTACAGGCTTGGCTGAAACAATATCACCACTGACGCTCTTCGCATCATGCTCCTCATGCTGCACCTGAGCTAGCCCTGGTTGTGGCTTAGCTGTATGCAACTTCTCCTTGCGAACCACCAACACAACATCGGACTTGATTTGATCATCTCTCATAGGCTTCAAAGTCCGCTGTTTGCCATCATGCACAAAAGAATATGTATTTGCTCTTCCAGCATGCATAGCATTGTGATCATACTGCCATGGACGTCCAAGTAATAGCCCACACACCTCCAATGGCAACACATCACAGTCCACCTCATCAACATAGTCATCAACTGTAAATGGCACACGCACCTTGTGAGTAATTTTTAGCATACCGCAGCTATTAACCCACTCAACATGCCTCGGTTCTGGAATACGCCATGTGGATAAACCCAAAGCCTCCACAACCGCCTTGCTAATGCCATTACAGTAACTACCACTATCAATCATTAACTTGCATGCTTTGCCTTTGATTATGCACTGCGCCTGAAATAAATTCCATCGCTGGCCTCTATCCGCTGTCATGCAAGTCTCATCATGTACTCTTTTGAGTTGCATATTCAGCCCACTCAATGGTACAACCTCCTCCACGACATCCTTGACAACATCAGCCTTGACAACATCAACCGCTGACAATTCAGAATTCGTGGCTACCACCTTGCTAACTGTCGGCAATGGAACAACTGTCAACTTCTCATGAGTAGTCACAGCTGTCGCGACCTTCGGTATAGGAGCTATGCTCTTGCCAACATCCTCTATCCGATGCAAAACCTTGGGTGGCTGCTTAATTACTTCTATGGGTACCATGGGCTTTCGAGAAGGAACCACGTTGCTAGAAGGTATAAAGCACTCTCGCAGAAAGAATCTGAAATTCGCCCAAGTTGCAGAGGTAATGCTCTTCTCCTGCAAAGCTTTATGCCACCAACTGTATAGCCTGGCATCCACGCGTCGGTCTGCAAGAGCCAAACGGTTAGAATCATTCATGTTTTGATCATAGGTAGCACACCTGTAGAAACCCTGTAGCATATGACGTTCCCATGACTCATACTCTTCAGCTGTTGCATCATAGGTCAGTTGCCAATTGATCTCATATGCATCATATGCTAAAACACCATCCAGCAGGTCCAGATAATCATTGAAAATATCGCTAGATTTTTTGCCACTACGACACTTATAGCCGTAATAATCACCCGGAAAAGAATCCATATTTATGTCTACTTTTGCCCAGCCTTGACTGATTTCGCAATGCAGAACACAGCAGCACAAGAAAACTCCACGCTCTGGATCAGACACGAAAGACTTAGAAGTCTGATCGGTAGCGTTTAATTCCACCACTTTTTTCCGTTGTTTGTAGCCAAGAACACTAGGAAGCAGGCTTGTGTCCAATTGGCCGATATCACCAGGCGCGGGGCGACTGAAACAAACGCGAGGCAATCAGTCCTGTTATCGCTGGAGGGCAGACTATGTCTGTGGTGGAGCGACGCACAGCTCGCTCCAGGCGCACGCGAGGCGAGCGACCCGCTCGAGGCCGGCTGGGCCGGCCCGCTAGGAGCCGCTGGAGGCTAACGGACCGAGGCGCGGGCGAAGTCCCCTTCGGGGCGCGAGCGTGCGAGCCTCGCTCGACCCCAGACGCGGTCTCCCCTCATGCGCGTGGGTACACGGGGCGATGCTCCTTTTTTTTGTTGACTGCTATTCCCGATCGGATCTGGCCAGCGCTGGGAACTCAGGCAAATCGATGCAAATCAACTCGGTCCTGGCGGTGATCAAGCTTGCCAACGATCGGTCCGACGGCGGCCGAGCTGTACACGGAAAAAAGGAGATCCAAAAACAACACCAACGTAAGGCTCCTCAATCTGCTCTCTGTCCCCACGATCTGAAGAACCACGCTAGGAAAAACAAACACAATCCGATTTGTGCAGCGGAAAGCAATCTCCTATTCCCAATCTACAAACTGTCCGGATGAACAATCAGCAGATCGATCTCGCCGTGAGCAATCCAGAAAACCAACGAAGAGATCTGATCTGAAAACTCTTCGAACAAAAACAATCCAGAGAACAATCAATCTGAAATACTCGCGGTGATAAACCCAGTAATCTGATACCACATGATAAAGATCACGCCGGTGATCCTATGAGTTTTGTCCCGATCTTTCACAGCGAGTCAACCCGGATAAATATCTTCCAATAATGCAAAGAACGTCACCTGAAGACGAGGACGAATCCAGCAAGCAACGTGATGATGAACACCACGCCTCAAACCAAAGCACGACAATCCTTGATGAACACAAGAACCTCCGCAGCAACTTTATTCGATAAACGGCATCGCCGTCCCCGGAGGGATGCTTCACCAAGAAACACAATACGATAGTTTGTAAACTAAAACTCTGAACCCCCTAAACCCTAGACTGCTGGGCTCCTTATATAGATGGCCAGAAAACTGTTGGGCTTGGACAGGCCCAAACCCAAAACACACATAAACCTAAGTGGCCCACAACTAGACCTAGCTACGAAATAACATAGGCTTGAATACAAATTGCTGACACAACCTTAGACTAATTATTACATATCGTAGGTCGTCCTGGCGTGCCAATATGCAACGAGCTTCCCTCATCTTGGTGGAGTCCTGAAATTGGGCTTCACCTCCTCCGTCGTGCCCATATCAAGGCGGCTGCCATAACCCTATATGGGTGACTCTGAACGCTACCTTGGCTGGGCTAGGCCCCATACCAAACTAAAAGCCCAAAGGCCAAAACACACTTGATTTTGGACAGGCCCAAAACCATCACACACAAATAAAACCAAACTGAAATAAAAACATGACGCGAACTTAATTAAAATAGAACACCTAAATATCTTTCGCTGCAACGCCTCGGCGAACATGAAACTCCATTGGCGGTGTACGAAAGTTGGGCTTCACATCATCTTGTGGAGGCACATCAAAGCAGAATTGTCCAAGCTTCAGAACATAAGGAGGTGGTAAAATAGTAGGAGTAGTAGCTATGCTCCCCTTATCAATGTTGCTGCTGGCACCGGTAGTGCGCCCTACCAAAAGCCAGTTAGCAACAACCTTCAGAAGTGGTTTCTTTCTCCTACTGGTCGATTAAACTTTGGTTTCATACTGAGGGAAAACTTACTACTGTGCGCATCACACCTTCCTCTTGGGGTTCCCAACTGGTCCGTCAACACCTCACCATCACTCAGCGAGCAACCTAAAATCTAATACCCCAAGATAGGGCAAACGTGTCCGATCTTTCAATGAGATGATGATGGTACGAGTTGTTAGTGGAGTTCGTGCTTGACGATCCGACTACACGTGCAAAGCTCGTGCACCAATGCAAACGCTAGGACAATCTCCGGGAGTTACTGATCTTGCAAGCGCACGATCAGCCTGACCAGCGAGGGTCTTAACTCCTACCTGAAATCGAGAACAAGTAAGAACTAATATTGCAATCAAGATATTGCGGATGAATGATGAAAGCTTTATTATGAAAGTGGGATTCTGAATAGTCAGTCTTCTTCTAGGCGTTGGCCTCAAAAGTCGAGCTCGTAGTTGCAACAATGCATAACTTTTAATCCCAGCAAAATCCAAGTTCTAATGATGGCTACAGGGGGTATTTGAGGAGGAAAAGGAAGGGGTGCGACCAGCCATGGGTATGGTGGTCGAACGGAACCCTAACAGACCTTTTCTCCTCAAATTCGAACTCCTAAAAGTGGTTGTCTTATTTGATGCAAAAATTACATGGGCCTGGCCCAAAAATAAAGGTGACACAACACCATATTTATCTATGGATGAATTTATGAAGTAGCTCTTTGTATATTTCATCCAAGTCTTCATCCCACATTATGGTGGCTTCAAAGTTCTGAAATTTCCACTTGTGGCATCTTCTTCAATCCTCAAACGCTTGCTGCCATCTCCATGCACGATCATGCTCCAATGCTTGTCCCTCTCATCCATGCTAGGTCCATCATTCCTAAGAGTAACAAACATATCTGATTTAGGCAGCATCATATTCTCATGTATGTAAGAAAGAGTTCCAAGAAACGAAAGTACCTGATAGTTAAGTTGCTTGGCACAAGCTCAAGTGATAGGTCCTTGTATATGTTTTGCTGTAGGTGCAGCGAATGTAAAAATAGATGGGATGTCCTCATCAGCAAGTGTGTGCAACTTCTCATTACAAACAACCCTTCCAAATAGGGTTTCAGGCTTTGCTTCACAAAAATTTGAGTTTCCATTTTTTAGTGCAAAAAGCGTGTGTTTTTGTGAAGCGGCCACTAGGCATGAAGGTTAACATGACACCACTGCAATTTTCTAGGTAAGTAGACCTCATAGGATGGACAATTACGGGATATGGCCATTTATCTCGAATGGTGTCTATATACGATTTTTTTTTAGTTTGTGGCACTTTTATTCAAATTTGAACTATAGGTACCATAGAAAATGGTCATAATTTTTGGGAGAAAATACGGCTAGGTACCCCAGGAGGGTTATATGCATCATGCATGATCAAAGTTTGAATTTTCAAAACAAAAGTATGAATTAATGCCCTTCGCTACTAAAAAATCCAAAAAAATGAAAATCTTGGGCATGTAGTCACATAATGTCGCCTACCTATCATGTAAAATGCCAATCTTGCAATATGGATGCTTTTTTCTAAAATGTGTTCAGAAATAAGACTATCAAACATGGTTTAACTAGGCTTTTCCACCCAAGTGACCTTTAGATCACAAAACACAAGCATATAAAGTGATAAAGCGCCCAAACTTGACAAGTGTGTGCAACTTCTCATTACGAACAACTCTTCCTGATAGGGCAAAGGTGTTTGATCTTTTGATGAGATCTTGATATGTCAATTTGGTGGGTGGAGTTTGTGCTTGACGATCCGACTAAACATACAAAGCTTGTGCGCCAATGCAATCACTAGGACAATCTCTGAGAGTTACTGATCTTGCCGGTGCATGATCAGCCTGACCAACGAGGGTCTTAATTCCTACCTGAAATCGAGAATAAGTAAGAACTAATACCGTAATCAAGATATTGTGGATGAATGATGAATGCATTATTATAGAGGTATGATTCTGAATAGGCGGTCTTGATGAGGACATCCCTAATGTTGATACAACCACTACACATCCTCATGTACAAGGACCTCTCATTAGAGCTCGTTCTAGGCAACTAAATTATCATCTACTTTCGTTTCTTGGAACAATTCCTAATATACATGAGAATATGATTGACGAGGTTCAACCCCGGCAATGCCCATGCTTGAGGGATTTCAAATCATGGAGCGCTTGTGGGATCCGGCGAACTCGATGGTGATCAGACAACACAGGGAGACACAGGTTTTACCCAGGTTCGGCCCCCTTGTTGGGTAATGACCTACGTCCTGCTTGTCTGACTTTATTGATGGGGTGGTTACAATGGTGGTGTTACAACGATGGCGTAGATTGGATCTAGCCGAAGGTGGAGAGCTCTCGAGAATTCGAGCGCTCGGGTGTATGGTGGCGAAAGGCATCTAGCCGCTACAGGACCTCCCTCCCAACCTTTTATATGCAAAGGTTGGGTCTCAGGATTGTCCTGCAAGCAAAGTACATATAGAACCGGTTTGAATAAACCCTAGCCGAAACCTAATCAAACTTGGTCTCCTCGAATCTTTGCCTTGTACGTCAAGTTTTGCTCCTGGGCCATGCCAGGCTATCATCTTCGTGGGCCTTGCTATCCCTTCGGTAGATGCTCTTCCTGGACCAAAAACCAGGTAGGCTAATATCGAGGACCCACATGTCATTCCTTCGTCTGTAGCCCTCGAGTACCTGGGATAGTCGAAGACTATGGCAAGGACTCTAGCTCCATTAATTAGAGTCCTTATTCGGTCACGTATAACATCTTTTGCCCTACCTGTAGAGACAAAAAGCCACAACATGCATACGAATGGTTTGCTAGTAAAATTAGTCTATTCAAGTAAGCTCATTCCAAGCCTCAAAGACACATATATTCATTGCTAGAGGGATTGGCATAACCAGTCTGGGACTCACGTCAGGTCTAGTTAATTGCATAGTCGCAAAAACATCGGTTAGCCTACTCAGATTTGAGTCCCCGGACTCGAACCCGCGTGGACTGGAATTACTTCGACCCGAGCCATGTGTGGACTTATCAGGTCAAATCCCAGTAGTGTGTAAGGCACTCGATGCGTCCATCGATGCAAGACTTCATACTGTAGGCATGGAAAATTCTCTCAGCAGAGCGCGTTTGATGCGATTACCGGGCCATCTAGTGTTGCTAACTGTGGACTTATCTTCGTATTTGACATACGACATCCAAATTGGTATATTGCCACCAGAATTCAGGTAAACAAGAGTAAGTATAAGCGTAAGATAGGATTTCGAGGAGGTAGAATCTCCACCCGAATTGAAGCTGAGGCACTGCTGGCCCCGAATTAAGGAAAATCTGGGGACTGATGCCCATAGCTGGTCATAGTAATGGCACCGATGGCCTGAATGCATAAACTTGGTGGGTTATGAAAACACCCTTGAATAATGGATCAAAGGTACTACAGACCTCGTAGCATAGGGGTACGTTGTAATCCCGAAAGAAGTGATCCGTGAGACCGGAATCCACTACTCGAATAAGCCAGCAGCGCTGCTGGTCGAAAAGAAAGGATTCAAGGGATCGGAGTCCACAACTCGAATGATAAGACGGCGCTGCTGGCCCAAAGGAAATGATTCGAGGGATCAAAATCCACAACTCGAATAGTAAGACGGTGCTGCTAGCCCAAAGGAAATAATTCGAGGGAACATAATCCACAACTCAAATAGTAAGATAGCATTGAATAAAGCCAAAAGAATCCCTCGAGGAGCTGGCAGTCACGCAAGACGCCACGCCGAAAAACTTCGAGGGTTGATTCAAAGATCCCGAAAATCGATCCCGAATGGAAGGAAAGATGCTTCAAAAAACAACCCTTGCGCTTCGAATCGCGCAAAGAGGGCAAAGGTCCCAGAAAACTTTCGTTGTGAAAGGGACAGTGGATTTTGGTGGTACATACCTCGAAAGGACAAAAACCCAAAAAGATTTCTCCCCTTAGATGAAAGAAAACAAGCTTCGCTAATAATGACATCAGTGATGACGCACCACTTCTTTGAGTTGTCACGCCACCCGTCGCAGGGATAGCCTGACATTGACAAGACTGGACGCTCGGTAGGCCCAATGCCGTGCACGCCGGCTGTTGACTCCATTTGATTGCACGTCCCGTGCGTCTGGTGAGAAAAATCTGCCGCGTCTCCTCAATTCTCGTGCGTAGTGGGCACCATTACTCGCGCGGTGCCGACACATGTACGGCCAGATTCACGCTGCCGTTCCCTCTTCAGAATGAACGGCTGGGATGATCCAGAGATTTTCCGCGGTGGGATAAAAGAAAGGTAGAGGAAGTAACTATTTACCCCACTCCGCCACCGTCATCGTCTTCCTCCTCGCGCACTGCCCTTGCCGCGCGTCTTTGCTCCCATTTCCTGTGAGTGTCTAGTTAAGTGGCGCCGCCATGGGCAAGAGAAACTCCTCCACCGCTGGGGCCACCGCGAAGAAAGCCAAGACCACCAATGCCGACGTGCCCACTGTGGCAATTGGGTCCAGACCAAGTTCCTGGAGAAGGAACTATAGAGCACCAAGAAGATTGGCATCCTGAATGATGATCCGGCGGAAGTTCTCATCACCGGGCCTGAGATCCTTCCCCGACCACCCATGGGCTTCCGGGTACTTTTCTTCGCCTTCCTTCTTCGTGGATTTTCTTTTCCTCCGCATCCATTCCTCCGCGGACTCCTCTTTGCTTATGGGATTTAGTTTCATGATCTGAATCCCAACACTATCCTACCCATAGCGTGCTTTATCACGCTATGCGAATGCTTCCAAGGGATCGGACCCTACTGGGCGCTCTGGAGGCGAATCTTCATCATCCGGCACCCTCTCCACTATCAAACTGGCGGTTTTAGCTGCAAGGTACGCCTTGAGGTCGATTACTTCAATCTTCGTATGCTGGAGAATAATCCCGGCTGGAGGACAAGATTGTTCTACACCAAGGACAAGCCCTCCGTCGGTCAGGAATTCGGGCTTGACGAGTTTTGCCCTACCAATGTCCTTTGGCCCCGAGCGTCATGGGCGCACGAGCTGATCGAAGAGGAGATGGCGATCACGCAGCCCTTGATGGAGAAGATTTGGCAGCTCCGAGCCACACCCGAGAAAGAGGTGTCTAGCCTCTAGTTTATCCGAACTTTCGTCGAACGCCAGATCCAGCCGCTCACCGCTCGGGCACACTGCATGTCGGACTACACCGGCCGTCGAGACTCGACTGGATTCTCCTACCATCAGTTGAGGGAAGCCAAAATCAACAACGGAGTACACGCCGTCACTTCTTTGAAGAAGAAGTCGACCATGCCCAAGAATTTTGGCACCAAAGCTTTTAGTAAATCAAACCCCTACGCCGAGGTACGCACCTTCTACTCATTGATCAAATTCTTTTGACGCTTGTTAAAATCTTTTGTTGAGAATCGTAAACTAACATGATGTTTTCTGCTTAGGTCATCGACATAGCCCGCTGCTACCCGCCTCAACCGGAAGGGGGCGAGTATCCTGGCGTGAATTTGTCGACGTTGTGTTAGAATCGGCGTCTGTTGCTCCCACGACATCGCGCGCTTCGGCAAAGCACAAACATGTCGTGGATGTTGACAGGGTTGAAGACTCAGAGAATTTCGACGACCATATCCTTTCTTCAGATGATGACGATGGTCTGGCAATTCCCGCAAAGCCTCTCGATAGTCGCCCTCCTCCTCGAACGGAGAAGAAGGTTCTTCCAAATTTCGGCATCGATTCTTTGTACGTTGTGTTTTAACTGATCTCGAGTATCTTCCTGTATCACTGCATCACATTTAGCTTCTTTGAAACCTTCAGGTCTTTGAATGAAGAGACCTCTGGAAGTCTAGGCGATCGGGACCGCTTCTAGGTTCAGCCTCATGACGCCACCCTCGAACAGACCACTAATTCGCAGGAAAGGAGTCATGAGGATGTGGCGCTGAATGATCTTCCGAAGCTTTCGCCTCCTCCGAAAAAGGGCACGGTCAAGCCCGATTTTATTCTCGTCACTTCCTCCGGTGGTCACTCCGAGCCCAACCGTCATGTGAGTTCGATCTCTTTGTTTTGCACTTATTGAGTATTACCTATCAGTAGCCCCCGAGGGTGAGTCTAAGTGTTTACACTTGGGCTTGCCCTCTAACCCAAAGTCTTGATGCTGATTCTCGTTGGCTCTGATATGGCCTATTGTCGAAAATCTCTCCAATGTATGCAAGGGCTACCTTGCGTTGGAGAAGGAGACCAAGCGTTTGTCTGTTGTTTTGGCCAATATTCACAAGAAGCGCTTTTTCCTTTGCATGTCCTAGGTTTTCTGCTTGAAAAATTTATTTGATTGCATATTCGGTTGTTATCGTGGTAACCAGAGGTTGCTGCTCAAGCCGCTACCAACAAGTCTTCCCTGAAGGCCCAGGTGGACAATCTCGCGGCTGAGAACGCATCGTTGAAGACCAAAGCCGATGGTCTGGCCGCCGAAGCAGCCTAGCTCAGAGCTGACCAAGCAAAGGCTCAAGTGCTGTTTGACAAGTGCCAGGCCGAAGCCAAGTCGAAGGAGAAGAGCCTTCAGCAGTGCCTTCAGACTGCCCTCGACTCATTGCGCGGTAAGTTTATCCCTTGTCCGACCTGAAGTCTGCCATGGTTCTTTCTTTCTGCTGATCGAGCATTGCATTTCTTGAAGTTGCTGCCGAATTAGGCGCCAGGGAGATGACGGCGGAGCCCGCTGGATTGGAAACCAGCGTTGAAACCGTGGAGCACGTTTGCCAAGAGGTGCGGAACCTGCTGGCGAAGGTGCATTCAACGCTTGATCGCGTCCACGATGTATCTGCTCCGGAGTTGACAAGCACTACCATGGCCGACATCCTTGAGGCTTTGGCATTGAGGGAGGATGGCGAGGACCCACTAATTGTCGCGGTTCACCGATAGGTAACCATTGGCTATGAGTTCGTCTTCTCTATGATGATGATGCATGGGGTGGAATGTGATTTCGACAAGGTCACGGACACCTAACCAAAGGGCAAGGACGGCCGCGATATATCTCCCAAAGAATACCTCGAGCGGGCTCGGGCATTATCTGAGCATCTAGCGCACTTCCTGGTGGAGAGGAACGCTAAGAAGAAGGCTGCTCGGGAGCAGAGGCGCGGTGCGAAGGGTGCCTCGTCTGGTAGAGTTGCCGGTAGTTTGACCTAGTGTGCTTCGAGAGCTGAAGCTTTCTGTTGTAATGGATAATGTAGTGCTGACCTCTGTTTGTCATGAACTCGTGAATCTCTTCGCTGCTTAAGTTGCCTTTGGCCTCTGTGTTTTCAGCCAAAATCTTTGATTCTTGGTTGTGCTGTAATTATGACTTGTTTTGTGTAACTGGGTGCCTCGTTTGCAGGACACGCGCACAGGGTCTGATGCCTGGCCCGTCTCATATGAAATAGCTGGCAGTTCCTTAGCTGCCGTCAAAAGGCGAGTGTCGTCTCTGGGCGAGCAGTCCTTGATTCGGTCCTTGAGAGACCAGTTAAGGTGTACTCAACAGGAGTTGAAAAGGGTTACCGCCAAGGTCAACGTTGCTCTCTCGAAAGCTTTGCTAGCTGCGGATGTGTAGCGATTCCTCCTTGGTGAGATTGACAATCTTGGCAAGGCGATGAAATGTAAGTATTTTCGTGCCCTTGACGTGTTCTTCTTCCGGTCGGCTTCTTCTGATCACCTTTTTGTTGAATGCAGATGCGTGCCTTGACGACAAAGCTGAAGCTCGCTGCATGAATGCGCATCTTCGTGCGGCCCAGACACACGCCAATTACATCGAAGATAATTTCTGGGCTGATCGCTCGAAGGCTGAGAAGTTAACCATACTCCAAGATCGAATTTCCCAGGCCGGGGCGTTGGCTGAGGCAAGCCATGCGGCTCTTGCGATCGTTCATCAGGCAATGTTTCCTATGAATGACTAGCCCAACGGCCTTCCTGCCTTGCTTAGCCGATTCGAGAATGGGGAAGCCATCTACCGCTTCGTCTGTGAACACCTTCGATGCGGGGCTCTGGTTGCTTTATCTTTCATGCAGGTCCATTACTCAAAGGTTGACATGGAGTTGGTAAAAAAGTTACCTCCGATGCCTAGCGGTCGCGTTGATATGGCCGCCCATTATTCTGCTTGCAGGCAGGCCACCGATTGTATAGCGACACATATCGTTAGTGAGAGTGATCAGTAGAGAGCAGTTCGGGATCCTTTACTGGCTTAGACCGCACGCGGATGTAAGATGTAATTATGCCTTGTACATGCTCTATGAAGTCATGCGACGTGTCGTTGCCTATTCGTGGCGTGAGGTCTTGTGATGCGAGTTTGTCGAAAGGCGAAGCCCCTGAGCATAGGTCGAAAGGCGGAGGCCCCGAGCATAGATCAAAGGGCGGAGCCCCCGAGCGTAGGTCGAAGGGCGGAGCCCCTAAGCGTAGGTCAAAGGGCGGAGCACCCCGAGCGTAGGTCGAATAATTTTTAATGCGAAGCCCCCGAGCGTGGGTCGAATAATTTTTAAGGCGAAGCCCCCGGGCATGGGTCGAGTAATTTTTAAGGCGAAGCCCCCGAGCGTGGGTCGAGTAATTTTTAAGGTGAAGCCCCGAGCGTGGGTCAAGTAATTTTTAAGGCAAAGCCCCCGAGCGTGGGTTATTGTGAACATCAACTCAGGATATGAGGAATCGTACTTTATTGCTTGGTGCCGAAGGCACAATGTTGAGTGCGGACTGCTGCCGATGCCTAGTTACAAAGAGAGAGAGATAGAGAAAGGAGAGGTTGTCTCTTCTTAGGGTAGAAGCGGCGCAGCTGCGTGGCGTTCCACGGGTTCTTCTCGTCCACCCCTGTTTTGGGGTTGCATAGCCGATATGCTCCTCCTGGGATGGCTTCGTGGACGAGATATGGACCTTCCCATGGTGACTCCAGCTTCGACGTGCTTGTTTGCTTTAGACGAAGCACGAGGTTTCTGGGCTTGAAAGATCATCTGCATACCCGTCTGCTGTGGTAGTTGCAGAGGCTTTGCTGGTAGACTGCTGATCGAGCGAGGGCGACATCTCGAGCTTCATCCAGTAGGTCGATGGCATCTTCCAGTGCCGTTTGTGCGTCTTCTTCGACGGAAGCTACCACACGGGGTGCATAGTAACGCACATCTGTGGGTAGTACTGCTTCTTCCCCGAAGAGCAGGAAGAACGGCGTGTAGCTGGTAGAGGAGTTGGGTGTAGTTCATAGACTCCAAAGGACTGATGGTAATTCCTCGACCCAGGCGTCTGACACATGTTTGAGGGGTCGAAGGAGTCACTTCTTCAGGCCGGCGCAGACGAGCCTGTTGGCTTTCTCGACCTGCCCGTTGGACTTGGGATGCGCCACCGATGCGTACTTGATCTTGATGCCATGCTCTTTGGTGAATTCTTGAAACTCGCCCGAGGTGAAGTTAGTACCATTGGTGATGATAATGTTGGGCACTCCATATCGATAGATGATGGACTCGAAGAACTTGACTGCCATAGTTGCTTCTTGGTTGGTGACCGGGACTGCTTCGATCCACTTGGAGAACTTGTCGACAGCCACTAAGAGGTAAGTGTGGCTGCCTTGTGATGACTTGGGCAGAGGTCCCACTTGGTCGAGCCCCCATTGCGCGAAGGGCCAGGCCACCGGTATGGTGTGTAATTTCGATGCTGGCGCATGGGGCTTTGTCGCGAAGCATTGGCAGGCGTCGCACCGTTCGCACAGTCCATGTCGGCTATTACCGAATTTTCCCAACTCGCACTCATCCTTGAAGCGACGTGCATCATGTTGTGCACGTGCCAGGTCAACTCTGTTCTGAGCTAGGCCATGTCGAAGTTCACCATTGATAGGTTCTACGACTTGAGGCCTAGGCGCTACTGCTGGCGCCGCTGTTTGGTGTATAAGCTGCTCCACCGGAGGGACGTTTCTTCGTGGTGTTGTGTCGTGTCCTTGTTCATTCGTGCCTTGGAGAACCCTGACGCCCTCGAGCGCCAAGTTTCGAAGGTGACGCATATGCTCATCGCCATTAGATGTGTTGGCAGCAATGTAAGCTGCGGCAGCCATGATTGCTGCCTCCTTGGTCTTGGGCAGTAACTCAGCCTCATTGAATTCTGCTTCCAAGTTTCTGGTGATGTTGTGTGCGTCACCCCCCGGTGGGAGATGACATTGTGCTCTACGCAGAACGCTCGATGAGTAATGTGATGACAACTCGGCACGTCGTCTGCTGGATGCATCGGCTTCATCTCTGCGTCGTTCCAGGATTCGTCTCTCGCTACTGATCTGGTCCTTTTGCTCCTGAATGATGAATCGGAGTGCGGCCACCTCTTCGGGGCTTGGATTAGGGCCCATAGGCACCTCGCCCAAATAGACCTTCCTTGCATGTCGGATCTGGTTTTGTGCGATGAACCGGCCGCCAGCGTTTGATCGATCTCGATTGCTGTTGGCTTCGTGCTCATTCCCGTCTTCGTGTGATGCCATCATGCAGTGCCCACCGAATGGCGGAATTGAGTCGTCGCTCGCCCTGCACCAGAGGGTATATGTTGTCGTCTCTAATGCACGATCCAACCTCGATCATGGTATCGGAGTCATAATCGACCACATATCCACTGCCAGATATGGCGGACTCGCTTGAGTATGAGCTAACCGAATTGCCAATCTTCCCCTTGGCCTCGTGATAGACGTCGTCTTCTGAGCACGTGCAGTCCGAGTATAACCCCTCAACGTAATCGGGGTCGTAAGGCATAGGTTGAAGCATGAGGGCGTTTAGAGCCTGTTCGCACTCAGATATTGTCTGGTAGATGGTAGTAGTGCCCCTTGAGGGTCTTCACAGCCGGCGATCTTGTGAGACGAGAAATCTCCGGTGCCCACAAAGTGATAGGCGTCACACTCGACGCAATATGCGGTGGTTGGGGATGGAGGTGGATCTTGAAAATCGTTTGACCCGACTGATGGGGTCGAGGTCTCTAGCCTTGGATCTTCCTCCGATGGCGTCGGTGGCGTTGTTGTTGAAGGAGTGCCCCCGATCACAAGTGGTGTGCTTGGGTCTGCAACGGGCGGGGTTGATTCGTTGATGAAGATCAGCTCAGCAGCTCCGTCGTCATCCACGTGGAAGTTGAACAACCTGAACGCCATATCGAAATCTCCAGTCCTTGCCGAGGCCAACCCCATCAAGCTTGAGATGGGGTCGACGGTAGTCATTGCTGGAGAGTTGATGGCGAATACTGGAGTGGATTTGATGATGGTTGGCAATGCGGTGTCGACGTCGGTCGACGCAGTGGTGTCGACTATGGTTAGTGATGCAGTGTCGATGTCGATGTCGATGGCGGATGACGCAATGTCGATGTCGATGCCAATGGCAGATGATGCAATGTCGATGTCGATGCCGATGGTGGTTGATGGTGCAGAATCGACAGTGGTTGCTGGTGATGAGCCGTCGATCCTTATCGATGCGAGTAGATCGGTGATGGTTGGTGAAGGAGCCGGTGAATCCGTAGATCCAGATCCCGTCGTCCCCACGGTCGGCTTCAATTGACGAGGTTCAACCCCGACAATGCCCATGCTTGAGGGCTTTCGAATCATGGAGCGATTGTGGAATCCGACAAACTCGACGGCGATCAGACGACACGAGGAGACATAGGTTTTACCCAGGTTCGGCCCCCTTGTTGGGTAATCACCTACGTCCTGCTTGTCTGACTTTATTGATGGGGTGGTTACAATGGTGGTGTTACAGCGATGGCATAGATTGGATCTAGCCGAAGGTGGAGAGCTCTCGAGAATTCGAGCTCTCGGGTGTATGGTGGCGAAAGGCGTCTAGCCGCTACAGGACCTCCCTCCCAACCTTTTATATGCGAAGGTTGGGTCTCAGGATTGTCCTCCAAGCAAAGTACAGAGAGAACCGGTTTGAATAAACCCTAGCCGAAACCTAATCCAACTTGGTCTCCTCGAATCTTTGCCTTGTACGTCAAGTTTTGCTCCTGGGCCGTGCCAGGCTATCATCTTCGTGGGCCTTGCTATCCCTTCAGTAGATGCTTTTCCTAGACCGAAAACCAGGTAGGCTAATATCGAGGTCCCACAGGTCATTCCTTCTTCAATGATGCTGCCTAAATCAGATGTATTTGTTTTACTTAGGAATGATGGACTTAGCTTGGATGGAAGGGACAAGCATTGGAGCATGGTCGTCCATGGAGATGGCAGCAAACATTTGATCAAGGAAGAAGACGCTGCAAGTGGAGAATTCAGGACTTTGAAGCAACCGTGAGCAAGGATCGATGCTTGGATGAAATATACAATATTACACTTAATATTTTCATACAAAGCTTTTATATGGTGTTGCGTCACCTTATTTTATGGGCCAGGCCCATGTAATTTCGAATTGGACCACTTAGGGTTTTTTAAGATTTCGTTTGTGAGGAGGAAAGCCTATCTAGGGCCTGTTTCGGCCAGTCCCACAAGGGTGGACCAAAATCCCTGCCTCTCCTCCTCATATACCCATACCGGCCGTCATTAGGATGCGGGTTTTTGTTTAGATCAAGATTTAGCAATTGCTATTCTTTGCCATAGACACAAGAGTCAGATAGACCTTCTGTACTACGCACTTGCAGAACCCCATGTTATCATCCCTCTGGGAGTAATTCAATCTTCAAATTCATCTGCAATTCTGATTGCACACTTTTGTTCTTGCTTGTTCTTCGATTGCTTGCAGGAAAAGAACCTCGTGGTCAGGTTGATCTTGCTCCCACGTGGTCAATAGCCTCGGAAGTTGGTGTAGCGTTTGCTAAAGCGCAACGTCTCGTACGTTTGTAGTCGGATCGTCAATGTTGACCTGCACCCAAATCGTAGTTATCAATCTCATTGAAAGATTGGGCACCTTTACCCCATCAAGTGGTATCAGATTTCAGGTTTATCGGTGAGATCTTATAGTCTTTCTAGTGTAGTTGCCTCTGTTTTTCCTGTAGTCCATGAAAAAGCCAAAAATATTAGGTTTAGATATTTTCCTAGAAACCATTCGAGCCTTTGCATCTTTTCTTTTCGGTTTTTCCATTGTTGAATTCATGTCTGCATCGTCGTGTCAAGTGCTGGTCTTAGCGTCTTGATCTTTAGAGTTTTGAGTTTTGTTCATATTCGTCTTGTCATCGCCACCGCCCGACCGCCACCCACTATCATTTCGGCATCACCAATCTACCCCGCCACCATCTTCTCGCTGCCACCGCCCTCTATACCACTGCCACACATCCATCTATCCTCCCCATACTCGAGTTAGGGTTTCATCTCCCTTTGGTTTGTTTCGAAAAAAAATTCCAAAATACAATTCCAAAAAAGGTCAAATCCGCAAGTCGGGTTGACCACGATTTCCACTAGTCCAGTCCGCATTTAGTCCGAATTGGGCAGTTTGGACAGCAAACTTTTACTGGCCATAAATTTTGCATACGAACTCCATTTTCGATGTGCGACCACTCAAAATCTTCAGCATAAAAAGTTTTATCCAACCACAATGCTCAGAATTGCCAAAAGAGTCCGGGAAGGTTGAGTTTTTGGCCTTTTAAGTTTTCGACCAGAAATTTCCTATGATCTTTCACTTATATCTTGCTTTTGAGCTATTCCTTTGTGCTTGTTGTCGTTGCCCCTTGACTTGTTGGTGTTCTAGGCTCGCGTCTCTAGTCCGGTCTAGCCTAGGGCCAGCACGGTATCGTCGTTGAGCACTTATTCAACTTGTTGCATTGTTGTTTGAATTGTTGCTACAGATATCACAGCCACCTACTGCTCCACATATTTCTACAACCGTCTGCTCATGCCACCTGGCAATCGCTTAACAACATCTTCGCGAGCTTTGCCAGCAAAGGATCGTGATTATCCCTGCAGCTTGGTAAGAACGGGTAAGATCTTTTGATATGGATCACGCCGATGATCCTTGAGTTTTGTCCCGATCTTTCACAGCGAGTCAACCCGGATAAATAATCTTCCAATAACGCGAAGAACGTCACCTGAAGAAGAGGAACAAATCCAGCAAGCAACGTGATGAAGATCACCACGCCTCAAACTTGAGCCTGATAATTCTTGATGAACGCAAGAATCCTCACAGCAATCTTTGTTTGATAACACGGCAGCGCCGTTTCCCCGGAGGGATGATACACAGTGGAGCACACGATGGTTTTAGACTAAACAACTGAACTCCCCTAAACCCTAGACTGCTGGCCTCCTTATATAGATGGCCAGAAAACTGTTGGGCTTGCACAGGCCCAAACCCAAAACACAAATAAACCTAAGTGGCCCGTAACTAGACCTAGCTACGAAATAACATAAGCATGAATATAAATTGCTGACACAACCTTAGACTAATTATTACCTATCGTAGGTCGTCCTGGCGTGCCAATCTACAACGAGCTTCCCTCATCTTGGTCGAGTCCTGAAATTGGGCTTCACCTCCTCCTTTGTGCCCATATCATCCTCCCCCCCTTCAAAAAGCGTTGTCCCCAACGCGTGAGGGTCTGCTCGAAAGGGTGGCGGAATATCAACAATAGCACCACACATATTCGCCATCTTCAAGTCTTGCTTGCCTACCTCACCACATGATAGAACAATGGTGGCCGATCTTTCGATGAGATCTTGATAAGTTGATTTGGTGGGTGGAGTTCGTGCTTGACGATCCGACTACACGTGCGAAGCTCGTGCGCCAATGCAATCGCTAGGACAATCTCTGGGAGTTACTGATCTTGCGGAAGCACGATCAGCCTGACCAGCGAGGGTCTTAATTCCTACCTGAAATTGAGAACAAGTAAGAACTAATACTGCAATCAAGATATTGCGGATGAAAGATGTATGCTTTATTTCAAAGGTGGGATTCCGAATAGGCGGTCTTCTTCTGGGCGATTGGCCTCAAAAGTCGAGCTCGTAGTTGCAGCAATGGCTAACTTTTAGTCTAAACAAAATCCGAGTTCTAATGACGGCTACGGGGGGTATTTGAGGAGGAAAAGGTAGGGGTGCGACCAGCCTTGGATAGGGTGGTCGAACGGAGCCCTAACAGGCCTTTTCTCCTCAAATTCGGACTCCTAAAAGTGGCTGTCTTATTTGCTGCGAAAATTACATGGGCCTGGCCCAAAAATAGAAGTGACGTAGCACCATATGTATCTATGGATGAAATTATGAAGTAGCTCTTTGTATATTTCGTCCAAGTCTTCATCCCTCATTATGGTGGCTTCAAAGTTCTGAAATCTCCACTCGTGGCATCTTCTTCAATCCTCAAACGCTTGCTGCCATCTCCATGCACGATCATGCTCCAATGCTTGTCCCTCTCATCCATGCTAGGTCCATCATTCCTAAGAGTAACAAACATATCTGATTTAGGTAGCATCATATTCTCATGTATGTGAGAAAGAGTTCCAAGAAACGAAAGTACCTGATAGTTAAGTTGCTTGGCACGAGCTCGAGTGATGGGTCCTTGTATGTGTTCCGCTGTAGGTGCAGCGGGTGTATCAATAGATGGGATGTCCTCATCATGCTCCCCTTCTTGAATTGAAGTCGTCCTCGACGCAACCTCATCTTCTTCACCGAAGTAAGGCTTTAAATCTGCAATGTTAAATGTAGGACTTACCGTACCAAAATCTGCAGGAAGCTCAAGTTTATATGCATTATCATTGATTTTCTCTATCACCTTAAAAGGACCATCAGCACGTGGCATTAACTTAGACTTGCGCAAATCAGGAAAACGATCTTTGCGCAAATGCAACCAAACAAGATCTCCAATCTCAAACACAACATGCTTGCGTCCTCTATCCCCAGCAACTTTATACTTAACATTCATGCGTTCTATGTTGTCTTTAGTAGTTGCATGCAATTTCAAAATCAATTCAGCACGCTGTGTAGCATCAAAATTATTTTGCACTGAAGATGGTAAAGGCAACAAATCAATAGGTGCACGTGGAACAAAACCATAGACAATCTGAAAAGGGCTCATCTTTGTGGTAGAATGCAGCGAACGATTATAAGCAAATTCAATATGAGGTAAACACTCTTCCCACAATTTTAAGTTCTTCTTTAAAACAGCCCGCAACATGGTAGATGAAGTTCTATTAACTACTTCAGTTTGTCCATCAGTTTGGGGATGACAAGTAGTACTAAACAGCAATTTAGTCCCCAACTTAGCCCATAAACATCTCCAAAAGTGGCTAAGAAATTTAGTATCACGATCAGAAACAATAGTATTTGGCACACCATGCAAACGAACGATATCACGAAAGAACAAATCAGCAATGTGCGCAGCATCATCGGTCTTGTGACAAGGAATAAAGTGTGCCATCTTAGAAAACCGATCCACAACAACAAAAATACTATCCCTCCCCTTCTGTGTACGAGGTAATCCCAAAACAAAGTCCATCGAAATATCCTCCCAAGGAACACTAGGAACAGGAAGAGGCATATATAAACCATGTGGATTAAGGCGAGACTTAGCTTTTTGACAAGTAGTGCAGCGTGCCACGAATCTCTCAACATCTCGCCGCATGCGTGGCCAAAAGAAGTGTGCAGCAAGAACATCCTCCGTCTTCTTGACACCAAAGTGTCCCATTAATCCTCCTCCATGCGCCTCCTGTAACAACAAAAGACGAACGGAACCATCTGGGATGCAGAGTTTGTTAGCACGGAACACAAATCCATCATTAAGGATGAATTTGTTCCATGTTCTACCATCTCTACAATTCTGCAACACATCTTTAAATTCAGCATCATGCAAGTATTGTTCTTTTATAGTTTCCAACCCAAAAATTTTGAAGTCAAGCTGAGATAACATAGTATAACGGCGCGACAAAGCATCAGCAATAATATTATCTTTACCCTTTTTGTGTTTGATAACATAAGGAAAAGATTCAATAAATTCAACCCACTTTGCATGGCGACGATTCAGTTTTGCTTGACTACGAATATGCTTCAAAGATTCATGATCAGAATGTATAACAAATTCTTTAGGCCATAAATAATGTTGCCAAGTTTCTAATGTCCGAACCAGCGCATATAATTCTTTATCATAAGTAGAATAGTTCAGACTAGGCCCACTCAATTTTTCACTAAAATATGCTATAGGTTTGCCCTCTTGTAATAACACACCTCCCAAACCAATGCCACTAGCATCACATTCAAGTTCAAACGTCTTATTAAAATCAGGAAGTTGGAGTAATGGAGCATGTGTTAACTTATCTTTCAGTATCATGAAGGCCTCTTGTTGTGCATCGCCCCAAACAAAGGGCACATCCTTCTTTGTGAGCTCATTCAATGGCGCAGCAATAGAACCAAAATCTTTGACAAAGCGCCTATAAAACCCAGCAAGACCAAGAAAACTCCTTACTTGTGTGACCGTCTTGGGCTGTGGCCAATTATCAATAGCTTCAATCTTGGCTGGATCAACTTCAATTCCCTGTTCTGTAACAACATAACCAAGAAAAGCAACTCTATTTGTGCAGAAGGTGCACTTCTCAAGATTACCATACAAACGTGCATCACGTAAAGCATTGAAAACAGCACGTAAATGATCCAAATGGTCCTCTAAAGATTTGCTATATATGAGAATGTCATCAAAATATACCACCACAAAACGACCAATAAAAGCACGTAAAACTTCGTTCATCAGTCTCATAAAGGTACTAGGTGCATTAGTTAAACCAAACGGCATTACTAACCACTCATATAAACCGAACTTAGTTTTAAAAGTTGTTTTCCATTCATCTCCTAATTGCATACGAATTTGGTGGTAACCACTACGCAAATCAACTTTAGAGAACATAATAGAACCACTCAACTCATCTAGCATGTCATCCAAACGAGGTATAGGGTGACGATATCGAATGGTAATATTATTAATAGCTCGACAATCAGTACACATGCGCGAAGAACCATCTTTCTTAGGCACTAAAATAATAGGAACAGCGCATGGACTAAGAGACTCACGAATATAACCTTTGTCCAATAAACTCTGGATTTGTCGTTGTATCTCTTTTGTTTCTTCAGGATTGGTGCGATATGGCGCACGGTTGGGCAGCGAAGCTCCTGGAATCAAATCAATTTGGTGTTCTATTCCACGAATAGGTGGAAGTCCAGGTGGAACATCTTGTGGAAAAACATCCATGTATTCCTGCAAAAGGTTAGCAACCGCAGGTGGCAAAGAAGGAGGCATATCCTCAAATGAAAACAGTACTTCTTTGCAAATAATGGCATAGCATGGAGTAATATTGACATCAATTTCAGCAAGATCAGATTTGCTAGCAAGTAAACAAGGATTCTTCAAACGAATTTCAGTAGCATGGTTAGAATCAGATTTAGAAGAATGCTTAGGTGGTACAAAATCTGCAGCAATAATCTGATTCTCACTCTTATGTTTGTCCTCGTTTTTTAATCTACTAGCTCTAGCAAGATCATCTTTCAAAATTTGTTCCGGAGTCATGGGTTTAAGTCCAATTTTCTTGCCAGCATGTGTAAGAGAATACTGATTTGTTTTACCATTATGTACAGATTCTCTATCAAATTGCCATGGTCTACCAAGTAACAAAGAACAAGCTTGCATAGGTACAACATCACAATCAACAAAATCTGAATAAGTACCAATAGTAAAATGCACGCGTGCAGTTCTTGTTACCTTGAGCTTACGGGAGCTCTCAAACCATTGAATGTAATATGGATGAGGTCGTTGTCGTGTGGGCAGAGCAAGCTTCTCCACCATGTCAATACTAGCCAGATTGTTACAACTCCCTCCATCAATGATGATCCGGATAGCTCTCTCCTTAACAACGCCTCTTGTTTGAAACAAGTTGTGGCGTTGATCATGCTCAGCCTTGCTCAATTGCACACTCAAGACACGTTGTGCAACTAAGCTCTTGTATTGATCAGCAGTTTCAGCTCCCATTACCTCCATCTCCTTGTCAGAATCAGAATTGGCACCATCACGTGCAGCAATAAGTGCCAATGTATCATCATCAAAATCACTTGCAGAGTCATATTCGCCATCTTCAAGTACCACCATCACACGTTTGGTTCTGCATTCTTTTTCAATGTGACCAAACCCAAAACACTTGCGACATTGAATATCGCGAGTCTTCCCCGTGGAGGCCATCGAAGAAGAACTCCGTGTCGGACCAGCAGATGGTGATGGAGCAGGAGCAGGAGCAGGTGGCGTTCTTGACGTCGGCGTGGTATACCTGGAGGTGGAAGGACCTGGTGCATCCCCACGAGAAGGTGGAGCTGATTGGCGCGCAGACCATGAAGAAGTACGACCTGCAGAATTATTAGCTCTTCTCCACGATGGTTGACGATCCTGCACTTCAAGTTCAGCTTTGCAAGCAAGGTGAAATAAACGAGTAATAGTGTTGTACTCCTTATAGTCTAAAATATGCTGAATCTCCTTATTTAAACCACCAAAGAAACGTGCAAGAATAGCTTCATTATCCTCTACAATACCACAACGAATCATGCCCGTTTGTAATTCTTGATAATACTCTTGTACGGAATTTTTGCCTTGTTCTAAACGAGTTAATTTTTTAAGCAAGTCCCGTTGATAATGTGGAGGTACAAAACGAGTACGCATGGCATGTTTTAGACCAATCCAAGTAGCAGGAACATTAGCATGATTGACTCTACAATATTCAGACCACCAGATAGAAGCAAAATCTATAAATTCACATGTAGCAGCACTAACACGCAAATGCTCAGGGTAGCGTAAACATGCAAAACGTTGCTCTACTTCTAATTCCCAAGTGAGATATGCATCAGGATTATATCTACCCTCAAATGGCGGAATATTTAATTTTAGCTTAGCCACATGGTCATCATCACGTACCGGACGCGGAGGTGGACGAGCGTTGCGGTTGTATTGCTGCGGACGGCCAGGTGCAGGTTGTTGGACCTCGTCCTCGTCGAGCTCGTTGTCATCTTCGAACTCGTTTTCCCCCTCGTCAGCAGCATATCCGTCCTGGGTGGCCGCCTCCGTAGCGGCCGCAGCAGCTGCCGCAGCTGTAAGAGGAACGCGGCGAGCACGTGGTACAGGGATGGCCGGCCGTGGCAGTGGTGGTAAACGGGCCAGGACTTCCTGGAACCGGGCGTCGAGCTTGGTGTTGAAGGATGCCTCAAGACCAGCCATCTTGTCCATCGCATCAGAAAGCTTGGAATCAACATCACCCAAGCGTGTGTCCACATCTTGTGCAAGCCCCACCAACAGCCGTGTGAAGTGGGCATGCAACTCTGCACTAGTCATCTTCTCTGGATCAACATCATCCTTCGGGGTTCCTGTCATGGTTAGCGTGGAAGAAAGCACAAATATATATACCTAGGCACTACGGAATATGGTGGGATCACGCGTAATCCGTCAAGCGGTATACAAAGCTCTTACAAGTTCTTACCCAACAGGAGGAAGGTGATATGCAACCAGCAAAGAACAGCGACTCCCAAAATTGCACAAGCGATTACCAGGTGTCGATACAAAGCACGTGCAGAAATATGTGGAGCTGTAGGATGGCTTATATGGTAGCAAAAAATAGCAAGTATCAAAACAGCAATGCAAAGCTGAAAGAATGCTCAACCGCAGTACTGTGCTAGTCCTAGGCTATACCGAGCTAGAGACGCGAGCCGAGAACACTAAGAAAGTCACGGCGTGGCCCAACAAGCAGAAAGGAACAGCTCCCAAGCAAAAAATAAGTGAAGATCTGCAGAAATTGGCAGGTCTGAAACTTCGGAGGGCAAAAACTCGGCCTTCCCGGCCTTTTTTGGGAGTTCTGAGTGTCGCACAACGACGCAGTGGTTGTGGTCACGTAGATCTTTTCGCTACGAACATTTTGAGTACTCGCACGTCGAAAACGGACTTCGTATGCAAAAGTTATGGCCAGTTGAAATTTGCTGTCGAAAACCGTCAAAAAACTGACGGAACTGTCAAAATTCAGACTGAATTCGGAATGCACTAGTAGGAACGGGTCAACCCGACTTGGATGCGGAGTTGACTTTTTTTTTTTTTTTTTTTGCTCTTCTTCCTCCTCTTGACTGGCGACCGAAACCTAACTCACGGACTCTGAAAAAGGTACGGATGAAATTGGGAAGACGAACAAGAACTTATGTGAAGGCGGTGGCGGAAGTATATGGCGTGGTGGTGGAAGGATATGGCGGAGCAGTGGTGCAAGCGTGCGGCGGCGGCGGGACTAAGGTGAATCGAACTCGAAACTCTAAAGGAACAGACACTAAGACCAGCAACTCGACACGCGGATGCAGACACAAATTCAACGATGCAAACTGAAAAGACAATGCAAAGGCTCGGATGGTTTATGGGACGAGATGATCTAAACCCGAACTGTATTTTTGGCTTTTTCGTGGTTTATAGGTATGAACACAGATGCATTCTAAACTATGAAAACAGTAAATCTCACCGAGCAACCTAAAATCTGATACCACTTGATAGAACAATGGTGGCCGATCTTTCGATGAGATCTTGATAAGTCGATTTGGTGGGTGGAGTTTGTGCTTGACGATCCGACTACACGTGCGAAGCTCGTGCGCCAATGCAATCGCTAGGACAATCTCCGGGAGTTACTGATCTTGCGGGAGCACGATCAGCCTGACCAGCGAGGGTCTTAATTCCTACCTGAAATCGAGAACAAGTAAGAACTAATACTGCAATCAAGATATTGCGGATGAAAGATGTATGCTTTATTTCAAAGGTGGGATTCCGAATAGGCGGTCTTCTTCTGGGCGATTGGCCTCAAAAGTCGAGCTCGTAGTTGCAGCAATGGCTAACTTTTAGTCTAAACAAAATCCGAGTTCTAATGACGGCTACGGGGGGTATTTGAGGAGGAAAAGGTAGGGGTGCGACCAGCCTTGGATAGGGTGGTCGAACGGAGCCCTAACAGGCCTTTTCTCCTCAAATTCGGACTCCTAAAAGTGGCTGTCTTATTTGCTGCGAAAATTACATGGGCCTGGCCCAAAAATAGAAGTGACGCAGCACCATATGTATCTATGGACGAAATTATGAAGTAGCTCTTTGTATATTTCGTCCAAGTCTTCATCCCTCATTATGGTGGCTTCAAAGTTCTGAAATCTCCACTCGTGGCATCTTCTTCAATCCTCAAACGCTTGCTGCCATCTCCATGCACGATCATGCTCCAATGCTTGTCCCTCTCATCCATGCTAGGTCCATCATTCCTAAGAGTAACAAACATATCTGATTTAGGCAGCATCATATTCTCATGTATGTGAGAAAGAGTTCCAAGAAACGAAAGTACCTGATAGTTAAGTTGCTTGGCACGAGCTCGAGTGATGGGTCCTTGTATGTGTTCCGCTGTAGGTGCAGCGGGTGTATCAATAGATGGGATGTCCTCATCACCACATCCACCCTCTTGGCCTGCTCGACTTGATACAGCCCTGGGTGGCTGCACCTCTTTTCTTCGCCAAATGAACTTGTACTTAGGTGCCTCCACCTTCTTCTTCTCAACTCTTGATGGAGTTTTGTGCTGCTGAACATGAACCTTCTGTGCACGACCCTGCAAAGTAGTAATGCCTGGGCCACACAACTGACGAACACGTCCATCCGTGCCTTTGTGCACACGTACTGCTGCTCCAACAAAATGTTTTCGAGGTGTTCTCGCAAAACTGTGGCTGAGTACCCGCGGTACCATATGCACCGGAACACAAGCAGCACCATCGTCATTGGTCTGAACACCCATGTCAACACGAACTGGAAGTGGAACACATGGAACACATGCTGACATATCCTTCCCTTCATCAATATGAGGCTTGACTTCAACCGGCTTGTCACTAACAAGAACAACTGGCTTGTCATCTACAGGCTTGGCTGAAATAATATCACCACTGATGCTGTTCGCATCATGCTCCTCATGCTGCAGCGTAGCTAGCCCAGATTTTGGCTTAGCCTTGTGCAACTTCGCCTTATGTACCACCAGCTCAACATCAGACTTTATGTGATCATCCTGCATAGGTTTCAAAGTCCGTTGTTTGCCATCATGCAAAAAAGAATATGTATTTGCTCTCCCAGCATGAGTAACATTGCGATCATACTTCCATGGACGTCCAAGTAACAGCCCACATACCTCCAATGGCAACACATCGCATTCCACCTCATCAACATAGTCACCAACTATAAATGGCACACGCACCTTGTGAGTAATCTTCAGCATACCGCAGCTATTAACCCACTCAACATGCCTCGGTTCTGGAATACGCCATGTAGATAAACCCAAAGCCTCCACAACCGCCTTGCTACTACCATTACAGTAGCTACCACTATCAATCATGAACTTGCATGCTTTGCCTTTGATCATACACTGCGCCTGAAATAAATTCCAATGCTGACCCTTGTCAACTGTGATGCAAGCCTCATCATGGACCCGCTTGAGTTGCATATTCAGCCCACTCAATGGTTCAACCTCCTCCACGACATCCTGGAGAAAATCAGCCTTGACAACATCAACCGCTGACAATTCAGAAATCGTGGCTCCCACCTGGCTAACTGTCGGCAATGGAACAACTATCAACTTCTCATAAGGAGTCACAGCTATCGCGACCATCGGTATAGGAGCTATGCTCTTGCCAACATCCTCTAGCCCATGCACAAACTTGGGTGGCTGCTCTATTTCCTCCATATACGGTAACACAAAACCATCACGGAGAAATTTCTTGAATTCCTCCCAAGTACAATCAAACTCATTTCTTCCAACCGCCTTGCACCACCAACTGGTTACTTCAGTGTCCACACGCGGTAAGCAAGACCATATCCATCATAGCTACGAAACTTGTCATTGTATGTGCGACATCGATGGAAACCCAGTTCCATGTGCCTTTCCCAATCGTAGTACTCCGCAATTGTCGCAAGTTGATGTAAATACCAGCTAGCCTTGGATAGCGGCACTCCCTTCTTCATATCAACATAATCATTGAAAACATCACTAGACTTCTTGCCAAGATAGCACCTTTTGCCAAAAACATCTCCTGAAAAAGAATCCATCTTTATATGTACTCAGCCGTTACTAATTGCGGAATGCAAAAATGCAGCAACAACTAATGTCCTCTGTCAAGCAAATAATGTCCACCGTCAAACAAAAACAGACTAATACAGCCTTTACGTACTCCTTGAATTAGACTAGAGATCCCTCGATGAATGACGGTAAGCAATCAATTCCAGCTCTACTTTCCCCCGCTGTACTTGTTCCGGTCTTACGCGTAGCAGCAGAGCTGAGAAACAGAAACTAGGCTGAGGCAGCGCGCTTGACCACAGAGATTGTCTGGGGTCTAGCGACCGATCGCTCCCAGGTGCAGGCGAGCGCTTCCGCGGGTCGCGTGGATCCGCAGCAGTTGGGCCGGCCCACGATTTCCAGGCGGGCGCAGGCGTCGATCCCAGTAGCTGCAAGCGCGATCTCCAGGCGATCGCGGGCAGGCGCGCGTGGCTGCCGATCACTGTTTGTTTTTTTAATGTTTGGATCGATCGGAGCAGGAAGCTCAGTGCAGGACGCTGCCGATCACGCGTGCACAGGCGGCGGGCGCAGGACGCTGTCGCGAGCGCCACGAGGCTCGCTCGTTTTTGTTTTTTTTTTGCTTGATGTTTGGATCGATCTAGAAACCTGCAAGGCTGGCCTCGTCTCAGCTTATCGATCCCGATCCAATCTGATCGATGCGAGCCTTCAATCGGGCCTAGAAGGAAACACTGGCGGTCAAGTCTTCCCAGGCGTGAGGAGAGAACTCTGCCGATCTGCCGATCAGATCCGTAAAAAATACGGCCTGGTCTTCTACACTCGATCCTAATCCAGATCCCAATCCTTGAATAGCGATTAGCCTTGAAGCTGGGGATCGCCTGGATTCCAATTGATCTTGACAACAATCGAGGCCAACGCCAATCAAGAGAGAAACCAGCGATCTGAAAACTGCTCGAAAGAACACTTCGCAGATCAAACAATCAACAGAAGATACTCGCGGTGATCAACCCAGTAATCTGATACCACATGATATGGATCACGCCGATGATCCTTGAGTTTTGTCCCGATCTTTCACAGCGAGTCAACCCGGATAAATAATCTTCCAATAACGCGAAGAACGTCACCTGAAGAAGAGGAACGAATCCAGCAAGCAACGTGATGAAGATCACCACGCCTCAAACCTGAGCCTGATAATTCTTGATGAACGCAAGAACCCTCACAGCAATCTTTGTTTGATAACACGGCAGCGCCGTTTCCCCGGAGGGATGATACACAGTGGAGCACATGATGGTTTTAGACTAAACAACTGAACTCCCCTAAACCCTAGACTGCTGGCCTCCTTATATAGATGGCCAGAAAACTGTTGGGCTTGGACAGGCCCAAACCCAAAACACAAATAAACCTAAGTGGCCCACAACTAGACCTAGCTACGAAATAACATAAGCATGAATATAAATTGCTGACACAACCTTAGACTAATTATTACATATCGTAGGTCGTCCTGGCGTGCCAATCTGCAACGAGCTTTCCTCATCTTGGTGGAGTCCTGAAATTGGGCTTCACCTCCTCCTTTGTGCCCATATCATCTTTGGTTTTGCTTGACGGATTACGCGGTTTTCCACCAAATCCTCTGCCACACATACACCTATGTATAGTTTCTTCTTGTGAGTGCTAACCATGACAGGATCAGAGAAGAATGACGACCCGGAGACGATGACAAGCACGGAACTACATGCTCACTTTACGTACCTTGTGGGTAACCATGTGCAGGACGTGAACACATGATTTGTTGATAATATGGAGAGGATCGATGGTCTCAAAGCCTCTTTCACGCAGCAGCTTGATGCCAAATTCCAAGAGATGATGGCACGCCTCCCCCCTCCAGCGGTGGCTGCTCCCCAGCCGGCCCAGGTCAGGCATACTCCGCGTGTCCCTCGCCACGGGCCTCCAGCCGCTGTAGGTGATGCTGCCCTAGATTATCCCGATGCTGATTGTATGGGGTGGATGAGTACATGGACGAGAACGAGGAAGTCCTCCAACACCCTCATGGTCGTCCGCGCACCAATAATCCCCACGCAAGCAATTTTCATCGGCTGCTGGTACATGATGATGATCATGTTGCTAAACTGAAATTAAATATTCCACTATTTGAGGGACGTAATATTCCTGATGTATATTTCTCTTGGGAATTAGAAGTAGAACAACATTTTGCATGCTTAGCTTATCCTGAAGACAAACGTGTTAGTGCTGCTACTTGTGAGTTCACTAGTTTTACTTCTATATGGTGGTCTGAATATTGTCATTTACATCATGCTAATCCACCTACTACCTGGGAAGCTTTAAAACGTGCTATGCACATTTGTTTTGTTCCTCCACACTACCAACGTATTTACAAAATAAATTAGCTCGGTTGGAACAAGGCAAAAAAATTGTAGAGGAATATTACCAAGAATTACAAACTGGCATGATTCATTGTGGTATAGAGGAAGATAATGAGGCCTTACTTGCTAGATTTTTTGTGTGGGTTAAGTAAAGAGATTCAAACAATTCTGGATTATAAGGAATACAATACTATTACCCATTTATTTCACCTTGCATGCAAAGCTGAATGTGAAGTGCAGGATAGGACAGCTGCGGCAAGAGCTAACTTTTCTGCAGGGCATTCTACTTCATGGTCACCACGAACGCCATATATGCCGCGTACTACTGCATCTTCTCCTTCCACGATCACAACATCATGGTCTTCTACTACTACAGCGCAACCATCCACAAAGGTTGATCCCGCTGGTCCAGCTCCAAGTTCTTCATCTTCCATGGCATTTACAAGGAAGACAAGTCAGGTACAATGTCGCAAATGCACAGGAGTTGGCCACTTTGCTCGTGACTGTCCCATTCTTCGTGTGATAGTTGCTATTGAGGATGGAGGAAACGATTCAACAAGTTACTATGATGAGGATACTTTGGCTCTCATTGCACATGATGAACAGCAAGCTTCCGCAACTCCTGAGACAGGTTCACGATATATGAGTGCGGAGGCTGCTAAAGCATATCCGATGATGGTGGCACAATGGGTTTTGAGTGTACAACAAACTCAGGCTGAACCAAATCAATGCCATAATTTGTTCCATACCAAGGGAGTTGTGAAAGATTGCTGTGTTTGCATAATAATTGATGGAGGGAGCTGCAACAATTTGGCAAGCCTAGAGATGGTAGAGAAGCTCTCTATTACTACACGCCCTCACCCTAGCCCTTATTACATTCAATGGTTCAATAACAGCGACAAAGTTAAGGTAACACGTACTGTTCGTGTGCATTTTTCTATTGCTGCATATGATGATTATGTTGAGTGTGATGTTGTTCCTATGCAAGCATGTGCTCTTTTACTTGGTAGACCATGGAAATTTCATAGAAATTTTGATAAGGGGTTGCCCGATCTTCTCAGTGAGCCGATGTAGACGGATGATAACTTGGTAGATAATCGGTGAGACGCACACGAACTCTCTGGCTGTTCCCCCGTTGCCAATGCAACAGATCTTCAACCCTATGGATATTCGAGACACCACACACCTGCGCACGTAGCCGCCGACTACGAAGCGGTTCTGCAATCTCCTAATTCCCAATGGAACAGCAGATCACACTTGAATTCTCAGTAGCAAAACTCCAGATCGAAACAAACTTGGAGTGGGGTAGATATTCCGAGCGAAACACAGAGGAATATATGATTTCAGAGGAAAGCTTACAAGCAATTTCGTTCTGATGTTTGGGGGTAATCTAAACGTAGTCTAAACGATACAAGGGGGTGCCCCAGGGGTACTTAAAGGGGTCCGGGCGACCTGGGCAAAGACCTGGCCCAAAACCAACCTGTTTTGGGCCCAAACGGACTCGGTTCGACTCAAACTGGTACATACCGACCCATACATGGGTTCGGCCTATTTTGGGACGCAGGCCATGAGTGTAGCGCGCCTTAGACTCATAGACATCGCGTCGAAGGCTGTCCTAGCACGCCATCTCGTGCTCTCGCTCATGCAGACTTGATCTCCGCTTGTCTCTCGATCGCCGTCCTCCCTCTCCTCCCGCTGGCGATATCTTGATAGATGACATACCTAAATACAACATAGTACATCGCTTTAGGTAGTATATAATTCGGAGATATCAATACATTCTTTTCAACTAGGAAAGAATTCACCTTATAATAATCATCAATTAGACTCAATATTTCCTTCCATCTCAAACAGTCAAAATCAGCATGATCCATGATTGTATCCTCATCATCCTCCCTTTCTTCAAGAAAAGCCGTCCTCGGCTTTGGGTAAGCTGAAAGTGGTAGGAACAAGAAGAACAACGTGTACGCAGAGTATATGTATACATAACATGTTGTATTATTTTTGTTCACGTGAAAAATATATCTACTATACATCAAGCAACTTAAATTGCAGGTATAAGTGAAGTGTAAAAAATCATGATCATGGTTACAAACAAAGAGATATAGAATCTTGTTGTTCAGTATTAAATTCAGTTTTCTCAAAGAAGATCGATGATCAAATTTATGATGAACAAGGTCAAACCAATCCAAAATATGTGAAAACAAAATTGATTTATGCCATGCCTCAGCTGCGCTGCACTGATATGTAGAACAAATAGACCTATCATGATCAATACTTGCAGTGCATAAGATACAACTCAATTTGCAAATATAAGTGAAGTATATTTTAGTAGCATATAAATGCAGCATGTGTTGGGACAAAGAAAACGGATATGAGAAATCTGATTCTATTCTAGCAGAATTAGAACACTCCAACACAGGTAAAAGTAAGTTGGTTGGTTGCAGTATATCAACTAGGCCAGAATATAGTTGCATACTATCTCGAACATAATATAGTGTCCCACAACAAAAGGACTGCGACACATTGCATATAGGACTGAGAACATCAAGTTTCAGTTCAGTAATTCTATCACAAGTTATGCAGATGTGATCGACTAGAAAATTATCATTCATGCTATATTCACCAATCAAGTAAAACATGAAGCAATAGGCATGTGTGCGAGAATTCAAATATGAAATGTCAGAAATCTTATTCAGAGCACAACGGAAACTAAGAGGTTCTTTTAGCATGATGGAATACACAATTTCATTCGATGGTATTCTAGCAAGTACTTCCTTATGTGTCAGCACTACCACATGATCAAAATTCGAAATATGCAAATTATCACATGGTGCTGAAACATTAATGCAAGATAAATCACTAGAAGGAACCAGCAAAGGAATAGACTCACAAAGATTATCCATAGTTGCTGGTTGCGGCTCAAAATCAGTACCTATTTCAATGACATGCTCTGCAGAAGAAGTAGGCACCAGAATATCTTCCTCAAGTGGTAATGCACAAACTGGTGATGCAGGTTGTAAAATAGGCAGCTCCCTTTCTTCAAAAGCAACCTGCTTATCACAAGAAACAACACTAGGAGTAGACAGAGTTACATTAGTTGAAATATCCTCACATATCCTATCGTCGACTACTCTTGTGTTTCCATTTGCGCTCATACTCTCAAAGTGTATGCTCTCAACCTCACGTTTGGTGGAATCACACAGCTCACTTTTTATAACACTCTCACTCAATTTGGCTATGTGGCTCTCATTCTCACATGGGTTGTGAAGCACACCATGGTCAAGATGGCAAATAATGGGAATGCCACCATCCATCATGACCTTGTGTTTAGGCGACAAGCAGAACTCCTTTGTCCTCTCCTTGCGAAGAAGATGATTCTTATGAAACTGTTCAGCCGTTAGACGTAGCAAAGCATGCCGCTTCTTATTCCACTTGAAAGAAACTTTTGCCACATCACGACAAGGCTGAACTTGATAGTTGCGGCACCAAGGATATCCCAATAGAATGTGACAAGAGTCAAGTGGCATAGGAGATACACCACAAGGAACAACCTCGGTATGCCCTCCGAAAGTAAGAGGAACTTCAGCTATGTGTGAAATCAGCAAGGTGCCATATGATGAATGCAATAGATACGGCACTTTACTGGCACGTGTCACGAGGTGCAACTTCTCCACGACCTCAATGCTGATTAAATTGACAGTAGAGTTTTTATCAATGGTGATTGCAGCACATCGCTCTCCAATCATCACACTATGGTGAAAGAGCCCATCACCGTCAAAGTCACCATGTTCTTCCTCCCAAAAAGTGAGACTACAATATCTGTGGCGGAAGAAGTGATATCTGCAAGCCTCCATATTATCCGTAACGTCATCTGCCATGATTAGTGCAGCAAAAAAAGTGTATATATGGTGGAAACACTCAACTCACTCAAAACTGAAAAGACAATGAATCTTACCGTTCCAAAGTGAATTAGAGCAACTTACCACTCGCAGCAAACAACCGCGTGCATGTGTGTGATCAAGCGAATACCGAGGGAAAGATTATCACAAGACAACTAGGGTATATATATGGTGGATCTGTAGGTAAGAAATCCTAAGTACACCGAAATACAAGTCCTAGTGCTGATCGTATGACAAAAACTCACGGAAACACACACGGTGGCGATAAACAGGGCAAAGCAACTCTGAAAAGTGAGCTCAAAAAGATATAAGTGACGACGCACAGTAGCTCGTGTTGCAATGCACAAGAGAGACGCTAGCACTGGCTCGATGAACAGGCACAAGATTGCGCACACGGCAGCAGCCTGATGAGCACGAAGTAGCTAGTCTCGTATGGGTAAGCTCCTAACACGATGCTGTAGACAGGCTGTAGCTAAAGCGATCAAAATCGTATAGAAATGACGCTATGTGGACACAGTGGTAACACGCTGTCGCGGATGAGAAACCGACGAAAAATATGTCAACGGCAGAGATGTACGACGCCGGAAACACACGGCAGTGAGACGGCAATGCGAAACGGACAAAAAAGTTTGTCTCTTTTTTTTTTGAAATAGGACTCACGCCAGAGCACGGAGCTTGTCTGGGGTGCAGCGCGCACGCAGCGATCCAGTTTTTTTTTTTTTTACTCTTTTTTTTTCACTGAATCAGCAAACTAATGGGCCAAGCAAAATGGGCTGGGCGCTGGAGGCTGCGCCTGGGGCAGCGAGGTGAGCGGGCACGAGCCACGCTCGAACGCGCTCGAGGCTGGAGCGCTCGCGCTCGACCCCAGACGGTCTCCGTCCTGGGGCGCCGAGCGGCGGCTTGCTTTTTTTTTAACCTTTTCCGATCGGATCTATGTACTGCAGATGTACGTGAAGAAATAGCAGCACAAAACAAAGAAGAAGATGACAATCAATCTGGGACCAAACGAGATCTAAACTCGAAACTAAGATACAGAAAAGAACGAGGATCCTAGACTCCTACAGATTTGATGAAAAGATACGCGAAAAGACGATCAGCTACTAAAACCAGTACCTCGATGCAATCTAGGCTATGGCAAGAACTAAGAACCCTAATTTTTTGTGTGGCTTTTTTTGTATAGGACAAAAACAACAACGAATCTACGGGGATGGATTTGTGGATGCTCACCGAGGAAACACTGGAATCTGATACCAAGATGATAAGGGGTTGCCCGATCTTCTCAGTGAGCCGATGTAGATGGATGATAACTTGGTAGATAATCTGTGAGACGCACACGAACTCTCCGGCTGTTCCCCCGTTGCCAATGCAACAGATCTTCAACCCTTTGGATATTCGAGACACCACACACCTGCGCACGTAGCCGCCGACTACGAAGCGGTTCTGCAATCTCCTAATTCCCAATGGAACAGCAGATCACACTTGAATTCTCAGTAGCAAAACTCCAGATCGAAACAAACTTGGAGTGGGGTAGATATTCCGAGCGAAACACAGAGGAATATATGATTTCAGAGGAAAGCTTACAAGCAATTTCGTTCTGATGTTTGGGGGTAATCTAAACGTAGTCTAAACGATACAAGGGGGCGCCCCAGGGGTACTTAAAGGGGTCCGGGCGACCTGGGCAAAGACCTGGCCCAAAACCAACCTGTTTTGGGCCCAAACGGACTCGGTTCGACTCAAACTGGTACATACCGACCCATACATGGGTTCGGCCTATTTTGGCACGCAGGCCATGAGTGTAGCGCGCCTTAGACTCATAGACATCGCGTCGAAGGCTGTCCTAGCGCGCCATCTCGTGCTCTCGCTCATGCAGACTTGATCTCCGCTTGTCTCTCGATCGCCGTCCTCCCTCTCCTCCCGCTGGCGATATCTTGACAGATGACATACCTAAATACAACATAGTACATCGCTTTAGGTAGTATATAATTCGGAGATATCAATACATTCTTTTCAACTAGGAAAGAATTCACCTTATAATAATCATCAATTAGACTCAATATTTCCTTCCATCTCAAACAGTCAAAATCAGCATGATCCATGATTGTATCCTCATCATGTGGTATCATCTAATTGATTTATGCCATAGGATCGCCGGTTTGATCCTTATCATGTGGTATCAGATTACTGGGTTTATCACTGCGAGTATTGTAGATTGATTGTTCTACAGATTGTTCTTTCCTCGAGCAGTTTTCAGATCCGAAGTTGACGTTTGCTTGACCTGCGGATTGTTCTTCCTAGAGCAGTGTTTAGATCCGATGTTCTGGTGATTCCTCGTTGATTTTCTCAGATCCGTTCGCTGCAAGCCTGGTCAGATCCGACGCTAAGGAGAGTCCAAGCCACATACTGCTGAAGATCCAAGGGAATACAGACGCATACTCAGATCCGATCAACTGAAAACCAGCTACGCGCGCCGACGCACGGAGATCGTCTGGCGTCTCGCTGCCCCCGCGTTAATCGCCAGGATCGATCGCTGCAGTTGGGCCGGCCCGTTCGGTCGCCGACCAGCTCGCTCGACCGCAGATCCGATCGACGAATCGCCCCGCTCTGCCTCGCCCCGTTGACTGGCTCCTGCCCGTGCTCGGTTCTCGCTCGTGAGGCAGCGCCTCATCGCCTGGCCGCGCGCTTGCTCCCTAGTGGGCCGGCCCAGGAGACTAGCGAACAGAGACGGAGACGGCCTTCCGCTTGGATCTCTCGCTCGGCTGTGCGTGTACCTCGACCGCAAGTTTCATCTCGCGTGACCCCAGACCACCTCCGTGGTCTAGCGCCCAGCCCCGCTCACTGCTAGCTTCTGTTTCTCAGTTCCTTCTGATTTGCTTCAGTTTGCACAGATTTTTTTTTCAGATTTTTGTGTGACTGATCACTAGGAGTAACACAGAATATTCTGAATCAGTGAAGGCTGGGATAAAATAGTCCTACAATGGATTCTTTTCCGGGTGATTATTACGGCTATAAGTGTCGCCGTGGCAAGAAATCTAGCGATATTTTCAATGATTATCTGGACCTGCTGGATGGTGTTTTAGCATATGATGCATATGAGATCAATTGGCAACTGACCTAAGACTACATCATTTTGGCGCAGTTGCTGGGGATTAGATATTTAAGCAAGCGTTAAATCAGCAAATTGTGTCAGTTACAGTTGCTTCGGCTTATTAGAACACTAACAATCTCACGGTTGTCGGAGTTTTTGTTAGCTACAGACAATGCCTAAAGGAATTGTTCCCTTTTGATCCGGAGCCCGAAAGGACTCTTAGGAGAAGAATTGGAGAAAACAAGACTCGGGCAGAAAAGATGGTGAACGGTGATGAAGCGAAGACGCTGCGAGATCACTGGATCCCAGCAAATCAAGGACTATCTACAGGTGTGGTTGAGCCAACAAAACTTTGAACTGAAACCAGCGCTGATCAACATGGTGCAGCAGTCAAGATTTGGTGGATCAGCAACTGAAGACCCTCATGAGCACATCACTAATTTTCTTGAGTACTGTAACACATTAAAGTGCAATGGAGTTACACCTAACGCTATAAGGTTGTCTCTGTTTCCATTTTCTGTCAGAGATCAAGCCAAGGTCTGGTACCATTCACTCCCTCATCACATGAAGGAAACTTGGGACAGTTTGGTTCAAGCATTCCTAGAAAGATACTTCCCACTAGCAAAGGCAGCAGAGCTACGAGATAAGATTACCAGGTTCATGCAATACGACGGAGAGAATTTATATGAAGCATGGCAGAGGTCTCAGAATGTGATGAGGATATGCCCTCATCATGGTCTGGATAGATGGTTATTGATTCAGACCTTCAATAAAGGATTGACACCCCAAGCTAGAAGTGTTGTGGATTTAGTAGCCGGGGGAAGCATCATGAGCAAAACAATCGAAGAAGCTTTTGATCTTATTCAACATCTAGCCTCCCACAACATCTCTTGGTCCAGTGAAAGGACTGTGCACCCACCTCGCCCAGGAATGCATCAGCTATCTGCCAGCGACAATATTGCTTCTCTGGTAGAAATCTTAAACAGACAAATGGCAAAGCTCTAGTCAGCAAGCAGCAGCTCTTCAGTACATCCAATTCAAGGATCAGAAGCGTGTCAAGTGTGTGGACAGGAAGATCAAACAGCCATCCAATGTTCAGTATTCAGCAATCAACAAGATACAGCAGAAGTAAATTATGCTCGGAACCAAGGGCCATACTCTTTTGGATACAATACTCAGTGGAGGAATCACCCTAATCTATCTTATAGAAACAATGAGCAGCCGCAACAGTACCAAGTAAATCAAAATAACCAGGGTATAAGCCACAGCTCAGCAAGAAGCAAGCCAGCCAAAGTAACAACAGTCAAGGAATGGGGGAAATTGTGAAAATGTAGATGGAATTAATGAATAAGATGAGTAATGAAATGAGCAGTATGCAAGACTCGGTCAGGCAACTTTCATCATCAATGGAGAGTTTTGTTGCTTGTCAAATTGCAAATCAGAAAGAAGCAAGACTGCCTTCTAAAACAGAGGCAAATCCAAAACAATGTGGAGCAGTGACAGTACTGATGCCTAGTGAAGTAAATGGAGTAACTACTAGGACATGGAAGTTCACCACTCTTTTGGGAATACCAACAGTTGAGGATGGAATCCTACCAAAACGAGCAACTTATGTAACACCTCATTTGAGAAGAAATGCTACTTAAGGAGAAATTCAGCCAAGGACAGTTAAAGATACACAAGAATGCCCAGACAGTGCTGCTAATTCCCCAATAAGCCACAAACCAAAAGCTTCTCACTCAGCAGTACCAGCAGAAATAGTCCTGAGACGAGTCCCTTTCCCTAATAGACTTGAGAAAACCAAAGAAGACAAACACTTCAACAAATTCCTTGAAATTATGAAGGATGTTCAAGTCACTATCCCTGTGTTAGATGCAGTTCTCCATGTCCCTATGTATGCTTAATTTTTCAAGGATCTGATGAGCAAGAAAAGAAGCATTGATGATTCAGAAGTGGTAGCAATAACTAAAGAAGGTAGTGAAGTGATTCGGAACACTGTACCTCAAAAATTGGAAGACCCGGGTAGCTTTTGTATCCCATGCCTTATTGGGAACAGAGTGTTTAATGCATTGTGTGATCTAGGCTCCAGTGTGAGTGTTTTACCACATTCATTAAATTGTCTCATGCCATTGGGAGATTTACAAGGGACAAATATGACACTTCAACTTGTAGATAGAACCTACAGGAAACCTGAGGGAATATTAGTGGATGTCCCTGCCATTGTAGGAAAATTTGCATATCCTGTTGATTTTGTTGTCTTTGAAATGGAAGATAATGCAGAAGCTATCATTTTGGGAAGACCATTCTTAGCAACTACTGGTGCACTGATTGATGTTAAAGGAGCTTCTCTCACTCAGAATTTGGGGTTTAGGGTTTAGGGTTTTGCTTGATGGATTACACGGTTTTCCACCAAATCCTCTGCCACACATACACCTATGTATAGTTTCTTCTTGTGAGTCCTAACCATGACAGGATCAGAGAAGAATGACGACCCGGAGACGATGACAAGCGCGGAACTACATGCTCACTTTACGTAGCCTGTGGGTAACCATGTGCAGGACGTGAACACACAATTTGTTGATACTATGGAGAGGATCGATGGTCTCAAAGCCTCTTTCATGCAGTAGCTTGATGCCAAATTCCAAGAGATGATGGCACACCTCCCCCCTCCAGCGGCGGCTGCTCCCTAGCCAGCCCAGGTCAGGTGTGCTCCGCATGTCCCTCGCCACGGGCCTCCAGCCGCTGTAGGTGATGCTGCCCTGGATTATCCCGATGCTGATTGTATGGGGTGGATGAGTACATGGACGAGAATGAGGAAGTCCTCTAACACCCTCATGGTCGTCCGCGTTCCAATAACCCCCACGCAAGCAATTTTCATCGGCTGCTGGTACATGATGATGATCATGTTGCTAAACTGAAATTAAATATTCCACTGTTTGAGGGACGTTATAATCCTGATGTATATCTCTCTTGGGAATTAGAAGTAGAACAACGTTTTGCATGCTTAGCTTATCCTGAAGACAAACGTGTTAGTGCTGCTACTTGTGAGTTCACTAGTTTTGCTTCTATATGGTGGTCTGAATATTGTCATTTACATCATGCTAATCCACCTACTACCTGGGAAGCTTTAAAACGTGCTATGCACATTTGTTTTGTTCCTCCACACTACCAACGTATTTACAAAATAAATTAGCTCGGTTGGAACAAGGCCAAAATTCTATAGAGGAATATAACTAAGAATTACAAACTGGCATGATTCATTGTGGTATAGAGGAAGATAATGAGGCCTTACCTGCTAGATTTTTGTGGGTTAAATAAAGAGATTCAAACAATTCTGGATTATAAGGAATACAATACTATCACCCATTTATTTCACCTTGCATGCAAAGCTGAATGTGAAGTGTGGGATAGGAGAGCTGCGGCAAGAGCTGACTTTTCTGCAGGGCATTTTACTTCATGGTCACCACGAACCCCATATACGCTGCGTACTACTCCACCTTCTCCTTCCACGATCACACCATCACGGTCTTCTACTACTACAGCGCAACCACCCACAAAGGTTGATCCCACTGGTCCAGCTCCAAGTTCTTCATCTTCCATGGCATCTACAGGGAAGACAAGTCAGGTACAATGTCGCAAATGCACAGGACTTGGCCACTTTGCTCGTGACTGTCCCACTCTTTGTGTGATGGTTGCTATTGAGGATGGAGGAAACGATTCAACAAGTGACTATGAGGATACTTTGGCTCTCATTACACATGATGAAAAACAAGCTTCCGCAACTCCTGAGACAGGTTCACGATATATGAGTGCGGAGGCTACTGAAGCATATCCGATGATGGTTGCACAATGGGTTTTGAGTGTACAACAAACTCAGGCTGAAACAAATCAATGCCATCATTTGTTCTATACCAAGGGAGTTGTGAAAGATTGCTGTGTTTGCATAATAATTGATAGAGGGAGCTGCAACAATTTGGCAAGCCTAGAGATGGTAGAGAAGCTCTCTATTACTACACGCCCTCACCCTCGCCCTTATTACATTCAATGGTTCAACAACAGCGACAAAGTTAAGGTAACACGTACTGTTCGTGTGCATTTTTCTATTGCTGCATATGATGATTATGTTGAGTGTGATGTTGTTCCTATGCAAGCATGTGCTCTTTTACTTGGTAGACCATGGAAATTTCATAGAAATTTTGTACACCATGGTGCAACAAATCAGTATACTTTTGTTCACAATGATAAGTCAATTGTGTTACTACCTATGTCTCTTGAGAGTATTTTTAAAAGATGATCTTGCTAGGGCTAGTAGAGCTCACAATGAACAGAAAAAGCTGAGTGAAAATCTGATTGTTGCTAAAGAGATTATGCCTTTAAAAAGTACTACTAAAACTGATTATAAACATGCCGATGAAATTCATTTGAAGAGAATTGTTTACTTGCTAGCAAGTAGCAAATCTGATATTTCTGAGATAAATGTAAACACTACTGAATGTTATGATTTCCTTTGCAAAGAGGTCTTATTTTCTTTTGAGGATATGCCTCCTTCTTTGCCACCTGCGGTTGCTAACATTTTGCAGGAGTATGTGGATGTTTTTCCACAAGATGTACCACCTAGATTACCTCCTATCAGAGGAATAGAGCATTGAAATTGATTTAATTCCTGGTGCTTCGCTGCCCAACCGTGTGCCATATCGTACCAATCCTGAAGAGACGAAAGAGATTTAGCGACAAATAAAAGAACTCCTCGGCAAAGGTTATATTTGTGAGTCTCTTAGTACATGTGTTGTCCCTATTATTTTCGTACCTAAGAAAGATGGTTCTTCGCGCATGTGTACTAACTGTAGAGCTATCAATAATATTACTATTCGATATTGTCATCCTATCCCTCGATTAGATGATATGCTTGATAAATTGAGTGGCTCTACCATGTTCTCTAAAGTTGATTTGCGTAATGGTTATCACCAAATTCGTATGAAATTAGGAGATGAGTAGAAAACAGCATTGAAAACTAAGTTTGGACTTTAGGAGTGGCTAGTAATGCCTTTTGGGTTAACTAATGCGCCTAGCACCTTCATGAGATTAATGAACAACGTTTTACGTGCTTTTATATGACGTTTTATGGTGGTATACTTTGATGATATTCTCATATATAGCAAATCTTTAGAGGAACATTTGGATCATTTACGTGTTGTTTTCAATGCTTTACGCGCTGCACATTTGTTTGGTAATCTCACAAAGTGCACCTTTTGCACTGATCGAGTTGCGTTTCTTGGCTATGTTATTAAAGCGCAAGGTATTGAAGTTGATCCAGCCAAGATTGAAGCTATTTCTAGTTGGCCGCAGCGCACTGGCCCGACGCCGACTGATATGCATCATGTTTATACCCTACTTTTGCTACTTTTACTTCACTTCTTTAAAGATATTACTCATACATGTCAAATAACTATGTTCTCTTATATACATCCAAGAAAGGTTTTACCATTCATTTTATATTTCATAGGTAGGGGCGAAAAGGCCCGAAAAGCACTTCGTTTCCAAGAAATCAGACAATGTGTGGGCAATGTGATAAAAGGACCTACTTGTGCTGAAGGACAAAACATTGGAGGGGGTCTTTGCAAAAGAAGCAGATGCGGCAAGCAAGGCGTGTAAGAGGAGTAGGTAGAAAAAGGTGATTAAGGAGGATGACTGACAACATTGGCGAGGGGGAGAGACATGCACGAAAGACACGCAGGAGAGAAGAGAAGGAACGCTCGGGAAGGTGATGGAAAAGGCGATCTCGATCTGGAGAATAGAATCCTCTCTTCCCTGTCTTCTCCTTGCTTCCTCTATCTCAGATTCATGAGAAGTGACCCGAGATTGTAAGAACGAAGCTCTTCCTTGTCCTCTACTTCTTCCTTGTCTGAGTTTTACTTGCTAGATCATCGTTGTCGTGTAATTCTGAAGGAGTCGACTAGGTTGTCTACTTGATTGTTGATGTGATTGTTGTGCTCGACTTGTTGTTTCGAGTTTGATCTTGTGGTTTAGTTAAACGAGGTTTTCGAGTTTATTTCTTCAGTAGGGCAAGGTTACCTATCTGTGTTAGGTTGTAGTAGCAAATATCTCCACGTTATGCATAGATGCAATTGTGAATTCGACGCCATGCTTCTGTAATCTGATCCCTGTGGAGACGATAAAAGCCTACTTCTAAGACTACATCATTTTTGGCGCCATTGCCGGGGATTAGATATTTAAGCAAGCGTTAAATCTGCAAATTGTGTCAGTTACAGTTGCTTTGGCTTATTAGAACACTAACAATCTCACAGTTGTTGGAGTTTTTGTTAGCTGACAACGCCTGAAGGATTTGTTCCCTTTTGATCCGGAGCCCGAAAGGACTCTTAGGAGAAGAATTAGAGAAAACAAGACTCGGGCAGAAAAGATGGTGAACGGTTATGAAGCGAAGACGTTGCGAGATCACTGGATCCCAGCAAATCAAGGACAATCTGCAGGTGTGGTTCAGCCAATGATACAGGCAAATAACTTTGAACTGAAACCAGCGCTGATCAACATGGTGCAGCAGTCGAGATTTGGTGGATCAGCAACTGAAGACCCTCATGAGCACATCACTACTTTTCTTGAGTACTGTAACACATTAAAGTGCAATGGAGTTACACCTAACGCTATAAGGTTGTCTCTGTTTCCATTTTCTGTCAGAGATCAAGCCAAGGTCTTGTACCATTCACTCCCTCATCACATGAAGGAAACTTGGGACAGTTTGGTTCAAGCATTCCTAGAAAGATACTTCTCACCAGCAAAGGCAGCAGAGCTACGAGATAAGATTACCAGGTTCATGCAATACGATGGAGAGAATTTATATGAAGCATGGCAGAAGTTTCAGAATCTGACAAGGATGTGCACTCATCATGGTCTGGAAAGATGGTTATTGATTCAGACCTTCAATAAAGGATTGACACCCCAAGCTAGAAGTGTTCTGGATTCAATAGCAGGGGGAAGCATCATGAGCAAAACAATCGAAGAAGCTTTTGATCTTATTCAACATCTAGCCTCCCATAACATCTCTTGGTCCAGTGAAAGGACTGTGCACCCACCTCGCCCATGAATGCATCAGCTATCTGCCAGCGACAATATTGCTTCTCAGGTAGAAATGTTAAACAGACAAATGGCAAAGCTCTTGTTAGCAAGTAGCAGCTCTTCAGTACATGCAATTCAAGGATCAGAAGCCTGTCAAGTTTGTGGACAGGAAGATCACACAACCATCCAATGTTCAGTATTCAGCAATCAACAAGATACAACAGAAGTAAATTATGCTCAGAACCAAGGGCCACACTCTTTTGGATACAATCCTCAGTGGAGGAATCACCCTAATCCATCTTATAGAAACAATCAGTAGCAGCAACAGTACCAAGTAAATCAAAATAACCAGGGGTATAAGCCACAGTTCAGCAAGCAGCAAGCCAGCCAAAGTAACAGCAGTCAAGGAATGGAGGAAATTGTGAAAATGCAGATGGAATTAATGAATAAGATGAGTAATGAAATGAGCAGTATGCAAGACTCGGTCAAGCAACTTTCATCATCAATGGAGAGTTTTGTTGCTTGTCAAATTGCAAATCAGAAAGAAGCAAGACTGCCTTCTAAAACAGAGGCAAATCCAAAACAATGTGGAGCAGTGACAGTACTGATGCCTAGTGAAGTAAATGGAGTAACTACTAGGACAGGGAAGTTCACCACTCTTTTGGGAAGACCAACAGCTGAGGATGGAATCCTACCAAAACCAGCAACTTATGTAACACCTCATTTGAGAAGAAATGCTACTTAAGGAGAAATCCAGCCAAGGACAGTTAAAGATACACAAGAATGCCCAGACAGTGCTGCTAATTCCCCAATAAGCCACAAACCAAAAGCTTCTCACTCAGCAGTACCAGCAGAAATAGACCTGAGCCGAGTCCCTTTCCCTAATAGACTTGAGAAAACCAAAGAAGACAAACACTTCAACAAATTCCTTGAAATTATGAAGGATGTTCAAGTCACCATCCATGTGTTAGATGCAGTTCTCTATGTCCCTATGTATGCTTAATTTTTCAAGGATCTGATGAGCAAGAAAATAAGCATTGATGATACATAAGTGGTAGCAATAACTAAAGAATGTAGTGTAGTGATTCGGAACACTGTACCTCAAAAATTGGAAGACCCAGGTAGCTTTTGTATCCCATGCCTTATTGGGAATAGAGTGTGATGAGGACATCCCATCTATTGATACACCTGCTGCACCTACAGCAGAACACATACAAGGACCTATCACTCGAGCTCGTGCCAAGCAACTTAACTATCAGGTACTTTTGTTTCTTGGAACTCTTTCTCACATACATGAGAATATGATGCTGCCTAAATCAGATATGTTTGTTGCTCTTAGGAATGATGGACCTAGCATGGATGAGAGGGACAAGCATTGGAGCATGATCGTGCATGGAGATGGCAGCAAGCGTTTAAGGATGGAAGAAGATGCCACGAGTGGAGATTTCAAAACTTTGAAGCCACCATAATGAAGGATGAAGACTTGGACGAAATATACAAAGAGCTACTTCATAAATTCATCCATAGATAAATATGGTGCTGCGTCACTTTTATTTTTGGGCCAGGCCCATGTAATTTTCGCAGCAAATAAGACAGCCACTTTTAGGGGTCCGAATTTGAGGAGAAAAGGCCTGTTAGGGTTCCGTTCGACCACCATACCCATGGCTGGTCGCACCCCTACCTTTTCCTCCTCAAATACCCCCCGTAGCCATCATTAGAACTCGGATTTTGTTTAGACTAAAGTTAGCCATTGCTGCAACTACGAGCTCGACTTTTGAGGCCAGTCGCCCAGAAGAAGACCGCCTATTCGGAATCCCACCTTTTGAATAAAGCATACATCTTTCATCCGCAATTTCTTGATTATAGTATTAGTTCTTACTTGTTCTTGATTTCAGGTAGGAATTAAGACCCTCGCTGGTCAGGCTGATCGTGCATCCACAAGATCGGTAACTCCCGGAGATTGTCCTAGCGATTGCATAGGCGCACGAGCTTCGCACGTGTAGTCGGATCGTCAAGCACGAACTCCACCCACCAAATCGATATATCAAGATCTCATCGAAAGAGCGGACACCTTTGCCCTATCAAGTGGTATCAGATTTCAGGTTGCTCGGTGAGATTTACTGTTTTTGTAGTCTAGATTGCATCTGTGTTCATACCTATAAACCACGAAAAAGCCAAAAATACAGTTAGGGTTTAGATCATCTCGTCCCATAAACCATCCGAGCCTTTGCATTGTCTTGTCAGTTTGCATCGTTGAATTTGTGTCTGCATCCGCGTGTCGAGTTGCTGGTCTTAGTGTCTGTTCCATTAGAGTTTCGAGTTCGAATCACCTTAGTCACGCCGCCGCCGCATGCTTGCACCACTGCTCCACCATATCCTTCCACCACCACGCCATATACTTCCACCACCGCCTTCACATTAGGTTTTATTCGTTCCTCCCAATTTCATCCGTGCCTTTTTCAGAGTCCGTGAGTTAAGTTTCGGTCGCCAGGCAAGAGGAAGAAGCAGAGGAAAAAAAAAGTTCGGAAAAAAAATTCTGAAAAAAAAGTCAAATCCGCATCCTAGTCGGTTTGACCCGATTCCTACTAGTCCAGTCCGAATTTAGTCCGAATTGGACAGTTTCGTCAGTTTTTGACAGTTTTCAATAGCACACTTCAATCGGCCATAACTTTTGCATACGAACTTCGTTTTCGACGTGCGACCACTCAAAATGCTCAGCACAATCGTCGCTGTGCGGCCTTCGGAACGCTCAGAATTCCCAAAAGAGTCCAGGAAGGTCGAGTTTTTGCCCTCTGAAGTTTCGGACCCGGAAATTTCTGCAGATCTTCACTTATATCTTGCTTTTGAGCTGTTTCTTTCTGCTTGTTGTGCCGCGCTGTGACTTTCTTAGTGTTCTCGGCTCGCATCTCTAGCACGGGCTAGCCTAGGACCAGCACAGTACCGTTGTTGAGCGTTATTTCAACATTGCATTACTGTTTTGATATTTGCTATTTTTGCCACCATATAAGCCTTCCTACATCTCCACATATTTCTGCACGTGCTTTGTATCGCCACCTGGTAATCGCTTTGTGCAATTTTGGGAGTCGCTGCTCTTTCCTGGTTGCATATCACCTTCCTCCTGTTTGGTAAGAACTTGTGAGAGCTTTCTATACTGCTTGACGGATTACGCGTGATTCCACCATATTCCGTAGTACGTAGGTATATATATTTGTGCTTGCTTCTACGCTAACCATGACAGGAACCATGAAGGATGATGTTGATCTGGAGAAGATGACTAATGCGGAGTTGCATGCCCACTTCACTCGACTGTTGGTGGGGCGTGCACAAGATGTGGACACACGCTTGGGTGATGTTGATTCCAAACTTTCTGATGCGATGGACAAGATTGCTGGCCTTGAGGCATCCTTCAACACCAAGCTCGACACCAAGTTCCAGGAAGTCCTGGCCCGTTTACCACCACAGCCACAACTGGGCGTCCATGTACCACGTGTCACCGCGTTCCTCTCGTACCGCCATCTGCGGGTACCGTTACAGCTGCGACAGCTGCTGCGGCCGCTACGGAGGCGGCCACCCAGGATGGATATGCTGCTGATGAGGGAGAAAACGAGTTTGAAGATGAAAACGAGCTCGAGGAGGATGAGGTCCAACAACCTGCACCTGGCCATCCGCGGCAATACAACCGCAACGCCCGTCCACCTCCACGTCTGGTACATGATGATGAACATGTTGCCAAACTGAAATTAAATATTCCGCCATTTGAGGGTAGATATAATCCTGATGCATATCTCACTTGGGAATTAGAAGTAGAGCAATGTTTTGCATGTTTACGCTGTCCTGAGCATTTGCGTGTTAGTGCTCCTACATGTGAATTTACAGATTTTGCTTCTATCTGGTGGTCTGAACATTGTAGAGTCAATCATTCTAATATTCCTGCTACTTGGCTTGGTCTAAAACATGCCATGCATACTCGTTTTGTACCTCCACATTATCAACGAGACTTGCTTAACAAATTAGCTCGTTTAGAAAAGGCAAAAATTCCGTACAAGAATATTATCAAGAGTTACAAATGGGCATGATTCGTTGTGGTATTGTAGAGGATAATGAAGCTATGCTTGCATGTTTCTTTGGTGGTTTAAATAAGGAGATTCGGCATTTTTTAGACTATAAGGAGTACAACACTATTACTCGTTTATTTCATCTTGCTTGCAAAGCTGAACTTAAAGTGCGGGATTGTCAACCATCATGGAGAAGAGCTAATAATTCTGCAGGTCATACTTCTTCATGGTCTGCACGGCAATCAGCTCCACCTTCTCGTGGGGATGCACCAGGCCCTTCCACCTGCAGGTATACCACACCCACATCAAGAACGCCACATGCTCCTGCTCCATCACCATCTGCTGGTCCGACACAGAGTTCTTCTTCCATGGCCTCCACGGGGAAGACTCGCGACATTCAATGTCACAAATGTTTTGGGTTTGGTCACATCAAAAAAGAATATAGAACAAAACGTGTGATGGTGGTGCTTGAAGATGGCGAATATGACTCTGCGAGTGATTTTGATGATGATACATTGGCACTTATTGCTACACCTGATGGTGCCAATTCTGATTCTAACAAGGAGATGGAGGTAATGGGAGCTGAAACTGCTGATCAATACAAGAGTTTAGTTGCCCAACATGTCTTGAGTGTGCAATTGAGCAAAGCTGAGCATGGTCAATGCCACAATTTGTTTCAAACAAGAGGCATTGTTAAGGAAAGAGCTATCCGAATCATCATTGATGGAGGGAGTTGTAACAGTCTGGCTAGTATTGACATGGTGGAGAAGCTTGCTCTACCCACACGACAACAACCTCATCCCTATTACATTCAATGGTTTGAGAGCTCCCGTAAGCTCAAGGTAACAAGAACTGCACGCGTGCATTTTACTATTGGTACCTATTCAGATTTTGTTGATTGTGATGTTGTACCTATGCAAGCTTGTTCTTTGTTACTTGGTAGACCATGGCAATTTGATAGAGAATCTGTACATAATAGTAAAACTAATCAGTATTCTCTTACACATGCTGGCAAGAAAATTGGACTTAAACCCATGACTCCGGAACAAATTTTGAAAGATGATCTTGCTAGAGCTAGTAGATTAAAAAATGAGGATAAACATAAGAGTGAGAATCAGATTATTGCTGCAGATTTTGTACCCGCTAAGCATACTTCTAAATCTGATTCTAACCATGCTACTGAAATTCGTTTGAAGAATCCTTGTTTACTTGCTAGCAAATCTGATCTTGCTGAAATTGATGTGAATATTACTCCATGCTATGCCATTGTTTCCAAAGAAGTTCTGTTTTCATTTGAGGATATGCCTCCTTCTTTGCCACCTCCGGTTGCTAACCTTTTGCAGGAATACATGGATGTTTTCCCACAAGATGTTCCACCTGGACTTCCACCTATTCGTGGGATAGAACACCAAATTGATTTGATTCTAGGAGCCTCGCTGCCCAACCGTGCGCCATATCGCACCAATCCTGAAGAAACAAAAGAGATCCAACGACAAATCCAGGGTTTATTGGATAAAGGTTATATTCGTGAGTCTCTTAGTCCATGTGCTATTCCTATTATTTTAGTACCTAAGAAAGATGGTTCTTTGCGCATGTGTACTGATTGTCGAGCTATTAATAATACTACCATTCGATATCGTCACCCTATACCTCGTTTGGATGACATGCTGGATGAGTTGAGTGGTTCTATTATGTTCTCTAAAGTTGATTTGCGTAGTGGTTACCACCAAATTTGTATGCAATTAGGAGATGAACGGAAAACAGCTTTTAAAACTAAGTTCGGTTTATATGAGTGGTTAGTAATGCCGTTTGGTTTAACTAATGCACCTAGTACCTTTTTGAGATTGATGAACGAAGTTTTACATGCTTTTATTGGTCGTTTTGTGGTGGTATATTTTGATGACATTCTCATATATAGCAAATCTTTAGAGGACCATTTGGATCATTTACGTGTTGCTTTCAATGCTTTACGTGATGCACGTTTGTATGGTAATCTTGAGAAGTGCACCTTTTGCACAAATAGAGTTGCTTTTCTTGGTTATGTTGTTACAGCACAGGGAATTGAAGTTGATCCAGCCAAGATTGAAGCTATTGAGAATTGGCCGTAGCCCAAGACGGTCACACAAGTGAGGAGTTTTCTTGGCCTCGCTGGGTTTTATAGGCGTTTTGTCAAAGACTTTGGTTCTATTGCTGCGCCATTGAATGAGCTTGCTACTCGTGTGATGGTGCCAGAAAAGAGCTGTGGCATTTAGTTGATGTGGGAGCAGTAAGTCCTTGTGTGTGGTGATGACCAGCCCGTTGGGAACCCCAAGAGGAAGGTATGATGAGTGTAGCGGCTAGTTTTTCCTCAGTTAAGAAACCAAGGTTTATTGATCAGGAGAAGAGAGACGATGACGACTGAAGGTGATGAGGACTGGCTTAGTGACACTCCAACAAGGGCGCCGTTTACGACACTTGTTGACTCGTCTTCGGCCAGCAGCAACGCGGAACCTGCACACACACAGACAAATACTTTGTTCCCAACTTGCGATGAGGTTGTCAATCTCACCGGTTTGCTTGAAACAAAGGTTATGAGTGTATCGAGTGGAAAACAGTAGTAATGTGCTAGTAAAGTAAACAGTACGGGAAAAGTAAACAAGTGATTGCAATATGATTAAAATAGGACCGGGGTCCACAGTTCACTAGTGGTGTCTCTCCATAGATAAAATAACATGCTGGGTAAACAAATTACAGTTGGGCAATTGATAGAATAAAGATAACGTGATATGTCAAGAAGATCACTATGAGATTCACTCTGGGCATTGCAACAAAATACATAGACTGCCATCCAACTGCATCTATGACTAATAATCCACCCCCGGGGATATCATCCGAACACCCTAGAAGTATTAAGTTGCGAACAACAGATAATTGCATTAAGCAAAGTGTGTAATGTAAACAAAGCATATGCCCTTGAGCATATGAATGTTGTTTTCTCCCTAGTAGCAACAGCACATCTACCACCTTAGAGGTTTCTGTCACTCCCCCAGGTGAAATAGAGACATGAACCCACTATCGAGCATAAATACCCCCTCTTGGAGTCACTAGCAACTACTCGGCCAAGATAGCTACTAACAACGGAGAGCATGCAAGATCATAAACAACATAGAGATAACAAAAGATATAATTCAGTACAGCAACTTAATCATAAACACCAATATTCATCGGATCCCAACAAACCAACATCTTAGAATTACATAACGGTGATCTCAATCATGTAGGGCAGCTCATGAGATCTAAACATGAAGCACATGGTGGAGAAGACAACCATCTAGCTACTGCTATGGACCCATAGTCCAAGGTAGACTACTCACTCATCGCTCTGGAGGCAAGCATGGCGATGAAGAAGACCTCCGGTGGCGATTCCCCTCTCCGACAGGGTGCCGGGAAGAGCTTCTAGACCCTCCCGATCTTCGGGTCGACGGTGACGGCGGATCGCGATGTATTCTAGAAAACTGATCGGGCCTTTAGGTTTTTCTCGTCGGGGGGTACTTATAGGCGAAAGGGCGATGTCAGAGGGGGTCCCACGCACCCTCACACGTGGCTGGCGCGGCCAGGGGCCTGGCCGCGCCGCCTGTGTGTGTGGGGCCCACGTGGCCCTACTCCTTCTCTCCTTCGGATCTCTGGAAGCTTCCGGGTAAAATATGACTTCAGGAACTTGTTTCGTCCAATTCCGAGAATATTTCCTGTGTATCACTTCTGAAACACAAAAATAGCAGAAAACAGGAAACTGGCACTGTGGCACTTCGTTAATAGGTTAGTTCCGGAAAATGCATAAAAAATGCCACTAAGTGTAACGAAACAATAGGCAAATGGTGTAAAACAAGCATGGAGCATCAAAAATTATAGATACGTTTGAGATGTATCAGAGCTCACAAAGAAGGATGTGCCCTTTGTTTGGGGCGATGTACAACAAGAAGATTTCATGATACTGAAAGATAAGTTAACACATGCTCTATTACTCCAACTTCCTGATTTTAATAAGACGTTTGAACTTGAATGTGATGCTAGTGGAATTGGTTTGGGAGGTGTGTGATTACAAGAGGGCAAACCTGTAGCATATTTTAGTGAATAATTGAGTGAGCCTAGTCTGAACTATTCTACTTATGATAAAGAATTATATGCACTGGTTCGGACACTAGAAACTTGGCAACATTATTTATGGCCTAAAGAATTTGTTATACATTCTGATCATGAATCTTTGAAGCATGTTCGTAGTCAAGCAAAACTGAATTGTCACCATGCAAAGTGGGTTGAATTTATTGAATCTTTTCCTTATGTTATCAAACACAAAAAGGGTAAAGATAATGTTATTACTGATGCTTTGTCGCGCCGCTTTATTATAAGAAAACTGATCCACAACAACAAAAATACTATCCCTCCCCTTCTCTGTTTGACTTTGTTTTGGGATTGCCTCGTACACAGAAGGGGAGGGATAGTATTTTTGTTGTTGTGGATCGGTTTTCTAAGATGGCACACTTTATTCCTTGTCACAAGACCGATGATGCTGCGCACATTGCTGATTTGTTTTTTCGTGATATCGTTCGTTTGCATGGTGTGCCAAATACTATTGTTTCTGACCGTGATACTAAATTTCTTAGCCACTTTTGGAGATGCTTATGGGCTAAGTTGGGGAATAAATTGCTGTTTAGTACTACATGTCATCCCCAAACTGATGGACAAACTGAAGTCGTTAATAGAACTTTATCTACTATGTTGTGGGCTGTTTTAAAGAAGAACTTAAAATTGTGGGAAAAGTGTTTGCCTCATATTGAATTTGCTTATAATCGTTCAGTGCATTCTACCACAAAGATGAGCCCTTTTCAGATTGTCTATGGTTTTGTTCCACGTGCACCTATTGATTTGTTGTCTTTACCATCTTCAGTGCAAAATAATTTCGATGCTACACAGCGTGCTGAATTGATTTTAAAATTACATGCAACTACTAAAGACAACATAGAACGCATGAATGTTAAGTATAAAGTTGCTGGGGATAGAGGACGAAAGCATGTTGTGTTTGAGGTTGGTGATCTTGTTTGGTTGCATTTGCGCAAAGATCGTTTTCCTGATTTGCGCAAGTCTAAGTTAATGCCACGTGCTGATGGTCCTTTTAAGGTGATAGAGAAAATCAATGATAATGCATATAAACTTGAGCTTCCTGTAGATTTTGGTATGGTAAGTCCTACATTTAACATTGCAGATTTGAAGCCTTACTTCGGTGAAGAAGATGAGGTTGCGTCGAGGACGACTTCAATTCAAGAAGGGGAGCATGATGAGGACATCCCATCTATTGATACACCCGCTGCACCTACAGCGGAACACATACAAGGACCTATCACTCGAGCTCGTGCCAAGCAACTTATGTAACATCCCAAGTTTTTAAAAATATAAAAACCCATCATGCATACATGGCATATTGCATAATTGTGAATCATATAAAGTATTGAAACCTATTTCATCAAATATTACTGCTCCATTTACCTTTTATACAAAGTTTTGGAATAAAAGATTTCAGAAAGTTAATTGTTTAAATAGCTTCATTTGTTATGGAAGCTATCTTATGTATATTTTCTAGTAAATAACCTTATTTTTAAAACTTCACATTTTGGGGTTTTACAAAGTATCAAAATGTTATTTATTTTAAACACTACTGTTTTAACAAGATTTCTTTGAACTTGGTGTTTTTGGGAAACTAGAAAGAATTATATTTGTTTAACCCTAATAGTTATGGGGGCAAGTTATTTAATTCTCCCAAATATTTTATTCTCAAAACATCACCAAACAGTACCTTGGTTGGCCAGAATACTGTTGTCATAATTACAAAAGTCTTACAAATTTCGAATTTAACCAAAACCCAAAACAGATTGGTGTTCAAACAAACAAAACAGAAATTAGAAAAATAGAAAAGAAAGAAGGAGAAAAGAAAAAAGAAAAAGGGCAACCTGGGCCAACCCGGGAAGGCCAGCCCAGCAGCAACCCACCTACCCCGTAACCTTTTCCTTTTTCTCCCTCTCTCCCTGCCACCCGGGCCCGCCTATCATATGCTTCTTCTCCAAACCGCTCCCCCTTTTCTTTCCTGGGAACCATCGCGCGAGGAACCGCCCACCCCCCCCCCACCACTCCCTCCTTTTCCCGAGACCCTCGGCATTCTCCCTCTCAAAACCCCCCATTCCCCCTCTCTATCCTCTCTCCTTCCCTGTTGGAGAAACCACCATCGAACCATTGCAATTTCTCACTAGAGTCTGCGAGGTCGCCATCGTTTCCTCGACGGTACCGACGACGTTGAGGAGCCCCGCCTTTCCCTCTCGGTTTCAATCTTTCTCCCTCACTTCTCCGCATCCTCTGATACTTTGATTTCGCCCAGAAACGCACCGCAGTGAGGTCACCGACGACGCCCGAAGCCGCCGTCGATTCCAGCCGACCCTCGGACGCATCACAGGAAACAATCGACGTCGCAGTTCAAACTCACGAGTCCGCCGTCTCCGTCCGCTCCTCGTCCGCTACTCCCCCGTCGTCGCCGACCACGAAAACCTCGCCGTCGACAGCCTCCTGCACGTTTCTCGCCGGAGAACTTCTCCCGCTGGTGAGCCCATCTCCCCTGTTCTTCTCTGCCCTCGGATCCTAATCCTGTGGCCAGGAATAGAAGACTTCTGATATGGGCACGAAGGAGGAGGTGAAGCCCAATTTCAGGACTCCACCAAGATGAGGGAAGCTCGTTGCAGATTGGCACGCCAGGACGACCTACGATATGAGATAATTAAGTCTAAGGCTGTGTCATTAGTTTGCATATCTGTTCATGTTATTTCGTGTGTCAGGTCATGTTATGGGCCACTTAGTTTTATTTGTGTTTTGGGTTTGGGCCTGTCCAAGCCCAACAGTTTTCTGGCCATCTATATAAGGAGGCCAGCAGGTTAGGGTTTAGGGAGTTCAGAATTTTAGACAAAACATTGAGTTGTGTGCTGCGTGTAGCATCCCTCCGAGGACGGCGCTGCCGTCATCTATCTTATCAAATATATTGATGTGAAGGTTCTTGTGTTCATCAAGGATTATCAGGCTCAGGTTTGAGGCGTGTTGATTTTCATCACGTTGCTTGCTGGATTCTTCCTCGTCTTCAGGTTGCGTTCATCGCGTGATTGGAAGATTGCTATCCAGGTTGACTCGCTGTGAAAGATCGGGACAAAACTCATAGGATCACCGGCGTGATCCTTATCATGTGGTATCAGATTACTGGGTTGATCACCGCGAGTGTTTTCTGTTGATTGATCTGCGGATTGGTTTATCACTGTGAGTATTGTAGATTGATTGTTCTACAGATTGTTCTTTTCCCTGAAGCAGTTTTCAGATCGGAAGTGAGATTGATCTGCTGATTGTTCATCATACAAACAAGTTGTCAGATCGGAGAGATTTGGAGCAAATCGGTTGTTGAAGTTTTCAGATTGGATTGTGCATCAGTTGGTGCGTTGGTGCTCTGCGAGGATTGCCGAATTAATCAGATCAGCTCGTTTGTTTTTTACCGCGGCGGCGTGCAGCGCGCAAACGGGCAGCACCTGGGCAGAGGCGGCGTGAAGAACCACCTGGGCAGCTCCTGGCCAGATCCGATCGAGCTGAATCACAAAAAAAAAGCAACAGCCAGCTCGCCCCACGCCTATCCCCAGACGGCCTCCGCAGTACCGCTAGCACGCTCGCCCGCCCGCGCTGACGCCTTCGCTCGCCCGCGCTCGCAGCGACCCGCGCCTGCTGGCCATCACGGGAGCCAGCTCGGTGCGTTCGTGGGCCGGCCCAGTTGTGGCGATCGAGCAGTCGCTCGCTCGCGCTCGCTCGCGCTCGCATCACCGCCCGCAGGTGTGCACCGGCCCAACTGCCCGTGCTCTCGACGCGCAGGCCTCGCGCTCGCCAGTTTGCGGCTGCTCGCGTGGTCGCTCGACCCCAGACCATCTCTGTGGGCAGGCGCCCCCGGAAGCTCTTTGTTTTGTCAGTTTCGTTTGCTGGTTTTGACTGCAATTTCATAGGTAAAATTGTTTTGTTGAGAAATCAGTGAAGGCTAGGACACAATAGTAACAACATGGATTCTTTTCCGGATGATTATTACGGCTATAAGTGTCGCCGTGGCAAGAAATCTAGCGATATTTTCAATGATTATCTGGACCTACTGGATGGTGTTTTAGCATATGATGCATATGAGATCAATTGGCAACTGACCTATGATGCAACAGCTGAAGAGTATGAGTCATGGGAACGTCATATGCTACAGGGTTTCTATAGGTGTGCTACCTATGATCAAAACTTGACTGATTCTCACCGTTTGGTTCTTGCAGACCGACGCGTGGATGCCAGGCTATACAGTTGGTGGCATAAAGCGTTGAGCGAGAAGAGCATTACCTCTGCAACTTGGGCAAATTTTAGAAAATTTCTGCGAGAGTGCTTTATCCCTTCTAGCACCGTGGTTCCTTCTCGAAAGCCCATGGTAACCGTAGAAGTGATTCAGCAGCCACCCAAGGTTGTGCATCGGATAGAGGATGTTGGCAAGAGCATAGCTCCTATACCGAAGGTCGCGACAGCTGTGACTACTCATGAGAAGTTGACAGTTGTTCCATTGCCGACAGTTAGCAAGGTGGTAGCCACGAATTCTGAATTGTCAGCGGTTGATGTTGTCAAGGCTGATGTTGTCAAGGATGTCGTGGAGGAGGTTGTACCATTGAGTGGGCGGAATATGCAACTCAAAAGAGTACATGATGAGACTTGCATGACAGCGGATAGAGGCCAGCGATGGAATTTATTTTAGGCGCAGTGCATAATCAAAGGCAAAGCATGCAAGTTAATGATTGATAGTGGTAGTTACTGTAATGGCATTAGCAAGGCGGTTGTGGAGATTTTGGGTTTATCCACATGGCGTATTCCAGAACCGAGGCATGTTGAGTGGGTTAATAGCTGCGGTATGCTGAAGATTACTCACAAGGTGTGTGTGCCATTTACAGTTGCTGACTATGTTGATGAGGTGGAATGTGATGTGTTGCCATTGGAGGTGTGTGGACTGTTACTTGGACGTCCATGGCAGTATGATCACAATGCTATGCATGCTGGGAGAGCAAATACATATTCTTTCGTGCATGATGGCAAACAGCGGACTTTGAAGCCTATGAGAGATGATCAAATCAAGTCCGATGTTGTGTTGGTGGTTCGCAAGGAGAAGTTGCCTAAAGCTAAGCCACAAACAGGGCTAGCTCCGGTGCAGCTTGAGGAGCATGATGCGAACAGCATCCGTGGTGATATTGTTTCAGCCAAGCCTGTAGATGACAAGTCAGTTGTTCTTGTTAGTGACAAGCCGGTTGAAGTCAAGCCTCATATTGATGACGGGAAGGATATGTCAGCATGTGTTCCATGTGTTTCACTTCCAGTTCGTGTTGACATGGGTGTTCAGACCGATGACGGTGGTACTGATTGTGTTCCGGTGCATATGGTGCCGCGGGTAGTCAGCCACAGTTTTGTGAGAACACCTCGGAAACGTTCTGTTGGAGCAGCAGTGCGTGTGCATACAGGCAAAGATGGACGTGTTCGTCAGTTGTGTGGCCCGGGCATTACTACTTTGCAGGGTCGTGCTAAGCAGGTTCATGTTCAGCCACGCAAGGTTCCAGCAAGGATTGAGAAGACGAAGGTGGAGGCGCCTAAGTACAAGTTCATTTGGCGATGAAAAGAGGTGCAACCACCCAGGGCTGTATCAAGTCGAGCAGGCCAAGAGGGGGGATGTGGTGAGGAAGGCAAGCAAGACTTGAAGATGGCAAATATGCGTGGTGCTATTGTTGATATTCCGCCACCCTTTCGAGCAGACCCTTACGCGTTGGGGACAACGCTTCTTGAAGGGGGGGAGGATGATATGGGCACGAAGGAGGAGGTGAAGCCCAATTTCAGGACTCCACCAAGATGAGGGAAGCTCGTTGCAGATTGGCACGCCAGGACGACCTACGATATGAGATAATTAAGTCTAAGGCTGTGTCATTAGTTTGCATATCTGTTCATGTTATTTCGTGTGTCAGGTCATGTTATGGGCCACTTAGTTTTATTTGTGTTTTGGGTTTGGGCCTGTCCAAGCCCAACAGTTTTCTGGCCATCTATATAAGGAGGCCAGCAGGTTAGGGTTTAGGGAGTTCAGAATTTTAGACAAAACATTGAGTTGTGTGCTGCGTGTAGCATCCCTCCGGGGACGGCGCTGCCATCATCTATCTTATCAAATATATTGCTGTGAAGGTTCTTGTGTTCATCAATGATTATCAGGCTCAGGTTTGAGGCGTGTTGATTTTCATCACGTTGCTTGCTGGATTCTTCCTCGTCTTCTGGTTGCGTTCATCGCGTGATTGGAAGATTGCTATCCAGGTTGACTCGCTGTGAAAGATCGGGACAAAACTCATAGGATCACCGGCGTGATCCTTATCAACTTCTCCGAATCAGTATCGCCCAGTGAGTAACTGCCACATCGCCAGCATAGTCAGCCCCGGTCAGATTTAGTCAAACTCGACTTCAAAATTGATTTTCAAATTTCAGAAAGTGTTCTGAACTTGTAAAATCGATAGAAAATAATCTTCTTGGCCAAAAATTACAAACTTGGTATCATTGGAATCCTAGAAATGTTTAGAACACAACTATGTTGAGAAACCATAGAGGTACTGTACAAAAGTTTGAAGTGAAAATAAAATGGCAAAAATGAGTTATAAACACCATACAATTCATAACTTTTGTTCTATAGATCCAATTGCTACAAATTTGTAGTCTATGGATTCCCCAGAACATGTAGAACACTTTGAAATCAAAAAAATTCAAACTTGAAATGTGCATAAACTTGCTACTGTTAGATTTAGTCAAATCACTATTTTGGACCTCATTTGAATTCTAAAAACTATTTTGGAGTGAAACCACTTGCAGTAGCTTCATATTACTGTCCTCTATCCAGTGGGTTTATAACTCAAATTTTTCAGAGCAATGCCAAACCAGAAGTATTTTTGGGAAGCATTTGCTCAAATTTCAAATAACTAAAATGTATGTTGCTTTGCAAAATAATTAAAAGACTTTTCCAACACCACACTTGTTTTCTAAATAGTAAGGTTCACTAAATACAACATTTTCACACACTAACTTAGTGTGTGAACCCAAATTGACATTTGCATACATGCATACATGTCTATGGTTGCCATTTAGAAATAGTGTGTTTATGTTTGTTTATTTTTGCTTGAATAGATTGTGAGGAGGAACAGAACAACTCCTGTGACTGCTATGAGTGTGCCGGTTGTTACCAAGGCAAGTGACACACATGCTTCTACCCAATTTTAATTATGCATTAGTGTTTTATAGTAGTGTGCATGATAGGCTGGACTTCAAAGTGAAGTTTTGCAATGCTAGATCCTAGTAGTGTATAGCCACCTCTGAACCCACCCCTGTTAGGTTGTAGTTTTAGTTGAAGAATTGATGCCATGCTATGATCACTTGTTAAAGTTGTTTTATGAACAAATTAAGAACTTCAACTAAAATGAATCACCTCGGTGGATTGGTTTGATAAGAAGAGCGATGTAGGTGACTCCTGGGGCACAGGCCTCGTCGAGAGGGTGTGTACTTAGGATGCCACTCGGGACGGCCACCCAGGATTAAAGAGGTTAACATGTCTTCCATGCCTTACAGTACTTCCAGTGCAGCCTTATGACAATATGGGCTCTGTCTTGACTGATTAAGATGTGAGGGTTCAACTTGTGTGCAAGACATCGGCTGGTAGCAAAATTATAGGTGGGAACGGGTCTTGCCAGTATGGTTGCTCTCTCCTTCTGAAAG